>CM036544.1:11052103-12387103 GCA_020745685.1 Tautogolabrus adspersus
AGGATCATCATCTTGGAAACAATGTGCAATGAAATAACTGCCAATTTTTCAGGGCCCCAGGTGTTGCCAGCAATATATTCAGATATAAAGGATCAAAGGTCCAAGACTTCCTTTTCCATAAGGTCATCATTGTTGACAGTCTGCCAGCACTTGAGTACATGGAGTAGAGAGAGGGAGAGAGAAGACATCTATGATGGACTGTTGTCCTTTTAGGAGATTAATTCATTGCTAAGCCACCACCAAATGATACCCAATCGGATCCAGGACTAAATTACAACCACTTAATTACCTCTTTTACACTCTAAAAGTACTATTTTTCTGCATACAACCAATGCCCACATTAATGCCAGTGGACTATACTACTCGGAATTCAAATCAGGATCCTTCTAGAACCCAATAAATGTGTCCCTTGCTTCCAGATTCTGAAAGTCGAAAGTTGACTCAAAGTCAGATCTTGAATGAGTTATTTCATCCAAGCTGCTGTTCAAACATTTATCATTGCCCATTGAGAGGTCGCCCCTCTCCCTGTGTCAGGAGTTCATATTTAATTTGTGGCTTTGGTGAAGAATGTTGTGGATTGAGATGTTGTGATTACGTGGTTTGTGCTGATGCAGGGAGCTCAAAGGTCCGTGTGAGAAAGGACACATTTACCCACTTGATAATGTAAGCTATTGTGGGATCTGTTACATGAAGTTTGCTTAAAAGGTTTTTGACATTCCCTGAACTGAAATACTACAAGAACTTCAGATGAATACAAAGGAAACCTTTTTTTTTTTCAATTCATGAGAAAACATCAGACTCTCTCCAATACCTAACTTTGGTTTTAATTCAATGTGTGCACAGGCAGCAGTACTGGAGCATTGTGCTGTTCTGTTTGGCTGGGGCCTGTCTGGGGTAAGGCAAATATTTTACGTTTCATTTCTTGGGTTTCCTGTGAGGTGGGCCTACTGCTCCAAGCATATACAATTAAAACCTGTGCCACAGAAATGTGGAGAGTTAGGCAATGACGGTTGGGAATTGCCTTAACCCTAACTCTGCAAGATTGTTTCCTTTGTGGTAACCTGGTCAGAAATACATTTAAAAGTATGTCTATTTTTATACTAATGAAACTTGAGGGATATAGCAAAGGATTCCACTTTGTTTTTGTCAGAGCATGCAGTATATAGCGTACAAATGGTTGTATTGCAATGCCAATACAGCTTTTCTTTTCTTTCTTTTTTTAAAGCCTTTTTGCCTTTATTTGAGCATAGCTGAAAAGAGACAGGAAGTGTTGGGAAGAGAGAGTAGGGGATGACTTGCAGCAAAGTGCCGAGGTCGGATGTAACCCACAGTCACTGTGACGAGGACTATAGCCTCTGTACATGGGGCGTGCAACATAACCGCTAGGCTATCGGCTCCCCCTTCTTTTCTTTTTTTGAGAATTTGTAAGCTGATATGAATCTTTTGATATCTGCATAAATCAAATATCAAGTTAAAGAAGTGGTAACATCTTTTTTTGAAAATATTCTTTTTCTGCCTGAGAGCAAGTTGAAAAGATTGATACTACAGATATGGAGCAAGAGCCAGGAGATGAAATTTTACAAGAGGTTGTGTCTCATTACAAGAGAAAGGCTAATTGCTTGCCCTGCTAACAGTCTTTATGCTAACTAAGCTAAGCTAACTGTCTCTTGGCTCTAGCTTTAAGTCTACCATAAGTAGAGGTGACAGTTGTATCAATCTTCTTGTCTATACATTAAGGAAACCTCTTACATTTATGTAACCACATTTATTATTGTGTGCCGTTCCTCATAATCATTACAGTTTTCATTTCAAGAAAACCCAGTTTTTTTCCCGTTTTTTTTTTTCTTTTTACTTCAAAGCACATCAGTCTACTGGACATTTTCCATTCTGTTGAACTGCAGCCATGGCTTGCATTTTCAAATTCACGTCTGTGTAGAGAGACTTATTGAGATGTCTGCAGTGACAGGTGCTCTGATGTACAGGGCTGATTGACTCTCTGTGAATGCAGCCTTTGCTAACATTACTCTCTTTGTTTTATCTCACTGTCGCACTACCTCCAGACCTTTATCATCATAACAAAAAGATAATCTTGTGTCTTGCTGATTCTAAATCCATCCCAAAGACATCCAACTGATTTATTTAATACTAGTTTGTAAAATCAAAACAAAAGTATGTGTCTTAGCTCTTGGCATACGCTTTAGCTTTGCACGCACATGTATAGGCTAAACTTAGACTTGTCAGCTGAAGTGCTGACACATTCCTCTCAACATCATAAAATCCTACTGGCATAACAACATACACACTGTATCAGTTTCAATGTATAACACATGTATTAGGTTTCTAACAGCAACAGAACATACAGTCAGATGGAGTTGTGCTTTGTTAAAAATATTTTATAAAACATGACAAATAAGTTCAGTGCTCTATTTTACTAGATAAGTGGAGTTTCCCAAATTAAGTCATTGTAAAAATGCACAATATATGAGTGTGTTAAACAGATCTAAAGCCTTCTTTAGGGAAGAGAATTACATTTTAATCCAAAAGGCAGATGGACTTGGTTAAAGTTCTTGAACGGGTCTGAATCAAAAAAATGATGAAACAAGAGGCGAAATGTCTTCAAGAACTTCAACCAAGTCCATTACCTCTTTGACTGAGAATCTTCAGCCACGTATCAAGAGAATAAGTATTCATCTATGTAGGCTACAATAACCCAAAATGTTAAACAATAACGAACCCTGAGGTAGCATTTAAGTGTTACTAGATTGTCACTCATTGTCTTTAATGACCTGTTTTCTTTTGTCTGAGAACTAGAAAAGACAATAAACTAGACATGGTCTTACACACATTTGCACATTAAATGCACATGTCTTTCACTTCAAATAGACACACGTATATCAGTGTTTACCCCTCTTAGCTTGTGAAAATGTGTACATCCATGTCTGTTTATAAAGGATTTCTTGCTGTTTCTTGCTGTCCATCAGAGAGTGTGTGAATGATGGAGGTCAGACTTCCCAGCAGGCACATTTGGTGGTGTTTGTCTGTTTACTGCATAGCTGACATTGTTTGGGGCTGCGGCTCGGTGGCTGTGGTGTCTTGAGAGGATGATGAGCTGCCACAGAGGCTGGTGGTCAGGAAAAGGGGGGTGGAGGGGTGGGAGAAAGGGAGAGTCACTTAGAGGTAAGAGAAAATGGCTATTATGAAGTCTAGAAGTAAGAAAATGGGAGTCAGCAGTATCTGAAGACGATATAGTCAAATACTTTCAATTTATGCAAGCGAAAACGTGACAGATACAAGAAACTAGCCAGGGACATTTCAGTTTAAGTAAACCAAGGTTTTGAAGTAGGATGCAGGGGGAGCGCAGAATGGGAGGAAAGTAGTGACTCACAACAATCGGTGACTGTTTTTGTGTCTGTAGGAGTATATTTTTTTTCTCCGCTGGCCATAGCTGCTGGGCTGTACGGTCCAGAGCTATTTTCAGCCCTCATCCTGGATGGCAGGGCTGTAATCAAGGGAACTTCGGGCCTGCCACTGTTGAATAATAGCTGTCTTGGTGCATGGAAGAAATGAAGCAGGGAGAGTGTGAGAAAAACACAAGTCTTTGGGTAACAAAAAAAAGAGAATGGGAGGGAAAAAGAGAGAGAAAGCACTTGAGCGTAATTTGATGTTTTTGTAGAGCTGTGCGCCACAATTGGGAGTACAAAAAGAGATTACTGCTGTACTGAGTGTTCCCTCATCTGGATATAAATTTGAGAGCTAGTCTCCCACAAAAAGTATCACAAGTTAACCTCAAGTTAATGTTAGTTAGTGCCTAAATGTATTTGCTTTGCCCCTTTGGAATTCATGAATGTCTTCATTATTTTATTAGATAACTCCATAATAACCAAGACTGCTACATGTAATAATACCCTTACAAGTTTTTTCTATGTATTGTTGTTTAAACTCAACCTTATATTTGTTTTTCAGATACCACTGGTCCAAACAGATAATGTGACAGCAAAACTGTTTAGACAACTAAAGAAAGAGAGATGATGGAGAGACAACATAAACCAACGGAAAATGGAATAAAAGGGAAGCCCCCATACTCGGTAGAAACCCCTTATGGCTTCCAACTTGATCTGGACTTCCTGAAATATGTGGATGACATAGAGAAGGGTAACACAATCAAAAGAGTCCCCATCCAGCGCCGAAGCAAGGGCCCACGGGCAAGCACTCTACCCAGGAACCTCAACCCTTCTGGGTGTGGCTACCGCCCGAGTCCCTGGGGTTCTACTGGAGCTCTTGGCCCTAGGTCCAAATTGTCAGATGCCTATCATCACAACTACACATCCTGGGCAAATGACCAAAGGTCGCTACTTGCTCCTACAGGACTCAAATCCCTGGTAGAGATGGAAGCCAGAATCAAGGAGTTTGATGAGCAACCTTTAGGTGAACACATCAGACCTAATCTCCTCCGTGCCTCCAGTCTTCCACTTACAGTACTGCTGAGACAGGGATCAGAGTCGACCGACGACCCTGGCAGCCTCCGAAGTTCCAGGGATCACCTTGAAGAAAGGAATGTTTCTTGCGAAGATGTCTTTTACTCATCAGCTAGCCCTCGACCCCAAGACTGCTCAGAGTTGTTGAGGCGCCTGACAGAGGCCCTCGAACGTGTCGGAGAGCTTGAATTGGAGATGAGGGTAGTTCCAGAGCTCAGGGCCCAGATCTGTGTCCTTCAGGAGGAAAGGGAAAGACTGCTTCTGGGCCTGAATCAAAATATCCGAACTCCTTCAATGAATGGTACCACACACTCGAACCACTATGAAATATCGGACATCAAAAGGCCACGACATGAAAGTCACCTTATGTTCCCTAGAAATCATGGTTTCCATCAAGAAGGCTCCAATCCATCACATGAATGGAGGACTAGTACAGATCTGGATGAGCTGCTGACGGTGACTTCCCTGCAGGCTAAGGTAGCTGTTCTAGAGCAGAAGCTTCACGAGACTGGCCTGGAGCTACAGAGAGCATTAGGACTGCTAAAGGAGCAGCAAGACGAGAGCACAAGAAAGGAGGAAAAGATTGAGCACCTGGTCAGGAATCCTGGAGTTTGGGTCCGTGCAGAGAGAGTGGTGGTAGACCAGGATGGAGATGAGACAGTGGTGAGAGCCATTGAACCAAATAATCAAGTGTCAAGAAGTCAATATGCATCAAACTCTGCAAGAACTGTTCTTACAAATGAACAACTAAGTCCACGAAAAGACTTTGTTACTGATTCTACTGAAAAGAGCTCATTGGAGTCTGTTGGACTTATAGGGGCTTCAGAAACAGCTATGGTCACGCACCACATCAAGAAGATCAAACGGCTCCTGGATCAGCAGTGGGAGTGTTTGTGTGCAGACCATCATTCACAAGAGGAGGGTAAACCTCTAAAGCACTCAGATCCTAAAGTCAACTCTCTGCAGCAGGAGATGATAGGACTTGTTGACATCCTCACCTCCTACTACACCCAGCATGGAAACAGGGATAAGGAGAGGAGTCAACATGGAGGTATTGTAATCCACAGAATGTATGTTTTATCATTTCAGTGATTAAGTCCTGGCTACTTTGCAAGACTGTGATCTATCTATTTAAAAAAAAACATCTTCATGTGAATGGATAATCTGTAGGTTGAAGATTTTGGATTGGAAGAGTTCTGGTGTCTTTTACTTCTTTTGACCAATCATGTTTGAGCTGAGTTTGGTGGGACATGGAAAACAGTCAAGGTGGAGAGAAATAGTCATCAGGCAAGGATTAAGGGGGATGCATTCTGCCTCTGATTAGCTCTCTATTAATAGCTACCAACAGGTATCTGTACATGACAACTCTCTGTAGATCTCATCCGTCCACTTTATTGTTGCCAGTAAGAATTTAAAAGTTACTAGCACACAGAAGAAGAAGCTTTCAGTAATATCCATTATCAGTTATCTGGAAAGCCACTGAAATATTGACCATCCCCTTCAGAGGTTAAATCAGCATCAAACCGCAACCAATGGGTACCACAAATTGGACACAGTTGAGAAAGCATTTGGATCATGAAGCCACAGATGATAGTGACCCCTCTCTCTGTATCTATTCCTCAATAGAAAACTAAGCAATTTTGATCACTGTGAATAACTGAAAAACACATTTTGTCCTTTAAACAAGCTTTACCTCCTTGTGGTCCATGTTACAGATAAGTAAGTTCAAGGAGCTATATGTTGAAAGGAGTCCGTCTGTTTGTCTCATGGCATGTGTTTACACTGCTGTAATCTTTCTGTTTCTCTTTCCTCTTCTAGAGGATTCCAAAAATCCCATCCTGCTTATCTGAAAAAGCAAATGTGAATCTCTGAGAGAAATGTGTTCAATAAAGGTTTTCTCTAAAAACCAGTGATCTCAAGACCCAGTGGGCATTTTTTGTTACTGAAAGTGCAAAACATTTTTTACATGAATATTTACAGTAATAACACAGGTTATTCCAGACTGAAATCTACATTTCTACTTTTAAACCCATTTAAATCTTTAAAACCTAATTTAATCATTAAATAGATAAAGCTTGTATACAAGAAGGGGCCTAAAGGGTTGTCCACATTTCTATGTTATGAGATTAAAATAGAGCCATAATTATTACCTATGTCAACCATGGAAACCTAAAAGCTGTACCAAGACACAAATAAGGGCACATTTATGTGGGGACTTTGGCTGCTGGTTAACCATGATTTCAGTAAAGAAACATTGAACCTCTTCAGA
The DNA here is from genome assembly GCA_020745685.1 of Tautogolabrus adspersus. NCBI lineage: Eukaryota > Metazoa > Chordata > Actinopteri > Labriformes > Labridae > Tautogolabrus > Tautogolabrus adspersus. Next base: position 11,058,848 of record CM036544.1, read on the forward strand.
AATCTTTGTGAAAAGTTGAACCTCCACACGTCTCACAGTAAAGACGTCTGGAATTAATAAAAGAACACAAAAGATGTTTTCTTCAGCTTTAATTTGAAAGTCTAGTTCTGATTCCATTGAAGGCAACATGATGATGCTCATGTGTTAAATACAGACTCACATGTTACCTTTTAAATGAATCCTGTTTCTGAGACACTCTACTGTACTTTATCAATATCAACATTTTGACTCTTTACTGGCTCCACTGTGAATATTTGGTTATGTCAATAAATCATGATTCATTGTCCTTTTAGAGCATACAATGTTTTTTGTTCAGTTAAGGTTCAATATTTCATTCTAATCTTTGTGTTTGTCTCCCATGTAGCCTCTAAATCCATCATGAGGACAGATGGATGTTCCCTGATGTCTGAAAGCTCACATTCTGGGGGCGTTAATGAAAGGTTAGTAAATAACTCTCTGACATTAGCAACCCTTAGAGTTATGATTATTGTTTGAAACCATACTTATAGGTGAGGTTACTCTAGCTACTGTCATTTGACTGAGAAAAACATAATGATTTAGCATTGAAGTATGACTGCCACTCCCTTTAAAGTTGTCATTAAAGGGACAAAAAAGCGGTGACTCCCATGTCTTAGGAAATCTGAGTTCCAGTTTTGCCATTTTTCAAAGTGTCCAATGAGCCTTTTTATTGTTTCTGACTGAGTAAGATTGGTTGGAAAAGATTTATTTACTTGTTTCTAAACTGCCAATTCAGCAATAAAGGAGGGAAAATGTTAAGACTGTCATTAATGCTGACTCCTGGGTTTGTAAACCTTACAGACAATTACAAAAAGTCAATTATTTTGATAGAAAGCTGCATCATTTTCTGCTCTGCTCTTCCAAGGTGCAAAACAACATCAAGAGGAAATCTGGATGGGCAGCACAGTGTGAACCAGCACAAACAGAAGGAGGGAATCATCAGCCCTTGGGAGATGGCTGATGCCCAGGTGGACGCTGACCCAGGGAAGAGATGGATGGAGGAAAAGAAGCAAATGATCCCAGACAGACAGATGATATCAGGAGCAGTTGGATCCAGGCAGACAGATGGAGTTGAAGCATCTGTCAAAGCTGAGACTCAAGAGAAAACAGCCAAGATGAAACCCAGGTCCCCTGGAGAACAGATGGAGGGGAATTCAGGCTCAGAAATCACCACCAGGGCCAGGTGAGAGGACTGGAACTACAGCCTTATAGTGTTCGTTTGGAAAATGTTATCCGATGTTTACTCTTCAGAGAATAGCTACTGTGTTTTCTGTCATCTCATGGGAATAAACTTGCAATTCTTTGGGAAAAAACTTCTATTTCCTCTTTATTTTCTCTCTTCTAGGGAGACAGTGAGTGAAGATTTTGTGGCTGCTTGTCAGTTCCTCAAAGATCACATGGACAACATGGATAACCCCAATGACGACATGGTAAGCAGTCAGAATTATTGTGGCTATGGCTCAGTTGGTAGAGTCGGTCGATTGGTTCGATCCCCAGTTCCTGCAGCCACATGTCCGATGTGTCCTTGGGCAAGACACTTAACCCCGAATTGCTCCTACTGCTTCGTCCGCGGCGTATTTACATAGCAACCTCTGCCATCAGTGTGTGACTGGGTGTGAATGGGTAGGTGTGACATGCACATTACAAGCTCAAGTCCATTTACCATTTACCATTATCTAATCTCAAATAATCATATGTATATCTTGTGGTGAATAGGATCAACTTTTAACATAAAAGCCAAAACGAAAGACAAAAAAATTGACATACAGGGAGATAATTATCACTCAACACTGCAACTCCTTGCAGATCTTCAGTCAACCTGCTTAGCAACAGATGGCAGACAGACAAAGTGAGCAACAAGCTTGTTAAATGTGATGGTGGAGACAAGAGCAAAGCTTCAAGGAGAGCCAGTATTAAAGGATTCACAAGCTAAGGAACTACAACATTTACTTTATTGATCCCCGCGAGGGGAAATTCTGTTTTTACACTCTGTTAAATCACGTAACACACATAGGCTGATATATACACATGCAAAAACAGGATCCTATGAACATGCACTAATGGAGAGATGTCAGAGTGAGGGAGCTGCCCACAGGAGGCGCTCCTGAGCTGGTGGGGGGGGGGGGGGGGGGGATTCTGTGCCGTGCTCAAGGGCACCTCGGCAGTGCTCAGGAAGTGAACTGGCACCTCTCCAGCTACCAGACCAATTTCCAGATTTGGTCCGCAATGGTCCGAATATGAATGAAGCAGAATCAAAAGCATGGAGGGAAGAGTAGAGGGGGAGCTGAGGGATGCAGAAGGTGTGTCTGAAGAGAGCCTTTCAGTTTTTAATGGACTTAAATTTGTTGGATGTACCGAGGCAGGACTTTAAATAAGTGCTCATCTTGATCTGTATATGTTAGCTGTACATATTTTCGGTGGCTTAGCATATTTACGCTAACAATTTACAAACATTTTAAGGGGGTCTGGTTAAATACAGCTCATCAAAAATGTAACAATGTAACAATTAGCATTGTTCCTATGTTGCCTTCTTTTTTTGCAGAGGAAGGCCCTGGTGGTGTGTTTTCAGCACTGGTTCGGTGCAGCAGCAGAGGAGTCGTCAGTAGCCAGCAGGTTGGCTGTGTACCTCAGAGAAGTGAAGAAGGCCACCCCTTCTCTACTGGCCTTCTTAGTCAACCTGGCTGATGACAACAGCAACACAGTGCTGCATTATAGTGTGTCCCATTGTAACTACAACATTGTCAGCCAGCTGCTAGACACAGGTAACAGCATCTTGTGGGCCAGAGCAGTTTGGTGTGCCTTAAAACACAGAGAAAAATTGATTTTCCTTTTTTTTCTCTCTGTTCAACAGGTGTGAGTGACTTAAATCTTCAGAACAACGCAGGTTATACACCAGTAATGCTGGCCGCGCTAACAGCACCTGATGGACCTGGTGGGATGGAGGTGGTCCGCAAGCTGATGGAACAGGGCAACATCCACACTCGCTCAAGCCAGGTAACACAACCGATGTGAACATATTTAAAGACTAACATGTTTTGTTTTCATGTGAATAGTGGCCTCAAAGACAGAAAATAAATGGCGGCACTGTGAGATTTCTAGGTTTTCCAGTTTCCTATGCAGTAGAGAGTACATTGTATATACTCCATAAATAACTTACGATCAATGCCATAGGGCCATCCCCTGATTTGTTTACACTGCACACTGTGTAGAAATGTATACTGGAAGTTATGTGCACTGTAAATCGTGCACATCCCTGAACAACTCCACAGGTCCTCCAATGCACCTTTTGTAAATTCTGTGTATTTATATTTTATTATATATTAATTTACTTACTTTTTCTATTTCTTTTTATCTTATTCTATATACGTTTCTTTATAAATTATTTTGGATCAAAACACAGAGTCAAATTCCTTGTGTATAAATGTACTTTGCAAATGTATTCTGATAGGACACATAACAATGAATTTACTTACATTTACTGACTTCACATCTGCCTGTGAAATCAGTTGTAGATTTCTTTTTGTGGCATTGAAAGAGCTTTTTACAGTCTGAGAAAATCCCCTCAGCCTTTAGAACTACAGTGTGAAACTAAAAAGATGTTGGAGAAAAGAGAGTATTATTTTAAAAGGACACAACTGGGTTGCGTCTTTGGAAATGTCAAAATGTGTTTTTTCCCCCACCAGTGACTAGAGTGACTATCTCTAGTTCTGCTGCTTCAATTTTCTTTACCTAAATTTGACTCTATGGACTTCCAAAATGTGATAAAAGTTCAATGATAATTTGCTCTTGTTCCTCCATGACATCCTTTAGCAAGATAATGTGCATCAAAATGTTTTGTTTTAAACCACCACATTTTAGTTATGCAGCATCTAAATAATGACCAGAGTAGGAAAGACACGTTAAGTTTTCAGTAAATATTTCAATTGTCTGTCCCTCCACAGACAGGCCAAACAGCTCTGCACTTGGCAGTGAGACACGGGCGAGTTGTGATGGTTCGCCTGCTGCTGAGCTGCGGAGCGGACACTAACACCCAGGACAATCAGGGAACCACAGCCCTGATGTTTGCTGCTGAGAGGGGACACACACACATTGCAAGGCTGCTGCTGGAGAGGAGCCAGTGTGACCTCACACTGACTGACAAGGTGATACTGCAGAAAACCCCATAGACAATGTACTGTTAGATTTATCCCCAAGAAGTTTTGCTTTCAGACTAACCAATAGTGTAAGGTACAGATTTGTGTTTGCCTTTGTATGTATGTTTTCCAAGGAAAAAACATTTAACTGTGCAAAAAATGGTGGGCAGCCCAATGTTATTTAAAACATTACCCTATTTCTACTTTTTTATTCACATAACTAGGCACAAAAGGGAGCTTAGATGTATGAATGCTTAAATGTGTTGACTGACACTGTGTGGATGTGGGTGGACTGACAGTCTGGATGCAGCTAAATACAGCTTTCCCAGGATTAATCAGGGCTGCAGTAAAACAAATCTTTATAGGCTGAGTCTGAGATGAGCTTATCCGCTAACAGTATCTGCCAGTCTGAAGCGATGGGAGGCAGCGAAAAGAGCAGTGAAGAGGATGCAAATCTTTCCATCTGCCTTTAAAGTTTAAAAGAGAGAAAAATACCATCAATCACATGGGTCCTATCTTGATTCAAAACATTGTTTCACCTTCACTCGCACTCGGAGTCATTATCTTAATGAAATTAAAACTCATTAGACCTAATAAATGAAAGTTTAACCTTTCACAGTGTTTGTTTTTAATCTGTCCTCTGGGAGCCTTCATTTGCACCTCAGGGTCATTACTTGAAAACAAGCTCTGTCTAGCCCCAGCATCCCATTGAGGCTGGCTGGCGGCTGCACTTAAGAACAATGCAACAACACAAAGCTAACCTGCTGTTTACAGTAGAATTATAAAGCATAAGGTTATACCAAATAAGTTTATGGTGCAAATGTTATAATCAAAACATAAATATCAACAAAACCAAGAGTATGCTATCCATTCTAGATGCTAATATCAACATGACCATGCTAACATGCTGAAGTTCACAGTAGAATTAATAATTAGCTCATAATTAACAAAAAATACAATTTAGCTGTGCCAAAGTGTATGAGTCAAACATGAACGATGAACAAAATGTAGAGTCTGTAGACTAACTAGAAAACCTTTGAGGCTGTTCTTTAGCAAAGCTGTTCTTTTAGCTAAATGCTAAAGTCAACATAACGATAGTGTCCAACATCACACGCTCATTCCCTACACGAGCTCTTTGTAGTTGACTATATAGTGCACTTATCAGCCAAATAAAAATACAAAAACTAATGAAAATACTGAGTGTGATTTCACAAAACAATCAAATGTAAAAAAAAAAAAGAATTTAAAGTACTTACATTTTAATAAAGGATCAAAACATATTTTCGCAGCACAACTCTATTATATTTCTACAGAGTTGTGTCTGTCATCATTATAATGAAAAACTAACGATGCGCCGTTGAAATCCTTTACTGTTCTTTTTAAAACAGCTTCCAGATTTATGCAAACAAAGTTGCCTAAGTGGTTAGTTGGACTAACAGGAAACAGCAGCAGTGTTAGCATGGTTAAGAAAAGGTGTTTGTTGTAAGCCTATTTATAATGTGCTTGGCTGGATATGTATTCAGAATAAGTTTCTTAAGTCTTACTCATTATTGTCCTTCTCTTTTTTTGTTCTGCAGCGTGGACAAACTGCACTCTCTATCGCCATGCAAGGTTCCCACACTGACACAGCAGCCCTCCTGCAGGCCCACGCTAAAGCTCGAGCGTTGTAGTTTTTTGTAAAACTGGGAAGTCATGAGCAGACATATCTTTCATTGTGGTCTTTTCTGTCTTCAGCCATTTTAAACACAGTTATATGTTTGCTTGGGTTGAGCTGTTGCTGTTCTGTTCTTGTTTCTACTGGACACATTTACAGGAATATAAGCTTACATTTTGGATGGGATTACATTATTACAACATTGATGAGTGAGGTTAAGCTAATATCTGTCTGTCAGGATTGCTGTGGCAGTATAGAGCTACAGTTAATGTGCTGATGTCTTTAAATGCTGATGTTCATAGTTATGTCTGACCTTTGCACATCAAAGTAGCGTATTTGCTTTGCAAACTATGCAATGTAAGAATATTTATTAAAAGTTTATTGTGTAGCTCAGATTTCAAATTGACAACTATAAAAAAAAAAGAAGTGCCTATGATAAGTTCCCCTGTACCTGATGCTTTGACATTTTTGGAAAGGTAATACTTATATTCAAACTATTACAACAGCCAATTCCTTCCATTAACAGTATGTCAAATATACAAAGAATTGATGAAGCTCTGTGGAAGGAACATGAAAGAAAAACTCATGTTTGTGCCATTAACCAACCTGTTGATACAATTATTACATTTTATTTCTGCTAAGCAAACAAGTTTTTTGAGGAGAAACCAGTTAGCTGTCTTTGTTTTGAGCTGTAAGCTAAAGGATATGACTGTACTTTGATGACACAAAATGCTCGTGTAAATATTAAATGATCATGCAAAATGTAATAAATCTGCATTTCATGGGTTAAAAATGGGTGAAAACTGAAATCTGCTGTTTAAAAGTCCTGCCTGACACATGCACCCTCCTGCTGGTCCCCCTATAATTCACTTTTTGTTATTTTTTGCAAAACAGTGCAAATGAGCTATGCTTTTGTAGTGGCAATACTGACCAGCAGGTGGCATAGCTCCTCCATTTCAGCCACATTATTGGCAGACAACACAAACATAACACACATACAGAAAGCAACAATGTACATAAATCTGGAATTCTAAAATGAGCATATCCAGGGGATTAGATCTAATCCCTTTCAAGTATGACATACAATTATAGACATGATACCCACCAAATTGTGCTAATTCCACCATGAGAGGGGACACAATGAGATTCACCTGCAATCCCATGGCAGCTGGAAGGCCCGATCCAGCATGAGAGCAGATGTGTGTGACTGGCCTTTGTTCTTCTAACCCTCCCCAGGGAAACAGTCGGGGGCTGCGCTCCAGTCTCTCTGCGAGGATGTGAGATAACGTTGGTGAGATAAAACAAAAAGGATTGAGTGCGGAGATGAGGGGGAGGCTGGATTTCTGTCTGAATGAGCACATCCACCTCATTTCCCCCGAGGATTTTTCTTCCCAGCCCGACTGACTGACTGTCCTGCTGCTTTAATGACCCTGAGCAAATATATATCCTCAGAAAGAGACAGAGATGGATGGATGGAGATGGAATCAGCTGCTTTTCTATCAGTCAAATGTCACAGAGGAAATATAAGCAAACAGACACGATGAAAGAAAAAGAAAGAAATCAGGACTACTATATCAAATCTATATTTACTTAAAAAGATGAATCCCAGAGTAAAAACATTTTGACAATAGGTTTTAGTTTGTAGCAACCTGTAGTCCAGGTGCCCATATCACAGATATATAGTTCAATCAGGAGAGACTTAGGCTAATTGAGAATGAACAATTATTTATTAACAATGAAATGTGCAACAATTTTAGAATGAAATGTGCAAAGTCTTTGGGGGGCTAGGCTCCATCGTGACGACTTCCTGTACACGGAGGGGTCGTGAGGCCGACGCCTGATAGGATACCCCCCTATGGAGTCTAGACACTGGTGGTGGTGAAGAGGAATGGAGGCTGTGATGAGGAGTGGGATTCGCCAGAATCTGGACTCTGCTGAGCTGGATGGAGGTGACTGGGGCGGAGGAGGGTTGCAGCGGCTGCACTGAAACAACAAGGTGGCTGTGGGAGAGAGAAGCTGTTTTACGCATTTGACACAGCAGGGTGATTGGTTGAGAAAGGTTGAGGCTTAATTACTTAATTGATACACGCCCGTGTTCAGCTGATCACCAGAGTAGGAGATAGAGGGAGTAGTTTGAAGTTAAGTGAGGAGGTGAATGAATGAGTGCACGAACACCAGTCTTCCTGTCTGAACTTACGCTGAGCTCCATTTGTAACCCGCACAGGCCTTCACGCCACACTGAATAAAGGTGCTCATCTTACTGTAGCTTTCCTGCAGCATTGAACCTCTGTGACACATATTTGTCTGCTGCAGGAACCTCTGGATTAATAAAATACTTATTACATAATATCCTAATGGGGTCTGGTACAACAAGCAAGATTCTAGAGGTATTATTCCTGCTTCATTTCAATAATGATAATGGACTGGATTTATCCATCACTGTTGGTCTGTCTGCTAATGAATCAGTTTGTAAGTGGATGAATGTGAAAGGCAGCTAAGGCAGAAGGGACTCTAAAAACATAGGAGCAGCATCCTATCTGCTGAAGCTTGATTTGATGAGCAAGTACAATACATTCAGGAGGAGTGTTAATACAGTGGTACCTTCAAATGGTCTGCTGACAGAATCTTTGCTAGCTGGTGGCTAAACTTTGTAATTGGGTGCATTTAGTTAACTGAAGACTGGAGAGGAAGTTCATTTTTGGGCCCAAGAAACCAAAACAATAATAAGATGGGGGCTGAAAAATCCAAAGATCTAAGGGAATGGATCATTTTAACCTTTTTTTTTTAATGCACAGATCATACTGAAAAGTAGTGCAGTACCTACCACCATGTGCGACTCCTTTACAGTAGCATATCTGTACACACAGTCTTTGCCTATTGTTAAATCTGGAGAAGGCAACTGTAGAGAAACAAGCAGGAGTAAGCCATATTTTTATAGACTCATATAAAGCCCCTCTCCCAAAGGCATGAATCTACCTTTTCTGCCATTCTTGAGCAACATGTTCAAAGTGCAGGCAGGTATGGACAGACGTATTGCAGGCTCATGACTGCTGTCAGTATGTTCTGGGAATTTTAACAAACGTCAAAGTTTAAAAAACTGTTGAGACTAAATAGCTTACCGAGCTTTCATCTGGAAGACATGATTAAACAAAGGCAAATATCCTGTTAATGTCAGCTGAGGCCTCAGTTGAGCATAACTAGTCTAATTAAAGAGCTCTTGAGTGACACAAACATCCTCTTTCAGCAGCAGGTTGGAGAAATGTACTTGTGATATTCTCTATTTTGTAGAAAGGAAACAAAAGAGCACACACATTGAAGACATTTTCAGTCAGATTTTATATATCAATATAGAGAGATATTCAAAAGTAATCCATTACAGAAAATCAAAAGGTGGAACCAGTTTGGTTTAATACAGTTCATCTTTGCATGTACAGTTGGCTGATCCCTGTCCTGTCCTTATCGTGAAAAACACTTCAAGAAAATGGAAAAAGTAAACGAAAAAGGCACAAAGAAACAAAAATCCATCATCTCTTTAACACTAAGGTTGGGATTCATTGCAAAAGGTTAGGGGGGTCACCATGTTTACGTGGGTGTACGAAGAAAAAAAAGGGTTTGCACATGAAAAAGATGCTAAATGATGCACAGCAAGAAACAACACAAACCACTTTGGTGGAAAAATTCAGACTTCTTACAATCAGGGAATGCAGTGCTCTCCTTTTATACAAATAAATTAATATACCTGTCAACACTTTATCTAAAATCTTATGTACAGCTTCTCTTTTACATAATTGTATAATACATTATCAAAAACCTTATGAAAACATATTTACAAATCAATGAATCAAAAAGCACCCTCAAAAACTCTCCAGTGTCACACACACACACACACACACACACACACACACACGCACACACACACACTTACCCACGTACACTCTTACACACCTGTGTATCCACACACCTGTTTTCTTCCATGCAGTACACAATAAAGAAGGCATTCAAAGAGGGTTGTGCAACAAAGAGCATACAAAACAGTTTCAAATATGGCTGTGGGATGAACAGCAGCACTCACATGCATAAAAATGAACACACACACACATACACGCACACACACACAGACTTTAAAGGTCTATACATAGAGTAACAGCGTTAATGACTGGACTAAACGGGCATTAAACGTGTTCTCTGATTTGTCAATTTGGTTTCGTTACATCACAGTCAGATTTTAGTTTAGGTGGTTACATCACATGACGGGTCTTTTTCACTGTGCAGCCACCAGCTGGGCCCTCCCACACGGAGCCATCCAAACTGTCTGCTCAGATATCCGCCTTCTCAGGGAGACTACAGTGGGCTACGGTATCTAGCTTGCTATTGTGTGTGTGTGTGTGCGTGCAATCATGTGTGTGTTTTGCCTGAAACAATGAATGGCTGCATTGTCAGCTGGTGGGCAATTATGCATGCTGTTTGTGTTTTTTTTCAGAGGGCAAGTGCAAGTTGTCTCTGTCCTCTGGAGAACAGTGGGAATTTGCTATCACTGCACCCCTGTGTGTGTTCATGTGTGCATTAGTCACAGTCAAAAGTGGGTGATCAAATAAAATTCTTAACACTCAAGGGGGTTTTGTGAACCACATAATTCTGCAGCCCAACTAAAAGCTGCAGTCTATTGCTTTTCTCAAACCATTCAACACCTAAACAAGTTACAATAAAGACGACAGCAGTCTCACGTAAAATATCTCTAACCTCTCAGCTCTACGACAACAAAGGCCTACAAAAGGTTCTGGCCTGCATTTACTTCTTCCCAGCGCACAAACCTAATGCACTCTCCTAAATCTCTGGAGGTTTGGAGGTCAAATGAAAACATAACCCCTCAAATCAGCTGTGTTAAAGCTGCACTCAGCCAACTCACCATTAACGGCTTGTTCCTGAACCAGAGAGAAAGCACATCATGTAGTAGCCTCCTTTAAAATCAGTCTGAAAATTAAAAATGAAACAATTAAACCTCTCGGATCTATAACATTTTGTGGTTGACTCTAACATGAATCTGTACAGATTGTCCCATCAACGCAGGTGCTGTCCCAGTTTCAGAGCTCACTCTCCCAAACAGTTCTCCCAGAGCTCCCAGTGGCCCACCAGGAATTAAACAAACTAATACACTGAGGATGAAACAGAAGCTGGCACTAGCCTCGTCACAAAATATAAGACACACAGCACACACCTCACTAGTGATCAATGCAAAAGACTCAAAAGAGGAACCAGTTCAACTCCATAATTCAGTTCAGGTCAATATTGGGAACACATCAAAACACATTGACAAATCAAATCTTAACTTTTCCCAGAGAAAATGCAGCTGCAGCACAGAAAAAAGGTAAGTGTTTTTAAAAGAAACAATGTTTGTGTAATTAAATCATCTGTTTTTCAAATAGAGTTTGGCATATAGGACATTGGCTGTGAATGGCTGCATGTAAAACTCGATGATATGTTCTTTCTCCCTTTAAGCAAACTTAGGCCAAGTGACCCCTGACCTCTTTGTGTGTGCGTGTGCCTGAGCGGCCGTCTTCACCTGGATTCCGCTCTTGTTGGTCACTTTGTGGTAGAGAGCATAGGTTGCTCCGTGTACCAGTGAGTCCCTGGATCAGGCATGCTGCCTCCTAGTGGCAGGGCTATGAATTGCGGGCAGGTGCCACCTCCTGCTCCAACGACTCCCATGTTGACGCCCTGTGGGTATGGGTGGTGGTGCGCATGGTGTCCCATGCCGTCAGTCCGTCCGATGTGGATCTCATCCTCCTCGCCCTCGCCGGTAGTCTTGCGGTAGACAGGGTTGTCGAAGTTCATGCTCTTGGTGGAATTGCGTCGCCAGTTCCGCCACACCAGGTAGACTCCGGTGCACACCAGGCCGAACACCACTGTGGCAACAATAGGAACTGCATGCGTTTAACACACAGCGGCAGTGACATGGGAAGGGGGCAGCGTTAACAAGGCAGACCAAGTCCATGGCGTGAAATGAGAGGCACAGAGAGGAGCAGAACAGGCATGCAGGGGGACAGAGGGGTCAGGGGGCAGTGGCATAGAGGTTGTGTGTGTGTGGGTGTCTCGGTTAAACATCGGGTGAAAGTCGCGTCACTCATGAACCAACAGTTCTCACACTGACTCTGAGTAAGCTGTGCAAAACATCATCAGTGGGCTGACAGTGGAGCAAATTCGTTTATAACTATCCTCAGGGAGAAAAATCAAAACTATCAAGTGTCCTTGAATAAGTAATGGGATTGAATTAAAGCATTAAAGCACCAATAAAGCTCCCATGGTTTATTGACGTCTTATTTTCTTTCTTTCTTCTTTTAGGAGCATAAGTTTTAGCTTTTTGCTCCTATGAGACAATTTTTCGTAGCATTATAATCTAGAAGCTACGTCTCACAAAACCTCTGGGATGACAACCCTTTGTTCAGAATGTTTTGGTACAAGGCTAACTACCAAAAACTTTCAAATTGTGTATTTTGACTGTTTTTCTGCTTCCTGGGGTATATGTCACCCTCTTGTGGCTGTTGTATTCATTGTCCCTGTTGTGTCTGTTCAACAATGATTGTTTTGCTGATTGCCAAACTTCAGAATAGACTGCTTGTCTCCTGTCACATTTGCCTGAAGAAGATCCTTTGGATGGAAACGTTGCCATTAATTAAGTTGCTCATTGGGAGCTGAACAGTGTGCGGCCCTTTCTCTTTTTTCTGCACTTTATACCTTTTCTTCCCTGCACCGGTATGCAATTTGCTTGGATGTGTGCACACTAGTCTTTCTCTTTTAGATATAGGTATACACATTTATTGCGTTGATCCCTTAAATGCAGTAATCAAACACTTGTGGAAAAGATAAATAATGAAGACAAGATGGTCACTCGACTGGAAAGTAACTGCGTATGTACGTGCATCACCGCTCGACACTCTGAAGGGTGATAATGCTTGTTGTAATCCATATAGCACACTCTGCTTGATTGCTAGTGTAATACAATGATACTCAAATGAAATGCTATTTGACTAGTGAATACATCGAGTAATATTGGAGGATATCTGCTATAAAATTAGCCAATATCGATAGTTATTGGATATGCTAAAATCGGCTGATATTATTGGCTGGCCAATTAATCGGTCGGGCTCTAGTTAAATCAAACTGTGTGAAAGACAACAATATGTAAGATACAATATGAAAAAACAACAGATAAATTAGTTACCGAATGCTTCTTTTACTAAAAGTACTATCCATTGTAGTTCTATACTGTAATACAACAACTAGTATGAATTTAAGCATTCATTAAAAGGGTAATAACATTACTAAGGGGTAAGGGGCTTAACGTGCTCATATTACTAAGCTGTCTGGTTGGCTGCACACTGCTGGTAACAAAGAGAAAAATTGCAGTTGTTTAGGTGCACCAACCCTGTCCTGGCTTTCCTGCTGTATTATAGTATTCTTACTACACAGAGACAAAACGATTACTGACAGGCCAGTAGCGCAACCCAACACAACAACACAGCGTGATGTGAATAATGCAGAGAGCCAGCAATGTCAGACGCACATAGAAAATGACCTCGAGAAACCTCACAGAGAAGACCTGTATGCCAGGTTTCTCTCATCCCGCCACAGCAGGGTCAGTGTGAATGGACTACAAACAGAGAGGCCTTAGGGTGCAGCTAGACAGCAGCTTAATGCAGCCCTGCCTCGAACGTGGACGTACACACAGACAAAAAGGTCTCCGAGTGACTTACCAATGGGGATGACAACCCCCAAAACAGCCACTGTCAGGTTCTCGCCCAGGAGGAAATGTTCGCTTCCAGCTGAAGAGAGATGGGGCGAGAGAGAGAGAGAGAGAGAGAGAGGAATTAGAGGAGTTAGAGCGAGAAAAGACAGAAGAGCGAGAGAGGATAAGAGGGAGAAAGCTCACAGGATATAAAAATGCACGAGAAATAGAGTGAGAGATAAGCAGGGGAGGCAGGACAGGAGAGCCGTCAGAAGAGAGAGGAGATAAAAAAAAATAGCAGCCGGGTGTTCATGCATACACGGCTGTGAGTGTTTAACAGAAAGAGACAGATAGTGAGAAAGAGGTTACGGTAAAAATGACAGCAAAAAAAAAAAAGATGAGTTTATGGCATTTGTCTGAGTGACCTTGACACTACCCCTCACCTTCTACACTTCATTAACACTTCTTTGTCACTTCACATTTAACACTCATTTATCTATTACATACTCATAAACACTTAGTTATATACAGTTACACACGAGGGGCTACAGCCCACACAAAGAGCATTTTATAGAGAGAAGGCCACATTTTCAAGGTAAGATTCATCACTCCTTTTAAAGTCAGCTGAGCGTGCTTTTAGGGGGCTTGTCAATCCCTCATTTTAATGTCATCATTACAGCGAGGCTGAGGTTGTGAGCTACATTATGAGGGTGAGAAGGACTGTAGGATGTGATAGTTAGCAGGAGATGAGGACGATAAGGTGAAAATGTCCCTTTAGAAGGGACCAATGTCATGTTTTGAATGTGAAAGTCTGCCACCTGACATCGGAAGAAGACACTAGTGGTCTGTTCATAAGGTGCCTTACCATGCTGTATATCAACTCATCTGACACCTAACCCAAGGCAGTGATATCAGCAAATAAGAATGTAATATAAAAAAATGACAATCTTCTTGCTGAACGTCTTAGTGGGTCTTAAAGAGACATCGGTATTCATTTCAGTCGGTTTGTGACCAGTTTAAACTTCTCACAGTTTTTAAGAAAACCTATTTAAAGTATTTGTTGTATTTTGTGTCTTTACATACAGGCAGAATGAATACACATGATTCTTTCATACGCAGCTCACTCACAGTGTTGAGAGACGCTGCTGTCCCCTGCCGGTGTGGTAGACGCGACCATAGCGGTGGCTGTGGAGTGGGAGCCCAGAGCCTTTGATGCTTGTGATGAAAGAGGCTTCAGGGTGGAGAGGGTTGTAAGGGAGTCGGGGGCACCAGAGGGAGCTGTGGTTAAGTGGGGGGTGGCATCTGCCTGTGAAACCCCCCCTGAGGGAGGTGGGAAGTCTTCAGTAACAGGCGAGCTAGTGTCAGACGGAGGCGAATATGTGGGTGTTGTGTCGTTTCTTGGTGCTCCTGGAATTAAAGACGAGAAGATAACAGAAGTTATTGTAGATGTGTTGGAGCACCTGGAAGTACGATTTCAAATCTGTTCTTTCTCACTAACCTTGAAGTAGGCTACTTGTGACTTTTGGGAAATGTACAAATAGTTTTAAAGTGAAAATGATTCTAAATATACATCCTCTGTCCTTTAAAATGAAGCACAGGAAAGTCAGGAAATGTTAGCTTTGCTTAGAATGACTGGAAGATTTAAATACTTCAATACTTCATCCTACTATCATCCTTCTTTTAATCAGAATCTTTTTGTTTGTAATTATTGGTTAATAAAATCAGTTCACCTCTCCATCAACAAAGTAACATGATCATAATTCAATGTGTTTAAAATGTATGAACAGAAGAAAGCATTGGTCCTTTAGATGTTGCGATGAATCCCATTAAACTACACAGTGGCAGTCCATGTATGTGTTGCTTAGCAACCATCTTTTAATCAGAGGTTGAATTACTTTGTTGCTTGGGGGTCGCATATTTAATAATTTATTATTAATTACTACCTACTACAGATAAAATATTGATTGTTTACACAATTTCTACCAAACTCTACCTCTGTGATAAAATGCATTAAGCCAGCAATGAAAAACAACAAGATGAATACTGTGCTACATTTAGTCTAATAAAACAACGAGATGAATACAGTTCTACATTTAGTCTAATAAAACAATGAGATGAATATAGTTCTACATTTAGTCTAATAAAACAACGAGATGAATACAGTTCTACATTTAGCCTAATAAAACAATGAGATGAATATAGTTCTACATTTAGCCTAATAAAACAATGAGATGAATACAGTTCTACATTTAGCCTAATAAAACAATGAGATGAATATAGTTCTACATTTAGTCTAATAAAACAATGAGATGAATATAGTTCTACATTTAGTCTAATAAAACAACGAGATGAATATAGTTCTACATTTAGCCTAATAAAACAATGAGATGAATACAGTTCTACATTTAGCTTAATAAAACAATGAGATGAATATAGTTCTACATTTAGTCTAATAAATCAATGAGATGAATATAGTTCTACATTTAGTCTAATAAAACAATGAGATGAATACAGTTCTACATTTAGTCTAATAAAACAATGAGATGAATACAGTTCTACATTTAGTCTAATAAAACAATGAGATGAATACAGTTCTACATTTAGCCTAATAAAACAATGAGATGAATACTGTGCTACATTTAGTCTAATAAAACAATGAGATGAATACAGTTCTACATTTAGTCTAATAAAACAATGAGATGAATACAGTTCTACATTTAGCTTAATAAAACAATGAGATGAATACAGTTCTACATTTAGCCTAATAAAACAATGAGATGAATACAGTTCTACATTTAGCTTAATAAAACAACGAGATGAATACAGTTCTACATTTAGCCTAATAAAACAACGAGATGAATACAGTTCTACATTTAGTCTAATAAAACAACGAGATGAATACAGTTCTACATTTAGTCTAATAAAACAATGAGATGAATACAGTTCTACATTTAGTCTAATAAAACAATGAGATGAATACAGTTCTACATTTAGTCTAATAAAACAATGAGATGAATACAGTTCTACATTTAGTCTAATAAAACAATGAGATGAATACAGTTCTACATTTAGCCTAATAAAACAATGAGATGAATACAGTTCTACATTTAGTCTAATAAAACAATGAGATGAATACAGTTCTACATTTAGCCTAATAAAACAATGAGATGAATACAGTTCTACATTTAGTCTAATAAAACAATGAGATGAATACAGTTCTACATTTAGTCTAATAAAACAACGAGATGAATACAGTTCTACATTTAGTCTAATAAAACAATGAGATGAATACAGTTCTACATTTAGCCTAATAAAACAATGAGATGAATACAGTTCTACATTTAGCTTAATAAAACAACGAGATGAATACAGTTCTACATTTAGCCTAATAAAACAACGAGATGAATACAGTTCTACATTTAGTCTAATAAAACAACGAGATGAATACAGTTCTACATTTAGTCTAATAAAACAATGAGATGAATATAGTTCTACATTTAGTCTAATAAAACAATGAGATGAATATAGTTCTACATTTAGTCTAATAAAACAATGAGATGAATATAGTTCTACATTTAGTCTAATAAAACAACGAGATGAATACAGTTCTACATTTAGTCTAATAAAACAACGAGATGAATATAGTTCTACATTTAGCCTAATAAAACAATGAGATGAATATAGTTCTACATTTAGTCTAATAAAACAATGAGATGAATATAGTTCTACATTTAGTCTAATAAAACAATGAGATGAATATAGTTCTACATTTAGCCTAATAAAACAATGAGATGAATACAGTTCTACATTTAGTCTAATAAAACAATGAGATGAATATAGTTCTACATTTAGCCTAATAAAACAATGAGATGAATACAGTTCTACATTTAGTCTAATAAAACAATGAGATGAATATAGTTCTACATTTAGCCTAATAAAACAATGAGATGAATATAGTTCTACATTTAGCCTAATAAAACAATGAGATGAATACAGTTCTACATTTAGCCTAATAAAAAAATGAGATGAATATAGTTCTACATTTAGTCTAATAAAACAACGAGATGAATACAGTTCTACATTTAATAAAACAAGAGAACACAGCTAAAAGACTTATAAAGTATTACTATAAGTGAAATGGTTAAGATGTTGTACAAGGAAATACACAGGACATGCAGGATAACCAAGTCATACATGTTTAAGCACGATTTGAATCCAATTGAATCCAATTACATAAGAGATTATTCTTCTAATTAGTTTAATATTTCACCAAGTTTTACGTCATCACTCTGTTACTGTGAAGAAAAGTAATCTATCATAGAAAATAATACTATTGTTATTGTTTTAGTGTTAGAATAATATACATATTAGGATCTTACACGTGTGTCAGCACTAACCCAAAACGTCTTAAATATTTAAGTATAATGTTTTTATTTAAGTAGAGAAAATCTTTAAAGTTCTTCCTCTGAAAAAAGGTCTGTCTTAAGTGAAGCAGAATCGAATCATCTTCACGGTAAGCACTGTGCTGTCTGCCCGACAAATCCTATTAGGTTTTATTGATCACTAATTACCCTCAATAAACAGGCTCACCTGGCACACAGCCCCTCATATCGGGGCCCAGGTCCTGTCCGTCGGGGCAGGCGCAGGTGTATTTGGGCGAGTGTTCTGTTATCTGTGGAGCCTTCAGACACAAGTACTCACAGCCTCCATTGGCCACACTACCCAGATTACAGCTGTCAGGGCCTGGAGACAGAGACAAAAAGACAGAGAGAGACACTGAGACACGGGATTACACAGTGATTGTTTTAAAAATAGGATTATCACTTTTTCAACATCTGGAGATAGCAGAGTCAGAATGATGTTTTGGACATTTTGTTGTTCCCTCCTCTGATTAATTCCCTTTAAGAAAAGCCATTCACTATGTGTAAACAAAAACTAGGAGTTTACAAAGAATAACAACTGGCGACTTACAGATACTGGCTGTAAATATTAACTAGTTCCTTTGCAGCTGTGCCAAATACCACTCCACTGTGTTCAAGCCAGTCTTGTTTATAAACCATCAAAGACAGGTGATGAAAAACAGTGAAAGATGTAAATATTACTTTGTATGGACTACTCACTGGAGGAAAGACACCAAAAGAGACAGGCCTGATATATTTATGGATGTACGAATGGAAACACCAGCATCACATTCATGATTTAAAGCTCTGTTCAGTTTAACTCAAATCTGGATTGTCCTAAAAGAAAACCAGGTTGGAGGCAGAGTTTATGACAGATGTGTGAATGTTCTGCTGCTCCTGATGCTTTGATCACCCTGCTGCAGTCACACGTCTCAACATTATTTATTCATGTGCTGGTCTGGCATGGACCCACTGCGGGAAACTTGGTCACAGAGATGCGACTCAGCTTGTAGAATCACAGAGAGGGGAAGAAAGTGAACAGTACAGACATGCATGTAAATTCCCTTTCATTTAGGACACACGCACCTTGAGGCTGTCGGAGCTGGTGGAAGACCACGATGTCGTGGGGGTCGTTGAGGTTTTCTGCCAGCGTCTGGATATCCTGACCTGTCAACCTGTTAGCCATGAAGACCGCCGCTCTGTCTCTGTCCGTCCAGTAGATACGATCCTGAAACACAGGGAAGATTAGGTTTTTCCTATGAGTAACTCAATAAAGAACTTAGACAGGGCAGGGTGCTGCTGGGCTACGACCCAGGAGCACATTTTTGTACACAAGGGAATTCCAAAAGCTCCAGTTCTGAAGAACATACAGCCTTGGAGTCATAACACTACTCTCTTTGTCTCACCAAACATTAATAAATCAGATAGTCTGACAAAGAAAAAAACGTATCTGTGGCTGCCTGTACCGTTTGTAAGTGTAAGCAATCATTTCATTTATCACTTCAATATCTTAAAATCTACCTGATGAATTTATCTACACACATTCATGGATGTATTACCTTATAATTGTGTCTTTGCAATTAATGCAAAGATCCCTTTAGTCTTTGTGTAACACAAGCATCGTCTAAAATGAATTAGTATAATACTCCTGTTTATGAATATATAAAGCCTTAGTGCAGCCTCAGCTGTTGAAGTTAGTGCTAATTAGCATATATCTGCAAACTAACTCTCTGACCCAAGATGGTTCATGTAGTACACTTTTTACCAACATCGCACACACATGTTAGCATTGTCAATTTGAGCATGTGCTAAAGCTGATTTTAGCATTTAGCTTAAAACTCAACCATTTGAAGCTTGGGCTGTGGACAGCATTGAAGATGTCCATCCACTTGTGATAAAAAATGAACTCAACCAAAACTCAAAGGTGACACAATTCATAGCAATATGCAGATCTTAGTGCACAGCTAAATGTACTGATACAGTTTGTACTGAAAGTCATGTATGTTCAAGAGTCCTTCAACTTGAAAAGGACTTAACAAAATCTCTGTTTTTGTATGAGTGACAGGAAATTGGTGAATGAAAAAGATTGAAAATAGAAGAAACATTTGAATACAGTCAACAAAAAAAAAGGGAAACACTTGCTAAACAGAGAGCAGAAACATAAGATGCACGATGTGGGAGAGTAAACAGAGCTAACAGCTGTAAATGCTCGGCTCAGCGTATTCACTCACGATTCTAATTTATTTGAGGAAAAACAATGGAGAGAAAATTAGCGCCAGTGAAATATGCACTGATAAATATTTTGTGTCACACAAAGTCCCATTGATTATCTTTTGTGGAAAAGAAAGTGTGTTAATTTGACACGTGCTACACATAATCTGAGGGGATAAATGCACCAAGGAAATAAATATGCAGAGGTTTAACTCAGAAATAATTCCATTCAACGGGAGCAGCAGTGAAAGAGCAAACTACAGCATATAAAGAAGACTGTCACACTATTTAGAAGATGCCATCCAACCATTGTGTCCGTTTATAGATTTGTATTAGTCTTACATGATAAAAATACATCCTATATAGATTTGTCTCAAAGGCAAAATTTAACAGTGCTTTTTGTTTATTAATGTATTAGTTTACTTTGTTCCTTACTTCACTCCCTCACCAGTTTTAATAGAGTAACGAAATGCAGCTGACATATTCTGAGGTTGCTGTAGAAACTACAGACTAATATAGCCAAATGAGAGTGTGTCTTTGTGTGTGTGTGTGTGTGTTTGTGTTGAGTCAGTCACTGAGTCAGACCGATATGGTAATGTGATGTTCACTACAACACGCTCCACTCAATAACACAGAGCTGGTGTGTGTTGAACATCCTGAACAGGAAGGTCACCTTGTAGTCCCAACAGGGCAGAGAGCAGAGAAGCCCCGGATCGATTATGTTTCGCACCAGAGGGGATTTATCATCGTTTTGTTAGGTACACTACAGTGCTGCCTGCGGAGTCCACTGACAGCAGAGTACAGTCGAACAATTATACAAGGTTGTGCTTCAAACAGCTTAACCCTATTGGCAGTTTTATTTTTTACCATGGAGAAAAGCAACAGATAAGTGTGAGAAATTGACCCTATACATATTTTTCTTCTTTATCTAACTCGAGTAAAGTTGTGTACTTATAGGCAGAGTTTTAAAGGAGTACGGTCTGAATCTGTTCTTTTCGTTGAGTGTGTTGAGATAACTTCTTTTTTTTTTGGCATTATTAAAAAAAGCGATGATCGATTTATTAAATGATTAATTGATTAATTAATAATGCTACTTTATACTACTGCTCAACATGTCATGGGAGGCTTGAGAGCTTTAGTTATTAGTAACTTGCATAACTCACATATTAAAGGTCACACATTATACTTCTTTTCAACCAGTTTAAATAAGACACAGAGCTCCACAGAACATGTCTGTAAAGTTTCTTGTAAAAAATCCACTCTGATCCTGTATTTGATCATGCCTATTAACCCCTCTATTTCAGCCCTGCTCAGAACAGGCTGTTTCTGTGTATGTAGCTTTAAATGTGAATGAGCTGTGTCTGACCACGCCCCTCTCTGGAAGTGGATGTGGCTCGGGCTTTCTTGCACCATTACCTATTGTTTACAGTGAGAAGGCGGACTCAGAGGGATGAACACACAATTAGCTGTGGGAGTGTCATCCACTTGGAGGAGGGGTTACTGCCCTTTGTGATGTCATGAAGGGAAAAATCTCCAAACGGCCTGTTTGAGCACACATTTTCCGAAAAAAGACAGAGAGGATGGCCTCTGCTGTGTGCTTTTATTTGTGAATGTTGTATATTGTGTCCACATAACTGTCAATCCTGACTTTTTAAAATAAAATAAAATTAGGACATGAGGACATGACTCATACAACTTTTTTTTAAATAATTTTGTTTGACACTTTAAATACATTTGGGTGATGATTCAAGTGTAGTTTTACTCAAAGCAAATTTGGAATGCAAACTTTTTAAGAGACTAAACGTCATAGTTCTTTTCTTTTTACCTCCTTTCAAAACAAATCTGCAAAGATGGAGGGACATTAAATTCCATGTTGGTGTTTTGACTTAAAAACTGGTCCGCTGCCATAAGAAACCTGCTGCCCTGATCCCCCTGAGACCAGATACCCTTGAGAGGAGTCCCACTTGGGAATAGACCACCTGGGTGATGTGTTTAGCACCCATCTGCAGCTGTCTGGGACTCTGCTGCAGTGGCAACAGCACTGATTTTCTGAGACAAGAGTTTGTAAGCAAAAGCATGCTTCTACACAAGCACAACAAAGACACCAGAAGGAAGAATTTGCAGGATTTTTAAGCACAAAACCAGATCTAAGTTTCTCTGATGGCCATCATGACATATAACACAAACAGGGAGGTTGGCTAAGGGCCAAAACATAAGTGTGTTGAGCCTGTAGGCTATCTCCTCCCTGTGGCTGTTCTCTGTTTAGTATGCTCTGCTAGTCAAACCCATCGGGGCAAACAGACCACAGGACATGCACGCACGCACGCACACACACACACACACACATAATGTACAGTAAATTGAATTTAACTCTCAGTACTTTTAAACTCCCAGTCACACTGCAGGCCCCAGTGAGGCGAATGAGGAAGATGTGGATATGATGAGATGTGCACAAGAAGACAGAAATCTTTAAAATGTGTCACACACAAACCTCAAACACAGCCAGAGCATAGGGATGTCCCAGTCTCTCTGAGGATGACATGTGTGTCCTGCGGTGAGCTCCGTTCAGGTCCACACTGGCTATCAGGTGCAGCTTTGAATCCACCCAGAACAGACGCCTGTTGGCTACATCTGCGACACACACACACACACACACACACACACACACACACACACACACACACACACACACACACACACACACACACACACACACACACACACACACACACACACACACACACACACACACACACACACACACACACACACACACACACACACACACACACACACACACACACACACACACACACACACACACAGATAAGACTTTCGCAAGCTGTGTAGAAATTGATTGTCTTTGTGGTAAGCGCTGATGCACTCCGACCAGCAAATCCCTGTAGGTGCTATTGATTACTTTTAAAATGTCAGGTTCTCACTATTATAGCAGTTGAAGTTTTACTTTGTCGATCTATATGTTATGACTCTGCTTAAATAGCATTCGAAAAACAACTAGGATAACTTTTCCATCTTTATTAAATATTTATCCTCAATATTTTAATTACTTCTGACCTTCACCTCCCATTAAATTATCGAATGCATTAACTCAAGCAATTTAAGATAACGAAAATAGCTAAAAGAAAAAGTGTTAAATATAACCTTTTTTTAACATAATAAAGAGATAAAGTGTGAAAAAACTGCTGTGCTCTCACCTAGAGTGATTCCATTGGGCCATTCAATGTTATCAGCCACCAGCACCTGTCGGTCCACTCCATTCATCCCGGCTTTCTCTATCTTGGCTTGGGTGCCCCAGTCTGACCAGTACATGAAGCTGGATTGAACAAAGGAAGCAGATTTAATGTTATATTGTTGAGTGTTCATGTAATGCAGCTGTGCTCAGCAGGAAATTTGAAATAGAAGATCTTGCAGTGCAAAAGTGTTATTCTGTTTATAATGAGATGCTTTCTTTTTTTTCTCCCCCGGATTTGTGTCAGATTTCACCACTCTATTTATTATGAAATTTAGTCTGCCCACATTGTTGTGCCAACAGGCTCTGCTGAATGTATAATGTTCTGGTTGCGACATTTTGTCTGGAACTTTGCCATTCTTTGAGAAAGTTGTGAGTTTCTGTGTAAGTGCTGCTCTGCACTGTGTCTGGCTGCTTTCACACAACAAAGAAACTGCCACAAGACACAGGGGATTGTAACTTTGTGTAACATTGTTGAGGTACCAGCAAGTCAGATAGCATTCTTCTATATTTTTTTTTATGAGGACTGCACAAACTTTCTGTACGGGCAAGATGACAGAAAAGTAGTCCTGCTGAAAATTGCTTTTGAAATATTCAATTCAATTCAATTCAATTCAATTTTATTTGTATAGCACATTTCATACAAACGTAAACCCAATGTGCTTTACAGAAGACAGAGATAAACAAACACAATACAAACTCATTTAAAATAATAAAATAACAAACGAAACAAAAATAATAATAATATATGAATAAGTCGATTCAAGAGCACACACACTTACAAAGATAAACTAGCAACCAAAGGCGCGAGAGAAAAGCAATGTCTTAAGACCGCTTTTAAAAGAGCTTAAGGTTTCTACACACCTCAGGTCAGCAGGTAGTTTGTTCCACAGAACTGCACCATGGTGACTAAACGCACCTTCACCAGATTTGGTCTTGACTTTAGGTAGATTCAGCAGACCCATACCTGCTGATCTGAGGGATCTTATTGGGCTGTATTCAGTGAACAAGTCAGAGAGATATTGAGGAGCCATTCCATGTAATGTTTTGTAAACCAGAAGTAATATTTTGAATTCAATTCTGTAGTGAACCGGAAGCCAATGAAGGTTTTTTAGGATTGGTGTTATGTGTTCTATTTTCTTTGTCCCAGTTAACACTCTGGCTGCTGCGTTTTGGATGAGTTGGAGTTTCTTTATTGATTTTTTGGGAAGTCCAGCATAGAGGGCATTACAGTAATCTAGTCTGCTGGATATGAATGCATGGACCAGTTGTTCGGAGTCAGATTGGGTCATGAAGCACCTGAGTTTGGAAATGTTCTTGAGATGATAGAAGGCTGTCTTTGTAATAGCTGTAATGTGCTTCTGAAAGTTTAGATCTGAATCAATGATGACACCTAGGCTTTTGATATGATCACTGTACTGAAGAGGAAAAGATGATGAAATGGATATGAGCTCTCTTCTTTGTCTTTCTGGGCCTACGATCAGAATTTCCGTTTTATCTTTGTTAAGCTGTAGAAAATGTTGTGACAACCAGCAGCTAATTTCTTCAATGCATTTGGACATTTCATTTATGGGACTATGGTTATCTGGGGAAAGTGAAACATAAAGTTGTGTATCATCGGCATAGGAGTGATAGGAGATGTTGTGTTTCTGTATGATGGAACCAAGAGGGAGCATGTAAAGACTAAATAGTAGTGGACCGAGAACTGAGCCTTGTGGCACCCCATAGTGAATGCTGAAATCATCAGATCTAAAGTTACCAAGTGAGACTGAGAATGTTCTGTTTTGTAGGTAAGAGGAGAACCATTGAAGTACAGGTCCTGAAAGGCCAATGTCATTTTCCAGTCTGTTTAACAGAATTTTATGGTCAACTGTATCGAAGGCGGAACTGAGATCTAACAATACTAAAATGGAGAGTTTGTTTGAATCACGGTTGATTTTTAGATCATTGATTACATTAACAAGAGCAGTTTCAGTGCTGTGGTTTGCTCTGTAACCTGATTGGTACACATCATACAGACTGTGAAGGGTTAGGTGATTGTGTAATTGTTTGTGGACAACTTTTTCTAAAATTTTACTGATAACAGGAAGGTTGGAGATGGGTCTATAGTTAGTGATGATTGATGGATCAAGTTTGTTATTTTTTAGTAAAGGGGTAACAATAGCATGTTTCAGAGAATTGGGGAAAACTCCGGACTGAAGAGAAGAATTTACAATATGAAGTAAGTCATGTAACAGGCAGTGAGAGACACATTTAAACAGTTTTGTGGGAATAGGGTCAAGAGGACAGGTGGACGATTTCAGTAGTTTGATCACCTCCTCAAGATCAGAAATGTAAACAGGTAATCTTAGAGAAGTCTTATAGAAGACTGAGAATCAGACACGGGGATGTGGATTTTGTCAAATGGTAGCTGAGACTATGATTCTTTTCTAAAGACTGAACACTAAAGAAGTAGCATACTGTCTCTGATTCGATGTCTGAGGATAGAATCTGTAAGATATGTGAAACAGAGGTTTTGTGAGAGACTGGAAGAAGACATATTTTTGTTGTAACTACAGCGCTCCTCCAGTATATAAATAAACCACATTAAAGACCACAACCCATCTTAGTGCTGAACGATGCAGCAACAGTATCACAGTGTCATCTTTACATAAAAAATACCATTACCACCTCACTGTTGACTCTCAGATGTCTGATTTGTATTTCTCCACAGCATTTAGCAGCTGATTACATGGATTATCCGCATCATTTCACAGAGAGTAAATTGGTCTGGTTTGGACGTAGTTCTTCTAATTTTAAGTTCGGAAATACATTTATGGTTTAAACACCCTTTAGTAAAAGTTATTTGACAGGAATTCTTTCTTTTTTTTGTTCCAATCTGCCCAATTGTCATAATTATAAGGAATGTATACATTTTAATTCTGTGGTTGTGTTAATTCACTTAATGAGTTGGTAAATTCTCTATTAAATGAGAAACATCCAAACTTCTGCAGCCATGCCAGCGATTTGCGGTAGGCTCATCGTGTTTAAACCAGCACATTCAAAAGATGTTAGTGTATGAGTTGTGTATAGTTTCAATGGTTATTATGCAATAGGAGTCAGTATGCACTGCAACAACACAGAGATTTAAACAGTCATTTCTATGTAAATGTTTATTACATTCAAAGACAAAAGTCATTTGGTGTCACAGTAAGATATCTGTGCTTTTGGGGAAATGAATCGGACTTTAATGTGGAGAAAATCTCAGTGTGCGTATGCCTAAGCTCTGACTCGGTGCTCGTTTACTTAATTCTGGGCATGTTTGTTTTCATCTAGCTTCAGATCACCAGAACAAAAAAGCTGCAGAGGCTGGCACAAATTCATAAAGCTTCCCAGATTAGGAGCAATCATCTAGGACAGAAATTCTAAAAACTATTGAGTCAGGATGCTTAAATGGGTCACCGGCGTGTTACTCTGCATTCCCAAACACAACAACAACAGTTCTCTTATGTTAATGATTAGACAGGGTCCCAGGAGAGGATTATGTTGATTCAATGCTCGGGTCTTTGGCTGAAATCACTTTACTAATCTTTATCTGGGCCCCATTGACTATCATCTTCAATATAATAGAATACATGGAGAGGAAATTAGTACATCTTTCTGCATATTAGAAGAGAGGAGAGGCAGCATCATAAACTAAGTTTGCTACTGTTTTTATTCGCATACATTGGAAGCTGTAATTAAATTCACAGCCTTATGGTTGCTTAGAGCACATTTTTTTAAAACAGGAAATGTTAATGTTGAAAAATTGAAATAATAGTTTAAAGTTTAAAGACCATAGATATGGATCCTGACATTTGTATTATTGAAGCTACTGTGAGGAACTTTTTGTTTGTGTTGATTTTGGCTCCCCCTGTGGACAAAGTTGCACCTTTTATCTCTGTGCTGATTTGTTCTTGTACATGTGTAAGTAGTGTTTTCTGAAAGAAAACCTCATTCTGCTGTCTTTTAGGGTGGTTTCACACTAGGGACCCGGGCCCAGATCCAACTAGGCTTGACCCCACAGTCCGGTTCATTTGATCAGTGTAAACAGAAACATACCGTACTTGTACCATACTCGAGTACCGTGCCTGAGTGCCTGAAGAGGTGGTCTGGGGCAAATTTCATGTGTACTCTAGTATAGTCCAGAGGAGATGTGAACGCAACCGTGCTCAAACAAGAAGGTGGACCGCTTTATGATGGATTTGCAAACCAACCATGTGCATACTGCCGGACTGTGTACAAACAAAAGTGTACTCAGGTACGGAACGATGTTACTAATGTGAACGCAGACCAGTGGGGGAGAGGGGAGGAGGGAGCAATCATGCTCGGGCACGGTACAAAACAATCGTGCCTAATGTGAAAACTCCCTTAAAAGCTAAAAGTATCACTCAATGTGGATCTTAACTGTGAAGAATGTAAAAGAGCCTGTTTTGGTTCAGTGGCATTTTCAGGCATTACAATTTTTTTTTTCATTACCAGCTAAAAACTCTTCACATGAGCTTTAATTTTAATAATGACATGAAAAGGGTTATAGATTTATGTCTGGCTTAAAGGCAGGACATCTTTCTCTTACCCGTGGTGGGGGTCCAACGCTATCGCCCGCGGCTCACTCAGGTCCGTGTTGATGAGGACTCTTCTCTTGGTGGCGTCCACTGAGGCCACAGAGATGGATTTGTCCCCTGAGTCTGTCCAGTATAGGTTGTGATGGAGCCAGTCCAGAGCCAAACCCACGGGGGTCTGCAGGAATGAATCCAGCAGTGGTATCTGCTGGGAGGGGTCACTGGCCTCATGGATGAAGGCACTTGAGGGGGCAGGCACAGAGAGATACAGAGAGGGGAAGGAGGGAGAATTTGAGGGGAGGAGAATATGGACGTCGTAATCCTCAGCAAGGCAGCAGTTATTGTAAAATCGATGCACAGTGGAGGGATGCTGGCTGCCTGGTGGGGCCCTATATGTTGATAATGAGTCTGTATTCACTGTTCTTCTTATTTTATGGCACTCTACTAAAAAGATTTATTCTCAGAAAATATTTTGTGATTTCATTACAAGTTTAAGAATGTACAAACTTAAAATATAATTAGATTGTAAATAAAACTATAGCAGACATACTGTAATTGAAACCATTGCAGTGAAAGCAGCAATAGAAATAAACAGGAATAAAATTAATTAATTAATTGTATAAAATATGAGCAGACACATGAAAGTGACAGTGACATTGAATAGCCTATAGATTATATATCATCCTGACTGATGTGTAATCTAAATCTCTAGTCTCCACTGTGCTGTAAAGTGACTGCATAGTAGAGAATGGGACTAGAGTGCAAGCTGTAGCCTTGGGCCATGCACTGAGCAGGTTCATCCAGGGGTTAGCATCCTTCTGTGCTGGATCACTTATCAGAAAAGACAAGGCCTAACTCAGTGGTTGCCCTGCTGGCTAATGATTTGGCCCCCGGCAGAGGTGTGAGGTGAGGGACGCGCATCTGTGCTCCCTGAAGAAGAATTTCACTTTAAGTTTCCCTAGAGGTCTTTTTCTTTTAACAGCCATCTTATAAAGGGAACAGAGTGCTCCAATTAGAATACACTCAGGGGAGAATACGTAGAGGGATAACAATAGGAAGGCTGGAATTAATCTGGGATGATAGCAGGCCAGGGCCATCCAGTCAGCTGGTATACATTTCAAAAAACATAAAAAGAAGAAGATGCTCAGAACAGAAAGTACAGGGAAACATTTCAAGTTCCAATATTTTAAGATTTGATACATCAAGGTTTGTATTTATATCAAATGTGTTTTCCCCTCTAAATTGATTTAGTTTTTGCAAAAAACAACTTTAATTTGCTCAATTTATCCACGCCAGGAGTACGCCTCGTGTTTTGAAAAGTTCCTATCGATATTCCGTTATTTATAGGAGTCCAGCACAGGATCAGCAGCAAGCAGCTGTATGAGAAACTTCAGTTTTGATAAGAGCAAGAGGGGTGTACGGGCAGTGGACCTTCTCTCTCTCTCTTTCTCTGAAGCAGATGTGATACTGCTGTCTTGGTTTTGCCGTGCCGGGAGGTCCAGAGAGCGCGCACCTGCACTCTATCACGCGCGCTCTCTCTCTCGCTGTCTCATGCACGTAGCAATTTTATGGTCAGAAATATACTTGGGCGGCCCACCCAGGTATCGTCTATGTGTGGGAAACACTGATAAGTCTTACAACACAGAGAAACATGCTCCGTTTCAAATTTGCTCTCCTTGTGATATCACAGTGGGATTCTGGTTCCATGGGTTATCTTAATTAATACGATTTACAAATAAGGATATCTGTTCTAATCTATTCCCTTCAATTTTCAATTCAAAGCTGTAAAACCGGTTTGGTTTTCAAAATCTGAGATCAAGTTTTGGATCTATGACATTGTTCTAAAATAAAAAAATGTTTGTCATAATAAGTCAGATTTTCTGTCCATTGTTTACCTGTAGATTTTCCTGTGAAAGCGGTCACACCAGAAGACACGGTTGTTGGCCACGTCCAGGTCCAGAGCCACAGTATTCTTCTGTGTGGACACCACCTGGCTGTAGTCCCTCTTCACTAAGTCGATCCGTCGGATCTCATGCCGGTTGGTGAACAGCAAGTATGGGCTTTTTCCTGAACATACAGACGCAAATATTACATGCACTGCTCTTGCTAAGTGGTCAGCAAAGTAAACATGTGAACTTTTGGCCTTAGTATGTTTTTGAGTCTAGCATGCAGTCCTTTATAATCACAGAGGAGTTAGAGTGCAAAGCAATTTGGAAAATAGGTCAGGGCATGATGAATTGTTAGAAAGAGGAATACATTATCATTAAGTGGAGTTAGGATGTTCTTCCAACAAAACATAAGCCCTATAGGCTTTGACAGTTTGATAAAGAGCCAGAAGTGGAGTCCAAACCAATATCCTTTAGGCACAGTACCCCTTATATGATTTACATTCAGAAACAAATGAAGGGAATTAACTTCTTACTGTACTCTGAGCAAACATGGTGAGATTTAAGGTGCATTAGACATTGGGAAAAAATACTTTTACACGAAGGTGTGTGGAAATTTAAACCCAAAACAAACAGCATTATCTTGCTGCAAAGGGAGGAAATAAAAGGAAGATGCCAACAAATATTGTTTTTCTGCACAGCATGGTTCATGATTTTGAGCTGGACTCATGAGAGTTAACCATGATGTGAGCTGATGTGTTTGAGGAAATGATGTAGACATTCCTCTACAGTAATAACACTGAGGCTTCACAACTGTGTCTTAAAGCATTGCAGCTTAATATGCTGCAGTGTATTTGTAACATCAGTCGATACTTTCAATGTCATCTATAACACAGATAAATAACTCAACACAGCTTGTGTGACACAGCTCAATATCCTCCTCTAACAAGAGAGCGGGGACAATAATCCTTCATTAAAAAGTGCTGAACAGTCGCCGCATTGATCAGCGGGTCTGTGTGCATCATTAAGCCGTACGCTCCTTATTATCTGCTGCTTGCAAATATAGATCAGAGCTACCTTATCATATGGCTGTGTGACTCTTTAAACAGCAAGCTGTCGGATACCACAGTAAACAGACATGAATGAGTGCACAAGAACACACTGACTAAAAGACTAACAATGCAGACGTTCACTCCTAGAGCTGATTAACAACCTTAAACAAAGTGATGTCAAACAGATGTCTCAGGCTGTCTAAGCCACCTGATACAAACAATAAGGATCAGTTCCACTGATAAACTCTGCAACTGCATCAAAATTAACAAGCAGAATGCAACAGATGGATATTAAGCTTTAACTGTGTCAGCTTTGGATTGCAGGTTTCATCTGGCAGAAGAAACCATCTTCAATGTATCTAACTTATTATTAAGTTTTCCATGTGATGCTCTTTTTTGATTTAACCACAAACACATCTATCAATAGCTATAGAAGCTCAGTTTGGCTTCGAGCTAAATTCTAGCATTAACAGGCAGGCAGGCTTACAAAGAATGAATAAGCCATTATGCTGAAGCTAGGTAATGTTAACCATGAACACCATCTAAGTTTAGCCTTTTAGCATGCTAACATTTTACAAATTAGCACTAAACACAAACTTGTTTAAAGGAAGAATGTGCAACTTTTTGATAAAACAAACTGCTGTTTGGCGACACCTCGGCTATTCTGAAGCCTCCGCTCTCCTCCAGCGGCAAACCTCCAACCCCTCTCCACTCACGTTCACATGAAGGAGTTATGAACTAGAAAGCAACCATAATTAAGCCCCATTAAGCGCAAGCGGCGGACAAAATTGTCCTTTGCTCGAGCTGCAATTGCCTGTGGTCTGCATTGTTGTGTTAGCAGGCTAATGTTAGCACACTTTGGCTAACTCATAGCTACATATTGCACATGAATTGACACAGAATGACCGTGATCTAAAGACACTTGTGACACCTAAATAAGCAGTGAGTAGGCTGTGTTATTCTTCTTTTCTCTAGTCCTTGACTAAAACAGCTTTATACGCAAGGCTGGAAAATCGGGGACATTTACAGCGCGATGGTCAAAATTCAATTATGAAATAAATAACAGGGGCAATTACATGTTAATTAATTTTAATTTTAATGTGTATTTTTAATGTGTATTAAAGCAAATGAGTAGCCAATAAGAAGTTTCAGTAGCCCTGGTAGTAGTAGTTCGGTAGTATTACCTATAATTAAAGAATAGCCACCTCTGTTAAGGCTGCATGAGTTGTTTATTCTATCATATGTCTGCAGCATTTGACATTAAAGCTGTAAAAACCGGAGATAAAACAAAAACAACAACAAAACAGATTCTTAGCTTATTTAACTTATTTATTATGTAGCTGATGGATTTTATGACCATATCTCACACCATTCTTGGGAATTTTTGCACTTTTCAAACACAAAAGCTCTATGGTTTCTGGTCCTAAATGTCTGGATCCATGAACCCAGCTGGTTCAGCAGGTCCACCACAGTCCTCTCCTTCAGTAGCCTCAGCCTCCGTATTCTGTTTGCGGGTACCGTGACGTAACGTCAGTACGCTAGTTTAACTAGCTACCGTAATAACTGGAGTTTGCGTCTGCGCGCAACTTTTTTCTCTCCCATTCAAATCGGGGACATTTTCGGGACAGTTTTAACTGGGGATAGGGCGGCCTAATCGGGGACTGTCCCCGGAAATCGGGGACATCTGGTTACCTTAATGTAAACATGATGTTAACACGGCCCGACAACAGTAGAGCTGGCGAGACTCACGCTTCTCACTCACTGTAGACAGTCAAGTCTCACAGAGACATTTACATATATACTTGATTTCTGCTGTATTTATGTGTAAAATGTTGCACATTCTTCTTTTAAATGGAAATGTTGATGATAAAAATTAAATTCCTTTCAGATGGCCATTCTAAATTTGAAAGAATTACCAACCTCTTGTATCAATAAGGTGTAAAAGTGGGTCACCCGGTGTAGTTCAGTCGGTAGGGCAGGCTATTGTCATTGACGCATCGGTCATACTAAGTCTGAGTCCCGGCTATGACCCTACGATGCATGCCTACCCATCTATCTCTTCCCCACATTTTCTGACTATCTTCAGCTTTACTATCATCAAACGCTGAAATGAAGAACAAAATGTAAAATAAAATAAAAAAGGATTGTGTAAAAGGGTATGGACATTTCTAGCACCTTTCTAGTCTTCTAACTTCTTAAATCACTTTACAGTTCATGTGGCAATCACCCGTTCACACGCACACATTCACCCTAATGGTATAGGTTTCAATGCAATGTGTCTACCCCCTAATCAGGTTCTAGGCTACCCCATTCAGACACATTCACACACTGATGACTTTGCCAGAAGGAGCAATTTTGGGGCTCTGGTTTCCTGCTTTAGGATCATCAACATGCAGAAGAAAGGACTCTGACAATGAACCAATTTTAAAAGTCTAATTAGTGGACAACTCACTCTACCTTTGAGCACTAGCAACAGATCATGTTGCTTGTGCTCAAGTTCAACATGTGCTCAAGTTTAACATGTGCTCAAGTGTGATTTTGTGCAACCCATATAATTACACTGGGCATGTTTCATTTAAAATGGCAAATCTGAGGAATGGTTTCAACACAGGAAAATTACAATTCATTTATTGAAAGCACAAATGCCCTTATAGAATTTCGTGGCAATCCATCAAATAGATGGAGGGAGATATCCTCCAGCTATGCTGCTAGCAAGGCTAAAAATACATCTTTGCTTTCAGCCACAGGGCAGTGAAAGAAGACTGCAGCGGATATTTGCATAATGGATAAAAACTTACACAAAACAAGGAAGACAAAGCTGGAATCATGGGTTTGTTGCTACATTGTTGAAACACAGTCAAAGGAAGAGACACCATGGACTAGTTTCTTGCCTCTACTTCATGAACCTGTTGTGTTTTAGTCTTTGTCATGCTACAGAATTAGCACAAAGCTATTAGCACTGACATCACGCTGTGTCCTTGTTTCATTTTGGGTGCATCACACCTATTTTTAGAGGCGTCCACTTGTGAGAAGGTCACCCAGGATGCTTTTTAATTAGAGCCAAATCTGAACAGAGGCCCTGCGATGCATTTTTATTATCATGTCTCTATGTTTTATTCTTTACTGTTCTGGCTGGAAAAAAGCTATGTGGATGACAGATACGCTGGCAGTGTGTGCCTGCAGGGAGAGGTTTTATCACTCTGGCTGGCAACTGCAGCCCACCTTTGTCTCATAACATCTATATCCAGCTCTCTCCTTCTGACACTGAATGGTAATAGGATAGCAGCTGCAGCCAGTTATCTCTGGAGGCAGATGAGATATTCTCTCATTAATGGCTTGATTGCCTCAGTTTCACTCCTGACAGTCTGTGTCGTAGCCTCAGTGTAGTATCATACTCCTGCACGTTCTCTGATTCTCTTCCTTTCCTTCCTCTCCAAGCTAAAAGTCTAAATGATAACAGTGCTGTTCAGGACTAAGGGTTCCTCAAAAACCAGCCATTACAATGACTACACTTCCAACCCCTGTACAGAGGAAAATAGACCCCTGCTGGTTTTAAGGGCTGTCACGGCTGCAGAAGCAGTTTTCATTGCCTCAAAACCGACGGGTGGAACGGCTGCTTTCACTGCGATTTCACTTTCGCTGCTTTTGACACGCGGCCAGACACTCAGCTCTCTACTGGTTGTGATAAACTGATAGCAAACACACCGGGCAGTCATGCACAGAGAAATACACAAGTGCAGACAGAGGCAGGGGGCAGACATAGGGCACACACATATACTGTGTGGATACAAAGTGAGTGCTGAGCTTTGATATCAGCTTGGGCTAATGGAGGAAAATGAAATCACAACATTTGACAGCCACTGAGAGCAAATCAACATATCTCATCGGACGCTGTTTCCTGCCAATGAAATAATGAAAAATTTTGGGTAAATGAAGTGTAAACATATGAACTACTGTAGCCTCTTTGTGTAATCCTCATGATAAATGCATCTGGCTTGAGTTGGAGGTCAAATGAAATTAATTGGCCTCTTAGCAGTTCACTTTGTTCTCCACTAGTGTAACAACTGTTTTCAACAAGCCAAACGGAACGACAGATTAAATTTGTGGTAATTAGCCTCCGCCGTGACTCAGCCAGGTGCCCCTGAAGTGCTGATATACCTCATTATAAGCGTTCTGCATGGTTGAACACATAAGTCTGCCACTCATGAAACCGTCTAATGGGACAGTGCAGATTGGGCCGTGGAGAAACTCAGCGGTTGTCTTGGTGATGCTTGAATTTTTTTGCAATTTTGTCGAGCACACGAGCCAGTGCAGAGTGCTGATAAGAGCCTAACAGCAGAAAAGATGTTTGTTATTATGAGATGAGATCTGAGAGGGTTTCACTAATGAGGCGAAGAAACGTCTGAGAGGAAGTCTTGTTATCAACAGAACTAAACAACAAATTTGAGCAGATTTACAACTAAAAATAAGAACAACCAAGCAGTATATAAATGACAACATTTTGTATTTGCTCAATAATGTAAGGACATGGAGCATATATTTGAGGTTCTCGTAGAATATGTCTCTTGGAGAAAGACACCACACGTCATACTGTGCACACCGTACCTACCTGAGGGGGAAAAATAACTCCACAGTAGGTGACCAAACTCTAACAAAAGGAATGTTTTACCTCAAAATGTAATAATCAACATACTATTTCACATCATACTTCCCCTTTATCTATCAAAGAGGATGAGGTATATTGAAAAGCTTGGTATTTTAGGTCTGATTCAGCGTCCCTTTTCCTTTCCTTATTGTATTGAAGAAATACCTCCACTGCATGGCCAAAATGTAAATACTGTGATATTTGCAACTATCTGATGTAATCACCTGATAACGGAACAAAAGATCTAAATCAGGCTTTAACAGGGCTAGTCTCGGTAACGTCGTCACTGGTGGCATATTGCCATATTAGAAATGCTTTTTCCACCTAACCTTTGGTTGATCTAGAAACAGGCATGACGGCGGAGATTAGGCAGGCTTTAAGCCTCCTGGCAAACAGATACAACTCACCAAAGCACCAAAGCGTGTGTGCCACCAAATTTCAACGTGGGGGGCTAGGGACAGAGCGTGACATGCTGCTACTGCTACTGCTAACAGGAGGACGTAGGAGAAGCCGCGTTTCCGCGGACTTTGAATTTTTGCACATAGATGTGCCTAAACATGCACAAGACACCTGGAAAACACACTAAAGAGCATATAAAACCAGAAAAAGCATAATATGGGACCTTTAAACACTCAACATTGTTTATCATTGTGACTCACCTTCGGCCTTGCAGGTCTTAGTTACCGGATCCATCTCATAACCTTCATAGCATTCACATTTAAAATCTCCCTTATAGTTGATGCAGATTTGGCTGCAGGCATTTGGGTTCTCACACTCATCGATGTCTGCAGAGAGGAGGGGAACGAGAGAGAGAGGTGATCAATCAAGTGAATGTCAGACAGAGATAGATTGTGACTAATTCACCTTCATGAGCTACACAGCAGAAGAAAGACAACCAAATTCTTACAATGCAATATATTCTCAGCGTATCAGCTGTAATGGATGAGTAAATATGCAGATTTATGACTGTGAGGGCGGAGAAACACACAGACACGGCGGGATTGGCATTTAATGGGAAGAAAGAACGAGACAGGGAGACAGGGCGTGTCCCTGTCGACTTCTCTCTTCTGTTTCCTTCAAGCAAATCTATAGTTTTCACTTCGGTGTGTTTGGAAGACATTAGTGTGAAAAGGATGGGGAAGGGGTGTGAAGGACACACTGTGTGTGTGTGCTTGTGTGTGTGTGTGTGTGTGTGTGTGTGTGTGTGTGTGTGTGTGTGTGTGTGTGTGTGTGTGTGTGTGTGTGTGAGTGTGTGTGTGTGTGTGTGTGCGCGTGTGCTCGCCTATGTGCGTGCTTATGTGAAATGAAAGAGAGATAGAGAGAGAGAGAGAAATATGACTGTGCTAGTTTCCCTGTGGGAGTGATAGGCTGGGCATGCTAAACAAAGACAGACAGCTAGAGAGCTGAGAGCTGCCCAGAGCAATCCACCATACATGCAATCACTCACACACACAAACACACAAACACAGACTCCTTGTAGCATGATCAGAAGTCAGCCTGTCACTTGATGTCTTTTTTTATCTATACAGCTGCGTGTCAAAAGTTTATTTATTTACCACCACAAGTCTTTTTGTCCAGGAGCTGGTAGCCGGTGGGGCACTGACATTCAAAGCCGATTGGTCGATCCATGCAGACATGTGAGCAGCCGCCGTTGTTGATCATACACTCATTCAAGCCTGGGAGACAAAGAAAAGCAGCAAGTGGTTATGTTCAGCCAATCACAGAAAAGATCAGACCTTTCAGTCTTTCAAAGGGTTATTCAAAAGGATTAAGAAAAAGGCTGATTTACTGCAATATATAACAACAGCAGTAAGATCAGCAGAATAGCTTGTGATATTCAATAAAGGTGTATAAAAATGTGTGGTGGCTGGGTGCAAAAATAGATATCAACCTCATAATCTTCATTTTATATCTGCCCATGTACTCAGGCTCTTTGCCATCTGTCTTGAATCCTTATCAGATGTTCTCGATTGTAATAAAAGAAATAAAAGAGGCACAACATCACAAATGGTAAGCCTTTTAAACCCCAAAAATCAGATCCATGTGCCGGGATATGAAATATGTGTGTGTGTGTGGGGGGGGGGATTAATGCTGTGAACTGGGATTCTGAGATTTCCCATAAGGTTCTATCAGACGTCTAAATTCATCAGGCACAGTGCTCAAACTGAGGCTGAGAGATGGAGATTGAAAGGAGAGAAGAAGAAAAAAAAGAAAACCCAAGATGTAAAAACACAACCACTCTCATTTGAAAGTAGGTCAAAGCAGCTAACACAAGGTTGGCACACAATGACAATAGAAGAGGCAGTTCGATATAACTGTGCTGCACATTATGTTTTTTTTATGATTCACTTGAAAGCAAAACAGGTGTAGAAGTCAAGGGTTGAAATTTAAGGTAAGGGTTTTTAATCTCTTCAAATTGGTTCAATCCATCTGAGAATATTAAAAAGTATCATCGAGCAAGCTGTAACATGCAGTCACATTTTTGTATTTGTTTTGTTGCATGGACTGAAGCAGCTTTTCAGCACCCTCCGCATGTTTGGTTCGACAAATTAAAAAAATACACTATTGTTTCAAAGAATTATAGAAGGGAGGCCCATTGAGTGAAAGCTTGGATCACCTAAAAGTGATTATTTCAGAATTTCATTCAACGGCACACACGCTTTGCTTTTTACACACACAATTGAGCACAGACACACAATGAGAGCTGGAAAGAGCTGATAAAGAGAAGAAATGGATTGAAGTGGAAGAGAACGAGCACTCCTCAATACGAGAGAGTGTTTAATTCTGTCAACAACATCCTAACCAGTGTAGTGTGACACATTTGTCAATAGACAGGGAGCTTTATTTGGTCAGTCGTTGAGAGACTACTGTACATTTAACTAACTAAAAAAATCCCATTTCATATTATCAATGTATTGTTTTTATTTTCTCACCACATAACTCTAACAGTTTCCTTTCAGGATAATTACCTGAGCCACTTTATCTGTGTATGAACATGGATCAAGCAGACATTAGTAAAAGAGTAAAGGCTGACACTTCTAGTGTTCACTTCTTAAAGCTTTGCTTGCCTCTTCCTATGGAAGTAAATATCTGTTCATGGCTTTTTTTGTTTTTGACAGAAAGTTAAGACAAACTGCTCGAGGTCAGTTTTTTCCAACAATACCTCGTCTTTCCGTTGGGCCTCTCCCTGGGAAAATGTAAATGTTCTTTAATCGCTTTATGTGGGGTATTTTTACTAATATATATAGTAGAACAAATATTCAACTTTCTTTTCTTTTTAGCAGCCTCAAGGCCACTGAGAAACAAGCTACCGCTCCTGGTTAAGAAATATTCAAACTTACGACCCCTTACATCACAACATGTCCAAATTAAAGAATATAGGTGTTAATCGGGTAGCTTTAGAGACAATGGAAAGAGAAATTTATTGGCTTAAGACTTAGTCAGACTATCGGTTTTTCCCCTGTTTTAAATGTTTGTGCTAAGCTAACCGACTGCGGGCTTCAGCTATCGTCCAAAAAATCACAATCAGAAATGACAGCATGGGAGCACCTATAGCCTGGCGGTTATGCCGCGCACCCCAGGTCCTAGTCACAGCGGCCGTGGGATCAAGTCCCACCTCAGCCCTTTGCTGCATGTCATCCCCCACTCTCTCCTCCCATCATTTCCTGTCTCTCTTCAGCTGTCCTATCAAATAAAGGCAAGACATAACTTGTAAATAAAGAAATAAATAAAAGTATGGCCACTGGCAAAAAGACATCAAGAGTACTTTCAAAAAGTTATTTTCAACAATTTATGAAAGTAAAATTAGGAATTAGGTTGTATTGTGCATTTGGTTTGCATTGTATTGTATCATATCATACCACATTATATTGTATCTTGTCTTAGGGTATGGTATCACATCATATAGTATTGTATCTTACTGTCCATGTATTGAAACCTCTTACATTTTCAGACTGAAGCTTTCCTCATTCCATAATGTGTCATTTAGAGTCTTATCAGTGTTACACACCCCACAGGGGGATCTTTGCAACACGAGGCCCTGTGAATGCTTTATTTCTCAAAAACTAAAGTTAAGAAATGCTAATTCTCATTGTGTGGTCTTTGTGTTCTGAAATAAGACAACAAATAGACACCACCAGTAATACTCAGACTTCAGGAGGTAGAATGACCTGTTCACATATTCTCTTGAGCTTTCAGAAATGTTTTTTTTTTTTTTTGCAAAGCTACACAAAATTATTCTTTAACTTCTGAAACAAAAAAAAAAAGAAAAGATAAAGTTGATTCTCCAGAGATCGTCTGAAGGTTACTTTTGTTGGAAAATGTTCTTTGCTTTGATAAAGTGCCAGCAGACTTTGGGCACTACATTAAATTCCCATCTCTAATTCAGCTGGACGGCTGACAGCAATCTGCCACTCACAGTCGCTCCTGCTCACCCCCTTCATGTCAGCTCAGAATTAACGGCAGACCGAGATGAAGCTGTATTTGACATCTCACTCCTTCCTTGTTTCTCTGAGAGGGGCTGGGTGGGCAACAAAGATGCCCCAGGAGAGGCCGTGTGTGACAGCTTTTTTTTCAGTCCGCTTTCAAGGACAGCCATGATTTAGAGGTCACTCCTTTCTCTCCCACGGGCAAACAAACATGGCGTCTCTCCTTCTCTGCTCCACCTCCATCCCTCTTTCTCTCTCTCTCTCACCATGGTAACCCGTTATGTACTACCTATTTTCAGCCTGTGCAAGTGAAAAGTGATGGTGCAGTCAGAGTTAAGAAATGAATGGTGTGCCAAGTAATGAGGTAATATGCCATTATTTCTAATGAGATTGGAAACATTTGTTTGCACACACACACACACACACACACACACACAGTGGCATTGTTTTTATTTCCCCCTGATGTAAGGCTGATGCAGCAAACGCAATCACATGGAACATCTAGGTATAAATGTTTTTCACCGCAGCAAGCAGCGTTACTGTGTCTGTAGTTTTTTCTCTGTGTGTTTTGGCCAGGGAACATCTTGCGAGTAAACGGTTGAGCGATCAGAGCGATGAGCTAGGTGTGTGTGGACACGCTTTTAATGAGCTGCGAACAAGGCCTGGGTTGAAGGAGAGAGGGGAGGAGATACAAGGAGAGAGAGGGGAAGCAGGAGATAGAGGGACATTTTACTCTTGAAAAACCTGCTTTGGTGCGATGTCTTGTCCCTGGCAAAGGTCAGTCTACTGAGGATCAAGTGTATGCTGCTTGAATAAGACAGCACTTTCATTTACTTTTGGCCATTAAAGTAGGTGAAGAGATAAACACATATGCAGAAAGCTTTAGTGCAGAGAGATTATCCCAGAGCAGAAGAAGAAGAAGCCCTTTTCTACCATTTGATGGTAATTAGTACTTGCAGGCTCTTGTTCAGATCAACAGAGGCTGCTGCTGATTTGAGTTTGCCTCAAAAAGCCTTTGAAATGCAAGGTAATTGAAGGGAGGTAGTCACATTTTGTTATGGCAAACACGATTACGCTGCTACATTAACTGCTTGAATCCATTTACAATAGATGTGTACATGCTCCCCTCACTGCACAGGGCAGATGCAAAGCTCTGCTGACACACAGTATCCTCATTTCATACTCAGAGGACATGATGGAAAAACTTTTACCTATAAGCAAACCAGTTGAGGGCAATAAATCAACTTAATTTAAAGAGAGTTTGTCAACAGCGGATGAGTGATAGGAATCGATAGCTCCATGATGAGATATCTTCATGATACTCGAGCCATGTCACTTTACTTCTGTGATATCAAACCTTTAGGGTCCTAGTCAGTGTTGTGATAACAGTCATCACTATCTATCACTGTTTAGGGGATACTTTCTTTATTACATCATTTTTATGTAGCAAGTTTTCAGACTTTTCACTTCA
This sequence comes from Tautogolabrus adspersus, assembly GCA_020745685.1. Taxonomy (NCBI): domain Eukaryota; kingdom Metazoa; phylum Chordata; class Actinopteri; order Labriformes; family Labridae; genus Tautogolabrus; species Tautogolabrus adspersus. Next base: position 11,100,298 of record CM036544.1, read on the forward strand.
TGTTATCATTTTTATTACAAGTTAATGCTTTCCAAAAAAGGACAAAGACATTAGACAGACTGAAGAGGTATTATTGTCCACATAGTCCTGTTTGAGTGGATGCTCATCTCTATTCACGGATTCTGCAGTTCTGGAAGTGTTCTGGTTTCCGCTGTAGTCAGAGAAGTATCTTCCACTGACGTTTCAGCGGGCTAAGTTAACGCTGTGTACAGGAAACAGTTCAAGTGGAGAAGAAAAGGCAGGAAAGCATCGGCTATGATTCAACCCCTAGGACCAATTTGCCATCATCTTTCAAGGCTTTACATTGTTCTCAATAAACAGACCTCTGCATGACAGTGCAGTCTGCTCTGCGACGTTATCTCTCCACTCCTATTCTCTCATCTGAAGCTGCTAGGTGGACTGTAAACAATGTCAACACATGGAAAAGGAAGTGTTTGCCAAAAGTCCTTTATTGAGAACCTTTGGCTACACTGGAAGCACAATTAAGTTTGGCATTGCTCACAGCCTCTTTATTATCGGATAATCAGATGATAGGTGAAGGGTTCAAAGATTGACTGGATGCTAATGTGTGGACTATGGCACTATACAATGTTTTTTTCACCAGTATAACATTACAAATGTTTAGTTATGCAGCTGTTTCAGCTACTGGGGGATTTAAAAGTAAACTATGTTAATTTTAAATTGATTGATCTCTCCGTATTTGCTATTATCAACTTTCTACGGATCCCTCTGACCTTTAATCAACTCACATGAAAAAAAAATACAATATAAAGTGGCCTGAAAAGGCAAATGTTTTAAGACTCTCGTTCAAGGAAGTTCTTGTATTTCAATTTTACTGTGAGTGATATAAAATATGGTCGATAGTTGGTGAACATTGAAAATATCGCAGTTCTGCTTTGTATCAATGTTATCACCCACCTCTACATTTGACCTGACTAAGTGACTGTGTGCAAAAAAAAAAAAAAAAGCCTCTTCTTACCGCACTCTTTCTTCGGCTCGTCTGATCGGTCCTTGCAGTCTTTCATAGAGTCGCACACTTTGGAGCTGTCGATACACTCGCCATTCTTGCACAGAAACTTCAGGGGTCCCTCACATTTGGTGGCTGCAACAAACAAGCAGAAGATGAATCAGCAGCCACACTTTGAACATGGAACTGGAACATTTATTTGCATAAGAAGCTCCTGCATCAAAAAACAGTGTGAAAGTCTCCTGTGCTTCAACAAATTATTGAAGGCTTGCATGAAAAAAGTGGCAGTAAACTCAGATATGCATATTTCCCCACATAAAAACCCTGGTGTAATAGAAACTTTAAATTGGTCCAGTTTCACAGTGATTAGGCTTAATTTCCCTGCAAAGTAATTTGCAGTATGCTGGAAAATTATGTATCACAGGCAGATGAGAGGAACATGAAATGAGTTGATACAAAAGCACAGCAGCACTGAACATGATCCAGTAATCAAAAATGACAGCAATGAATTTTAATTGCATCACAGACATCACACACCACTTATTTACACACAATCACAACCCATATACTGTAGATTTACAGGAATGAAACCATAGATTTGATACTATTCAATGTATTTAAGTTCCATAATGAGTTCAATCCTACTTTTCATTGTTAGTGGAACTCTCTGATTCTCACATACAGACGTTATATTAAATAATTATGCATTTGGTATCCACAAGAGGCAGCTCCGTGTTTGTTAGCCTTACTTTATCTCTTTGATATCAGACTGCTTAATGTTGATTCTCTTTACCAGAGCTGTTTAAGTTGCTGCTAATGCTAAGAAACAGTTTTTACACTTTCTTTTGCAAAAGACAAGATTGCACTTCCCGATACAGCTAGGAAATGTAATGCAATGGTCACAACGGCTAGCACAACTCAACACAACAACAAATCATAAATCTATATACTTAATGAAAATTGTTTTTCCTAAACTTTCTTGACAGAAGATGAGTTTTGATGAGCAGCCAAGTGGACTGTTTGATAAAGATTTAATGTCAACCTGCTGCCAGAAACATCTGTTTAGTAATATCTGAATATATGCATTAAAAATTATATTTCTGATTGACTTCCTCCCAATAACAGCCTGAAGCTGTTAGCTGCGCTGCAAACAAATACACCAGTTGTTCCTCTTTTCTTTATCTGACAAAGTAGCTTCTCGTGGAACACCTGTCACCACAGGTGTCTTCATATCAACCACAACTGAAACCCTTAGAATCCCAACATTAAAGTGTTGTATTATTATTCATCAAGTTTTCATTGTATTGAACAATCTAAAATTGGACTCTAACTCAAGTTAAAGTAGTAGGAATGAAATAGCAGAAACGCTACATTCTTAAAGACCCTATGCACTACTTCAAATTCACCTGGGAGGTTTAGTTACACCATACGTTACGGATCACTGAGGCTCCATAGCTAAAACAATGACCTTGATTTAAAGTGTTTCACAAAAGCCAGAAAGGAAAAGACACATTGAATCCAGTATTAGTAGCAGCAAAACAAACCCAAATAAAAAGGCTGATTCAAACAGACACTTGCATGAAGGAAGACTACAGGTGAAAAGGCAGAGAGGGGAACAGATTCAGGCAGCTTCACATGCACACAGAGACGACAGGTGGACCCACCGTTCACACAGCCAGATTCATCGCTGTGGTCAGGACAGTCGTGGACCTTGTTACACTGTTTGGTGCCGTGGATGCAGGAACCATCGCCGCACTGGAACTCATCTGGACGACACGTCAACAGGGCTGCAAGAGACACACACACACACATAGACTTGTAAACACATGTGATATTGGACATGTAAATCCCCTTTAATCCCTTCAAAAGGAGCACAGCATCCCGGGGTCAAAACCAACACAAGACCTTATGTTGCATCACACCTCTTCAGTTTTTCACAAGTTTCTTTCCTTTGACTACCTAATAAGACATGCTGCTCTAAAGCTCTTAAAATGAAAATCCTTAGTAGAAGCATACATCACAGCTGTGATACAATGACATACAGTGGTGCTTTTCAACATGTTCACAGATTCTGTAAGGTGCTGCGTGGGACAGAGACAGTCAACCTGAGGGCGTGTGAGGAATGATTTCCAATATAGTAACGCAAAGATGGAGGCGGCAAAAAGCAACGCCAAATTTCATTAATATCCCGCGCACAGACAAGCTTTTCATCAACGGGGCCCACTGTGCTCGTATAACTCTTCTCTAAACCACACTAAAAAGCAATATATATGACTGAGGGCGATATGATTTAGTGTTATCACAAGATGAGCTGAGTGGGGTGGGGGGTGATAGACGTAAAACACATAGAGAATACTCTATACAGTGTTTATATATTTATGTTTTCATTGCATATTCATAAGAACAGACAAGCAGCAAAGTCTTCAATATATTGTTGAATCATGATAACATTGTTTTTAATTTATTGGAGATAAGAAATCTGTTCAATTTGTGGTCCCCAGGTCTCATTCGACCTCTCAACATTTTTTTTAACTGGTCATTTTCACACTCAGTTTGTAGAGTCGGTCGTCTCTCAACCGGAAGGTTGGGGGTTCGATGCCCAGCTCCTGCAGCCACATGTCCGATGTGTCTTTGGACAAGACACTTAATCCCAAGTTTCTCCCGCTGCTTCTTCGGCGGCGTATGAGTGTGTATGAATGGGATTAGTTACTTCTGATGGTCACTTTACATAGCAGCCTCTGCCATCAGTGTTTGAATGGGTAGGTGTGACATGCGGTGTAAAAGTGCTTTGAGTATTCAGAAGACTATAAAAGCGCTATACAAGCTCAAGTCCATTTACCATTTACCTTTAATCATTAAGCAAAGGTTTAACTTTACTGACTGTTGTGTACCTTGAGCAGAATTTAGGAGAGTGAAACTGACTATGAATATTTCTTTTATTTCTTTAGCTGGTTATGAAACAGACTAAAATCAATACTGATTCCTCTTTATGAGCTACAAACGGAGACAGGACTGATTATTTTCAAGTCATTTTTGAACTGTTGTAACCATTTAGACTCCTAGCTTTCAGAGAATAGAAGATGTAAATGCATGGCCTCTATGCACTTGATTTTTACGTTAAAGTATGTGAATATAGTAAAGGAAGAAACTGTGACGACATGAAGTCGTGCATTCTAGTCTCTCCTAACCCAGGAATCCAGTTGTGTAACAAAACATCACTCTCTTGTAAGAGCTGCTTATATGACACCACAGAGAGCAAGAATTGGTTTGATGTGTGCACCGCACATCTTGATAATGAATAGAGGGACTATCTGGGCTTCACACTCGGGCTTAGTGAGACATGAGCTCCAAGGCTTGCCCATCCATGACCAGCTAATAGGAAAACCTGTTTTATCTCAAGGCCCCATCTTCACACAGTGTTTATCAACACAAACACATTCTTTAGCAGACACATTAAGAGGAAAATACAAACCCTACACCAAGACCCAGCAGAGAAGAGAACGTGCTAAATGACAAAGTAACACCTCAATGGTGGAAGGAAATGTTATTTGTTGTGATGTATTTCTTCTCTTCACTACGAGACATCGAAACATGCTGTCCACTCAAACACAATGTAATAGTAAAGCTGACCCTCCGTCTAATTCTAAATGTGTTGGAATTTGATTAATTCTGAAGATATCTTCAAACAAGATGTGTGAAATAAATCATTCTAAAGTCTCTACAGGGTTCCTAACTACGTGGTCAAATGCAGACAAATAAAATATATTCAAGAAAAACAGGAAACAACACCTTCCTAAAATGATCCACTATCTGTCACAGCACACTCTAAATAAATTGTCATACTTTATTCTCTCTGAAGCGTTGGTTAAAGGACTTTAGTGTGATTTAGCATTCTGTATGAAAAGGAACTGGCGTAACATCTGGGTTAACAAAATTGAATCACACTTTCTTTTCTAACATCACAGAAGTCAAATTCTCTGTCCAAAGATTTGTTTTTCAGCGCATGACATAGAATAAGTGGAAGAAGCCACCAAGACGTCATGCATTTGTTTGTGGACTTTTGGAAGCCTGGAGCCTGTTGCCATCTTGGTTGTTTGGATCCAGAAGTGACCACATCTGGACGTCAGGGTTGATACACATGGTTACATCTCTATCCTTGACAGTCTCCTTGGTTGTGTCTTGTCAATCAAGCGTAGTCCCGCCCAAAAGCATGCATTTATTTATCGACTATTTTACAATTGGAATGCAAGTTACAAAATGAACTTCCTGATGGATTCTGAATCAACGACTGAGATTATATGTTTGAGGAACTCTTCTTCACTGCCTTCTCTTTTCAATCCATGAGTACGTCTACTTCTTATATAAGGTCTATATACAGTCTATGGATGTGGATAGCAACTCATTTTCTTAAGTGTGCATGTTGCAAACTCAAGTACGAACATTATTAGTATAGATGCCTGCCTTTTAAGTTGACAATCCCATTATACTACATGCTCAAAGAAACTGCTTAGAACTGTACGTGCAGCAGCTTGTAAATGAGACAAAGCTCCTTCAGAGATCCATGGTTACATGTGTATCATTCTCTGTTGTACTGACAGTATCCTTCAATTTTGCTATTCCACATGCACAGAAACACCTTTAGACAGAGCTTAGTTATCCTGCAACAATATAATCTGAGAAGACAGCTCTATCAGTGCATAGAGAGACGGCCTTGATGAGATAGACAACGTCAAAGCCTTTGCAAGGAAGAAAGAGAGAGGGTACAGTTGCAGAGATGCATAGAAATGAGACAGAATGAGAAACTTACGGCAATCAGACTCATCAGATTTGTCCTTGCAGTCTGGATCCCCGTCACACTTCCACGTCAACCGCACACACTCCCCGTTTGCGCATCGAAACTCTCCATCAGTGCAGTTAGCCCGGCGGTACGGGACCCCGTCCCCACCGCAGCGCTCAGGTCCCTCATCTGAGCTGTCGGAACAATCAGGATCTCCATCGCAGCTCCACATGAGTGGCACACACTCAGAAGTGTTACAGCGGAGGTGGTTGGGCCCACATGTAAGAGGGGAAGTACATTTTAGCTCGTCGCTGCCGTCTCCACAGTCGTCGTCTCCGTCGCACACGAAGACTTGAGCCAAGCACTTGCGGTTGCCACACATGAACTCACCGGTCGGGCAGGCTTTGGCATCTAAGAGTAAAGTAGAAAAGAAGAACAATCAATGAGAAATTTGAGGATCAAGTGAGGGCCTTTCTGGAAAAAACACTGAAGCAGGTTATTCATTTAAATGTACAGATTGGTCATCTTCTGACAACTTGTGAAATTGCTGGAAAAAAGAATTCAATGAATAAGCCTAAAGGCTTTAAAACAAACCTTAACATAACAGGCAATTTCACAGTTACACCAAAACAATGCCTCCCAGTGTTTAAGTTTTTGCTGTATGTGCATTAAAGCAAAGATGAAGCTTCAACACTGGCTGCAGCTGTAGGTAACTTTACTTTATATTAGAAAAAGTATGAGCAGAGGGGAGAAACTTCTTGGCTTAAATTAGCTTCAAATATAGGGGCACACACAGTGAGAGTGATAGAGTTTTTCATGAGGGCTGAAAGTCAATATTGGTCTTAAAAGTGGGGTAGGGATGGAAAGAGAGCTGGACACGAGGAGAGGGGATGATGGTGATTTTAACGAAAGGCTGGTGAGAGGTTTTCCCTCCTGTAGAGTGAGCGATAAAAGAGCTCCCACTGCCATCAGCTGCTCCTTCTCCCCTCTGTGAAGGATCAGTGTAATAGTATTTCCTTCACTCTCAGGAGATATCTGTCTGTAGAGCGTGTTTGTTTTGCTTGTCTTCAAAGGTATTCTGTATTGTATGATCAAATGTCTACATGCTAGTGCTCAAATTCATTTAAAGTCTGTGTAAAGCTAAATCAGAAATTGGTCTCTAAACATACTATATTTTACTAGAAAAGACTGAGAGCTTTGTTTGAATTATAGATTAAGACCTTTAGAAAGTTTGTCTTCTCTGTTAGGTTCATGTTTTATTGGTTGGGGCCAAATGGGGAACAGTGGTTCCTTATGCATAATCCCTCTCCCCTTGCGTGAGAACAAAAACTTAGCTAGCTATGCCTTCATTCTGCAAGTGTGTCTTCCCTGGACGCCAGAATTAGATGAATCTGTATAGTAGTTGTTGACAGGTGAGAGGGGTGTGTCTTTCATGTAAGTGGGCGTGGTTTAGTCACATTCAACAGACACGTCACAGCATCCCTGAGCAGACATTACTGCTTAAAGGTAGGGTAGGTAATTTCCTCCAGATACACTTTTTAAGATTTTAGTTGAAACTGTCTTTAGGTCCTGACAGAAATTAATAACTCATGTGCTCTGAAAAAGAAACAAAGAAAATCCGTCATCTGTAGCAGTTGTAAACTCGTAAAAACTTCGACCAATGTCTGCACTCGGTTGGAGTTTTATAAACCAATCATGCCACCCTGTCTCCCTGCTTGTTCTCTACCCCATGCATGCACGAGCCCACACTCAAAGCATGAGCTGAAATCCGCTTCTGGACCAATGGTGCTAGTGCATGTAAGTGAGGGGCGCGGCTTTTAAAGGAAGCACAGAGGGGAGGGGGTGGGTGAAGACAGAGAGAATGCTACTTTCAAAATCATGCTAGTTTTCGAAAATTACCTACCCTAACTTTAATAATTCATGATTTTGAAACTTTATTTTATGTACTAAGGGATTTGTATACATTTCTGAAATTTGGCCTGTTGGTTAATAACACAATCTTCTGCCGTGTCACGAATTTAGAATACATATTTTGCTATTGCTTTACACACTCTTTAAAGTTTAAAGGCCACCACAAGTAAAGACTTGAAACACATTTGCACTTTTTAAGATAAGATTTATCTGACGTAACCTCCCGAAGACAAAAAGAGAAAGAATAATGACCCAGCAGCACTGAAGGAAATTCACAAGACAATGAGGCAAAACAAACCTCAACAACTTCAAATCTACAACAATCAAATTGTCACTCTGCTATTCTCGTTCATTTGAGCTCATCAATGAATGTCCTCATTTACACTTCTAATATCTGTGTTTTTTAATCTGCAAAGGGACCATGAACAATATTTAATAAACACCTAACCATTGGCCCCTTGCCCCCTGATCACATTTATTACATTTTAAAAAGCTAAAAGTACAAAAAAATGAGTCAATGATTAAATCAGAGGATCTCTTTTTGCTAGAATTCAGTTGCATTTTCTGTTGTTAACAAATCAATGAATTAGTGTCGAGGACAACAGATCTGCAGGGTTTTGGACATGGTAAAAGTGAGCAGGTCCAAATGAAAGATTTTAAAATACAATGTGTACGACAATGGGTTGAGTTTTTGAAGTGTTTTTTTTGGTAGTCGCTACAAAAACACATTTCTAAGGCAAAATACACTATTTATGAACTTCTTAAGAATCTGTTCCAAACCAGATGTGTTACTGCTATCTGAAAGCAGGTTCACTTTGTCCCTCACTGCATGGAAATGTGTTTATTTCAGGTGGAAAACTTTGTCCTGATGTCTCCTTTTTTCACACGCCAACCTGAAGGTTTATGTAAATCCTTTTCTCAATCTCTCTCCACCTCTTCCCAGCTTTCGCTGTCTATAATGTCTGGCCAAAAGCACTCAGGCTGTGAACGGACTCAGGGTTCCCACTGTGAGCTTGTGGCAGCACTGAGGCTAGCACAGGGAGAGAAAGAATCTGATATCTACACACAAACCGCAGGAATGTTCAGCTCCACACTGATGCCTTTAGCTCTTCAGGCCCATTACAGGAAGAGACGCAGTTTTTAAAACATCTTTACACAGAATCAGCACTTTGTTAAGTGGGAGCAAATTGTGCTCCCACATTGTATTGTATTGTCCTTCAGTGACCTGAAGGAAAAAGCTCACAACTCTAAAATATAAAGCAGCTGCTTTGGACTAAAGCAAAAACAAATGCTTTAATTCTTACATTGCAAGGACAAAACTAATCCAAACGATGTTTTCTTTCATCACTAATCGACTTCGGTATGCTCTTTATGTATGGTTTCTGAGCTTCTCTGAAAATGTTGGACTCAGTGTGGAATTGTTGTTTGTTTCTTGTTCGGGTTTTGGTTCACAACATTTCTTCTTTGTGTGTACAAGATTGTTATCTTCCTTATAAAACTGTACAATGTAGCATTATACATTTTTCTGTTAAAAAGGACTCTCAGCAGCTGCATCCTATGGTCACAAGGAAACATCATGTTAATCGCTCTCTTTGTATAAAAGTGCTTTGAATGTTTTTCTCCTAAAGGGTCACCTTAAACGGGATTATTTCATTAGTTTAAAAGATTACTAAACAGGATACAAGATCATTTGACCAGTGAATGCACATATCTTTTTTAATGCTGTTTATTCATTTTTGATGTAAATTCTGTTAGTTATTCTTTTATGTCGTATTTCCTCTTTTGTAAAAAGAAGATTTTGTTTAAATAAAGGTTGAATAGAAATAAAGTTAATTGTCTACTGAATAAACTAATTAAAAATGTTTGAAGTATAAACCAAAGGCATCAGCACGAGTAGCTGCTGTTTAATGCTTGCACAATGAAAGCATACAGAGAAAAAGAAAAGTATCATCGAGTGGAATAACAAAAGCGTTCCCCCGTGCTGCAAAGTTTAACTGGATGAGCAAACAGCGGATGCAAGATAGTGTCCTAATTACTATCTTATGTAGTTACACCATAATGTAAAACTGTCACCGTTTTCTCCACTGCAAACATCAGAGTGTAATGAATTCACTGGTACAGACATGACTGCCACAGAAGCACACGGGCAGAGCAGCTGAAATGAAAAACCAGTGTGTAGAATTCAGTTTGGTCAAAGAGTTTCTATTCATTAAAAGTAAACAAGCTCCATCTGATTTAGATGTGTTCTCCTGTCCGTGTTATGTCTCTACCCTCATTCCATACTAATCTGCCGCTAAATAATTAAGGATCTTCAATAGACATGTTCATTTTGACACATGGGGCATGCTATTAGTAAAGTACATGAGTGGCCTGGTTACATTGGAGAGGGACTTTGTTCTCCTTTGGGGGGCACTGGGTAAGTGAATTTTAGACTTCTGAGTAATTTTGAGCACATAGATTGCCTGCGTACAATGATGTACTAGTCAGTGTGCTTTAAATGATAAATAACCTGCAAAGGGCTCCAGCATTTCACTCAGTATGTCCGGTACATTTATTCTATTCTATGTGTTTTTTACATAAATGATTTGGTAGGCTGTTTCAGCAAAAGCAGCAGAATAAAACAGCATATAGTACGTATGCATCGATGTGTTTACAGTATGTACGATATATTTTATGTATGAACGCACATACAAATGGCTGTATTTTTAATCATTCTACACAACCTTTTATGTTTTACATCTACCAGTACACAATGCTTAAATCAAAGGGTTTTAACCATGCTGGCTTCTTGGCCATTTCAGTCTGTTGCTCCACTTTGCTCCTTACTTGGTAAGTTGTCAATGGTACTTGCTTCTCTATTTACATGTTGATTGGTGGGATTGTTTATTAAGATAAGGGAGACAGTAAGATTAGATGGAATTTAATTAATCCCAAAGGAATTTCTTGCCATTCACTTTAACTACTGTAGAGGAAGCTGAATGTGTGCAGCACCAGAATCCAAGACAAATGTACCTATGGGGACAGTAAAGTGTATATGATATGGTATCATGTGTTATGGTATGATATGTAAGTAGTAATCAAGTAAATAAAGTTTATTTATAAAGCACCTTTCAAGAGCAGACGTCACAAATTGCTTCACAATAGAAGATAATTACATATAATATAGATAATTACATTATAACAGACAGACAGTTCAAACAAAGGAAAGTCTTAACAAATGAGTCATCAACTGCTTTTTCAAAATGTCCACATGGTTCACAGTTCCAAAGTTTAGGAGCCACAACCTGAAAAGCACAGTCTCCTTTAATTTCAGGTCTACTGCGAGGAACAACCAGCAGACCCTGATCAGAAGACCTCAGAGTCCTGCTGGTGTTGAATGGCTTCAAAAGTTTTTGGACATAAGCAGGAGCTTGACCATGCAGTGCTCTTTACACAATCACAAGAATTTTCAATTGGATTCTGAAATTGATGGGAAGCCAGTGCAAAGACATAAGGATTGGAGGATGGTTTGGTATGATATGGTACTCAACTTCTAAATGGCCAGAGCCAATTTTTTTCTGGTCCTTGATTTTTATTTCTGTCTTAACTTTAAATGATTATTACCTAAGTATGTTTTTCTCCATGGGCTACCTTCATCTGTGATGGTATAGAGGAAAATACAACTGTTTTTGGCCAACTATCCTGAATAATACCTATTTATACCTAATTTAATGGAAAATATACTTTAACACCAACTGATAAAACTCTATCAACATTTAGAGCTTCACACTAGTCGCACACAATCATTTATTGCTCCTCCTTATTTAGGCGGGAGAAGTTTTTTCAATGACTACCTCCCTGAAAGTCAGCAGTCTAGCAGAGCCACCTGCTTTACTTTTTTTTCTTCAGAGGAGATTGTTACCAGGGCAACCAGTACCACAGAAGTTGACACTATAGATCACTGGTCGGTCTGCTCATGTTAGCATTAAAGCTAATGGAGGACTATAAGGTTATAATAATAATATTGTAAAAGGTAAGGTTGTAAAAAATGTTGGGAGGAGAGTTTTTTTTTTGGGGGGGGGGAAGAATAATCTGAGAAAAATGAAAACTTCCAGGTTGTGTGTAAGAATGAAAAAAAAGCAGAATCTTTTCTTTTTTTGATCTGTACACACACACACACACAACTTCCTCTGAGCACATCAGTCAATGTCAATGCAGCTTAACATCCCCCAGCTTTCTCATACATATTCATAGATTTAAACTTAAAGGACAGTTCAGACCTGTCCACTCTGCTCACAGAGCTACAGTCCATTGCAGCCGCTGCAGCAAGGTCACTGGAACACACACACGCAAAGACAAATCTGGGAAGGTAGAAACACACGCAAACACACACACACTGCCTGCCAGTTGAGGCGGGTCATGGTACCTCACAGGGGAAATAGCTCGACTGCTGACCTTTCCTGTAATGCCACACACACAATTACAGAGAAAAGGCTGCAATAGAGAAGAAAAATGTCATCCATCTACAGTAACCACCATAGAAGATAATAGAGGACACGTTGGGAGTGTTTTAACCTCCGCTCTCACATCATTACTGACTGATAGGCCAACTGAGGGCAAAGGAGACAGGAATGAACGCTGAGATAAAACAAAAACCTTCCACGTTGAGCTTAATTATAAACCTGTCTCAAATTCGATTAGCAGAACGTTCCTGTGTGCATTTTCATCATTGGAGGAAACCGTATCTGCCAGTGAAGTTTCACTACAGGGACAGGAGAACAGCTGTGAGAGGTAAAGGAAGCCATTGAATATATCTCCACATCTCTGAGTTAAATCTTCTTGGAGCCACTAGAACTGATTCTTAATGTAATAATGACCAGGGAAAGCTTCCTCTGGTGGAGCTTCATCTATTTGATACATAATTCAAACTGTGGATGACTCAATTAGCAGGATGCCTCTGCAGGATTTACTTTTAAGGTCTGCAGCTTGCTCTGCACTCTGTAAATTTCTACTAATAGGAGAGCACGCTTGGGCCAACTGGGTGCGTTAAGCTCTGTCAGTTTTGAGGGATGCAACCCCTCTACCCACATGTGGATAAATACAAGGGAGAGCGGAAAGTCAGTTTGAATGTTTTGCTTACCGTAAAGTGGATTAAGCTTGAGAATGCTCTCACAAACACAAGTGGGTAGTAAAGGGAAAGGGGTTCAGGATGCTTCACAACAACAATCAGTTCGCCGCTGTTCAAATAAAAAACTTGTTGGCTAACTCCAGAATTGTTAGGATAGATTTGTTTAGTTTTCACAAGTTTAAAGCTTAATCAATCAAATGTACGGTATGCATTTTGTTTGTGAATCATATAAGGATTCAACCTCCAACTGCTTTATAGAAGATCATGTGAAAACGGGTTTAAAATGTTCAGGCTGTTCTTGCATCATTCTGCATGAATCTCGGCATTAGAAATGTAAGAAACAAGACAAAAAGTACTTAAATATGTTTTGTAGTGTATGAGCACTTGCAGAGATGACTTCAATTCGCTATTACCAACATGTACTGAATAATTTTTTTTGGCCATTTGGGGGTAGGTTAAGGCACAAAGATGCAGTGAAGAGGAGCATGACCTGACGTGACAGTCACTGGAATAAACTTGTATTTTCTCCGGCAGATTCACACAGAGCTGCAGGTCGCCGAAACCACTGAGTCAATTATTTATGCACACTGTGTGTAACTTTTGGTCTCTTTGTAATAAGACATCCTGAACTGAACTCAGGTTGGCTGCATGTCAATGTGTAATATGTACTGTGAATTTGGAAAGGTTCATTCAAAAACCTGGAAGTGAAAGTCGAGTCTGACTAGGGACTCTAAAAAAAATTGTGCCGTTGAAAAAAGGGCCATGCATGAAGGATTTTTCGCCTCAGACATGTATCCCAGAACTCCTTATAAGAGCTTTGTATCACTCACTTTCCACACTCCATGTCCATCTGTGCTTCAGAATTTGTATATCTGCACCCACAGTTTATTTGATGCAACATTAACTGAGGTGTGCAGCTCAGCCTTTGCTGGCTGAGGGAGGAAAACGCAATTACATACATACAATGTTCATAAATTAGCTTTATTCTCTATTCGCTACGACGGCTGCTGTTTCATCGTACACGTTTTCACTAATTTATCTTCTCCCTCTATACCAAAACATACAGCTTAGTTACCGCTACACTTTGAAGTGAATTCTCCAGCTGCCCCAGAGCCAGCAGCTAGCCCGCTAAGAACAGACACACTGACAAACCAATCGGTAATTTCCCCTCTTCTCCCTCGCCTCTCTCTATGACTGCGAATGTGAAAGATCTGAAGACTTTAGTCTGAAGTGGTTAGGAGTTGCAGCACGCAGACTTCCTGACACAGAAGGCAATTATCATCTATGCCAGACTGTAATTCTGTGAAATACACTCCTTTTAGGGTTGCATTTATACAGTCTTTCTGTCATTAACTACGTCTTGGCATGCAGAACAGGTTGTCATTTTCACGCCCAGCAGCCAGAAAGTGTAAGGTGATATGTTCCTATTTTGAGTATGCAAAACATTGACTGCGCCTCAGACCACCTCAAACCTGGTCTAATGTCTGAAGTGATGCAGTGTGTTCCTGCTGGTTAGGGCGCAATGGAAAGCAGGCATACATAAATTAGTTCATTATAGACTTCCACTACGCCCATTAGACACAAAGCAGCGCTCCCCCTTCACAGTTAAATTTGTTTACGTTTGCTGAAACATTCATATTGAATTTTCAATGGCACAGTAGCTTCTGTCACCTTTATAATCCTGTCATGAGGCTATTCTGGTGATGTCAAAATACAAGAATACGCTCACTGCTACCTCTTAGATTCCTGCTACAGCTCAGGCAGCATCCTGCTAAAGTTGCACAAGGCCAAAAACTCCAGTGAAAAAAAGTTTGGTCTATTTAAGAATAGAGACTGAAATCTGCCATGTAAATAACAACGCAGCAGCCTGCAGGCACATCTGTCTCTTAAACGGACTGTGGGCTTACACTCTGATTTGATTTATGTTACACCTAAAACACACCCATGTATAATCAAGCGACTTAATTCAACCTCTTTGCACTCCACCACTAACTTACAGTAGTGTCGAGATTTTGCACTGCTTAGCTAGCGAAACATTGTCAGACACACCGAAAATCACTTTGCACCTCACATTTTAGACCTTCAAAATAGAGCACGTAGTCAGAATGATGTCCTTAAATAGCCACATTTTCATACGTACAATGTTAAATTGATGACTGTGAATGTTAATCGGTAAATGCCCTTAAAAAACCCCATTAAGGGGCATTAGACTGGGCTCTGTGTACATTTAGAAGTCATCACATCGCACAGTGAGGAGGTGCATGTAGTGCGTTTTTTTTTTTGGCTTCACTTTTGTAAAATGAAGATGGTGGAGTTACATACTCTATATTTACATACAGTCGATGGACTTAAACCAAATGTCCAAAATGCGTGTTATTCTGAAGGTCAACGGTTAAGACCAAAACATAACACTGAAGAATCAACTTCTGATTCCTTCTGATCAGTGGTGAAGTGCAGGATTTACACAGGTACCACTTAATTTACCCACTTGTTTTTCTGTCTCCATAGGGTATACTCACTTCTAAATCCCCTCTGATTCACACCATTGATTTTCTTTTCCTAGGATGGTGAAGGGATGACCCTCAAACTCTGTCTCTTATTGGCTAGTACGCACTGATAAAATATGCAAGAGGAGTCTTCTTTGTTTATAAAAGAGGCCATTAATTTTCTGCTGGACGGGCCACTTAAAAAAAAATTGTGGAAAATTTAAGAGTATATTCATCAGGCACCACTAAACCACTGCTCTTGATTTATTTGCAGTGAGGTATTTAAAAGCGTCTAGCCCTTGTTTGAAACATCATCTTCCAGTCTGGCGTCTGGCCTAATCAGTCTAAAGATAAGCTGGCCTGAGCATCACTTAATTAATCTAATTTGTGATCATATCTAGCTCTTTGCAGCGCTGGTGTCAGACTCAGCTTGTCCCTCCTGGTCACTGTTTACCTCTGCCGAGACGTTGGCCTTTGCCTGGGTGGGCGACAGACTGCTGCCCGCCCTCATGTCACGACTGAGAGGCTTAGAACTACTGCATCAATACAGACATTAGACTGAAAAAAAGGATTAGCACAGGCTAGACTGGGTCTCAATGGACAGCCAAGTGAAAAGCCATCTAAGCTAGAAAGGCATTAGATCTAGTCAATGGAATCACTTCCACTTGCTCTGGCGTAAGTGTGTGGAGCAACTGAGACAGAAAACATTGACAAGCCACTTGCAGGCTGATCTGGCAAAACAATATCCCTTTTCCTCGTACAAATTCTGATCTATCAGGTAACTTTCAAGGAGAAGACGTATCTCCTTTAAGGCTCAGGTTTATATTTTCATTTTATGCCAAATGTTTTGACTTCCTTGTTGGTTAATGAGAGAAAATTATGGGAATTCTTAATATAAACACACATTTCTAAGAAAGCAGCCTCTCATTATGTAGACACCCACACATACAGACAACGTATCAGGCAGCAAATAGCTGAAAAAAGAACAACATCATTTATATAGGATAATAACAAGATGTCATTTTTTTTTCTCCCTCAGAATTTTCCAACACATGCCATTTTAGACAATCTTCAAAGTCTTGACACCACACTCCCCACAGCTCGGTTGCCTCAATCAATTTTTCTTGACATGAAGAGGAAAAGAGAGAGGGAAAGAGGGAGAGAAAAGAGGAAGCCAATTCTTCACGGCGCCTCAGAAGTAGGGCAAGGATAGTCCCTTAGGGGGGTAGAGGGTTGGGGGTGGGGGGCAGCGCACGGTTGAGTTGTTGATTGGCTGAGTATAAAGTGATGTCATTTTTGGAGAAAGGCTAAAGACTTGAGGTTCAAAATGTGATGACAGACACCTAGAAATGTGAACGAAAAGCTGCAGTTATGTGATACTCCTCACAAAAAAATCACTCCACTTCAAAAGGGACTCTGTCGTGGAGTACAGCTGGCTTCACACTCGAACATTACTTCCAATCCCTTTAATTATAAAGAGTGTTCCCTGCTGCGCCTTTAATGTCTCAGCTGCTGGATGATAAGTGAGATCAGAAAGGATGAAACTTCTTACAATTCAAAAAGGAAGAAATACGAGTTCTTTATTATATTGACTGTGAACTCGTCAGGTCGGTTTTTCACAAATGTCATAGCTACTCTTAGAATTCCTCTTGAAATGTTCTTGTAATAATTTGTTAGTGTTTCCTTCATGGCAGAGAACCTACAGTCGACTTTGACTGACTCACCAGACGCGCAGTCTTCCTCGTCCGCTCCGTTCTCACAATCTTTCTCCCCGTCACATCTCCATGACAGCGAGACACACTTGTTGGTGGCTCCCCCACAGTCAAATTTCTCCGGAGGACATGTTTGTTTGCCTGTGGGCAGATATAAAAGAGATAGGGAGATTACTGCAGAGGTTTTTATGGGTCCCATAAAGGCGGCAACAAAATCAACTACAAGCCACCGCTGGACTCGACTTCTATCGCCCCCATGATGCAGTTTAAAACTCATCCAAAACTCCACCGACTCAGGCCAATTGATTTTACTGTCTGGGCTGCTTCTACAGAGACGTACAGAAAGACCATGAAATACAGCAAATGTACAGTTGGCAGTAAAGCAAAAGAACAACCCGGTCCCCCTCCTCCTTCTTTTGCCAATCTGCTCTAGTTGGCACAAGGTTGGTTTGATCCAGATTACACTGCGTTTAATATGAAGCATGTTGTTAATTATATATATTTGCTAAAAAGGACGCCATGAG
The DNA here is from genome assembly GCA_020745685.1 of Tautogolabrus adspersus. Lineage (NCBI taxonomy): Eukaryota > Metazoa > Chordata > Actinopteri > Labriformes > Labridae > Tautogolabrus > Tautogolabrus adspersus. Next base: position 11,117,782 of record CM036544.1, read on the forward strand.
CCCCTTGAACTGATATAAGGTTGTCATCCAGGGAAAATCATTTATCATTTTTATTGTTTCCTTTTGAAATTATATGTATTTTTTTATTGTCACATGTGGCCCCCCACCGTCCTGTCAGATGAAATCAAGAATCACTTCATTAGCACAACCTGTCATATTTCAAATTTGTACACTTGCATACTATATTGGTCATCAATTGGAAGCTTTTGATTATATTATAGACTATACAAACATAAACAAATTTCACTGAATTGTTCCTTTATGATAACTATTCTAAATATCTATGCCTTTCTTGAAGCCAACTATTTTAGGCATTTCTTGCTTCAGTTCTCTATTCCAACCATTCATTCAATACTTAAAAGTTAACTACTAGTTTTAGGCTAACTAACGCTTGGAGCTAACTATTTGACCATTCAAACGTTAATTTATACAAACTATTTTGACAACATAATCATTTCCTACACAAAACATGTACTAATCCCTAGCTTTAAACTAAAAATGTCTACCTTTTATCCTTGGCTCTGAGCTAACTATTTTGACCACTTATCGGTTTAAGCTAGCTGTTTTTCCAAATGCTTCGAGCTAAACATCTCTACCACGTTGTTGTCACTTTTAGCTTATACTTTTAAACAATTCAGCAATTGTTTAAGCTTCCCTTTCTACAATTTATCAGTTACATTATGCTAACTAGTACAACCTTCATCTGTTATCTTTAAGCTAACTGTTACAAACTTTTGTCCATTACTTTAAGCTAACCTGTTCAACTTCATCATCATTACCCACAGCAAGCTTTTTCCAACAATTTGTTCACTTTTGTAAGTATGTGATCATTGGTCAGATATATATTCCACTCATTTATCATGTTTTCAAAACTATTGTGAAGGGTTTTTTCCCATGATGATTTCAAAGAAACAGCTGACTTAAACATAAACTTAAACATATGTTTGTGGTCACTTTTTCTTTTTTCCATGAGCTCACTGAGTCTGAACATTGTTCAAACAGACAAACAATGCAATCGAAAGAACATTTGTAGCTTAATGAGGGAGAGCACACTCCATAATGAATTTCATTTATGAGGTTACAATAGACTTTCTGATGCTGTCACGATGTATTGGGTATTTACTGTATGGTGGATAATTAGACCAGACAGGGAGAGGGTCAGCCAAACCATGTCTCTAAACAAAGCACATCTGTTCATATGGAAATGCGTGCGACAAAAGTATGCACTTACACTTAAATTGAATTACTCCTCATCTAATGTAAATACAATATGCAGTACATTTTAATTATTTAATGAGCTACGACAATTAAGCTTCAGTTAATTTAAAATGGATGGTTGATTTCATTTATGATGCTTTGTTCCTGGGTCTAAATGCTTTTTAACGTTCATTTGCATGCTTTATTTAATTTACTGCATGCTAAATTATGTGGTACCAGTGATAAGATCACTTTTACCTACGCATACAGTGCAAAGCAGTCTTTTATGCAGTTATATGGTAAAATAACTTTTGTTTCTAAGTCTGAATTACATCAGAAATGAACCTTGTTGTTATCCCATTCTTTAACTGACATGTCTGTAACATGTTTCATGCCGGGATTGGAGGGGAGAGAAAGAAAGTCCTGTTTCTACTCAGGCTCTCATTGGCTGTAGTTGCCTAAGATCAGTGAATGGAAGGTCCTAAATGGTCAAATCAAAAGCTCAGTGTACATTACAGAGAATACAGTTGTGAATTGGGAGCAACTATGGAAATTTTGAAGCAAACATTGGATCTTTATGGATACTGTTAGGATTATATTTTTAACTGGATTTGGATTGTGGGGACCCTTGTCGATTCAGCAGAACCATTTTTGTTGGAATATTATGACCAGAAGAGTACACTAATCCTTCGGATGGTAAAACAAATAAATAAGAAAGTTTGTTGGTGGTTTGCCATATGAGTGGGTTTTGGCTGCTGTGTTGGTAGTGAATAGTAAACTTAGCCTCTCTGCTGTGTTTTGTCGGATAATCTGGCTCTCTGTGTGGTTCATGGCACTGACTGGCCATCCAAGACGTTTGTGCTCAAGCTTTTTTAGTCAGTGAAATTTAGTTATTTTATTCACTTTTTGCAGAGATAGTTCACACCTGTTTGTTTGCTCGTTCATTGTTTATTTGACATGTTTTTATTCATTGTCCAGTGCGGCTTGACGATAGCTTCTTCACTGAGAGATAACCTAAGATTGCAGTAATTAGAAGTTATGGTTATTTGAGTGATGCCTCTGTCACATGCAGCTCTCTGAAGATTCAAGCACGCGAGCATCGGGTCCATTAAAGGTTCCACAGGCCCTCTTTGCTTCTTCTTTTCTGATAAATAGACAGCTGTGGTAAGCAACCAACTACAAATAGAACCACACTCTGTAAGAAACAGCAGGGTTAACTACTTGTAGCTCATTTATGAATTAGCCACAGTTGTTGACTGTTTAGCTTTAATAACTTGGTCAACCCCTCACTTCTCTCTAGCTCCACCCTCTCCTCCAAATATGGTCACTTGTAGCTCCAGAAAATCAACATTGGAGCATCAAACTGCCAAACTCAAGGCTTCATATAAGCAGTCAAGAGACCAATGGGTGACGTCAAGGTTGCTATGCCTGTTATGAATATGAATACCGCACACAGGGGAAGCTTCTTTTTGATGTTGTGCAAGTTTGAAGGGTTGTTTTTTTTTCTCCAGCCCTTTCACTTTGTGGGTGTGACTGTCCCTGCAGCACAGAGGGTGACAGCAGAGAGGAGGCTGGAGAGGCAGCTGGTGCCTGGGGACACCAAGCAGTGAGAATGGCTGATGCAGCCAGGCCCTGACCCCACACACATGCACACACACACACATACACACACTTCCTGGGCACTGCAGTGTTCGAGGGTTGTTTCTACTGCAGGAAACACTTCAGGCTCTGAGACCATTACCTAACTCTTGCAGGAATGATGTCTACCTACAATCACAGTTAAGTCCACAAATAGTAGTTCTGAATAATTGCAATGTTAGCTTATCGACAAGTAGCTTACTGTTATTTACAATTTGTCACTCCACATCCAATTCACATTTTGTGTTGAACAACGTCCTGCTGTGAAAGTGGTGCAGTGAGTAAAACGGCAGAAAAGGAGAGGGAATATCGCAGCTAACTGCTTACACCTGCAGGATCTGTCAAGGCTGCAATTTCCACCTTTCCTTTTATCCTTAAACAAAGTAATGAAAAATATATATTTTATTTCATCTGTTTCTGTTTAGTATGCAAGGAGGTTTGGAAGGTGTATTATCAAGGCAAGAAAATGTTCTGATGTGTGACAGTCTTCAATGTCCCCTGCGTCAGTGTTCAATATTTTATGCATGCAACAGACACTATTACTGCCTGTGATACATTTTTTTCACTTCTTTCCAGACATGACTTATGTGAGCATTAAGAAAGCAAACAAGCTTAATGAAGAAAGAAACTGAGAACAGAGAGGAATAAGAAGCTAAAATGAGCGATTGTAAGCGTCTGAGGAACAAATGATGGACTGGCTAGAGCAAACATTTCTTAGAAACGTCTGAGATGAAAAAGACGTGGAGGTGGAAACTCAAAGAGAGAAAATGATGTGTTAAATTAAATGCATTCTAACTTATGAAGGTTCAATTAGGACCTTACATGAAACACGAAAAGACAGAGCGCATGAAAGAAAAGAGAGCAAAGCACAGAAAAGAGAAATAAAGAGGACCGCTTTGGAGAAAATAGGATCTATGAGAAGCACGACCCACCAGGAGCATGATACAGTATGAAGGGTGAGAAGATGAAGAGGCAACCCGCTGCATGACCTTATACATTCTTATCCTAAAGCGAAATCAAAGCTGTCCATACCAAGTAGAAAGAGATGGTGGATGAAGCGCAGGCTAGAGCTGAATCTGAATCCACCAGGCGGAGGGTGAGCTGTCTTGTCCGTTTAAACGATGACTCTTTAATGAAGCATGAGGGCTGAACCTCCCAGAGACAAACAATGGAACCAACCTTCACCACAATTAAATAGGGAAGTACCAGTTCTGACTTCTCCCGACAGCTATTGATAAGTAAAACCTCAGATTTTATAAAGACATAGGTGAAGAGTTTTTGGTCGAGAAGGAGGAGACATCATAAAACAAAATTATTCAGAGACAAGGTGGCTTTTGTGAATGCTGGAATACAAAATGAGGATTTATTTCTGACATGGAGGGAGATCTTTAGACTTCCTCAACTTTTTACGGGCCTAGAGCAGTGTTTGAATTCACACAAAAAATATGAAATGGCTCCTGTCTTTTTTTAATCATCATGACTGACCTTGTCCTTCACACTCCTCTCCACTGCACTTTTGTCTAATGTATGCTTGTACGTATTGGTTTAAAACGTAATTTTTAAAGCTTGAACATAGAGAGCAAAGTTTGCTGGGGTCATATTCCTTGTGTGTGTGTGTGTGTACACTACCTGGCCAATAAAGTGGATCCTGATTCCTGACCTTGTAATTACTGACAGCCTTATATTGTGACTACCTGTAAATGAAAAAGCATAGAAACTTGTTGTCACCAGACCTAACAGCCTTATTGACAGCTCGTTATTATACAACAGTCAACTCCTCCCTCTCCAACGGCACCGTCCCACTATCCCTCAAACTTGCTGCTGTCACCCCCATCTTGAAAAAACCTGGACTAAATACTGACATCCCAAACAACTACAGACCCATCTCCAACCTCCCCTTTCTCTGAAAACTACTGGAACGTGCCGTTGCTGCTCAACTCAAAACCCACCTCTCTAACAATAACCTTTACGAATCATTCCAATCTGGTTTCCGTCCCCACCACAGCACCGAAACAGCTCTACTCAAAATCACTAACGACCTTCTTCTCTCCTCTGACGCCGGAAACCTCAACATCCTCATCCTACTGGACCTAAGCGCAGCATTTGACACCATCAACCACTCCATCCTTCTCTCCCGCCTTGAAACCACCTTTAACATCACCGGCACTGCTCTCTCCTGGCTCAAATCATACCTCTCCGACAGACACCAGTTCATCAGCATAAACCACTGCAAATCCCCCACTGCTCCTCTCTCCCAAGGTGTTCCCCAAGGCTCAGTTCTCGGACCCCTCCTATTCATCATGTACATGCTCCCTCTTGGTCACATCATCCGCCACCATGGACTCCAGTTTCACTGCTTTGCCGACGACATCCAGCTCCACATTGCCACCAAAGCCATCACTCCTGCCACTTACTCAATCCTCACTGACTGCATCACTGAAATAAAATCCTGGCTGCAAAACAACTTTCTCAAACTCAACTGCGACAAATCAGAAGTCATCATCATCGGCCCCAAATCCATCATCAAAACCACCAACAACTTCTCCCTCACCATCGATGGCTCTACAGTGCTCCCTTCCCCCCACATCCGTAACCTCGGTGTCATCTTTGACCCAACCCTCTCATTCGACAAACATATCAAACAGATCACCAAAACAGCCTTCTTCCATCTCAGAAACATCGCCCGCCTCCGCCCATCCCTTTCATCTACAGCTGCCGAGACAATCACCCACGCATTTATCACCTCCAGACTGGACTACTGCAACAGTCTCCTCTACGGATCACCATCAAAATCACTCAAGAAACTTCAACACATTCAGAACTCCGCTGCCCGTCTCCTCACGCACTCCCGCACCAGAGACCACATCACCCCCGTCCTTCACAACCTCCACTGGCTCCCCATCCCCCAGCGCATCAACTTTAAACTCCTCATCCTCACCTACAAAGCCCTCCATAACCTGGCTCCCCCCTACCTGTCTGAGCTCCTCCACCGGCACACACCCACCCGCACCCTTAGATCCGCTGATGCAAACCTACTGTCCCCCCCCTGCAGGACAGGGCCTTCTCCGTTGCTGCTCCCACCCTCTGGAACTCCCTCCCAAAAAACATCAGAGACTCCCCCACACTCACTTCCTTCAAAAAATCTCTTAAAACTCACCTCTTCAATACTGCCTTCAATCACTAACTCCCATCCTCCCCCCTTACTTTGATTTTGTTCTTGTTTTGTTTATTGATTGTTGTTTTGTTTTTTTCTCTCTCTGTCAAAGCGTCTTTGGGTTTTAGAAAAGCGCTATATAAAACTAATGTATTATTATTATTATTATTATTAGTTAGTTGACGTATGAAGATCCTGAATGTGTGTGTAAGGAGCAGCTTCAAGTTGATGTATGGACCAAACAAGAACAAGATTTCGACCACAGAAGAGCATATGCATGCAGAGTGTAGAAAAAAACAAAGTTGACATTATATTTTTTATTCTGATTTTAATTATGACAGGTTTGTCATTGTAATGTAGTTTAGTTAATTCATCTACTTATGTCAGGTCAAACCTGGTTTCAGGAGTCTTTTACCGATCATTATAGTCCAGTAATTCAGATGCCTTTTTATCCCAAAAGACAAAACAGATCTCAGCTAGTAGATTCGTTTTTCTATTTACTTATGTTTAATGCATTTTACTGGATCAGATACTGACTCTCCACTTTGTCCAACTTTTAGGTTCTCAAAGTAAATTCAAAGTCAAAGTCACTCTTTGCGGCTGAAAAATTGCATAACTAACTACAGATTTGAAGGTTTTTTTAAAGGTACAGTAAGCAGGTGGTTTGTGTGGTAACGTAAGCAAACTGCAACCATTGCACGTTAACCTTGTGTTGCATGTTTGTTTGATACACCTGTTGCTAGTATTTTCTGAGAGGGTTATAGACAATGAAGTGTTGCAACAAGCATATCAAAAACACTGTGATACAGCAGGACCTGATTAGCACTGCGGTGCTCTAAAGTGTAGAACTGATCTGATATAATAAACAAACAGCAATGAGGATCAACATGGAGTTCAGTTATAACTTGCAGCCTTTTAATAAATAAATGTCTGTTTTGCTGTCTTTAATTGCTAATACATATAATACAGTGTTGATTCATCCTGCAGACAGTTCATGACACTGCTTAATAGAGCTGTGAATTTGTTTGCAAAGCAAATGGTGACAGGCTTACTATTTAGCCAGCTTTGGTTACAACTGAGAAGTCAAATCCTTTAAATCAACATTGTGTAATCATGGACTCCAAAACAACAATCAGAGCTGAAAGGTTGTGAGGTCTGTGACTGTGTGTGTGCATCTATTTAGGTCTGTATTCTGTAGGCTAAGCATGTTCCCCAGCCGGTCCATCTGTGTATGCGAAGGAGTGTATACGGTCTGATGGCGAAGGAGTTAAATAAGCGTCTCTGCCTCAGAGCTAAAAAAAGACACAAACTGCTCTGATAGCATGAGTCAAATTCAGATTCCCTGCTTCATTAAGCAGGTTAGTGCGGCCATGTCCTCCTCTCTGAATTATAGATTTGGTACAGCGGAGAACATTTGCTGCTTGCAAAATACAAGATGGAAAATAGTTGTTTTCAGTAAAGTGCATCAGCAAGTGATGTACAATGACATGCGTCTCTGCTTGATATCAAGCGCTGCTGTATTTTGCCCGGTGTGAATGTGACTTCACCAGCTAAATAAACAAACTAAGAGAGCTAGCGGATTTGAACCAGGATTTATTTTCCTCTTAGGGGACAGCATTATGCACAGAGCCACCATGCCTCCTTTCTAATATATAGCTATTACTTCTGATTTTTACTGGTCCTACTTAACCATCATCTAGAGTGAAAATCATCATAACTAGAGGAATAGATTTTTCGGATACAAAATAATTTGGCAACTACATCGAAAGGCTTTTGAGTTATTTCTCAAGCAAAAACAAGGAAACATTTTCATGTTTAGCTTCTTTAGAAATGTTCTTGTCTTACGCGATCATAATCTGGGACATTGACAGGAAATTTAAAGATGTCGCTGTGGGCTTTAGGAAATTGTGATATACATTATTCAACAAGATATTCTTCAGGACCAAATGGTTTATGAGAAAAATAACTGACAGATGAAGAAAGTAATCAGATGCAACCTGGCGGTTACTTAATAATTACTCTTATTGACATGTAACTCCTGCGTAAAATATTCTACTTTCATATTTATCTGTACGGATCCTAAGAAATATGTGCCATTAATGCTAAAAAATATACCTGTTTAATGTGTTCCACACAACTAAAAGTGACAAACACCAAAGTTAATTAAACATAAAATTTACTGAAAATATAAATTAAAATGTTTAAGTCATTATCATCTTACTGTTTTATTTTGAATCACAAACTGAAATATCTGGTCACAGGAAGCCATTGGATTTGATATCAAATTACGTGACTTGTTGTAGGAAAACACATTTCTTCTGTTTTTGAGGCAGAGTGCATGAACTCAGCTGAAGATCACCCGTCTCCTCTTATAAACTCTCTCATGTCGAGTGTTTGTGTTAGAAAACAGGAGAGAAAAGAGTCGACAGAAAAACAACACTGAGAAAGTGATTATTGTGCCGGAAAGCCACATGACAAATGTTCAAATCAAACTTACACTGCGTCAGTGTGGTGTGTTTCTATTCACTTATTAGCTGTGTTAACTTCAACAGATACAATCACTTTATCTGCTAACAGTTCAAAGGACAAAACACAAAGAAAGCTGGAGCAATGCAAACATCTTTCCAGAGATATCTCCCCGTTCTAAAGTCAGTAAAAAAAGTGAGGCTTTATCATGGACTGCCATAACAGGCTCATTGGGGGTTTGAAGCTGAGTATCTTCAAAAAGGCTTATAGAGGGATGTTTCCATCAAAACCCCTTTCCAAAGAAATATCTCTAATCCTTTACAGATTACATAACACTTAAAAGAGCAAATTGAAAACACAGTAGGGAGGTTTTCAGAGGAAAGGCTCCATCAAAATATGCACCATTTCAGGGTTATGTCATCTCATAAAGAAGGAGACTCCTAAAGAAAGATGAAACAGTGTGAAGTTCCCTCACACCTGTCAACTCTTTCAAATCAATTTCAAAGCATAGCGGACAAACTGACACACAGAACTGAGCTGAACTCAGCATTATTTTTCAAGAAGCATCAACTTGCCATCCTCCGCCCTCCATTGTTAAATCCTTAAAAAAGTGACTGGGTGAACTTAAAAAAGCATAAAAAAGTTATCTTTGTCCAGGGGGCTGAGAACTACAGCACAGCTGGCTGCAGTGGCCCACTTCCTCCTTGATTATGATTTAATCTGATACAAAAACTCTGAGCTGTGGCATCTCACGTGCTCCTCAGAGTCATTTATTTTTAAGAGCTCACGAGTAACTCAGTGTGGCCCGAAATTTGAATTCTTAATACGGCAGTGTAACGCTACTCCAGCGTGTAATTGGGAAGCCACTCAGTGAGCCAGAATGATTGTGGCACAGATGTCTGCAGCACTGAGTCCAAACTGCTTAGCCCTATGTGCATATGTGTGTGCATGGGTGTGTGTGTGTGTGTGTGTGTGTGTGTGTGTGTGTGTGTGTGTGTGTGTGTGTGTGTGTGTGTGTGTGTGTGTGTGTGTGTGTGTGTGTGTGTGTGCGTGTGCGTTTGTACTTACTGTATGTTCCTGCATGTGAGTAACTAAAATAGACACACAGTACAGGAGAGTTGGGGGGCAAACTTAATGAAGAACAAGACAAAGGTTTGCAGCGTGCGAGAGTGTAGCTTATCATAACTGGAGCGTGATGCATTAAGGTGTATGCTGCTGTCCTATATGTAATTACCACGTGTTAAACGATCATGCAGCCTCTGGTCCCATGCTATTTACATAACCCACATGTTTCATATCTCTATCATATAAAACATTACATTTCTCTATGCAAATCCATTGTTCCTTGAGCGTGTTTGTAAGGGGAAAGGCCTCACTTGGGCACATTTTAGTTGATAAATGTGAAGATTAGTAGCTTCAGACTTTAAGATTTAGTGTGAGGTGAAAGACAAATCCACCATAACCTTATAAATCCGATATTTAAGGAAAATGTAGAGAAACATAAGAATCTTAAACTTAGTTTCAATTGAAAACCAAAAGATGTAACTATGGTTTTAACTTTTTAGATATCCAGTTTGAATCAGGCGTTGTTAAGCTCAGGTATTTATTATGAAAATTATACAAGTAATTCCACAAACTAATCAAAGGATGAAGTCATATGTCAGCAATTTGGCTGTTTACGTCCAGCAGAAGGGTTGTCCATGGGCCCAGACCCTAGGAGTTGAGTGTTGACTGTGATTGACCTTTTTTTTTTTTTTGCAGCCAGAGTTTAGTGCAGGCTGTTAGTGATATATTTTTGCAGCTAGGTTTTAAACATTGGAGAGGGACGTATAATAAACCACTAGCTAACACGGCAGAGCTATCCTTTAGCATTGCATTCATAGCCTTGACATCAAACAGGGAACCTCTCCGCTAATATTTCATGTATATTCTCACTGCTAACAAATAGCGAAAAAAATGTAACTCACCATTCAGTGACCAAAACTAAAACACAAATGTTCAGACAGCAGGACTTCTGCTATCTGATAATGTTTTATTAATATTTGTATTAGTTATAAGCAGGGACGGCTAGATAAACGGGCTGGCAAGGCTCAATAAGCATGATTACGATGATAGTTCTATTGGAAATTTCCATTATGACTTACCATCAAGCTAACAAACTAAGATGAACATCTGGGTCCATCTGTGAGAAACTTTGTTCTCCTGGAGAATAATGGTTATAACCAATTGTTTTTAAAGTTTTTGTGGATGCTTAATGAGACTCATCTGTAATATCTTATATCCATTTTTACTATTTTGAGCCAAATTTCCAAAAAGCTTTAAAGTGAAGGGTTTGGTAGACAACGGTGACATTTTTATACTGGATTTTGCAAAACATGAATTTCAAAGGTGGCTTTCTTGCTTTAATCATACAACATGAAGCGGTTTTCCCTGACAGATGCACAGTTCTAAAAATAACTTTGTAACATTAACAAGTCTTTTACACTGACAAGAAAGTTATTAGTGAATTGAGGTTATTTAGATAGATGATGGGAGAGCTCTTCATTGAGGTTGGTTACTGTTGCCTGAGAGGCTGGCAGAAATTTCACTTCGCACAATGTCCACCCTCAAGTCCTCGCCTTGTCTTTTCTGAAGAGGTGATGTAATTACAGCACAGTTGGATCCACTCAAACACAAAGACAATGGTGATGAAGTGGATCTCATTAGAAATCACTTTGTACATGACACAGCCTCGATGTGACATTCTTCATCTGAGCATATAATCAGGAGGTGTGGACTATAACCTGGATTTAGACTTGATTTTTATGTGGAATGAAGGAGACCAAAAAGGTTTCTTTTTTTGTCTACAGCACAGTTTATAGATAACAAGAAGAACTTTAAAAAAAAAGATAAACCTGTGTACTGATTGTTGTTTGCACAGAGAAATAAAAAACCTCACCAAAAATGTTCTGTTTGTGTTGGAGCTATTTTTTCCACAACAACATAATATGAATACAGAAGGGATTTCCATATAGATGGCTTTCTTCTCAGCACAGATCTCTATCTCTTTCTTCTGCAGCCAAGAGATGAATCCTCCCTTCATTTATCTTTAATTGGATTTGCAATAAAAAGTTGTTATCCTTCAGAGGTCTCTTTATGTCTCCCTTATTGCACTCAACTTTCTTTGGGGTGGGTCGACATTGGAAGTTTTTCTCAGCTGCTCCATAATTCATGGAAGTGAGCCACACATCAACAGCTGAAAAACAGGGTGACAAAACTAGAATGAATATCCTCTGAAAGATTGGATTTCCTTGATTCATTTCCCCGCTCTGCTTGACGCATTTGAATTCCCTCCCACAATAACTTATAAAATGAGTTTTAAAGATCAAAGAGTGATAACGGTGGGGAGAGCTAGAATATCAGTTTCAAACAGGTTACAGAACATGTTCATCTCTCACCAGCTTCTGCTGTCTGAATGAAATACGCCGCCAAGATGTCATTATTCAGTCAGTATTGAAAATTCTCCTCTCGAGTCTTACAGTATAAAGTTAGAAATAGTAGTTGCTTTTGAATTTTATAAGATACAGCTGGTCCTCCCGTTACTGTGATGCTTACAGGAACATTTCTTACATTTGGGGGAGATTCTCTGTGCTCTTCTGGACTAAAACGGCATCACAGGGTAAAACCTGGGAAGCAAGGGGTGGCCTGCATCCCTCTTAAAATCTGAAAGGCCACACAAAGTCCTCAAATATGATTGGCTATTTTCTTTGTCAGAGCAGGACTTTTATTACAGTAACCTCCACTATTTGCATTTCCTTTACTGTAAATTATGATTCTGGACATACAACTGTCCTCAAAGAATTAAGCTTAGAAAATGTATAATGTGGTGCACACTGTTGTGTTACTTTCCATAGTAAAAAAGCTAATACTCTAATGTTAGTAATTCATGTAGATATGGTAAGTGGACACGGAAATTGTAAATAAATGGTATTAATTTGTGTGTGTGTGTGTGTGTGTGTGTGTGTGTGTGTGTGTGTGTGTGTGTGTGTGTGTGTGTGTGTGTGTGTGTGTGTGTGTGTGTGTGTGCACTTCCATATCTATCTAACAGGGGACTTGATGGTTGTTACATACTCACCAACAGGGGACTAGCAGGCAAACGGAGGGCATTTATGTGTGCCTATGTGTATGTGAATGTGTGTGCGTGTGTGTGTGTGTGTGTGTGTGTGTGTGTGTGTGTCTGAGGGAAGACTGACTAACACACAACAGTCTTTTAAAATGTGCCTTCAAATCTTTAGTAACTTTTCCGTGACATTTAATATAGAAAAATAAAAAAGAAACAATATAAGTAAAAAAAAATGTTTACCACTGAGATATCAATAAAACTGCTTCATCAAGAGTCTCCAGTTTGTTCTGATGATAGAGAGATAACAAACCACCATCTGTCATCTGATTCTTTTTCAGATGTTGTTTAGGTACATCGCTGTGTGAGAGTGAGTCGCATCACTTTTTTTCATCCTCACTTCCCTTGAACTAGAAAAAGATAGGGGTGAAAATAAAACAACCATGTCTTTTGTGAATTCACAAAAACAAACTTTAAAGGAACAAACATTTCGTTCCAAACCAACCAATCACAGCAAGATGCCAGTTTTCAGGGAATTAAAAAAGTGTTCTACAAGTGCTATTGAGTTATGTTGAAGATAAGTGGGGTCAAAAAAAATCCTCACTTACTCACTCACTTTTCAAGTATGTTTCCAAAACAACGCCTACTTGAGAATTTTTTATTGAAGATATATTAGGACCCATGACCTGAAGATCACCAACAGGTGATTCGAGGACCTGAGGTAGCATTCATGTCTTACTAAACCAGCCTTCCCATAATTCACAGGTCCAATCGACGGTTTGTTAACATTTTTCTCTGTATATTTCACATATTTTAATAGATAGACCCAACTCTAAGAGTCAGTATTGAATATTTTGGTGCTGCTTTAAATCACTGAGATTTTTATTTTTCAGTGCAGAGCAATCAGCTATCTGTGACTCCCAGAGAAGAGCAGGCAGCCATGGTAGAGGAAGAAATTAGCATTTGAGAAAGTAAGAAAAACAATTAATATCTGGTTCAAGCCGCCCACTCTGGAGCTCCTGCTTGGCAGTGAAGACGTAAACCCACCTAACCCCCATCAGGAGCTGTGTGTGGGCGAGCTAGACTGACACAGGCCAAGAGTGATCCAGCCAGAGATCCTCGGCTTTAACAGCTCGGCAGGGAGGTAATGGAGGCCTTTCTGTGCACCCGCCATCAGACAGTATAGAGGACTGAAGTGCGTGGGTGAGCGGAGGCTGGCGAGGTGGCTGAACGGCTGCCTGAGCCGGGATAACAAAGGTAATCAGCAACCTGAGTACAGGTTTGCTTGTTCAAATTTAATCTTTACAATAGACACTTTTTAAAAATAAATTCCTTTTTTATCAACCTGGCTCTTCTTTTCAAAGTTACGTCCCTGATATCAAAAATATTGAATTAATTGCTGAGATCTGGTTTTGCAGTGACAGTAGAAAGATGTATTATAAAAAAGAAGCTCAAGCAGTCTGTAATTCATGCAGGTTTCAGCCAATGTAGCAGTAAATGCAATCCAAATTAGTCTTTTCAAACACCAACTCAAAAAAATCCTTGTTAACATAGTTGCAAAATGTTTCAAAGGTTTGAACTGGCATTCTGGGTGTACTCACTTTCTATTTCTCCTAGACGTTTTTTTTCCCCTCAAGACATCTTAACTATGCCTATTTGCATCCCCTCAGGCTGCATGTTTCCTGATTTGAAGGGGTTCATTTGACACCGTTTTTAAGGCCTGAAGACATAAAACTATGTGCAGAATTGAAAGGCATTACTTAAAGGGGACATATTATGAAAAATCCACTTTTACAGGGTTTTTGAACGTACATTGGGGTAACCTGAGTGTCTATAGACCCACAAAATGTGAAATAAATCCATCCAGTCCTTTGTTTGTGGTCTGCATAAGTCTTACCACACAGAGAAAAGTGCTCTGTTTCAAATTGTCTGAACTTGTGACATCACAAGTTGGATTGTGGTAAAAAAAAATACCTTCCCCTCCCCTGTTTTCTCCACCCATCAACTCCACCCCCAGCCTAGAGCAAAACCTTTGCGCAGGTCTGCCATTTTTATTCTCGCGTTCTGAGATAGCTGGTTTTTACAGGGTCACAAACCTCCAGATATTTGCCAAAGTACTATCCAGCTAATCATCTCACATCCCCTTGGATTATCAAATAGCCACAGGTTTAGATGTCTATATTGTTACTTTGTTGACAACTTGGCTAATGTTTTTCAGGCCTGTCAGAAGGTTGAAATATCACAAACAGGTGAATTCACAGAAAGCCACCCGATCCCTGCAAACTTTATTACCCCCATTCCCATCATCAAAACCATTAAAATCACTTATTTGATATGCAAAATAGTGATCCCCTTATATTTGCAATGTTGTAAAAACATTAGAAGGTATGGTTTACATTGTCTTTAATATCTTAAGAACACTGCGCCCACAGACTTTGAAGCAGACTGCTGTTACCTTACGTGCGCTTCAGTATAATCATTTCTCTTTTAGAAGCTTCAAAATCCAGATCTGAGTCAAAGTGTCTTTACATAGACTCCATAAAGTCAAGCCAGGATCACCATTACCAAATTGTATGTCTATTTTGATAATTGGTCAAGATTTCCCTGTTGAAACTATAAGCTGTCCACTACGCCACTTCCTGATCCCTTATCTCAGGTCTATTGACCAATTTAGAAGCTATGTCCCTAACGTCCCTCAAACCAGAGTCTCTAAGCAAATGTTGGTCAGAGCTTTGCTCAAAAAGGGTTGCAAGTAATCCCCCTGTCTCTTATAAATATTTTGATGCTTGCACACCACCTAAAATAAATTATTACAACAGTGTAAATGTAATCAATAGCGTGCAGATTCTTCTTTATGATTGATGGGCGCTGGCAGTGCAAAATGAGCATTCAATTACAATTTAATTTAGTTTCATTCAATGGTTGCACATGTTATTGGGAGTCTTGACACAGAAATATAAGGTCATGAAGAAAACAATCAGCCAAAAGATTGCTTCATTGGAGCTTTTGTCCCAGTCACTCACTGTGAAAACTCCAAACTTCACAGCTTATATTGCAACTTGACCTGCTGCAAAATCATGCATTTTAGGCCACAAAGATGACAGAATAAGACCACTCATAACTAAAAAGAAGGTTCTTTTTCTTGCTTTGGGAAAAATTATTCAAGCAGTATAAAATTCCACTCAAGCCAGGGTCATACTTTAAAAAACACTTAGGGATCCTACTTACTGCAGGTCTCCTCTGCCTCATCAGAGCCATCAGGACATTCTGGTTCCCCATCGCATCGCCAACGTCCTGGCACACATTGGCCGTTCAAACAGGCAAACTCTGCAGGGGCGCAGGTCTTCCTGGCTGCTCGGAGAAGGGAGAGAGAAAAGGCACAGAAAGAATTTGATTAAGAAGGGAAAGTGTGAGGCCAATATGATCGTGTAAAAGCACAGTATGTTCGCAGTAGGACGTAATTTCTATGGTAAAACTGCTCACATTATTTGAATCCCAACGATCAACTACTCATCTGCAGAGATCAGGCTCATCAGCTCTAATTGTTTTCCTCTGCAGCTTTAATATCTTTCAGTTTCATGTCTCTTTTTCATTGTGTTTTCCTCCCCCTCCCCCCTTCCCCTGACTCCTCTGTCTCTCCTCCTTCTGCCGTTCTCTGGAAGTCTAATCTCTCCTCCAGGTTTTCCATCACAGAGCAGAGAAAAGGATGCTGATTGCAGAACACTGCCGGTTCGGGGAGGTTAAACCTGTTACCTCCCAAACCTGTTTACCACAGAGAGCTACGAGCCAGGGGGGCCACGGGCTGATAAACATGTCAAACGTGCCGGGAATCGGAAATCAGAAACATGTCAGGAAAAACGCCTGTTTAAGCAGAAAGAAGACAAAATTAGTGATCAAAACTTTCCCAAAACAGCCCACAGCTTATCATGGTTTCTACTCACATCGTGCTGTGTGCACAGAGAAACATACACTTCAGACACACCAAACGCACTCTCTCTGTAAGCTGGACCTGAGAGCCAGGAGCACACAGAGGTCAGAGCCATTCAATTTCCTCCTCCTGTTACTCCAGTCCCGCAGTCCAGTCTAATAAATCAGCGTCTAAAAGGCCCCTCAGCTCCTGTTGTTACCCTGCCACAACTGGTTCTAAGCCGACTCCATCTTGGCTCTGATGCTTCAAATTAGATCGAGCGTTTAGAGATGTGCAGGGAGCTTAAGCTTAGCTGAGGGGCTGTAAGGAAAGTGAGCAGGCAGTGATTATTCCACAGTCGTTCACACTAATCTCACTGCACCCACTCTCTACGACTCCTGATCGCTCCTGACCTTTACATCAAAGGGCAAAAGAGTGAAAGTGTTTGTTCAAAGAAAAAGCTTTAAATTAAGCATAAATATGCTGTTGATTATCCTATTAACAAGTGAATACATTGTTGGGAGAGATTGGCTGTGCCAGAGACACTCAAAACTTAAATAAAAATAGGTGAGGGAGGGGAGAATGGGTAGAGCGAGCAGGACCACAAAGAGGAGTCTTCCATAACAGTGACTGTTTCCAAGTAGAAATTACTACAACACATATAGGGACATTTCTACAGGATAAACACAACGGTGGAAAACAACATTATCACAGCTGATACAAGCAGTATTACAATAAATGTTCCAGACTACTACCTTCTGTGTTCACACATCAGCTCACTCAGACTTTACACAGACATGTTCCTAAGAGACTGGCAAGAAACAGTCAGCATAAAGTTGAGTTGACAAATTCAGACACATGTGCAGACTGCATGGACAATGTGTGAAAGGAGCTTGTGTTTTATGAGCATGACGTGCACACTCTCTGTTGTTTTGTAAAGTTGTTTTTAAACTGCAAGTACAATTCATCAGAAATGCTTGTCATTGGTAAAAAACTAAACAATAAAAAGCTTTAGAAAACCTTCTACCACTACATCTTTTAATGCCAGAACTGGCAGAGGCTCATTTCAGACAATTTCTCTGATACAACAAAATCTAAAATGGCACAATTCACGTCCTCTGCATGTCGTGATTGACCTGGTCCTCGAAGGAGGGAAAGGACAACGTTTTTAGACACCTGTAAATCGAAAGTGTAACACCTTGAACGTCAACTAGAAGAGACTTCCAGAAAATGTTTACCATTATTACTGTATACTTAAGCGATTTTCCTTTTCTCTCCTTCAGTCTGATTTTCTCCCTTCCTCTATAGGTTTGGTCATAAAACTGCTTTAGACACTTTATACTCAACGTGGTTGGGCAAAACATTATATAAACCAGGACTGAGCAAGAAACATGAGCTTTAGGACAGCATTAACTTGCAATGTCATTTTCTGGTAGTCAAAACTCAATGCCCCTAAAGGTTTAGGTGTTGCGTCCAGCTCTGTGTTTTTAGCAGGATGGAGTGTTCACAGGATTTTGATGACGCAGCGGTTACTGATGAGAACTTTTGTGTGAACCAGCTCTCCTTACCGAAGCAAAAAAAAAATCAAAGTACATCAGGAGCGATCAAAGAATGATTGATGAATTATTGACACCAAACACACGTTTTATCAGATCATATGTTAGCTAGTACTCACATGAAGTATACTTTTCTTCCTCCCTTCTAATGTAGAAAAATCTAAAAAAAAAAAAAAATCCAAGTGGCCTTGTCTTGTCATGAAAGTGCAGCTAACAATCTGCTCTCCGCCGTATTCTCTCTCCCGTCTCCTCTCATTCCAACTCCATTTTTGCCTCTCATCATGCACTGGAAGCCCTAAAAAGTCAGTTATAGCTCCAAGAGTCTGTATGTTATTGTCTGAAAATGGCTAATGGACTCCGAGATTCGTTGTACTTAGTAGGGTACTTTTTTTTCTTACCTTGTGAGCTGGACAATAAAGACAGTCAGGATTGCTTAGAGATGCAGTGCGCAGATTAAACTGTATTTGTGTCTCACTCTTCAGTCCAATGTACCCTGGCTTTCCTTCAACATACATAAAATCCCTCTGATATCCAATCATCACATTTACAGTTTCGGTCACTTAAGCGTTATCTATCATGCGATTTTACCTCCTTTTACTGTAGTCCAGCAGCAACAGTTCAGGTCGGACTGCCACAGTGAAGCACTATGATTAGAGAGCGCCTGTCTCTTATTCTAAATCTTGTTTAATTGCCTCATTCTCAATTATCTCCTGTGTCAAAGAGCCAAAGTCAAAGCGATAACGGCTCATACTGGCCTGCTGATGCTATCATAAGAGAATTATGAAATGTGTAGTAGTGTCGCTGTGATCGGACATGAACGTGTTTTCAAGCTGTCACCACAACCAGCGACCAGTCTCATTTCACTTCTAGTACTTTTCTCTGCACACAGTAATGAGCTGATCTCGTTAGACGACGGAGTAAAACACTCCCTCATCTCTCTTTGTTCCTTCATGTCTCCCCCCAAGCCTTTTAGTTTTTCACCACAAAAATAAACACCTTTTGGTTTGTTTTTTGGGGGTTTTCCTTAGTGCAGCTTAAGTGCCACTTGTGTCCTCATTAAAGAGCAAGAATGTGGGCCTTTGTTTAGAGGTGAAGACGGATGATTATGGGGCAAACAGGGACTGTGACATGCTTTTAACCAACACCTCCCTCAAGTGTAAGAACTAATTAGTGGTGGCTCACGTTATAGAAAAAAAAAACTGTGGTGTCTCCTGCAGAACACAAACACGAGTATAAATGACCTGGATAATGTTCTGTTTATGTTTCTTTTTTATTCTCTTAAGGCTGTGTTATCATTTCTGTTAGTATATTTTTTTCATGGATTCATTCATCTTAATAACTTTGTGAATGTAGGATCTTAAAGCTGTCTACCATCCTAATACTAAAATAATTCTTCTTTTAGATCTGTCTGTAAGACAGATGTGTAAGACACCTCATAGCAGCAGGTCTATATTTGAATAGGAGCCAACTGTACTGTATGCTGTGAGCTGAAAAGGAAATATGATTTACTTAGGCTGAAGAAATGTGTATGTCTGACAGTTTAAAGTCTTTTTTTTAGCCTATTAGCAGTGTACCCAAATTGAAATTCATTTGTAGGCAGTACCTGCTAACAGAACATAAGCAAGTCTGTTACCATGAAAACTTTGTCAGTCTTTCGAGTTACACTATGCTTTGTCTGACTTCGGCCGAATAAATAAGATAATCTGCAGTCTGTCTCACGATTTATCATTGAACAATTACAGAAGAAACACCCCCATCTAACAATTTCCTTTCCCTAGTCACATTTTTGGAGGGGCAATGATGGTAATTAAAAAGGTAGACACTGTAAATCTACATGTGTCTTCCAGAAGTCTACATAAGATAGTACTTTCTGATGGTGAAGCAGCTGGCTGATAGGTTCAAGGTTTTTATGTATTTAATTTCATATGTAAACTAAGATGCTTTTACTACCTCCTGTAGTTTTTACAACATATTCTCCTTTCATGGGTTTTACAAGTTTAAGTATAAATATTTCTGCATTAGCTCAATTCTTCCCTTACAATGAAAGTAAGCAAAGTCCTGAGTAGTTGATGGTTATTTATTATCTTACCAGATTTCCCTGTGGTGTGAGGTGTACTAAGAGTGATCCAATCTGATCGGAAGAACATCCTGGCCATACTGATTTCAAATCATAAATATCCAACATGATTAATATTTATGATCCGATCCCCTGCTTTGTGGGGGGAACTGGAGGACTTGTGCGAACGAATCGATAGCCAGTTGGGAAGCAAGCTGACTGAAGGAGGAAGCACAACAACAGCAGATACTGTACTCAACACACAGCTGTTCTCTCTTTAGAGAGTATGCTATTTCTTTATATGGGATCCTTGCTAATGTTTGCTTGCCACTAGCTTGTTTGAAAGTTTAGGTTGACGCACAGCTTGGTGAAAATGGTCAAACAGGCCCACAAGGAAGATTTCAAAATAAAGGCTTATCATAAAGATGACGACAGCATTTGGCCGTATGTAGTAAAAACATGCACATTTTCAAACCTATTTATCACTTGTTTAGGAAGGTGTGGTGGTGAAGGTAGAATAGCAGCTTTAAAGGCGATAGATTAATTAGATTCATAACACCCTTCAAATCCTGGAAGATAGGACGCATTACAATTCTTATTCAATTAATTAATTAATTAATTAGACTCCCATGAGATGAGAAGAAAGAGAGAACTCACAAAGAACCTGAGGCTAAGCAGTATGACTGTCTCCAAGACTTCATTTGATCGCACGACAAAGATGTGAAAAATCTCCCATAGATCTGTGTCATGGCCTCTGCAGTTCACATGTACACACATAGTGCCATTCCTCTCCTTAAGTCAGAGCTTCTTACCCCAAACTGAGCTCACCTCCCCTTTCAGTAAAGGTCTACGGGGGGCCATGGTTCACTTGGCAATAACTACCTAAGCCAGCTCGTGCCATCTGCTAGGAATGACTGTGTGTTTTAATTAGGAGAGGTTTGAAAGTGTTGAGGTGGTGGGGGGTGAAGGGGAAAGTGACATGAGAATGAGAAGAAGGCTTTAGAAAGAAAGAGGTGGAATTACAGACATGAGTAATAGCAGCAGTGATGGGGAGAGACATGCACAGTAATATTGCTTTATGGAAGCCTAATGGAAAGTGTGATAGTGAATAAAAACAGGCAATATTACTGTAGATGGCAGGGATAGCACTTACTGAACGTTAATCCCTCTGACATGCACTGCATGCGTATAAACCCACTCACTCTCTCTCTCTCTCTTCACACAAACACTGGAGCTCCCTGTTGGACTGTGAATAGGAGATTTTCACAAAGAGAAACACCTTCAGGAACAACATCTGGGGGAAAAAAACTAAAGAAAAAACACAGACAAAAGCATTCCAGTGTTGTGTGAGTCACTGATCTATCATGCAGCATTACAAATGGGATGTGACACAGACAGAATAAGAGGCCATGCAACGGGGAGCTCATCCAGCCATGTTTATTTCTCCTGGAGGAGGTACAGTGAGAAGACGCTCCACGCTCCGACAACCCCACCTGGAGCCGTCTCCTGTGGGGCCGATGTTGTCGACATTTATAATCCTTTTTCATCCGTCTTAAACACAGCCATGTGTGGATGTGTGGGGTATATACAGTGTGGGTTTGCAGATAATCTGGGTTGATGTTTACATGATTATCAGATATGAGGATGTCAGCTCTGCTTACCAACGATGTGACAGATTTTCCTCAGCAGCTGTAGGTGTTGTGTGAGTGTGAAAACCGACATTAGCCTTGTGTCTTCAGGAGCTGCTAACAGGCTTTTAATGTTTGAAATCATGCTATCAGCTCTGTGGAGACTTTTGTCCATGGGTTTTGTTGTTGTCGATCAGTCTCATATCGCCTCACGAGAGCCCCCGCCCCCCTTCCAGAATAACAAATATTACAGTGGACTGTGTCTGGATAGATCCAACTGGTACCTCAGAATTACACGGGCCACCAAAGAAACTGTCAGACTCTTATTATAATACAAAATCACAAGCATGATGGTAAATAGTTTGGGTTGCTTAGCAACAGTCTTGTTTGCTTTAAGCTCGGTAGAAGGATCTGTTAAGGGAATCAAATGAATGATAACAAATAAAGGCTGATTTATGTAAGCATTAACACATTTGATGTCTTTTCCCTGCGTTCGGCCTATGGCCTTCTGATCAAATCACAGCCGTGCTGATATTCAGACGAACAGCACTCACTTTTATGTGATATATCATAATAACCAAACGTAAACTATTAAGCTCAAGAAACTACTACTTGCGAAACCTTAGTGTGTATATATGGGATAAAAAAGGCCTCTGGACTTAACGCACCTTAAAACCGAGCTCACTCAATCATTCAGTTATATTCAAGAACAGAGCAGCAGATAGCCTTCAGTCATCTGACATTCAAACACACACCTACACAACCTAACCCTGTGAAGAAACTCCTTTTTTCTTTAGCATGAGGGATATTAATGACAGCTTCTTCCTTTAGAGGCCATGAGAGGCTTAATAGGTAATGCAGTGATAAGCACATTCTCCTGGGCTTCACAAGACAAATGGCCTCATTAGCTCAGAGAGAAGTCAGGGAGTGTTGTTGAAGCAGGAAACATAATGTATCCTGTTGGCTTAAACCAAAATGTAAATGACCAAAACCGCCAAATTAATGGGATATCATTGTAGCATAGCATAGCATCAACAAGTTTTGGGACAAGCTGTTTTTGAAAATGCTTCTGCGTGTGATTATAGGATTCAATTAAGCTAATTAAAGTGTTGAGGTTTGCTTGAAGTGCCAGATGCACAGGCAGACATTTCTAATTTTCTATACTTTAAAATATCTTAGGCCCCGTGTCCACCTAGCGTTTTTTTCTCAGCGCCAGCGTCTTTTTTCAGTTGTTTTCAATGGGTAGAGAGCGTTTGCAGCAGAAAGCGGCCGTCTGGATGAAAAGCGCAGCGCCCAGCGTCTCTGCAGTATTTGTGCGGCCGCTCCGAGCGCTCAAGTTGAAAATCTTTCAACTTTTCAGAAAGGCGCCGTTGACGTCACCGCCGCTCTTTTCAAAATGTATGATATTCCCCGTATTTTAGCCTCCTATGGATCGTATCTTGTACCCGCATCCTCTTTGCTCCGTGTCTGCTGGGGTAAAAAACAATCTCAAATATAAAACATGCAGTAAAAAATAACAGAGCCATGTCGGTTATACAGCGGCTGTTGTCAACACACTGTTGTCATAGAGACAGGACGGACGTGCAGCGCTTTTCTTCTCAGCGAACAAACGCTTCATGCAAACACTCCCGAGCGCACAGCCAGCGCTTTTCTGCCCGGAAAAAAACACTAGGTGGACACAGGGCCACCTGTGTATGTGTGCCCTAGTCCCTAGTCCCTAGTTAACTTACATTAGAAGCTCAACATAGCTAAATTAAAGTGTCTTAAAAGTGAGTAAGTAATTTCTCCTGTTGATTCGATCCCATTAACTGTCAATGAAGGAAGTCACTACATGTCAGTCAGGTCTGTGTGGAGAGCAGAGTACCACAGGAACCTGCAGGAAAACACCAGGCTAAATGTAGCAGCGCTCTAACTCAGCACCGCTTGATGGAGTATTGATTTAGCAGCCACAGAGTAGTGGCATCTACAGATTACACATCCCTCTCTCTGTGGCTGCACTCATTTGCTCTTTAGGACAAATTGAGTAAAGCAATGTTAATACAGAGTTACAAGTATGGCAGATTATTACTCTATTTGAAGAGTTGTTTCTTTTTCAGTGAGCATTAACTGTGATTAAAATGTTAAAATTTGGTTGAAAACAGGGTGAAATCAGGTCGGTCCGCCCAAGACGTCTTTTCAACTATTTTTCAACCGACTAAAATACAGTTAAGAAATCAATGTGACTTTGTTGTACAACTTTTATTACCTGTTCATTTAAGGGTTACAAGCAGGACAGATATGAGGATTGATCAACCACTGCTCCAAAATCATATAGAACCTGCTCTACCCAAAGATAGAATATCAAAGAAACATTATGAAGACCACAAATTCAAACATTCCCCACAGAAGATGAGAAAGAAGACTCAGCATGCGTAGGTACTTCAGCTGTGCAGCTCTAACTACGAGGGGGAGGGACCCCTGGATGTACATACATCTATCCATCTTTATCCAACATCCATCCGTACATCCATCCATCCATCTTTCTATCCATCAATCCATCCGTCCAGTTTGCTATACAAGGGACGTCAGAGACCAGACATACTGTATAAGCTGAAAAAGCCTCTACCTCTTTAGTACCAACATCATCAAACAGACTTGTGCCAGAAGGACTGCTGCAACGAGCTGCAAATCATTATACACCAAGAACAGCTGAAAGAGTTGTACACAGTATTCCTGAATTGTTTATATAGAGAAGGCTGAAAATTCAATACAATTTCCCTTTAGCTTAAGTCAGAGGATGCCAGAGGAAAGGGAGGTTACTTAGTGCTGCTAGCCAGCATTTCTTTTGACCTTGTGTACTGATTATAAAGACACATACTGCGCTAATTATAGCTCTCTGAATGCTAAAAGATGTATTGTCCCCTCCAACCCCCCTACCTCCCTGTCAGGTCACATGGCACAGACGCCTCCTGACCAGGGAGGAGCCAGGGCAGGGTCAGCCAGCAGAGCACCTTAGTTTCTTTGAGGCTGCCTGAGAGTGATTTATAGTGAAGACGCTTTAGTTCAGCCTGGATAAGTGGATATATCTCAGGAGATCTGCCCAAATGTGAAAGAGAGACATCAGACAGCCATGCAGGTGGTTGTTCTCTTGAGGAAGCAACAGGGCCCAGCGGAGCAATATATATACAGACAGAACAAATCCCTTTTCCATCAAAGAGTTTTCAAACATTTTCAGCAGTTTTTTTTTTTTAATGCTTATGTGACGGACCACTTCCTCTATCTCTGCATGCTCAGCTGGAGCATGCACGGACATAGCCCCACATAGTGAAATCATACCGACAAATATTACCGAGATAATGCACACATCAGTGTTTACAAAAATAGTGTGCCACTGATCTCATATCTGCACACATACACATACCACTGCCCTTCACTGCATGATCCCCGCTCCATGTGTCTGACCTTCTGCTACTCTCCTTTTTTCCCTGCGATTACCAATGAAAAAATATCAAAATATAGTTTACATACAGCCATATGTCTACAATTTCCTCCTACAGGTTGGCATCTTTTCTGCGACAAAATGTTATCTTATACAAGCTACACAGCAGGTCAAAGCTACAGGGGAGTGTACATAGAGTCAAACAGGCCAACTGTTCTGTTTAAATTTAGCTGGATAAAGGGCGACAAGAAAAACCTGACCTGCAGGATAATTTCAGGATTCAGGACAAAAAGTTAACCTTTTCCATAAACTGCTCTCTAGCTTACACAGTTCTGTTTCAGATTATGCAAAAACTAGTACAACTCAAATTCCTAATGTTGAGATCCGTTGAGGTCAGGCAAAAAGATGGCGCATTCTTATCTTGAGGACGCAGAAAAAGACTGCGCCTCCTCCACCTAAAACCTGGTCCGTAGTCTAAAGTGTAAAGTCTGTGGTGCAGTATGTTCCTGATATTAAGAAAAGGAATGGGATCTGACACTTGGTTTGATTCATGTTACACCCAAAACACACCTATATGTATAATCAAGCCACATAATCCACCCTCTTCGCGCTCTGTGCCCGGCTCATTGACCAGCTTGTGCACGCATAAATACCAAAATAAAGTCGTACACATCCCAAATCATTGTGCACCACATGCTTTAGACAACACGCTTTACACCGTCAAAATACGACCCAATGAGTCAAAGGTTGAAACTGATTAAAAACATTTTGTTAATGGAGAATGATATGCCTCTTTCAAATGTAATGTCAACAACATGTTTTAAAAAAGTTGGGACTATTGCAACTAAGGACAGGAAATGTGATGTTCGGAGAGGGGCCTTTTGGCTTGTTGTCAGTGCACAATTTAAAAGCCAGCATGCGTGACGGTATGGAGGTGCAGAAATGAACATGGCATGGGTAACCTTCACATTTGTGAATGTAACCATTAATGCAGAACCATATATATGAGCTTTGGAGCAACATATGCTGCCGGGAAGATGACGTCTTTTTCAGGGGAGGCCGTGCTTATTTCATCAAGGCAGTTCCAAACCATATCCTGGCATCCTATTCCAAGAGCATAGAAAAAGAGTCTGGGTGATTAAATTGTCTGCCTGCAGTCCGACTTGTCACCCACTGAAAAGATTGGATTATCATCAAGCGTAGAAGAAGACAAAGGAGACCCTGAACTGTTGAACAGCTGAAACCCTACATTTAGAAAGAGTGGTAAAACATTCCACCTCCAAAAATATAGACATTTGTGTCATTAGTTCCCTTAACCCTAAAGAGTGTGGTTTAAAGAAAAAGTGATGCAAGAGAGCAGTAAACATGATCCACATGCAGCAGGTATTCACAGGAAACTATGAGTTTATTTTAGAATCATTTATAGTTAGTGGTCTTCTACATCTCACCCATATTAGGTCCAATGCTTACTGTTCACTCACCCAACAAATATATTCCCTGCGCTACTTCTTCTTATTACAAACGTCAACTGGTTCAACATGGACCAGCTTCATTTTGAAGCAAGCAAAACCAAATGATCTGTCATAGCAGCAGTACTGCATTTATTGACTGCAAATCAATTTTAAGTAATGACAAGAGAAAGACAGACATCGAATTATAGATGAAGCTGCAGGCGACTTCCTGCATATTTCCAACTCCTCATCCAGTTAACAACTTTGTGTTGTTGTAAATCTGACTTCATTATAAAATATTATAACTTATCAACTGCTTGGAAAATGATCAATCATGTAAATAAATCAAATAGAGCAGACATAGCCTTTTGTTCAATGTACCAAACACAGAGGAGGGAGCTATGAAACCCTGTTGAGCACAGTGACATGCTTGGCTTGCTTAGAGTACATCTTGCAGGTTGCTGTGACTCATTATAGGCTGATAAATGAATCGAATGAGGGCAAATAATGAACCAACCTACATTAAAAAAAACAATACTTACACAAGATTGATTCCACTAATGGCCTCCTGCTTACTATTTCTTATAGTACAGTTAGCAAAATTTGACCTGCATTAAGCTGCAGTCACGTATTTTAATCTCTGCAATTGTGCACTAGCATGGTGTAGAGTGGTACCCATATCAAGGTGCTGTCAGCTTCCTCAGCAAAGAACCAGGACATAAACAAAGAACTATCAATCAGTTATTACCATATCAATGAGTAACTGAGATCTACATGTAAGAATATAAAGGAAGGAGGATGCTTATCTTTAAAACATTCAGCGTATGGGTGTACTGTACCTCCTTCACCTCCTTATGGTAATGCAGTGATGTAACCCTGCTGTAATGTCATTTAATCCTACTACTGTAGGGAGTAACCTAGATTCAGCCAGGAATATTAGGTCTCATTATTGAGTCAGAACTATTGTTGTAAGAGCGGTTACAGCATTGTATTTGGCGGTGCAGGTTCTGCTCTCTGGGGAGGTCCCTGTATGAATTTCAGCAGCCTGCTAATGATTCAGCGGGGGGGCACAATCAAACCCCAGGGGTGTGAGAACACAGCCGAGCAGGCACATCACATCACTGAGACGTGGAAGACATATCTAGAAGAGAAAGGCCTGAAGAAACAGACGACAGGAAACTCACACAGAAGGAGGGGCTGATGATGGAGGGAGAAGACAAGGTTACCAGTCTGCAGCAGAGCAGCAGGTACGAACTGCAGGGACACAACTCATATCAACTTGTTTTGAGTTTAAAGTGATTTGTGCAGCAATGACTTAGATGTTCTGCCCGAGGAAGGGCAATGATTCTGTGATTTTCAAAGTATTGTGACTTTGAAGTTCTATCATAAAAAAGTTACACAGCTATTTATTGAAACACCTTTGCATTGTGCAGAAGAAGCGTTTTGGCAGGGAAATCTAATTACAGTCGGCAGAGGCAAAAGCAGGAAAGGATTTGACAGCAGGTGTTTCAGGAACCAGCCCTTACTGCTGTTTCTAAATCCAAGGCAAAGGTCAGACAATATGTACCTCATCCACAATTGGAGCTATTGCATGCACCCGAAAAATCCTATCCCATTTAAAAATTAGCACACACCAAAAAAACATAAAAAACATAACTCTAATCCTACTAGACAGATAGATGCAGCTCTTAAAAATTCACTCATAAAATACAAGCCTTTGCACAAGGAGCAAAGCACTGTTGAAACAAAATTGCATATTGTCAAGTTAATAAAATAAGTAGGGAACTGTAGGGGGGGCGGCATTGTTCACAACAAGAGCTAATTATTTTGTACGCACAAAACAAAAACGATCATGCTTTAGTACAAAAAGATTCAAACAGGCATATCCAGAGTACTCATACAATGTATACAGAAAGAGTGCAACAACAACCATGAATAGGTACAATTAAAATTGAAACCGCAAGCGGTGATGAAGGGCCCTCGCACCCCTGTGCATGTCGGGGTGTGTTGCAACAGTGGGAAGTGCAGAAGGTGCAGGGTGTGGCGAAGGAGTATGCTGTGCAGAACCTTTTGTATTTAAGTTACATCTAATTTCACTGTCACAGGAAGACATCAAAGTTTGACCTCACGCCACGCCCTATGATGTGGAATCGTGCGGAGCAAAACTTGAGTTCTTTTACATGTCTAGAACACACTGACAATGAGTTGGCGATTATCAGATAAACGGCCTCGGGGAAAAACGTTCAAATAGGTAGCCAGTAAAACACGAAATTGGGCCAGTATTTTTAAATTCAAAAAATGATGGCGGACTTGCTGTTGGGTTTTGACAATAGGTGCAAGAGGATTTTATGTAAGGGGTAATGGAGACTTGAGGGCTGGGGGTCAACATTTATCAGGGTAGGCACAGAAACCTGATAATCTCTGAATCCCCACACGACAAAAAAATCTTCATTTTATTTTTTGCCATAACCCTTAGCTCTCTCAAACACTGTCAAATATAGTAAAGATAATAGGTAATATAACGTTTAAGAATCTAGAAGAGACGCTTGTTGCTGCAGTCTGTCACCTGCCCCCCGTTTTGGTAATAAAGTCTCCCTGGAATAAAAAAAAAAAGGAGAGATACAATTTGAGTACAGGTCCCTGAGACAAACTGCTGACATCTCCTCTGCTGCTCTTCCCCTCAGAGACTCTCCTCCACGCTTCAGTGGGAATGACTCCAAATCAACACAACAGCCAGATGCTCCTGCTCCGTCTGAAACACTCCACAGTCTGCAGCCTGCAGTTTAAACCACAATCCTGGTCAATGTTACTTACATATTCTCCCATCCTGCTTTGTGTTATTGAGTCCTGATGTGCTGCATTTCTCATCACAGCCACAGCGGTTCATTCAAACCTTTTCCCCAAAGAAGTATCGATCAGACTGGCCGTTTTTTACCTTTAATGATTCAGGGAAGCTTCACTGCACAAACATAATCGGCCTCACGATGCTTTGCCTCACATTTAAACTCTTTGCATTTCCTTAAACTTACTGCTATTCAGAGAAAGTTTTGTCTTTCTTTTCAATATCAGCTTAAAGCAGCTCCACTGCAGCAGATGTAGGTTCTACAGCTTGCTCAAGGCAGTTATTCAAAGATGTTTGGGAAAAGAGAGGAAGGGTGTTTATCTTTTTCTGAAGTAGTGCTAAAATCTCCATTCTCGGAAGACCACATCTTCAAGGCTATCGCTGTGCATGTATGTCACAGTTATAAACAGATCTAGAGAACAGCTTTCACCACAAAGATACAACTGAGCGGACTTCTGTCATGTTAGCTTGCCGAGTAGAAGCGGAGAAGACTCGCAGAAAATCCAGTCAGAGAAAATAAGCACTTTGAGTTCACAGTAAAACAGTGCCAGCTCATTCATGATTAATTAGGTGCACAAATGTACTGAATTAAGAGCTAACAAGATAGACCAAACTTTTAAGAAATGTTGGGTCAACAAAGCACACCCAGCATACCCTTAAACTGCACTTTTGCAAGGCTATACTTTAATCTTCCTTTAACTCAAACATATAGAACTTCTCTAAAAAGCCTCTAACCCTCTTTTACAGCAGATGTAGAACACGCACGACTCAGTTATGAGAGCGATTAGATCAACTGAAATGAAATTAATGTGCAGAATCCCAGAGTGATGTCTCCCTTCATATGGACAATCTCCTCTCAGTTTGAATGTAGCTGCACACAGGAGACACTCTTCTTAATCATTATCCATCCGTAAAAAGTAATTATTACTCCAGGACCAAACACCATCACTCACCATTGAGAGCTGACGGACACAATCAGTTAAGACTGCAGCAATGAAAGAGCTGGTTGGCCTATCATTTAAAGATGAGTTTGTCGTGGGAAAACGGCACCTAATTTAACTGTATTATTTCATGTCTTGTTAGGCAAGGTGCACCGGGAGAGACAAACTCATTCACATCCTGTAGGGGGCATTATGAAGGTTTTCTCTGGACATAACATCTAGGTCACGTGATTAAGTTCACGTTATCTGTGATTGTTTAGTTAGACTGATTAGAATCCGTCATGGTGCAGGACATGCTACCCAGAGGGCAAGTAATTATGTTTTATTCATACTAATTTTTAAATAAAACAACAATGTATATATATATAACTATGGTTATAGAAATGTATATATTTCCCTTGATACGTTGCCAGATTAGGGGTAGAACAGGCAGGAAAGTTAAGGGTTAAAACGGAAAGCAAATAGTTAGTGGTTCGATGATTAGATAGAGATGAAAGCAGTTGTTTGAGGTTGTACTTACACAAATACAAAAGTCAGGGTTCTTATACTGTATGTTCAGTTAAAACATGCTTACATGTTGCATCGTAATGTTACTCTGAATTACTTGCAGTCAATTGAGGTCTCATTAATTTGTGAAATGGCCAAAAGTTCTTCACTCTGCATTCTGTGGGGAAGTCAGTAAGGTCTTAAAGTTACATGTTTCATGTGCAGGAGATTTAAACAAAAGACTTTGATGAGTGATGAAGTCGATTCTGGTTTGAATTTCAAGAGACTGGAGTTTCCATCCAGGACAAGGACACAAATTCAAAGCAATCTTACCGTTGCTTGCTTGATTGATTCCTGTGTTCACAAACCTAATGGAGAAATGAATGTTCAATAACTTGATGGTTTGACTACATTTTAACTTGGCCCTTTT
The DNA here is from genome assembly GCA_020745685.1 of Tautogolabrus adspersus. Lineage (NCBI taxonomy): Eukaryota > Metazoa > Chordata > Actinopteri > Labriformes > Labridae > Tautogolabrus > Tautogolabrus adspersus. The sequence continues at coordinate 11,149,051 of CM036544.1, forward strand.
AGATACTATTTTGCTTGACCACTGATTTATACTGATATAAAGCATTGTTTCCATTTACTCAATACATTGTATACTACTTATATTATGCTCTGATGTGTTACTCTTATTTTTGTACAGCAAACTTAAGCAATCTGGCACTAGAATGTCCTACGAGATCGATAAAGTTAATCTAAAAAATGATCTTATTCATCTTAAATATAACCAGGCCTGGGCGATAAAATGATAATTATCGCGGTATACATTTTCTCAAATATGACAAATGTTCAATAAAAGTTCGATAAATTAAACCTGTAATTACACCACCCAAACACTGGGAAAGGGGACCTCTAATGCGCCTTGAATGCTAGTTGCCATCCGACATTAAAGAGAAGAAGAAAAAGACGATAAACAGCCAATCATGTCACAGGGATAATGGTAGGCGGGCGTACAGACGTTTGGAGCAGAATGGAAACACAGCTGAAATGAGGAGCTGAGCGATAGCGACACCGACGAAAACACTTATCCTACCAGCTCAAAGCAGGGAGGAAACATCGTCGACAAGAAAGGACGCTCCGCTGCAGGTGATGGAGATATTTTGGATTTACAGTCCGACAAAAAACAGAGTAACGTGATCTGTAAACTGTGCTAAGTACAGACAAGTACAGCTATAACAGGAAACACCACAAACCTTTTCCAACATTTGAAACAATATCACCCGTTAGAACACACCGAAGGAAAGAAATGACTAAATGTCCCAAACGAGTGTTAGTGTAGACCCTCAGCAAGCAGCGGGCCAGTATACTTCCCAGCAGCAAACTGTCTTATCAGCATTTCCAAGCAGCATGCACTGTGCTTATGATTGTGAAATGTTCCTCTGTTCAAGTACAGTTTGTCATGTTCTGACAATAAATAAAAATTGAACCACACTAAACCATCTTGTTTCTCAACTTTTACTCAGAAGCAAAAATCAGCCTTTGAATTTTAAGGAAATAATGATTTGACAATTATACTTTCACTGCTTTAATCATCTTTTTTTTTTATTTAACCTTTATTTAACCAGGTAATTAACCCATTGAGATCAAGATCTCTTTCACAAGGGTGACCTGGCCAAGAGGGCAGCAGCACACATCATAATAAACATTACATGATTACATCTGGGATTCCCTTCCCCCAAAGAAATAGCATTATTTTCTTCTTGTATGCTAATTAGTTTTTTAAATAACTAGAACCACGATGTAATACAAACAAAAGAGGTTATGGTCATTGGGGCCTATAAGGTCATTTGGCCAATTTAATCTCCGTGCCATGTATACAGAGTGGTAAGATTAAATAACAGCAAAACAGTCCTCTCTTAAACTGGCTGTGCAAAGGGGCCTTTGTCCTCATAATGGTGAAACGTGATTCTAATATCATCATCTCATTAGACGTGTTGTAGAGTTGGCCTATATCAACACACCAGTGTCTGTGTCCTACTATGCTTGTTGATTTTAAAGATGGTTCTAAAGTGTGTCATCACTTTCCTTTTTCACAACAAAAGACATGAATAAGAACACTCCTTAAAAGCCTTCAGGAAGGTTGAAATCTATGCCATGACTTTCGAGGAGTCTTCCATTAAGCGCCTTGAGTTTACAATAGGTCTGGATTAAAGAATAAATGTTAAAAGTGCCGTGCCACTCTAAATCTCAGTCAGCCAAATGCATTAGAGGAGCCTGAACACAGGCTCTCCTGTATGTGGAAATGTGTGCCACACTGGATTATAGTTCCTGTCTACTAACTGAGGGACTGTAATGGGAATTGGGAGATTAGTCTTTTAGCTTGCAAAAAGAATGAGCCACATCTCTCCCTCTCTCTTTATTTCTAACTCCCCCTTCTTTTTCGCTCTCTTTTTTCCTGCAAAGACCTGACTCCAACAACACGACACACGAAGCCAGCTGCAGGCCAAGTATTTCTCAGAGACCCTCGCTGGCCTAGAGACTAAGGGATTCAAATTGGTGTGACGAGCCAGGGAGAGCAGGGTTTTACATTTCCCACTGCAGACGTAAATTAGCATAACTGTAATACTGCCCGAGGTCATATTTCTTGTTCTAGAAAATCTGCCCCCAGCAACAAGACAGCATAATTAAGACACAGTCACATTTGGGTCCCAGCTGTAGTTTGCATTTGAACATAACCCATCAGCTATGTGAAAACAAAACACACACTCATTCACCCAATTCTGCACGTTTCAGTAAATCTTGCATTTTCATTTGTCTTCAAGCTTCACACTTTTTAGTTTGTTTTTTCTTCGTCTCTCCTACAAACACAAACAGGACCCAGACAGGAAGAACAAAGTCACAGACACCTATTGATGAAGTCTGAGAGTGCAGATATTCTTTAGTGTGGGCCCCCGATATGCCTGCTTTCCAATCAAAAGAGTCCAGCAGCCACCCACCACAGACTCAGATTACTCACACCATGACTAAAGGCTTCTTCTCATCAGCAGAGCTGCTGGGTTTTAGCAAAGTAGCACCAGGCAGCTAACATTCAGGGTGGGCACAAAATGTGTAATATTTCAGATAAATACTTTATCAATTAATCTCCCCAAGAGCCCTGAGGGTCAGAAGGCTAATTGAGGTCTGAATTCTTACTAACAGGCAAAGAAAATGACTCATAGCTGTAACAAAACAAAAAAAATAGGCTACATGTAAATTATTTAACACACAATCCTGTCAAAGCAGAGAGCTCACTCTTCTATTTTGTAATGCAACAGTGTATGCATCATGTGCTGCATCTTATATCAAGACGAACGAAACGCTGCTTCTTTAAGTGAGCGTCAGTATGAATATCCTGAAGGTGACACAGCAAAGACGCTCTTTATTACGGTTTCACTCATGCATGTAAAGCTCAGATGGCTCCAATTAAAAGCATGCTTCATTTGTGACAGCATTTCAGATGTAGCATTTCGGATGACCTCACTAAACCTAAGAGGAGAGAAGTGAATCATTTGCTGTTTTTATATATTTCTCAGGACAAAAATGTTACAAAATAAAACTGGTTCAAAGCAGAGCTATAGGTAGATTAATCAAACCTCCCTAACAGAATTAACCCGATAGGTTAGAAGAAGTTATACGAAACTGAGATAGCTGGGGCGTTACAACAGTATGCTTTATCTTATTGAGCACCTGAATATTCTATCAATCAAATTGAATTAATAAAGCATGTTTACAAATTAAAAGTTTGCTCATGAAAATGTACATATGGTGAGGGTCTAGATGATTAAAGAGACCTAACCAAGGAAGCACCTGGTAATCTAAACCTCCCTTTAACGTAGGTTACAAGGTGTAACCATGGTTCTCTGAGTGAAGAGACTATCTCTCAACTACATATTCCATATGTATGGAGCCGGAGAGATAGTCTCGATACGATAGAGAACAGACAGTAACCTCGAGCAGAACCAAACATAAAATGACTGGACATCTTCCTTTGCCAGACAAACTTGTTTGCACATTTTTCTGCATTTATGAAGCCATTTTTTGAAGTTCTTGGCATAAAAACATAACTTGAGACACAACATGAAACAGAACTTGAAATTTTCCATAAGGTTTAAACGTACAGTATGTAAAATCTGCCGCTAGGGGGCTCTCAATCAAAACAATAACAAAAGATGACGTTGAGGCACGCGGGGTATCATGGGAGTAATTCTCTCTGCTACCTCCCCTCCCCCTCCGAAAACGAACAAACTCTGTGTTGAATCAATATGAACGGGCAAAACCGACCTGAGAAAGACAATATCTGTACTGACGATGTATCCAAGTATAATTTACATGACGTTTTTATCAAAGCAGCACATACATCAACAGAACGGCAGCTTTCAGTAGCAGCTAGCGCTAGCTTATGCAGCGGTCTTTGACGTAACATCCGGTGTTTCCTTGACAACGATCATCATTTCGATCTGATTTCTCTGGCTTTGATAACTTTTGGAAATATTTGAGGTAATGTAAGTACTCAACAGAAAGATATATATAACATGGGTTTAGTCCATTTTTTATTTAAGTTAGATGTTTTAATGTAAACATTAGCATGCAATTCTACATACTGTACCTTTAAGTGTGTAGCATATCTGCATTTGTATTTTTTCAATCAATCAATTTCAGAAAATCATTTTTTATAGCACCTAATTATAAAAAAAGGTAGCTTTATAAAAGAAGCAGGAATGACTGTACCCTTTGTTAGTGTTTTTATTTTACAAAGACCCAATTGGAGTCAACAGAGGCAGGAAAACCTTCCTTTCAACAGGCAGACAAACCAGACACAGATTGGATAGGCCGAGACAATTTGTACTCCCTTCAAACAATGTAAAGTTTCAAACTTGAAACAGTCAGATAATTTAGGTTATTGTAGGCATTTTTGTTGATATTCCTGCCGTTTAAGAAACATGGTGTTGTGACTCAAAGGAGCCATAGTCCTATCCTGTATGCGCAAAGTGAGGTTTCTGGTGTTTAAATAGAAACAGAGAAGAGTTCTGTGTGGATAACTACAGTAAAGAAGCAAACTGTTTCACAAGAGATTGTTTTGCTTATGCACGGTAGCTTGCTAGTGTGTTTTTTGTGTTGTACATCTTGTTTTAAATGTCCATATTGAGCCTGATTCCCTCCACTTTGCCTGTCAGTTCCATACAGCGAATGTACTTCAAACAGCCTTGTGTAAGTGGAGCAGGAGAGCTGCCAGGTGATCCCAGATGTCTGAGAGGAAGAGCAGATGTTCAGCAGTGTGACTGAGCTTCTCATAAAGATCCTTTGCTCATCTTCATTCAAACCAAACAGGTGCCACGGGTTTTAATTTGGTTGTCTTGCTGGAAAGAGTGAGAGTTTACTTTGTCTTGTTGTCTTGTTTAATCGCCGTAGAAGCAGATCGCTCCACGTCTCTGTCAATACTCTGTTTCTGTTCAGTGCATGCATGATAACTTCCAGATCAGGGAAGCATAAAACAGGAAACGCATCCTCAAACTTGACCTTTCTGAAGGAGAGACTACAGGTGATTTTTTACTTCATCTGTTGTGCATCTCAACAATAAGACTGCAAAACAACCAAAATCAATGACACTGCAGCACTCTTCATCTCTGCTCCCACCCCCACCTTCTGCTCCACAACAACACCCTCCCTGGCTCCCCTCCATAGGGCCTCCTCTTTCTATCCTTCTATTTTTCTCCACTCTTCATCACTCTTTTCTTCTTTCTGCACTGATCCCTGTCACACGAGATTACATCATCGTCTTTCACGTTGAGTACGCGCAAAAAAAATGTGCGTTTGAGTTTCTGTGAAAATCAAGCTGTTCAGTCGGAATATTTTAATGTGGAGGAAATGTGCATGTCTGTGTGCATACATATTTGTGTGTGCACATGAGCGGCCGATGGCTATGCATTTAAAACATATACGGCGAGGCAGAGCTGAGCGGCTTTGATCACAGTTAAACACATGAGGTCAGGAACAACACAGAGAAACCATCTGCCGGTAAACACTTCTTTCTGCTGTCAGCATCACATTTCATGAAAACTTCTAACTACTGAGCTACAACACAGCCGGAATGAATCTTGAATTAGCATTAAATACTTATAAAGTCCATGATTTAAATATAAGCTTTCTAAATTAAAATGGGCACGGCTGACCTTTCCTGGTATGACATCTGCTTTTCCCTTTAAAGGGCTGCAGAAATCTATTCAAAGTTACACATTAAGCTGGGATTAAAGTAAAAAAAGATGGTGAATAATTTCATTTCAAATGCAGAAATCTATTGGAGAAGTTTTAGGAAATTGGGTTTTCTCAAATGCACTTTTGTTTTAAATCCTGATTTTTTAAACATTTACATACATGTTGATTTTATTCCTGGTGGATCATACACACTCCTTTGATTGATACAAGACTGCACATTTCAATGTAAACTAAAACTTAAATGTTGGCTGCCCTTTTTAAAATCCCATTGTTAGAGGAGTTAAACATAAACATAAAATTGATATAGAAGGTGCTTTGAGAGGAGAAAAAGGCTGCTAAATAGCGCCTGAGACTGTTTGTTAGCATCGTTCAGCTTCAGCTTATTGGATGGCTGGTTTTATGGGGATAATCTGATTGTACATGTCTGATTCAGAGCTTCTCCTGCCTAAAAATATTCCGCTGAGTAAATTAGTCCAGGGCTGTATCTTATTTGCAGTCATTATTCAGGTAATTCAATGTTTGACAGAATAAAATCCCCAATATACTTTAGCTCATCAAATCTGCATTTGAGAGGAACATTAATCACCAATCATTCCCTGACAGTAGAGGGAAGCTAATTCAGCTTTACTCCTACAAAGACTAAAACCTTCTGAACATTTGATTGCACCCACATGCAGCACATGATTCAGCTGAGGCTCCATAAAGACCAGCTCAACCAATTCAAGCCTCTCAATCAAATATTTTCACATTTGTACTCATACACAACTGCCTCACTATTTCAAACCCTGGCAGGTTTTGGAGAAGTGTCAACTTATTTTTGTTTTGCAACAGAACCTGTGAATTCATAGTAGGGTGTTTATAATGTGTGAGCTTTACCATCCCCAATTCAAGCTCAAAATCAAGACAGCTTGCAGAAACATTGACAACAGTTCACATTTTGGATTGACACTTGTTTCTAATATGATCATAAATTACATAATGCTACTGTGGATTTGGGGTTTCATGGCTTTGAGGCCTACATGGCATGTGATCTTTATAATCCTTTGACATTTCACAATCAATGAGCTATAACAGAAACCAATAAGCCGGTTAACAGATATTGATAATTGCATCAAGCTGATCATTTTTTTGTGGTCATATTGTCATTACTCCTACATGGCCCTTTGGAAAGAATGCATTGGCCATGGCTATGCAGGCTCATGGGGTGTGATGGGTGCGTCCATGGTGAAGTCATTCAGGCAGGTGGGATGATCTTGGATTGCGTGCTCGGCTCAAACATTGTGATGGTGGCGATGTAATGAGTCACTGTGTATCAGGGCCAGTCGAGGGGATTGTTGCTACTTCTTTGGAGGTGACGCTCATAATTCATCTCCAGCTACACTGAATCATCAATAAAAAGAAAGAGAGACTGAGGGCTTTGGCTGCTGTGTCACAGCCATTTGCTCATCATTCTCATTCACTACTACGCTCTCTGCTTACGCTCCTCGTTACCCTGGCCTGACTTCAGAGTGGCATTATGTCCTCTATAGGGCCGTGATGAGTGTGTGTACTCAACCACAAATAGATCAATCAAAATCAAGTGGGACTTAAAGGCACGCTCAGCCAATCCCCGACATCCCCCGAGCTGTCGAAAGAGATTCACAAGCACGGCAGTCGAGTCACATGAAGTGGCATTTTTCACAAAAGTGAATCACAAGTTGCAAAGAGGCCATACTTCCTGCAATGTGTGCCAACATTCTCCCTTGTGGCTCTGTTTTTCCTGACAGTAATGCTGCATGAAAGGCGCTGTCTGCCTGGATGCCTGTGGACTCAGAGGGCTGGGTTCACAGAGCAGGCAGCCCCCCCGCAAACATCCAGCGTGCGTCAAATTAATTTTGAGCTAACCTGGCTTCATTTCACTTCTTCTACTGAGAAACTGTTACAAGAACTAGAGCCATGTTTTAATCCAAACTGGATTTCAAAACTAGCTCAGCTCTCAACTCATTAAAAAAACAATAATATTTCACCGCATGAAAACCCAGACTGTCCTCATTTGTACAATTTAACAACATCGCTCAGTAGTTGAGAATGGTCTGTGGCATCTGCAGCCACTGTTTCCTACTTTACATCTATTGTAGTGTTTTAAGAACAATGTTGTGCAGCAGCAACACATTTCAGTGTCAAAAGAGCTTTTAATGTGAGAAAGGACCAAAAGAAAAAGGTACATCATTGAGGCATTTGGATGCTCTCACTTTGTTCTTTTTAACAAACTTTAACATAACATGAATGCACTTAAAGCACAGAGTCTTAGTTCCTTTAAAACTATTAAAATGTAAGGCTAGAATCCACTGGTGAGTTCACACAGAAAATCTTTCTGTTTCAAACACAGTGTGACTTAGAAGAAAGTTTATGCCGTTGTTTCACTGTGGCAGTATTTCACTGATTCAACTAAAGTGAAACAGCATTTTTCATGAGACCAAAAAAAACCCACACTTCATAGAGCGTCCCAAGAGAAAGATCTTCTTTTTACACTTGAAATGAACAAAGAGTTCTGGGAGGTGTGCAATTATTAAATGATGCAAAACTACTTTATGTTAAGCACTAAAGCGTAACGTGGAATTGGAGATGAATACAGGATGAGTGAGGGCAAGAGGTTGAGGCTGAATGATGTTTTATACCCCCCAACATTAATCTCTCTCTCTCTCTCTCTCTCTCTCTCTCTCTCTCTCGCTCTCTCGCTCTCTCGCTCTCTCGCTCGTCCTCTCTCTTTCAGCATCTTTGCTAAGCGACACGCACTAATCTGAGATAATAGCTCAATTGCTGCCTTCTTAATGATCACTTTGGGCGAGCCGGCTTTGAGACACGCAGACTCAGGGCAGTAGGCCAGTAGAGCAAGAGACCGAGCAAACAACCCAAACACAGTTTAACACACACATACACAAAAAACATCTGGATGGGGCTGGACATGAGCAATGCCCTCTGAGTGGTTTAAACATGTCGTGCAACAAACTCACCAAGTACTAATGCATCCTGGGAGAAAATGTCTGGTCACTGTCTAGTGGTCAAGCCAGATTCTGATTAAAAACCTGATGAATATGTGATTAACTATTGGACTGAATACCAACACTCACTGTATTTATGCTCATGATGAAAGGTCATCACTGCATTTAATGACAGTAGATTAGCTGTTCTGCACGTTGCATTAAGATGATAATAAAGTCATTTTTACATCAAAATAATCAAATGTACATTGTGTGTTTGGACTTGTTAATAATCCAAGAGTAGACACTCATATTTGTTTTAGGGAGACATTTTCACACCAGTTATTTGTTATATGACATTTGACTGTTCGGTCAATCAACCAGCACAATTGTGATCCACAGAACCAAGGGCAGCTACTACTAGCTTAACACTACTTCTTGATAACATGCAGGATTAACACATCACTGAGTGCAGCAGCTTTAAAAAGCTTAGGAGGTGTTAAAAAAAGTAGTGGGAAAAAGGTAGATGAGGAATCACGGCTCACAGAAACCGCTAACTAGCTTCAACTTCTAAGTCTTAGCTTGTAAACTTAGCTTGCTAGCCTCAGCTTTCTGAGAAAAATACTGACACCAGGCTGGACCTTTGCTTAATAATAAATGTTATTAATCGATGTAATTAAAAGATGATGGGATACAAATTAATGCTATTGGGCTTTGAAGAGAGGGAAATCAACATTCTTTATCAATGTTAATAGGCTGCCTTGACTGAGTGCAACAAAGGTGAAATCAATGAATCCCTTTATGTTAACTTTTTGTCCGCTAGCAGCCGACAGAAAAGTGTTAATAATCTGCTGTGAGGTGGATTGTGCTACGAAGAGAGTTTCAAGGTGTTTATACAAATCTGGACAGAAGAATGATCCTCTAACAATAAATGTAAAAAGGTAATTAATGGGACAAAAGAGGGGGAAACGGTGGGATCCTGACAGTCATTTTTTAAGACAAACCGAAGAGTTCGAAACCCAGCCTGGTCTTAACCTCTGATTGGATCAAATAGTTTAAAGTAATATCAAAGTAATTAACTTTTGACCATTCAGTGGAATCATTTCAAAGACCACAAGGTAAGTAAGGGACGGTTGCAGAAACTTTGTTAGCATTACATCAACTGGTTGCAATTAGTGGTGCTAGGTTTTTTTCCCCTCTGGTGGATGAAGTTTTCAAAGCATGAATCATTGCACTCCATGCCAAAACACATCATACGCTTTATTGTCCCTGTAGGCAAATTTATCTCACTCAAAAACTGCATCCATTTGGCTGGCTCCACAGAACCATAAGTAAATATTAACAGTAAAGGCAATGCTATACAGAACGTTGATGTGCACCAGTTGCATCAAAACTTCAGTTTATTTATAACGCACTCTACATTTAAAGCAAGTTTCTTTTTAGTCCTTTTTTAAAAACAAGTCAATCTATGGAACCCTCAGGTGGTGAGGGAAAGCATTCCACAATAAGCAGGAGAGTAAGAGGTTTCTTATGAGTTTGTGGGGTGAGCAGATCTTTGAGGTAGAGAGGGGCATTGCTGTGTATTTATTGAGTGAAATAGGAAGCCAGTATAGTGAGTGCAGGATGAGTGTGATGTAGTCTTGTTTCTGCATGCTTATCAGGACTCTAGCATCGCTGTTCTGGATGTAGCCTACTGGAGTTTCTGTACGCTTTTGCTATGGATCACGATGAGAAGTGCGTTGCAGTAGTCGCGGCCGGAAGAGACAAAGACGGGGACGAGTGTTTCAGCGTCTTGGTGAGGGGTTGAGTTTTGCGATAACCTTATGGTGGAAGAAGGAGCTTTTGCAGATGTGTTTAATGCAGGCCTCAAAGGTCAGGTTAGCGTTCATTTTAACATAAAGGTTGGTGACCAGTGGTGACAGCTGGATGTCTTGTTCAGAGAAGGATATTCCGGTTATGAGGGATGACAGGACTTGGTGTGGGATGCCAACTACAAACATGACAGCACTTCTGTCAATGACAGCTCTAAAATGCATTTCAATGACTGGCAAACTGCAAAAATGGCTCTTCACAGGGTTAAAGTGTAAAAGTTGTTTTCATAAATATGACCCATTTTGTTTTCCCCCTCCTTTGACAAATAAATATATGTGAAAAAGCTGCATTCATATATTTTTAATTACTCAGACAAAAAAGCTAAGTTTATTTCAATATGCCACTTTGAAGACATCTTGATATTCTCCCTACAAACACAGGCTTTCACAGCTTCCTACTAAAATGAGAAAAGATTAAGGTGCAGATAAGAGTACAGAGGTTCATTTGACCTCATTAATTCAAACATGCAACATTTTCCCATCAATAGATTACTTTGAGCAGGCTATTAAAAACGTGTACACTAATTATGTCTCTATGATGATGTGAGTTTGGGTGTCAACAGAACTCAAATTCACCACAGACTGGGTAGAAAACACGGCTCATTGTGCGGAGAGATAAAGGCGTAATCCGTTCCATGCTGTGTACACCTGTCAACAAGGCGTGGAGATTATGGAAAGAGTTTGATCGACACACAAACAACCTCCCTGACTCACCCTGAAGGTCAGAATTATTTCTTTTCCCACTTCAGCAACCATCTTTATTTTATCCCTCTCTCTCTTTCACTTTCTTTTTCCAGATCAACAGCAAAACCTCACGTCTCAGCTGTCAAACACAACTCTACATTGAACACAGGGAAGCAGCAGCACAGACCGTGGGGAAAAACATTCACAAACAAACAGGACTTCAACAGGGATGTGTCAAAAACAGAAGGTGACACAAAGCATCTCATCACATGTTGCATTATCATTCTCTTGCACAGGTGGATCTCTGCAGGTGGCCAAACTTCAACTACAACACTTGACGTGAGATGAAATGTTGCTGTCTACGAGCCTGGTTAAGGAGTATTCTCAAGGAAAAGAGCAATAAAAACAGAGCCATCGTTAAAAAGTTAATTTTAGGTGTTTGTAGAGTAGGTAGGGCTGCATCTTCACAGTTTTTTGGACTGATTCATATTTATAAGTTTGACAAGTTCAAACACAAGACCTTTATTTACACTATGACAAAAAGCATAAAATCCAAACATTACAATGCTTGAACCATGGTTAGCAAATTCACCTGAAATGAAATCAAATATGAAATTATTTGTCCATTTACCTGCTTTAAACTGCTGCATTGTAGCATCTGACTGGAGCCGTTTTTGCTTTAACGGCCCTTAAGTGTAAAACCAAATATGAGCATAATGCTGCAGCAAGTTTTACTTCATCCATTAATAATTTAGTTCTCTGGTCTTTCTGTAAGCATGACAGAAAAGAGAAGAAAATATGAAGTCTGCCACATACAAACTACTTGTGTTGTAGATAGTAAAGGGGTTAAACGCAAAGCAACAGATGCTTACGTGCTAAGAAGTGTTTCAAGAGGATGCAAGTCACAATTCATAACTACTAGTGAGCATTAAGAGCCCTGGAGGTGTTTTCTGATAGCACACCTCATTCTTTTTTATTTTTAAAGAAACTCCGCTGCACCAAATGCAAGTTCTATTATATAACGCCCACTCGCTCTCAGTTATCACTTAAAAGCTTGTTTCTCAATTTTCTGTCATTGTATCCAAAGTAATACCTGAGGAATTATACTGAAAAAAAAAAGTCAAGTCAAGTAAAATCCAGACAGTCAGGGGCTAAAAAAAGCTTGCAGAATGGCTCCAACGTCTTTCAATGACATGAGCTCCTTTCAGGAATAAAGCTGTCTAGAAAAGAAACAATAAGGTTTGAAGCTGAAGCGACTTTTATGATCAATTAACATTCAAAAAATGTATGTAGAGAATATCCTAAAAAAAAAACAGACCATGACTTGTTACGACATAAATAAAAGATGCAGTCTGGATTTACACCTGTGGTTTTACTCTGTCCTCAACTAGTGTTAGATGTAAGCTGAGCAGAAAGCTGCTGAGGTTAAGTCTGTTGAATAAATCATTACACCAGCATTAATAAATGTTGCAGGGATACCTTTTTGCACTTGAAAACCTGGTGTGTCTTTCGATTTTGTTGCAGCCACTGGAAGTCTTGGGAATATAGACATCAACAATGACTAGAAGAAGTTTGAAAAGTGAAAATATCTCTAAAGGAGTCGTGTGGATTTATTAGATCAAATCACAAAGTGAGTAGGCTCACGGTTTCTTGCTGACTCTCCATTACTGAGGGAAAACAAAAGAAGACTTTGAGCTCTTTGCGGCGATGTGAAATACCTCCCTGCAGGTATAAATGTTAAATTCATGATCGCAGATGAAATGAATCGTTATCACATTCAAGGATGGAGAAGAAAGTCTCGAGCTGACACGCTGGACTTTGAAGGTAAGGCAGAGAGATGGAAGCCGGGAGATATGTTGCTTTAATCAGGATGAGGATTAAACGGCGGCTCTGTGTCAGAGTCGGCACAGGTTTGACTTTGAGATTTGAAGCAAAATTCTTTTGTTGCCTGAAACTCCAGATGAGGAGAGTGGCAGGGAGGCTTTGCATCTCATCCTTCTTCAGAAATGTTACGCAACCAGGTAACTCTGACCACATACTGTAAAGCCCAGAAGCACATCAGTGATTTTTAATCCTCTAAAGCTAATCAAAACAGGTACAATAATGTCCAAGCTTTGTACTGTAAATATGTTAAGTTGCTGTTAATAACCAGAACCAGAAATACATATCCTATCATTGATATCTGTTTTTACCTCACTGGTTTTCATCCACTAGACAATACAGTTGGCATAAAATGGAAAACTTTTTACAACACCCGAAAGATTTTCATTAGGAAAAAAAAGGCTGCATATTCTGACATGATGCAAATTCATAATTAAATACAACAATCCAAAACAAATACAACCACAGAAGCATGCTCCGAGAGAGGAGATGTTCTGCAAAATGCCAAAATAAATACACTAACAGCAAACCTGCTGCCAATACATAAACAAAACAAAGATATACATCGAGAAAACAAAAGACACATCACAACAGAAGTGCCCCATAAGTATTAAACCACAACCTCCTGGCTACTTAAACATAAAGGCTTCTTTCTTCCGTCCAACTTTGCCATCATTCCCTGCTGATTGCCATCTTGGGCCGGACAACTTAGACCTCCCAGGGGTACAAAGCTCTGGTGATAATCAGAGAGACACAGTGGGGGATAGGAAAATGCAGCCTGGTTCTCCTTATAGAGAACTTATGTGCCATGGCAGAGCGTTAGCCCTTGATGAGTCATAAAATAAATTCTAAAAATGGTCTCTGCCGGCTAAAAATTCCTTTCTTGATGAACTAATAGAAGCTGTAAGATTTCATGTGAGGGAGCTCTGGACTGTGAAATCCATTTAGGCATTATGGCACGATTTTTTTCTCAAGATGACTGTACATAATCACCGACTGTGAATTTGCTGCCGCTGACAGACACGGTTTACCTGAGCGCAGTATGAGTTAAAGTTGGTAGACCAACAGAGCCATAAAGATTTCTCCATCAATACATTTGGCATTTCTTCTCAAATAACCTACCAAAGGCACTAAGTATTACTACATACTTGTTGTTTTTGTTTATATGGGTGGGGGGGGGACATGTGGTGGTACATTGATTAGCGCTGTCACCTCACAGCAGGAAGGTTACTGGTTCGAATTCTCCGGCTAGACGGGGGCCTTTCTGAGTGGAGCATAATAAACCCTGTGCATGCATTGGTTCCCTCCGGGTACTAGACTCCCTCCCAAAGAAACTCATTAGGTTAATTGGAGACTCTAATGGTGAATGTGAGTGCGAGTGGTTGTCTTTCTCAGCATGTCAGCTCTGTTGTAAAAAGTTGACCTGTCCAGGGAGAACCCTGTCTCATGCTCAATGAACAGAAATGTGTTGCATCAAGTAGGTTTTAGAAATAGATACCATTTGATAGTTTCATTTTATATATCTGAAATGTTGGTGGTGTTTTTTTAATAGCTATTAATAATGGTTTTAATGCTGTTTGTTTTTTTAATGTTTTGACTCGGTATGGAGATTAGAGGGTGAACAAAATATTTGTGTTTAATGTGGATGCAACTTTTTGGTTCATTGGTATGCATCCATGTGTGTTTATGTATGGATTTGTTTATGCTCACATGGTGCATCTGGCCCATACTTGTGTCCATGCATACTTATGAATGTGATTATGCATTTATGAATAGATGTATGGGTGCGTGCAGTGAGTGAGTGACTGGTCAGTGGGGAATATTGTTGGGATGATGGGGGGATGGTGATGTGGGTGCAGTCTGGGGGAGGACTAGGTGGGGGATGGGGCCAGCAGAAACAGGGTGCAGGATGGAGGAGGATCATGAAGGGTGCATAAAGGGTATAATATTTGTATAAGAAATAACAGTGTTTTAAAAGCTCCACACTCGTTCTGTGCAGCTCAGCTTCAAGCACCTGTCAGGTTAGAAATGAGGTGACAAATAAGCAGCTGCAGCAAAAGGTTTACTCCTGTCAGCATATTTCACAACCGTGCTCTGTTGCTCACAATCAGACACCGAGTTCTTGGGCTTGGCTTTATGTTGCAAAAAAATCCATTGTGCAGTAGTAGAATAAAAAGTGGGACTATCCAGTCAACCAGTCAGAAACTTAATTTTTTAAAGGGTGCACTTCACAGTCAACAGGAACCTAGCTGTGTAATTCCTGCACAGGATTTGTGTGCTGCAAGCTTAATCCTTACCCTGTGCAGTGTACAGGTTTACCCTCCACTGCTCTCCTCTTTATATCCCTCTGTATTTCAGCATGCTCAAATATAGAAAAAAAGAGTTTGCAAAAGTAACCACTGAGAATGAATTTAGTTTGAACTCATTTATTAAATATTACCAGAGCTGTAGTACTGTGAGTGCCAGAGAACTTCCTCTCCAAATCAAACAGAGTAAAAGTTGAATGCTTGGTGGTCCAACATCAGCGGGACGCCTCTGCAGACAAATCTGCCTCTGTGCGTACAAAACACTGGGCCAAAAACTGCTGGTGAATTTGTGTATTGGGTTTGTCCAATCTTGTCACTCTGCATCATTTGTGTACTTGCAGCCTGTTTGCAGTTTTTTCTAACTGTCTGCATCTTATTTACTCGTTACCAGCATGTTTCAGTTGCTTTTTTTGACCTGCTGCTAAGTAAAGTGTCAATCAGTTTTTATCAGTCCCATTCATACACATTCTCACACCGCTGACGCAGTAGCAGGAACAATTTAGTGTTCAGTGTCTTGCTAAATGGATATTTTAGATATGCGACTGCAGGAGCTGGGGATAGAACCCCCGACCTTCCGATTGATAGACGACTTACTCTACCAGTGAGTCACAGCGACTCATTTCCAAATATGCAGCCAATTTCTACCATAAAGAAATACTTTTGGCCTATTGCAGAGCCTTTGCCCTTGTCAACCACCATAAAGTTGGCCTGCAAAGAGGCAGATTTGTCTGCAGTGGAATCATCATGTACTTGATGACCAATAAATGGTTTTTAATAACATTTAATATTCCAAAATCAAATCAAAAGACAGAAACATGCTGCAAATGAAAAAAAAAAGCTGCAGAAAGCCAAAACAAGAGCAGAAACAGCAAACATGCAACAAATCTGTTAACAAAATCTGAGAAAAACATTTTCATCACATTTCAGTTGTTCAAGTTTTTTTACTTTTCTTGATAAAACCTTTTAGGCTGTTACAACTTGTCCGTCACTGTCGGCCCCCAAACAACCTTATCTTTCCACCCACGCAGGTGCAAAAAAACAAAAGGAGAGACACGTACACAGAGCAAAGGCCACCCTCTAATATAATAAGTAATGCTGGACTGTCATAATAATCAATGAGTGGGCTGACAGTAGCCTCAGCAGGCTTTCAGGAGGAGTGTTTTCACTCAAAGTCTGAATGTGTCGAGAGCTCTGCCTGATGAAGAACACGGGGGGTGATAAAACCTTGCTGGCAATTTCCTATTTCATTCATAAAATAAACTGTGAGGAACTAAAGCCTGCAGAGTAATGATTTCCTCCAAACATCATGCATTTGTATGCGAGGCAGTGACATATGAATGTTTAAAGAGCAAAGATGCTCCAAATGCCTGAGGAATCGTCCTGCTGGCCTCTGAGACGGAGAAAAAACAAAAGAGAAAACATGTCCAAAGTAAAAGCCCCGCGTATAACAGGTCGGTGTGTGTGGGAGTTTGTGGGAGAAGGAGAGAGAAGCCATCAAAGAGGAGAAATACAGAATACGGGCTAAGGAAGGTGCAGGAATTCCTCTGGAGCCACAATTAACCCAGACACAAAAGAACATCGCTGCACTACACACTCACAGAGCTCGGATTCAGCTTTGGCACAACTTCACTGGTATCAGCTCAAGCATTCTTCCAAAAATATAGGCCACTGGCTCGCAGTCAGAAAAGGAAACTGGAAATTGTATTATTTCCGCCCAAAAAACAACACATCCGAGATACCTGTCAGAGCTCTGTGCACCAGACCGATGCACCACGCAATCTGTCTGCCTGCTAGACCGATTTTCATTTATACATGATTTGAAAACTGTTCCACACAATCAACCCTCATTTTAAAAAAAAGATATGCTTGTTGAGTTTTCTGTAAGTGCAGAAAGGATACAATCATCTGCACACACACTGGATCTGACCTGACATGCCCAATCCACACTCAAAACTGGATTTTATTTGACCTTTAGTTCAACTCGTACGCCTTTTATGTCTCACTAAAAGTAAAACCACTACAAAAAGAAATAAAAAGCTAAACGAACAGCTTATCCATCATAAAAAGAAGTAATCAGGATACGGGAGCATTTTCTGGTTCATAACTGCTAACATTACGAGACAATACAGCTCATTAAGATAAGATAGCTGCAGTACACGCCATGAACACACCATTAAGCTGTTATAGGGGAGATGATGGGAGATGTACAATGGGTTTTCTCATAGTGATAAAAAAAAGACATTGAGTTATTTTCTCTCTGAAAGTGTACTTTTGACATAATTTTCATCAGTCAGAAAATCCTTTAATGATCTATAATGTGAAGCCTTTATGTTTAATGGAACATTTTCACTCCCTTGACTGGTCTGATTTGTTGGAATTGTGAAGAAATGTTGGAAAAGAAAGTGTTTCTGTGGCCTGAAACTACAAACAACCTACTATACTGCATGTGTTTCTTCTATCTTCCTAAAATAGAAACAACTCCTAATGGGAATCAGAATCTTGGCTCAATCTGGAGTCGGTTTTACATAGGCCAACAAAACATTTTCTTTGTGGTTACTGTTAACATAACATGATGATTAAAATGCTTAATGCTTAAAAAAAAAAGTAAACCAGAATACTCCCACTGTTGAAAACCCTAATAATAGAATATTGTATGAAATATCTGTAGTAAATCAAAATGTGAAGTTTAGTGTAAAAGCTGTAAAGTTTATACAAGGATGTGCCTGATTTCTGGAGTGTGCAAAAGCTCAAAAAAGACAATGTGCATCAAACAGAGATAATCCACCTTATGTCTGCGGTTGCAGCATTGCTATTATTATTTGGAGGTAAGGATAATAATGTAACGATAACGTCAGGAAAAATGGCTAGGACAGCTCTTTCTCATAGTTGCTTTCACATCATTTCTCCCCACATTTGAACACTTACGACAGTTTTCTTCATCACTGTTGTCGGAGCAGTCGTCATCGTCGTCACACCTCCATATGGTGGGTATACACCTTTTGTTGTTGCACTGAAACTGACCATCCTCACACTCATCCGTGGCTGGGAATAAAAACACAAACAAACATAAGGGGGAGAAACAACGTCCAGATGGATCTGTGGCAACAACAAACGGATGCAGCTGAGCAGTAACCGCTTGTAGTTCAACTGTCATTTGCAATTGAATGCCTAATTGATATTCAGCATTCATTCGTTCATTCGGGTCAATGAGGCGCTGCGAGCGTCACGCGCTGTGTTTCTCTTTCAGTTATTGTACTTTACCATGATTTTAAAAAAGTGTTGAGAGAAAAGATGAGGCCATGTCTGCCCGACACAGTTCTTTTCAACGTAGAGACAAAGATTCAGTCTGGGCTACTACAGCTTCTACCTCTGATGCAGTATGGACGCTCACAGCCGCGAGACACATGACAGACGCGCGAGGGCTTCACTGTAAATCACTAAGTGACGGATTAATCACTCAAATCATTCAATTAGACATATTCTTGTGGCTCAATAAAGGAGAAAGTGTCATTTTTCCTTTTTTCTCTTGGTTTAAAACGTTAAAGTGTGCAACCGGCAACGCTCCCAGTCTCTCACCTACATCCCATCACACACGCGCATAACGGTTTATGTTTTATTTCACTTAAGTCCCACGCGCAGGAAGAAGAAAAAACACAGTAGGCTACTCACCTTCCGACAAATGGAGCGTCACGAGCAGCGAGTGTAAAAGTAACAATGTCCTTATATCCGTCCACATTTCTGAAGGAGGAGGTGATGGAGCTCATTCACATCCACAAAACAAAGCCCGAGAGCCGCTATGGTTGTAGCGCCGCTGCGACGCTGCTGCCTGCCTCTCCGCGGTGTAACACCCCCTCCTTACCCCCTCCCTCTGCCTCAATGGCTGCCCGGTGCATGACGACAGCGCGTGGGCGGGGACAAAAGTGGAGTAAACTGGTCCTGCAATTGAGGGCTAGTATTTGCAAACCCACCTGTTCAACTCACTTTATGGGCTAGTTGTGTTGTCTTGGTTTGTGTGTTCTGATGTAAAGCGTCCCTGGGTCCCTTGAAAGGCGCTATAAATACAAGCTATTTTTATTATTATTACAATTATTATATTTTACCACTGTTTCAGTAATAAAAATGTAATAGACAGTCATTTGTTGGTTATTATGGCCTGGTTGGGTAAGCATACAACAGAGATATAGCCTACTGGGTGGATCTGACTGGCGTATTAACTTTGATTAAGTCAGTGATTCCCAAAGTGTGACCCATGGCTACAGGGCCCAATGTTGTGTCAAGGGGGAGGGCGCTGCAAGGCTTAATAAAAACAATGCATACCGTTTTGCACTACCAGCAAAGCTTTGCAGTAGAAAAAGCTGGGGAACCACTGGATTAAGTCCTAACACAAAAAGTAAGTTGAACCTCTAATACCTCAATTAAACCTACCTAAATGAAACCTAACTTTATGAGGAGTTTTGACTGGTTATTTGTCAGTCTTTATGACCTAAGTTAACAAAGTATTCCTGTAATTTTAAAGCTTGTCAATTCCGTCCCCAGGTTGGAGTTTGTCAAAGTGATTGGGACACAGCTTGCAGATCAAGGATCCTTTGCTTAGCAAAGATTCTGATTGGGACCATTAAATAAATAAATTGCATTAAAATAAAAGGAGTTAACCTTAACTGTTGAGTCTGCATAAAAATTAGCATTATGTTTAAGTATGAGATTTTTTCGTGTCGGAGGTTACTCTTGAATGTCTGAGCTGTAGCATCCTTACGTTCTGGCTGCTATATGGTTACAGTTATATGCTACTGTTTCTGTCCTTGTGTTATGCGTTTACTCATGTATGTGTGTATCCATGTACCAACTGTGCAAACTGTGGCGACAGATTTCCCCTTGGGGGACAATAAAGTATTGTATTGTATTGTATTCAGCGGGCTTGGCTGTACCCAAGAAAACTGTCCATGTAAAGCAAAAGCAGCCTAACACATCGGAACGTTAACCTGGAATCCATCAGTGGTCATCTGACGACAATAAAGCTTCAACAAAAAACTTTACCAGACATTAGAATGTAAAAGCAGCTTACAGCCTGCATTAAGATGTCCATCATACTGGCAAAGTAGAGAAAACTAAGTAATAGCCAAAGGCCCTTTATCGCCAACTGCTAGCTACACCTGAGCCCAGAAAGTTGGCTGTTGCTCCCTAGAGCCGATGGGTCCTTCTGCACTTCACTTAAGTGTCTCCTTGCATCCTTACCTTACGTTGCTTCCTTGTGTCTGAACTCCTCCACGCAAGGATTTTTTGAAACAAGGAGAAGACATGAGTTTCGAGGAGGCAATTCTGCCAATTGAGAAGCAAAGTCAGTTACTGATGAGGTAAAAACAAAAAAAACTCATTTGTATGATGCCACATAAAATGGAACCATATCAACCTGTGTATAGATAAAACATTTGTCATTATATCTGAGATGCGGCATTTTAGCATACCCACACCAAGACTTTCACATCTTTGGTTAAAAGACTTATATTAAGGATATTGTATCTTTGCTGTCAGTTCCTCTAAGTATTCTCTAACATCTTCTTCAGATGCATTCAAGACTTTGGAAGATCTTCTATCAGGGTGGAGGTAGAGACATTTCCTGGGTCTACCAAGGAGGAAGGAGGCAAGGATGCACAACTTAACGTGATACAAAAAATGATCATTCATTATTATTATCATTGTTAGATGTCCCAGGGGGACATTTTTCTCTAAGTGAACATTACACATTCACAGCCGATAATCAACTATTTAGTGATTTCAATTTACATGTAAGCTCTATTGGGTTTGACTTCTGAGTCATTTGTTGCACTTCCTGTATTACCCTTGAACTCAAGATGAATTCAGCCTTAAGTTGTATTACGTTTTCCTTAAAACCCCTTACACAATAACAATGAGGTAACCAGTAGTGTCTCAATTTATTAAAGGTCTGCACACTGACAGGTGTTTTCAATTACCCTGACTGATTGGCCCTCTTGTCTGTTTGAAGATGTGGATTATATGGCGTCGTCGAACTAATTAACACTCATTTGTCTTTCCAACACCTGCAATAAGACTGAAGCTGTTGATCAACAACAGCCCACACAGTCTAATGGGCCTTTTCAGGGCACAAATCATTACTGTCAGTCAGGAAAAACCCAGGTTTTTTAACAACATTAACACTGACAATGTTCTAGGACTGTATGTCATTTTGCACAAGACCATGGCACTTTAATTACACCTGTCCGCTACATGTCGAAACCTGTGTAGGTGGACTGTGGTGTTCATGGACTTTGGTATTTAATAAAAAATACTTAAACATCAGCAATGCCAGGGAAATGAGTCACTTAAATAGAAAATTCTGGAGAACTTTAATCTCAGGCTTAATTTATAATAAATAAATAGTAGTGACCAGAAGCAGGTTTTCCTAATAAAGGTTTGTTTAAAATAAGCTTACAGAACATTAGCTCATTACTTAACATCTGCTCTTGTGAAGGCTTTTTCTCTTGTTTCATATTAGTTAAAGATAGTTGGGATGATTGCTTAGGGGATTTTTTGCCCCCAGTCAATCAAATAAGCTAACACACACTGCTTTTTATATATTTTACTGTACGTATATCTTCTTTTAGTCAGTGTTATTAGGGCTCTACAGTGAACACTGTGCACTGTGTGCAGACCACAGTCTATGGTGCAGACATGATATACACAATCCTATAATATTACTATGGAGTAAGGGTACTGTTTTCAATCCATATTAAGCAGGATGTAGACCTGCAGTTCTTTGGGGCTAAGAAAACCTAAATAACCATAAAAGCCAAAGAAGTTGGATCAGAGCTCTGATATAATGATTGTTAGCATTAATCCTACAACAGCATCACAAACAGATAAGAAAACTCACATCAAAGGAGGAGCCCCAGTCTGTGTGCAGACATAGGCGTGTTCTTCTTCTTCTTCTTCTTCTTCTTCTACGTCTTCTTCTTCTACGTCTTCTTCTTCTACGTCTTCTTCCTCTTCTTTGACGTTTTATGGTCACTTGCATCCACATTGTTGCATTACTGCCATCTCAAGGTTCCATTATCCCTCATCACATCATCTTAGATCCGCTTGCTCACAGTTAAAAATGTAACAATCCCTTTCCCCCCTTGTGCACATTCTTCTTATTCGAAAATGCTCTTTACATTGGTCTCCAACTGTCATATTTACTGCAGACGTGTCATCATGATGTGTCTCTTCTGTATGAATTTCACAGGCCATGTGGATCAAACATTTGCTTTAAATACTTCCTGGTTAAACCACATTGATGCTTACAGGGGTGAATTTATAAATACTAGTCAAGCCACTACAATAGTAGAAATGAAATTCTTTCAATTCAGGCATTGAAATTGGCATCAAGTCCAACAGTTTTATTAAGCTAGAGTTCATCTTAGAGCAGGTTTGAAACAAAATACATAAAGAAAAAAAAATTGCATCCTCCCCCGTCCCAAAGTCCAACTTGGTACCGTCCAGGTTGCCACCACCTGGGGGAGTATTGCTGCATTCAAGAAGTCGTTCTTCTGAATTCAGTGTGTTCACGTGATTTCAGTTCAGAAAGTCTGAACAGCAAAAAAAACAGCGTGTATGCTACGAAGAACTGCGGAGCATAACTGTTACAATTTATATTTGAGCTAAAAGTTGATGTGCAAAACTTGAATTAATAAATAGTTTGTTAACATTAACAAAAGATATTTTGCCCCCCATGTGATGACGATTCTGACGTCAAGTTGTCAAGTCGGGCACCTTTTTTTTTTCCCGAGTTTCCGAGTTGTTGTTCCGACTTGGGCAGGTGTTCATGTGCATTTTACAACTCGGAAACTAGTTTTTCTGATGTGTCCGACACCACATGAATGCACCATAAGGGGCATTGAGGAACACCTCATCAACTAAGATGTTTCTTAACGTTTGCTGATGAAGATATAGCACATAACCACAACCAATTATAAAACGGAATTGTTTACTTAATGTTTTTTGTAAATGTGTTTTTTTATGTGACTGATGGAATGAGTGATGCTCCTTTACATTGAGTTGCAGGGTTCTGGTGCCATGCAGAAAACAAGCCAGCTAACCACCATCTACTACTCAACTGACTATGGCCATTGGAGGTTAGTGCATCTTGTGGTAAATATACTTAACATTGCAACAGTAACACTAAAAAAGCCCTTGGTCCTTTTTATAATGCAAAAAAACCGAAGACAAGGCTAACAGTGACCAATTGACCGTTGGGTTGAGCTAAATAAAAAAGAAATTCAGCCCTGAATGTAAGAAAGAAAGCAGTTTGATGTAGCATTTATCCAAAACAACAGGGTTTGTTTGTACTACTGCTGCCAAATCGAGAAGGTGCAACAGTGTGTATGTGAGAAAAAGTGTGACAAAGAGAGAGAGGGTGTGAGAGGTTCCTGGTTTGTCCATGTTACACCCACTGAGGTGGTGAAATCAATTTCAGAGCATGACAGATATGTAATAGTTGTTCAGCGGTGAGGACCAGCAGCAGAGGAGATAGGAGGGGATCAGAAGGTCAAGCAATTTGGTGTCCCCGTGGTGTTTTTGTGGTCAGTTTGAGGGGGATGGGGGTATTTTGGAAAACATATTAGTAGTAGCTAGCGAGAAGCCTCCACAGGAATATGGATCCACACAGGCAGGCAACAAATTCTCCCGTTCTTTAGAAATGTTAACAGGAGGGGGAAAAAGCAAAGTGGCTGATGGGGAGGTGAAACATGTGTGACATCATGGCTTTACTGATGCAGAAAACAGCACCCTGGGCTCCACCTGTTTCAGCAAATACACAAGCCCTAACAGTACCGTATCCTGTTCAACAACCCCGATTATTAATATACCACCAAAGCAATAATGTGATATGTATTCTCATTTATATGTAAATTATGCAAGTGCTAAGGTGAACCGCAGGCGATGTCGTCTCTCAGAGGCAGCGGCAGCAGGGAAAGGCCCCCTGTACCTCTTTCATTAACCAAACTGCAGCGTTATTGCTCCCACTACACACAATGAGGTAATACTTGAGTGCAGATAAAAGTGCATCAGTAGTATTTACAAGGTCTGTGGCTCCCAGCCAGAGAAACAAGGCTGTCTTTCAAAAGTAGGCCACGACCATCGCTGACAGCATAATCAGTCATTTTAATGGAGATAAGCTGAAGGATAACTTAATCCCCCTCTCAAACTATACACAAACACAACCCGGTGCACTTATTTGTGCACACAGTTGTGTTCACAGCCAATACCGTTGTGGCACTGAGCAGAAAATATAGATAGTCGGGCATGTTGTCATGGTTGCATAGCAACCGTCTAGCAAGTCTGAGGCAGGAGTAGTGGATAGGAAGAGTTTTTTCTACGGGTGTTTAAATATGTTACAGAGTAATTGTCGTAAAATGAGCATGTTAGCCATATCAGCCAATTTCATATTAGCTCGCTCCAGACCTGTGTGTATCAAATTCTGAATTTGAGCCGTGACCAGGGTGTTTAGCTGTAGGAAAATAAAACAAATTACACAGACAGCTGCCTTGAAGTAATGATACAAACACAACTTGGTTATAATCCAATGTTTTAGTCGTTGAATAGTTTAAACTGGTTTGTCTGGTAACAAAGGAAAAGGGATAACAAAGGGTTAATTCAAACATCGTTTCTAAACCATCATTCAGGTCCAACAAAGGTTCATTATCAGCATTAAAACATATGAATCTAGAAGAAGATATAACTTAACAATCAATAAATCAAGACATTTCATAAAACATGAACAACTCAAATAATAAAAATAAACAAAGGAATCTATAAACTACAGGATTTAGGAGTCTTACACATGTTGCAAGCTAGCTCCATTGTTCAAAAGAGTTTGCCACACGTGAGCTACAGTATAGGTGCCTTCATTGAATAGAGTCAGAGGAAGAAGAAGCTATTTTCTGCAACCTTTATACTGCAAATTCCCCAGCAGATGACGCAGGAATTACAAAGTACTGTGTTTTGTTTCAATTATTCTTCTTCTATAGGGTCTATTATAGGTCTTTTATACAACATGTACAGGACCAGATGCTGTGCTGGTTTAATAATCAAAGCACAGAATGTGCTATAATTTCTGCCCATCTTGCTTGCTCGAGAAAACTGTATCGATGTTGCTCAAGACTTGCCCATAACAAAGCGCTGATTGACCTGGGTGTTAAGATGTACAGGAAAATAAAATGTAACAAAAAGCAGCTGTCTTAATCGCTACAATTCTCCATGGCTTTTTGAAATATTTACTTTTTTATACTTACTTTGAAATGCAATTATAATGTACTTAGTACAGTATGTGTATCATTCATGCCCATCTGGCTCACTCAAGTCAAAATTTAATCAATGCATATTGATGAAGCGCAAGAAATGTTTTTGGTGTAGCAGCAAATCTGATTTTCACCCATCAGAGATAACACAGAGTAGATTGAATTTACAGTCAATTTACTGTGAGGAGTGAGTCATGACTAAATGAAGGCGCTTTTAGCTCACTGAGGATTAAAGAGAAGGCAGGGTAAACCTTAGAGCGGGAGAAGAGAAGAGACTATCAATCAAATGAAATATATTGAAAATAGAGATAGGCCTACAGCTTTCTGCATTTTTTTTTTAATCAAAGGCCAAGTTTCCTTGCAGGCTTTGTTTCAGTACCCACCAGCCTCCTTCAGGTCCTGTAAGTCTCTAAAAACCTCAACTGACCTTGCTCTTGAACTGCAAAAAAAACACTTTCTTCAAACTAACTTGTTCCTAATGACATCAAATATTTCCGAAAACAACTAATCTATACATGTGTTTCAAGTAAAAATCATACAATAAGACAAAAAGTCGATGGCGGCTTAGTGAGGCAGAAGTTAAAACACAGCAGTGATTCAAGCTAAATGCTTATGACATCATGCTAACATGCTCGAAATGAGTAATGACACACAACCAAGCTAATGTTAGTACTTCTGCTCTTACCATGTTAGGTTAGAGTTTGAGCATGCTAACGTACGCAAATTAGCGCTTAACGAAATAGGATATGATCCTCACATGAATGTTGTTAACTTGAATGCTAGTTTAATGCTAGTGCTTATATAGAAGTTGTTAACTGCAACGTTAGTGCTTTAAGGGTTGCCAGATCTTTTAGACAAAATGAGCCCATGTTGCAAAATGAAACAACTCCAAAACCAGGCCAATAAAATAACTCATATATGCCTCTGACAAAATTAACACTGGTTTATAGTCCATCTGCATGGCTATCATTGCAAAATACTTTCATATATGCAAACACAATGTTATCATTATCAACACCATAAATATTCACTGTTCAAGAAGCATCAACATGTGTTTTTATAATAATTCACATCACATAATTCACTGAAACATGCAACATGAAAGTTTTCATACGACTGTCCATGTGCTGCTTCACGCCAAGTTGATACTCATACTGATTAAGAATCAAAAATGGTAGAGAGCAGTATGTGTTTTGTCTATTGAGTGAGTGTGTGTTTAACCTGTGTCCAGGCCAATATGTTTGTGTGTGCAACGATTGATCTGGAGTTGCTCCAGAAGTATTTGCATAGAGCAGGGTTGTTTTATTGTAAAATATGGATTTGTTTTTATTTTTGTATTCACGTTATTAACAACATATCAATGTAAAAACGTTAATACACCTGAAGCTTCCACAGGAAAATGTATGACCGTGGCAACCTCTACCTGTTGTAATGGCAGTTTATCCAATAACTGTAGAGAGAGATCAACCAACATCACAAAACAATACACTGGAGGCATGGAAGAAACAGTCAGGGGATCACAGAAGTCAGCATCCTCTGAGCACATTAGCACATGTTTTCAATGCCCTCAGCTGAGATGATGAGATATTTCAGTCTAGATAAAAGTGTAATTACTGTAACTCTGTTTCACTCTGTCTCTGCCTAAGAAACAGATACACTAAAAATGAAGAGTTATGGGTTCATACATTGGGTAGAAAATATAAAGTATAAAGTCCACATTGCAAAGGTTTGTCTGTGCTTGCCTTCACATCACCTGCGGCCTCAGAACTTGGCAGTAAATCCTTTTCATTAGTCACAGTAGCCAGCCTGGATGATGTGCCACATTTTCTCAACATTATGGATGCAACAGAGCCTCCCATATTCACAGCAGTCGTGAAGATCTGCAGCTCCTCTTGCATGTTTCCCGCATTTCAGTAAATAGTGCAACTCCTACAAAGGCTACAGCTCTTATTTAATTACCCTTAAGGGGACATTTGCTGAGCATGCACTGTTTCTCTCTGCTCTGCATTTACACAGCTGCAGAAGCTGGCATCCACTCACTGCACGCTTCTTATTCTAAAGTAATGCTTTCCACAGAAAACCTCTGCAGTTTGGGTATTTGCTTTAGAATATCACAATATTTCAGTTTGCTCAAACATTCACCAGCTAGTTGAGTAAAACTGGACGAGTGTTGCTCTGAGCCTGGACACAGACTGTGTTTGTCTAACCTAGTGGCCTGCAGCCGTGAGATTAGTTTATCCTGTCTGCACACACCTGTCACTGAATTCAGCTGCTGGAGAGTAGGGCCAGAGTGATGAGCTGTTCACACAAATCTCTCCACGACACATTCTTGGACACATGTTTGACGGACAGCAGACTGTGAAATCTTACTCCTGCAGGTTTGTGGATGCTCCTGTCTCTTCTCAGTACTCCCACAGCCTCCTGCTTTAATGTTTACCATAACCAATGATCACTTTTTAAAGGCTCATGCTGACTTAAATCCTTCCTACACACCTTTAGTGCCTGTTAAGTGCCTGTTAATGTTTTTTATACAAGTGATATTGAAAGATGTATATAGTGCTTACGTATACTTCTGTATATGTCATTATAGGGCGGCAGTAGCTCAGTCTGTAGGGACTTGAGTTATGAACCGGAGGATTGACGATTCAAGTCCCAGTGTGGACAATAATATGGAAGTTGGTTTGGTAGCTGGAAAGGTGCCAGGTCGATTCCCAGAGGACTGAAGAGGGGCCCTTGAGCAAGGCACTGATCCCCAACTGCTCACTCACTTTGTAGATACAAAATTATCATGGAAAGTGTTACATTGCCTGAGAATATAAAATGTAAAAAATAACTACCTCATGTTTACTTCAGCATCTTTTGCACTACTCACCACTGCACTATTATCTTATGTCTTGTACATATTAGTCTTAATTACTTGTTTATTTTTGAGTTTATTGTTGATATTTAATGTTATACCTTTGTACAAAGAGAGCACAGTCTACCGAAGTTAAATTCCTTGTGTGTTAAACATACCTGGCCAATAAAGCTGATTCTGATTCTGATTCTGAATAAATACTCCCCCAGTCTATTTCATTAACCACCTTAACAAGCTTCAACAACAGAATAAAGTGAATACTAATATGAGATGTAAATACTTCAGTCATTTACTTTCAATGGAGTATTTTTACATTGGCTGTACTTATGTGCGTCCTTTAGGCTGCTTTTCAAACTTAGAGGCTGCTGCCCTCTACAGGTTGATCTATGGTAACAACAACATCTAATACTTTGCTCAGGAAAATTAAAATACGACAAATGCACTGTTAATTTACTAATACAGTAGCTGGAAGACGTTACAATTATTAGCCAATAAAAATCTATTTTTAAACAAACAACTATATCGTATAAGTAAAATAGGATTTGTAAGAACTTTTTATACAGTTTTGACTTTTTCTCTGGATGTGGCTCTATTCTTTATCATATATTTTACATGTACATTGTGACGACCCTGCCAGCAGGCCTCAGTTGTCTTTGTTTTGCTGCTGTTGTCGTGTGTTGCAGGGGGTGTGCCAAAGTGAAGGTCATCAACAGGATGAGTGGAACCTCGGCCCGGTATACCTTACCTTCTACAAGACCTCTCAGAATTCTCATTCATCTCATTCTCTACTCTCAGACTCTGATCTGCACTGGTTTTGGAGAATCCATCATCCAACCATGACTACATCTTCTGTACAGCACATACACATACACATTGTGTTGAGTTTACTTGAGTTTTCTGTCAATTAATGTAATTTTTGGAATCCCCAGCTCGTCTCCCTGTTTTGTCACGATCTTTGAACCAGGTTGTGACAACATACACATACACACCAACATCAGTACTGGATTTGAAATGAACAAGTGACTATGAGGTAATGTCTAGTTTTTCATCTGTAAGCTGATCTATGGCTGCTCTGACGGAGTCGTGGGCCCGTCACTAATAGAGGTTATCATTTATACCATGGTGAAAGCAAAACTAAGTTCCATGTAGTCACCTAGAACTAATTAAAAATCAATTATAGCTTCAACTTCAACCTAATTGTCCCGGAGTAGAAAATGTTCTAACAGTCAGATAAAGGCAAAACAAATCGCCCTCCGGGGACAAATAAAGTTAAAGTTGAGTTGAGTTGAGATAAAGACAAGACACACATTCACACAGACACGTGTAAAACTATGATGGTAAATACATGACTATGTCAAGGGACAACAGGGCATCAAGAGTTTGTGAAATCTTTATAAATGCCATCATCAGTCATTTGTAGTAAATAGGAAACTAATGATCAGCAGACTCAGCATGGGGATACTGTTAGACCTTGCTCTTGACAGTCTCTAGGAGCTCATATTCTGTGAAAACACTGTTCTGTACTTTAATGAGGAAACTGTACATCACAAGCTTTAAAAGTTCTCTGATGAAAGATGTGAGATGGACCAGGTCCATTTAATGACTGTAAAGACTCGGCTACAGGGAAACACTGTTATGTACTGACTGCCTGGGCAGTGTCACATTTTCTTTGCTTTAACTGGAAACAGAAATCAATGGAACAGACTTTGAGTGGCAACCACAGGGTCAAAACTAAATAAATGATGTCCTTGGAGGTACAGTATCAGGCATCCACAAAGAAAATATATATTTTACAGAGTTGGATTTGTGCACATAAAAACACAAAATGACTTATTTGTGCACCAGTCCTGTGGATTATTTGACAAGACTTTCTTTTTTTTTTAATAAAAATGTAGACTCAAGAAAAAACAGGTCTAAGCCATCCATCTCCAGCCATAAAATGTTTCAATGGTAAAAAAAGAAAGAAAGAAAAATCAACAGCATAGCAGATATCACATCAATATCTCTAATATCACAGGAAAAGGTTATGACATCAGCTCGTTGTACAAACAAAGGATTAAACAAAGGCTCAATAAACAAGTTCTATAATCTATCCATAAATCAATCTGTCTTTTTTATAATCTCATGTAAGTGATCCCTTATGATGATCACATAAACATCATAATTTGACTTCTATGTTTTACCTTTTATTATTATTGGAGATTCGAAGGCTGAATTGTACACTTAGTTATTTAGTCCACTAGAGGGAGAAAGGACTCCTGTCCAACCTCTTTGGTAAGGAGCCTCTCATTGGCTTGACTCTGCATTTGCAAAGAATCAACCAAAGAGGCTCAGAATCAATGTGCGGCATTTAAAGGGATTTATCCATTGATCAAACATAGGAAGATGGCTCTGGCCTCAACAACCTCACAACAGTATGGACACAATACTGAGTTATTATATTATTATTTCCAGTCTTTCCTTAATCTATTATGTTTCGTTAACCAAGGTTTGTAACCATTCACCATTTAGTAAATATTTTTTAAGCTATGGAAACTCACAACTGTTGCACACTTTAGAAAGTAATCGCATCACCATTCATAACACTGGGGAGTTGTTGATTCTGTTTAAGGTACACTCTAATGTAGTGTTGTACATTCAGTTCAATAGAAAAACTATGAATATAGGAGAGGAAGAAGTTTGGCTTTGGATCCTTTGGCTCACCTCAGTGTCATTTTATTTTCTCTTCTTTTCCACTATGTCCGCGTCTGTCATATTCGTGTCCAATCGCTTCATTGTATCCACTCCTAAATTCACCTGCGTGCTGTCATTGGCTAAGGGAAACACTGGCCAGGCTAGCTGTTTCCCCTGTCTGTAAGCTCTATGTTTAGCAAACATATACTAAACCTCTCTTGTCTGTATGTATCTCACAGACAGATATGCGTGACATGGATCGTCTTAGATAATTTCCCTCCAAAGAGCAAGAAATAGTATTTCTCAACATGTTGATCAAATGCTTTATTTCTTTGCCCTTTGTTCTCAAGAAATAGTTTCAGTTGTAGCTGTGTATTTCTGGAGAACATAGATCAGCAAGCCTCCAGTCAGAGAGCATCTCTCTGAGGGGAATGAAGCATTTACTGTGGCGTATAAGAGGCTCAGCTCAGTGTGTGAATGACGCTATCCTGAGGATCACAGAAACACCATTATCAGTACACACTGACATCACTCAGGCCTTCACAGCAGCAGAACAGCAATGGCCTACACTTCTCACACACACATACACCACCGCCGCCTCCAGCAGCACAGTCATTGTGGTCACTGGCCAGCCCATTGTCTGTGAGGGGGCACACTGGACAATGTCTCCAATATCTGTCCAAACCATGATCCAACACTGCTATTGTGAGTGACCAGTCGCTTTTCCATTTAACCAGACAAGGTGCTGCTCCAATGTGATGAGAGGACAGATGGGGGGGTCCTCTGGTCTGCCTGGCACTGGGGATGTTACAGATTATCAATCTGTGACGCCACAGCAGTCACTGTGTTGATCATGAGTGAACATGTGGACAGGCACAACACCGTGCCAGGATGTCAACATCATCACTTACATTTCGGTCCTTGTTGCTTTTCTGCCTCCAGCATGAAGTCAGGATACATTTTTCATCTACCCTAAGGAGAGTTATCTTCCAGAAATCTTTTTGAACGAATCAAATCTACAAGTTTATCGCTGGAAAATGCCCTCTGAAGCTGCATTATGTTTTACTGGAAACTCCAACTCTTCTCTTTCGCAGAATGAAACAAGACAAAGCAAGCGCATGATATTTGCAAAAAAAGGATTTTAATTCTTTGACCAAGCTTTTCAGATTGGATGGACAGAAATACATGACACTCTTCTAACACCAAGTAAGTATCTGTTTATTAGTAAAGTTAAGCTGAACAACAGTTGTCTTTATTTTAACACTTTTTCCTTATTTTAGCAGGACTAATCCTGAGAGACAAAATCTCCTGGCCAAGATGGAAGCACAAGAACGTTGAAAAGTTAATAACAAACGACAGAAACAATGAAGAACCAATGAATTAGCAGCATTTACGTAGCAACAAAAAACTAAAAACAGGAAAGCGTTTCAACAGTCACACATTATTGACCTGCTAAAAGTTCCTCTGACGCTCCAACGCTCTCTGTCTGGTGTCTCCTTTGTCACATCTTTCATTTTCATTTAAGTATGTTTATGCAGCCTAGAAAAAACCATATTCAATCAATCTGTTTTTAATTTATATAACGCTGAATCGTAAAAAAAAGTTTGAATCTCATCTTTAATTTACATTACACTACAAAGATAAAAACCAAATCACAACACAAACACAACACAATACAAAACATTAGAAAAACACAACACAAGGAAATGTTTGCAGATATTACAGATTAGATTACATAAATATTACTCAGGAGGTCACCAATGCTCCTTACGAGGGTTTCTGTCTTCTACTTGCTGGAATCAAACATGTATTCATTGCACGGCTTATTTGATCTTACTTAAATTATATGTTTTATTATTTCTGTTCTGCCCCACAAAGATAATGTAATGGTTCCCAATCTAATAAGATCTTTCCTTAATAGTAAATATAAATAAAATGATATTGATACCATGTTTCAAATGACATTTTACAGAAGGAGCATGTCTATACGTTACTACTTGTAAACTAATGAAAGAGACCCCACATGATTCCAGCATGAGGCAGCCCCTGGCAACAATAACTGTAAAATGTAAAGAGGCAGAAACCTCGAGCAGAAACAGACTCATTTGAACTAGAAAACTTTTGCACTACACATGCCTTTTTCTAACAGGACAATACATTTGGCTACAGATCTATGTCACTGGTCAATAAGTTACAGTTATATGACATATCACTGTACTTTACCCTATGTGTAAACAAGGGCCACCTTTTTTTATTAACATGACGTTACATTCTTTTGATATCTATTTTATTTAAAATGTCTTACTGTATTTATCCTGTTTCTTAATACTTGCTTTTATCATTTTCTGCAGCTTAGTGAAGTGCTTGTTGTTTCAGGACTTGAATCTTGAATGTTGGTAGACAGCCATCTGCCACCACTGGATGGGCCCAGAAAGTGAGAGAGATGCAGACAGCATCCAAAATAAATCAGATAGAAATTTATAGTAGAAATATCAGAATGGTAGAAAAATGACTATTATGAGCAATATTAGTGATAATAATTGTGGTTGATAGATAATGAACTACTCTCTTTAAAGAATAACCTAAATCCTGTTGATTTTATTCTGATAATCATCCACTTTCAATCCTTCAAGGTTTCAGTTTGGTTTGGCCGAACCTCCTGTGATCAACACCATGTCTGAGCTGCAGACCTTCTACCAGCCCCACCACGTCATCCGCCATCCCACAGGTCTCTACCTGGACCCCACCCTCATACAAAGGCGTGTGCTTGATGATCAAGTGGAGCTGTGGTGGTTCAGAGATCCTCGCCGATCTCTGTTATGTTACTGCGCCTCAGTGGCCCTAATTCTTGGACTTGGTCTTGGCGGCGTGGGCCTCCTCTCCACCACCACCAGCCTGTCTGGGGAGTGGCGCCTTGGGGTGGGTACCACACTCTGCCTCCTGGCCCTGGCTGTTCTGCTCAAGCAGCTTCTCAGCTCGGCCATCCAGGATATGAACTGTGTGCGCAGCTGGCGGCGGATTGAGCAGATGAAGAGCGGTGGCAGGGCGGACCCTGCACTCATCTTAGCCGTTGGCGTGGCTTTGATGCTCTGTGGGACAGTTCTGATCTTTGTTGCCACGACCAGCAGCAGAGGTCATGATAGGAAGGATATGTTGGCGTCCAGTTTGATGCTGATGGCTGCTGGGGCAGGGATGGCTCTGGCTGTGGTGGGCTACAGTGTGCTGGTCTACCTGAAAAAAAGAAGGGAGCAGAGGAGGAGGATGATGATAAGGATGAACAGAGCGAGGAGGCTGGGGGGTCGAGCGGTCAGGGTATTCAGTGTCTCAGGAGGACAGATGAGCCAAGCAAGGAGAGACACATCCTCTAGCAGGACCAGCCTTATCTGAACGAAAAGAATAAGAAAAAATCACATCACATCCAAAAAACATGTCCAGCAGATTACCACAAAGGAAAACTGAATAAAAGAAACAAATAAAGGTGCATATCTTTAGTTACAGTCTTACTGTTGGGGAATCTTCAAATCTTTTTGGTTCCACTATTGTGCGATCATTAAAAGAGAACCTGCACATAATAGGTGACAAACCAAAGACATGCTGCACACAGCCTTTGCAGGTTTCCAATGTCTGATAAAAAATGTGTTCGACATCTAAGAGCTATAAATGAAAATAAAGACTCAGTAATTGTTCAAATCAGTTCAAACAATGACTGTTGCATATGTTTTCTGCTTTATACATCTGTTCTTCTCACTCAAGGTTCAAGTTGACAAAGAAAATGACTGAAGATTAAATTGGCATTAAAAACAATTTATTCATTTAAGTACATATCCAATCAAATTATTTTAGACTTTATATTCAGATGTATTAAAACACCTTTTGCTATCTTACATTAACACACTCACGTTAAACCTGTAACTCTCTGCATGTATAGACCACATCTTAGATGAAGTTACATGTTTTCATCCTGGTTTCAAAGTCAGCATATTATCCATCAAACAGGTGAATACTTCACATACTGAAATTATGGACAAACTCCAATCAGGTTGTTTTTCAGTAGCGCAGTATAAACAGCAACTTCCCACAGCTTGCAGGTGGATAAACTCATCATATATTTATTGGAAAAATAATGATACACATTTTCAATTTAATTCGATAAGAAGGAAAAGGAAAGATATCGGACAGACAACATTTTAACTTCAATTAAAAAGATAACACCGCAAAGAGTGGCCAAACGTTAGGAGATCTTTTTACACTGTTTGTGATCACATGTTGCTGAGAAGCTTTTAAAGAGAGTGACATCAACGAGGTGAAGTCCTCTTTGGACTTTTTTATATACCTCACCCTTAGTCATGTTCTCCATTTTTCCAATGACGACTGATTCGGTTCAAAACACTGTTGTCTCAGAGTAATACAATTGTAGGGGCTATAAAACAGTGTTCTTCTTCTTTACTCAATTTGCCTGCCTGCACACAGTCCAAACAGAGGATTTTGTGTTCTTATATACACTACCTTACCGTACTCAAATGTACTAGTGAAATTTGTACTGGTCATCATCTTGTACTTTTTAAATTTTCTTATTTATTGACATCATTTTGAATCAACTGTAGATCAATCAGCTTTCACATGTATTATACTTCTAAAATTCTTTGTTAGCAGGTTCCCAGGGATCCCCCAAGGGGTTTTATGGAAAATCTTCCACTTTGTGAAATGCTTAGAACCAATTGGAACAAGAAAAATGAAAAAAAATCCATTTTCCTTTATTAAATTATTTTTCTTTCAATTTTCCTCTTTGTCTTTAGAGGGTTAGGGTTGTAGGGTATTATGGCATAAATGAATTATATAGACCTTTAATGGTAAATACCTCTTTCCTGAAAGCACTCAATAACAGGAACATCTCCTGTTATTGAGTGCTTTCATGTTATTGAGTGGGCAAAACCTTTAGAAGGAGTGACACATCGTCACTCCTTCTAAAGGTTTTGCCCACTGTGGAGATCCTTGAGGCTAGAAACCTTAGAGTGCTTTATTTCTGTTTCCATTTATACCACATATATGAACGACAAAAACAAAACGATTGAGAGTGACACGCCTGAAAATGTGTGGATTTCTGTTGCACAGTGGCCATTCTAGAGTATGTTGGGCCCTAGGCAAAAAATTAATCGAGGGCCCCTCCAACCAGCGTTCATTTTTATTTTCCTCTTCCTTTTTCACTTCCATACAGAAAATTCCTCTTCATTTTCCTTCGGTAACTTTCATTGACAAACTTTGGGTTTCACAGCAATTATGCATGGTACAACTAGCAAGGAATAAAGTGCTATTAGATGGGGCCCCCATAGGGAGTTTTTCTACTGTCATTAGAAAATGTGCACATTTGAATGCAATGCTGTGATTTAAGGTTTGTCAGCTCTTGGGGGTCCACTACTGGCCTGGGGCCCCAAGCAGTTGCCTGGCCTTGCCTATTGACAAGCAGTGCCTCTGGTTGCACATTAGTTATACAGTATAAGACTTGGGATGGAGGAATTCATAACAAGACTTCACTTATTGTGTATTTGCCATGTTTTAGCCATTTTTCAAATGCTTACATTAGAAACTGCTACACTGGGTTTTCAAGATTGTTGTTGCTGATATTTCATTGGGTTCGTGTGTCAATCAAGGTTGCCACTTGTGTTTATACCTACTCTGAGTTGTGAGCTTTAAAGATATTTGTCAGTTGATTTCTAAAAAAAAAACTGTGAGTGATCTTGAAGTGTGAAAACAAGAAAAAAGAAGCTGACTGTTCCACGAAAGAGTTCCACTTGAGTGAAAAAAGCCTATTGATATATTTTAAGAGGCCAGAGCTAGAGGGGTTTGAAATCATTGTTTAACTGCTGATCGTCAATCAGAATCTTCTTTACAGTCTCATTTAATATCGGCTATGAAAACATAGTTTTGCTGAAATCTCCTTTTTTCTGATATCACCCGATAGTGAACTGAAGATCATCGTCACTGTCCTCCATGTCTTCCTCCGCCTCCACTTCCTCTCTTTCTCTCTCTGCTCTGTCTTTCTCACTGGTCTGGATGTAGTTATCCTCAATGAACCCGTCATCATCCTCATCCAGTCCTCCTGGAGTCCCTCCAATACCGCCCATTCTCCCCATCACACTGTTAGGAAACGACGCATCCTGCCCGTACTGACTGACTCCGTCTGCCTCTTGGAGCAGAGAGTGTCTGTAGCTTGCCAGAAAGCGATGGAAGAGGCGTAACTTTACCGTCATCACAATGAGGAGAGAGAGAGTGAGGACAGTGCCGAGTCCTGCAGCCAGATAGGACCACTCCAGAGACTTTGGAGGTACTACGTCTTTATCTGACTCCCCTGAGAAGAGAGCAGAATGTATGTAAGGCATGTAATTATGACGTTAGGAAGGTCAACTGAAGTGCACAAAATGTTTGGGGGGAATTCTGTTTTTTTACTCACCCAGACGTATAGTAATGTTAGTAGTGGTTGGATTGTCTTCTTCCATCAGAAGATGTCTCTGAGGCTCATTGTGTCCCCCAACATCGAGTATAGTGGCCTGATGTGAGTCTCTGATAGAAGCTCCACAAAGTGAAAACACCACAAAGAGGCTATAGCTCCACTGTCCCATCTCTGTGTGCTGAGGGAAGGTCTAAAAAAACATAAAGAAACCAGAAATGGTTACTGAAGATTATGAGGTGATGCTGGGAAGGCACGGCGTTAGCAGCCAGAACAATTAGAGCAACCTATGACTCTTTCAGTGTACTAATGGGAGTGTTACTTTAAGAAACAATAATGTTCCTTCCTTTAATGTTGGGGTGATTGGACATTTTTAAACCTTCAATAATGTTAAAATCCTAAACGTCTCGATAACAGGAAAAATTAGGGTTAATCTCCGTATTTAGGGACCAGTAAATTAAACCGACTGGACCCCTGGCAACTGACCCAGGAATATTAAAGGGTTAATAAAATATGAGAGTTCAGTTAGTTTAGTTGGGCAAATTGGATACCTATAAGGAGCACACATATGTGTCCTGGTTTTCCTTTGTTTTTTTATTCCATAGGATTTGATTGTTTAATTCACTGTTTAACACATTTGGTATCTTAGATTTGGTTACACTTAACCTTGGCCTCTGTTGTCATTGCCGTTACACTTTACATGTCGGAATAACAAACCTAATAATTCAGCAATAATCCTCCTGAAGAGCACAACTAGCAAATACATCTCCCCTGTGGTACTGACAAAGTCTGATGAAAAAATCACCTGAAAACCTCATTAAACTTTATGATCGAGTTGTCCTCTTTTTCACACCCAAAATGTCACATGCTGTTAGTTGAGGAATGCTTTTATTGACAGTCCTGAGCTGCTTGTTAATTAACTTCAGATTTAACAGTATGTCATCTTCATTACAATATATTACATGGTGTATCAATTCTGCTTGTTTTGATAGTTACATTTAAGGCAGCTCAGGTAATGAAGGTAAAACAGTTTCTAGTGATGCAGACGGTGACACAGTACGTTACAGTCAGCAACAAGTCATATGACCATTTCAGAAACTGTCGTCTAAATCCCAAAGTGTGGTTGGATAATACTCCAATTTCAATTCAAACAATACAAAACAAAATATATAAATGAAAGTGACTTACCTGTTAAGAACTTTAAGCAACAGATCAGATGTATATGTCTCCTTCACCTGACTTCTTCTGCTGTTTTTGTTTCCTCTTCAGCTCCTGCTCGTAAAAGTTAAGAGACTTGCTGGGCAAAGGTTGCAGGACATACCATAATACAACCCTACCTGCACCATGCCCTTAAGACAGAGATGTTAATGAGTAACTTTATTGGGATTGACATCCAGTTCTGCAAATTCCTTTCTTGGTCACTATTTCAAACAGGAGTAAATGTTTTTGTTGTTCTATATCTTTAATGGGAGTAAGGCAGACCATTTAGTTTTTGACATTCGAGGTCAATAATCAGTCTTTGAAAGTAAATGAGTACAGGGACAAAAGTGTTTGCATGACTTGTTACATGTGTTGCATTAGTGCTCTGAGTCCAGACAGTGGCAGTGTAATCACATGAGACTAAACTGAAACAAAAGCACTCCATGGAGTCCACATGCTGTGCGCTCTGATGGGCATCCTGTCATGGTTAACTCTTGTTTAGTTAGTTTATTCCTTGTTTTGTTACTTAGTTAATTATCTATCCTAGTGTAGTGTTGCTTGTTTCCCTTGTGTTCATGTTTCCTAGTAGTCTTTAGTGTTTTCTGTTTTTATTTTGGAAAGTTTCTCTTCTAGTGTATATTGTTATATTCTTGAGTTCTCTGTGGCTGTTTTCGAAACCGCATACTATACTAGTAGTACGTACTGATTTGGCCAAAATGCAATATGCAGTATGCAGTATGCGAGCAACTGCGAGATCCGCAGTATGCCAAAAATACCCGGATGTCATACTGATTCGGGAAAAATTGACAGTATGCATCGGACCAGTCTACCTCGCGTACTGTTTCCCATAATGCAAAGCGCCAGGTCAGGGATCGAAATGCTGGAGCGCAGCTGTTTGAACTCGTCGGGCGCGGTTTCGAAAACAGCCTGTGTCTTCAGTGTTTCCTGATTTATTTTGTAGTTGTCCTCAGTGTTTCTTGTGTTTAATCCTGCCTCAGTGGCTGTTTTTCGAAACCGCATACTACATACTACTATCTAAATCAGTATGCATACTGCGTTCTGCGTTCAACAGTAGTATGTAGTAGTTTTTATGAACGGTCGGATGCGCAAGTCGCTTTAAATGTTGCGGCCGCAAGGAATTGTGGGGCAGCATTATCTCATCTCCTTTCGTAAAGGATGTGCTATGTTAAAGGAGGTTATAAACGAAACATTGACCCACCTTTCCTTAGCTTTTAGAGAATTCGAACGGCTCTTATCATGGCCGCCACTTAAACGCTTCCGGGTCATTTCACTCAGTTAGGAACCTTCCGAAGCAAAAAAGACAATTCGAATGCACCCTCTGTGTTTCTTCCCTTCTGTGTCTGATCATTGTTGTTAGTGTCCAAACCAAGTCTATGTCAAAGCTTCTCTGTGCCTCCTCGTGACTTTTCTCTGTGCTGTAGTGTTTTTTTAGTTGCACCCTGCATTTGGACTTTTTTGGTTTTGAAGAAAGTTTTGTATTGCCTTCCGCCCTTCGTTAAAATAAATTATTTGTGTGCATTTTTATTCTGCACTTGGGTCCACCTCCTTTGTTTTTTCCACATTCGTGACACATCCAGGTTTATTCACTATTTCCCATGTTTTTTTTATCAATGCACATTCAGCCATGACCTCTCTGGCACTGTGGGTGGAAATGATTTGTTGTCAGAAGAGCTTAATGTGTCTTAGGAATTCTGACACTTGACCTCAGCCGTCCCTTAACAGCTCATTATACACCCAGCAGGCAGAAAACTCTGCTTCACAAAGGATCAGCAGAAATCCTCTTTAAACAGGGAAATGAAGGTTTGAAACTCATAACTCAGAAAAACACATTTTATCCTTTTTACCTTTATTTCAACTTTGCAACATTTTTTGTGTGATTTAGAAACACTTAATATATATTTTTTCATCCTGACTTGACAAGTGTAATATCTTTTTGTTAGACCTGTCACAGTTTAGACAGCTTTAAGTCTTCAAAAGGTTATAAAGTCACAGAAAAAAAATAGCTGATGATGTTAAAAGGAAAGAATCCTAT
The DNA here is from genome assembly GCA_020745685.1 of Tautogolabrus adspersus. NCBI lineage: Eukaryota > Metazoa > Chordata > Actinopteri > Labriformes > Labridae > Tautogolabrus > Tautogolabrus adspersus. The sequence goes on from CM036544.1 coordinate 11,189,939, forward strand.
TTCATCCCATTTACTCTCAGCCAGCATCTTCTTATTTGACTTGTTCAGGCCTTGCTCTTTTATCCATTATCTATCCTGGGAGTCAGACACTTAATCTAATCAACTGAAATCATTTAGTCTAGTGCTTTTAGTCCATTTATTATAACTTTCTGATAACCACTACATAATAATACTTGTCCTGCAAATCCATGCACATCCACTTCCTGGATTTTCTTCCATGTTTCCAAGATGTTTCAATAATTTTAGCAAATAATTCTCATGCCAAGCTTCAAAGAACAGCGGACGTATTCTGTAAAAACTGTAAAGCCCCAAGAGGCATTTTTGAGAATGTCATTTGTAAAAAATAATAATAATAATAATAATAATAATAATAATAAAAATGTTGTCCATATTCATTTCTGCATACTGTCCGTAAAAAAAACTCCCCAAAATGATTATGAGACATGAACAAATTCCTTTAGCTACAAATATTCCACAAACCTTTTGGGGGGAGGAAAAAGCAGCTTCAAAGTGAGACTCAAAGCTCACTGTAATCTTGAATTGGCACTGCTTTCTTCCTTTATTTCAGCTTTGGAAAAGTAGTCCTTTCATCTTGAATGAAGGGCAGATATTTTAGGAGCTTCTGTCTTTTTAGTCGTCTCAGTCTTGAACACACCCCCTGACAGGACTGGTACAAAATCTACTTGAGGATGGATGATCAATTGAGTTATCAATTTTAAAATCAGCATCATTAATATTTAATTAAGACTCGTCCCGAACACCCTCCTCATCTTGAAATGTAGTTCTGGGCCAGAACTCTCTTGACCATTGTATACAAACTAATTCTACATCTACATCTGGAAAGTGTAATAGGGGCTTTTGACCCCAGAGGTTATATTGTTGTCAGACAATAAAGTTCAGTCAAACACAAGACAGGGCTGAATATGAACTAAGTAGATCAACTTTAAATCCCTTTTTCACAGCGTGATCGTATCTATAATGCAATATCAAACAACTCCTTGCAGAGAAAACTTTAAGTGGGATGCCAAATATAAAACCCAATTGGATTACTTTCAAATGCATTGTGTCTTATTTTATCTTTTCTATGGTTTTCTATCTCATTTAAGAAGACATTTTAACCATATCTTAAATGGGGCAAAGAACGGCACACTTTTTCAATGCCATGGGTCTGCCCACTTTTCCACGCATTCTGGATATTCTTTCTTATATTACACGTATACAGCTGACAGTATGCCCTAAACTATGTATCCTTGGAATTTTTCCTACAAATTGTAAAGTGACCAATACAGACTTAAAAAATTGTTATTTTCTGTTTACCACAAGCGAAACATACTTTAACCATGTTTTGGGAATCAGTTAATAGACCAAGCAGAAGTAACAGAGCCAGATAGAAACACAGACCCAAAAATGCAGATGAGGCAGAGTTGGGTAAAAAGCAGAGTTTTAATAAACAGGCCAGGTGTGGGTAAACACGTAAGCAGTGGTGCAGGCAAAAGGCAAAAACTAGAAGGCAGGCAATGGTCAAAAAATACCTGAAGACAATCAGGTAATAATGAGACACAGGTGAGCACAATCAGGGTGGGGGAGCACAAGGCAGGAAAACACAGGGGGTGCATCCGAATTGCAAAGTGCCTACACAATCTGTCAGTAGGCAGTAGACAGTAGACAGTACCTACTATCCATGCTGTATACTTTTAGTACCTACTATTCAGTAGGCACGCACAGTAGGCAGATATTTGTGCCTACTTCATTTGATTCATTCAGTATGGAAGTGACGTCATTTGCGTTACCTGAACCGGCCGCCTCCATCCTCGTTTTTTGTTTTGTTTAGCTTTATTCAAGAAGAGTAATGCACATATACAGTCAGTAAACAAAAACAAAATCACAATGTAAATAAAGTTAAAAACCGATTAAATAATAAAATAACACACAGTACATACAGGAAAGAAAGTAATATACAGAATATAATGTAAGATAAACCAATAAAGACATACATAAATATGTAAATCATTCTTTAAATAGAGGGGTAAAGGTTTTATAATCATGCAGACATTTGTTACATTTTCTGTTCTTAATTAAAAGGAGCGATTTCAGGAGGGACTTTAATTCTAAATTAAAAATTTATTAAATTAATCCATGCTCGTTTGTTTTGATTTGGAGGCGCAGGTGAAGTGACGTTTTACGGTTCGCACAGCATTGTGGGTGGTAAAATACAATTCATTTCCTGATAGCATGCATCCGATCCATACTTCATAAATCCCGGAAGTTAGTATCCATGCTGAAATGTTCAGTATACTGAGGTGGACACAAAAAATGCATACTGAATGACCATGAGAGTTCAGTCTACTGAAACTCCCTACTGAAAAGTATGCACTGCATACTGAACTGTGGCAATTCGGAAAGGGCCATGGATCAGGATCTGAAAGACAGGGGCCCTTTCCGAATTGCCACACACAGTTAGAATGTGTGGTTCTGCAGTCATCGGTGTAGAGGATGAAGAGCAGAGGTGAGAGCACACAGCCCTGAGGGGAGCCCGTTGAGGTGTGTTGGAGAAGGTGTTGTTGACCAGAACTATCTGTGATCTGTTGGTCAGAAAGTCCAATATCCACAGGATTAGCTGGTCGCCCAGATGAAAGAGGGCTGAAAGTTTGTCAGCCAGGATGTGGGGCTGCAGGGTGTTGAATGCAGAGGAGAAGTCTGCAAACGGGAGTCTTGCTGAGGTGTTGGGGTGCTCCAGGTGTTTGTGGACAGTGTCTATTATGAATGTTTTTGCATCATCGACGCCTCTGCCTGCGCGATAAGCAAATTGGAGCGGGTCCATCTGGGAGTCGGTTTCTCTGATGATGTGTTGTTTTATGATCCTCTCCATGGCCTTCATCACAAGAGAGGTGAGGGCCACAGGCCTGAGGTCGTTCAGAGATTTGGCGGGGCTTTTCTTGGGGATGGGGATAACTGTGGAGTGTTTCCACAGCTGGGGGACTGTACTGCTGTCCATTGAGCTCTGAAACAGGATCTGAAACACGCCCCCTAGCTGTTCGGCACAGTGCCTCAGGATGCGGCCACTGATGTTGTCTGGGCCAGGAGAGCTGTTCTCCCTTGTCCTCCTGAGGGCAAGGGAGAACAGCTCTCCTGGAGGTGAGAGCTGCAGAGTCACTGGGCTTGAGCATGGACACTGTTTCTTCCAGCTGGGTGGTGTTGTCCTTCTGGAATCTTGTGTAGAATGAGTTGAGGTCGTTGGGGAGAGATGACGAACTACTGCCTGCAATCTGGATGATTTTGTTGTTGCTGGCAGCAGTGTTCACAGCAGCCATGTTCTTAAGGCCCTGCCAAGCTGAGCGGAGGTTACCCTGCGTGAATTTTTCCTCCACTTTGTTCTTGTACTTCAGCTTGGCAGTTTTTATGGCATGCTTGACCTCTCTGTTGACCTCCTTTTTCTCCATTTCGGAGCCGGTGAAGAAGACCCTTTTCTTCTTATTGAGGATCTCCTTGAGCTCTTTGGTGATCCAAGGTTTATTGTTGGGGAAGATTGTGACTGTTTTGGAGGGGATGATGTTGTCCACACAGAAGGAGATGTACGACGAAACAGTGTCCACTTGCTTATTAATGTCATCAGAGGGGGCTAGGAGGTTATCCCAGTCAGTGGATTCAAAGCATCCTTGTAGAGTAAGAATGCTTTCGTTGGTCCACTGCTTGATGTTCTTGACAACTTTCTTTGCCCTCCGTATAACAGGAGTATATGCTGGAGCGAGAAGGATGGCATGGTGATCAGCAGAGCCAAGAGGGGGGAGGGCGACAGATCTGTATGCATTGGGAACTGAACCATAGCATTTATCCAGTGTCTTCCCCAGGCGTGTGCTGCATACTGATGATAACCTTTTAATGATTTTTCCGGAGAGCAGTGGTTGAAATCGCCCAGGATGAATTTGGGAGAGTCCAGTGAAATGTGATCCAGTTTGTTTAATAAGTCTGTGATGTGTTCAGTGGCTACGGCTGCATTAGCTCTGGGGTGGATGTAAACCAGGATGAGAAAGAGCTGAGGAAACTCTCTGGGGAGATAGAAAGGGCGAAGGGAGACAGCCAGAAGCTCGATGTCCGGGGTGCACAGTTTCTCCCTCACGACGATCGTCGAGCACCAGCGTGTGTTTACATAAAGACACACGCCGGTCTATGGATGTACTTGAGCAAGCTAGGAAGAAAAAAAAGCTTCCCCTATTCCTTCTCTCAAACTATTATTACAACTATTCATAAGAAGGGGAAAGATCCACTGAAATGTGCCTCTTAAAGGTCAATCTCTCTCCTCTACACAGATTATTAATTGGTAACTAAAATGATATCTAAGAGGTTAGCGACACATTTCCCCCTGCTGGTCAATCAGGATCAAACAGGCTTTATAAGTAACAGATTGTCCAATAGTTTAATGGCAATTATTCAATATCATTCATTTTGCTAGTAAAAAATAAAATTCCTGCTCTGGCAGTTTTTGTCATGGTTTACTCTTGTTAGTTTATTTCTTGTTTTGTTGCTTAGTCATCATTTCCTGTCTTATTTGGTCATTTTTTTTATCCTAAATTGGTGTCACCTAATGCAAGTATTTCATCCTTGGGATTTTATTTTTATGTTGATTGTTTAATCAGCCAAGTAAATTTATATTCTGGGGGCCGGATGGGAAGCATTGGGGGGCCGGATGTGGCCCGCTGGCCGCCAGTTGATGATCACTAGTGTGTATTTTTATTGTATTATTCCCTCGTTAAGTTCTTTGTTTTCCTGTTTTCATTTTGTAGTTCTTGCCCCTGTGTATTTTGTCTAGTCTTATTTCCTCCCTTTGTGTGTTTCCCTCTTTGTTTTGATTGCCTTCATCAGTTTCACCTGTGTCTTGTCTGTCACACATGAGTTGGATTACCCTGCATATTTAGGGAGCGTTCGGATTGTCCCTCCTATCTCCTTTCACTATCCTTGTTACCTTAACCCCGGAAGTGTTTAAGTGGCGGCCATGATAAGAGCGGTTCGAATTCTCTAAAAGTTAAGGAAAGGTGGGTCAGTGCTTCCTTTATAACCTCCTATAGCATAGGAAACACTGGACCATCCTTTACCAAAGGAGATGAGATAATGCCGCCCCACAATTACTTGCGGCCGCAACTTTTAAAGCAACTCGCGCATCCGACCGTTCACGAAAACTAACGATCTGTTGGAGGAGAAATGTGGAGACAATCTGCATTTGGTTTATATATTGATTTGACTTATAATTTGTTACTGCCTTCGTAATTCCTTTTATTTATTTATTTTTATTTTGTGTGTGTGAAGAAGGTGAACATTGCTTTCATACATTCTTGTAAAATGTTTAGTGGCGATGCTTTGCTGTTATTTGATGTTGATTTAATACGAGAAATTGTAATAGGCTATAAAACCTTGTTAATAAAAAAAGAACAATCTTAAACCCAGAGGTGAACTATGAAAGTTATTCTTATGTTGTAAAGCGATCAAAGTGAAGTATCCTGGTATCTTATATTCCATTTATTTTAATTCCAACCTCGTGGTTATTAGGATTATTTCACGGGTAAGAAGGCACAGGAGAAAGATTTTTAGATGAGCTTTTTACTCCATTTTCGGAAGATTGTAGTTTCACCACGGCAGACCCACGTCACTAACCTTCGCCACCGTCGCATTATTACGTCGCCTAGTGGAAATGCGGTCGGATTGTCAAAACAACGCGATCGCCTTTCCCTAATTCCTTTACGAATTCTCCTCACACCTTTCCTGAACCCCATGACACAGGGTTAAGGTAAAGAGGATAGTGAAAGGAGATAGGAGGGGCAATTCGAACGCACCCTTAGTCTTTGTCCTTCTTCCCTTCTAGTTCATTGTCAGACCGTTCCTTTGGTTATTTTCCTGGTGGCTCTTGGTTTTCTTGGTTTCTAATTGAAATAGTAAGCCATTGTTTCGTTTTTACTTTTGCCTTTTGTTAAAATAAATATTTTAATTGTTTACCTTTTTTTATTCGCATGATAGTTTTGCAAGAAGCTGAAAAGTGGCCATATTTTTTGTAGGTGTTGGGAAAATTTGGTTTCAGTGCTTTCTTTATTGATTTGCTAAATCACCAGACTAGATCACTAAAGGTATGATTTCTAATCCTTTCGCTCTCCATAGAGGTAACAGACAGAGATGTCCAGCTACTCCTGCTCTTTACAAACTTACAATTGAGCTGCTATAGGCCATTAAAAATCACTCTAATATAAGTGGCTTTAAGGTTGAGAAATGAATTGTATCAGGTAAGAGGTTGAAAAGGGCTCTTGGAGACTCTTTCTGCAATCAGCTGATAGGCATGGACAGTCAACCAAGGATAGAAACAAGTCTATGTTTGAAGTATCTCGATCTGATTGTGAGCTACAGAGGTCAGTAAATTAATCTAAAGGCATTATTAATTCATATGGGATTGTAAGAAATTTCAAAACTGTTGGTTCTCTCTCTCTCTCTCTCTCTCCCCCCCCCCCCCCACCCCCCTCTAAATATTTAAGATGTCCAAAAAATCCAATACCTCTTAATGCAGAATAGATGCTGATTTATGCTAATTGAGGTTCTACAGGACATGCTGTTCACTATACCAGCAATTCATCTCCAATCCAATGTTCAGATAAGTGCAGTTACAATGAGAAAGAATATCCACCCACTTGTGCTCATTATGCTCATTATGGGAACTGAAGTGAGCAACATTTTGTGTACTTATAAATCTTTCATGTTCTAAATCTCCTCATTGCGGGCTGATTGGTATTATTCATGTTATGGATGTATTAAATCCTCTACACGTATTGCAATGCTCAAAGCTGTTTTGTTGAAACAGGCATCACAGAGTGTACCTCATACATACAGCAGGAGAGTTTATACATCTGCTGGAAAAGATTAAGAGCACAAAGGCAGCACCGAGTCTGACCTTTCTGACACCCGATCTCACTGACCCATCTTATCTTTTCCTTTTAAAGACACAGTGGCTTTAAAGCGAAGAGGAAAAAGGGACAGAGGAAGCCTTCATGCTCAGCCGGATGTGTTACACAACAAATGTCAGCATGGCATTGAAGTCTCTCATCAAACTGTTTAAGACAGTTGTGATAAGGAACCTTTACATGAAATAGAAAAAATAACCGAAGGAGTTTTATTTTCAGATGTGCGACTCTCAAAGTCATCTTTTGTTTTTTGTTATTGTGCGGACTCTACATACTGTGCTTTTTATAACAACAAAATCTTACACATACAGTATTACACCATCAGTACACTGAAAGAGTCTAACTGTAAGTGCAGCACAACTCAGTCCACAGCAGATCACAATGGAAGTGATATGAGCTGTGTGACTTGTGAGGTGTGAGTGTAATCCATGACATGGCAGCATCACTGGATTATTGATCAGGTCCAGTCTTTCAATCATGATTTTATTGATGCTCTTTCATCAAATGTGTGCATAAACCAATATTAACTGTACAATGAGGGCGTGCATTTTAAAAAAAAATCACTGGCATGAAACACAGCAACACCATATGAAAATGATGTCAACTCTACATCTTGTTTTCCTCTTTGATTCTTTGAAATGTACATTTGCTACAGCATGTCACAGTGCAAAGTCTGTGTGTCAACATTCACAAATGAAAGTTTGTTTTACAGTGTAAGGTACCTTTTACACACATTTATGAAGACATTGTTAAATGAACAGTGAATACATTACTTCTTGCCGCATGATTTAACAACAGATCATTGAATAAAAAACAAATGCTTCCCTCCAACAATTACACTGGACAGATTTAATCCCCTCAAAAAAGAAATGACATTTTGCATGAATGTATGAACACCAAAGCTAACAGCTCAGAGTTACAAAAGAAAGGGCACTTTTCTTTCTTATTGTCTTATCTTGACACTACAGAGCACAGTGTCTTAGTGGGTGATCTGTTATAGATAGACCAGGAACACTGTAAATCATCAGCTTCCTGATCATAGCGGTTTAGTTTTGTTTATATCTTCAAGTTATTTTAAGCATATAAGTTCTTCAATAAACACATGGCATGAGGTGGCCTTGCTGGCTACAATAGATAGTTAATTGTCATTCTCCCAAAATACTTTATATTGAGGCTTAACTTGCAGCTTGGGGGCCCCCTAGTGGCAGCTGGTCAACCCATTTATGACTGGAAACCTCTTCAGTGTAAAGTGAATACCACATTGTCCTGCAATGGCACAGCAAAGCACCTGTTAAAAAGCATAGGCCATCACTACAACCCTTCTGACTTTTAAGAGGTCAGATCCACTCTATCGGAGGTTTCTCGGGTCCATTGTGCCCAGTTCATAGTTGCTACAGCGGTTTCCCAAATGAAACTTCACAACCTGGAAATCAGTGAGACCTGTTTAACTTAAAGCCTCTCACTCAATCTCATTGAATGAAAAGAGTTTAATTAAATGATGACCATGGTGTGGTCCTTCCTAGTGAGATTTACACTCATGGGGCACTTGAGTAGCGTTAATAGACAGACTTGTGAATAAATTAACTTATTCTTGACCTGGTTAACTTAGAACCGTTGAATAAAAGAGAAGAATAAATGCCCTTATCTCAATACCACAGTGGTTATAAAGCTTTAAAATCCATCTATTATGCAGGAAGAACAGTCCGACTGGTAAAGTCCTTTGTGCTTTTTCGAAGCAGCAAATGAAACACATGTTTAATTCAACACTGTTTAAGCAAACCCGTACTCACCTTTGCCCACCTGCAACATCACACTGACTAACCTAAGCAAGAGTTGAGCAGCCCTTCTGCTTGCTTACAGTTGACTAATAACCTGATAACTATGATTTAAAAAAGGGTAATTTTCATTGCCTTCCATCACTATATAGGATTTTTCTAATTTTCTATCTCAGTGAATTAAAATAGCCACATATTAAATGGCATATTGTGCCTTGTAGGTGGGGCATTTTGCTTAGCAACAAGCTTAGCGCCTAAGCTAAGGAGAAAAAATGATTTATTAGAGAGTAATGATCAACAGAGAATAAGTTTGAGAAGCAGACGAATTGAAAGCGAATCAGACGCTTAAACCCTGCACTGTGAGAAAAAAAAAATCCCAATAGCGAGCCACAAGTGCAAGGTAAACAGTTGACTTCATGTGCTCTGGTTACAGTAGTAATGACGTGTTTACATTTCGATCACAGTCTAAGATTTGGTTAGTTTGTCTGATGCATAGCATTTGCTGAGGCAAAGCACAGAAGTCACACCTTCATGCTTCCCCTTGTTTAGCTACCAGCTGGCTGGTGGGATCTGATCGTGTTCATGCAGGCGTGCAGCAACGCGGGCCACTGTAACGTCATATCATTGCTTAATGATTACACTATTACCAAGGCTTTTGGCTGCAACAAGTGCACCACCCTGAAATGCTTCTTTCAGTATGTGCTACTATTGTTGATAGTCTATATATGATTCAGATTATTGTGCTGTAGAGATCCATTAAAGAGCAAATATAGACATGTTATCAGACAGAAAGCAAAACTAGTTTTAGCATTTTCCAGGAACTGAATTAACTTTACTGCTATAAGGCTGACAGGTGCAAGGTTGATGCTCTGTTATCCTGACTGCAGATAAACACATCTGTGATTTAAAAGCAGTGAACTGGTTGAAAGGATGCCATCATGATACATATTTGTAAAAGTAAAATGTATGCTTTGTCAGGCCTGTTTCCACATGACCACAAGCAAACAACTGTATGTACATCAGGAAAGCTAAACAATGATTGTCATTTGAGACACAGTGTCATGTGAATTTCTGGGCTGGAATTTCTTTGTTTCACCGTCCACAAATAATCAAAGGACACAAATTCTAGTGTTAGCAATTTTGCATCGTAGTATTGAAATTCTGTGTAGTCCTGTCATTCCAAAAGTTTGCTACCTTTTGGTCCGAAGACACCAATTAATTTTCTAAATGATCCATTTTGTTACCTCGTAGCTTTTTAAGGCAAATAGAAAATAATCTACTCTTTCATTCCAGCCGATGCTGTTTACTATCAACAAAGAAATGTACAATGCCCCAAAAAAAATTGCATTAAAAAGATTAGTTTATAGACATGACTTTGGTGAATATTTGAAGAAGAAAAAAGGCCATTGTAAGAGAAAAACAGCTCTGACTGTTATCTGTAGGAGACACTCAGGTTTTATCATTCATACACTCTCAGAACTCAAATCAACACTTCAACAATAACAAATAGACACTTGTCAGGAAAGCCTTCAATCAAGTAAGGTCATTTAAAGCATTTGAATGAATAATAATGCCGTCAATGTTTTCTGATGAGGAATGTGTAATCACGCTGCTAATCCTTCTCAAAGTTCAGTCCCTGAGTAAAATGTAGAAGGCATGGATACAAATCCACAGCACCCTGACTTTACAGCCTCACTGTCAGGACTCTGCTGTTGTCTTGGTTTGTGAGGCTCTTTTTGCTGATAAGCAATAAGCATGATGCACATTAAAATCTGAACATCTGAAATGTAAACCGTACTTCAACCCGAGGCCAATGTCCCTTGTTTCTTAAGCGATACCACGATGATTCCTTTCTTAATAAGTCTTCTGATTTCTTCAGGCCAATTATAAATAGTCTCTTACAAAACAGATGGAGGATCATTCCATTCCATTCATGCTCTCTCAATTGAAGCTGTGTGATGATGAAACACCTTCTTATGCAGCTTGAAGAGGAGAACAATTAAATAGATTAAGACAAGCTCCAAGGCTTTCCAGAGCTCATTGTGTGTCCTCGCTCAGTTTGCTCAGCACAACTCAGTGAGGATTTTTATTCACTATGGCTCCCCTGCTCACCGTGTTCAGTCAGCATCAGGTGTCAAAGCAGCGCAGCCTGCCTCCTGGGATACTGACTCCGTTGTTGTCCCATATTTAGAAAAGAAGTCTCCAAACAGCCTACGAGGGGCTCTCCACTTTTACCCCGGTGACATTAGCTGTAAAACACCTCTGGAACAGGAGATCAGGGTCTGGAGGCTGATTATCACAGTCAAGCTTCCGGCTCATGAAGTGTTTTCTGAATCCCTGCGGACCAGAGGTCACTCTCACACGAGTGGATCCCTCATTTGGATCTCCTACTGAAAGCACACATACAATTGCACAAAGTGAGTAATTTAAAACATGAGAATACTGCAGATTGTAGAGATTTTCTCTGAAAATGTCTTTCTCTGAAAAGGTGAATCAAGACTCAAAGCTAACACCTTTATCAAGAGTGTACAAAAAAGAGCATACACGCGCCTCTTACCTGGCGCTCTGAGGGGCAGGCCGTTGTCAAGACGACTGGGTTTTGTGACGATGAAAAGGTAGCAGAGGACACATACAGTGATGAGGAATGCGAGGAGGACTACTGCTGCAATGGACAGACCTACCATAGCACCGATGCTGGGAGAAGAAGAAGAAGGAGTGGAGCAGATAGGACAGTATGATGTGTAGAACATACAAAATTAAGAAGAGTTTTGCATAGAAATAGAAATAATGAAGTAATAAGGTGAGATATTGCAATAAACTTGAAATCTGGTTGACAACTCAATTGTTCTCATACAGTAAATATTTCTTTTTATCCATGAATGAATTGATTAATGATATGCAAGGTGTCTTGCTGTAATTGATGGAGTAATTTAACACTCCTGGCTGAGAATAAGGACTAACTCTGCTGAAATAATTAGCTTTTAGAAAAAAAGATTTTCTGTCAGAGTGAGTCACGGGAGAATTGTTTTTTGTATAAGTGAGTGAAGACCCTGCTGTCTTTATGTCCGCAATGTAAGAACAAAAGAAGAAGAAAAAATAAAAAGCTGTCATAGGCTATCTATTATTTTGGTTTTAGAAAAAAAAAAAGTCGACAAAATCTTGATAATCTTCAAATTATTTGAATATCCCTTACCTCAGCCACCACATATATCCGTACTCATAGGGGAAAAAACTATTGGGATCATCACAGCAATACTTCACATCATTAAACCCGCAGCAGTAGACCGCAGCAGCAGCGTTTCCCAGTCTGGGGCAGGAGAATCCGTCCACCAACACCCCGTCTGCGCTGTAGTAGCTGCTGCACTCAGCGATCATTCTGCAGCACAGAATGAAAGGAACAAAGGGACCGAAAAAAGAAACTATTAATCCAAAAACAAGGAAGAAGAAGAAGATCCGCGCATCTTCAGCGTGCATGTGCGCTCTGTGAAAGCTGTATTGTGTTTCTCCAGCAGCTGAGTGTTTCTGAGTGAATCAACTAGGCTACGAAAGACATGTATGCTCTCTCTCTCTCTCTTTTCTCTTTCTTTATTTTTTTGTATCTCTCTCTCTCCCTTATTCTTTCCTCCTCTTCGTATCTCTTCCTCCCCCCTCGCAGACAAACAAGTGGCCCCACTCTTTTAATCTGCTTAAATTGTTAGGCAGTTTAGGTTGTTTGATGAATTTACTGAGTTACTTTTTTTTAATAATGGCACTCAGAATGTTTACACCTTACGAGCTTCGTGAGTGAACACCACATCATTAGCCTACAGTATTGTTTCCGGGTAATATGTCCTGCTAAAAGTCTTCAACAGTTTTCGGGGGCATTTCCTCACTTTTTTGGAGGGGGGGCTTAGTGGGGCATTGATTTTAAACACACAGTAGGCCTATGGCCAGAGGCCTGTACTACGAATCGAGTTAAAAAGACCCAGGGTCTCTTTGGGTTATCTGGCTTCACTAACCCTAACATAAGAGATCGTGCTTAACAATACGAAGCTGTTTATCAACCTGATAGGTAAACCCAGAGTTACCAAGAGCGCGTTCACATTAAAGGGCGGAGTTATCTTCATTTAACCTATCACAATCATCACTGCGTCTGCTGTCAGCAGATCGTCATATCTAAAAACTCTGATCAAACTATACTATTAACAATATAAATACGTTTAAGACAACCAGGCTCCCAAAGACTAAAGTTACAAAGCTGCAGCAACAAATGGCATAAAAAAGAAAAAACGGCGAGTATTAACGTCCAAACTGCGGCTTATTATATTTGTTCCATCGTTAGTTCACCTTAGAACTGACCATAATAACTCCTGTTTCTTCTCTGAACTGTTGCTCTGACTCTTTCATGTGGCGAGTAGAACAGTTTGAGAAGCTGCAGCTCTGACGATCACAAACAGAGCGGCATGGAGACATTAAAAAATTAATATTAATATATAATTCAAAGATAGGCTATAAGAAGCTATTCGTAATTGTGCATCTTAAAAACACAACTAGGAAGGATGAAGGACGATATAGCGTATATCAGTGAAAAATAATCATTAACTTAACGGACTATAATGTTAAATCATACGGGACACATGAAGTGTCCTCCCCCCTCTCTCGAACAGCTCCGGGAGCTCCACGATCAAAAGATCTGATTGGTCAGTGGGCGGAGATTTTCACAGGTTGATCTCTTATCTCCAACATAACCTGCACCGGAGCAGGTTAGGCGTGCAGCGTAAGTTACCGTGGTGATATACCCAGGTAAGAAGTGAACGACCCTCGTAGGACTGAAAACCCAGGGTTAACCCTGAAGTTACCTCGCTAACCCCAAATCCTGCTTCGTAGTACAGGCCTCAGGGGTCTCTCAATCAAAACAATAACAAAAGATGATGTGGAAGCTGGCAGGAATATGTTTAATGACGATGTATCCAAGTATAATTTACATTACGTTTTTATCACCAGCACATACAGTAACAGTATGACAGATTTCCGTAGCAGTTCCCGCTTCCTTATGCAGTGGTCTTTTAGGTAGGCCTAATATCTGTCATGGCTCCCAGCACGACAAGACACGCCCATTAAAACTTTAAAATTATGGATTTCAGTGGCTTTGATAACTAAATATTTGACGGAATGTAAGTAGGCTACTCAAAAATATATAACATATTACAATATATTGTACCTATACGCACCTGCGCAACAAATAGCTCGCTGTTAGTTGAAGTACATTTTTCATGGTCGCATGGCTGTTTTCTGCACCTATTTTAAGTAGCCTAGCTTTGTCATTTTATTGTTCAAGTAGTGCAGTAGTGTTGACAAAAGATACATTTTCCCGATACAAAGTTGAAGCATTCAGAATTCTAAGAATTGGTAGATGATGCCGGTTCAAACATGGATGTGAAGCCTATTTGAATATGGCGTCCCTGCTGGTGGCAAATGTGCCGACACACGAGCATGAGCTCACTGTTATGATTCCCTCTGTTTAGTTTGTTTATTCCTTGTTGTTGTTGCTTAAATGTAATTCCCTGTTTTATTTTGTCATATTTATCATTGTGTTCCCCTGTTTCCTGTGTATTTTTCTGTAAATATACCTTGGTTAAGTTTTTAATCTGTCTGTTTTATTTAGTCTTTTCCTTCCTCGTGTTCCTTAATTTGCCTGTGTGCATTTCCCTAGTCTTGTCTTAAGTGTGTCCTGTTTTATTTTGCCATTCTTGTCTCCAGTGTTTCTTGGCTTGTCTTACTTCCTCCTTTTGTCTGTTTTCCCTCCATTTTGATTGCATTCATTGTCATCACCTGTGTCTTGTTGTTTGTCTTACCTGTGTCTGATTACCCAGTGTATATAGTTTGAGGCTGTTTTCGAAACCGCGTACTACATACTACTATCTAAATCAGTATGCAGTATATACATGTAAATACTGCATACTCCGTACTGCGTTCAACAGTAGTATGTAGTATGACTGCCAGTCGTCAGTTATTTTGCAGTATGCTTGGCCATGTTAAACTGGTTTCCGGTCCTGGAATGCGGAAGTAAACAACAGCCAATCTGGAGGTAAACGCCGCTACGGTTTAGTGTAATAAGCTGACAAGTGATTCATTTTTTTGTACTTATTTTACATGGACAAAAACATTTACCTGTGAGATCGGGTCGTAGTAGATTCAGCGGTATGTGATTGTCATCAGGGTGCTGTAAATGTAACGGAGACAGATCTGATTCACCTGGCGAAGGTTACGTTCCATCATTCTTGTAATCCTGCTTAAATCAAACTGGGTGCCTTTTCATTCAACTTGTAAGTATGTTTGTGTGTTTTACCCAGACTTTGATTATAGACCATAAAATAATTAATAAAACAGTCAACAATCTCTCATATCTTCTATTATTTATACATAATAACCTGGGTTGAAATATGATTTGCATGCTATTAAAATTGTAGTGTAATTTTCAGGCATTCAGGTTTAACTTTTACTTAGCTGTGGATCATAATTAATAACCGAGCAAGCCAAGAACCCTGTAATTGCAGCTGCTTGTCCAGCTGTGACTCATGCACTGTACGGTCGAAAAAGCAGGAAAATCCGAGGTGGAAATTATAAATATATGAACATGTCATATTCGTTATTGGTTCATGCCCATAATGTGGCAAGATATTCAGTCACCGCTACCGACGAGTTCAAACAGATGCGCTTCGGCATTTCGATCTCTGACCTGGCACTTTGCATTGTGGGAAATAGTACACGAGGTAGACTGGTCCGATGCATACTGTCAATTTTTCCCGAATCAGTATGACATCCTGGTATTTTTGGCATACTGTGAATCTCACAGTTGTTCGCATACTACATACTACATACTGCATTTTGGCCAAATCAGTATGCATGCATCCGATCTAATTCCACGTTCGTTTTGGAAATAGCTGATGCTCAATCTCATCCTCTTTTTCAAAGTCACTGTCAGACTTTTCAGAAATGTGATCCTCACATTCTGAAACCTCTCCCTCTACATCATAATCAAAAACTATATTTATTTATATATATATATTTCCACACTTTTATTAGCCCCGGGTCCGGTGGACCCGAACATCCTGTATGTAATATAAATGTGTAGGGGGGTGTACAGTGTGTGGTCATTGATTTTTTTTTTTTTTCTGATAAATGTTCTTCACAGAAAATGAGCCAAGGCCAATGAGTTTGAGTTTGAAAAAATAATTAATCGTATCATTTTTCTTTTGATAAAAAATGAAAACGGGTCCCACAGACCCGAACACCATACAAGGGTTAATCCATGCTCGTTTGTTTTGATTTGGAGGCGCACGTGAAATGACGTTTTACGGTTAATTTCGCACAGCATTGTGGGTGTTAAAATACAATTCATTTCCTGAAAGTATGCATCCAATCCATGCTGAATAAAACCCGGAAGTTAGTATCCATACTGAAATGTTCAGTATACTGAGGTGGACACAAAAAATGCATACTGAATGACCACGAGAGTTCAGTCTACTGAAACTCCCTACTGAAAAGTCTGCACTGCATACTGAACTGTGGCTATTCGGAAAGGGCCTATGTGTTCCTTCCCTTCTGTGTTTGTTCATACATGTATGTCAACCTACCCGTGTTCTTGTGTGGATTTTTCTGTGTTATTCCCAGTTGTTGTATTTTTCCCTTCTTTTGGAATTTCAGTCGGACTTTGAAGGACTTAGTGCATGTAAGGTTGTTTTTATTTTAGCCTTTTGGTCTTTTTGTTTACTAAAATATTTTTGGTTTTCTGCACGTCCTCTTTGTTTGACACACTTGCAAGTAATTCCCGATTAAGCTAACGTGACCAAAACCTATTAAGTTAACCATTGTCCGAGCAGTCTGCAAATACCAAAGCAGAAGTTTGTATGCAACTCGTGAAACCAAAATAAACTGTCATTTTTGTGTTTTGACCTATCCTAAGATAGAGATCCTTTCAAACCTTAACCATGCGTTCTTTTGCCTTACCCAAACCAAACAGACTGCTTGATGTTCTTCAAGAGTTGGACATAAAAAAGGGGGAGCTTCAATGTGCTTTAAAAAAACAGGCAGGAAAGGAGGAATTCTTTTTACAGCTGTTGACAAGTGCAGACCCACTGCACTGGCCAAAAAAGAGAAACGGGCCATGGCAATTTTAGTACAAAGCAACTTCAAAAACCAATATCCAAGAGTACATTATGCAAGGTCGGGAACATGCTGGAAAAGGAAAATAAACTGTGGTGCAAAATCACATTGCAAAAACCCCAATGATGCCCCATGAATGACAATTGAAGTGTTTGAGGGTTGTCAGTGGTAAAGGCTTGTTTCTTAGAGAGGGAAAAGAAGAAGTGAATTTATCATCAGACTCCCAAACAGAGTGTCTCTGAGGGCCAGGCCGCAATGAGTGCTGGAATGGAAAGATGTCCAATGTACTTTTTCTGTATATAATAATAATAAGTTTGATTTATATAATGCTTTTCAAGAAACTACACATTAGTTCAAAGTTGAAAGACCAAAACAGCAGTTGGAACAAACAGCAACATTACACACTGGTCAAAAAGCAACAACATATAAACCACTTCAAAAAACCTCACAAAATTAAACGCTTTTTTGAAAAGATGAGTCTTGAGCAATGATTTGAATGTTGATGGATCAGTGCAGCCTTGAATATGTGTGCGGAGTGAGTTTCAGAGAAAGGGAGCCGCTATGCAGAAGGCTTTATACCCTCCTAGGTTCAGCTTGTGGAGACAAAAGGGTTGGCGTCGTAAGAACAGAGGCTACAGGAAGGAGTGTGACGGTGGAGGGGTTAGTGAAGTAGGAGTTGACCTGGTGGTTGAGTGCTTTGTGAGTGAGGAGCAGGATTTTTAATTGGATGTGGTATGGGACAGGGAGCCAATGGAGATTTTGAAGGACAGGGGTGAGGTTTGGTTGAGCAGGCATGCAGCAGAGTTCTGTAAGTATTGACGTTTATTGAGGACTTTGGATGATGTGTTGTAAAGGATGCTATTACTGTAATCCATTCTGAATGTGATATGGGCATGGATTAGTGTTTTAAGCAGCATGAGTAGTGGAAATAATGGACGGAGGGTAGCTATGTTTTAAAGGTCCCATATTATGCTTTTTCTGGTTTTATATGCTCTTCAGTGTGTTTTTCAGGTGTCTTGTGCATGTTTAGGCACATCTATGTGCAAAAATTCAAAGTCCGCGGAAACGCGGCTTCTCCTACCTCCTCCTGTTAGCAGTAGCAGTAGCAGCATGTAACGCTCGGTTCTAGCCCCCCTCGTTGAAAAGTGCAGTGTGATATCACTCTCCGATGATGTCACTGATCCAAGCCCATTGGCTCGTTGTGGCAAGCACAAGCTCATGCTATTAGCTACATTCCCAATATGGTAAAAGGGGCGTAACATTTCCGAGAATTGTCCGAACGACTGACCAATTACAACAGAGCAGATCGGCCAACAAACACAGGCAGATGAGACGGGCTGCATCGATCGGCAGTACATGAAAACAGACACTTTTTTCGAACATTAGCGATTGTGAACGTACTTTAGTAGGCACATAAATTAGATATATGAACCCCAAAAAGGGCATAATATGGGATCTTTAAAGGTGGGGGATAGCGGACCACGGTTCTTGTGAGCTTGGTGACGTGTTGACCAAAGGGGAGGCTGCTTTCAAAATGATTCCAAGTTTGCGGATAGGATTGGAGGGAGATGGTGGAGTTGTCATTTTTTGTCACTGTATGTACTAGTCAGTGGTTTGCTTTCTTCTCCTACTCACTCACTCACAACATGTTAAAATCTGCTTGCTATTCAAGTTGCCCTTTTAAACTTTATTTGACAAATTAAATAAGGAAAGATATTAACAGCAAAGTCAGTCCCCACTTTCTGTCTAGGTCATAAGTAATTGTGAAAATATTTTAGTTTTAACTCTGATGTCCTCTGGCTCTGCATCACCTCGCTGTGATTTACTGCAGGGATGGGAAGATTATATCCTGTGGAATCGATACGAAGTTTCTAACATGTCTCTTAACTCATTTGGGTTCAATTTCTTTTCAATTGAAAATATAAATAACAACATAGATTAAAAAAAATGTTTTAAACATAGACGGCTGCAGCTCTTCCAAAGCTCTTTACTGAATCAAAATTGTGAGAATACCAGAGAGGAACAAAGTGGGGTGTGTTACTACATTTCTCCTTTAAGTAAAACTGAGCAAGGTGCATTGTTTCCTTACATAGACTGTAAATATTAATGGACGAAACCTGAGTAATGTCTCCCATCTGTTTCTTCAGGGGGCTTTGGAAGCCCGTCGGTGGCGGTCGCCATGTTGAAATCCTGGCTCAACCGAACGTTCATTAAGTCTAACTACAGGCTAAGAGTTTGAACTGAGGCGGGTGTCAAGCCTTTTGCCAAACCATTTTATCGCGCCCGGCCTTCAATCAGGTCAGCTTTGCGCCTACCTATGCATAACTTGTGTCCTTCATTAAATTAAAAATGGACGAGTTATAGAGGTTTTTAGAGCAATTCATGTTATTCTCGAAGAAAGACTTTGACATTTTCTCATGAGTTCCAAATGAAGACCTTAGTTTTCTTTGTATTGTAACAAATTCTTAAATTGAAATTCAGTGTAAGCAACATGTGTCAGTGGTCTTTCCATTAGAGGAGCCAATGCATCACAGAAACACAAATGATATCTGTAAGAAAAATCTGTAACCTAAGAGTACTGAGATAATTACAGTACATATTCCACTCTGTTCCTTTTATTCAAAGTGATTTTATGACCCATGGGTGGTAAGCTTGCGTTGAAGTAATTACAGCAGCCGGACCTATACATTACATAATAGCCTAAGGCTTTATATTTAGGCCCCTGTGGGAGGATTGCAGAGAATTGCACAGGTTTTTCTTTCATGATGATGAAAGAAAAGAGCTGCAGAGGGAGAATTTCCAACATATGAATTGATCCTCTCTAGAAATGTGTTAGAGGCAACATTCTTTGGAAAACGTTATGGTAATATAACCCTTTAGGCCCTATTGAACTCCCTGCGAAAAATAGCTTTGCACACATTGGGCCTCATTTATCAAACGAACGTACGACCGAAAACCGTGCGTACGACCATTTCCACGCAAACTTCGGCATTTATCAATTTGGACGTAAGCGGAAGCTGCGATCAGATCTCACGTCAGGTCTGAGCTCGTGTACGCAAATTCGAGTCTGTGGATTTGCGGTGCAGCACAGCAAAATCTGGCGGAAAATAATGAACAAACCTCAGCTGTCATTAAGCATAAGCAGTCACATATTTAGAACAGATCAAAACGGATTATTAAAACGAAAACATTTCTTTTAAAGCCCATGTTTTTACTGATACCACTTTCAAAAAATTAAACAATAGGATAAATAGCCTAAGATGACAACGAATTATTACACATTAAAATGTGAAAGAATCATAAATACAAGCAGAAATGTGTGTTTGCAAATTAACTAATGGCAAAAATGTGTAATTGTTTTTGTTTTTGTCCGATGGGTGTGACAGAACTGGAACAAAAATTGAAAGCACCTGTTGAGATAATCATCGTTCCACTGTGGTTGGTCAGATGTTTATTCATTCCCCTATTTAAACAGATGCTTTGACAGTTATCAAGTCTTGATGATGGCAGACTTGCTTATTTTGGAGGAGCAATACGCGCGTGTCAGACGTGAGCGCGTCTTCAGGGACCGCAGGGATCTCCTCATGGAGAGTGATGCCTGGTTGATCAGTCGCTTTCGGCTCCCAAGGCATGTGCTTATTGATTTATGCAATAATGTAGCTGCTGGATTAAAGAGAGAAACCAGGCGGTCAAATGCCTTACCTGTACCAGTTCAGGTGCTCGCCACGCTGGGGTTTTTGGCCACCGGGACCTTTCAGCGAGAGGTCGGGGACAGGGCTGGGGTCTCCCAGCCAACGATCAGCAGGACGATGCCAGCAGTGTTGGCTGCAATAAAATCTCTCTCCCGAAAATACATTCGTTTCCCATACAATGATGCCCAGCAAGCTGTGATTAAAAGGCAATTTTATGAGATTGCTGGGTTTCCAAATGTGGTTGGAGCGATTGATTGTACTCATGTGCGTCTGAAGGCACCATCCATGAATGATTACGCATTCATCAATCGCAAAAACTACCACTCCATAAATGTCCAGGTGATTTGTGATGCCAAGCTATCACTTTTAAACGTGGTGGCCAGGTGGCCAGGGGGGACACACGATTCTTTTATTTTTCAAAACAGCTCTGTTGGCGCGCGGCTGCAGGAGGGCGCACTGCAAAGCCAAAGTCATCTCCTCGGTAAGTGGCTACCCTCGATAAATTGCATTACACTAAACAAGGTATCAGATGATTAACATTTTGGTATGGTTCTTCTAGGTGACAAGGGTTATCCTCTAACGGAATACCTTATAACCCCGCTGGCAAACCCCGCTACAGTGCAGGAACGCAGGTTCAACAGTGCGCACACACGCACACGGGTCACAGTCGAGCGCTGCTTCGGGTCGCTGAAGGGCAGGTGGCTCTGTCTCGGACCTGCAGGGGGAATGCTACTGTATACCCCAGACAAAGTGTGCGATATCATTTTGGCCTGTTCAGTTTTGCACAACATTGCACTGGTGAATGGAGTGCCCTTCGATGTGCCGGCGCAGCCGGATGAGCCCATGCCCATGGAGCCGTGGCCAGCACAGCCTCCACAGGGGGCTGTACGGAGGAGACAGGACCTCATTTGTCGCTTTTAAAACGTTAAGTATACCTTAAACTCTTGCAAATGCTCTGCAGTATTAATCAGTAATGTGAAGTATTGTTGGTGGAATTGGCTAAAGGCATACTAAACACAGACAACATTTAGTCATTTAAACATTTTATTATGGCTTTTTTAGAGTTTCATTTATTTCTTTTAGTGTCTCATTAATTGCGTCAAGTGCGCCGACGACTGAGGCCAATAACCTGCATATCTCCCCTTGTCTCTCCAGGACCTCTGCCGTGATCAGGTTCGGTCTGGGCGCAGCACGGGGGGCCGAGGGCACGCGCTCACTCTCGGCAGTAGTGGGACCGCTCTGGGGAGCAGATCTGGCTGACATCATGCTGGTGCCTGGCTCTGAAATATTTAATACAATAAAAATGTCACCCATGTAACATGTGTAAGCCTTATTATTTGTAAGAAATGGTGTACAGTCAGTTTGATTTTTCAATGCAAGCAAAAGGGGGTTGTTAGTTACCATTCTGCTCTGGGTCTGATGCCAGTGCGTCTGTGTCACCTCCACCACTTATGCCACAGATCGACTCGGACCCAATTAAGGAGGCAATCTTTTCCTCCGTCCCCGTCAGGATCAGGCTGGAGTCTGGTTGGCCTCCTCCAGTCTTCCTGATGCTGCGTTTAAACGCAGCAACACGTTTCTTGGTGGCCAGCTTCAAATCCGACCATTTTTTCTTGACCTAAATGTAAAGAATTGTTTTGATCAATTAGCAGAAATAAGCTTTTAAGCTGGGGATGAAAAGATTCATTTAAGTCGTTAGGCATGGGTTAAGTTATTGAGAATTATATTCAAACCTCAGCTGGAGTCCGTTCCTGTACGGCAACGCTGTTGACTGCCTCCGTTATTTTTTTCCAGACAGCGTTTTTATGAGCCCCTTTTATGCCACTCTTCAGACTGCCAAAAAAGCACTGTTTTGTTTCTTTCCACCTCCGATGTCAGGATGCCGATCTCCGTGTCAGAAAAGTTTCTTTTCTTACTAGTGTTTCGTCTCTCCATGTTTGACCTCAGTGGGCGAGGCCTCCGAACCAGGAATATTTATGGGCGTAACATGTTAATGACGATCGAATTCAGCCGCCGCATTTATCAAGGCCCGCTCATTCGTACGCTCAGATTGGTCAGATACGAACGTTTCATAAATCGCACGTGTGTCCTGTCGTAAGACCAAATCTGCGCTCAGATCTGCACCTGTTTTCACGCAAGATTGATAAATGAGGCCCAGTGTGTTTTGTATTTTCCACCTCAGTTTTCATTTTCTTGCCTAGCATCACTGTTGTTTAAATAGCAAATGAACTTGCACCCGTGTTAGCGTCTAGGATTGCGTTCGTCTTAAAATAAGGTGTGCTCAGGAGCAAAGGTGGCACAGTCCTACCTTGAGGACACAGAAGGTGATTGCTAATAGACCACCTTAAAACTGGTCTAAAGTCTGTGGAGTAGTTTGTTCCTGCTACGCTCCCCAGGCACTCTCATCATGCACGCTTACTCAAATACGCCTTTTTGTCTTATATATGCAAAAACACACACAGAAGCACACACATTCACACGCTTTCATGCAAAGTGTTGGATTTATAATCATTCTTTTTAAATAACCTCCAACGATTGAACCCACAGATATTAATACAAACTGTCCAGTGTCCATTCTGCACAGATTAGAGGATACCAGCAGATAAAAAAAAGTAAATAAATGTTACCCGCTTATATTTTAAGCCTATATTTGATGTTAAGCACACATAACATTATTGTGTTAAGCACACATAACATTAGATCCTGTCAGCGTGTCTGGAGATTTTAATATTTAATGAGGATACACTTTTGAGCATCATGCCCAAATGTTCGCAGCGTCTTTTTTTCTGATTGTCTCGGATGTTGTAGGAATTATCCAGTGAATATCACTTCAGTCAACCATCAACATATTTCATACAGTCGCCTGTGTGTGTTCTGTGTTTTAATGGGCACAATGAAAGGAGAAAGCGCTAAATACGCTGGCAGGAGTTCAGTCAGTTAAGATTGAAATACGCTGTGTAAATAACAATGTGCAAGCCTGAAGGAGCACCAGGATCTCAAAGGGAATGACAGCTGACACTGATTGGTTTGAGTCATGTTAAGCCCAAAACACACCTATGTATAATCAAGCGACTTAATCCAACCTTTTTGCTTCCTTTGCCTCACATATCACCCACATTGTGCGCCGCATAATTGGCAGAATGTAGTCAAACATGCCACAAATCACTTTCAGACCACTTTTAGCATCAGCGCATTTTACGCTGTCAAAATGTGGCACTTTGAATTCATTCATACAATAGATTTTTTTCTGTAAATAGTGCTGATATCAGACTTTATTGCCAATAATTGACACAAGTTTGACTCTAAAGTTGGTCTTTGTGAGTGAAACATCCAAAGATCTTCCTTTTTTAATAAATAAATGTAGAGGTGATGTAGTTTGCTGAAATTGACCTTCACACTCTGGAGTTGTAAGCTATACTCTTGCAAACACCCTGATTATGTTTTATTTAAATTGATTATTTTGGGGAATAACTAAATCTATTCTTACAACTAGAAGATCCACATTCAATATCAACACTTTACAGAAGCATGCTTCATTCATACACGGTTGCCAAATAGGGCTTATTAGATCCCTTCCATGGTTTCTGTTGGTGTTTGATTCACGTCTTCCTCCTTGTTTGAAAGGAACAAATATGTCAGTGGCTGTGTCCACAAATTCTCTTTTACATCTTTCCAGTGTATTAGCCTTTTTTTATTTGAGTATGTAAGCCGAATAAACAGTTGCATATCAGCCTCTCACCTGAGGAAGTGTAGCCTGACATTGCTAGATTTTTAAGTGATTCTTTATTTATAATCTCAAGCATGCACACACTAAAAGATACAAAAATAATGGCACATACCAAACTACAGGAGAAATGCACAACCTCATGTAACTCCACATAAACAATGGAGACAGCGGTTACATTTGCGTTTTTAATGCTTTGCGCGGATAGGAAAAAAAAAAAAGATGAGTTTGGGTGAAGATATGGCTGGAGAGATATGGACAACATGGACTGTTTGTTCTTCAGCGAGAACTAGAGGGAAGATTTTAATTGTTATTTGCATTTCAGGTGTGCAGTGCACCCGTACAGGTTGTGTCTTGCTGCAGATTGCCATGACTACTGTCCTCCCTTGTCCCTTGCGACTCTACAGAAGCGTACTGCATTCATGTGGGGGACTTTTTTTTTTTTGCTTGGTTTCTTGTTATAACGAGATAAAGATCTCGTTATAACGAGAAAATATCACATTACAAAGACTAAAAAGATACTAGAGGGTTAATGAAGTTTGCATTGTGGCAGGCAGAGGAGGGAGGAAGATCAAAAGGCAACGATGACCAGGGTTATTAATTTGATTATGTTTTATTTCCATCTTGGTTTAAGGCATTGGGAAATATTAGCGTCTTTGAGTAATATAGATGGTAATCTCATTAACTTTGCGCAGGCATCTGAAGGTGTTAAGCACACTCTGACCTACTTGACAGCGTTATTCCTCCAGGATCAGTTAAATAGATATGGTATGCTTCACGGATATAAAGTCATGCATCTGAAATGCATTCAAGCTGGCTACGTGATGTCTCAAGGTATGATTAGGCATTTACTGAAAATACTGGATCACCATGGAGTACAACTGCGGCCATGGGATCGCCTGCAATGGCGTCTATACCAAAACCCAGGCCCGAATTTCTTGTGGCATGTTGATTCCTACAACTGAAACCATATGGGATCTGTATTAACGGTGCAATCGCCGGGTTTTCACATTTGGTTATATGGCTCCATGCATATTCTACAAGTAGCAATCCCAAGGTCGTCGCTGGATACTCCATGGACGAAGTGGCAACAAGAAATGGAACTGCTACCAGGATTCTGTCGGACATGGGAACAGAGAACGGTCACATGGAGCAGATGCAAATGGGTTATGTTACAGAGTTGCAGTAATCTAAATCATGACATGACCATCACAATTTAGGCAGGTACAGGCCTACTTGGTAATCTATAACATGTTTACCTTGCGTGATCTAAATAAAACAATAAAATCAGTCATAGATTTGCATTCATCAATAAAGTATGATTTACTGCAATTAGGTAATACAAATAAAGGGATTCATTTAACAGGAAAAACTTGAGGTATTTGGTCCAAAGCTGACTGAAGCACACGGATTTAAGACATCAAACTTTTTTATTATAATAGCGTTTCGACTCCATGCGTCTTCATCAGTGTCAAAAAGTGATTCATACTATTTCTCTCAATAACCTACAGTAAGGAATACCATTCGGCCTAAGCCTCATTCTGGTTTGTTATACGGTGTAGTATACAGGACAAAGAAAAATAACTTTGTAAGATATTTGTCTGCCAACATTTGGGACCACAAATACAGTATTTGAGCTCATGAATGTGCTATATTTGAGTTGATAACCTTTTTTGTTCTTCCCAGAGAGAATTGCAGGAAGTTGTCCATCTCTGGAACAGTCACAGAATCCACCCGAGCAGAAATGCTGTCTCCTGGTGGACATCCACTGATGCTGTACACACTCCCTCAACTGTTTGGGGCTAGGGATTACCTCAAAGAGGTGTCTCAACAACAGATTCAGACCTGCAGAGAGGAATGCCTTCTGAGAGGCCCATATCCATGTGATAAGACAGTCTTTCACATTTGTTGCCTAGCCATGGCAGAAAACAACATCCATCCACCCACCTCACCTGAAGAAGCCATTGAGCTTTATCTCTTCCTACAAGGTTACATACGCTCTCAGCTATAGGTAGGTTGGCTGCTTATGAAAAAAGCACAGAATTTGTAGTTCGTCACTGCTATAATGTAAGTCCTCAAATGTCTTGCTTTGCCCACAACTCAAAGATGTTCAGTTTTCTGTCATAGAGGAGTACAGCTGGGAACGGCTCCAGCCACCCGCGAACCCGAACAGGAAAAAAGCGATATAGAGAATGGATGGTTAAACTGTCTGGATGGACTTCTGACACTTTAAGGATGAGACACGTAAAAAAAAAAGGATTTCAACAAAGAAAGAAAATAGTGTAAAGTGGTGCAGTGAAAAACACTATGGGCCTCATTTATCAATCTTGCGTGAAAACAGGTGCAGATCTGAGCGCAGATTTGGTCTTACGACAGGACACACGTGCGATTTATGAAACGTTCGTATCTGACCAATCTGAGCGTACGAATGAGCGGGCCTTGATAAATGCGGCGGCTGAATTCGATCGTCATTAACATGTTACGCCCATAAATATTCCTGGTTCGGAGGCCTCGCCCACTGAGGTCAAACATGGAGAGACGAAACACTAGTAAGAAAAGAAACTTTTCTGACACGGAGATCGGCATCCTGACATCGGAGGTGGAAAGAAACAAAACAGTGCTTTTTGGCAGTCTGAAGAGTGGCATAAAAGGGGCTCATAAAAACGCTGTCTGGAAAAAAATAACGGAGGCAGTCAACAGCGTTGCCGTACAGGAACGGACTCCAGCTGAGGTTTGAATATAATTCTCAATAACTTAACCCATGCCTAACGACTTAAATGAATCTTTTCATCCCCAGCTTAAAAGCTTATGTCTGCTAATTGATCAAAACAATTCTTTACATTTAGGTCAAGAAAAAATGGTCGGATTTGAAGCTGGCCACCAAGAAACGTGTTGCTGCGTTTAAACGCAGCATCAGGAAGACTGGAGGAGGCCAACCAGACTCCAGCCTGATCCTGACGGGGACGGAGGAAAAAATTGCCTCCTTAATTGGGTCCGAGTCGATCTGTGGCATAAGTGGTGGAGGTGACACAGACGCACTGGCATCAGACCCAGAGCAGAATGGTAACTAACAACCCCCTTTTGCTTGCATTGAAAAATCTGACTGTACACCATTTCTTACAAATAATAAGGCTTACACATGGAGCTCAGCGTAAGTTCAGACAGGAAGACTGGTGTTCGTGCACTCATTCATTCACCTCCTCACTTAACTTCAAACTACTCCCTCTATCTCCTACTCTGGTGATCAGCTGAACACGGGCGTGTATCAATTAAGTAATTAAGCCTCAACCTTTCTCAACCAATCACCCTGCTGTGTCAAATGCGTAAAACAGCTTCTCTCTCCCACAGCCACCTTGTTGTTTCAGTGCAGCCGCTGCACGACACACTTGCTGTGTGTTCATGCGGGCAGCGGGATAGCGCAGCCTAAATCAGTTTCAGCTCAAAAAAGAGAAAGTCATCTCCACTCGAATGTCGCCAGCCTCACGGGCACCGGCAGGACACGCTGGTGCAGGAGCAGCCTGATCATCTAAAAACAGTCTGGTAATCATCTAAGCTGTCTCTCGCAGGCTCCACTCTCGCATTAATATCCCCGTCTCACCATCGGCGACAGCGTCCCTCACGGTCGCATGCCTGCTTCACGAATCATGTTCACTCAACAGTGAATCCACGCAGCTGCGGGCTCCGCTGGTCGGCGACACAGGCGGGCAAACATCATCGTGTTTCTGTCTCAGGTAAATCGGGAAACTCCCAGATTCCTTTTTCGTGACGACAGAAAAGCGGGCATTATGGTTGGCACTAACTCTAGGCTTATATTTAACTAATAACGTCTTTATTTTATAATTAGGATCAAAACTTATATCAGCGTTTTCTCATCACTGCTACCGGCCTGAGCCTGTCCCTTTAAGTAGGTGGCTTATAGGTAAATGTAGGCGATGAGAAGTAAACAGGAGTCTCCCGCTACGGTACGGAGTATGTGTATGCAGGCGCAGGTGTGTGATTAAAGTGAGCCGGTTAAGAGAAATGTACTCTGCCTTTCCTCCTACTTTGTGCGCCGAATAAACGGACTGCCTGTTACCAGCCCAAAACGAGCCAAACAGCTGTCCTGTACTATGGTTAGGGACGACGAAGCTGACGAAATAGGTAACACTGCGGTTAAATATTTTAACTGTTTATTTGCTTTTATTGGTTTCAATCACTACACGGCTCGTCGGAGCAATCACGTGTCTCACCACGCAGGTGTTCAGCCTGCATACTCCGGTGAAGCAACCGGTTACAACGAGCTGCAGCCGCGGCGCATATTCCTTCCGCATATCCATTAACAGTTTGAGTAAGACTCTGTTCTTTCAATGTTACTTCCCCACACTGTGTTCCGTCGTTCAGTTACTTGGTCCAGTAGGGCATCATATGTAATTCAAATCAGCTACATGGGCTGATCATTCAATCTGGATCTTTAATCCTCTATAGGGCACTCATTGAAATACTTTGAAATTCAAAAAATTCAACCTCAGAGTGTTATTGAAGGACATAACAATACTTTATTTCTGTCGTAAAATTTTCAATGTCATGTAGAAAATCAACATCAACGAAGTTACCATATTTGGTTCCTTGGCCTTTAAGGGGTTAAGTAATTGCTCAGCTTCACGTGCGTCGGGGCTCATGGCGTCAATCATCAATGCATTTCCTCGACTACTTTTACCCGATTACAATAATTATTTAAATCAATGGGGGGAATAGTAATAAGGGCAATAAAGCAGTAGGAATGAGCATACCAGGTCTGTTTAATAATAAGAGTATTTCGCATAATTCAACTTCATGCTCTATTCCTTAAAGGTAAGCCTAGATCTCATAGAAAAGTCCCCTTTAATCATTGCACAACGGGCATTAATTGACCTGAGCGTTTAGACTTTTTGTTCACTCAGGGTGTTCTAAGCATTTTATTCATGGAAAACGTCAGCCAGTCATATTAAAAAAAAAAAAAAAAAAAAAAAAAAGTTTTTCCAGCATGAATAGGCTCGTAGTCTATTTCTTCTGCCCAGCGGCTTGCTCTAGCCTATATACATGCCGTACAATTTCAATGTATTCATCAGATTGAAGTCATACAAGGGCTGCATAATTAATTGCTCCGTTCCTGATATGAGGATTTGCCATAATCACATTATGGAGTCTGGAATTATTTAAATGAATAAATAGGTAACATGTTTAAATTAACAAGCTACTTGTTACTTGGCATGCCCACAGTTTACCTGGGGTGACACCCTAATTAAAACTGACCAGACGGCGTAGAATTATGTCTACTAATTCATGCAAACAAGCTCATCACTTAGAAATCGACTTTTCAAGCGATAAAATACCTGGACACGTCAATGCCGACAAAGAAGTTATACAGTCTTGAAATGCTTTGTTCGCACAAAGGAGACTGCGATCCAGTAGAAGTCGCCTTGTGTACCAGCATGAAACCAAAACAACTCGAGCTGCATCGTCGAGTTAGCAGGCTAATGGTAGCGCTGGAGTCTGCGCATAGCTTTACTTTGCACGTAAATTGACACAAAATTACCATAATAGATGCTTGCAGTTATCAAGTAAGCAGTGAGTACAGTATGTTATTCTCCTGTTCTATAGTCCCTCAATTAATCAACTTCATACGCAAGGGGATGAGCCAGGCGGCCGTCCAGGTTACTCAAACACGATGTCGATACGGCTCAGACAACATCAGAGACAGCGGGACTCGGGTGTCACACTCATTGCAAACAGTCAGGACCCAGAGACTTTGTACCCAGGATATACTTGAGCTCTGATATATTCTGGCGAAAAATGTCGCTCAATCAGCTTTCAAACCATGTAACAGCCAGACTATCATGGTAATCCAAAACAGCACGACAGGTGGTGACTCGTTATGTTTTAGTTTTAATTGGGAGTCGTTACACTCTGACAACCATCCTGCTGGCATGTAAACCGGGAGAGCACTCTCTAATTCAGAAATTAGTCGGCGCAGGGTAGTATTTATTACTGCTGAAGTACAAGTGATTTAGCATGCGCCACGGAAACCTGACATGGTATGGTGATGTTAATATGTAGGATGAGTGCCATGTGGAATTCCCACTATATCGTTATTCAACGATCTGAGGCTAACCAGCTATCTAGGATTTCTGCTAACGGCTACCTGCTTCCGGCCCTCCACCCGTAACAGCAACTTAACAAATCAAACAGCATCACAGTTCTACGAGTTGCAAGTGGGAACAGTAGGTGATGGTCCTATCAAGGCAAATCACTAGACGTGTAGATAGGAGCAGCTTCTACAGACTGATGGGCTTTCATGGGAATGTCTAATCCCGAGCTAAATCGAGGATCTATAACTTACTATTAGACGTAGGTCTCATAGCCTCGTCATACTAGTCATGGTAATTTGACTTCATTCAGCGTTCGTGTCACGGTTCTCCCCTTAACATTTAATTCCAGCGGGCGTTGCGACAGCTACATAAAGTCCAATGGTAAACCAATCGTCATATTTTCCCAGGGATGCAGTCATCCCTAGATTTTG
Organism: Tautogolabrus adspersus; assembly: GCA_020745685.1. Classification (NCBI taxonomy): domain Eukaryota; kingdom Metazoa; phylum Chordata; class Actinopteri; order Labriformes; family Labridae; genus Tautogolabrus; species Tautogolabrus adspersus. The sequence continues at coordinate 11,220,748 of CM036544.1, forward strand.
GGGGGGAACTGCACTCCTGTATAGTCAAGGCAGACTACATCCAAGCATTTATGCAAAACGAACAATCGCAACATGACTCGATGAGTCTGCGCATTTTTGCAAGTTTATCATTTATATGCTGCAGCGTAAACATCAGTCACCGTGACAATAAGATTCTCAGTCATCATGGTGGCGGATCTGTCATTCATTGCTATAGTTCACGTCTAGCACATTTCCTAATCATCTTACCATGAAAATTAAAATCATGTATCCTGGCCATCAACTCGTTCAGACTCTGCCAGGACCTGCAATCTTCGTATCAGAGGGTACTCTGGTGCCAAAGACGTTACTAATAAGGCTAACATGGTTTGCATTTCCACAGCATCTCAACTTGATATCACAGGTTCCTCGAGCGTCAAGGACGTGACTTATAGTTTAATGCAGCTCGTATTACATCATTTCTACATCATCATTGCGGGTAAATGTTTACATTTTCAAGATCACTGCTGCATGAACGTAACATTCTGCAGCAATTGCTTCCACGCATTTTGCCATGCTTTAGTGCTTTGGATAATTTTCTGGGCTATGCGGCCTTGCTCAGGAAGTCCTGGTCAGCTGGCACGTGCTGGCTGGTAGAATCACATTTCACTAAGGTCAACCAGACCTACGGCATACAGGCCACGTCAGGTCAATCACGGGCCTCAGAAAAGCCAGGCACATGGCAAATTTCAGGTAATTCCTTTTAGAATAGTCACTGCCACAACTGCAGCCAATCAAGGCATTCCATCCTCTTCTCTTCGACATCTCGGAGGATGGTCTTCCCCTGACTTCCAGGCCATATTCATCCAGATATCAGTGCGGTTCTGGTAAGCCAAAGATAACTAAAACCTTAACTACCGGTAAGAAAGCTCATATAACTGGTGGTGGTGAATATTATGGTCATTCGAATACGTGACTGGTGTAAACTTCTCCTTCCTAATTACTGGGGTCACTACCTTTGTGTTCAATTGTCACAGTCAGGCTGGCCACGTGTCAGGTCGACGGACCCAGACACGCCGGGCCAGAAGGCTATAGGTCGAGGCATCAGCAGTCATGGCTGGCCACATGTCAGCGGTCGTCGGACCCAACATGCCGGGCCTCATGACTCCAGGGCAGCTTAGAAGTCACACTGGCCATGAGGCGGTCAACGGACCCTCATGCTGGGCCACAGACTTTAGGGCTTAGTCATGAGGAGCCACGTGTCAAGGCAGCAGTCCCATACATGCCGGCCTCATGACTACACGCAAGCACAAGTAGTCGCGACAGGCACACGTTACGTGGTCGACGGACTTAAAACGTGCCAGCCTACGACTATAGGTCAGTCTTCAGTCAGTCATGAGGAGCCGCGTGTCAGGGCAGCAGTCCCATACATGCAGGCCTCATGACTACACGCAAGCACAAGCAGTCGTGACAGGCATACGTTACGTGGTCGACGGACTTAAAACGTGCTAGCCTACGACTATAGGCCAGTCTTCAGTCAGTCGTGCTGGGCCTCATGGGGTCGTCGGACCCCATACACGCGGGCCACGACTACAGGGCAGTTTAGCGGGTCATGTGAGCCAATTGTCAGGTCAAGACCTCGACACAGCGGGCCTCATCATGACCCAGGTAAGTCCCTATATGCACAGGGTGAATGTCCTCTGATGTTATATCAATCCCTGTCACATCATTATATCTAACTCTAACTCTCCCCACAGTATCCATGCAGCCAGCAAGGTAAAACCATGTTAAATGTCTACCTTCGTCTTTCTCACTTTCTTTTGGGGGGTATCCTATCAGGCGTCGGCCTCACGACCCCTCCGTGTACAGGAAGTCGTCACGATGGAGCCTAGCCCCCCAAAGACTTTGCACATTTCATTCTAAAATTGTCGCACATTTCATTGTTAATAAATAATTGTTCATTCTCAATTAGCCTAAGTCTCTCCTGATTGAAATGGAGCTCAGCGTAAGTTCAGACAGGAAGACTGGTGTTCGTGCACTCATTCATTCACCTCCTCACTTAACTTCAAACTACTCCCTCTATCTCCTACTCTGGTGATCAGCTGAACACGGGCGTGTATCAATTAAGTAATTAAGCCTCAACCTTTCTCAACCAATCACCCTGCTGTGTCAAATGCGTAAAACAGCTTCTCTCTCCCACAGCCACCTTGTTGTTTCAGTGCAGCCGCTGCAACCCTCCTCCGCCCCAGTCACCTCCATCCAGCTCAGCAGAGTCCAGATTCTGGCGAATCCCACTCCTCATCACAGCCTCCATTCCTCTTCACCACCACCAGTGTCTAGACTCCATAGGGGGGTATCCTATCAGGCGTCGGCCTCACGACCCCTCCGTGTACAGGAAGTCGTCACGATGGAGCCTAGCCCCCCAAAGACTTTGCACATTTCATTCTAAAATTGTCGCACATTTCATTGTTAATAAATAATTGTTCATTCTCAATTAGCCTAAGTCTCTCCTGATTGAAATGTTACATGGGTGACATTTTTATTGTATTAAATATTTCAGAGCCAGGCACCAGCATGATGTCAGCCAGATCTGCTCCCCAGAGCGGTCCCACTACTGCCGAGAGTGAGCGCGTGCCCTCGGCCCCCCGTGCTGCGCCCAGACCGAACCTGATCACGGCAGAGGTCCTGGAGAGACAAGGGGAGATATGCAGGTTATTGGCCTCAGTCGTCGGCGCACTTGACGCAATTAATGAGACACTAAAAGAAATAAATGAAACTCTAAAAAAGCCATAATAAAATGTTTAAATGACTAAATGTTGTCTGTGTTTAGTATGCCTTTAGCCAATTCCACCAACAATACTTCACATTACTGATTAATACTGCAGAGCATTTGCAAGAGTTTAAGGTATACTTTACGTTTTAAAAGCGACAAATGAGGTCCTGTCTCCTCCGTACAGCCCCCTGTGGAGGCTGTGCTGGCCACGGCTCCATGGGCATGGGCTCATCCGGCTGCGCCGGCACATCGAAGGGCACTCCATTCACCAGTGCAATGTTGTGCAAAACTGAACAGGCCAAAATGATATCGCACACTTTGTCTGGGGTATACAGTAGCATTCCCCCTGCAGGTCCGAGACAGAGCCACCTGCCCTTCAGCAACCCGAAGCAGCGCTCGACTGTGACCCGTGTGCGTGTGTGCGCACTGTTGAACCTGCGTTCCTGCTCTGTAGCGGGGTTTGCCAGCGGGGTTATAAGGTATTCCGTTAGAGGATAACCCTTGTCACCTAGAAGAACCATACCAAAATGTTAATCATCTGATACCTTGTTTAGTGTAATGCAATTTATCGAGGGTAGCCACTTACCGAGGAGATGACTTTGGCTCTGCAGTGCGCCCTCCTGCAGCCGCGCGCCAACAGAGCTGTTTTGAAAAATAAAAGAATCGTGTGTCCCCCCTGGCCACCTGGCCACCACGTTTAAAAGTGATAGCTTGGCATCACAAATCACCTGGACATTTATGGAGTGGTAGTTTTTGCGATTGATGAATGCGTAATCATTCATGGATGGTGCCTTCAGACGCACATGAGTACAATCAATCGCTCCAACCACATTTGGAAACCCAGCAATCTCATAAAATTGCCTTTTAATCACAGCTTGCTGGGCATCATTGTATGGGAAACGAATGTATTTTCGGGAGAGAGATTTTATTGCAGCCAACACTGCTGGCATCGTCCTGCTGATCGTTGGCTGGGAGACCCCAGCCCTGTCCCCGACCTCTCGCTGAAAGGTCCCGGTGGCCAAAAACCCCAGCGTGGCGAGCACCTGAACTGGTACAGGTAAGGCATTTGACCGCCTGGTTTCTCTCTTTAATCCAGCAGCTACATTATTGCATAAATCAATAAGCACATGCCTTGGGAGCCGAAAGCGACTGATCAACCAGGCATCACTCTCCATGAGGAGATCCCTGCGGTCCCTGAAGACGCGCTCACGTCTGACACGCGCGTATTGCTCCTCCAAAATAAGCAAGTCTGCCATCATCAAGACTTGATAACTGTCAAAGCATCTGTTTAAATAGGGGAATGAATAAACATCTGACCAACCACAGTGGAACGATGATTATCTCAACAGGTGCTTTCAATTTTTGTTCCAGTTCTGTCACACCCATCGGACAAAAACAAAAACAATTACACATTTTTGCCATTAGTTAATTTGCAAACACACATTTCTGCTTGTATTTATGATTCTTTCACATTTTAATGTGTAATAATTCGTTGTCATCTTAGGCTATTTATCCTATTGTTTAATTTTTTGAAAGTGGTATCAGTAAAAACATGGGCTTTAAAAGAAATGTTTTCGTTTTAATAATCCGTTTTGATCTGTTCTAAATATGTGACTGCTTATGCTTAATGACAGCTGAGGTTTGTTCATTATTTTCCGCCAGATTTTGCTGTGCTGCACCGCAAATCCACAGACTCGAATTTGCGTACACGAGCTCAGACCTGACGTGAGATCTGATCGCAGCTTCCGCTTACGTCCAAATTGATAAATGCCGAAGTTTGCGTGGAAATGGTCGTACGCACGGTTTTCGGTCGTACGTTCGTTTGATAAATGAGGCCCTATGTGTACAGTATGGGGTTTATAGATGGTATCACATGTATAATTATCTGTGAGATGGACAGTTAGAGGTAAATTGATGCACATGGGTATTTTAATGAGACCACTTGTGTGCAGGGTTAGGGGCTCCCGTTGCAGTAACAAGGCACAAGGGGACATCCTCTGGTGTGAAGAGCCTTCAAATGAAACGATTTTCAGTCAGCGTATTAGAGAAGAAGTGGACCCCTGAAATGACTTTTATTATTGAGCATTGATCTTGTTCCACAAATCAGTGGACAAAAACCTAACCACAAATAACATGCAGGTGACGCCTGATGTATCATTCTTAGATGGAGAAAAGAATACAGTGGAATAAATAATGCAATCCTTTCAAACAGAGAACTTCAGCAGAGGGTGAAAAATATTTGAACTTAATTATGTCTGAGGAAATAGGAGAGTGCGTGATGTGGCTGTTCAGGCAAGAAAACACTTTTACCCTTTTACACAAGGCTGCTCATCTTGAGTGTGGGACTTTATTTGGTTCAGGGAGATCAAAAGAAACAAGATTGTGGAATTATCTGAACAGCCCTAGACTAGAATTTCTCACATTCACTAATGCCCAAAGCCACCAAAGCATGTTTTCACAGACTGTTGAGCTTCACAAAGAGGGCGAAAGAAAGGAGAGATATATAGCAGGAGTCCAAACAGTAATTTACCATTGCTGGATTTATGAGCAAAAAGATCAAGGGCTGTAGCAGATCTGCTTTGAGAGAATAATCTTTCCCCACACCTTGTTATAATGCTTTAATGTTATTGTAATGATCTAAAAGTTAGTCTTTTTCTGCTTTGAGCCAGGAGACCATGATCCTTTCAAAACATTTAATTTCACTCAAAATGGACCGGGGAGCGTCTCGTGTTGTCCCATTGGCTTAGCCTGAAGAAATGGAGCCGTCATGGAGCCGTCGCACTATAAACCCACCACCCGCAGGGAGAGGCATGGGGATGAGGTGCATGTTAAGCCAGGTGGCAGGTGGAGGTGGGGGCCTGGGTGTGCTAATCCTCTGCGACGCAGACTGGTTCTTTGGACATGGAACGTAACCCCACTAGCAGGGAAGAAGACAGAGTTTGTGCTAGAGGTAGAGTGTTTCCAGCTATATATAGTTGGGTTCACCTCAATGCACAGCACCGGCTCTTGGAGCCTAGAGACAGGGGCAGGACTTTCTCCTATTCTGGAGTTGCCCTTGGTGAGATGCGCCGGATGGATGTCGGGATACTCGCAAGCTCCCGGCTGAGTGCAACTGTGTTGGAGTTTTCCCTGGTGAACGAGAGTGTCAACTCCTTGCGACTTCAGTTAGCGAAAAGAGGAAGGCTTTGACTGTTGTGTGTGCATATGCACCCAACAACATCAAAGTACATGGCCTTCTTGGTGTCTCTTTTTGGGGTCCTGGAAGCGGTTCCACCTGGGGAGTCTTTAATTTTACTGGGGGACATCAAAGCCCACCTAAACGTGAAGTGTGGGTGAATTGGGAACATTTGACGGAGGCCCCTATCCGTGAGGTCTTTAACGCACACCTTCCGGAAGCGGCTGCTAGGAGTTGCAGCCAGGAGTCCATTGGTGGCAGGGCTTGCCCCAAGCTGTTATCAGGGGTGTTAGAGAACTGTTGACCCAGACTGGGGAAATCATTAGGGAAGGTTTACTCTAGGGTGCTGGAAAGGAGGCTCCAACCAATTGTCTAACCTAAGATGGAGGAGAAACAATGCAGATTCTGAAATGAGTTTTCTCTGCAGGGTGGCTGGGCTCAGCTTTACAGACAGGATGAGGAAGACGATCAACACTTTCAGCTGGCTGTCCTGGTGTGTGTTCTGTTCATGTTGTTGCAATAATTCCACAAGCTGGTCTTCATTATCAATATTCCACTTGGCTCATGGCACAGTTGTGTTTATGTTAACTGCCATGTCTCCATAGGCTGTTTAACCATCAGGCAAAGGGCCCCAAAGTGTCTCAAGGCATGGACAATATATATGGTCGCCAAGGATGCAACCCTTTCGAGGGGGCACTGGCGTGAGAGTGATTGATTTAGTTTGGAATATAATGCAAAACTTAAATACACTGCCTGATAGTCAATGTCCCTGCCCCTTTCCCTCTCCTTGTTTAGTGTAATTTTGCTGATCTCACGCTCTCTTTCTCTCTCACACTGCTTAACCACTCACACTACTGGCCAGATCCATTAAGAATGGATTATACCCGCTAATAGTACCATGAATTGTGTAGAAACAGCACTCGCAATCTGCCCCCTTTTCTCACCCTTTCCACGAAAAAATTTACTCTAATTATACGCCAGCGCTAAAACACGCCCACAAAGTGTCCTTCTCTGTTCAGTTTGGGGTTTTTTGCCTCTGAATGAGGAGAAAAGCCATCTGCACCTCTACTCTGAGCGAAGATGAGCTCTCATGCTGTTTTATCCACATAAAGATGGTGAGCAAGGAGGGGAGGGTAACATTTTCATAGTTTATTTGAATGCCAGACTTGAAAATGTTTAAATCTCACTGTTAAGAAAAAAAGCTTCCTCTATGAATGGAGTAGAAAAGGTCAGCTTGCAAACTGGGGGAAAAAAACGTGCATTTATGTGTGTAACGGCTCCAAACCTCTCCACAGATGTGGATGAAGCGTGGACTCGCTGACAGCCCTTAATTTAAGCCCTGGTTATATCAATAATAGTAATGTCAATCAGGCCAAAATTCTGGCCTAAAGTTGTCTAGTGTGTAGCCAGCTGAAGAGCTGCAAGCTAGACTCATCTTTGGCGGATTTGAATTTAAATACATTGGATATCTAGTAGCCTGATTCAGATATCACCAGCATTGGGTTGTTTCCAGCGTTGCTTCTTTCAAGTCATTCCAACAATATCAAAGCCACAATGCTAAAAGATACTCTTTTCAAATGAGCAAACTGGCCAGTCAAGGTGTCATCTAATGCAAGCCAGGGTCTTGGATTAACTCCAGTAAAGACTGGCATACGTTTATTGCAAACCCCACTGTGTAACACGGATCTCATAATGTTGGGTATGATTTGCATGCACAATGTGTGATGCGGTACCTATGAAGTTCTCGCCATAGTGGCATTCACGTGCAAGGGGAAAAAAAGAGGAGGAATAGAAGAAATGTGGACACGGTCTTGGCTAAGTAAAAAGAGGCCAATTTGCGAGGCCAGTGTTGCAAAGTGAGTTTGAGATAGGTCAAGTTATTGTAAGCATACGCTTTTGACAGATATTTGTCTCAAATTAATTTTGGTTGCAATATGGACCCCCGTTTTGGAGCCACAACCACCGATATTGCCAAGATTGATAATTTTTCGTCAGACAGACCAAAACCGTACAGTCTCCCAGCTTAAAACATATACTGTGTTCAGAGTTATCTTAGAAGCCACCTGCTTAGTTGTGCCCAATTGTCAGACTCTTTATCATAATGTCTCTTTTGTCCCCCTGCTTTTTAATATAACTTAGACCATTTCTGAAACAGTTAAAATAAGTACAAGTATTACCAAACTGATATAGCCTAAACACATAAACTCAAATCTCTTGACTAGAAAAAAGAATTCCCCCATGATGTGGTGGGCACTTTCTATAATCCAAATGGCCTCAAGAGGCAGGAAGCAACGGCTTATATCTCAAAAGGGGAAACTCAGGGGATAGAAATAAGAAGCAATGAAGGTAAACTTACCCAAAGACAAAGTTGTATGTGATGTGGTACAGAAGATAACTTATTGTTTGTTACAGAAAGAGAAACTAGTATGTTTCCATCAAAGTTATGTATCATCATTTCAGCATCATATGTTTCCATCCTGGAAGACCCTCAGCACCCTCTGCATGCAGAGTTTAGACTTTTGCCAACAGGGAGGAGGTTCACTTATGTGAGGAGGGCCAGATCAAACAGATATCAGCAGTTGGGTTTTTTTTTTATTAAGCTGTAGGCATTGTTGTCAGTACACTTGTACTATGGACTGTTGGTCTTTGTGTGCCTTATCTAACTTATGTCCATCATGATATCCATGGTAGTTGTGTTTTATGTATGTGAATGTCTTTGTGCTGTTTTTATGATGTCTATTGCCTGTATGGACATCTGTTGCAAACCAAATTGCCCCTCGGGGACAATAACGTTTTTTCCAATTCAATCCAAAAAATGTAAATAGTGTGAGGTCATCAGGTCAACCAACTAAAAAAACTTTTCAGTGTTAACTATGAAGAAAACTGAGATGGGTGAGGACAATTTCTTGCCTTGTTTTCCACTCTCCTTCCATGTCCTTCTTTTTGCATGTTTTTCATTTGCAGTCTGTTTCCATCATTGCATTTGTTTTAGACCATATGTGTTTTTGAATTGTGGGTCTTCAGAATGTTGCATCACGTTTGCCCTTGTCCGCTAGTGAACATATGCCCTGATTTGTTGTAGACACATCCTAAGTTTAGATTTAAATAGCACACATCTTATTATTTTCAATGTGCAGGTATTATCACATTTAAAAGGTTGTACAATGACAATCCTCTAACTAATGTTGAAATGAGTGACAGGGCAACAGGTATACACTGGAAACAAGAATTAAAACTCTGAATCAATTAGGAAGACAAAGGGATCAAGTCGTCATTGCCTGACAGTCACGTAGGCAAAAATCTGTTTGGAACACATTCATTCAGACTCGTGAGGACAGTATCAGCTGTTCCACAACAGCTAAACAGGCAGCAACCACATTCATTCTCGCATACAGTTTTGCATGCAAAGTGCCCAAATCTGCACATTTTTTGCCCTGGGATAATATATAATGGAATATGTCGAGGCCCTCAGCAGATGACCTGTGGATGTCGAGCATGTCTGCTCCAGCTAAATGAATGAGGAGCACACCAGGCCTGACTGCTCGCTCTAATCCCAGATTATCTCTGCCAGTCCAATCCTGCAACAGGGAAAAAATTGGCAGAAGCAAGGGATTATTTGACGGCAGTGGGGGATTGTAGAAGGGACATAGCAGTTAGAACACACACCTACTTGTTCATAAATAATACTCATTCACACACTCACTAAGGCACTGTTACAACAGAAAAACAAAAATACACACATTAGAGTCTTGCATATAACCTTAATGGATATGCAGTTTCAATTTCAGTGTACTATTTTCATGCACAAGTCCACACCCTCATCATGTGCTCATTCATAAATCTGGCGATGCGACAAGCAAGTAATTAACAATGACGTGACCCCTGCCACCCACCCCCTACTAACAACACGACTGGCTCTTCATCCTCCTCCTCCTCCTCACTTGTCTTCCTGCCTCTCCCATCAATCTCTCCCCCCATTTGTCAACCCGCAGAGAGCCTTCTGTAAACATCCTTCATAACTGTCCTCTGCCACATGACAGATAATGTAGACCACCCCTCATGCTACGTGCTGCACAGGAACAATTTTCACACACACTTCTCACTCTAATGGGTATTGGATTTCTGTCTCGCTTTAGTTTTTCAGCACAATCTGCAGACGTGTATTACCTTCACAGTGTGAATAGTTCGTAGTCATTTTCCCCAACCAGAAACAATGCCCCTTGCAGTTTTCTAAACACTCATATTACTCCAAGAAATCAATTTTGAATTAATTTATTTACTGATAATCATTGGGCATGACTGCAGCGGATAATATTGCCTGGAAATGAACTGAAAAAGTGGTTTATGATGAGATGAGAAAGCTCCTGCAACATCAGGGGGATTAAGCAGTAGATGCAGTCTGTGATATTCTGACATTTTCTTTTCTGCATTTATTATATCCAGTACTCTACAATTCAGGCAACTGAGCTGGAGGCTTTTTATAGAATTTATTTAAATAAAATGTATAGATTTCACGGCCAACAATGGCATGCAATTAAACAGGGTATGCATGCATTATATGTTTGAATATAAAGTTATTCAGTGGTTCAGAAAGTTTTTTGTTTTTTCTCAAATGTACTTTTGTTGCTTTACATGTCAGCATAACCATTACTCCACAGTTTTTTGAATAATAGCTCACAGCATGTCTATAACAATTACAAATCCTGGGTTCAGCAACTGAATTTGATTCTTCTTCACTGATGTATTATTTTCACGGAGCTTCAGGCAAGATAACATATAGATCCATCCATCAATATCCCCACAAACCTTGGCTTTTAAACAGACACCACTGTGAAAACTGGAATTAGTCACCCGAGGAGGCTTCATTTGTCTGCAGGGAGCATTACTGCAGGCAGAGTCATTGGATTGCCTTTTTACTGATGTTCGACCAAAGTGGCCTGTAGCTTTTTTTAGATGATATTTCCTACAGGTCACACAGCAGCATTAGCGATTAGCAATGCAGACAGCAGCGGATTCTGCATGCAGGGGGCCCAACCGGCATCAGCAGTCCACGTCTTTGGCCTCAGACGACAGCACATCCTGGAGCCCGGTCAGGGATTACACCGCAGCCCAGCAGCAGATGTGGCATCTGGGATTACAATTAGAGTAATATCAGCCATCATGTGAAAGCTTGTTATGTTAACATCAGAGCCTCTGGTTTTCCCTGTGTGCCACATGCGGTTCATTGTTGTTAATGGAATTGAAATAAGCTGTTTGCATTGTGCAGGACATGGTGTAATCAGGGTGATGGAGGTCTGGGTGTATGAACAGGATGTATGAACAGGGGCTCTTCTGGTTCTTGTCTTGACTGCCATATTACTTCAAAGGTCTTCTTCTGTGGTCTACATTACTCTCTTTTCATCTCGTCATCTTTCCTAACCTCTATATTCCTTTTGCAATTTACCTGCAATTCCCCCAAAACCTCTTTTTCTGCTTCTGTTTGCTATTTTTGACTCTATCTCCTTAAAAAAACATTTATGAAAACTGATTTGAAACAGGAAATGTGTTTTAATGGAAATGTCTGCTGAAATGCCTTTTATATGTCCAGAATAAGTTTTGATTATATCCAACAAGAGAAAAAATGTTGATACAGAAAATAAAATAGTTCATCAGGTCATCATGTTTACTTTGTTTTCTGCCTGAACCTTTTGTTATGTTGTACAAAAGCTGCTGAACTAATGTCAACATTTGGTTTTCTGAAAATTGAATCCTACAAAACCAACACTTAATCCAGTATCATACTCAGATATAGAGAATGATAGCTTATTTGCACTGCATTGAATCATATTCCAAATACCAAAAGCTATTAACGCTCTCCTTGACTTTGCTCAGAGGGCAGAGCAATCACGATCAAGTGAACTTGGAAGATATATAAGAGAGCTGTTCAATCTTTTCTTTGCTGTTGACCACCACTTATCCATCGGTGGGGATAATTGTAAGGTGACCTTGAGTGTTTTGAAAGGTGCCTTTATTATTATTATTATTATTATTAATTGTGATGTACAAAAAAATGTGTGTTATTTTTGCACTGTGACTGAATTTAATTGTCGTAAAAACACGTATTGTTATTTGTAAGGAGCCTCATTTTGTTAGCTCTGCACTCATACTGTTGGCTTTGCATGTGATGCAGTTGGTTTAGAGGAGTTATTGTGTTTTTTTACACATCATCAAACTGTGTTCTACACAAGTATCTGTACGCCTGAGAAAGAAAGTGTGCTTGAGCCACATCTGCCTTTAATATTTCGCAAAAAAAAAGAACCATAGGGTCAGCTTTGATATTGCCTCACCTGTTTAAGCCACACCCCCAACATTTTAAAAGCCTGCCTTCAGGCCTGTCATTTCCTCTTCTCCATCCAAACCAAGCCTGACCTGCTAAAGAGAACAAAGAAAACAAATATGAGTTCATGAAAATGGGCATGCACCTTGCTGTATCTTGTCTTGTTGGCATTAAATGCATCATTTTGTTAGATTCCCTTCCTATTTATCTTTTATTTAGAGAGTCAAGTACCCCTGACGTGGATGCGTTTCTGAATTGTTTAACATTATTTTAAGATTTGACCCCCAAACTCAGTCATTGAATGATTCCAGAATGATATATATGATCCAACGTCAGAAAAAGAAAAAGGTGAAAGGTAGATGAAAGAAACTTCCAACAAGACAGGAACATTTGATTTCCTTTTTCACAGATTTAATAACTTCTCCCTGTTGGCTGCTGGTTGCATACAATATTGACAGTTTTCATTTTTTATTATAGACCGTTCCAATTCAGTCACATTATTATTTGAGATCACAGAACTATGCTCTCACTCTTGCCAGGAGGACGTCAGAGCAGGTTCAATAAAATATGATTCCCAATTTTAAAGTCAGCCTACAAAATTATCAGTTCCAGATGATTTCCCCAGATACAGAGATTTCACACCGACTGTGTAGAAGACTGAGGCTAATTGAGAGAGATAGGGTCCATCAATAGTCTTACTGTTGGACATGCTCTGAATCTTGTTTTTCAAATAATTGCAGCTTCCGTGACCGCATGAAACTGGGGACTTGTTAAGTGGATGTTTAAATTAATGAAATGTTGATTGCTTGCACTGAATACATTACATTTTATTTGTAGTTTAAAAAAATATACTGTCTTTATTTGAATGTAGAACAATAATGACCTTCTTCTGTTTAGTTACACAAGAAAGATGAGAGGTTTCAGGCCCCATATTGTACCCTCAGAGTACTCTCAATATGTATTGTTAGCTGCAGATACAAGTGCCCAGGAGCCTGTCTCCATTTGGAAACTGTAATTAACCCTCAGTAAATGTTGATGACAGATAAGTTATGTATTGCCCATGCTTATCTTCTATATAAATCCAGGAATCTGTGTGTGTGTGTGTGTCTGTCTGTGTGTTGATTGTGAAGTTAGGATGAGCTCAGATTTGTTGCTAAAATATTTTTTATAGTTTTGCTATAGCGAAATCCTACTGAAGCGTACCCTACCGGAAACAACAGACGAGCGGAAACAACACGCACAGTGCACGCGCAGAGAGTAGTGGAGGGCAAAGCAGTTCTTTTCAAGCTACTGAGTCATTACAATCAGTTCAGTAAAAGATTTGTATAAAGATTTGTTCACCGACACATTCGGCCAGTGATCTTTGCGTCACTGAGTTGACTGGACAGGACACACACGCAACGATACTTCAACTTATAACTAATGTTTAACGTTACCATTTCGTTTTTCTAAATACTGTCCCATTTTCCCTTTGAATATTTAAAGTTAGTCTGCCAAGCTTTTGAATTTATGCTAACGTTAGCTAACCGTCGTTAACAAAAGCCAGATGAAATCATTTGGCCAGGATGAAATCACTCTGCCAATGTTGTGTAACTTCGTTTGCTAACATAACACTGTACTACACATTGCACCTAGCCCTTCCTGACCAGCCACATTTTGACCATACACATTACCAACAAGCACATTCTGAACGGGCATTGCACTAGTGTTAATAATGTGACATTCTTGATCTATTTCTCCTTTAAAAGTTTGTTGTGTTCTTGCTTTTGTTTGTTTTTCTGTGGTGTATGTTCTGAGAAAAGATTGTTTACTTACAGGGTTGATGGCTCGCATGGACAGTATTCTGGATATGATGGATATCTGGTTCTAATGCAATGACGTTTCTCTCAACACTTAGATGATCTTCAAGCCTTTTTTGATTCAGTTTCTTAATAATTTACTTTCTATTTCCTTCAACAGCTTTTTTGCACCTGGTCGCAGATCCACATTTATCACACCAGATCATAAACTGTAAAAACTCTCTGTCTCGTTTAAATTACCCCATCTGTTACATAATTACATATGTTATTATATTGTTTATCTCAGCATGTTTGCACTACTCACCTCTGCACTATGTCTTAAGAAGTCCTGTGCACATTAGTCTTTGCTTATTTTGTGTTTATCGTCGTATATATTTAATGTTATACTTTTGTACATGAGAGCACAGTTCCTCATGTGTGTAAGCATACCTGGCCAATAAAGCTGAGTCTGATTCATAGATCTTCTACACAGTGAATCCAACAGAACCAGCCTCAGCCAGTTTTCAGTCAGGTACAGATGTTCAGTCAATCAGAACAGCTGTTCTGCTTCACTTCGCAGTAACTTTACTTTTCAAAAGGACTCAGTATTTCTCCTGAAACCTTCATTTAAATTTGGTGTGTTATAGTGTGTAAAACTACGGATTGTTTCTTAATCGTTTCCTCTTCCGGCTTTAAGTTATTCTATGAACACTTAAATCTGGTTGGTATTTTTTCTTCCATATTTAATTTTTCTATAGTCATATTCTGAATTTCCTTGCCTTTAACAGAGAACTTTGGACATGGAAAAGAAAAAAATTGTTATTTTTGCAGCGTGCAGTTTTTAAGGCAATGATAATAATGATGATGGTCTCTTTTGCTTCTGTATGTCATAACGGTATTTTGATATTAATTGCAGTGAGTTTAATAACCAGCTTTAATTTCAAGCCAGGTTCCTTTTCATCGAGCCCTCAGGGGTTTCTTTTGTCACACCTGTGCATTCTGTATGTAGATGTCTGTTTCTGTTTTTATCTTAGTTGTTGTCACAAATAAAGAACTGATTTGAACAGCTTTTTATACTTCCTTTAAAAAAGCATGTTTTGATGGGACCTCTCGAAGCAACAATATGTAGGTATTTGGTTTGATGTGCTTTGACGCTCACTGAAGGTCTCTGCATGCAACTGCACTGTTGTAAAATACACATAGTGATGTTAACGCCTCCCCCTCTTAGATAATGTGCAGATTCTGTTGACAGACAGATGGTGTGAAGCGGACAAAGATGCTGTGAGAAGCCAAACAAACTATGTCAACTTACAAGGTACAGTAATTTTACCAGATTTTGCCCAAATAGGACTCTGCAAGCGTCTCCAGCCTGTGGAACACATATAGCATACAGTCTCATTTCCATTTCCCTCTTAAGAGTTGACAACCTTTGTTGACAGTACTCCGCAATTATTTTCATATTCAGACTTGTCAAGCTTTCTGCTTTTTTTACTGCAAATTCCATAAAAGCAGGTTGTAGTCAGGCACTGCAGTGAGTGATGAGCCTTCATCTGTCGTTCACTGTAGGCTAGGCTCTGTTTGTTGGAGATCAGAGACAAGTTTGGAAATATACTTTTATTATATTCTATAGCACATAAGAAGACAAAAACATTAAAGAACAATAACAAGCAGTACATAGTGATAAGAAGAAAAAATAAAACATAACTGCAGAAAGAAATATGCAGGAGAGGCCAAATAAACCCATGCAGGCTTGTCGAGAGGCCCTCCTAATATTAGACATGTAAGATTTATACTGAATAACATCTAAAAAATGTAATGATAAAAAACAATGTTGTCAATAATGTGTTCTGTTGCTTTGGCTTTTCTGCTATTAAAGGGCTGTGAGGGCTGTTCCTCTTGTTTTTTATAGTCAGCCAACTCAAGGAAAAGACAAAACCATCAATGACTTCGGTTCACCACGACCAGGTGAACATAATGTTCACTCAGATGTGAAGATGACTGGAAAGCAAAGAGAGAAATGAATTGGGAAATACTGATTTGTGTTATTCTGACTGTTCTCTTTTGATTGTCCCATCAAAGACCACTCAGAAACATCCTTTTGACTGCACTTTCTGCCTTCTGGAGATGTAAACATTTTCTTAGTGATGCTTTGGTTATATAAAGAACAACGTTCAAATACATCTTAAGTCCAAACAACAGCACATTAGAAGCAGCTTTGGTGCAGCTTATAGGAGCCTAGGTGCCATGCATCTTTCAGTAGACCCAGATGTCCGGTAATGTGCAGCCACGCTCAGTTGATGTGCTTGTGTTCCTGTATTTGTTCCTGTATTTCCAGAGAACTCAGAAAATGCTTATTACAAACTCCATGCAAGCTTGGAAGTCCCTTTCTGTGTCCAATTGTGCAACATATAGGGTGTCTCGTGTTCAGATCCTCTATAAGGATGGAAAAAGAAATAACACACATTAACTAAGCATTTTAATTCATTGTAATTGCTTATGTTATATTAATGCATTTAGAGTGGAATAGATCATCACATGTGTGTTTTTTACTTCCTCTCTGCTAAAGGCTTGCACTGTTTTCCAGAAACAAATTAAGGAGCCTCACCTCTGCTGTGTCACGTTTCCTGCGTAATACATACATTGATGATTTTTTTACAAGCGTAGCTGACACTGTCCTCACATTGTACTAACCTCCACATTGCCTCAGGACACTCCATCTTTGGCTCTGTGTACTGGATTTCAATCCACACGTGTTAAAGCTCTGCTGAATATTTATGACCTCCAGTGTGTGTGTGTTTGTAGAAGAGAATAAATTGCATGCAGTATACTCCTGTGTGTGTGTGTGCGTGCGTGCGTGCGTGCGTGCGTGTGTGTGCGTGTGTGTGTGTTTGTGCCTGAGAACATGATTAGAAATATGATTAGTGATAAATCAGCTGTTGACACACACTGACATGTTTATTTCTTTGTAGGTAACCCCTACACCCTAACCTCAAGGAGTGTCTTCATCATTATGTTCTGTGAAATATTTAAAACAAATGCAAAGCCCTGTTTTGTATGTGACTGTTATTTACGTCATGTATGTCACTTGTGCAGTTTTTCTCCTTTTATTTCTTTTTTTGTGATCTGGAACAATCCTCTGTCCAATTGTTCAGAGAGCTCTCTAATCCAGCCTTAGATGTGAGTCGTACAGCACGGCCTAATAGGATCGTAGTATTAACCCTGATGACAATACCACCAGCTGTCGCAGAGCCCCCTGTTGGCCACCAGCAGGAATGTGTTGGTGGGGCAGAGAGGGAGGTGACTGACAGAGACAGACAGACGCTGATAGACAGAGACAGACACAGATGGAGAGTGTGTCTGTGTGATGCTCTTAGCCTCATTTGGAATAACTGGAGAAGGACGCAGCTCAAAACCTTGTGAAGTGCTTTATATGTGGACGACTACCTCTTTTATTTTACTTTCCCCCTACTCCTCAAACTTAATCCCAACCTTTTTTTCTTTGAACTTTTTCTTTTAGTTTCTACTTTTCAATTCTGCATTCTCCTCCATCAGTCTGCATCTATCTTTTTCGCCCCCACCTGCTGCCTCCATCCACGCTCTGCTGTTTGTTCCAGTGTGGTGGCGGCTGTTGACTCTGTGCTGCCTCTATATGGCTGAATAAGAGGTAAGAGGGGGTGGGGGGCTTGTTCAGGAGGGTTTTCTGAGGAGGGCTCTGCAAAGTTGCAGTCAGGACCAGCAACAGGAGGAGGAGGTGCTGGAGGTAGTGGAGGATGGCAGTAGCTCTGGAAGAAGTGTGGGGGCGGGTGAAGAATGTCTGCAAGCAGAACGGACTGCTCATCCTGTCTGTGCTGGCCGTGGTCATCGGCTGCCTGCTGGGCTTCTTCCTCAGAGGGAAGCGTCTCTCCGAGCAGGTCAGTTGGTGGTGATTGTGACCCCTGGTTTCCCTTCACACTATCCCACCTGCTAAGCCCAGGCGCTGCTTCATGTCCCCCCCCAAGTGTTCATGTGTTACCTCCTGTCTCCTGCTTAAATGCCAAAACGGATTCACCGGCCAAAACTCCTAATACAAGAGATTACGCAGTTCCCTGGTCTCTACATCTGCGTCTTTACCTGCACTCCATGTGCTACACGCTAACATTTCCACAGTCATGCACGCACGCACGCACACGCACACACACACACACGCACACACACACACACGCGCGCGCACACACACACACACACACACACACACACACACACACACAATCATGTACTACCACCTTTGTGAGAGCACTGTTTAGTCTGAATGTTGTTTTAGTTTGTGTCATGCACATAACATGCCAAACTTTCCAGACACAAAAATGTACAGTAGTGAATCATTTGACAAAATGTCCTTTTATTACAAAATGACGTGTACATTTTAAACCTTGTTCCTTATCAACACATTCAGCCTTCTCTCCCAGTCCTGGCAAATAAAATCAGTGACACAAAAGATTCCATTTCCGAAGCTTTTAATAGTTTCCAGTTAGAAGAAATCTGCTTAAAATACGTCATTTCACTGCAAAATCACAGCCTTAATATCATCAAAACCCACCCTAACCCAAGGACACAACCAAATCAGTTCAATCAATCATATTCTCAATTTCACCAAGTATGCAACTGCAAATTATTTCTATCCCCCATTGCAGTTCAAATAACTTAATAATCTTAACCCTCCCTCACATGATTCTAACTTTTTTCAGAATGAAAATGAACCATGAAGGGTGGGTGTTTCTTTTGGTCCCCAGATGGTCAATATTCTTATACCCCCTGCACTGTAATGACTAACGGCATACACTCTGGAAAACACTTATTCACAGGATCTTCAAAGTTAAGAAAGAACATTGAAATGATTGCAATGATTGAGCCTTGGACGGACATAATAGGAAAAAGGGTTTTTTATATGGCACATAATGGCAGACAAGTTTCTTTCCATCACTGCTCACAGTGGAAGAGAGTGTTAAAAAAGATTCCAGCTAAAGGAAGTCTTGCGCTTCAGCTGGTTTTTGATGGGAGAATATAAGAGAGACAATTTATGAAAATGGTGAGCCAGCTCTTACACATGTAATACATTTCATATTCATACATAAGGACATTTCTCTTCTTTTCCAGTCACAATGTAAGGGCTAGATTCATACAAGAAGAAGGGAAGGTTTTGTTGTCTTAAAATGTGAAACTAGCCAGCAAACTCTCAGCTGGACTAAATGCATCCATGCGAAGGGATTGATGCCGAGGAGATTAGTTATCAATCACTCACAGAGACATCAAGTCACTTATATAATTCAAACAAGGCAGCATGAATGGGAAGTGCGATTAGATTAGATAGTTGGAATTCAGAGAATGTTAAGAAGCCAACAATAATAGAAAATATCATCTTATCTTATCCTATCTTTTTGTTGTACAATAACAAAAGTTATTCTAAGAGATGGAAAAACATGTAAGAGTCTAAGTTTGCACTGCTGAGTAAGCAGTGAGTCAGACTGAAAAACTGGATTTAAGGGTGCATGAGACAGAGCAGAATGAAATGGATTTAAAAGATGACATTTTTCTCTCCATTGGTGTGTGTGTGTGTGTGTGTGTGTGTGTGTGCATGCATGTGTGTTTTTTAGTATGGTGTGTGATTTAGTATGATGTAAAAATAGGTGGGCTTTACGATCATGTTTGAGCATGAACAAGCTCTGCACTGATAACAACTGTTGACCATGTCTATTTAATATGTAGCACCCATCTCCTTTAAGAAGAGCATTTCAGTGAACTTGTTCTTACAGCCTGAAGAATTCAAGAAGTCAAATCACCTGCAAGGTCCTTGGTACACACTGCAGTTCAAATGCCCAGCTGTGTGTTCACCTTGAATCCAAGGTTTGAACAGCAATGCTTAAAAAATGATCTATGGGTCTGTATATAATTCATAGTATTCACTTGGTCATGTTCACTGAAGCCACAGAAGCAACCAGGCTGAATTCATAACACTGCCGAAGTGAGGCAAAATGCCTCAAGTGACTCCATATTTCCCAGTTCGACCACTATCTGTTAAAAGCACATTTTCATTCTTGGGTACAAGAGTAAAAATTAAATGAATTCTGATCATGCAGCTGCAAGCAAATGCATCATTAAATCCTCGTTTAATGCGCCACATGGGGGAGTTTGCTCTTACTGGTCCTAATTATGAGGAGGAAACATGAGACTCTCACAACAGCAAGACTAGTTTTAAACTGATTTATGCAGGAAATGAGAACCTGGAGTCAGATGTAAACAAAGGGTACTGATCTGAAACATGCTACTTAAAAGACTCGTGTAGTGCCATCAAAAAGCGTTATGCAGATTAAAGCTTATCTCTGCCACAAGAAGTCTGTTCAGCCTGTGCAAAGGTAACCATTTAACCATATAAGGATAGGATCGAACAGGATGGCAGTAGCTCAATGCTAGAGTCAGTCGTCCTTCAATCAGAAAGTAGGCAGTACGATCCCCAGCTCCTGCAGTTCACAAGTTGAAGTGTCCTTGGACAAGACATTAAACCCTCAACTGCTCCTAATGGCATAGCCAGCAACATGTGAGTTTTTATGAATCAGATTAGTTCATACTGTCATCAGTGTGTGAATGCGATATGTAAAATCTTTGAGTGTTTGAAAACTAGAGAAAGTGCTATAATCAGGGCTGAACCCTTAAGCTCAAGTATAGGCTAATTTGACTTGAATTTAGAGACCGTATAAAGGAAGGAAGGAAAAAGGTAATTGACAGTGCTTGTTGATAAGCTTTCATGGTGAAGTCAAGTCAAGTGACAGAAGTGCTCTATAGTTGCAGTTGGTTTACAATCTGTCTGAGTATACATCATTAAAGGAAGTACAGTATGTGCAACATTTTATTACATAATAATATAAAATATAATATAGCAGAAATCAAGTTTATCCTATGTAAATGTCTCTCTGAGTCATGACTGTCTACAATGAGTGAGGAGTGTGAGTCCCGCCTGCTGTGTTGTTGTTGGAGACGTGTTTACATCATGTTTACGGGACGGCCGGCTCCGCCCCTTGCATATAAAAGCTGTTTTAGTCCAGGAGTAAAGAAAAGAAGAGCATACTCACTGTTTATTGGGATGTCATGTAAGCGTTTTTAGATCACGGTCATTCTGTTTAAATGTATATGCAATGTGAAGCTGCGTGCTAACATTAGCCCGCTAACACAACAATGCAAGCCACAGGCAATTACAGCCTGAGCCAAGGACAATTTTATCCGCCGCTTGTGCTAAAACCCTTAGTGCGAACGCAAGAAGAGGGGGAGTTGTACAGCAGGTGTGTCTCTGGAGGAGAGCGGAGGCTTCAGTATGGCGGAGGTATCGCCAAACAGCAGTTTGTTTTGGTTTCATGCTAGTGCTCAAGGTTGACATCTGGACCAAAAAGTCCCACATTCTTCCTTTAATAACAATTACACAATAAAATACATTATACATTCTGTTAAACCATAAGATTAAGTGTACTATTAAAAAATAGGAAAAAGAGGCAAGCAAGAACTCATAAAAACCAACAAAAGAGTAAAAAATCAAAAGGAGGGAACTTAAGACACCGTGTGGATCCATTGTGCTTGCTTTTAGCAGTCACAGAGGTCTGAAATAAGCGACAGATAAGAGAGCATGTGGTTTTCTATTGACAAGCACTGTTCCTTTTTTGTATCCCTGTCACAAACACACAAAGAGCTGAGTGGGCAAGAGGCTGAACAATCTGCCCACACTGGGCCTGTCAGGATGATTTTAATTCCCTCAAAAGGAAGTAGAAAATAGCCTTTTAGCTGCCTGAGTGCCTCTCATAACCCTGATCAGCCAAACCTCAAAGTGAGCAATAATCGTCTCAGCAAAAAGCGGGAAAAATGTCCCTGACAAGCAGATCCAGAAATAATTTCATTTATTTAAAATGAGGTCACACATGGAGAGAGTTTTGATCCCTCGACGAGAGCAGAATAATTAAATTGTATGAACAAGCAATCTGCTGCTTCCTCATAGAATTGTTTCTGTCACTGTAACAAAATAGATTTCAGTGTTTAGTAGATAATGAAGAGGGTGCTGGAGCTTGATTAAAGTAGACCGTGTAGCATCTGCTAGGGTGACGGTGAAATAGAGGTGAGGACAGAAATGTTCACACTGCGATCATGGGAAAAAAGTAGCGGAGGCCTCTTGGTTTTAATAAGCTTACGTTGAAGTTCCTTAAACCTGTTCTACTTCCATTGGCAAGCAGGGGCGACTGCATTGGTTTAAAAATTATGTCTGATTATATGAAACCAGAGGAGAAACCAATCAAATGCTTTACCTAGACCAGGCACTGCAAAGGAGCAGAAAGAGCCGTAGGAGTCAGCAGGCGGCAAGTCTCAACACAATATGTGGAAAAGGAGACAGGGTGCAGAGGTGGGCAGAGTAAATACAAAATGTAACTCCATTCACCGTCAATCTGTTAACAGAGACGTTATCTTTGATATCAGTTTATCAGTTAATTCCTTTATTAATTAACTGATGCTCATATTAACATGAGCGTTAACCAGTATTATCAAAAACATCAGCTTTTTGCAATGTCAATAGATTTGAGTTCTTTAGATTACTATAAAAATGTACACACCTGTCTGTATCAAAAATGTACAAATGTTAGAAACTTTATTGATATATCACCTTCCCTGACTGTCCTGTGTATACTGCTGTTCTGTGTATATGACTCCTAATATATATCGCTAGACAGCTACGATTCCTGGAAATCCAAACATGTAAACCATTTCCAGATCCAACCAACAAAGCAGCCACAATCTACACATCTGTCAGACCATCGACAAACAAACAAGTCTTTCTAAATATTTTTTCTTACCATCTGAACGTTTACTGGACTCTTCCAGTCATAATATTCCAACAAAGCAGTCCTGCTGCATAATTCATGAACTCTGACCTTTCAATCGACATCTCATTCAACCAATCAGGACCTTCCATTCACTATTCCTGGCTACTTTAGCCAATGAGAGCCCAAGAAGAAACAGGACTTTCATCTTCAATACGAGATGATCCCATGACTATAACACAGAGTCTGATTAGGGGTGTGGCTATCTGTGATTGATAAGTTGCTACAAACGCAACATGTCTACCAGGACAGGGACATAAGATGCACATCCATCCAAGTATCGTCATTTCTGGTTTAAAAAGAAATACAAGATAGCAATGGCCAAAATGGCAAATTTAAGGCTTAAAAGGGAAGTTGACAAACAAGTGGGTGACTTCAGGTGAAGGTTTCTTAATGAGCACCTTAAAGGTAAATTTGATACGCAAAGGAGAGATTCGGCATTCCAAATATAAAAACATCATGGATGGTTTCTTCTTCTGCTTTCTACATGTGTAGTTTATGATTTTATCCTGAATTCATTAAGTAAATTGGCCTTGGTGCACATCAATTGTTTCACATACCTGATATAAAAAAAATCCAAGATTTAGTTTTCTTATGAAGGGATATCTTTTGCAGTTTCATTGACAGACTGATTGGAAGCAATAGAAGTGAACAGTGATGATTCACCTAAAACAAATCTAAACCATCTGTCTTTTTGTACCCACTCTGAAAAGAAGAAGTGAAGGAATAGAAGTTTTTTTTTCACGAAAAACTTTGGATATAATATTTAAAAAGCACATTTTTTGTTATTCAAAGCATTTTGCATTAGTTAGCAAGGCAACAGAATAACATCATAAAACATAATAGTGAAATGGCAGAGTAAATAAAAACATAAATAGTTCAGAAAATTAAAAGTAATTTAGAGTAGTGTGTTAATCTTTTTCTTGTTTAACCTTTTTCATCCATCATCTGAAATCTGAGTAATAGTTGTTCTTTCTTTTGTTATCAAAGCACAGCAAACCTTTCTTGATTCACCTATACAGTTACTGCACCTTTTTGTGGCTTTGGTTGCTCTACTCAGCTCTCAGAAACCCTTATTTGCTAATTGATGTAAGACGTTTCATTAACACCGATTTTAAGAACATTACCATTCTCAGAATCACACAGAGAGATTAACCTGGAGTTGATACGCCTAATTGGCATTTTGGGAACAGGTTTGGAAAGAGCTTGATTGTAACTGACACTCATTAACAGTATTATGCTAGAGGTCTGCACTCACACATTCAGGTGAAGATTAGGAACATGGACGTCAAAGGTGGATTAACAGCACACAAAAACATTGAATAAGTCAAGTGTATTCATGGGTGCATTACCTGCAGCTCATAATGTATTTTCTAGTCAATTCTACAAAGGTATTTTAATCATTACACAGATTGAAAAGGATGTAATAAAAGAAACCCGTCATGCATTTTTATTTCTATGCACATGTGCCAGCTCATGGGCCTTGTGTGTGTCTTTGTGTACTTAGGTGTACCACACATCTTGAAGAAACAGTGAGTGAGTTTGTTCCATTAAGAGGACAGGAGACATTGACAGATTATTCTTCCTGCAGAAAGAAAGAAAGAAAGAAAGAAAGAAAGAAAGAAAGAAAGAAAGAAAGAAAGAAAGAAAGAAAGAAAGATTGGATGGATGGAGGAAAGGATGGACTATCTACGCCCCATGTACAGAGGCTTAAGTTTATAAACCTGGCAGCCAGTGTTTGACTACGATCCCTCAACACTTTGCTACATATTGTCCCCCACCCTCTCACTCCAGTTTCTGACTCTATCCACTGTTCTTTACAAAAAAGAATAGAGATCCCTGAAGTTAAAACATATCCTTACTGTACTGACAATAAGACCCCTGCTCTTTGTCCATGGTGCTGAAATATGCACCAAAATACATGTACGAATATTAGGCAATGTGAATATAAGAGGTAGCTGTACGTGCTTTAAACACATTTTCATAGTCAAGTATATCTTTAATGTCACTCTAGATTTTCATAGTTGAATTTTTCTAAAACGACGCCTCGGCTGCAGACCAGACTATAACCCAAAACAAACACAAACTTCCCCACTCTCCACAAACACTCACTCAGCCATTTGGCCTTAAAGGTACAGTATGTAAGATTGCATGCTAATGTTTACATTAAAATATCTAACTTCAATTAAAAATGGACTAAACCCATGTTATATATATTTTTTAGTTGAGTACTTACATCACCTCAAATATTTCCAAAAGTTATCAAAGCCAGAGAAATCCGTAATTTTATAGTTGTAACGGGACGTGTCTTGTAGGCAGCTGCCATGATGAGCCGCCATGACAGACACGAAATGTTGATCGTTGTCGAGGAAACACCGGATGTTACGTCAAAGACCGCTGCATAAGCTAGCGCTAGCTGCTACTGAAAGCTGCCGTTCTGTCGCTGTATGTGCTGCTGTGATATAAAACGTCATGTAAATTATACTTGGATACGTCGTCAGTACACATATTGTCTTTCTCAGGTCGGTTTCGCCCGTTCATATTGATTCAACACGGAGTTCGTTCGTTTTTACGGGTGGGGGGGGGGTATCCCATGAGACCCTGCGAGGAGCGACGTCATCTCTTTTGTTATTGTTTTGATTGAGAGCCCCCTTGCGGCAGATTTTACATACTGTACGTTTAAAGCTCTCTCAAAACAAACACAGACGAAAGCTTTTATAAATCCATCATCTCACTGCACAGATTTGCCTTATTTTTTTATTTTTTTTTCTATTCTACACCGTTGTTTTGTTTTCTCCTGTTTTTTCAACGCATGTCATCCCTGCCCACTTTAAGAACCAGAGCCTCTGCATGTGGGGGGCATGATATCCAACCTGGCACACCATCTTTAAGGTTGTTTGGGTAAATGTGTTTGCAAAAAGTTTTTGCACATTGAATAGACACTAAGAAACATAAACAATAATTGAAAAATCATGATACAAGTATTGGGTCTCCTTTTAGCATAGATGTGGCCCCCACCAACTAGCTTTTTAGCTGCTGCTCCCCAGTGTTCACCAGGTCTGTCATTGAGTGCTGAGCAGCATGTAAAGAGCGTTTTTACTGTTTCACTCTGTCTTCACTCTGTCCCTTAAGGTGAGCTCATGCAGCTAAACAGGAATCTCATTTGACTTGTTCTGTTGATGAGAAACAGCATGGTCGTAGCTTAGGGTTTGAAAGTTAATCAACAGGTACACTGAGAACTGACAATATCTCACACTCAATCTTTGATCTGCTAACAGGTTGTGTGGAGTACTATACCTGAAAAACAGAACACTCGAGACACGGATACAAATCTGTCTGGTTGGTAACTCTGTCTTTCTCCCTCAGTCCAAGACATGCGCTTGTTAGTTTAATTGGTGACTCTAAATTGCCTATAGGTGTGAATGTGAGTGTGACTGGTTGTGTGTCAGTATGTAACAGCCATGATTGACAGGCAAGCAGTCAAGGGTGTACCCCGCCTCTCGCCAAATGACAGCTAGGATCCACTCCAGTCTGTCCCAGTGAGAGCTCATCTATGAATACAGATGAGAACATACAGATACCATTCAGTACAACAAGCCTTCAGTTTTTATAGAATTCTCTTCACAGTTCATAATGAAACTGAAATCTGGCTGTGTATGTTATATAATAAGACGCTTCTGTGAAGACTTATGTCAACACAGATATATAATCTAACAACACACTGCAGCCCATATTTAAACCATATTTATGAAAAAGGATAATAAAGAAGTAAGTTAATGTTTGACAATGTGTAAAGTACTGTTGAAGATATGTGCAGTGTGCACCATGTTTACTTTTGCTTTGGTGTATAAAAAAGGCTTGTACAATGCATACAGACACCTCCTTAATCATGGTCATGAACGTTTTCTTTCTGTAAAAGATATTTGTACTTGTATTTATACTCAACAGTTTGTCTATTAAGGGAACACAGCAGCACAATCAAATCAATTCAGAGTTTATTTTTATATAAATAAATGTGCTTTATTCACTATAGCACATGTTACGCCACACCATAAGGAGTCTCTATGTGGCTAACAACAACCCACAAATTGACCCAATAAAACACATCATACACTGATTAAGACAGTGGGTAGGCTAATATGCTTCACTTTCTAGCAGTCGCACTCTTTTAATCAAATAAGTAGACGAATACTTTGACATTAATCAAATAACTAGGCTAATAAAAGTGTTCGCCCCGACTGGCGAATTAATTCACGACCAACAGATGGAAATTATCACGGCAGCCAATGCCACTTTAAGGCGCATTCACACATACTCTGTGCGCGCCGCGGTCCGTCAGCCACTCTAGTCAATCATTGTGTTCACACAGCGGGCGCTGCGGTCCGTCTTCGCAGCATGCCACCAGTGCCACGTCGCTCTGCTCCGTTTCAAATACGCTGCAGGTCTATTTTCGACGGAGTACGCTGCAGACACGCGTCAAGCTTGACAGAATATCACAACCCACAGGAAGTCAGACAAGGAAACGCACTGAGCGTCTGGTCAATTTAAAAATAAAACACAATATACGGACTCGCGATCGTATTTTCCTCACTTTATCAACATAACGTCAAAACAGGCACCAAACGAACAACAAATCATCCTCAGAAAGACAAAGAGACATGTTGTCTGCACGCTTTTCTCTTTATTCCCGCGTGATCTTGTAGTTCTCCCGTGATGTGTGTACAGCTGATCATGGGTGCGCTTCGCTGCGCTGACGTTCCAGAAACGGATCCAGTGTGAATGGGCGAGTGTCGTCCGACGGAACAAAACCGTGGCGCAGACGGACCGCGGCATGCACGGAGTATGTGTGAATGCGCCTTTATAGCGCCCAACTTTTAAGGCGAGCTGTGTCTGTTTCCAGTTGTCGACTTCCTTGGTTCAAGTTGGATAATGCAACAAGCTGCGCTGAATAGCTTTGCACGTCCTCGCTCAATGAAACAATAATACAAATTCAAAGCATTAAAACGTTAGGCTGAGTCGGCTGTGAGAGAATGAGTTAACGTGCGTCAACATATATTTGCATTCGCCAAGTCTGACAATGAAATAAGGCAATACTTCGTACACGGACCATGTACCTCACCAAAGTCAAAACCAAGGGATTTATTATCAATAGACAGACAACTAAATCATAACAAAGATCTACTCAGAAACTAATGTGACTAAACACTACAACAAGACACACTCACTGACTGAGACTCGCAGATGTCACAATTCTTAAAGCCTCTCCTCTCCTAAAGCCAGCACTGGCCTTTTAAGCACTGACGCCAGGTGCACCTCATAAGTTGCACCTCGTTAGGTGATCAGTAGCTTCACCTGGGACAACAGAAGGGGAGAAGGGACAAACAGTACAGGGGACAACATACAGCCATAACACACGTTTAAAACCACCTTAGATGACCAAAGTACTGTACAGGTTAAAACACAATATAAAGGATGAACATGAATAAAAAGAGCAATACAAACACTATAAATAGGAGCATATTAAAATGTCAATTTGTATGAAAAGCCAACGCAAAGGTGTGTCTAAAGCAGAGATTTAAAATGTTCAATGGATAGAGCAGTTGTGATGTTAACAGACTGTTTCACAAATTTAGAGCAGCCACTGCAAAGGCTCTGTCACCTCAAGTTTTTGTCATGCTTCTTGGAACATACAAGAGCATCTGGTGAGTTGACCGCAGTAATCTGAATGGAAGCACAGTCACTGCAAAAAAGGGTTACGAAACATTCATCTAAGCCAGGGATGTCCAAAGTGCGGCCCGGGGGCCATTTTCGGCCCTTGGGGGGATTTTTTGCGGCCCCCGACTTCAATCGGAGAATCTGAAGATTTTGGCCCGAGGCCTCATTCAGATGGCATATTTTCTTATTTTTCTTTTTCATGTTAGCAAGGGCTGAACGATATTCCTAAAATAGAAAATGTTCAGTACAATGTATGTTTTTTTCTTTCTTTTTTAAACAGCTTTGACTATTTTCCACATTTTTTGTTAACTATGAAAATGAACCTATGCATAATTTTTGCAAACAAGCAGACTGTTGTTTAACCATTTCATAACCTGAGCTAAATACAGAAAGCTTTTACAAAAAACATTAACCAGGTTACAGGCTTGATTCTGAGAAAAACAAATAAAAAAGAACATAAAGAAGAACGAAAAAATCAAAGTATTTGATTTCCTTTTATTAAAGGGTTTCTTTTGCAAACCTTTTGATTCTGATCTACAAAGCCTCACTACACAATAGTTTCTCACTGTAATTAGTTATTGTGTATTTACGTTATTTTTGAAGAGGTCAAAATACAAAAAGTTACTTACAATATTATTTTTAATATTTTAAAAAACAGAACCTGTGGCCCGCAAGCAATTCTAACACGACAATTTTGGCCCGCAAGAAAAAAAGTTTGGACACCACTGATCTAAGCCATGTCTGGAAAAATAACCCTACCACTTTTGTCCCCCTCTTTGCTAACTGTGAATGTGAGTATTCTTTCGTCATATTTTCCTAGTATCAACTTCAGTTTAAGTATCAAATATGAGTTGATAACAAACACGTGACAAAAGTAACAAAGGACCCAGGAGGCCTTATTTAGACTAACTGTGGCGTTAAACCTTTATTTTCAATCCTTTTCACAAACTACTTTGAACAGAATATTACCCTTTTTGTATTATTTTACAGCCATACCACATTGCCCTACCAATGGAAATTTAAATAATTAAAGACATTAATGATGTAATCACAAATTTTCAAAATTGAACACTGGCACCATCCTAAACAAAGACAATAAATTAAGACGCATCTTTTTCAACTACTCAAACGGACGAAAATGTCACATGTTCAGTGCTGAAGGGCAACCAACATTATTTACAGGAAACTGTTCCAATAACATTTTGAAAAGGAGTGGGGGGGAAAAAATTCTGCACAAAACAGCACAAAAGCTAAAAGCAGTGAGAGACTTTGAATTCAGAACAGGAAACCAGATGACAAAGTGCTCTCTGTGGCTAATAGCTTTGAAGGAGATCAAACTTCTTGCTTCAGGACCAACAATGAAAAAGTAATTTGTAAACAAAAAGCAAATGGCACTTTGTGTTTACTTTTTTTCTGTCTGTCAGAACATTGCTTACAGCCATCAGGTCTGCGACAGGCTTTTTTTGATTGCACAATTGAACTGTTTTTTCTTGAAAAGTCGAATCACTGGTAGAGGACTGCACATAGTCATTCTCATATGTCCACTAATGTAAAACAACATTCTAAGATTGAGTTATTTCTTATTGGGGAAAAAATGTACATGTTTGTTGAATTTTAGGTCAGTATGAGGAATGAGGAAGAGATTGTAAAGTAAAATATCTAATTGTATGTCCTAAATCAACTCCTGGCAAGAAATCAACACCCTACACATCGATTTCCCAGTGTCAAACAATTCCAGTGAAGAGAATAATTAAAGACTGGCTTTACAATGTATTTTTACCCTTTTAGTTTCATTATCCATACCATCAATGTTTTTTAAAGAATAGCTAGCAGATGTTCTCAGTGCATTCAATAACTGTACATCATAAATATCATTAAATAGAAGGATTTTACTATATTTAATAAAAGATATGTAAATGAATGAGTAACAAGGACTAATCCCTGAGGAACTCCATGCCCTGCACATTTTTGAGACAGTTTTTCAACATCCAACTGGGTCTTCAAAAAATGATTTGTTGTCCTACAAGGCTACAAATGTTGCTAAAACAAAACAGAAATGCTGCCTCTCATGTTAGTAATATATGCTTTTCACTTTTCTTGCATTGTTGGGAATTATCTATAAAAAAAATGTACTGTGCCATTTGCAGGAGGTGAAGTACTTCCAGTTTCCTGGAGAGCTGCTAATGAGGATGTTGAAAATGCTCATTTTGCCCCTCGTTGTATCCAGGTAAGAGCAGCACACACACACACACACCCCCCCCCCCCCCCACACACACACACACACACACACACACCCCCCCACACACACACACACACACACAGACACACACACACACACACACACACACACACACACACACACACACACACACACACACACACACACACACACACACACACAATCAAACACTCCTAGCACAAACAAAAGAAATAAACGGTGTACATCTTCTGTGCTGACAGCCAAATTTAAGATGCAAAATCATTTAGGCATAAGGAAAGGAAAAGGCTTAAGGAAAAGGTCAGGATTTATTGAAGCATGAATTGGAGAAATTTACAGCAAACACATATGCTCTGAATAATCCTCTTCCACCTGTTGCATCATGTCATCTACTTATGGTGAGTTATGTCCTATGCTAAAATGAAGTAAATGTAATTAAACCTAGGTGTATAGAACTTTAAAGAAGACATACCTGCACTCACCCAGTGGCTTCTTTCCTCCTCAAACATAAAATAAGTTTGCTTCAGACATCACCCTGTTGCCTTTGACTGTAGAGTTGAGTTTCCTTCTGAGAAAATCGACTGCCTCAGATGGAGGATATTGACTGGCTTAAGATCATTTACTTTGAATATATATGCCTACTTTATGGAATGGATTCATAGTGAGACTTTTTTTCAAGAAAATTGGAAAAATCTTCTGTAGCGAATGATTTCCTGAACTGTTTTTTTTTTTTTCTTGGATACTCTATGCAACACACTCATGGTACAAAAGAAGTTATCACTAAATCAGTGTGGACTGGATGAATTATGCCAAAATGTAGTGCAAATATTTGCCCTGAAAACCTGAACACTGTGGGATGTTATTGTTGATTTCATTGCCCGCATCTGCCTCATGCTATTTTTTGGGGGGGGATTATGTTATATCGACTTTAAATTTCAAATCCCCGAATTAATTAGCTATCTACCGTCAGTTTTTTGTTTGTTTGAAAGTAGCACCTGCCTTCTCTCAAATGCAAGGTTAATGTTGGCTATGGCAGGTAAACATGTAATATCAGCTACATGTGAGGGTGATCAATGTTTCTTACAATGAACATTTATCATTTTGTTCCATAAGGAAATTCACAGGGAAAAGAGTTCTGGGAAATGTAGTAAATTACTGTAAAACTACAAGAACTTCTTAAAAGGCAATTAATAGAGGTTAATGTTAGACATTAACAGGAAAAAGGACAAGATAGAAACGGAAGGATATGGAAAAATACATGTATTAATAGGATTTAAAAACTACTACCTGGGCCTGGATGTTTGTTCCTGCACCCTGTGAGCAGAGGCTGTGGCCCTCAGGGCGGGCGGTCCTGGTTCAAGTCTGACCTTTGGCCCCTTTCCCGCATGTCATTCCCCACTCTGTCTCTGTCTCTCTCTCTCTCTCTCTCTCTCTCTCTCTCTCTCTCTCTCGCTCTCTCTCTCCCCCCCCCCCCAGGTTTCCAACTCTATCAACTATCCTGTCTAGATAGACGCATAAAAGCCCAAAAAAAAAAATATTATTTAAAAGATTCAAATAACTTAAACTTTAATAAAGCAGATTAAACAAGACAATTGGATTATCGATGCACAGCACTGCAGAGAGGGATTTAAATGAGCACTCCCAAATTGAATTTCATGATGGGCATCGCAAAAAGAAACATATAACTCTCAGTTTAAAAGAACCGAGAGTTGAAGCAAGTCCTTCTGGGAGAATATTGCAGGTATGTATAATACCCAAATCAGCCCCAATATGACAACTTATTTAAATCATAGCAAACTTCTTAAATATCCCAATAAAATGATCGAGTATAAGAATGAGGGTGAAGTTTCACTCTTTTAATGAAAACAAATCCAAGTTAAATCTTTTAAAATGTAAAACCATGCTTCTGCAACTTCATGACTTTTTATACATAGCTGATCGTAACTGCTCCTTTGGCTGTGCACAGCTACACATTGATTGATGTAGAAGAGAAGCACAATCTAGTCAAGATTTTCACTGAATCCCTATTACCTTTTGTAACATCCACGATCACAGATGCCGTGGTTTATATCAAAGTAAACCTGTTGCCCTTTTATAGATTTGGATGCAGTTTGAGACGCACTCAGCCTGCCAGATTCTTCAGTCTGACTATTTTAGGCCCAAAGCTCTCAGTCAGCTGCCTGAGGTCACTGCTGTCCAACACACAGATGAAAAAACTCCCAAAACAAATCATGCAAACGCACCGGTTACATGCAGGCTGCTTTGTGCAATAAGCTACTTACAATCTATGCAACAGCAAAGACTGGATGAGAAGTTAATCCTCCCTCCCTCTCGATGTCTCTTTCTCTCTGTCTGTCACTCTGTCTCTACCTCCCTGTGCCTATCTGTCTCTTGTATATTTCACTTTTTCTGTCTTTGTTTCTGCAAGGCGAAGGGCAGAAAGGGTATGCTTCTCTTCTTTCATACATGAATTAAATAAAGATCCATTCCCCTTGAATCAGAGCAAGAGATCATTTCAGTGCAATTCCTGCCAAGCGTGTTACACGTGAGGTGAAGAGACGTTAATTACAACTAATCTGAGACAGTGCATGCAAGCAGGAGGCCAAACACAGCTGAGCAGAACACACACACCAGCTCGCCACACAGGAATGTAGAAGCAATCAGGGCAAACATTTAACACTATACACATGGGCTCAGGGTAATGGAGCTCCTGTTGTGTGCAACACATGCCTACTTCTGGTGCCTGCCTATGACTTGATGGAAGCAATAATGGATACTGAAAGTGGAAGGCATTCTTGTTACTTCACAGCCGCTCTGTTCTGTATAATAACTTCACAGCTGCTCTGTTCTGAGATCATTTGCGGTACATATGCATATCTTTGAAACCCTAGATGCACCCACAGAAACAAACATAGCTTTTATTTCTATCTGTCTTTACGTTCTGTGTATCTTCTGTCTGACGACAGTCTGTATCTGGATTGGGATGCACAGACCGGCTGGTCGACATTGTGCATGGAACAGCAGGGCTTATCTAGGGGTGAATATCCGCAGCAGCCCTATAGCCTGCCTGTCCCCATTTTTTCCCCTCGCAGCGCCATCTGCACACCAGCCAAAGCGGAAACCAGATTATCCCATGAACTCGTCATGCAGAATCAATGGCCACTCCACTTACAGCGTCCTTATGTTCCATGTGTCTTTTATTTTGTGCTGCAATTTATAGAGTTTAAAAATGTTTATTATGTTTATGACTTTTTCCTGTTGTTTCTAGTGAAAGACTCCTCTGTATTTTAATTAAGACTGCTTATAGGAAGATCCTATTTAACAATGCTTTGGCTACCATCTGTAGGTCAAAGGGGAAGGGCAGTTTAATGATTTGCAGCATCCACACAAACATATGGCTGATCCAAACCGTTTTTACAGTGCTGATAACTTCCAGCTAGCAATTTTCTGTGAACGTTTTTCTACTTACTATTTGAAGCTGTTGATTAAACATGTATGTTAGACAAAATGTCACAAGGAAATCTGCTTCTGTCACAAGATTTGTTACACTTTGAGGCACATATTCATGGTGATTCCTAATTATTATCACTTGCATACTGCAGAATAAATTATTGAATTACTATGCAGTGCTTCACAGTCATATTCCAAAAAGATGTGAAGTCTCCCGAACATCTGGTCATTAGATATTGTTAAACTCATCAGCATCTATGGGGTCTATCTCTCTTCATAGTCAGAGCCGCTCAGCCTGAGAACCTGTGCATGCACGTGTTTTTGCTTCTTCTCTTCTTCTCTCAGAATCCTCTGGTTCAGTCAGCCCAAAAAGGGGCATATTTATGTAATGACGTCTCTGCCTACATAGAATTTAATCAAATGATTTTGCAGAAATGCTGCTAGAACCGCCATTGTCACAACCTTATTAGCACAAAAATAGACAAATTATCAAAAGTATAAGACAAAGTAGTGTTTTTGACATGTTGATGTGAAATAGGTCATAGGTCTTGGATGACTGTCACCATTTCACACTGTTTTTAAACAAATTTCACCATTAAAATCACAGTATAATCGCTCACTGCAACCACCTTTCTTGAAAACTTGCCTTTATGTGTAAACTAGTTCATTTCACATTTTAGCCATTTCCAAAGTAATATTTTAAGCTGCATTATGCTTTATTCTACCATAGGTTTCTTATTTTTAAGCCTCTGTATGATAATTGCTTGAAGGACAACTGGAAAGGCAGATGCCTTTGAATATGGAGAAAAGAAACGACTCGTAAATATTCTCAAACATTTATGTTAAGATGTACAATGTAAGGGAACAGCATGGATATTATTTGAATAAAACACCCTGTTGTGATTTAAAACATTCACCCACAATTTTAGATGTAATGTAAGCATGTACGAGGAAGATCGATATTTAATCCTTTACCTTTAGATCTGATATTTACTTTATAACTTCTGATCTAACAAAGGAGTTCGGTGAGCCGTTGAACTCTTAGGGCCTGTAGCATGATAATTTCCTGTATTTCTCTGATTAAAAGAAGGAAATGAAGGTAAAATGAGTGCGTGTCATTTTCTTGAGACAGCACTAATGTACCAGTGTATAGCGTCAAATGCAGCCTAATAGTAGCCTTGCTGCAAATTGGAGTCCTTCTATCCTTTATACTTCATGTCAGGGTGTTCTTAGAGAGACTGGGCACCAGCCATGTGCTCATTAAGTCAATGTGATGATAAGTTGAGCTAAGTGGAGATGGAGTCCAAATGTGAGCCTAATGGTGCCTTATTTGTTGTTCCGGTTGCACTTTAAGAAATAAATTATTATGATTGTGTCTTAAGTATTATTCAGAATATTTCTAGTAGACAGATACATGATATCAAGTCATTCATGTTACCAACTCGTTAAACATTACGCATTTAGATCTCATTTGTGATGATATTTTGTTGCTGTCATGTATTTTGAGTTTGTTTTGTTTTTTAAACCAATCCAATGTGATCATGTGTCCTACAGTATAGACTATATTCAAGCTTCTGCCATTTTCCTGTGACATCACACGCAGGGTGGATGCTTAAATGTTATGTCTCTCACGGCTCTGTGTTTCAGGTTGTGAGTCATATGAACGTTAAGAGTCTGACATGTAATAAAACATTTGGTGAACCACTACCTACCATCAGCCAACAGCTAATGTTACCAAGCAGCTTCTTCGTTTGCAAAAGCAAGTCTATTATTTTATTAGCTGACTAATTCAGTAGCGCTGACTTTGACTTTGCTCGTCTTTTTTTCTTTGCAAATTTTACCCACAAGGTGCAGCTTTAATGAACATTGCCATCCCTTTTATTATCCCATCTTGAGGATGCAGAAATCAACTGTGCCTTAAACCACCTAAAACCTGGTGTAAGGTCTATGGCGCAGCTTGTTCCTGCCCTTTAGAGAATGCATTAGAAAGATGGTTGTACATAAATGAGTTCATAACAAACTTCTAGTCTGCCCGTTAGACACAAAAGGGAAGAACAGCAGCGCTCTAACTGCTCAGTTTAGCAGCTGCTCTGCTTGCTACAATGAATCCTGCTTGGGCTGCACACAGCCTAAAGCTGAGACCGACACCAAGCTCTCTGACAGGTGTGCTCGCTCCATCATCTGTTTTATCTACTGTAATACATGCAGAAGCAAACACTTACATGCATGCAACAGAGAGCTGGACTGAGAATATTTCTCATAACATTCAGTGCCGCCAAACATCGAGCCCACACATATTAAGACAGACTGTCCAGTGTCCATTATAACCAAAGACTCCTACAGAGAAAATCAGTAAATAAATGTTTACCGCCTACCTTTATTTGATGTGGAACACACAGGACTGTGGTTTACATAGATCCTCTCTTATCCGGTTGGCATTATTTTAATATTTAATGAGGATACACTTTTGTGCCTCATGCAGAAATGTTCCCCGCTTCTTTTTGACAGCTTCTGATTTTGCCTCAGGTAAATATAACTTCAACCATCAACATATTTCATCAATGTACTGTGTGTGTTTTGCATGTTCAGGGGCACAATGACAGGAGAGTTAAACAAGTTCAGTCTACATGTATGGAATAAAGACTGAAATCTGCAGAGTAAATAACAATGTGCCTGCCAGAAGGCACACCTGGCTCTTAAAGGGAACGAGAGCTGATGCTCTGATTGATTTGATTCATGTAACACCAAAAACAAACCTATGAATGTTCAAGCAACTCAATCAAACCGCTTTGCAACCTGCACCTCACTTAAAGACCCGATTTTGCTCCTCCGTACTAGCAAAATATAGTTGGACAACGCCCCAAAACACTTTGTATCACTCAACCGTGAAATAGAGCCGAGAGACTTGTCTTTTAAAGTATCCAACATGTCTTTCTGTTTCTCCTGCATTGTTTTGTGTACAATGCAGCTCTAAAGTTGAGAGATTTGACAGAAGTTGAGTCTGGGTCATAGCATAAACAGTATCATACAATCCTCCTTGTTTACCAAAAGGCTGAAATACAAAATGTAGCTGTATTGTTGTGGCTTTTTAGCAGCATTCCATCATTTATCTTTCTTCTGCCAGACAGAAAACAGCTCCAAAAAGGAGACATGGTTTGCCGACATTCATGGGTAGTCAGTGGTAATGATAAGCTATGTCTGAGAGGGTTTTTGTCCTTCTTTGGTCAATTTTAATGGAACAAAGTGCTGAGAGGGAGTAAACAGTGCTGAACAGAGACAATACAGAGAAACATGGACCTCTGGTGGATGAGTTTTAAAGTAAAATAATTAAAAGGTTCAAATAAAGATGAAGAGGACAGTGCACAGCAGGACAGTAGAGTTTACCCCCAATGGCCAAAAAAAAATACACTAACCCAAACCAAGAGCTCAAAACTCTACAGTGAAATCATTAAATGACAAGTGCTTTTACGCTTTGCCTTTTGAAGTGGCCTCTTATGTTACAAGACCTGATCAACACAGAGCCACTAACACATCTAGCAACACTGACCTGCCCTGATCTTCATTAGAAGTGGTGACTCGTACCGTCTTTTTTTCATTATAGGTGAGGTCATCTTGTTGTCAGCAGGGTAACAAATGTGTTATTGAAAACTGCTGGTAATTGCTGAGAGCCATAGCGTGGACATGTGTGATTATTGACAAAAAACGGAGTAGTATGTGATTGCAACAGAGGCCTCCACAAACAAATCGAACATATTCATTGTCAGAGATTATTATTCATGTAATGCAGAAAGATTGATCTGAAACTATAGTGCTGATTGTCAGTAGGATAACGGGAAAGCTCCTAGTCACCATGAACTCTGTTGAGAGGTGCAGCATTAAAACAAGCAATCATTCCTTTTTAACCAGAACTGATTTGCAAATAAGTAATCATAGTTAATCTGACTCAGGAATGCTACTACGCAACCTATAGTGTTTCTGGCTCAGGAATAAGTAAACTTTGGTGTAAAAATACAGTTTTTTCATAACAACTTTTAAATAAAAAGCTGTTGGAGAGGTGTTACGTTAGGCAAGGAGAAAAACTTTCAATTTTGGCCTGATCCCCTTCACAAAACAGAAGGGGTTTTTTTCTGTACGAGTTGCCCTTGCTCGCTCAATCCATCCAAGAGGCTTTGTTTTAAAGGGTGAAACTCATATCTCCTTTTTGTCTTGCAAAAACTGTAAAAGGTTTCCCCGTCCCTCCCAGCTCATCATCTAAATGCGGACAGAATCAAACTGTATGAGAATAAAATCACCGCTCAGCACAGATGGTGCAGGTTCAGACTGTTTCTCTCCACAATCAGTCACAAAACAGGAGTAAGCTACATGGAGGCGGGTGTGTTTATGTTTGAAAATCACTTGCACAATATGCTTTGTGAATAAGACCTTGACACCAGGCAGATAGCGGGGGATACTGATGTGCAGTTCATGGTGCTAGGAGCGAGTGATATTAAGCTTTCATATTTGCTCAGAAACTAACAGGTCTATCAGCACATCTTCAGGGATTGATGTAAAGAGACCTTGAAGATAAAGTTCTTCATAGAAAAAGGGAAAACATAGTTTTCAGTCATATTTCATCACCTCGAACAACAAGATTATTGTTTCTGTGCCATTTGTCAGTAGGATTACCAAAAAACTACTGGCCGGGTTTTTTTCATGATCATGTGGGAGTGTTGCATCATTGCTAAATACCTTGAACCCAACAGACTGAGGAACAGGAAATTAATAATATATCTTTGTCGAGAACAAGAAATCAATGGTGCAGCTGAACCCAAACTCCTGCGCACCTGATCCCATTCCTGTCATCAAGCAGACAGGATTGAGAGAGAGTGAGAGAGAGAGACCTGCAGGCTATAGTAGAAGCCAGAGGGCATGACAACTAGTTAAAAGAAAAACATGCGCTATTCCAAATGGGTTTGCTTTTTCAAACCAGCCGCAACTGCGAACAAGCAATAGTGTATCCAACCTCTGAAGTGTTCTCTGTTGAGGAGACATTTTTGTCCCAACAGGTTTTGTAACAAGCTCCCTTTTAAGCTTCCTCTTCATGTCACTTCAGTGTAGACGTTTAATATTTGTACATTTTAGTTTTTTTGTATGCCTTTCACAAAACATTCTCTCTTTTCCACACTTTCTGTCTGCTAAATAATAAAGCTATTGATAAAGTGTGTCCTCTGGAGACACTAAATAAACTGAATACCAAACAGGGACACGTCCAAGAACATGGATTTGGTCAACTAAATAACAGAGAAATGCCACAGTGTCACTACCACATTGCCCTGACACTGTAGATAACCCCTCTCCAAGGAGCCTCAGCATTCTTTTTTTCATCTGGACCAAGGATTACTGTAATGCTCTTGCTCAGCGCAGGTGCAGCAGTGAGGACTGTAAGCCCCATATGGTCCAAAAATCTTGCAGCAGATCTGCTACGAGTGCTTGAAAACCTCTCAATCAAGGCAGCTTCACATGGCAGGCGATGCGTTGTAATCCCACCTTGACTCAGATATCACAGAGAAGGACAGAGATTTCACAGCAGACACAGTGCTCAAGAGTTTCTCTCAAGAGCAAGCAGAGAAGCAACAACTGGAATAAGGCTGAACTAAAGTATTTTTTGACAAGCTGGGTTTGTTGCCAAAAAAAATAGAAAACACTTTACAATACTGTTCCACTCATTTGTATGTATTAATGGTGAATAATGTCCAGATAATCATGACTTAATGTATGACTCATGAAGAACTAAGCCATACATTAATCAGAAACTATATCATTAACACAGTGAGTAATGCATGAATTGCTATAAATAATGTCTGCATTCATGGATTCATTAATGATTAGTGTTATTTACTAACACAGTTAATTGACACGATGAAACAAAGCCATGGACTTCAACTGGGATGCCCCCATATTTCATAATGAGTTCATTATTGTGACCCACCAAGTAAAGTCACCACATGATCATATGTTTGTAAATCATTAGCTAATCATGCATCCAAACACATGACATCATTGGAATGAAACATTTAAAGGTGTACTAAGTAGATTTGGTAGTGGAATTTGAAAGTTGGAGAAGTGAAACAATTCTATGCTATAATTTCTGAACTAAACACACAAACTTTATTCAAAGGAAAAAATGGGTCCCTGAACACTGTTTGGAGCTAAAAAGCTTCCAGGAGAGTTACGGTGTCACTGATGTGGGCCCCCCACCATAACATCTCACATAGCATTTTATCTTCAAACAGGGACCAAATTTTCCTGTGGCAGTGTGTATGAACATATACCACAGAATCTGTAATTTTCTCCAACTTTCACATTTCTCTACAAAAACTCCATAGTGCACCTTTAATTAAGATAAGTTTTGCAACCGTTTTCAACCAAGAAAGAAAATAACAGGTAAAATCCCTGCAGTTTGGCTAAAGTGTCTTCCAGGTTCAGGCCATTTAAACACTGAAGTGCTAATGAACACTTAGCATGTTGGCTTGACGCTAACACATAAAAGAAAATTACCATTAACAGGATAACAGAATTAGCTTTGCTATCTTGTTAGATTTTTTAATTAAAAAAACGATTTTACAAAGTAAACAACACCATAAGCACTCATCACAGGTATATATGTTATATTTTCTGTGGAAAGAACTTAAATCTACTGCATTTCTATGCAAATCTAATATTCACTTCTGCTGCTCAACCGTTATTAATGTGCAAACTAATCCACATTGTAAATGACATGAGGGAAAGTTTGTAAGAGTGGGTGAATAGTCATGCTTTTAACAGTCACTGTCAGAGATTTATTTATTTTTTAATTATAGGCTATCATCTTTATTTCCTTTATCTGTGTTAGCGGTCACTTATGCCAACATAGAGATAAAACAAATTAATCTGTGAATTTTCAATGCAAAATAAATTATAATAGGTGACGGTTTTGGCTAGTTCAGCCCGAGACAAAAAAAGAAGTCAGCTGTCAACAAAAGATCTCTCATGTACAGTATATGCAGGGGCGTGTCCAGAGAGGTGGCATGGGCTCCCATTGAAATCTGATTGGCCACCCCAAGGTGCCACCCCAAAAATCCTTAAGTGTGATTGGCTATTTGCCCTGTCAGAGGTGGGACTTGTGTTAAAACCAACTATAAAGTATTTTTTGCAGAAGGCTGCTTATAGTGTTTACATCAATGAAGCATATTTTCTTTTCTTTGTACTTTACATTGTAATTTTAAAAAAATTGCACATCTATTTCACAAGACAGGGGCTCAAGAAAGTAACGCACTCAGCCATTGCAACACTTGCAATGAACTCACTGGAAGTTAGACTGTGCAGGAGTTTGCATATGAATGTATAAAGTAAAAGTACTTTAAATTGTGACTTTGAACATACATCTTCTTTTTGTTTTGTTAAAAAAAAATCAGCTTATGTATTATCATGTGTTATAAAGTAGATATTGGTGAGGTTACAATGGGTAAATAATTGAAATTTATTTGTGTTTGCTTGTAAGTACATCACACTTCAGGCCACCCCTGCATAAGTCAGGGCCCCAGTTGGGCCAACCCAGTCAGGAGTCTGGACTTCCCTCTGTGTATATGAAACTTAGTTTATTAATTTTTATCAGTTCTCTGACTGCTGATTCCTCACAAGACACATTAGTAAGTTGATAAAAGATAGGAGACATAGACAGATCCCATCAAAGATACAACCTTTTATGTAGATATTATTATCAGATTTAAACGCACAGAGAAGGGAGGAGGAGAAAGAGGAAGCCAGGAAGTAAATCCCCCTCAAAAGATAATGTAATCTTATTTCTCTTTTTTGATCTCCTGGCTGTAGTTTTTGGTTTTCCAAAGACCTGAAGAGAGAAAAAGCAGCCATCTCTCTGCACCTAACATACAATGCAGCTAAAATGCTCCGCCTGCTGTTGCAGAAGATAAATGTTTTGTTTTGTTTTGTTGTCCATAGCTTGACTTTCCACTTGTGATGTCCTGATTTTCCTGCTAGAGGTCATTTAATCCCTGATCACTGCAGAGCAAGCCCCTGAGTTACCACTGCTACACTTGTTGTCTGATATACAGAGGGGGGGATTCACACAAGCTGTGTATCTTCTGGGATTGTTACTCTAATCACATCTCAAGTAGCAACTAACAAACAGAAACAGAAGGAAAAACAAGATTTTCGGCTTAATAAACTGACAAAGTGGTGGATGGAATAATTACAACATTTTCTGAAGCGTGTGTTATATCCATGGTGAAAATTTAAATGACCAAGGCTGATCACATTGTGGTTAATCAAGGAAAAGTGTGTAAAATGGTTGATATTTGTGAATTGAGAGAGTTTTTTATGGTAATGTTGATGTATTAAAACCATTTAAAGAATTAACAAGCAATACAATTACTTTTCTGGAGACGTTTTGCTCCACTCAAGCTGGCAAGGACAGCCTGCTGACAATACCACCCAGCAGTAGGGATGACACATTTCTTCTAGCTTAGTAGAGAGTTCACAGGAGAGCCAGGAGGTGATACAGCTGTCAGCAAGGGACTTTCCTTAATAGAAAATTCAACAGATTTGAAGTCAGATTGTATAAATTCACTCGTGTTTTCATGTTTTCTTTCTTTTCACTAAATGTTTGACGTGTTGACTATAATTGGAGTTTACATTAAACATTACACAATACACAAAATCACATAGCTGATCATTTCCAGAAAATGTCGTGTTAAGTTTTACCCCCAACTTTACCCAGACTTTTTCCTGCGAGTCCTCAAGTAATATTACACTAGATCGAGGGTGAGCCATTGTGTGAACACAAAATAAAAACTCACTATGATGGATTAATATTGGGTCTTTGTAGATTATATAAAGAGACAGGTATTTTACCTGCTCCATCATTTGTTATGAATTGGCGCTGGTTGGTTGATTGATTGATTGATTGATTGATTGATTGATTGATTGATTGATTGATTGATTGATTGATTGATTGATGGATTGATGGATGGATGGATGGATGGATGGATGGATGGATTGGTTGGTTGATTGATTGATTGATTGATTGATTGATTGATTGATTGATTGATTGATTGATTGATTGATTGATTGATTGATTGATTGATTGATTGATTGATTGATTGATAGGAGCATGGCGGTGGAGACGTTGTTGTTTATATCCCGATACCAGTGTGATCTTAGGGCCTGTAATACAGCAGCTTAATACTCTTTTCTGCCCCCAAGTATGTTCTTATCCATTTGTTCGTTCTTACTGTGGATAGGTCCAATTATTAGACCCATTGATATAAAGGCAAAAAATAATTTAAAAAACTCATTATGTTGTCCGACTCTGTCGCTTTGTCTGCCATCTTGGATTTTTCACATCATGCCTTGCCTCCTGAAACCCTCTGCCCTCCATCTCCAACAGGGAAATTTTCCAGCTGTGAGGGATAAGTATGAAAATGTTTGACATTTTTGACATTTCCATGTGGTGCATGTGTGAAATAGATAATGACTTTCTTCACTTGCTATGCTACCAAAGCTGTCATTCATGGCTATACATTTTTCACAAAACCTTGCAACTTGCAATTTCGTCTGGAAATTGTCTAACATCTTCATTATTTTCAGCAGGAGACGTTCTTTTAAATTCCTGCAGATCATTTAATTATTATGAAACCAGTGTGTGCCTTTTTTCCCCACCACACTCATACTGTGACCTCAGGCATTAAACAAAATGTGTGACTGTTAGGTGACCCATTATTGTTTTTGCAAAAGAGCATTGAGCTGTAGCCTAGTGTAGTGAAACAAATTATTCCTGAAATTGTTTTTTCTTAAATCAACCTCTAACAGCTATGTTGCCACACTTTATGGCAGCAGCAGACTACTGAAAGAGTGGAAAACGCTTTAATCAAAGCTGTAAACGTTGGGCAATAAGAGGCAGACTCGTGTGACTGAGAGAAAAGAGATGATGGCTCTCT
This sequence comes from Tautogolabrus adspersus, assembly GCA_020745685.1. Classification (NCBI taxonomy): domain Eukaryota; kingdom Metazoa; phylum Chordata; class Actinopteri; order Labriformes; family Labridae; genus Tautogolabrus; species Tautogolabrus adspersus. Next base: position 11,264,993 of record CM036544.1, read on the forward strand.
GTCCAATGCAACATTTCACAGATGACAGGATGGATGCCTGGATGAGGCTGCACGAAGAGACTCTGAAGACCCATCCAAAGGCTTGCCAAGTCAAACGAGATTACACTTCAAACAGGAAGAAAATCTTGTCACCCCGGCTCAAGAGATTGTATAAAGATCTCTCATTTCACTCTCTCTCTCGCACTCTATCCCCCTCACTCTCTCTTCTTTCATCGTATCCACTCTGCTGCTGTGCTTGAATACCTCTCCACGAATGACATCTTCCCGCTTTCTCATGTTGTACAAGTGCTTTGTGACAGAGAAAATGCCAGTGCATGTCAGCGGGATGAATTACAGAGCAGGAGGAATATACAAAGCATCCTATTTAAATTCAACTCACTCCTTTCTTTATGTAATGTTTGCAATTGCAGTTTTTTTATCCTACTTGCCACGGCTCGGTTTGATGTAAAGAAAACAGTAAAAAACTCTAATTGGGGAGATTCATATTTTTTGGTTTAGGATAAGGAGCTTGACAAAGAGACAAAGAGGAACTGATTTAAGGATAGTTTCCACGGAACTGATAATGCTTTCATCTCTTTCAATGGCACAGGTTTTCTTATCTAAAACAATAGAGCCAGTGTTTCATTTAAAAGCTTTTCTCTAGTTTGAAAACAGGTTTTGCTTAGTGGTTCCATCATATCAAAACTTTATGATCAGTCACTCATCTGAAGCCTTGATTAAAGGTTTCCCCGCTTAGAATGCAAAGAAAGTCAATATTTGAAATGTTTGCTCTAATGTTTCACGAAAGCTTTATTATCATGCTGCTTGTCTTATGAATCTCAGTTGTTTTTTTCACCCATAATGCGCTTGTGACACTGTTGATAACACAGACTTTGTTATAAAGAGACGTTTTCTCCTACACTGACTGAAGTAAGAGTTGTACGTAACTTTTCAAACCTAGAATTGAGTTATAAATACATCCATTGACCTTCAGCTATAATAAGTCTTTAAGTGCCACTCGTTTCTTTGCTCCTGCCTTTTCATTCCAATGAACAATTATGAGCAGAGGGGGCATAAGTGAACACATTCTTTGCTCAAATAGAGGTACAGACATTGTATAAAAATAACTTTGTAAAGCTAAAGTAACCTAAGGTCATAAACAAAACAAAGTACAGCCTTTATACTTGCTGCTGTGACACAATCTGCCTTCAGGTATTGCCTTTGAAGGATGCAACCCCTCAATTAGGAGACTCATTTTTTTGATAAAAACTATCAATTTGCTGTCTTAACAGTCAAACCTATAGTTCACTATGAATCTTTTGCATAAAAATTGGGGAAAAAACGAAAGGCACTTCCAATCTGGGTGCTTTAAATACCTTCATCTGAAAAAGTAAAGTGTAGAAGGTTAAGGTTTTTGTGCTAAAACAAAGGAGGTAAAAGTAAAATGTCGTTAGAAAACTAGTAAATTGCACAGGTTGAATATTTCCATTCCAACTGCTATGAAACAATTGATCACCCGCAAAGCATGAACAGACATTTCTTTTTAGCCTCTGCGGGAACAATTAAATCGACTTTTCAAATTGTCCAATTCCTGTCTGGATTTTTTTAACATTACCTTCCATCTTCCTTCCTTCCTTCTCACCCCCCCCCCCCCCATCATTTAGTTTGATGTCAGGTCTGGCAGCCCTGGACGCCAAGTGCTCCAGCCGTCTGGGCATCATGACCATCTCTTACTACCTCTGGACCACCTTCGTTGCTGTGGTAGTGGGAATTGTCATGGTGTACATGATCCACCCGGGCGGGGCTGCTCAGAAGGAGGACTCAGACGAAAGCAAGAAGCCGATGACGAGCTCTGCTGACGCTCTGCTGGATCTCATTCGGTAAGAAACAGCCATGTATCTCTAATTACAAGCTCAGTGTTGATTGGCTGTGAGGAAAATGTCATTATAAAGAAATCAGGTGTGTTTGCAACGTCACGACTCAGTCATCTTTCAAATGAGAGAGACAATGTTATGCACGTTAATTACAGCACAGATGCTCCCTGACCAGCACCTCTGTTTAATGCTATTTTAAACTATCTGTGATGTGTTCATTTCTTGCCATGCGTGCTATTTCTTGAGCTCTGAAGTTTAGGAATTGCTACTCAAGGTCAGAGAGTAAAGCCTGGAGCCTTGTGTGCCAGTGGTTTACTGCGTTAAGCTAATTGCTTAACGCTGAAGGGTGGTGTTTGAGGTGAACCTGGGTCAGCCTCGCAGTGAGAGGCATATTGATGGTGAGGCCTGAGAGCCAGTGGGTCAGTGTGACAGTCGGTCAGTGGGCTAAAGTCCTGAAACAAAGGGAGCTGCTAAGCCGATGTCTCCCCCTATTTTCTCACAAATGCACAATTAGCTGGAGAAAAAAAAAGAAAAATAATCTTTTTTTTTCATTTTTCAATATTAGTCTATTGAATGTTGGGTTTTTTTCTTACTTTCCTATGTCCATTTTGTTATTTTATTTTTTATTTATTTGGAATATTTAATAACAAAAGAATGTTTTTTAATGAGTCACTTTCAATCACACGGTAAAAAAAGGAGGAAAAAACTGTCAAGGCCCTCTGTAATCCAACCATGTTGTGATCATGTGTCAGAGGTGAAGCTCTGTCTTACGCAGGATGTCGGTGCATGTTTGTGTATGTGTTTGTTTCACAGAGCACAGCTGTGCTTTGGATTTATCTCGCAAAGCTTCTTTACAGCCTTCATCTATCATGGAGGCATACTATATTGGTACACTCGCAAATGGGCCTGTCTGCAGCCCTGCGTGTGCATGTGTGTGTGTGTGCGTGTGTGCGTGTGTGTGTGTGTGTGTGTGTGTGTGTGTGTGTGTGTGTGTGTGTGTGTGTGTGTGTGCGTGTGTGTGTGTGTGTGTGTGTGTGTGTGCGTGTGCGTGTTTGTGTGTGTGTGTGTGTGTGTGTGTGTGTGCACGCGTGTGTGCGTGTGTGTGTGTGCCTGGTACGTGCGTGCGTGTGTGTTTGTGAAGAGCACAGTATGTATGAATATGTGCATACTCTCATTTATTGGTGGCTCTGGGGTCAGAGTGTTTCATTAGCCTGCTTTTCTCCGTCTTAAATACACGATAGGTTGCTGCAGGGGTCAAATCCGTGTAGAAAAGTCATTGAGTTTCACCATATTGTGCCTGTATGTCTTTGCCATATGTCTTTTCAATCACTCTGTTGAATGCACAGGCTGTAAAATACAATATGCCTTTTAATCTCCTTGCAGCTGAAGTGTGCTGTTTGAATTTTGATCATGATTAGAGCTTTGTGTTAATGTGGGATTTACAGCCTGTGATGCGTGCAGGTTCACTTGTGATTGACAGACTCTGTGATAAGAAAGCTACAGAATGATTTTTATTCACTAGCCTCTATTGTAAAGACATCCATCTACACCAATAATAGGGTGCTAAAAGTCCAATAAAAGGGTGCTTCAGAAAGTGCTGGATTTGATCACTTCATTGAAAGTCGTTTTTTAGGCAGTCTGAAATCAATTATATGTTTTGGAGTCAAAGAAATTTAGTTTTGTAATTTTTGACAAATACGCGCACTCTATAATCTTTTCAGTTATTGTGAGGCATATTGTTCTTTAGTGAGTCTTCAGTGCTATACACAGGCGGTCCAGGTTGTAGTCCGACCTGCAGCACCTCTCCTGCATGTCATTCCCCACTCTCTCTCTCTCTCTCCTAATTTCCAATTCCATCCACTATCCTATCAAAATAAAGGCAAAAGACCAAAAATAAAACTTAAAAAACAAGTTTTGATCATTTTACCAATAGAGCAGCTAAAGGAAATAGTTTTGTTTCTTTAAAACCCTTTTTAAAATAAGCACTTGTATAAATTCCCAATTGAACAGACAGCATTTTTCTCTGTTCAGGGGGATCAACTTCACCTGCAGATATCAAACTGGACTGACTGGGATCATTCACCTTAACAACTATTGTTTGTGCCTAGACAAATTTGAACTGTCATAACATTAACCATGACATAGTAAGACTGTTTAAAAGTCAATTTGTTAAGGTTTCAGCATCAAAAGTACTGAATCAGTTTAGTTAAAATGTGTGCTTAAGGTTAATGTGAAAAACAACATTGAGTTTAGGTCTTACAGAAAGGAACCAGAACCACTGACCACCACAAGATTTTTCTCAGATGGACACTTTTATGTCATACAAAGTTTCAGATTTACATACCACACACACACACACACACACACACACACACACACACACACACACACACACACACACACACACACACACACACACACACACACACACACGTACCTTGTTGAGAGGGGACTATCAGTCTACACTATCCAAGTGATTATCATGTACCACTACATCTTACATTTAAGACATACCATTAATCCTGAAAAATCCAGTCTATCTAAAACAGGACAGCACTGAAAACAAATATCCTATCCAGGATATCCTATCCAGCTCAGAGAGATATTTACAATAAGGGGAATGTAATGTAATATTTATGTCACATGACATTGGATTATATTAGGGGGATTAGTAAAAGGATAAGTAACTGTTAAAAATAAGTTCATTCTTTTTAATTCTTTATTAACACGTTTTCTATAAAGTATGGTGCTCATTTATGTATTCATTATTTGTTTATGTATTTGTTTGTTTATTCTTTCATTAATTTGTTCATTAATTTGTGTCACACAAAAATAAAAAAGTAAAAGGCGCATAAAGAAAAAGTAAAAGCCTATGTGTGATCATTGCAGAAACCTGTAAATGGCTTTCAACAAGCTTACAATATGCCTGCTATTGTGCTTTTTCTTCTTGCAGCATGAAATGTTAAAGAACACTTGAACATGACTCACAGCGGTCTACTAACAGTAGTAGTGCAAGAGGCATTGATGTTTTTTCTGTTAGTCTTTAAAATGATCATTCCAATATTACAATTGGTCACTTGAGCAGGGTTCATATTGTTGTACTTTCCTCTGCCATGTGACTGAAATACAAGCAGAGCATAATGGTCCCATTTAATTATCTGAAGTGAACAAAATGAAAGTCAGTGAACCATGAGAGAGGGAAATTACAGTTGTTATAAATTCATCCATCCATTTTTTCATCAATCATCCATACTGTGCCATGTCACAGGGGGCTGATTTAGGCCCTATTTCCCATTTCACATCAGGAGAGATCTGGAAAACACCCAGTACATGCCATCATAATAACAGACACACAACATTCACACTGACACCCTTGAGCTGTTTCAAGACTATGATTAAGCTAAATTGCATGTCATTGGGCTGCAGGAAGTACACACAGGTGCATGAGAACATGTTCACTCCACATCGAAAAGTAGTAGTAAGGTTTTTTTTATTTTTTTTATTTTAATAGGTGCAATCAGGGCTTGACATTAACACCTGCTAAATGGGGGTTGATTTCAGCAGTGGTCTGCAACACAGTCACTCCCACTAGCCACTTTGATGTGTTTAATTTGATATACATTTTAAATTGAAGTCATCTCAAATGGCATCTGCAGACCTGTCAAAAATCCAGATAAAGTCGCCTTACCACTCACTCATTTCACAACAGGAGGTAGGAGAGAAGAGATGTCAGAGCATTCATATCCTGGCAAAAAAAAAACTCGGTCTCCTTTGAATGTTCCAAAACCGTAGTGAGGGTAAGAGGTTAGACTCTGCATGATATGAAGAATGAGGATTAATGAGTTTTTGTGCATGTCTTCATAAGATCGTCAGTGCTAATATTAATAAGTGCGCTGTTACGTCATCACTCAGAATACTTTTATGCAATCTATTCAGACAGACAGACAGACAGACAGACAGACAGACAGACAGACAGACAGACAGGCAGGCAGGCAGGCAGGCAGGCAGGCAGGCAGGCAGGCAGGCAGGCAGGCAGGCAGGCAGACAGGCAGGCAGGCAGGCAGGCAGGCAGGCAGGCAGGCAGGCAGGCAGGCAGGCAGGCAGGCAGGCAGGCAGGCAGGCAGGCAGACAGACAGACAGACAGACAGACAGACAGACAGACAGACAGACAGACAGGCAGGCAGGCAGGCAGGCAGGCAGGCAGGCAGGCAGACAGACAGACAGACAGACAGACAGACAGACAGACAGACAGACAGACAGACAGACAGACAGACAGACAGACAGACAGACAGACAGACAGACAGACAGACTTGTTTGCTGTAAACTTTACTGCTGACTGTCTTGGCAAGAACACTGTTAAAAAGAGTTTCAACCTCAACAAGCTTTTCTTAGTAAATCAAAATAATATCATATATTAAACTTTTATTTACAGGTAAATCAATCAATATAATAGAAACAACAAAACCACTTCAAGACAGCAAGATAATGAGACATTAGTGCAGTGGTAAGGAGTGCAAAGGATGCTAAAATAAATATAACATGGCTTGTAAAAACAGGTTGCTTATGGGGTATGATGATAAAACGAGAGCGTTTGTACAGTGTACATAGTGCATACATTTTGGTTTGAGGACAGAAACAGGGTGCATTTCAACAATTAGAAATAAAGTTGTGAATATTTCTGACACAGATACTTTGGAAACACCTATTGTATGTCTTATTACAGTATATTCTCATTTACCTTTCTCTATATTCTCTTTCTCCCCAGCAACATGTTTCCAGCCAACCTGGTTCAAGCTACTTTTCAACAGGTGAGAGCAAAGACACCAAAAGGTTTATGAGAATAATGAACAGCTCTAATGGTTTAAAAAACAAACATACATCAAGTTTAAATGAAATGCTTGTAAACCAATAGTGAAGCATTTATATGACATATTTTGTATCAGTAAGATTGTGTTTTAACAGCATCATATACATGTGTATTGTTACAAGACATTTAAAAATGAGTTCACAGTAAACAAACAGCATTAAAAGCATTTTTTACAAAATGTACCTTCACTTAACTTTTTAGATGAATGCAAACTTTATTATGCATTTATTATATCTAAACTATGCACTCATCTGAGAGAGTTTAGATCTGACCTCGGCTCTTCTCTCCTCAGCAGTCCGTATGTAATCGAGTTTTATTCAAAGGTTAATTAAACTGAATAAATCATTGTTCCCGCTGTAGATCCAAGAGGTGCCAAAATCTTAGTTTACTGTTTCAAACCGATAATTATACATTCAAATAAGTGTTTATCTTAATCACGCACAAACATTATCACAAAAGAGAATAATTATTTAAAGTCAATAAATGTGATTTAAGAATCAAAAAGAAACCCAAGATTTTGTAAATGTTTTTTAACAATATATGAACTGTTCACAAGTTCCTTTTAAGTGTCCTAATCTAAAAATAGTATTTTTATGACACTATTATTAACAATTACACATAGTCATTACATGTCATAAACACATAGATCCTTATTTCCTTTTGACATTGGCTTATTACAAAGACCTTTATATAAAGTGTTACCAAATCTCCCATGCACACCATAAATACATGACATTTCATTTAATTCATTTTTAACATAACCCAATGTGTTCAAAAGATAAGGACAGAGAAAGCCTCTCTCTCTTGTTTTCAGACCGTATGCTAAGCTATAAGCTTACTGGCTGCCTTCTGTAGCTTCATATTTAGTCTTCATACATGCAATATAAATCCTCAGATTTAATTAGATCTTATCAATAGCTAAAGAAAATATGTGTATATACTGAAATGTCAGTCTATTCCTTTATCGCTCACTCTTGAGGCAGATATATTTTTTAATCCCTCTTTCACTGCACATGTGTTTCTTTAAGATGAACACTAAGATTACATGTTGGCTACAGGAAATAAAATCGGAAGGCTTCACTGTCAATAAAGTGTTGTCATTCCTGTCAGAAAAACCCCACTGAACCACATTTACACCTGTGATATGAGCCCACACACGTGTCTTTATTGTGTGACAAATTGCTGCAATCAATTGTTTAGTGTCATGTTGCCTGCACTGATGTCGGGGCCTGTGTTCTGTTTTGCTTTCAAGTATCGAACCCAGAGAGTCCCCGAGCTCATCCCCAAACCCACAGTAGCTCAGCTCCTGGATGAGACCACAACACGAAGACTCTACATCTACGGCATACAAGATGACAATGGCACGGACATCCAGAACTTCTCTCTGGATCTTACGCCGCCACCTGACGTCATCATGAAAACATCACCGGGTACCAGCGAGGGCATGAACGTGCTGGGGATTGTCATTTTTTCTGCTACTATGGGTGAGTCACTGGTTGGCTTGGCAACTGAATAAAACCTTTTGTTATATAACATGCTGATTGCTATTGATAAACGTCTGTATTTGCATAATAGCAGTATGGGCCAACTCTCATGTTTGCATAAATTAGTTTAAATGTGTTGCTATCAGAAAATGGAAACATTTTTGTTTACCAATTGCAACATTTGCAGGATTTTAAGTTTATGACTGATGCACTTATCTATTGTATGCACATTTTGCTTTTGTGTTTCCTTAAAACTCAGGAATAATGTTGGGAAGAATGGGTCCCAATGGAAGTGCTTTGGTCAACTTCTGCCAGAGTGTGAACGAAGCGGTCCTGAAAATTGTCGCTATTGTCATATGGTAAGAGTTTTATTTTGAAAGCAGACATTAACCAAGACAAAATCACCAATTTTAACAGATAGTGGCAGTAAATATGGAAATTTGTGCTCAAATTAGGATATTCTTATTTGCAGCTTTAAACAATGAATGTGAATGTATTTTGCTCAGTTGGTCCATCAGTTTAGTCCAGATTCACATACCTTGAAAAAATCTCAATGAGATTAAATACATCCAAGGTCTCAAGAGAATGAATCCTGATATATATGTTATATTATTGCCAATATTGGTGACACCTTGTGTTTTCCTTGTGCCTCTATCATATTGATATCTTACAATATTAATAAACGGTCTTCACAAATAGATTGATTGCCATTAAATGTGGTTTACCATGGATCCCAGAGGATGAATCCTTCTGACTTTTTGACCACCACCAGGTCAAAAATGTAAAAATACCCCAGTAAAACAGCTCAATATTTTTGGTTGAGTGGCAGGATTTTGTCGGTGTTCATGGATGCTGGATGGCATATCTTCCTGACTATGGGGATAAATCTATAAGTCTTGGAAAAATTGTGATGGATTATCCTTAAATACTCATCAGATATCCATTTTCACCTTAGAAATGATTGAAATGACTTTGGTGATCACAATGCATTTGAATCATCATGTCACCATCAGCCCAATCTGAACAAATATGTTCATCAATTGCATTCCCATGAGCCTTAGGGGTACTCTGTATTTATTACAATATTACATTAGTCATTACATAAATAACTAAGAAAGTCAAAATGATATCTGCTAGCTACCTGCTACCTGTCACTATTTTCATTGTGTGCAAGTTAGTACTTTTGCTGATTAGCCTACTGATGGCTGATTATGCCAATCTTTTTGCACAGTAGATGCACCATGACTTTAAAAATGGGACCAAAGAGAAAAAAAATCTTTATTTCCTGATACTGATTCTGTGACAAGATCTGAGTATTTGCTGATAGTGAGTACCCTTATGTTACCCGTGTTAGTAAATTCCAATCCAAGGATCTATAAACTGCAAAACCACTCACGTGATCTATTACTATGTCGCTATGGCCAAGGATACATTGGGCAAACCAAAATACCCCTGAAACAACAAATACCTGAGCCCAAAACAGCAATCCGTACAGTAAGATCGTGGTTCATCCTCCTCATTACAGTTCTATTGGATTGAGAAAATCACAATGCCTATTAGAGGAGGTGACTGGCCTAGAGAGAAACATTTTGGATTCATTCTCTCAACATAATGACCCCAAATGGACTTAATGTTGATTGTTTTACTATGAGTACCGTGTAATGTATGATCCCAAGTATTATTTGGAACCGCTACGCTATCATTAGCAGCTACATTGAAAAGACACCTAATTATTTGCATTTGACACGAGTTGCACTCTCTGTTATTATTGCACTGCCACTCTTGCAGCCATAACATAAAGATTTCTGAATAGTATGTTGTGGAGAAGAAGAAACAGGTCCATTTATGGGCTGCTGAGGAATTATAATGCATTCTCACTGATAATTAAAACCTAATTTAAGGCAGTATGGGGGCTTTTTCTGATACAGGTATTGTTAATTAAACAACTTTATCTTCTTCATTCCTTCCTTTTTAGGTATTTCCCATTTGGGATCGTGTTTCTGGTCGCTGGTAAGATCCTTGAAATGGATGACCCTTCAGCGATGGGGAAGAAGCTGGGTTTTTATGCCATTACAGTGGTAATGGGTTTAGTTCTGCACGGTCTTTTCATCCTCCCAGCCATGTACTTCTTCATCACAAAAAAAAGCCCCATTGTTTACATCAGAGGCATCCTGCAAGCTCTGCTCATCTCCTTGGCAACCTCCTCCAGGTAAAAATGGGAAATCTTACTTTTCACAACAACAACGAAAAACAGTCCATTTTATCTTTTATTATTTATAATTACATTCATTCATAAAAGTGGGGACTATGTGAATCAGATACATTTTTCCAGGAAAAAACATTTAGCTGGGAATCGACCCACGTATTCATGTTAGCTACATTTTGCTTCGCATTTTTATTTGAGGTCAGCTGAGGCTCCTCTTGGTTCCGACAAGGAACAAATTAATTAAATCTTTTAATAAATTGTAATTAAATGTGTAAATAAAATGTCCATCAGGATGTTTTCCAGAACAGCTTGAGTGCAAGAGTTCAATTTTAAAATGATACGCTAAGACTTATGGTTCACCCAAAAATAACAACCATGAGTACTCTGAGAGTTGAGTGGAGATGCTTTTATTCTACATGCCCTGTGTTCATGGAGTGGATAATGGAGTGAACCTTGAATGAAATGGATGTTTGTTGGATTTCTATGTAAGCCTTTTAACCTTGTGCGTCACCTCTGGGCTTTTATGTTGTGATCGGTTAAATGTTAGACTAATCTGACAACACTACACCTCAAAGCCGTTCAGTGAGGTGAAGGTTCAGTTCAGAATATTCTGTGCTGCTAATGAAAACAGTGAAGGTTGCTGTGAAGATTTTTTAGAACATATGTGTGCACACTTTCTTTTGGGCTTCACTACCTTTTGATGATATGATCAACCGTAACTATAACTTTTATTGAAGTAGCACTTTTCTTGACACAATTAAAAAGTACTTCACAATACATCATATGCATTTTTTGTAAGATATTTTTGGACCTTTCGCCTTTATTGGAAAGGACAGCTGAAGAGAGACAGTAAATGTTGGGAGTAGAGAGTGTGGGATGACATGTAGCAAAGAGGTCGGATTTGAACCCATGGCCGCTGGGCTTAGCACTATTGCCTCCTCACATGGGGCGCATGTCATAGCCGTTAGGCTATCGGCCTCTCCTCGTATAAAGACTTTTAACAAAGTTTATGCAATTAAATCAATCCAGTAAACATACAATGAGAAATGAATTCACAAATTGGACAAGTTTTGTACGCTGTGTGTTTTAGGACGTTGGCAGTTCAGAGACTCAGAACCATGACACCTAGAATAATAATAGAAAAGATGTTGTATTTTGTGTGTGATCCATTACACAGCTAGTCATCCCATGTAAACTGTTTTATTTCAAAGGTCACATTGCATGTGTCAGGGTGAGATCTCTACCTATAAACATGTATCTTCTTATGCTGCAGCTCTGCCACTCTGCCTATCACCTTCAAGTGCCTCCTCGAGAACAACCACATCGACAGACGCATCATCCGCTTTGTGCTCCCTGTCGGAGCTACCATCAACATGGACGGCACTGCGCTCTACGAGGCCGTGGCAGCCATCTTCATCGCCCAAGTGAATAATTATGAGCTCGACTTTGGACAGATCATAACCATCAGGTAAGGCTGCCTAAGACCATTCAGGAAAGAAGTTTATGAACTTGAATAAATACAATCAAAGGAGGTCAAATAAAGGAAAGTAGAACACTTGTTTAAAATCCCTGTGGCACCTTTATGAAATGTCCTTGTTTTCTTGTCTCTTACCCACTCCGAGTATGTCAAACTACTCCTTTGTCTGTATCAGCGATTTCTGAAAATCTCTGACAGTCTGACATCATAAACACATTTCATCTGGGTCAAAATGGTGCAGGCACACTGGGGATGTTTTGAGTGCAGCATGTGAATTAATCTAACGTCACACTCTCAGTTTAATTCTGAATTAATAAAAAATATTATGGGATTTACTAGATACACATATATGTAAATGTCACACAGATTACGCCTCATATGAGCTTCTTAGTTTGATCTGATTTCTGCTAAATCAGTCTGGAAGCCCCAGGGACACTGATAGACACACACACACACACACACACACACACACCAACCACACACAGAATTATACACACACACACACGCAGACACAAACACCACCGGTCCTGCTACCAAAAACACAAGCAGCTTAAAAGTTTTCACCAATTTTACCTGTGCCCCATCCAGGTTCATGAAAATGTCCTGTCCATCCTGTAATTTTCTGACATGTCCGACTGTAATAACATTAAGCAGACCTCTCCTCATGGCTGCAGTCTGTGCCCATTCCCTCATAATCCCTTGGCAGTAAAACCCATATGACCTGCATTACTCATCTCCCTTGTCACGCCAGAATTATAATAATTTTCTCTTCTCGCTGCGTCCTGTTCCCGTGCCGTTTGGCTGCGGACCATGGAGGTTTTTCCATCTGCATGCTGACCCAACATCCTAAACCTCCCTGCAGAGGGACAGTTTGTTGGTTTGAGATCAATGTCTAAAGTCTCAGACAGAATATCCGCTCATACATTCTCTCTATATCTCTAATTCCTCTTGCAAAGTAGAAGTCTTAACACACTTAAATGAGTTAAAATCGTTATACTGCATTGAGAGTGATAGCTGACCACCTTTAACAATATGTTGCAATTATTCTCATGGCTTCTTGTCATGTCCCTCTGAGTCTCACAAGGTCAGGACTGTTGTTAGAGAAACACATGTATGCTTGTAAATAGCACGATATTACACTTCAAATATAGCCGTAAAAAAAAAATACTCTGGTATGAATATCTCCAAACTAAGTACACTTTTGAGTACTTTTCACCATTGTCCCTACACACATTTTATTTAATTACTTGCAGAAATGCACCAAACAAATAATGATGTCTTAAATAAATGTCTTCAGTTTTAAAAGACCATATACAGTAGATTTTTGACGAGGACTGATTGTTCTTAAAACAAAAGCACTTTGCTCCTCTGTCTGTATTTTCAGCATCACTGCCACTGCAGCCAGCATTGGTGCAGCAGGAATCCCGCAGGCTGGACTTGTTACTATGGTGATCGTGCTGACCTCCGTGGGTCTGCCTACCGATGACATCACGCTCATCATTGCTGTTGACTGGGCTTTGTAAGTAAAGGGTTAATCTCTCCTGCTGAACGCAACCAAAGCTACTAAATCAGGAAGTGGTTATTAGATGTAAACATATTCCAGTAAATGACAGATTACAGAAGATTTATATGCTGATGCATTCACTACAATATACTAGAGTACAACATGTACCTTGGTTTAAATATTATAAACCTCTGCATTGATTAAACCTGCATAAACTGTACAAGCTCTAAGCGCTGCAACAACTGTGTTTGGTTATTAATGATTTCTTATTTCTCTGAGTTTTATCAGCACTGTGAATGACTTTTGATTTCATCACCCAGGGATCGGTTCAGGACCATGGTCAACGTGATGGGCGATGCTCTGGCTACAGGCATTATGGCTCATATCTGCAGAAAAGATTTTGTCAAAGAAGGAGAGCAGGTGAGCTTGTCCATGAACACATCTGTGTGAATACTGAAGTTGCAGAACATCCTTTCATTGTCTTCTTAACGTTATCTGTATTCATTCGTGGGATTTGTGAAATGAGATGCTGTGTTTATAATGCTTTAATGTTTTTAAATAGAATATCATTTAAGAAGGCTGTGAAGCAGATTTAAATCAAGATTTCAACTTTCTGGAATAAACGTTTTGTTTTTTGTTTTTTTTTACTTTTTGCTGACAATATGATGAGAGGATGAAAACCACTCTCTGTCTTTGCATACATAGCAGGAGGCAGGACGGGTAACAGCTGATCTGCTCTTTCTGAATGGACTTTTGTGTAAATGGGAGAGTAGGCAGGACAGGGTTTTGTGTCTATGCTTGACTAAAGTGCTGTTATTTACATGTCTTCTCTTGTTCCCATATCATCATGCTTTCCTAAATCACACATTGGGACAGCAATATGCATACATTTTTGGTTCAGTGAAAAATTCCAACGCTTACCTTTACAAACCCTGCTGTCTGAGGTACATTAAGTATTCTCATCATCACACATAGTCTACTCTGAAGAGAAACAGAGAGAGAGAGACAAGCCCTTTTCAGACTACCGTTTTAAGGCCCGGTATTTATATCCCTGTGACATTTCAACTTCAATATTAATGTCACAGAGGCATAACGAGGGACCAAAGTGATACCTCCTCTGTGCCGTCTTCAGAGTTAGTAAGAGAGGCGCGACAAGGGCAAGACGGGATTGGAAGAGACTGCAGGGATGAGCAGCGCTGTGTGTGTGTGTGCATGTCTAACTGTGTGTATGTAGAGCTTCCGCTGTGCCATGCTCTCACGCTTCCATAACACTGTGAGGTTAAGGGAATTCACAGACTGGGACACCAATGTTTTGCCATTGCAGAATAAATACCCCTTTTCAGATTGCTGCTCGCAACAGCGCCATAACTTAGAACAGCATTCATTACGTCTTTGTACATTCATATTGATTCCACAACGGCGTTATATTGGTGGCCCAGTCTGTGAATTCATATTGTCTTACGGAGAAAAGAAAGCAAGGCACTGCGGGAGCTCTGCACACATACACAGAGCGCTATGCTCCCCTGCTCGCCTCTGCTACCTCCACAGACAGTACAGAGGGGGGATCACTTTGTCCCTCAAATACACCCTCATACACACTCATATTGAAGGCGAAACATCACTGGGATAAAAATACAAATATATCGCGCCTTGAAACAGCAGTCTGAATAGGGCTCATGAATTTAGACGTGATGATGACGACGGAGCTAAATTACGGCGCAGTAGCAGAATTACCGTCTGAAATGAATTACAAAGAGAGGGCTTTGTTTTAGGACCTTCCTATAAATTCACTTCATATGGTGAGAAGCGTCTTGTTTAAGGTAGTCCCTCTCATCCTGTTATTCGTCGTTATGTTAGCGCATCTAGTTGTTGCTATTTTTATTTGGCACCATGTTTGTTTGTTAATTTAAATATGCAATTTGCTATCCATCATAGTGCTGATAAATAAACAATCAGCAGAGCAAACAGATAGGAGAGCTAGCATGCTGGTCTATATTTTAGGAATCAGATTTAAAAAGCTACAGAGGTAGCTAAATGTGCACCAACTGTTTTCATGTCATTTGTCTTACCGCACCTTTCAGTGTACTTTGTAGGCACTGACGTGGCCTCCAAAATTGACCTTGTATTCTCTAAATACACAGTCAGGCTAGGCTAATGTACATGCCCCATTAGCTCTAAAACTAACACGTGTAGATGTAATACACTCATCAAACTCTCAGTCTGATGTTTTTTATTTCTCTACGTACTTCTTTAATATATATACCACGTGGCCTTTGGATCATATCAGATTTTATAATAAACAACATCCTTTCTTTGGGTTAAAATGTAATTGAATAACAGGCAAAACATATTGCAGGATAAAGCACCCTAGCTTCATAATCACTTTTACATTTCCTTGAAAATATGTGAACTGCCTGCTTTAAAAACAAGATTCTGAATTCTTCCTCTTCTCCTCATTCATCATCTTCTGCACCAGGTACCTCTGATATGTGAAACTAAGCCCATGATAAGCATCCAGCAGATGATGACCTACCAGAACCAGAAAAACGGATGCTACCAGCCGCCCCCGTCGGGCAGCAAGCAGGACCACCACAGTCCGGACTTGGCCCGGCTGATTCAGCTGGAGGAGGGGATCAGGCCGTTGGAGAAGAAGAAACACGGTCACACTTCTCACCACAAGAGAGAGCACAGGGACAAGGACCACTGTGCCGTTGATATGAACGGGCTGGAGACTAACGTATAAAAGCAGCCGCCTTGCCGACAGCTACTGGCATGTCCACAGCTGCAGAGCCGGCAGGAGAAGAAGAATAAATTAAAGATTGAGGTGACATAGTTCACACATTTGTTCCCTTCTAAGGAGAGCGGCCCATTGTGGATGAATGGAGAAAACCCTGAAGAAAAAGACGTATTTTTCTACATAACTACCCACGTTTGATTGTGAATGTTTGTCTGTGTGTACATATTTATCGGAGATGTATTATCTGGTACCAGAAGTGACAAAGCTGATTCTTCATCCGCACAGATCCATGAGTCAGCCCGTCTTAATGGAACAGAAATGAAGACTACAATAGTTGAAATGAGATATTATAAAAGGAACCTCTTCCTCAGTGGACTATGGGGGAAAAAACATTCAATCATGTTTGTTTTCTTTATTTCAACTGGTTTGGTATATTTTTAGGATTATATTGGATGGGGTTTTGTATATTTATTTATTTATTGTTGTCATTGTGTCCTATTTGATGAAACTCAGGAGAAATGTTGCCTGTTTGGAGCATTTTTCTATTTAAATCACTGACTCAGTAACAAGAACAACACAGAGACAAGGACATGATTAAAAACTATCTATACAAGACACAAATGCAGTTTTTTCAAAGTCGGGATCCGATTTAAGGGTCTACAAAGGAGGGGATTATCTATATTTTCCCAAATATTCTCATAAACATCTTCCTTGCATTTCTCTGCCTTGTCGTCCCGAGTCGCAGTGGGTTGAATGCCTCTTACACACCTAAAGTACTGTACACTAATCAAGGCAAAAACAAGATAAAGGTCACAATAAAAAAAGAAGACAAGTGTTTCCCTTGTGTCCAAGTCATGTTAAGGTGTCTTTGCATCCCATTGTATTCCCTCTTTGCCTTAAACAATCAAAGGAGAAGCATTCGGGACCAGAAACAACACAAGCCCATAGTCACAGGTCAAACTCTGAACTCTGTCCATATGTATGTCATATATGCTGTACATGTATTTAAAATATTATAAAAAAATGTAGATTATACTTCTATGTCAAAGTGTCTTCAAGAGATTCCCATCTGTATTTGTTACAGAACCATTTCACAGTAGTCGGAAATCGCTAAAAAATGTATCAACTCTGCAAAGAAATCCTCAAGAAATGGGAAAAATAGGTTGAAAATGTACAAACACTACACAGTTGATCAATGCATTTGTTATAACACATTTCATGAACTTGAACAAAAGTCTCATTTGCTGAACTTCAAAGAACTAAAAACTGCAACAGGGAAAGCTCATTAGCTTCATTTTAAAATCCCACACACAGCATCTTCACTTAAAGGAATTCAGAGGACTCAGCCGTGTATGTACTCACGAATGAACAAATGTCCTGTTCAAACATGAATAAATCCCAGTGTGCACTAAAGCAAATGAAGGTGTCAAATGAGTGAAGACAGAAGGTTTATCAGAGTCCATGCAGCCGGCTTATTCAGATTTGTCTAAGGTAATGTGTCCAGATTGATATTTAAATCCACTTTAGAAAGATAACCCCACAATCAATCCTTTCTTACAATTAACATATGACGACTTTTTTATTTACATAGCACTTCTTTGCTCTTTTGTATTTTCATGGCTGTCTAAAGGTGCTAACAGAGAGTGCTGCCTGGCTCTGATCATATTCAGGAGATGGTGTTTACATGCACACAAAGAAACCTGGTTATTCATATCCCTGTATACATGATAAACACTATTATCCCAGTTTCTGATAAGTGCATCTTATTTGTGCACGGGACGACTGTGGTGTTTATTTTTTACAACACAAACCAATTTAAGATCTGAGAAGAAAAGAGACCACTGTGGCTTATTGCAGGCTTAGCACTATTAAATGCTAACATGACATAGCAGATATGACATATCCACCTCATTTCCAGCAACGGGAGAAGAGAGTGACAGCAAATATTAAACATGTCCTCACCTCTGACTGGTGTCAGCCTGTCACTGCCATCTCGTAGGACAAGCGAGCAATGGGTGAAGATACGCAGTCGTGACTGGTGGGACAGGGTCGTAGTAATTTTTCTTCAATACTGTCCAACATGACCTGACTGACTCCATCGTATGTCTTTGACAACCGGCATATTGATGCTTTCTCCCATCTAAACTTAAAAAAAAAAAATTTTTATTAGCGAAAGACAAAACTCAGTTTCTTAGTCGTTCCAGAATAAGTCTTTCTTCTTGCCACAGCCATGTTTGTTTTGCTGATACGGCTGAGGCCGCTCCTATGCAGGCAGTCGGCAGCTGTCAGAAACCGGGGTCATGTGTATATACATGCCACAGTATCCTGTTTTCTTCTGGAGTTCTCCAGGTAGCAAAATGGGGTTTCTCAAAATCAGGATAAGGGCTTATCCGGTTTCTGAAATCGGGACATGATGTTTACATGCTCAACTAAAAAAACAGGATACTAAAAAAAACAGATCAAAACCGGGATACTCAAGTCCATGTAAACGCACTCATAGATTTACCAGGCATTTGATTTCTGGATTCAGGATCCATTAAAGAATATTAACTTCATATGTCCTAAATGTGTTACATTTTCAACATGCTGTATATCTTGCAGTAAGTTTCACTTAAAGTGTGTTTCACTCAAATCAGGGTAGAATAAGGGAGTTCAATTTGCTTTAAGGCTAACAAAGAAAAAAAGAACCAGCTTCCACAGAAAAAGCTACAATTATATTTAACTCGGCACAGCACAGAATTAAGTGGTCAATGAACATGAAGTATGCAGGCCCACAAGTGTGCTAAAAGGTGTAATTATACTGCTCCTTCTGCTGATTTAACCAAAAGCTCTCAGTGCGACCAACAACAATGCGACCAACAACAATCACCTTGTAGAAAATCTGGGTTACAAAATATCAGGTAAAAACTATTACCATGGCAACCTTGGGGGACAAAATACAAGGATTGCATTTAGCAGCACATAGACCAAAGAAGATTGTAAGACTATTTTCACGGTAGCTTTACTTGTTGTTCCTCGGAGGGAACATCTTTCTCTTTATTGTAACAGGTACGACACTGAAGATGGGACAGAACAAAAATGTAATTTGAAAAATCAAACAAAACTTTATTCTATTGACCACAGAATGGGCCTCATTCACTAACAGTGCGTACGCACAAATATGTGCTTAAACCGTGCGTACGAACGTTTGAAGCACAAATCTGTGATTCATCAATATATTCTTACTTGAATTTGTTCTACTCTGCGAACACAATTTAGAACCTCCTGAGACCATGATTACGCACAAATGATTGACCAGCTTTTTCAGATAATGTACACTCTTAACTAAATGAATGACATATTAAACATACATTCAGTAAAAAATAATATATATATAAATGTATTTTTATTTTTGAAAAGACAAGAATTAAAAACATGAATTAACTAATGCATTGACTAAATGTATTAAGTAATCATGAAATGCCTTTTCATCATTTAATCTAAAATCTTGAATCTAATCTTTGATCACTCCCACTAATACTGCCATGAAATATCGCATCTGTTACCAAAACCAGCTGATTAATTGGAGCTTATTTAAGAGCATGAAGGGAAAATACATGGTTGTGATTTACGTCTCAGAAAGTGTAAAGATCCAGCCTTGCTGAAAGATATTGCAGCCGGTGCCTTCAGAAGAGAGCGCATCAGACCGTCACAACGTGTGAAGAGTGACTGATCAGCTGATTCCGGATGCCAATGCACGTACAGAATTGCTGTGGACACAGCGCTCTTTTTTACCTTTTGGGGCCGTCTCTTGAAACTTCTACGTGTCTCCACGTCGCCGCTCTCGTCCTGATACACCAATCGGATGTCCTTATATGGGGAGATGGGGGCGTGGTAGTATGCTGATTGCAGGTTGCGGGCACGCGCCTGACGATTTAGAATGATTCTGATTCACTAACATACGCATGGTGGTGAGAACAAAATTGGCTGGTACGCACGTGTCATGAATCCGACGGTGATTTTGCGCATGCACTTATTTTATGCGCAGGGTAAGAGCATTTCTACGCACATATTAGTGAATGAGGCCCAATGTGAGGAAACTCATGAGCCCATTAACCACATGTCATAATTTTACATATTTGTTCTGCTTTGGGAACATAATAGGTTTCAATTATGATTCTGAAAGGCTGAATTATTACAGAACATAATCGAGATAGTCTTGATCCTACTGGCTTTCACACAGGGCTGATAGTGATGCCTTTAAAGAAACTGACTTAAGAAAAATCATTCTTGCTTTGAAGAAAGCACCTCTTGTGTACAGTGTTGGTTTCATTTTAGTGTTGAGAGGCTGCAATATTCAGGAAATTAAAGCCTCTTGAAAAAAATCTGTTATAACTTTGGAGGCTGTTAGAAGCATTTGTTTAAATTCTTGTTATATGCAAACAGCAGTCACAACCTTTATCTATGGCTCGTAAAATCCTGTTGAAAGTCAGTCCGATCTCTTTTAATCAGGCAAAAAATAATAATCAGCTTTGGGTACGAACACGACTAACCTACCTGCAAGCATTCTTCCCATGAATCCCTCTATGCAGCCACAGATCAATATCCAACTTGGAACAACCAAACTCATGCCCACAAAGTCTGCACGGAACCTGGGTGTCATGATTGATGACCAGCTAACCTTCAAGGTTCAAGTAGCCTCGATTGCCCGATCATGTCGTTTTGCCCTGTACAACATCAGGAAGATCAGACCTTACCTGTCAGAACATGCTACACAACTTGTGGTACAGGCTCTTGTGCTATCACGCATAGACTACTGCAACTCTCTACTGGCAGGTCTTCCTACATGCACAACCAAACCTCTGCAGATGATACAGAACGCAGCAGCACGACTGGTCTTCAACCTTCCAAAAAGAGCTCATGTCACTCCGCTGTTCATCTCCTTACACTGGCTCCCAGTCACTGCTCGCATTAAATTTAAAACTCTGCTGCTCGCCTACAAAACAGCAACAAAAACGGCTCCTCCTTACTTTGACTCTCTATTTCAGGTCTACACTCCCTCCCGTCCACTACGCTCTGCCAATGAAAGGCGTTTGATCCAACCTTCACAACAGGGTCCAAAGACGAGGACTAGACTCTTCTCCTCTGTCGCCCCCCGGTGGTGGAATGAACTTCCAAACTCCATTCGATCTGCAGAGTCCCTCTGTACCTTTAAGAAAAAGCTAAAGACCCAGCTCTTTCAGGAATACCTACTAACTTAGCTCAATGATGATGATCTGGATAGTATTGATGTAATGATGGTAATGATGATGGTTTTTGTTTTTTGTTTTTTGTTTGAAAACGACGAAGTATAAGATGGTTATATACTGATTAGAGTCTCAGACTGGCAGTTCATGTTGTGCCTTGCCTCTGGGCAATGCCTTTCAGCACCTGTGTGTCCAATCGGACTCAAAGCTGATCGTTCTTCCTTACTGACATTGTTCCTTTATTTTTCCTCGATCCTTGCTTGTGTTGTTCTTACTCTCTGATGTACGTCGCTTTGGATAAAAGCGTCTGCTAAGTGAATTGTAGAATTGTAGAATTGTAGAATTGTTGTCCCATGCTAAAGATAGCAAGCTAGATGCACTAAACTGACAGAGAAAGGACATCTGGTACAGTTTACAAAAAAGATAAAAATGTTGGGAAAGTCTTTTTTTGTTATGGATAGTAAACTGCTGTTAAGGGCTTAGTGATAATGAAACTCTTCAGACTAGCTCCTTTAGTGTTGTGTAAAATATCACATACCTCTTAGCTTTCTCTGAAGGAGCTGCAACTCAAAGAGTGAACCGTGGTTGCCTGACATTTCTACATTTACTGAGTCTCTGTATAAAGGTAAATTATTGGCATAACAAGATGTTCATTCACATCATATAGTTATTATTTTCCTTTCCCCTCTAAGAAAGATTTTAGCCAAGTATAAAAAGCGTCATAAGTTGACTTGAGGCCGACCAAACCTGAAACATTCAGCTGACATTGTTGAGCTGAACTGTGGGCCACGCCCCTCCAGCCTGGATACACCAGGTTGAGTGCCTCTCCCAGCCTGAATGCATCAGGCTGAGTGCACCAGGTGAGAGTGATTTGCTAATCAACTGGGTTTGGAGTCACACACACACAGAATCACTGCAGAGCAGCAGTGGGAGCAAGCAGCATGAGAGGTGACTGAGCTCTGGTGATTGGGACTGAAACACCAAGACTGTTTGTGCAGAACAAAGCTTTCAGAGGAGACACAGCCGGTGAGCTCTCTGCATTATTCTTGGATGGAACTGGGCCTTGTTGTAGTCAATTGTTTTGTTTCAATTTAATGGTCTGATTGAGAACTATAAATATTAATGGTTAAAATCATGTTTGAGAAATATTATTTAAAGATTATTTAACTAATTTACTTAAGATATTGCCATATTATTTGCTACTCATTTACAAGGTTAATTTCTTGGTTATTGAAAAATTGAGTATTTGATTATTGAATGTGTTTATCTTGGTTTATGTTCTAAAATGGTGTTTGTTTGTGTTTAAAGGTTTTTCACCTGGTTATTTCACATTGCATCAAACTTCTAAAATAAAAGAAAGAAGAAAAAGAGAGCAAAAGTGTGATGAGTGGAATCTTGTAACGTCTTCCTGAATTAAGCTGCCTTTTCAAGTGGGGAGTTTTGCACATTAAAACCTTGCAACAGTGAGGGAACTTGACAGACATGGAGCTGTTTCACCTTATCCCACCCCACCACTCTGTGTTTGTTACAGTTTATATCCTTAAGACCCATTAGCCCACTGCTTATGGTCAGTGAAACAGGTCAGCCCAGCAGCTCGGGCAGCATCTGAATATAAGCGTTCGGCCAGCTGGACACCTGGCAGAGGGACAAAACAGGGGATGGGCTGAAGAGAGTTAGCCGGATATGAGCATTGAGGCAGGCAGGCTGGATCTGGCAGAAGGTTGATGTGTGTGTGTGTGTGTGTGTGTGTGTGTTAGGGGGGGGGGGGTCTGGAGGGGGGGTAGCCTACTAACAGGCAGAGGTCAGGGTCAACTCAGAAACTAATAGATAAATGGAAAAAGAGGACAGTAGGCTGCAAATAAAATACTTTTTTTTAACCCTTTAAACTCTAGAGAGCGCTGAGGCTTCTAATGCAAACAAACTTTTTTTTTTTTTACATTTGGTTTGTGTGTCATATAAATGCAATAAAACATGATGGCCATGTTGCCCAATTGATATTACTAAACATAATATGGTGAAATCTCCTATCATATATGAATAGATGTTTAATCTCCTTTCTCATTTCTTGACATGAGGAAACCAAAATGCTTGAACACGTCAGATTTAAAAGCCCCAGGAGCATTCACAATTTTCAAAATCATCTGCACTATTCACCCTCCCCACTAACAGTGGTATCCACCATTTTCGCTGAACTGAGGCAGCGAGCAGAGCGCAAAGGATGATGGTCACTGATGGTCTCTGTAGTTCCCACTTCCCTAACGTCCCTCCGCTCTGCTCCACTGCGGGAGGAAACAAGACAACACTTTTTTCCTCCATAAGACCTATTGTTTCATACTGTAAAAGGTCCACGACTGTTTCAAGACACTTTGATCTTGCAAAATGAAATACCGTACCGTGACGATGCCGAAACATCCCTACAAATATCCCTTTTAGTCCAGCAGAGTATGTAGTAGGGATGGAAGATATAATAACTCCCCTCTTTGTTTTCCCAACCTGAGTCTTCTACTGACATTGTTGAGCCTATACTGTTAATTCAGCAGTGCTCTTGGTTGACTGACGAGCAATCCTTTATTAATCTACCTTTTGTGTAGATATCTCCTGTGGACAAAGCGCTATGTCTTATCTCTTCACCAACATCCATGCTTGTTTTATTTTCTTTAAAGAAAACCTCATCCTGCTTCCTTTGTTGGAGAAAATGAAAAGAAAGGACAGATTTAAGTGAGAATTGTTGCAGTGGCGGTTCTAGACCACTTTTACTGAGGGGGGCCAGGCTGGGGCCAGTTGTTTTGTCAGAGGGGCACATTCAACCCAGGACAAATAGACAAAGATGATCTAGCTTTTTTTATTATTAAACCAAATAATAGCGCACAGCATTAACTACCACAACCTAAAATACTCCTGCTACATATGGAGAAAGTCAAACCAAAATAAGGCACAGGGGGGACTAAAGGGGGGACCAAGCTCAGTGTTACAGGGGCACTGGCCCCTGTTGGCCACTGCCTAGAACCGCCCATGAATTGTTGTCAAGACTCAACAGACATACAGGAATTCCCAGCAGAGAACTTGTTTCCAGTACTCACAAAGGCACAACTTTTATAAAACTTTAGAATCTGCTTCAGTCTGTCTGTCCCATTATCTGAGCAAGAAACACAGTCCACAGCCTTTCCTTGAAGAATCTTCAGAGCTGTATGCCAACAGTGTTGGGAGTGTTCATGTTTTTGAATGCCTGATTCCTATTTGTTGTTATCAAGAAGAAGAAGAAGACTTTATTAATCCAGCGAGAGGAAATTCAATTTTACACTCTGTTGTTGAACATGCTACACACACACACACACACACACAGGCTGAAATACACACACACAACAGGATCCTATGGACATGCACTAATGGAGAGATGTCAGAGAGAAGAGGCTGCCCACAGCGAGCGCTCATGAGCTTGTGGGGTGCCTTGCTCTAGGGCACCTCATCAGTGCTCAGGAAGTGACCTGGTACCTCTACAGCTACCAGACCAATTTCCAGACTTGGTCCACATCGGGACTTGAACCGGTGACCCGTTGGAACCAAACCCAAGTCCCTATGGACTGAGCTACTGCCCATCAAGCTATTTGATCATTTATGAAGTATGCATATTTTAGAAAAGTTAAGAACAAGGTTGGTTTTATATAATATTTCTCTGCTGTAATGACACATATGAAGTCGAGCCTGTGCGTAAGATCAGGTGGTGACTTGTAGTAGTCATCAACATTTAAAGTACATACGCTTTCACTGCAACATGCCTATTGCCTCGTTTAGACTCTGAAAGTGTTCATGAGCTGTCAGAGCTTGGTCATCATGAAGTTTAAAGGGTACAAATGCAGATTCCAAAGCATTGGCTCGATTCTTTTTTTGGATTTTACTAAAATAAGAACTGCTTTAGTAGTATTAGTATTCAAGTTCTCAAAGATTTCTGTTCAGTTAAACATACAGTATGTAAAATCCGCCGCTAGGGGGCTCTCAATCAAAACAATAACAAAAGATGACGTTGAGGCTTGCGGTGTATTATGGGAGTACAAACGAACGAATCAATACGAACGGGCGAAACCGACCTGAGAAAGACAATATGTGTACTGACGATGTATCCAAGTATAATTTACATGACGTTTTTTATCACAGCAGCACATACAGCGACAGAACGGCAGCTTTCAGTAGCAGCTAGCGCTAGCTTATGCAGCGGTCTTTGACGTAACATCCGGTGTTTCCTTGACAACGATCAACATTTCCTGTCTATCATGGCGGCTCATCATGGCGACCGCCTACAAGACACGTCCTGTTACAACTATAAAATTACGGATTTCTCTGGCTTTGATAACTTTTGGAAATATTTGAGGTGATGTAAGTACTCAACTAAAAAATATATAAAACATGGGTTTAGTCCATTTTTAATTTGTTAGATATTTTAATGTAAACATTAGCATGCAATTCTACATACTGTACCTTTAAACTCATCAGTTAAACTAAACATTAGAGCTGTGAAGTGTAATGTTAATAACACAACAGGTATACAGTATGATGAAAAGATGATCAATGTTGATGTGAATATTTAAGAGCCTTCAAAAGTTGTAATGTTAGCACATGATTTATTTGTAAAAATCAGAAAAGTGTTTTCATTTACAGACGCATGTTGTATACAAACGTATCTATCAAACTGGCTGAGGCCAAAAAGGGCTTTATACCAACAGCTTAATTATAGATAATTATACAATAGACAGAAGACATTTAAAGGCACAGTTAGTGTTGTGGGAGCACAATTATTTAAACATAGAGGAATCACACCAACTGTGAATGCAGAAGCTCACTGTGCGAGTTAAAATCAGACTGTAAGAAGACGAGTGGAGATCCAACAGGAACAGTTGTGTTGCAGCTGAAATTAGAACTTTATGGACTTTATATTGAGCTCAAACACATAATAAATGAACTCAGGAGGAGGAATTATAACTCGTTGCTTCCTAAAGTGTTGCTCCGTGATAAAGTGTTGGCTCACAGCTCTCACAGTTTGGCTTTGCCAGGTGTAACCTGGAGGTTCTGCAGCTTCATGGCCATGCCCATGTTCCCCGTAATCTTCAGTTTCCCTTTAAAGAACGCCTGAGGAGAAAAAAGTGAGGAGGGAATTAAAAAAAAAAGACAACTTTAACTTAATTCATGCGCTTCAAATTCATCTTTTAAACACTGAAAACGGAAATTAAGTAGACACATTTTTGACCAGAACACAAATGGAATGAGTTTAAAATGATTAAAGGGGGCAATCATTAAGTGCATCACAAAATATGTGTAACATCGAAACTGACCAATCAGAGCTGGCGTCCCTGCGTCATGTCTCTGTGCTCTGAGAGGCAGGCAATTATAAACCCGAGCAGGCATGGAGAATTAGGGCTGTACTGAACTGAGCATAGTGTATTTCCGCGTACTGACATTTATCTCTAGATAATTGCACGCACGTCACGTTAACAGCCATCTGCACAAAAAATATGTGCAACGGCTGAAACATCCTGTTCAGAAACATTCAGCTTCCCCTCTTCACCTGTGCTCTAATTCTCACAGATTGGAGTTAGCCATAAGTTCAGCTAAAATGTCAACCATGTGTACAGTTGTAAATCCTTCAAAGATGGCGGACATGTAGCTTTTGTTGAAAAGTAAAGTGTGGGTGATGTCTTCCAACAATCTTTATTAACACAACGATTTTTGCTGTACTCACACATACAAAAAAGTCTTGATTATTTCCTAATTTTAAAGAAAAATCACCCCGAGTGAGTGGCACTCCAGGCTTTGAGGCTTTGAAGGACGTGTGAATAACTACTTTGGGAAATGTCAGGGGGAGGCCATCCTTTGATGTTCTTGTTATTTCAGGCTTTATATGTAAAAACAGCCTCTGTAAAACAAACAGTCAGTCCATCACTCACTCAACCACACATTCAGGACAGTATTTTTATCTTTCGGTCTATTGTTTTTGTGACTGGGAAGGAGGAACTGTCTGTAGTCTGTACTGTAAATGTGAGAGGCAGAGAACAGGAGGTGTGATGAAGTAGAAGACACAAGTGAATTTTTAATTATAAAATGATAGAACCTGCCGTGATGTAGATGGGAGTCAAATTATAAGGTAAAGTTTCATCATGAGGTGTCTCCAGGGTGAATTTGAAGGGCTCCTTCTTGGAAAGTCTATAGAGCTCTATTGTAGGGGTGATTCCTCACTTTTTTATATATGCAGTCTTAAGATAGAACATTTACAGCCATCATTAAAAACACTTAAAGATGAAACTTTATATTAAATATATACGTTGATACTGTGCATGTGCAGCGGAGATATGAAGGTCCCAATTAATGAATAATCAGTCTGTCTGAGAAGCTTAAACAAGCATTAGTCTGCACGAAGGTTCTGTTCCCTCTTCTTTGCCTAAGGGGTGCTCAGTATTATTGACTGATTAAATCACTTAAAGGGATACTTCCCCCGTTGAAACATGAATCTGTAGTGAAATTGGGTCATATATGTAGTAGAAATGTGAAATAAATTTTGAAGTTGGTGCCTTCTTGACCGAGAAAAGGCAGAAAGTGTCTTTTTGCCTTATGTAGATTAGAGACAACAACTCCCAGAATGCACAGCACCGCAGGACACTCCCGCTGAAGGAGAGGTGCATTCACGTGGTATCGGAAAAATGAGATTTCGAGTTGTAAAATGCACATGAAACACCTGCTCAAGTCGGTTTTGTGTTTTGTTAACATACTTTTTATTCATGCACGTATTGCACATCAACTTTTTGCTCAAATATAACTTTTGACAATAAGATTTCTCTAAGAAACTTGGACCACCCGAGCAGCACCTGAATGCAGCATTACTCGCAGACATTACCTAGAATAATACAGCAGTTTCCTCAACTGAATCAGAGATTTCTTTCAGAAGGAAATGGCATCTTGGAAATTCCTGGCAGAAAACAGACTATGTCTGTGTCCATAGGCAAACAGTCACAGCACCGAAAACACAAGTCTGCCCCGGCTCCTTCTTCCTTGTCACAGCCGCGGACCTAGCCGGCTAGGCTAGCTAGCCTGCCTGTCGGCACCAGCAGCCAGCTCGCCGCTACATTGCGGCTCGTAGAAAGAGCCACGAACATCCGATTCGAGCACAAAACCTTTAAAATCCCCTTCATCCATATCAGTTTGAAGTTGAAACATACTTTTTTCGCCATTCTTGTCCTTCAGCTTTATCCATAGAGACACCCAGCTTGAGCCGGCTCAGGCTCCCTGTCTCACAGCAGCTGTCTGTCTGCAGAAGGCACCTGGCAGCAATATTGCAGGCGGCTCGAAGAAAGAGCCGCGAACATCCGTTTCGAGCACAACACCTTCAAAATCCCCTTCATTCATATCAGTTTGTAGTTGACTTTCCTCCATTGTCGGTTTTACTCAGCTTTATCCACAGAGCCTGTTAGCACAGCTTCCAACTAAGCAATATGGCGGATGTTAGGTTTCGTTTTTGGGAGTGAGGTCCCGCCCACTGATCTGTGATAGGTCTGTAGCTTCAGTGGTTGAAAACATGAGGAACTAGCAATATAGTTTCACCCCTGCTAACCACAACAGACGCCAGTGATGCAATATGACGATTTTTGCATCACTGGAGGCAGTTTGTCAGAAAAGAAATTACAGATATTTCTCATCTTAGGGGGAAATGAGGGCTGGATGCAAGACCATTCAATAAAACCACAAGTTTACTACTGATACAAAGCTTAATGCAAATGGGTGAAGTATCCCTTTAAAAGAAAAAAACAAAACATCAATTGAATGAGTGGGGAATCTGAAACTACTAAACTCTCTCCCCGAGGTGGGGAAAGCCCTTTTAGGATTTGCTGCTGTACTAATTGTGCTGCCCCACATTTGAAATCAATATTTGTCCTCGGGCTGTCAGGTCCCCCGGCCAAGAACACCAAAACTCTGTTTGTGGGTTCTTTTAATCAGTTTTTGGTTGGTTTTCAAGTTTGAGCAACTGAAGAGGCTCAAAACTTCAAATGTCTGAACTAGTGGGCTGTTTTTTTCCTCGAGACCAAACAAAATCAAATAACTAGGCACACAAATGCTGGAAAAATTCCACCCCTATGGGGCACATTGTGTCTTATTACATTAGCTTCAAATTAAAAATGCTGAAACTGATAGAAAACATTATACAAACAATTTCACTTCAAAGCACATTTATTAAGAGGTTAACTGTCTTGTCAAATCTCCAGACGTGGACATTTCAACCACAGCTCGTTATCTCTTTATGTCAGAATTTTACTGAATTAAGAAGTAAACCAATTGTCTTGCTTCTTTATCATTCGCTCACTCATTTACCCTCCTTCACTTTAAGTGACTTTTCTTTTGATGGTATTTGAGCTCACTTGGCGTCGTTATTGTCTTAGTGTGGGGCTGGGAGGTGTGTCATAAACACTCCTTTCTTTCTCTTCAGCACATCACGCTGCACAAAGACAAAGACGTCTGATTGCCAGTTGTATTCCTTTGTGCTGTACCTCTATTTGTATATATTATATTATAATAATAATATCATGAATCTGTGATTTTTATTCATCTGAATCTATGGCCATGCCAGCACGATAAAAACGTGTACATCCACAGTAATGAGGATTCATTACTTGAGTTTCCTGTTGCTGTGAGGATTACTCTGATGGGCTAAATGGAAATGTGTTCATACAGAAAGCATCCAACTGGATTAAGTTGGTCAACACAGACGCTAATCTGGCAGACAGGCATGTATTTAGGCTTTGAAAAACAGACAGCTCTTAGTGAACACAACTACACATGTATAAGAACACACAACAGATGGGTTCATGTGCTCAGACAAGCTGCACCTCAACATTCAACAAAGACTGTTTTACAATTTGATCAAAGAAGTTTATTAAGACACAAAACTAGAAAATCCAGAGTGCTTTAGCACGTAGCTTACTTGCTTTAAATAAAACAAATTAGAAATATTTATTTTTATTTTGGCTTGTGTTTAGGCTGTCAATCAAACTTTGGGGCGGACTTACTGACCAGCTGGACCAGGAAGCTGTGAGCTGTATCCAAATGTACTGAGGTCTGGTTTATTTTTTCATTAATTATCATTCAATCCATCTGGGATCAGGAATTTTTAGGAAAGCTATCTCACAATCTGATAGAGCCATAATGTAAAGACGAAATTTAAACCACCATTATGAATATTTAGTTATCAGGGCTGTTTAATTAGAAGCAGAGGAACAGACAAAACTACTGGACTGATTTTAGTAAATGGACTTGAGCTTGTAAAGTGTTTTCCTAGTCTTCTGACCACTCAAAGCATTTTTACACCGCATGTCACACTTACCCAATCACACCCATTAACACACTGAGTCTGCTATGTAAAGTGACCTTCAGAAGTAACATTCACATTCACATTCATACACATTCACACGCCTCCGACGAAGCAGCGGGAGCAAATTGGGGTTGAGGACACATCGGACATGTGGCTGCAGGAGCTGGGGATCGAACTACCCGACCTTCCAGTTAGGAGACAACCGACTCCACCAACTGAGCCACAGCGAAGAATGGCAAAGCAAATTGTGACGTGACAGAACATTAAACTAAAATTTAAAGCTACTAAAAGACAACCGTAGATTTTGTTCTTACAGCAGACATGAACAGAATTCAATGTCCTCCAAGTCAATTTAGCCATAATTAAATGTTTTAAAGGACATTCTGATCTATCATTGCATGCACTTAGCACAAAACATTTCTCCAACACTCTGCTATAGTTGTTTATCAAACATCTACGCACAGTGACACCCGTTCTCTTTTTTTTAACTACTGTACAGAAGCTGCGGTTTTTAACTTCAGTTCTGTTTTCTTTCATACATACAAATCCCTTTTAGACGGACGTAATAAATGCAGCAGAGATGATGACGCTTCAAACAGGAAAAAACTCATTTTGCAAAAAAAATATTCTGCAGTTTTGAGCGGTAACCAGACAAATATAGGCTTGCACTATGACTAGATGATTGGCACCGGCAGAAGTTTGTGCCTTATTTTTCAATCGTGCTAACAAACGCAGATCACCGCATGATTGAGAAAAACGTACATGAAAGTCAGACGAGTGAAACAAAGCAACACGGTCGGGAAATCTTGTTCTGTAAAACAAAATGCCTCTGTTTTTGTCCACTTTCTTTGCTTTGGCCATTTTTTACAGGATACAGTTGCAGTCTAAACTAATATTACTCATTATTAGTAATTCCTTTTTTGAATGTCTTTAATTAGAGATAGGACAGTGGATAGAGTCAGAAATCAGAGAGAGAGAGAGATAGAGAGAGAGAGAGAGAGTGGGGAATGACATCCGGAAGCCACAGGTCAGATTCGAACCTGGGCCACCCGCTTGGAGGACCACAGCCTCTGTATATGGGGCGCGCACTAACCACTAACCCACCGGCACCTCGTTCCTTTTTAGTCATTAAGCACAGAGAAGTTCAGAATGAATTCAGTTAGTCATCAGCATTCGTTTTCTGTACATGGTACGTGCAAACATGTTTACAGTACTTACATTTGTCTGTAAAAGATTAAATAAAAATAATGTTTACACACCGTCTGTGGGTTCAACTTTCCGGTCATCAGATCCAGAAGATCCACATCACTCATGGATAAGGTGCAGTCTGCCTTTTTACCTGAAAGAATTAAAAAAACTAATTAAAATCAAATGTATTTTTGCTTTGAATATTAAAGGTCACATATCCTTTTCAACCAGTTTAAATAAGTCTCAGAGCTCCCCAAAACATGTCTGTGAAGTTTCTTGTTCTAAATCCACTCTGATCCTGTATTTGATCACGCCTATAAACCCCTCTATCACAGCCCTGCTCAGAACAGGCTGTTTCTGTGTCTGTAGCTTTAAATGCAAATAAGCTGTGTTTGACCACGCCCGATGGTTTAGGGTAAGAAGGCAGACTCAGAGGGCAGAACAAACACCTGGCTGGGGGAGGGGTTACTGCCCTTAGTGAGGTCACAAAGGGAAAATCTCCAAATGGTCTGTTTGAGCACACATTTTCTGAAAAGTTGAGCAGGCAAAAAGATGGAGGATGGACTTTTCTCATAACTGGGGAGTTTGTAGACATGCTAGGGACACTAATTGGTGTTCGAAAAACATGGTATATTTTGCATTATATGTGACCGTTAAGGAAGGACCCCGCCACTTGCTAAAAGTATTTAAGATAATCATATATAATATAAAATATTGTCGTAAATCACATATTCAGAGCTAAGGTGTGTCACCATTATAACGATGTTGTAAACAGAAAGCACTCCAGAGTGCACAGGGCTTTCTGTTGAAACTTTCCATTAGTGTACACACATGTATGCGTCATACAGAGCAGCTTCTTCCATCGAAGCAAGACAGAAAAAATGATGACTCATCCTTTCCATACCCTGAAGAAAACATGTCTGTGTCATGTTCTGTGGCTTTATCAGAACTAAATGCCTTCATGGCACATTCAACATGTTAAAGCACAATATAGCTGTTCCATTTCCATAAAAAACACAGTATTACCAGGATGTATTGTAATGCCTGAATGAAAGAGTCGAAAGAAATGAAAACATTTCTGTGAAAGTGTGTGCCCAGTATGTGTATTTATATATAATCAGACCCTTTATTTAAAATGGATTGGTTCATGAAGGATTTCTGTAAAGTTGAGGCATTGACAGACAAAAAGCTTTAAATTACAAACTTTCAAACAGGTTTAGTGAGAGCATGAAACCTTGACCTCATTGCCATACAGCATTGTGTTTGAACCTACTTTTTGAGTAAGAACATGAAGTAAAAGCAATGTAAAATGTGACCCGACATTGCTAACACAGTCGGGCCACATTGAACTGTTCTGCTTTCTCCATTCATCCACACTATTTTTGCACTTGAAGAGCAGCATGCTTTGCACGCGTGTCAATAAAAATAAGAAAAGCCGGCAGATGAACAAAAGCTGTATCGGTATCGTAATTGTTCGGAGAAAAGTCCACTGTTGCTCTTTAGTCATTTCAGTTTAAATGCAAACTTTGTCTTTGGTTCATGAGTACAAGCAACCATCTCAACATAGTGTTCATGTTCTTTACATGCATTTTTATGATACAAGGACAGATACAGGCTGCTTTAAAGTGATGTTTATTGCCACATAACAGTCTCAGTGGCTATTGCCGAGTAGTCCGATATTTCTATTTATTTCAAGAGTCTTCACCTTCATCATAAGTGAGCAGGCGTGTTGTCTATTTCTCAAGAATACAACCTTGCAAGTGTAAGAGCTCAATTGTGTTTTCTTCCTAAAAAACTAGTGTGACTACAAATGTAGTATTTTAATAGAATTGTTTCGTTTTTTTAAATATTGAGAAAACATCGAAAGATTTCTCTGAAGAAAACTTTCCATTTCAGGATGTTTCATTCTGATAGAGAGGCAGAGTAAGCTCTGAAATAAGGACTATGTGCCAGGAAAACATCACAATGGCTGCCAGCCTAATGGAAAGGGAGCTATTTACAAGAACGGGGGTGAGAGCATGTTTGTGTGTTTGGGTGTACACGTATATATATGTGTGTGTGTGTGTGTGCATGTAACATATGAGTGACTGTGGCTGCCACATTCAGCTTAAAAAGGCAGAATACACCTTATTTAACAGGACTTTTGCCTCTGGCATATCAAAGATGGATAAAAATGCTCGAGGCATTGTTTAGATGAGGATGGATCTGGCTATCAAAGGCCATGTGTGTGCTTCTCTTCTTCTTGATTTGTGTGTTTTTGACAAGCGTCATGTTTTGATGTCCATTGTAGCAGCTTAAAGGCAGGGTTGGTAATTTTCGAAAACTAGCATGATTTTGAAAGTAGCAATCCCTCAGTGCTTGAAGTCTGCCACGATCATCCCAGTACAGAAGAAATCAACCACCGTCAGCCACAAGGACTACCGCCCAGTTGCACTCACACCCATCATCACCAAGTGCCTGGAACGGCTGGTTCTTAACCACATCAGGAACTGCCTCCCTTCCTCCTTCGACCCTCACCAGTTCGCTTACAGAGTGAACAGGTCGACAGAGGACGCAATAGCCATCACACTCCACACCGCGCTGAGCCACCTGGAACACCGGGAGAGCTACGTCAGGATGCTCTTCATTGACTACAGCTCGGCTTTTAACACTATCATCCCTGACATCCTGGTCAGCAAACTGTCCGACCTGGGACTCCCCCCTCTCACCTGCTCCTGGATTAAGGACTTCCTCACAAACCGACCCCAGACAGTCAAACTGGGACACCACCTGTCCTCCACCCGGACACTGAGCACGGGCTCCCCACAAGGGTGTGTGCTGAGCCCGCTGCTCTACACCCTCTACACCACAGACTGCAGACCCGCCCACTCCAGTAACACCATCGTTAAGTTTGCAGACGATACGACGGTGGTGGGACTGATCACGGGGGGAGATGAGTCGGCCTACAGGGATGAAGTCCTGAAACTGTCTGAGTGGTGCTCAGCAAACAACCTGTCTCTGAACACCACAAAGACCAAAGAAATCATCCTGGACTTCAGAAAACACAGAACAGATCCATCCCCCCTCTACATACACGGCGACTACGTGGAGAGGGTCCACACTTTCACCTTCCTGGGCACCGTGATCTCCGATAACCTTTCCTGGGCTGCTAACACCTCAGCTGTCTTCAAGAAGGCACAGCAGCGTCTGCACTTCCTGAGAGTACTCAGGAAAAATAACATCTGTGAGAAGCTGCTGGTGACCTTCTACCGCTCTACCATCGAGAGCATCTTAACCTACTGCTTCACGGTGTGGTTCTCCCACTGCACCGAGGCAGATAGGAAGAGACTACAGAGAGTGGTCAAGACAGCACAAAAGATCATTGGATGCCCCCTCCCTTCCCTCAGAGACATTTACTCGTCCCGCTGCCTCAGCAGAGCTGAGGCAATCACAAGAGACAGTACCCATCCTGCACATCACCTGTTCGACCTGCTACCCTCTGGCAGGCGCTACAGGTCCATCAGAACCAGAACAAACAGACTTAGAAACAGCTTCTTTCCACAAGCCATCACCGCACTGAACACAAACGGACACTGATACACACACGCGCACACACACACACACACACACACACAAGGACAATGTGCAATATTGTAAAACACTGTACATATTCTCTATTTAATTTTTTCTGATTCTGATTCTGCTCCGTCTGCAATTTCAACCAAAATCTTAAAAAAAAATGTATCTGGAGAGAATGACCAACCCTGCCTTTAATTCTTCTTTTAATACAAAAAATAAATTAATAAGGAAAATTCCAGATATTATAAAGACAGTTGTCAAATTCAAAACTATGACAAGTTGTCTAGTAATGACCAGTTTATCTAGAGAAAGTAGCTAGAAGTGCCACAAACGAATTCAGTCAGACAACTGAAGCACAATGGAACATCTTAACCCTTCATTGCTCAGCATCAACAGTGGGGGCTGCAGAGAGTTGAACAGCACAGCGGACAGTGAAGAAATCCCCACAACATTTAATCAGTCTCTTCAGTTCTTGAATTTAAAGCTCTGTTTTTTGTTGCCCAGTATTATCTGATGACTGTACGAGTACCAAAAAAACTTTAACTAAAAGCCCATTCTAATTTAAGGCCCAGTCCATTTTACTAGCCCGGTGTTGCTGAATGTATTGACTCAAATTGGTCTCAAATAGACGCCCCTCTACATTTAGTGTTGATTAGTTAAATAAGGAGAAAAAGCAGCAGGACACAAAATATAAAGAAGAACTTCAACATGTGTCCAAGAGAGACATAATGATGCTAGTGTGCATACCAGTTGTGCAGCAGGTTGGCATACTGTCTTCAAAAGCAAGATCAAATTCTTTATTAGTAACTCCATGTGTTTATTGATATCCTAACTTTGCCTACAGTAAAATATACTTTCTTGTGTACATTTTGTACTCTTTCCCATCTTTGGTGTTAGTTTGAAAATAATTTAAGGCCTGTCTTATATTGACGTCTTTCCCAAATGAAGACTGAAGTCCTTTCATACCCCATACTATAGTCAATAAAAGCCCAGGCTACAGAGCGTAACAGTGACCGCCTACTTTTGCGGCAGCTCTGGTTATGGAAGTAAATTTCCCAATTTCAAATCCTACATTGACAATTCACAAAATCCTTGTACAAAGAGATTGAAGCCTGGAACCAAAACAACCAGCTACACCAATACTCGTGACTATAAAGCATTTGATTCGGCGCCAAAACTGCATTAAAAAAACGTAGAAAAAGGTACAATACTGTGTACATCATTTTCATCTGGAGTCAAGGAACTACACATCCCACAATCCATTGCAAATGATATCGCTTCTTAAAGATAACTTTATCATTGTTATAGACTGCCACAGGAATGAGTCCTAAAACCCGGAAGTGAGTTAGCATTTAAGCGCTGTGGGGTCTATCCTCTAAAAGTCAATGGCAAATTTGAATGGCTTTGTGGTTAGATGCCTGAAATAAGGTCTGTGGTTACCACAAGCTTAGGAGATGTTGGCGTTTTGTTAGACGAGATAAACTACGTTAGGTAATACCCTCACTTGTGAATTTTGAATTTTTTACGCGTCCTTAAAACGGCGGTTGCTAGCAAGTGGCTAAATGAGACTACAGTGGTTGTCGGGGACATTAAACGTCATCACACAAGGAACTCTCTCACTAGGCCGCCTTACAGCCTCTAGTCGTGTTTTTCAGTGCTGTTGCAAATATTAGGTTAATGAACAACTTAATAAGCTACGGTTTCGCTAGCTTGTCGAAACCGCTGATTAGAGTGATGAGGCATAACAGTAGTGACGTCAAAATCAACCGACCGTGGTGTAGTTCGCTTGTAGAATAACGTTAGCTTTTTAAAACTCTCGGCTGCATTAACGCTTCAAACATCATAAAATTGGTGTTCATTTGTAAAGCTTATCCTGCTCAACAAAATGCCTACGAATCAGAAACATGTGTTAGCCACAGAGCTTATTTTCTGCAATGATTCAACATCCAATGCAAAAATCCCATAGGCGAATTCTCAATAGAACTCATGGCGATGCTACTTCCGGGTTGGCCTACAAAAATACGTCATTTGGTTTGTTCTCTGTAGTGTTTATACTCTTAATACAAGTGTTGTGATAGCTTGTACTTTGTGTTGTGTGAATATATAAATTACATTCACTGCTGCATAACAAGGTTATTAGTACATTTCGTGTTGGCTATCTAACCAGCTAGCTTGCTAGCAAAACTATCCGTTCGCATACGGCGCCAAGGGGCGGGAAACATTGCCATGGTAACAGAGAGATTCACCAATCAAGAGACATCGCTGTGACACTCTATGAATGTGGGTAGTGTAGTTCTTTGCCCCGATGTCGCAAATAAAACATGTTTTTCTTAAAACGAGGTTGATATAATACGAACTTGTGTCTCCTCCAGTTGTATACCATCGTTTCACACACTGGTAGCTCGTTGTAATTAAAAAATCGGCTATGGAGAAAATGAATAGTCTTTTTTTTCTTCTGGAACCACACTGTTTAGCCCTATTGATCGGAGCTACCACACGTCATTAAAGTCAAACCCCACATATCTTTCAGTTATCTGGTTTGCCAAGCCTAAAAAAATAGATGCTTAATAACTTCATAAGTCATTCCAGGGTTTCCTCATCCAGCCGCAAGTGCATCCATCTCAAAGTTGTGTTGTATGCAGCATATAATCCATCAAAATGGTCATCTTGGTGTTTTGTTTGGCTTCTTTAGTGTTTGGGTTCCTATGCTTTGTTCTATTGTTGCTTTTGTTTGCTTGTCACATCACTTTGTAAACCTTGTTTTTAAAGGTGCTATATAACAAAAGCTGTCATACTGATTATTAAAAGGAGTGGTAGCTGAGCAGCATATTCTATAGACATTGAGCATACTACAATTCAAAGACGTCAAACACATCCTACAGGTTTAAAGCAGCACAGCGGTAGCTGCTGAGTTCAAGAACAATAGCTGGTTAAAGTCCCTGACAGTGTGTAATGTTTTAGTTAGGCTGATAATATCACTGATCATTACTGCACACGTTGATCTATTTAAACTAAGCGTTTGGGCTTCAGCATATCTCTGCTTTGAAAGATAAACAGAAGCTGGAACTACAATGATTATCTCTCATACAAATAATTGTCAGGGAGAAAAAAAAGAACGAGTTGATCTGTTATCTTGAACATAATCCGCTCTGGAGCAGGTTGGGTGTACAGCATAAGTAACAAAGGCTCTGTACACTTTTAAGTCTTTCTTCAGTCTCTTACATGCCAGACCAACTTCTTCTTCAGAGGTAGACAATCAAAGCAAGGACAAAGATAAACATGTGTGGTTGTGGTCTTTGTGAGAAAGAGAAAAATGAAATACTCCCAAAAGGAGACATTCAACAGACATGAAGGGCTTTGTTGTGGCAATCACAATACATGTTTCTGCTGAAAGAAAAGGGTTGAGATGTGTCAGAAAAGAGCTTGTTTGTACGGACAGACATCTTTGTTTGTAAAAGGTCAAGGATGAAAATCTTATTTGTAAAAGTGTAGTTTAACTAGGGCTGGGAATCTAAGGGTACCTCACGATACGATACGATACGCGATACATAGCTCACGATAACGATAATATCTCGATATGGCGATACTGCGATTATCGATATATTGCTCTTAATAACCTACTATATGTCTGTGTGTTTATAAGGGTCAAACAAAAACAAACAAAATTAATTTCATAGTTTATATTTTGCAGCATAATTCAACAGTACAAACAGCAATAGTGCAAAAACAATGAGACTTTAGTGCAACATAACTGTAAACAGGATTTGTTTTTAGGTGTCTGACAAACAGTATTTTCTATTTTGATAAGTTTAGTCTATTTAAAAATGTCTTTGTTGGGGGTCTGGAGGTTTCCCCCTGAACATTTTTAACATCAGAAATGTCTGTTCTACATTCTGATTAATTTGTATGCACAATTTGAGGGTTTTCTGCACCACTTTAAAATAATGATTTAGTATTGTCTCCTCTTTTGTGTCTTTAAATCTATTTTAGTGTTCAGGTTCATTTTCACACAGTTATTCATTTAAAAACATGAGGACTTCAAACATTATACAGAATATTTATTCTGTGACACATGGTCAAAGTGAGTTTTACTGTTAGAAGAGTTTTATTCATAGAGGGGGCGGGACATCGTTAACTGACAGACAGACAGACAGACAGACAGACAGACAGACAGACAGACAGACAGACAGACAGACAGACAGACAGACAGACAGACAGACAGACAGTCACCATGGTTACTCACTCTCACCTGCATGACGCACACTGAACGAGAGGAGAGAGAGCTGCTGACTGACATCACTTAGAAGTTATAGCAGTATGCATGGAAATCAATGCATAGACATAAATGATTGTACTAATTCAAACATTTTTTTAAACCACCGAGGTCCGGACCTCGCGGAGTCGCGGATATGATCGCCTCCCTCCGTTTCATAACATCGTTTAATTCTCGTTTCCGTTATCACAACAGGTGAGCTTCAGGTGGAGAGGCTTGTTAGTAACTTGTAAAAAACAAGAGAGAGCAGAATAACATCGACAGCATCAGTTTAAACACCGGGGTTATATCTCCCATCACTGACTGTCTGAGCTCTGCTCTGTGTGACTCTGCAGACTGTGAACGTCTCTCCGGCTCGTTAAAACGTTTGGCTGTGTCGCCATCCGAAGTAGGCTACAAACCTTAACTTTGCAAACTCTTCAGATAACTGTTTCTCGAGCCCTGTCGATTTGGCGAAATCTCAAACAGTTGTATTTAACCGGGATAGAGCTCTTTTAACGGACTAACTCTTTAAGTTTCGTTTTCATGTCCAGCGGAGATCCCGCTGGACCCGCTCAGCTGCGGATCAAAAGGGGAGGGGGAGACCATGGGGGAGACACGTCTGTGGGAGCATAACCTGCAGCATGTGACTCGACTCACTACGGAGGCAAGTTTATAGCGGCTTTGATAATAACTTTAGAAAAAAACGATATGCGGCGAGAGCGCATCGATTATCCATCTTCAAATTAAATATCGCGATAGTTCGCCATACCGATATTTTGTCACAGTCCTAAGTTTAACATAACAGTGCAGAACTAACCCTCCAGCCCATCGAGCATATATCAACCATGGTAACATATACAGTATATACTTGGTCTCCATTTTTTACCCTAGCCACCACAACAAACTTTGACCAACAAACAATAATCAAATACGTCATCTCTAGAATGCACTGCTGCTATCAGTACCAGATAAAATGTGGTTTTGAAAAGTAGAGTTGAACATTTTTTGGGGCTACAAACCTGGATCGTTGGAGACAGAACCTTTGCCATTTTTCATGTCAACGACCCATGTTGCCTCTTTCCCTTCAGGTCCATCCTTTACTTTAAAGGCAAACACTCCACCAATCTTCTTGACAAGCTGCTCGCCTTCCTGCAGGGAGTGGAGAGGGCTTTAAGTTCCAGGTAATAACTCTTGTCACATAATGATAAAAGGCTTATAGAAAATGCCATCACATTTCAAAAATTATACAAAAGCTACACATGAAGTCATGTGACTTTGTAATTCAGACTTGATAGTCTTTTATAACTCTTTCATGCCGCAGCTTATTGATCATTAGAAGCTCACGAGTGCAGAGTGGAAGATAACACGAGTACAATTAAAATCAATACAAACATACATGTTAGTCCATACATACAATCCACTTGAGGCTTGCTGGCATTTCAGCAGCCCTACAGCAAATTAACAGACCGCTTCCACACATCATAAAAGTCAAATCACCTTCCTCTGTCCTGTCATCTACGTCAGTCAGAGTCTATAACTGGTCAATTTGTGACAAATCACAGGTTTCCACCCACTAGGTGGGCTTTACTGATTTAACAATGATTCACACTACTGGCATTTTAAAATGAATAATTAGTTACTGGGTATTTTTCCGTGACAACAGCCACG
Organism: Tautogolabrus adspersus; assembly: GCA_020745685.1. Classification (NCBI taxonomy): domain Eukaryota; kingdom Metazoa; phylum Chordata; class Actinopteri; order Labriformes; family Labridae; genus Tautogolabrus; species Tautogolabrus adspersus. Next base: position 11,306,361 of record CM036544.1, read on the forward strand.
TTTACTTCTGGAAATAACATGCAGCCTCCTGGGTAATGTACTGATAAGTGGATGGCACTGAGTGCATCAGTTTACACGTCACTTCAAAATGATTCTCCACAGCGTCTCCCGTGACCACTTCCTATCAAATCACATTTCCCCGCTGTAAATGCAAATAAGTACAAAGGTTGTTTTTAGTATACAAACAATCAACTGATGACAAGCGGTAAGCAGACTCAGAGAGAGAGAGACTAAGAGAGAGCATGGGAAGTAGTAGGGCTGCATGATTTATAGTATTGTTTAACCATCGTCATGACGATGTGGGCATGTGCAATAGTTACATCGAGGATGTACTAAATTAGCAGAAAAGAGTCGTGCTGCTGTTGTTTTTGCTGCCTTACGGAAAATGATATCCAACTTTAACTAAACTGCAAGAAATCATGTCTAAAGCTACAATAGAGATGCAACCAATTAAACAGAGCACTGATTAATCTGACCGCTGTGCATGCGGACTGCAACTCTCACCTGCCTATAATCAAGCATGTGAGGCAGCTACTGTAAATAAGTAATGTCAAGAACTGATAGAAGATGACATTCTTTGACGGGAGAAACTTTCCACTCTGTGTTCTCCAACATCAGTTTGGTGCTGGTTAACGTTGTGGTCACATATGTAGGGTGTTAATGGAGCGGCAAGCCATGAAATGCTTAGTTGTTACCGCAGAGGTACCGCCTAGCCCATTTAGACCTGATGAGACGCAGACGTGCTTCTACCTTTAAGACCTGATGAGACGTCTACGTCGCATAAGGCCATGAACATGAGTGGAAAGGAAATTTTAATTTACAGTTAAAGCCAATAGGTTTAAGCTTTCAAATGTTTTATTTTTTAGGGTCTCTATCTGATACAGAGACAAAGATTTTAGTAAACTTTGAAATTCTGTGCAGTTTTTCTGAAAACCCTCATGTTCTGGGAGGTTGATTTCAAACGTTACTTAGGTTTTAGAGGGCGTTTTTTTAGCCGTCCTTAGGTCTAAATGGGTTAATAGGGGTGGACGGGGTCGATATTCAGGCTGATATTATTTTACTCAACAATGCTACCGTTGAGCAAGGTGTCAACAGGCCCTCAAGTGTCTTGGGTACATTTACACTTGTACTGAAAGCGGTCCACTTGTTTTGAGTTATAGGCCTTCGTAATAAATTTGTAGTGTTCTACAAATAATGTCCTGAAGCTCATGTTGTTGTTCTATCCAGAGACTGTAAATAATAGTGGACGAAGCCTGAGTTACAACACCCATTGGTAAATGAAGGGGCGGTCACCATTCAGGAAATGTTGTCTCAAGCTAACTGTCAGTCAACAGAACGACAGGCCAACCCTGCATCTCAGTTCTCTGAAATGCTGTCGCCTCGCTCCTCTGCCGAACCGGAAGTAGTTCAAGACCCGCCATGTTAAGGAACGTCCCAAAGGTCTTATAACTGAAAGGAGTTGAGAGGATCGAGGAGAGAGGACGGAGACCTGAGGAGCGATGAGCGAGGATACACGAGCAGACTTTAAGGAAGTCTTTTTACTGACAGGCAAGCCCCCTTATTGAATATCACTCATTGATTGGACGATGCAGCGGATCAGACTTCAATGAAACTTATCAACATCAGCTGAGTTTAGTAAATGAGAAAGACGGACTGTCAGTTTGTAAAGAGTCTGTCTGTGATGACCTAGGATGAATAGAAGTGTTTGACATTAACAAGGACATATTAAGTTCCATAAAATTAATATAAGAGTGTAGGCCGATCACTCCCGATATATTTGATTTGATTTCTGACTCACCATCAAAGGAAAAGTCTGTTAATATGAAGTGTTAAAATCAAATGATCATAATCGATTCCTTCATAATTATAACAGGTATATTTTATTTTCATGATCACTCAGAGTGTTTGCCCGTTTTCATTTATTAAAATGCGAATGACAGGCAGACAGCGTGGGAGTCTGTCAGTCAGAAACACATTCATCATTACGTTAAAAAAGTTTCATATAACTGATCACTGATGATCTTCGTGTTGGGAAAATGTTCTGTGTTCTTCATAATTTAGAACCTAATAAATAATGTTCAGTGTTCCTGGGACATTAAACACAGAGTTCATTATCGGATTATCAGTAAAAACAAATACAAATAATCAATAGAAAATTCAATATTAAAACTTTTTCCTGTAGAAATTGTCCTAATGGTTTTAAGCAGACTGCAGGTTGTTCTTCATGTGCATGTGTTTGTTATCAGGTAACATGAAGAGACTAAACACTGTAACTCTGTTTATTTAATTAGAAATAATACAGGGCCTGTTTGTGCGGACATAAACAGCTGTTAAAGCCGACTAACAGCTGAACGTGATCAGCTGATGTCATCAGACGTCGCTTCACGCTCTTTCCTCTGCTTCGTTTCCTTGCATCTCTCCATGCATCTCTGGTGGGAGGGACTAAGACGCAAGTGAGGGATGCATGGATGCAATTAAGGGAACTGAGACGTACCCTAAGAGCTGGAGCTGAGGCGGGTCTTAAGCCTCCTGACAAACAGCTACACTGCGCCCGCCCGTTAGACAAATCAGCCGCACGCCTTATTATAAATAAGTCTCATCCTTCATAAAATCTAATTGATAAGTTATGAAAGAAATAGTTGTTTGTGTAAGGCTATAAGAATTTAAATTTCTTCTTTTAAAATGGACATTTCAATACTTCCTGGTCTTTTGGAGCCAGCCTCAAGCGGACACTCGAGGAATTGCAGTTTTTGGAAATGCCGCAATGGCTTCATCTTTTCAACTCTGGAGGTTTGTTGCTTGTTTCAATCACTGTAGCGTATACAATCCAAAACAGTGAGTCCTTGATAAATATGAAGGTCAGTATCACTGCTTATAAAAAAGTAGGACAAAAAATGTGTATGTTACATGGTCCTGAACTGACCGCTGCTGCTTTTCATGTTGCAGTTTGTAAGTAATGATGCAGTGTAGCAGATACAAAACTGAATGAATTTGCTCACAATCTGTAGCTAAAAGCATCTTAAGACCATAAATTGCCCTCTGCTCTCCAAGTGAAAGAAGATAGAATCATACCACAAATTGGTCCATCAAAGAAAAGTGAAGGCAATTGTGAGTCTGACAGCTCAGCTGTGTGAGGCGCATTGTTACATTGACATGACATAAGACCATCAGTGGAACAAAAGGAAGAAATGAGGATCTAGGATATGGATGCATAAAATCGGTTGTGAATATACTGTTCCCACCCGATTAAACCAAGAGGAACTTCATAAAGATGTTGCTTGAGATGGTTACAGTGTGTTTTGTTACCTCCTGTAGATGTTTCTCCATCTCTTTGAATACGGGATAAGCTTTAAACCCCTCCAGACCGCTGCCCGAGCTGGTGGGAACTGCAGCAACATGGGACCTGTGTGAAGTAGAAAGATAACACTAGATACAAAGAACACACTGGGGGGGAAATGACTTCAATAATATGAGGTTTCACACTGATTCAGTAGAATGTGAGGCTTTTAAATCAATATGTTATGTTGCAGAAATGGGACTGTAAGAAATCCATCAAGAAAGCACTGTATGTACGACAGAAAGAACGGTAATACCATGTTTTTGTGTCAGTTTGTGCCTTGTTATCTGGAGGACTGAAGCCGGGTGTACACTGTACAGTTTCCCAAACTTCTGAATTATATTCCTGATTGTGCCTGACAGAGAACATCCGAATTTACCATGAACAGCAATCAGTCTTCCCCGTCCAATCATGAAAAGAGTTGTTGGCAGGAAAAATCTGCAGACCTCCAGCTGACAGGGAATATTTGTTATGATTAAGCTGCTGGTAAGCTTATGTTTATTGGTGATGCAGAGTGAGTGTGTGTGTGTGTGTGAGAGAGAGAGAGAGAGAGAGAGAGAGAGAGCGAGAGAGAGAGAGAGAGAGTGTTGAGTTGTCAGTGTGTATTTCTTTGAATCACTGAATTCAATTTCTGAGAAATAGTTTATTCTTCCCTTGTCCTGTATAAGTGTTCTATATTCCTTATTACTTGTAAATTGCAGCAGGAAGGACAATTTCAATAAAAGTATGTCTCATCGTATCTTATTTGAGCCCCGCATATGACACAATGCGAAAGATTGTTGTGAAAGATTAAAAAAACCTGCAGTTGGTAGAGGGTCCGCTTGAGGCTGGCTCCAAGAGCCCCGGAAGACAAATACACACCACATTCAAAAATGCTTGTTTTTTACAGCAGAAATTAACCTGTCTACAGCCACTGTACACACACTGTACTCAGTGTGAATTTTATCAGTTTTGATTTTATGAACGATACAAGTTATGCAAGTCAGGCCCGAGGCTGAACTGATTTACAGGCGGGCGCGGTGTAATGGTTTATAAAGAGGCTTAAAACCCGCCTCAGCTCCAGCTCTCAGTCTGTCATTAAGTTGTCTAAAAGTTAGGCTGAGACAGGATTTCCAGCCTGGTGGCTGCCGCCAATGAGCCTCCGAAGCCCCCTGCTGTAGTAGATGGATGACAGCCCTCAGGCTTCGTCCATTAATATTTACAGTCTACACAGATAGACCGTGAACATCTACTTTTTCACATCAGTTTAAACGTTCGCTTATTAGTGGGTGATAAAAAACGATTTATACATGTCAAACGTTACATATATATGTAACTTGTAGCTATATATAAATCATTAGGCCGTTAGGCAGTTCGCCTGACAGCCATGCGGTATCGCTACAAACACAGTATTTTGAAAGTTACATAGAGCCCCTTTAACAATAGATTCCAACTTATTATTTCTTTAGCTGAAGAAATTAAATCAGTTTTAAATCAATAAAATAATTTCCAAATCATTATTTTGTGTCAAATTATTGATTTCCTGAGTAAACAGCCATGTAATAGGCAGTTAAATGAATAGTGAGCAGGTTGGTACAACATCACGATGACGTCACAGTTCTAGCTGGAGGCCAAACGAAGCTAAACTAGGATAAACATGAATCAGCAGAACAACGTGAAGGATGTGTGGACAGGTATGAAAGAAATCACTGGTTTCAAGGGGAGAGAAAGGCTACAGTCAAGTGACCTGGAGAGGGCGAACGAGCTAAACCTGTTCTTCAACCGGTTTAGTTCACAGCCTTCAGCTGCCACTCACACCTCAAACAACACCCCTGTCCTTCACACCTCCCAGTTTCCCCTTGTGTTTTCTCCCTCCCCCCCCCCAACCCCCCATGGTTAACTCTTTGTACTCTGGCCCCGCACCACAGGGGTACACAAACAACACCTCTGTCCTTCACACCTCCCAGTTTCCCCTTGTGCTTTCTCCCTCCCCCCCTCAACCCCCCATGGTTAACTCTTTGGACTATGGCCCTGGCCTTGCACCACTGGGGGGTACTTCCCCCCCTGAGGTGAACGGCACCATCTCCCGCCTGACTCTAACAACTGGCCAGGTAAAGAGACAGCTGGAGAAACTACACCTTGGCAAGGCTCCAGGCCCTGACGGCATTAGCCCAAGGGTTCTGAAGACCTGCGCCAGCCAGCTGTCTGTGATTCTGCAACACCTCTTCAACCTGAGTCTGAGTCAGGAGAGGATACCGGTGCTGTGGAAAACGTCCTGCCTGGTCCCGGTCCCGAAGAAGACGACACCATCTGACCTCAAAGACTATCGACCAGTTGCTCTTACATCTCATGTGATGAAGGTGCTGGAGAGGCTTGTCTTGACCCACCTCAGGCCACAGGTGAAACCATCCCTTGACCCTCTACAGTTTGCCTACCAGCCACACCTGGGAGTGGACAACGCCATCATCTACCTGCTGCAGCGTGCTCACTCACATCTGGAGGGAAATGGCTGCACTGTGAGAATCACCTTCTTTGATTTCTCCAGTGCATTCAACACCATCCAGCCACAACTGCTGGAAGAGAAGCTGCAGGTGATGGGTGTGGACTCGTCCATCACCTCCTGGATTACCGACTACCTGACAGACAGACCACAGTTTGTCCGACTTGGCAGTGTTCAGTCTGGAATGGTGGAGAGTAGTACAGGAGCTCCACAGGGGACTGTGCTGTCTCCTTTCCTTTTCACCTTGTACACCTCTGACTTTCAGTACAACTCCAGGTCATGCCATCTGCAGAAATTTTCGGATGATTCTGCAGTGGTAGGGTGTATCAGTGATGGGCAGGAACAGGAGTACAGGACGCTGGTGGACAACTTTGTGGAGTGGACAGGAAGAAATCACCTGATTCTGAACTTGGACAAGACCAGAGAGATGGTGATTGACTTTAGAAGGAAGAGGACAGCGCCACAGCCGCTGTGTATCCTGGGAGAGGATGTGACTGTGGTTGAGGAGTACAGGTACCTGGGTGTCAACATGGACAACAGACTGAACTGGAAAGCCAACACTCAGGCTGTGTACAAGAAGGGGATGAGCAGACTCTACTTTCTGAGGAAGCTGAGATCCTTCAACGTGTGCAGCAAGATGTTGGAGATCTTCTATCAGTCTGTTGTTGCCAGTGCACTGTTTTCTGCTGTGGTCTGTTGGGGGAGCAGTTCTGGAGCCGGTGACATTAAGAGACTGGACAAACTCATTAAGAAAGCCTGCTCTGTGATAGGCTGCAAGCTGGACTCTTTTGTAGTGGTGACAGAGAGGAGGACTCTGAACAAACTGTTATCCATTATGGATAATCCTGATCACCCTCTGCACCACCTACTGGACAGACAGCGGAGCAGCTTCTCTAACAGACTGATCCAACTCCGCTGTCACAAGGACAGGTACGGGAAGTCTTTCCTACCAAAAGCCATAGCCCTGTACAACAGCTCACCGCTTGCGAGCAGAGAACTGTCCTCATGATCATCTCTGTCTCTTCATATTGTAACCTATTCTGCTCATGTAAAGTTTACAAATTATCTCTGCACTCAATTTCACTTTGTCTGTCTTGTCTACTCATCAATATAGTCAATAGTTTCAGATGATAACATGTCTACACTCCTGCACTTTAATATCAGTATCATTTATTGCACAGCTGTTCTGCTTATGTAAAGTTTACAAATTATCCCTGCACTAAAGTTCACTTCATTGTCTTGCCTACTCATCATTATAGTCAATAGTTTCAGATGATATATGTCTACACTCCTGCACTTTAATATAGGTATAATTGATTGCACAGCTCAGAATTTGCACAGCTCTGGACAGCTCTTTATATCAATACTGCTCTTTTAATACTGTTATCACTGTTATTACACGTGTTCATCTACCTCCTGGAAAGTATGTTTACATTCATCTAAACATGACTCACAAATGTTGCATCAAATTTTTCACATTCTAGACTAGTAGTAATGTTTAGTTGAATCCTGGATGTATATATTTCTTCTGAATCCTATTTTTTGTTATTCTTATATTCTAGTGCTTATTCACCTTGTATTTAATATTATATTGTTTTAGTTACTAACATCGTGTGTTTGATAACCTGCTGCTGTAACGCCACAATTTCCCAGTTTGGGATCAATAAAGTACATCTATCTATCTATCTATCTATCTATCTATCTATCACCACCACAGAGTAGTAGGTGACATTAAAGGCATCTAAGGACTTATTTGCCCTCACTTTTTCTGTATTATACAAAGCCAGACTCAGAGTGACTGTGGATCTACAAGATCAAATGTTAAACTGCTGCTTGATCATCTTTTCATTTGGAGTACAATTGTTCAGCAGCTGAAAGAAGTGTCCTCTAATACATGGTGCTTGGACATGCCTGCTGTGACTTATGATGAGTTTCCTGCTGATCTTTATAACGGAGACCTTTTGGATATTCTGTTAGACTCTGTGGTAGAAGTATAAGGGTCATCAGGATCAATGACAGCTCTGTCTACATCAGTGCTTTTTCTCCATGGCCTTAAATGATAAATCCTTTTCATTCCGCCTCATCAGAGACATTTTGTGAAAACCTCAGAGCCCCCGAGTCTCACAGGATGAAGGCTGGATTGTTATAGAGTTGGCCTGGAACGAGGACACGTAAATACAGCTTGGAGTGATATTGAGCTTTAAGATGTATCATCCTTACTGAACCAAAAAAGGCCGTCAATTTACCATTCAACTGGACTCCCAATTGTATTTATATGTTCATGTTTCTTTTGTTTGATCTCCTGTGTTTGGCTGTAGGTCTTTTGAAGTATTTGTGGTTTACTGTGTTTGTGTATTGTTGTATTGTTTGTTTAGATTGGGGAGACTGTAAGTTGTTTTTGTTTTGCTTTTTGTTCATGTTTTCATTTTGTTTGGTTTTATGTTTTTTTGTAGTATTTCTTTGGATTTGGATTTGGAAAATCTTTATTGTCCCCTAGGGCCAATTTGGTTTGCAGCAGAGGTCCATTTGTAAACTGTGTTTGTGTATTGTCGTGATTTTCTTTAGCTGATAGTTCACAAAATATATATTTTGTAATTTTGTTTTGATTTTTTTCCTTCTTTTGATATTTTAGTCTGATCTATTTTTGTTTGTGTGTTTTTTTGTTGTATTACAGTATAATAAGAATACTGTGTTTGTAAACTGTCATGTTTTATCAGCGTTACAAAGTAAGAGCTAATGAAAAGTTTATTTTTATTACTTTCATTCATTTATTGTTTGGTTTTTTTCTGGCCTTTTTGCCTTTATAAGACTTATAAGTGCAGCTGAAGAGAGACAGGAAAAGCTGGGAGGAGAGGGTGGGGGACGACATGCAGCAAAGGGCCTAAGTCGGACTCGAACCCACAGCCGCTGTGACGAGGACTACAGCCTCAGTACATGGGGCACATGACATAACCTCTAGGCTATCAGCACCCCTGTCGGTTTGTATCTTCGTCTTTTGTTTGGTTGTTTTTTCTACTTTGAGTATGTTGTCTTGTTCTACTGTTTGTGCATGGTTGAATTTATCTTCAGCTTTGCAGAATGTTAGTTGAATTACTTGATGAAAAAAAAAAAATGATGTTAACTAATATAATAACTTCCTCCTCACCTGGCCTCCTGAGGGAATCCCATCCTGTAGAGAGCGACCACCACAGCTCCTCCTAAGCCGATGTTGTGCTGCAGAGCCACTTTAGCTCCAGGGACCTGCCTCCTGTCAGCCTGACCGCGGAGCTGCCAGCACAGCTCTGCACACTGCGCCAGACCTGAGAGAGTGCGAGGACAGAAAGAAAGAGAAGAGGGTCAGGGATACTTGACTTATGGAGGAGGATGCGGTTTAGAATGAATTTAAGAAAAAGTTTCCTCTCCATGGACTGACAAGATATAAGACATATAAGAAGTGAACTCTGATTTCAAAAGTGAAGCCAGGGCAGGCATGCCCCAAACCTGCGTTCTCTATAACTCCAATAATATATCACTGGTTGCAAAATCAAAAATGATTGACTTATCCACACCCTGTTCCAAATATGGTCACTTCTGGTTCCCAAAAAAACAAAAAATGGCTCCAGGCTTCAAAACATTGAAGAATGTATTTAATTTACAATATGCACGGATTAGACTCTGATATTGATTGCATTTGAAACTTGTTTAAAGCTACATACCTACGTAATTTGGGGCTTTTTGTGCCTTGATTTTAGAGACAGGATAGTAGATAGTCAGAAATCAGGGAGAGGGAGAGAGTGGAATGACATGCGGGAAAGGGGCCACAGGTCGGATTGGAGGAACTGCAGACTCATTATGTGTGTTTGTCACTTTAGTAGCACTGTACAAATGGAAAACACGACAAATGTGAATGCTGTATATATAGCATTAACCTGAAGAGAAAACAAAGTAGAGGTTCATATTTAACCACATCTTTTGGTCCCCGTGTGAAGACACTCAGGCATTATCTTCAAGTGTTATATACCATCTCCTCTCTGACAAGATGGATCCTAATCTGACACTCACTAATCTGGACACGGACAGCTCTTCCTGCACTAACGTTATGGCTAAGTATTTCATCCCTCTAAATGAGCTTGACATTTCTCCATTATTCCTACAAGCTAACAGACTTATGGGGTTAAGACCTCTTAACCCATTGCATCTTTCATATTCTGCAGCACTCTGATTATCTGCCTCCATTGTGGGCAACTGGTCTAAATGCTAATTGGAAAATGAATCATTAGGCTATTTATCAAATAAAGACTCTGTGGCTTTTTATACACAACGAAAAGGAAAATTAAATTAAATTATGTATATCAAGATGTTCACTGCTGAGGCTGTAAGTAGCAACACAGAAATATCAGACCCTCCTGAAGTGCCTCTTCTTTGAGAGGGTCTCTGCACTGGTTCGCTTAACACACCATCAATCCCTTCCCGCTTGCTGTGTTCGCAAGTAAGAGCTATAAAACCAAGATTAGAAGCAACACCTCGGATCAGACAGAGCTTAGATGAATGGGCCACTCGCACACTGAGAGAGTGACCCAGGAGATAAGGGTCAGGACTGGGAAAGTCACTGTGGTGGAGGAGACTGGCTGGTAGGAATAAGCAGAGAAAGATGATCAATTTAAAAAAAAAAAAAAAAAACAGATACCGAATGAGGGTAAAGAGAAGAATATCCCCCTTATACGTCTTGTTCCGAGTGTGTGTAGACGATTCAATGCAATGTGAATGAAAATTTGATCAGATCTGCCAGTAAGAAGGTGAGAGCCGAGCGAGTCAGCTGCTCTGTTTGCTCAGTGTCCTCCCTCAACAGTTTAATATGTGAAGAGATTACACAGGAAGCTGCCAAAGCCACAGGCAGCTGCTCTCTCACATGCATGCTTTAACAGAACCCATTACTATGATACACACGCCACCTGGTGGTCACTGAAGGCAATACTTGCATCTGTATCTCACCACAGTGCAACAAGTTCTATTCATCTGCTGCTCCAAACAACCTCAACATTAGAATAATCAGAGGTAAGAATCTTTGACGTACTAACCCCGACATAAAATTAGGTAAACAAGTGATTGAATACACTAAGTGATAAAGACAAGGTATGAAGTCACTGTGCAAAAGCTTCATGGAGAATATTTTCTACTTTGTTTGCATGGGGGTTTTTTATTTATTTTTTATTAATAATGCTGGAGGCAGCAATATATGTTCTAAAATCATGCCAAAGAAGGATTTCCCCATCAGATATAAAAGTGTTTTCTATTTTATAATAAATGTATCATAAACCTGATCAAAGAGGGCCATTTCCCTTTCTTAGAACAGAGCGAGTGAGGTTAGGGTAAATAAAGGTTTCAGGTGTAACTTACTGATTACATCCTAATGACACTAAATGATATAGGAGTTCATATAAAACTGTTTTGGTTTGAGGGCACTGGTAGCCTATTGGTTAGTGTGCTCGCCACTCGTCCCGCCAGTGGGCGGCTCAGGTTTGAATCCGACCTGTGGCTCCTTTCCCGCATGTCGTTCCCCACTCTCTGTCCCTCCCCGATTTCTGACTGTCCTTTATCTAAATAAAGGCCTAAATATCCCCCCAAAAAAACTTTGAAACAACTGTTTTGGTTTGAAATATAAGCAGAGCAGAGAACAAACATGCACGCATTGTAAGTGTGCCACATGTTTTTTCTCCTTATGTAGAAAGGTTCTGGGGTTATTGCTGAATGGTTCGATTTTAAACTGCACAAATCAACAAGTGTATGTCTTGTTGGGGACATTTTTGGGTACATTTAAATTTAGAAAATGAACAGTTGGCTTAATAACCTAACCTAGAGACTCAAACCTCTGCACTCAAGAAGTGGAGAGAACGACTTTTATGAGTCAAAGCTTTTTTACTTCTTTCTTCTTGCACCTGCCTTTTCTCTCTGTGCCTGTGTGTTCATTTTTCTTTTGTCAATTTCTTTTATTGTTGTGAGGCTGCCCCGTTTGTTCAAAACAGCCATTAGCTGCTAATGCTTTTGACCTTGGCGTTTTTTCCCCCTACATAACAGTCTAGACAATGTTCATTTTACTTTGTTCTACAGTGAACATGTAATGGTTCTCAGCGGGAGTCAGAGGGCGGGCGTACCTGTTGCACCCAGAGGATGTCCTTTAGAGATCAGACCACCGCTGGGGTTGACCACAAACTTTCCTCCGTATGTGTTGTCCCCTCTGTCGATCAGTTCTCCCGCTTTACCTACAGAGATTTAAGATACAGAGTGAAATTTAAAGTCATATCATTATTCATCTTTTTAGTATTATCAGCACCTGAAGGGCCTGATCCACAAAAGGATTGCACTGATTTGCAGCTCTAAACCTGTGCAAATGAGATAAAAGGATATTCACAAAGTGAGCGCAAAGGCTGAAATGCAAACTAACTGCTCTGCAGGCTCACTGCACTACCAAGCAGATAGCATCTTGGGTGCCTGTCTCATTAGCATCTATGTAAATGAGTGAATATTCCAAAATTCGGTGCAACATTGCCCCCTTCCTATGCAAATAAGCCTCCTTCTATATATCATCCAGAAAGACCAGCGCTAATTGCCACAGGCAGTTCAAGTGGTGCTACTTAACACCATGCCAAGTCTGGCATTCAAAAAAACCCTGAAAAAGTTTCCCCTCCTAGCTCATCATCTTTATGTGGACGAAACAGTTCTGACAGCACGAGAGCTCATCTCCGCGCAGAGTACAGGTGCAGACGGCTTTTCTCCACATTCAGAAGCAAAACAAGAGCGAACTGTGTGGAGCAGGACAACGTTGTGGGTGTGTTAGCGCTGGCATATAATCAGTGCAAATTCATTTTTGAATAGGGTGCTCAAACGGGTCAGATTGTGGGGGCTATTTCTGCATAATTTATGGTTCTATTAGCGGGCACACTACATTCTTAGTGGATCTGGACCAAAGTGTATTAACAAAGCATTTTACATACTTTGTTCACGGGGGGAATTCAAGCATACAGATGATCTTAAATGGAATACGTATTAAGAATTATTGATACATGACAGAAATATAAGAGACATATAAAGAAAAGATGAATGAGAAATATCAACAACAGGTACCAGAATGGTGAGTATTGCACAGCTGAGGTAAATTCCTGTGTTCAGTGAGACCTGTGGCCTTCAAGAGCACGTGTCTCTTTTATTCCGTTTGATCTTTTGATCCCCTTTGACTTTATATCCCACAAGAATGGGTAATCAGGGAGAGATATGTTGTGTATATTGTTCCACAGTCAAATGCCCTCATAACCCGTCACAAAGAGAAAGATAACGATAGGCGATGTTTCTGAGAAATATCTAATCTCATTTAAAGTCTGGGTTATTTGGGGACATCTTCCTGGTTAAGCATTGGGACAGACTGCTGACTGCACGACACAATATAGTCCCACAGCATGCACTCAGCGCAGGATTGCAGAACACTTTAATAACTAATATTAACAGGGCATTTAAAATCGAAATAAAGAAATGTCAAATATTTTGGCCAGTTTTCATCTGAATTTAAAGTAAACTGAATATCAGTGGGCAGAGAGCGGGTGGAAAATGTGCTGCTCTAGCTGGAGGATAAATTAGAGCCGCAGTCTTACCCTCAGGACAGAGCCCGAGGGCCTCGTACGTGATGAGCTCATTGGCTGAGAAGCAGTCGTGCAGCTCGATCACATCAACGTCACTGGGCGTCAGTCCTGCTGCGTCAAAGCACTTCTTAGCCGCCAAACTAGACATGTCATAGCCAACCTGTACAGAACAAAGAAGCCTGTTTAGAAAGTCGTTTAACGAATGAAATTATCTTAATGAAGTCCATTTAAAGGTCCTACATCGTCATTTACACCTCAGACTTAAATTGGGAGTAAATGTACAGCTGATAAAATTGGCCTTTCAGTCTGGTTGAGCTAAAATTACAAGGATCATTAAGAGGATTCTGCTCTTAAAGATTGGGAGAAATGGGGAAAATCCTTTAAATTGATATGACGAGGGACAGAAGGAGAAACTAGAATCAGTGGTGTGTTTTTTTAAAGCAAAGACCTCTTTAAAAAGTATTCACACATTCTCTTTTTCTTGTATTAGCAAGACTGACATCAAGACATGTGATACCTTCTCACCATCTTAATGCAGCTGTTTTCTTCAAACGTGGACGAGAGGTCGGTCACCATCTCTTGGGCAACAATCTCCACAGCCTGGTCCTCTAGGTGGTGTTTCCTGACGAAGTCTTCACTGGCCAACACTGCTGCTCCTGCACCGTCTGATGTCGGGCTGCCGAGACGAGGAGATCGGGAGAAACAGTGATGACAGGAAAAAACATTATAAACATCAATATTGATTAAAATAACTTTACTTATATGGCACCTTTAAAAAAACAGACTTTAACAACGAAGCAAAGACAGGAACATGGAGCGATAGCGGAACAAACATTGAACAGTAAGGACGAACAGAGGGCGGCTTTAAAAATGAAAAAAAGAAAACATGTACAAAGATTTAAAACAGCACGACTAAAAGATAAACAGTTCTAAAAGATCGATGAATAATGAATACATAAACAAAAGCATAAAGGAGGGTACAAACAGAACATCAGAAGAGGACGGATAGGATTTAAAAAGGTGACATCACGTCAAAACAGGACTGTAAGTAAGAAGTGATTTAAAAGAAGTCGTAATAACTCAGGATCTTGCAAGCATCGGTTCTGTCACAGCTACTCTCAAAAGCAGACACTGCCTGTACATCACTGAGAGTCTCACCAGCACTGCAGCAGAGTCAGGAACTCAAACACCTTCCTGGAGTTAATCACCTGCTCCAAACTGTACTCATCCTGGAACTGGGAATACCTGCATGGTTGTTGTAAAAACTAGAGTCATTACTGCTCTTGAAAACAATGAAGACTAGATTGTCACAAACAGTTAACAAACATGTTTTACACATAGAGTTGTTTATTTGGAAGCAGTGATCATCTTTTAGGGTTAACATTGTCTTACGGGTTGTTGGTGGAATGCTTGTGGTTTTTCCACGCTATTTTAGCAAAGTGTTCAGGTTTAGTGCCTGAAAGAGATTTCAAACAATTCATGGTAAAGTAAAAAAAAAAAAATGGATGTTAAATAATGAACCTTTAATATTTATATGTATATGTAGCCATGTGTACCATATTTCTCCATGTGCTCCCTTCCAGCGTTGCCAAACATCTGAGGTGCTGCTGGAGCTGCTGCCATGCCGTAGCGGTTGAACATCACCTCCATGTGCTTGTCCATCGGATTGGTCCGGTCCAAATACTAGAAAGTGGTGTTTTTCAAGAGCATTTATCTTTGTTTTATCTTAAAAAAAAAACATTATTCGTCAAATATGATAGTAGAGTCTAGTGAATATTCTTTATAACAGAAGCCCAGAGCGGACATTCATCCATACATTTTATTGTGTGCTCCATAAACAAAGGTTATGACTACTTTTGTAACAACCCACAACAAAGAGTTTCATACCTTTGAGGACAAGGAGCCCCTCTCCATCCGCTCAAACCCCAGGGCAAGCACACAGTCTGCAAGACCTGCAGGTGATGATGGAAAGGTAGCCAAAAATGAATTTTACTGTTTCATGATGGGTTTTGCTAAAAAAAAACCTTTCAAAGCTTTTTCTTTTCTTTTCTTTTCTTTTTTTTGGGGCGGTGGGGGGTCTTTATGTCTTTATTTGATAGGACAGTGGATAAAGTAGGAAACCAGAGAGAGAGAGAGAGAGTGAGAGAGAGAGAGAGAGAGAGAGAGAGTGGGGAATGACATGAGGGAAAGGAGTCACTGACGTGCGCCCCCACTTTAAAAGTTTCTGATGAGACTGCAATTTTCTAAGATTTAGATTTCAGGTGGTTTATGTTTTATTAAGGTGTCCTGCTGGACTCACCTCCCCGAACCAGCTGCCGAGCCATGAAGAGAGCGGTGGAGCCGGTGGAGCAGTTGTTGTTGACGTTGATGATGGGGATCCCTGTCAGGCCCAGGCTGTGGTAAATGGCCCTCTGCCCACATGTGGAGTCCCCTGAATAAAGGAGGGAGGTGTCACTTTTTTGAGGTACCACCTCAAAACCTTAGCACTACCACGGTGCTTACCCTAACTTCCTGGGACGCTTGACTTTGTGGCAGCCCCATTGAATACTGTAGTTCTTTATATTAAAGCATGTTGGTGCATGTGTGAATGTTAGGCCTTATGTTTGTAAAATAACTACAGACTACCAAAATAATTGTTTCAATTGAGGGATTAGCAAAGTATGTGTAGTTAATGAGTGGTTTAGGTTTAGGTTGCAGCGAGCTGGATAAATGGACTGCAATGCAAAACATTAGTTAGAAAATGAAGAAATGATAGCTTGATGCATGCAGCAGACATTCTGGTTATATCAAAACACTAAAGAAACAACCAACTGAGTCATTTTTGAATGTGAGTTATTCCCGACAAGTACTTCTATTGATAGCAGACATGCAGTGATTGAAGCATTTAAAGATTAAAAACGCTTATCTTTTTGTAGCAATTTATAAGAGAAATTATTTGTTGATTATTTATTTTACTCCACAATATGAGACACATTTTTCTTCTTTCATGAACAACAATGTTTTTGTTTTTTTACTAGATTCATATTGAAAGAAAATATGTACAGGGGACATTACCAGAGTGTTGTAAAAGCACATCCTTTATTTAAACAGGAACATTGGGTCCTGTAGTGATGATCAACTGATAACATGTTATTATGGTCTTACCGTAGACGTATCCTACACAGGCCTGTTCAATGGATGAATATGGGACTCCTGCGTCTGCTAAAGCCTTTTGGCCTAAAATAGGATGTCAAATGAAGGGATGAAACAATTAATGTTATACAACAAGATCCATTTCACAGATGCCCAGATATGATATCTTTAGAGAGACTTAACAACGTCCATATTCTGTTAAGATAAGCACCTGCTTCCTTGGCCATATCAGGATAATCATAATCGCCTCGAGCTCCAGGCTTGTCAAACTGCAGAAAAGACAGAGATTTTGAGAGATGGTGAGTGAGGTCAGTGAACAAAAGCATTCATATTTGTTTTTCTGCTGTTTTTTTATTAGAGGATGAGATATCCGAGTTGTTGTGTATTTGCAGTAAAAACCTACATTTTATAGGAACTTCTAAATTAGCTCAACCTTGAAACTAAGGTTGAGGTACTGCCAAGGAATCTTTGTTTCCAGATAAGAGGATGAGGTGCTATTCAATGTCACAACTAGTGGCTGGTTTTAAGATATATCGATATATTTTCAAAGACAGGTAAGACAATATCATTTCTATCGATATAGTTTGTGTTGCATTAAAATATCGTGTCTTCCATAGAGCTACCAGTTCACCTCTTTCTAAATTTATATGCATGTCATTTTTCATGTCCGTGTTGAAAATGTGCAGTCGACTGTTAATGAAACACTAAACAAAATGGAGATGGGAGTTGTGGTCCATATCACCCAGCCCGTGTCACAACACATTTTAGACTTAATATTGCCTAGACAAAACCAAAGTACATCTGAAGAAGTTGCACTGGGCTTTTGGAAGTTGTGCATAGTATTACTTGAAAAGAAAAAATCCCGCACACTACTCTTGCTAAGTATCACCAATTTATTAGAAAAATCACAATGTTTCGGCCCCTCTGAACCTTTGGGAAGTTGTCCATAGTGAAATGATTGTGCCATATTGGATTGTTTGCAAAGGTGCAAAACACCTTCTAAATAAAAATTCAAGTTTGCAAATGAAGTTGTAACTCTAAGAAAAATCAAATACCCATGTCTAAAGATAAATGAAGTGACATAGACTGTACAAGACAGAAAAGGCAGGAACTAAATACTGTTTTCTATGATGAGCAGCACGTAAAGACTGATAGCACTACTCAATATGGGTGTGATATAGATAAAGTCACTGTAACAAGAGTATCTGGTTTTTACAGTAACATAAATCACAGCTTCATATGAGAGCATTATTTCACTAAAAGCATTACACTTAACATATGCTCATAACTGCACATCTACACATTCAAAAGCACAGAGTGACTTGATCTCCGTTCAGAAAAGCAATCATTTATTTATTCAAAAAGAAGTATTTAATCATTGTGATGTGTTTGGCCACATTTACAGGCTTTTATCTTTAAATGTGAACTTGTTGTGAAATCAATAGACTCGTCTTGACACTTGTTCTGTAAACTGTGGAGGTAATGTTTTCATCATGTTAGCAGCCTGCAGGACTGATGACCCTTAGCACAGTTTATACCTGTTAGCCATGAACTCTGGACTCAGATAGTACAAGGAGTAATCACATAGAGGTCTGAGTAAAGCTAACATTCAAAGCAGACCTGTCGCAAGAAACATTATTTAAAACTAAAAAATGTTATCAAGTTTAAGCTAACTTAGCTAGCTAATGTTTACAATGTGTCAGCTGTTTAAAACCTTTATAGAGCGGCGACACAATACTAAAAAAATATATAAATAATAAATACAATTGTCTGTTATGAAACTGTGATGTTGTGAAAGTATTAAACGTTGTTTTGTTTTTTTACATTACAAGGAACAAATAAAATGCAATGCAAACTAATGTTAGCCACTTTTGCTAGCTCCAGGTCTTACATAAGGTCGTTCTTGACGTTGTGGGACCAGGACTAAAAGCGAAGTAACTTTACCTTTGTCATGCCCACACCGATGACAAACACCCTGTTCTTCATTGCACGCGCCATGGTCGCTTCTCTTCAGCAGCTGGTTCAGACAGACTGGCAGGCAAATCTGAGAGCAGCAAACAGCAGCAGCACTGACAGTCCAGCTAACACGCTACACAGCAAAGATCGTCTATAAGGAGCAGATGATAACTTGGAGAGAAAAAGCACCTGTCTGTCGGATGACATACTGAATTGATGGTCTAGTTTAAAAACGTTCCTGACTTTCTACAGTGCAGCAGTTTTAGAATATAGCAATTTACACAGGTTAAAAATAAAAGTTTGCTGGAGGGGTTTTCTCTATTAGAAAATGTTTAATCTGAACACATGTAATCGTACTACATGAGATTAATTCGGAGTAAGTAAATGTTTTCAATGTATGGTTCCAGCTGGAAAAAATGTGTCTTCTCTAAATAACAGTGTGACTTTATAAATATTATATTAAAAAAGAGAGAGCTGATATGTGATACCAATAACTATTAAGTTGATCATTTATGAGCAGTTTACAGTACCTTGACACACTAACAGAGTGAGAGCTCCTCTTATATTTGCAAATCTTTGCTATGTCCAGACTTATTGAAGAGACTCTAGAAATAGCTTATGGTTGTTGAATTGTTCAAAATACACAAAAAATAATCATAAAAAAAAATAAAAATTGTACAACACCTCTGCTATATAACTAACAAAAAAAATGGCACTCAAACTTTCAACGAAAAATCTTTAAAGAAATGTTTCACATTTCAATTTTATTGAGGCAGTGAAAAATATAACTTGACCAGGTTGATTACTCCCACAGGCGAATCGACAACTGTTGGTGGTAATCCCCTCCTGTTAATGTTCATCAAACAAACCCACCACCTCAGCTTCTGAAGCATCCTTGAGTCCTGGAAATAGGCCTGAGAGTGTTTGGTTTTAGAGTTCATTGCCCGTCTCTGAGGCCACTCTTCACATGATGACATCAGCACTTGATGAACTGGTGTGTGACCTCATAGATTCCCACCGACTCACTGACTTTTTCATCATAGTCTGTCCAGTCCTGAAATATTTGCAAATATAAAAAGGGCTGACAGTAAACACCAAAGGGATTATTGTTGTTATTTTGAACTAACTCAATAAATCAATGTATTAGTTCCAACAGAATGGGGAAAGGACAAAAATGCCCCAGGCTAGTGTCTTTCACAGATTCTAATGCCCATATTTAAAAAAAAGCTTTAAATCATTACATATTTTACCAAGTAGGAATACCTTATTGTAAACATAAAGTCCATATCAAGTTTGTTTAAAGAGTCAGCTGTTTGCATTCACAAATGCACCCATCAAGACAATGTCAGGAAATGCTAAGAAAGGCGGTACATGTGTGAAAACAGGTTAAAACTGCACTCCTACAGTCTAAGGGACAAGTTGTTTCCACTGAACTTACTTTTTCTAGTAGGTTGACTTCAGGAAACGTTGTTCCAGACTCTTCACCTTGAGCAGCAAAGCCAGCCTGGATTGAGTTTATGAAAGGGGAGGAAACTGAAGTGAGTCACATGACATCATTACGTTGTCAACTTCACAGGTTTTCTTAGTTTAACCCTCTGACTCAAGAGAGATTTCCATTTTCCACATTAAAGGCTGAATGTGCGACATTTTACACCTACAGTAAATATAGCAGAAATCCAGTATATCCTCTGAAAATATCTCTCTGGGTCATGACTGTCGACAATGAGTGAGACACCCGAGTCCCGCTGTCTGTGATGTTGTCTGAGCCGTATCTATGTACTTTTGCAAGCCGTTTACAGAAGACTTTTTACCATCTTTGTGTGTAGAACATATCCATGTTAATATCATTATAATTAAGTTGAAATGTCTGCTGTGAAAAGGGAACTCTGTACACATTGTAAAACTCTTATTGGGTCAAAGATTCTCACTTGTGGTTGGAAGTCGACGGGCTCCAGACCTCGACACTCAAACTGCACCATCGTCTTGAAGCGTTCGTTGTCCTCGGCCTTCAACACAGCAAAAAAGAAGAAACATTTCTCAATCTGTGAGACAATAATCAGAATCAGAATCAGAATCAGAATTGTGTTTATTGCCAAGTACATTTACACATACAAGGAATTTGTCTTGGTGTATTGGTGCAAAAAACAGTTAACAGGGAAAAAACAGCCAAAGTTAAAGTTAAAGTTAATCTATAGACGCACTCAAACAAACTGTCGTAACATGGTTAAAGTAAAAGATTTTCTGCATACATTAAGCCTTTCCTAAATATTTTGTGATGCTTTATGTTCAGTATGAAAGAGGCTAAACTTATTCAGAAAACCAAACACTGTAAAACAAATGCACAACAAGCAACCATTGTTTCACCACTATTCTGTTGTTGCTCAGTGCATCGTTATCCTTACTGGTTGCATTCAATATAGCTCTATAAATAGAGAGCCAAGTGACCTAGAAATGTCTCTCCTCTATAATCAGTCATGCATTCATGTGGCAATATAGGTACACTGGGGGACAAATAGAGCACCTGTGTGGACTGTGAAGCTGGTGTCATGTACAGGAAGTGTGCTTACATTATAAGGTTTAATAGTGTCTCCCAGGATATCTGCAAGGAAGCAATTAACCAATTATTCCACCAGAGTTTTTACCTTACAAAATGATTTTGAGTCAAATGACATGATAGCTGGTACCTATTGAATTTTCCCTGGCACAAAGTTTACACTTTAGCACCATGCTGGCACTGCCTCTTCCTCCTTTGAGTGGCACACTATCCTGTTGAATGACAAACAGATTAGGTATAGTGTTAGACAATAAGCGTGGCACGCGCCAAACTATATTTGACAAATAAACCAGTGTTATCTTTACCGCAAGAGTAACATACTGCCATTTGTCTGGGACCTCTCCACAGTTCCCACACTTTAGCTAAATACAGGGGGAAAGCACAAAGTGTTTCTTGTGTGAATTTACAGAAAGTCAACAAATCATAGCAGGGATACAAATAAATAGTGACGACTGGGATAGCCTCAAACACATTGAACCAAACTCATGTCTCAGAATGAAGAGAAACAGCGTTGTCAACATGTGAAATGTCTGTACAAAGTAAATGTCTTTCCTTATTTAGATGCCAAATACGGGTTACTGTCAGTACCTAGCCTCACAAAATGAGAGCAAGAGAAAGAAGAGACTAACATCAAAAAGAGATGACAGTTATAATATCATATCTAATGAAGTTAGCCAGCATGCTAGCTTGACTTGGCCATACTACCTTAAGAAACCAGCGGAAGTCATCGCCCACCGGTCTCACATTGGTGACATTCTCCAGAGTGGCTTTAAACTGGAGCCCAAATTTCTGTGATGCATACGACAAAAGAAATGAAGAAAATTAACCCAGCTGAAACACTTTCCTGTTTACATCAGCAACATGCAGCAGGGATACATACCACCATCTTGACGCGTCCCCTACTGACCACTCCTCTTGCTGCATTCAGGAAACCTTCGTACATTTTGGCTTCGGAACTAAACCATTTTTTTCTCTTTTCCTCTGAGGAGATGGCTACATGACAAAGGCTAGTAAAATAGTAGCCACTGTCATGAAACAGAGACATAAAACAAATAAATTAAAATACAAGTACATAAAATGTGAGTTTAGTTTGTTGTCCAATGAGTTCGTAGTTTTTACTTTTATGATTCGCTCGCGTCTGCGCCAGACTGTAAATAAATAGCGTGTCAGCATTTCATTTTACGTGCTTAGGGTCATTAAACGCATCATACTGTTCAAATGTGGGTCATCGTGACTACAGCGCCCTCTTGTGGACATAAAACATATAGCATAAATGACCTACTTATGGTGACCAGTCTATATATACTGTTACAATCCGTCTTTGTTAAAAATAAACATGCGTTTATCCATTAATTCACACATGTAAATAACTCTCATCAAAGCACAGTATTCAATGACATTGACGAAATAAACACTCCTTAGACGAGGACACTGGACTGTCAGTTTATTGACTTGTAAATAAATGACGTCGTTAATCTAGAAATCATCCAACCACGTGCACTCCAAACAGCCATACAGTACAAATCGATCATTCAAGTGTTCTATACAAAACAAATACAGCACAAAGAATACAACATTGATCCATCAGCTCTTTTATTGTAACCTTGAAATAGTATTGAAACCTGTCTACTGTGGATACTTACTGTACATGAAAACCTGAGGCAACTTCACAGAGGCATTGTGGTGGGTCTTTGTGGTTATAAGCCACAGACCTGGGAAAAACGGATATTGCTGTGGCATTAATGTCTTTTTCTGGCATTTCAGATCAAAAAAGTATCATCAACCTGAGTGTAGAAATCAGAATCATATTTAGCAGGGCTGCAACTGTCATACTGAAGTGTCTGGCCTTGAGAAACCTAATCCACTTTATTGTGGCTCAAGTGTTGGATTTTTAACAGGAATAATTTAACAATATGTTTGAATTAATTAAGTGGAGGTTAAATGCATCCTCCAAAAATGTACAATATCTACAACACTGGACTGAGACAATGCTTTTCTTCAATCTTTCAGCCTTTGGCTTCATTGTTCTTTTAGTCACATTGTCAGCATGTGACAATCAGTATTGGAAAATCATGTAGTGTGTTTCTGCTGCTGCAAACATACAGAATCAATGTGGTGGACTCAGACCCATAGCGTAACACAATACATCGAGGGAACTTTGAACACTGATATACAAAGTGTAGAAAACACTCCCAAGATTGTCAGTACAAATACAGAGTGCAATCCTGGATTCTTCAACTCTTCTTCGTATTGTCATCCTCCTCATTTGGAAACCATCAAAACATCTATCAGATTCCCCTGACTTTAGGGGTTCAAGTTTTATCAGACATTACAAAAAAAGCAAAAAAAAGGATTCCCCTCTTTTATTCATTAGCGGCATGAATTATTCCATGAAGCATCAGGGGATACATAAAAAACAAAATGCAACCTGGGAGGAAAATGCATGAGGTTAATTTTAACCCATGGTCTCATCACAAGAAGAACAAGGGCATCTCTTTAACCCTCCAGACTAAAATCTAAATCCCAACAATTAAAATTTAAGTAACTTATAACAAGAGTAGTCATAATTATAATAAAAGGCAATTCAATTCTTTTTGCATGTTTGTTTTTTTCCTCTCTTAAATACAGTGATGCCAATAACAGGCATTATTTACAGCGTGACCCGCACACCCCTCTCCACCCCGAGAAGAGAGGTGTGATGGGGTCAATGAGGCCGACTGCTGGACTCGGAGGTCCGCCTCTGGCGTGGGGTGCTGTGGCCGTTCGTGCAGCCGTTGTGACGTTTGCTTGGTCCGCCGTTCAGAATGTCTTGGATGTGCTGAACTATTAAGTTGATGGCCACTGCAGGAAACCAGGAGGAGAGAGGAGGACTTAGCACTGCACTTCATTATCAATGATGGTCATTTTAAAAGGAAAAAAAAACTGAAGCAGAATCAAAGTTATCTTACATTCATGCCTGACAAATCCTGACTCCTACATTAGGATGATGAGACTCACTCGCTGACAGTTTTTCTTTTTAAAGATTTTAGGGCCTTATGCAAAAGGTTGTTGCCTCTGGTTTCACTGTACATTAACTGTGCTTACCAAGGTTATCTGCTCCTCGTGGAATAATCACATCTGCATACTTCTTTGTCTAGTAAAAGTAAAGTGATAAAGTCAATGCACAAAGTAAGACAAAGTCTCTCACACGGATTAGAACTCATACAAGGAAGTTAAGAAAAAGAAATCAAGTAGTATGTCAACAAGTACTTTATAAACAAACAACCCTGTAGGTTTCTTTGTCTCATATTCCAATCGCCTCTCTTTACTGCAATGTTTGCCTTGATTGCAGGAAACGCATGTATTACACAAAGCTGATATTTTCACATCGAGTTGGCCATTCTAGTGCATCAGTTGAGAACTACAGATGTTTGGAGTTCAAAATGTCACTCACTGGTAAACAGAACTCCTCAAAGGCCGGTTTCACAAATGTGATGTACTGAGCCAGCACCTGCTCCAGCTCTCTCCCACGCTCACTGATGTCTCGGAGAACTGAAACAGAGAAAGCAAACAAAAGCAGAGAAAATTATCAAAGAAACATAAACTAAATATATAAGAAGACATATTGGTGTTTGTAGCTACTCCACAGAGGAAACGTTAAGGAAGTGACGGTTTTATGGTTGGAGCGTTTCTCTATACTTGTTACACACGCTGTGGTTATTAATACAACTCTCCCCACACACCTCTGCGTGAAAGCCGTGTGTCTGGATCTGTGTCGACAAATAGCTTCATCTGGAACAGGTCTCTGATTTCCTGGGAGTAAAACATAAGGATGCCCTCAAACAGGACCACATCAGCCGGATACACTGTGACAAACTCCTCTTTCCTGGAAACACACACAATCAGTAACCATATCATCAGATAATTTTTAAATGATAACACTGGTGGTAATAATGAGTGGCTCACCTGGAATGAGTGACAAAGTCATAAACCGGGATCTGGATGGTTTTCCCCTGCAGGATCAGTCGCAGTGTTTGCATTATCAGCTCATTGTCAAAGGCATCTGAAGACAAGAGAAGGCATATGCATGGTAGTGATCTTCATGAGATGTCATATTTAACCCACGCTACACCAGCTCCATGTGGACACGTGGGACCAACACTGCACGTTTGGTAACCCAGGAGTCCCTTCAGTGTGTAACAGGTGTTGGGTTCTGCCTGCCCCTGGAAGCAGCTGCCTCTACGAAAGGCCTGCTGACTGAGGGGGTTTAAAATCAGCTGAGAAAGGAAGCAGGAGCTAGAGGGCCAAAGTCAGACTCCAAAAATGGAGTGTGTGCATCTGCCAAACACACAGGGAAAAAAATGTAGGGACACGTCACAGAAGAATGCTGCTGTGCAAACTTCTGAACACGTGTCTGTTTAAAGACCTCTTGTCTGCTCCGCAATTTGCATGACATTATATTATCATCTAAGCGTCAATATTTAACCTGCTTAGTATGAAGGCTTCCCATATTCAACAAAGTAATGCGTCTATTTACAGAAAACACTGTTTAGCTGGTTTGTCAGTGCATGGTTTTTAAACCCCTAATGTCATACATGAGTCCATTTTTTATCTGTTTAGAGTTCAAACTGCCTAAATTCCTCAAATTATTGTCTCTATTTACTCAAAACATTGTTTTCTTAATGAAGTCTGTCAGAGTTTAGAAATCGGACTCTTGTTATCACAGAGGAAATACTCAGTCTGTTGCGTAATAAAACTGCAAAAACTCCCAGAATGACATCTATTGCATCTATGAACACAAACCATTGACTGCCAGGCTGTGGATTTTAAAAACCCTGCATATCTGGTTTGTCGTTTCAAACCAGGTAAGAAGGAATTTACCTGGAGGCAAATAAGACCCAGCAAAAGTGTAGCACACGTTCCCACTTCCGTTAAAAAGCATGAGCCCTAACACAAGTTATTAAGTGTCTTTATACCTGGATGGTCGAAGTTAAACTGGCCCTTTTGTGCCTTTGCTTTCTGCTCTGGAGTTAGAACTTTGTAGAAGCTGTCCTGGCTGAGGATGGCCACCTGCCGCTGGTGGTGGTCGATCTTGTTCTGGCCCAGCAGCTCCATGATCTTCTCGCATACTGATGACTACAGAGACAGAAACATGGATCAGAAGAACCCACAAAAAAGGAGGTTACCATTTCATGTTTAACCCCTAGGTATTATCTACCAGGAAATAGGCAAAGCGGGTGGGGGATTTCCCACCCTGTGTGTGTCAGCTAACAAAAGTGTAGGTGAACTCCCACCGACCCACCATATTTGTCCCCACTGACCCTGCCAACAAAATGGATCTCATACCCAGTGCTGACTTGGCAATCTGAGGCTACAGAGGCTCTGTTGCCTTTGTGTCCCTGATATTGAACCACAATGAACCCCCACCCCACCACACCCACCCCAAGGGAGCCAGATGAGGGGAAAAAACGCAGTAACATTTATCATAAATAGCCACATGATAGGAATGCATCATTTAGCCATCAACATTATATATCACTGAATTGGTAGGTTCATTTGTACTGGATTAAAAAGGTGAACTCGACACATTGTTGTTTTCATTACTGAAGACCACATTTATGTGTTTACGAAGATAAGCCTAATCTTGAATCAAGCACCCACTGAGAAAATAACATCCGCATTGCTGCCACACTGCGCTCAGGGCTGATAGGTCTATAAAATGACATAAACACGTGCAGTCAGGCGTCGTTATTAACTGGTCTAGTCTGGAGTCAAAACTTTCCATATAACCCTTCATCCAGTCCCCTGTTAGGGGTTTTCAGGAAGTCAAAAACACTGGCTCTGTGCCAGTGGGCTTATATCTGGGACAAAGTTAAGAGGAGGGGTGACGTGGGATAAAAACAAGACCGAAGGCAACCCCCCCCTTATCTCACTGTACCATCTACCTAAATTCACTCCGGAAACATAAAACAGAAGCCCCTGAGCTGGGCTTGTCACCAGCAAGCCATGTGATCCAGTTGCGTATCCGGTTTACATTTGGGTGTTGTTTACAATGGCAGATCTCGTCAAATGTTTTCTCAAAATATACGTAGGAAACGCTCGGATCATAACAAAGAAATCTGATGACGTCTTCAGCTATATCCACGTCTGTGTGTGTCATTACAGTCAGCGCGCCTCCGTTAATGTGTCATCAGCACAGCCCACGCAGCCGCGCAAGGTACAGTGAAGTGGATAAAGGAAACTGTTCATTCATGATACGGGCTGATAAATGTCGGCTTCTGTTTCAATAGGCATCGACTGCTGGTACACTTAATGTGTCATAACATAATAGATTATATGGTATTGTTTCTTTAGAACAACGATATGGCTTGGGTATGATAGAGAGGAAAATCTTTCGAGATTTTTTTTCCCCGCTGGCGCCAGAGTCTGCACCAACATCTAGGTTAATGTTATTCAACATCTATCGGTTACTCCAGGTCACTTCATCTTAACATTTATTTAACGATTACAATCCGCGACGGACATTTGTGTGATTGAATATATATTGTTACAGTCTTCTCTTCGGTATTGTAGACGGGAGTTGAAAATGGTTCGCAGTGTTTACAAACAGCTCAAAGAGCCTTGTGGCAAGCTATCCCCCGCTATTGTCTGGCGCACCCGGCACTGCTAGCATGTGATGGAATTTAGCCAGGCGGCTAAGTAAGCTAACATCTGGTGATCTGCACGTACTGTTAAGTTAATCGGTCTTGCTAACGACTGTCAGACCGTGCACATAAGATAAGGCTGAATTAAACAAACAGAACGTCTATTGCAAGAGTTGGTGGACACGCTTGCTAGGCTAAACCGGTGCTAGCGAGAAGCTGGGTGGTTTAAACAGATGACAGAGCTGTCAATCAAACCCCAGCATTGAGCGGTTGAAGCCACGCGGTCAACTCGCAGCCGGCTACCAACTGATCCTCTGTCGTGATTAAGCTCAAATCTAATCATGACAATTTAGGACAATCATCAAATTAGCTATCTAGGCTGCCAACCTTGCCACTTGCTGTGCCCCCGGAGACACCGATGAGAAAAGGTTGTCGAATGATGGTGGTGTCCTCGCCCCGGTCCCTCAGATGTGTCTCAGTGTCTCCGGCCATACTTGCAGTGTGAGGTCTGAGCTGCTGCGTTGGATCATCATTGTTGCTAAGCCCCTCCCACAACGCCACCGCGATTGTTAAAACCATCGCAATTCTATTTTCAGAATTGTATTTAATTATATATTTAGGTACAGTTGACATTAATTGTAGCCATTCCTAATTATGTATGTGTTAATATTATCTTGCCTTTTCTTTTTTTGTGACTGACAGCAGAAATATCAAATCATAGGATGATACCGTTGAACATTTTTTAGCCCCGCCTCCTGCTTGAGCCTCTACGAAATGATGCTACATTCACGTGCTACTCGGATGGTCCAGTATCCAGAGTTAAAAAGTCATTTTTCCGACCACGGCGTGTTCTTTACGAAAACGTCACAGAACACAACCGATAAAAGATGCTGTAATGTATTGTTCAAGTGTGATCTAAGTGAAACATACCGGTAAAAGGCCAATACATTATGACAGATCACAAATTAGTCAAAGTTTGTTGTGCAAAACATGAACAACACAATGTATATGACCATTCAGTTAATATTTATTTTTATTCGAAAAGTTCCTGTGTAATATGACGACAAAATCTGCCAACTAGGGTTCCAACTTTTCTTCTGACTTTCATCCTCGTCGCCCTCACGCTCATTTCCTTTAAGAAAACGAGTTATTCCAATTCTTCCGACATCACGTGAATCCAGCGGGTAACGGTGTATGGACGGCTGTGAACAGTCAAGACTGTATGGCAAGTTGCAGAAATTAAAACAAGAGTACGTTTTAATTAGCATGTAAGTAAGTTCAAAAAGGTCTAAACATGAAGGTTAAAAAGTACGTATGACAAGGCGACGAAAACGTTGCTAGCTTGTACCAGTTATGTACACTTGCTAACTTTCGCTAATTTAACTTTTAGTAGGTGTAGTACTTTTGTTACTTTTCTTATCTAATTTAGCTTAAATCGAGTGACTGATGCACGAATAACCTGCGGAATATATGTTTTACAGTAAGCAGCATTTATAGGAAAGGAGTCACTGTTACCATGCTCCAGAGGCTCGCAGCTGCGTCTCTACGGCGGCCTGCTGCTACCTTCGCTGCGGCGGTACGATGCGTGTCCTCAGGCTCAGTGGACATCACAGCCCCGCTGAACTTCTGGGCTGGGGAGAGGAGAACGAGCCGAGAGAAATGCAACACAGAACATGTTTACGAGCCTGCTACAGGTGAGCCACACAATTATTATATTATTAGCAGCTCTAATGTTCTGTAGTCTTTTGACTTGACATTTTCTGAAATGGACTTTGGTCTCAGAACATGTTTACGAGCCTGCTAAAGGCTGTGTCTGTTTGCATACTTCTGTCTGGTGATCTCTGGCTAGGGAAAACAGTATAACATATTCAAGCTATTTAAAGCTTATCTTAACCTACATATTACTTAGTAGTTTTAAAAGTACCCGCCGTAGCACATTATATATTTTTGACAATAACATGCAGGGAATGTAAACTCTGCACACATGCTGTTTGCCTGTCATGCTTGACCATATCCGTGTTGTCTCTCTTGGCTTCTTCCCTGAACAACCAGTTTAATAAGCAGCTTCAGTAGCAGAGTCATATGATCACATCCTAGCTGATATATCTTCCTTGGTTCTTGTATTTGGTAGATGATTTTATTGACTTTCAGGATGACTTGGTTCCTAGTTTCAATTCAGATGTCTTAACTCCATTTGAGCTTAGCTTGCACGTAGCCTGTCTGCAGCCCACTTTCCGTCATTGAAAAAGAAATATAATGAACACTGCAGTTATTCAATATGCAAATGCCTGACAACAAGTCCTAGACTTGATGTCCTTCTTTCATGTTGAATGACCAACATCACACCAGTAAAAAAGTGAACAAACAAGAAAAGTGAGACAGCTGAACCTAACAGAAGTTGTTTAACCTCTGGTTGTAATGTATATCTCCTCTACTAAAGGGTAATCCTTGTCATATGTTTCTTTCTGCAGGGCGAGTCTTGTGCCATTTGGAGCCGTGTGGTGCTGTAGAGGTTGATCAGGCTGTGAAGGCTGCCAAGTCGGCTTTTGACCTCTGGAGCAAGCTGTCTGGGATGGAGAGGGCAAGGATTATGATAGAAGCTGCACATATCATTGATGTGATTTGTTTTTTGTTTATTCTACTGATCTTATAGCAACATCTAGTAAGGAATATTAAGAATCTTTACAAAGAGTGTTTTTCTATTTGAGTATCTTGTGTGTTTGGAGAGGTCATCACTACTTTGTGTGTTTGAAGAGGTCAACTCAACTGTCACACCAGAAGCTTCAAAGAACACCTCAGTTGAATTTTGAACACCTCGAATATCCGTATCTCATATAGTTATCTTCTTCTCAACCAATTAATGCCAGTGTCCTGTTTTGTAAATCTAGTGATTTCTTTGTTGTTGTGTAACAATCACACTGACAAAATTACACGTCCCCTTTCTATCATGCTCAGGCCAGGAGAGAAGAGATAGCTGAAATGGAGGTGGTCAACAATGGAAAGTCCATCACAGAGGCCCGTTTGGATGTGGACTCTGCCAGACTGTGTATAGAGTACTATGCAGGGCTGGCCAGCACTCTGGCAGGTTGGTTCAGTACAACTCACACTCCATAGTTATGGGATTTCTGGACGAAGGTGGCAAATTAAAATAACGGATTCTAGCACGACAGACAGCACATGCAAACAATATTCTAAACAATCTCATTGACTTTTTAATTTTGTTTTTGTGGGAAAGCAACACATGATGGCTTGATTTTAAAAGGCTGATGTGATGGATTCTATTGGCCAAGTCAATATCAAATCATTCATCTTAAACACTAACCAAAGCATTGTGGTTGAATATGTTGTTTGAGGAAAAGACTCACAATATTTCGATTTCTGATCCTGTATTCACAAACACTCTGAGAAGACACTCAGAGGGCTCCTAACTAAGCTTAAAGGAAATTCTAACAAGTGTTAGAATGAAACTTTTCTCTAAGTGAGGAGGTGTGGTTGACCCCATTGCTTGGTATAATACATCCTTCAATAAGCTTTGATTGGCTGATACAAAAAAAAGAGAATATATGAATGCTCTCTTGGTGATAATGGACGTAGAAGGACAGATCAACCAAATCATGAAATCTAGTTAGACATAGTGTGAATGAACGTCACTGTTGAATACACTGTAAGCCATATTTAAAAAGTATAGGCCTACAAATGGTTGTACAAACAAACACCCACTTGTAGAGTAGCCTCTTCACATGCTGATAGTTATATTTATATGCTCACTTTTATTTACTTTAGTTCTTAATCTCATTTAGATAAACGAGGGGAAATGGTTTAATTTTTCCGGATGACAAATATCTTAATGTTGTGATCACTTTCATTTGAAGTGTTATTAGGTGTTTCATTGGGTGGGAAATGTGAGTGCATCTCTAATGAGATCTATCCAAATCCAGTCTGTAGTTTTTAATTAACTCACTTTCATTCAGTACTTAGAGAAGTCTCATCTCGCAGTCTTTCCGCCATTTTCTCCTCAGCTTGAGAACTCTGAAGCTTTTTTAAAAGTCTTCCTCACTACTCTTTAACAGTTTCTCACATGAGGAGCTCTCTTCAGGGTTAAGATGCTTTGTGAATAGCCTCTCTTTTTACCAGGATCTACTCTTAACTGTGAGGGGAAATTCTTTTAGAAAATGTCATGTTTCCAAGAATTGTCTTTGAATTTCATCACTGGGAGCAACTCTTTGTATGAGGAAGCTTTTTCAATACAGCTCCAGGTGTCTGGATGTTTTAAATGTCATCTTTCTGTTAACATGTGTTATACCTGTGTCTTTCTTTTCTCAAGGCCAGCATGTCCAGCTGCCTGGTGGATCCTTCGCATACACCCGCAGGGAGCCTCTGGGAGTCTGCGTCGGCATTGGTGCCTGGAATTATCCATTTCAAATAGCAGCCTGGAAATCAGCTCCAGCACTGGCCTGTGGTATGGGATACGTGATCATTATTTTGTGTGTGTGTGTGATATTGGATGAATCTGCAGCAAGTTTAGTTTTTCTTGCTACAAGAACTCCTACACACATAACTACACAGTTAAACTG
This sequence comes from Tautogolabrus adspersus, assembly GCA_020745685.1. Taxonomy (NCBI): domain Eukaryota; kingdom Metazoa; phylum Chordata; class Actinopteri; order Labriformes; family Labridae; genus Tautogolabrus; species Tautogolabrus adspersus. The sequence continues at coordinate 11,338,626 of CM036544.1, forward strand.
TCAATAGTAGCCCGAGTCACACAGAGGCTTCAATCTGGCTTCCTTCAGCAGTATGAGCTCCAAAAAGAAACCAACTTGAAGCTAACTTGGTCATAAGTTTGCCGAAATATCAGCATCATGATGCAGATTTGAAATAAGTAAAAGTATATGTCAGGTCTGTCCTCATGAGGAGAAGAAAGCAACTTATAAAAAGCTTGTTTGCTGAATGGAGGTAGGCTCAATTATTTCTGATGCATTCAGGAAGTATGGAAATCTAAACACTGATTGGCTTTTGCGAACCAGTATCAAGCAGATTGTTCACTCAAGTTAAAAATGTGTGATCTGGAATGGATTGCTGGCTGCTCTTGCATGTAGATATCTGTCTGTAGAGATCAATAAATGGTTGTCAGGCTACAGCTGATGGGAGCCGGGAGGTCATTACAGCGGCCGGTTAATTCTGCTTTTGCTCGCCACGCAAACTGTTTTTCCTGCATACACCTAAACCTGCTGACACATGATTGGTTAATACTGCTCACACTAAAAACACACTACAGACATCTAGACATGTCCTGCCTTTACAGATGCTACTTTTTTTTCTGTAGTCTGTAAATTGAGATTAGCCATAAGTAATCCTGAACAAAAATGATGACCCTTCAGCAACAGGTGGATCTACGGCTCCATTATCTGTTCCCTATCTGTTTGTTTTTTTACAATTATGTATTTGTAATCGGTATCTATTGTTCAAGCTTGCCAAATGTATAACCTCAAACAATGTGAGCTGTTTCTCGAATCCATCATCTAAAATAGGAAACTCCATGGTATTCAAGCCGTCACCAGTGACTCCTGTGACAGCCGTCATGTTGGCAGAAGTGTACGCTGCTGCTGGAGCTCCTGAGGGGCTGTTCAACGTGGTGCAGGGCAGCCAGGAGACGGGCAGCTTACTCTGCTACCACCCTGACGTCGCTAAGGTGTCCTTCACTGGAAGTGTGCCCACCGGCAAAAAGGTCAGCCCTACACTATTTACGTTGTTTATTTTCAAATTTCTATATTAAATCTATTAAAAAATCTAGCTTCATTGCAGTGTTTCAAAGCTTTTTACATTGTTGTGTTTAATTTGACTTTAAGTCATCTTCATTTATTGTAAATAGAGTTTAACTCAGCCAGCTGTGGTGTTTCTATTCTCTGTTTTTGTCTTCATGTAATTGTCTTTTATTTGATTTCATGATTGGCTCCTTTTCATTTTACACAAGAGTTGCCCTCATGATCTCTGCCGTCTAAATAAAGATCGATTGATGTGGGAAAATTTAAAAAATCCACAAACAGCTGTTTCAACATTTCTTTTTTGTTTAGTATGAGACATGGATCATAAAAATGTTCAGGTTCATACCGCTCATGAGTGGGAAAGATTTCTCTCTGTGTCCTAATCGTTGACGTACCCAGAACAATCTAAAGATATTTGTTCATGAGACTTTGACCCACAGATTATGGAGATGGCATCAAAGGGGGTGAAACCTGTAACGCTGGAGCTCGGGGGGAAATCTCCTCTGCTCATCTTTGAGGACAGTGACCTGGAAAACGCTGTGAGAGGAGCTCTCATGGCCAACTTTCTGTCGCAAGGCCAGGTACATAGTCGGTTCAGTTTAGGGTATCATGTTTTAGTTCTATTCTAGCTGCTTCTGTGTGCTTACCAAAATGCGAGCTTGTTCTGTTTGTGTGATTTGATATCTCAGGTATGCAGCAACGGTACAAGAGTCTTTGTTCAGAAGGATATTCTGCCTCAATTTGTGGAGGATGTGGTGAAGAGGACCCGAGCCATCGAGATAGGTGACCCCCTGCTGGATAGCACCCGAATGGGAGCGCTGGTCAGTCGGCCTCACCTGGAAAAAGTCCTGTCCTTTGTTGATCAGGCAAAGAAAGAGGTAAGATCACTTCAAATTAGTTTTGCTTAACTTAAATCAAATTATAAGTCTTTAGGTCGTTGAGCAGCTTTTTAAATTTAGACCTGCTTTCCCCAGGGGGCTTCAGTGTTGTGTGGAGGCAAACCTTTCGTCCCATCAGATCCCAAACTCAAAGATGGATACTACATGACTCCATGTGTGCTGGGTAAGTCTTTACTTCCATGAATAAACTGTGCTTAAAGGTGTCAACTTATTTTTGGTATATTACTGAACAACATGAACACAGTGTTCATTCATTAACATCTGGATATTTGGCTTTTTTTCCCTCCACATACAGGTAACTGTACAGATGACATGACCTGTGTGAAGGAGGAGATCTTTGGGCCTGTTATGTCCGTGTTGTCCTTTGAGACAGAAGAGGAGGTGCTGCGGAGAGCCAATGACACCACCTTGGGTCTGGCTGCAGGAGTTTTCACCAGGTGAGTTGGTGGTGGCACATGCAGTGGATCTGACTTTTCAATCACGTTCCTCCTTAAATTTCTGAAGAGTCTAGATTAACACTGGAAAAGGAAAATGACTGATGGTTGGATTGAACAACACAAATAAAGAATAAAGGCATGTGGACTATGTAGAAGATTCTAATATTAGTTTTCCACCTATTTTTTTTGTCCATAACTCTTCAAATGCTAATTACAACCCAATATCAAACAAATGTCTCAAGGAATAAATGATGACCTGCTTCAGTAAGTTGTAAAAAGGGGAAAAAAATACAGGTCAACTGGTCGAGGAAGTTATATACTGTATTGGCGTCCCATTCTTGTGATTGTGAATACTCAGAATTTCTAGGAGGGAATATCTGCACATTTGGCACAAACGTTTACTTGGACTCAAAGATGAACTGACTACATTTTAGGAGTCAAAGTGAAGCCCTGGAGGGAATTTTATTAAACATGCAGGTTTTTTAACCATCGATATTTATCAGTGGACAATCTCCCATTTCTTTACCTTTCTGTTTGATGTACTTTCGACAATCTCATGCTCTGCAGAGACTGACAGTGTTAGAGCTGCTCTCTGGTTGTACTGTTTAGGCTTGTGTATTCTTTCAAGAAGTTCAAATCCAAATATATTCAGTCCACCATCACGTGAGTACATGTAAACTACATTTTTATGAGTAGGTAGAGGTATTAAACCTCAAGGTGTTAAATCTAGTTTACCATTTTTTATGTGTTTGTGTTTTCTTTAGGGATGTGAAGCGAGCCCATCGTGTTGTGGAACATCTCCAGGCTGGTTCCTGTTTCATCAACAACTACAACATCACTCCTGTGGAGGTGCCCTTTGGAGGCTTCAAAATGTCAGGTACAGCCTGTTGCTTGTTTGAAGACCAACACTCAGACGTCACTAAAGAAACATTACGACATGATGTCTCCCCTGCAGAGTGTAATACAGCACCCTCACAGGATGTCCTTATTTAAAAGAGCCTAGTTTCAGTAGTTCCCGGTTACATTCATCAAACTTATAATCTTTACTTTCAACAGGTATAGGACGGGAGAACGGCCAGGTGACAATTGAGCACTACTCCCAGTTGAAGACTGTGTTTGTGGAGATGGGAGATGTGGATAGCTTATTTTAAGACACACGCATGAAAAAGGAAGAAGGAGCTTTCTCACAGACCCAGAGACTGAAACGAGCTGGTCTGGAGAGACGGCCGGATCCACACTTGCATCACTCAGGGAAAAACCTTCAAACATTAAGGGCTTCACAGTCATGAGAAACGAGCTTTGATCGAGGGAGCTGATGCGATGATTGTTTTTTCAGTATTTTTGAAAAGGGCAGTAAATCCATGCAGAAACATGGGATAGTGGACATTTTACTGTCATCATGATTAAATCGAAGATTGTTCTCAGTATTTACTGAACCCTTGATCAGTTTCATCTACTTAAGCATAGAGATGACTCACTTACGGTCATTTATACTTGTCCTTGATGTTTTATTGCTTAACATGTTGTACGTGTACAGAATCATGTTGTTTTTTTCAGAGTTGTACTTCAAACAAATGTTTACAAATCAAGCTTTACTTCCTGAACAAAACTCCTCAATATATTATCCACAAAATACTAAAACAATGAAGCACTTTGAACATTAAATAGATTTTAATTCTTGTCCACTATGCACATTTGTATACAGTGTTGTTTCCATTAGAACTGTGAAAGTACCAGCTTGTCTTAAGAATAGAAGAAATGATAGAAACATATTTTCATATGAAGATGGTTTGAACATAACCCTAAACAGTGTTTAACAATGCAATGAAATGAATAGTTCACGTTTGTCTTTACGTTGCTGTTACTTTTGTTTTTTACCACATTGCTAATTCCTCCTCTTCTTCCTCGACAGATTTTTTGATGCTTTTCTTCTCTAAATGAAAAGAGAGAATCACTTATTCCGTTTACCACGATGCATTACAATTCATTAATAATATTTATCCTGCATACTTTCATATGATCATCAATCTACTAATATTGTACCTTTGCCAGAGGTCTTGTAGGTTTCTTGAACTGTGCAGACTCTGTTAAAAAGAAAGTCAACAGCATAAATCTTTTACACGTTTTTAAGTTTTCCAACAGTAGCAGCTCATTCACTCACCGTCTTCAGAAGGCAGGTCCTTGTCCTCATACTTTTTCTTATGAGGATCCTGTAACAGGTATTTACACACAATCATAATAAACTTGCAGCAAACTGAACTAATGGCTTAAAAAAACCTGAAAATGTGCACTTAAATATTCGTCTCTCTGCACCAACCTTGATGGCTTCCCTCTCTGGAGGATTTGTCAGAGGAGTCTGCTTGATCTCCCTCAGGTGGTTCCCCTCTTGCAGCTTCTCCAGTCGGCCTTTTTCCGCTGACACTCGGACTCTCAAGGTGTGGAAGGCTGTTTGCACCTCACCCACCTTGAAGTGCATGGCCATGCCTTCAAACCAGAGGCTGTCGCATTGGCCCTCTTTGAAGCCCGGAGGCTGGTAATCTGCTGGGGTGACTTTGAAAGCAGAGGAGAAAACAACTTTGACAATGCAATGAAAAAATAACTAGGCGAGGATTTCTCGTAACATTGAGTCCGCCTTACTGTCGTCATAGTAGTAGAGTTTCATGGTGAGGTAGACGTTGTTGGGGAGAGCCTCGAGGTTCTGCATGAGCAGGAAGAGCTTCCTGATCAGCAGCACTGTGGCTCTCTTGGTGTCCTCCAGAGTCACCTGCACCTCCACGTCGTTGTTCCTGCAATTTCATGGAAGTAATTAACCCCTCATTTATATGAAGTGATTTACTAAAACACACCTCAAGTGGACGCCCCGTTTAAAACATGAACACAAACATTAAACGTCCATTCAAACCTGAGTATGTCCATCTCTGGCCCCTTTTTGGTGTATTTGAATTTGAACTGGTATGACTCAACAATACACTGAAAAAAAGAGAGAACACATCTAAATCTTTCAATCTTAGGATCAGACTGCATGCTGGAATTATGATTTGCTTACACATTTTTTTCTGTTCATAATCTTGACAACTCATTTTGTAGTTTATTAATAAGAGGAAACTTACATTTGGTTCATCTGGATTGGTGTACACCTATATTACAAAACATGTAGAGAATGATTGTTTCTTGCTCTATTTCATATGTATGATCATAAATGATGCTTTACTGACTTCATTCACTCACCCCAATGAATACAATCTGGAGCTATAAAGGGAAAAGCGTGTAAAATGAATCAGAGCAGGGCTTTTTTTTCCAAGATGGAAGATGAGGTGAAACATTAGAAATTCAAAGTATTCATGGATGCCTTGACTTACATACTGCTTCTCCAATGCATCAAAGGAGCCCATGATCCTGGAGAGAGACAAAAAACAAGACAAACCAGGTGAGAAGATCAAATTGTCTTCAGCTACACAGCAATGATTATCAATATAGATAACAGTGGGTCCTGTAGATTAAGACGAAGTCTCATAAAGTTCTTCAGTACTGTGTCTAAAATCATTAAGAAAGGAATATATTAACTACCATTTCACAACTTTGCTGGCACCAGGAGTGTTTCGATCTTCACGCAGAACTTTGATGCACAAATCTGTTGACAAGGCAAACAACACAAAAAAACTCCATCTATTATTCTTTTATTAAGAGTTACGATCACCACTACCATCTTTTCAATAAGATTTCTGGAGCTACTCCACGATCTCAAATGTTTTCAGACAGAATCAATGTGTAGAAATCACTGATTAAAAAAAGACAGTTGTAAGGATTGTATCAAACAAGTCCTGATACACTGTAAAGGTATTCATAAGATGTTATTAATTACTGATTTTCCTTAGCTCCTAACTAGTCTGTATTTGCGTTCACCTTCCAGGTATCTGGATTTGTAGGCATCTTCAGGAAAAATCCCCCTGAGGTAGGTGATGGAGGACACGGCCACAGCCATCATCCTCTTCACGAACACAAGGGACTCGTTTTCGGTTTTCAAGTCATTCAGAAACAACCCTGTCCACTTATTAAAACACATAAATATGAATACCTACGTTATTTACAGGAAGAAAGCAGCTTAGTTTAACATGACTTGTAACATGAGGGACACATGATGGCGCCGTTGTCTCCGTTAAGTGTCCATTAGAGCAGACAGAAACATTATTTTAATCCTTATCAAATAAATACATACACTGAACAAATTAAACTCTAAATATAACTTAGTATGTAGAGTGGTCAAACCTCAGCAGTTCCCTCCTTGCTCTTCTTAATGCACATCTTCCCAGATGCCATTTTCTCCTTTGTTGTTGATGGATATCACGTTATTTAAATGCTAAAATTAATTCATCGAGGCTAGCTAGCTTAATACATGCATTCAAATATTCAGAACCAGCGCATTAAAAGATCAAATAAAGGTTCCTTTTCTCTCTAAATTATTATTTTGCTGTGAGAAGTTTTAAGTCTATTTCTAAACAAGTGATTTTAAAGTTACTGAAGGTGTAAAATCACTCGAACATCAGCCAGATTTCTTCATCAGTTTTTCCCGCCAATGGTTCGCGCGCACAATGATTGTACAGTGACGTCTCCCAGTGTGCTGTAATATTTACACTGTAAGCTACACATAGTCATAGTCTGTACATGAATGACTGAGGGTCGGAGCTTCTCTTCATTTGACTTACTGGTTTAAAACCAGAAATGGAAAAACTTTGAGACAATAAACCCATACATAATAACAACATTGTTGTTGTATTGTCAGAATATTAATATTACTTTGTCATTCCAAGTGAATCCAGTATAAGATGGTAACTTGGGGTCAGAGCACCAAGTGTTGTCCCCTGACCTCTTAAGGGGACCCTGAGGTTTTTTGGTGGTACATTTGATACATTTTCTGTAGCCGACATCTTCAAGCAAAATACATTAGATTCATTCATTAGATTTGGAACAATGGGAAAAATATGAACAATATTAGCGGTCTTCAGTTGTAAACATGGGGGCCATAAGGTCTTAAAGTTTAAGAACCACTACAATAATTCACAGAAGTGCCTGCATGGCTTTTTATTTTTGAGTTGGTTATTTATTGTATTATTTTCACATTTGATCTAAAACAGTAAGGGGGGTTTTGACTGACTGGTAGCCTAAACAGATATTTGTCAATATCATTAACCCTTTGGGTTAGCCTATTTCTGGCCATGTAAGGCTTTACTCCGCCCAACAAAGCCCAACATAAAGGATGTCTTAATGTATAACAAATAACTACACCATGCAATTACAAATCAAAATTCCTGCTAAGTTTAAGGTCTTTCGATAGAAAATTCAAAGGCCATGACCACTCACTCAGGATATTTCTGTAGGGCCTAACATTAAGACTACTTCCAGATAAAAGGATGGACAAAGTTGTGCTAAAGTCACAGACTTGCATATATTGAAAGGTTATTTTTTCCTTAAGGTATAGGCTGCTTTAATAAAGTTGGGTTAGGGAGATGTCAGTCAAATGTGTTCAGTTTATATCTGTAATAACTAAGAGTATCTAAACAGCCTAAATACCTGTCTGACAGCCTGAGAAGCATATCTGGTAAAGAATACATAATTTAAACTTCAACTCCAGAGAGGATTTGTTTAACATAGTTCAGCTTTAGCCTCCTCTTAATGTAAAGGTGCTCTGACAGATGTGTCATTTTTTTTAGTAAATCTTCTACTGTTAATTATATTCCTTTAAGGAGAGTGTTATAAACCGTTATCTTTATTGTGATTAAAGAACATGGTTTGTGCACTGTAAAAAAAAAAAGAGGCAAAAAGTAACAAAAACACAACAGAGTGTGCTGTTTGTGGCTTCATTCAAATAGAAAAGCTTGTGTGGTCCTTTTCTTTTCATAATTGTAAGGAATGGTAGGAAAGAGTAAACAGACATTTAGCAGGTGTACAGTTAAATTACCACAACTTAACACAATGACATACTTTGGTCATAAGTGCACTATTAAACCCCACAGACAATAAGACACAGCATAGTTACAAAAAAAAAGTGTTTGAACCAATCCTCCACAGGCACAGCAGCTGACTTAAATATTGTTGTCTGGAAATGTAATCTCTAATGAAATCTCCTACAGCAGGCTGCAGACTCTGGCCCTGGGTTTATTACTGCTTGGAGAAGAAGTCTTTGCTCTTCTGGACGTCTGGTTTGATGGTGTCACTTCCTGGTTTCCAGCCGGCGGGGCAGACTGAAAAGATAAGCCTGTAATGAGTCCTGGCCCGGTAGATGAGACAGTAAAGACTTTTGCCAATATGACGTACATGTATGACATATATAGCCCCTGCTGTCTTTAAGTAGGAAAATGTAAAGTTCATCTTAACCTCAGCCCTGATAAGAAAGTACAATAAGCCTTCATGGTGTTTGCTCTAACATAAACAGCACTATTTCAGACAGCTTAAATAAACGTTGGTTTTAGATTGTGTTTATAATTACAACAGCTTGACTTTCAATACACCTATATGTTAAATCTTTGAGGAATTGAAAAGTTCAATTAACTCACATTGTAAGCTGCAGGATGCAGCGAATACATTTACCTATAATTAGCATCAACTGACCTTCTCCGTGCTTGTCGGTGAACTGAAAAGCTTGGACCAAACGCATGGTCTCCTCAACACAGCGTCCCACTGGGAGGTCGTTGATGGTGATCTGTCTCAGGATGCCCTTGTCGTCAATGATGAACAGACCCCTTTAAATAGAGAACGAGAGCAGATCATTTGTCTTTGAGGACTTAGGGCCCTGAATTCAGTGCAGTCAGGAAAATGTGTTAAATCACTGTCTGGAACTACAAATACTTCCGGTTGTTCTTTTAATCATATGTTTAAAAAAAGTCCAAACAAAAGTTACAGCAATCAACACTGGCTTTAACCCTGCTTTATTTACTGAAACATACTTAAACAGACCAACAACCACCCAGAGTCATTCCAACACAATTACCAATATCACAATACCTGTGGTACAGTGTAAAACGCAGTATGGAGTACCTGCCTGTATGACAGTCAATGCATGGTTTCTCTACCATCATATATTAGCCCCTTAAAAAAACAACCTGTTCCTGCATTTCCAAAACAATGATCCGGGCAAAAATACATTATGGCCACCACTATTATCTATTGTTTTAGAGTAGAGTACATTAAGGAACATGATCACACAAGGATTCAGAACAAAAATGTTATGTTGGCAACAATCGCGACATTAGTCATAGCTTAATAGCTAAATGTAATCAATCAATGTTTGACCATCACACGTTGCGAGGCTGTTTTTTTCTTCAAATTTCAGTGAAGATAAGTTTTTTTTTTTAAAACACAAAATCGAATACTTTGATGTCCTCGTGTCATGAAACAATATTGCTTGACTAATGACATTAGGAGGGCCCACGTTCCAAGGGGTCCCTGACCTTAGCTCAGCTTGTTATAAAGTCAAGATTCCCTTATGTTTACTGAGCCAGGCCATAAAACAATAATATAGATTAAACCAGATTAATAAAGGGTAAGAGTGTTATGTTTTTCCCAACGTTGGTCTGATGTCATAACCTGACACTGACCTGATTTCAGATCCTGATGTTGGGCTGACGTGAAAAACTAACGTTGGCCTGTTGCCACAAGGCTGTTGAAAAATTATATAGATATTTATATCCTTTCATTGCACTAGTATTCGAGGTCGACTCAGTCGAGATATTGGAAATGGTATAAGAATAGTTACTTTTTAAAAACTTTATTTAAATACCCACCTGTAGGCGATGCCCTCGTCCTCTTTCAGGACACCGTAATCTGTGGAGATGGTGCGTCTTGTGTCAGAAACCAGGGGAATCTTCATGGCCCCTAAACCGCCCTGCTTACGCGGCGTGTTGGTCCTTTGAAAACATATAGCAAAAAGAAAAAAGTGTTAAAAGAGTGAATGCAAACAGTCACTGTTTGTGCTTAAAAAACACAAAGCTTCATATCTACCAAGCAAAGTGGGAGAAGTGGGAGTCGACAGAGGCAGCGATGACCTCACAGCCGATCTTCCTGAAATCGTCAGCAGCATCACTGTAAGCGATGATCTCAGTCGGACACACAAAAGTGAAGTCCAGCGGATAGAAGAAAAAGACGACATATTTCCCTACACCAAAGGGACAGAAAACAAAAAGGTTAGTGTGTCTGTCATGTGACATGCACACAGTACTAACAGGCTAAATTATTTCAGTCTTCAGAAGTGGAAATGCATAACCATTCAGTATTTTGTTGCATTGAATTACAGTCGGCCATCAAAGCCTCCACTGATCAGAGGATGAAAGAAAGGTTGAGGTCTACCTCTGTAGTCCGACAGCTTTACGTCATTGAACTGTCCGTCTGGCATCACGGCTTTGGCTGTGAAGTCCGGGGCCAACTTTCCAATCTGTGCCTTTCCTGCAGACATCTTTAGTCTGAACAGATTAAAGAACAAGGATACACATTATGGATTACACATTCTCTTCTCAAATCACAACAAACCAAAATCCTTCCTTATTATGAGGAAAATTATGTTTCTTTTATTTAAGATAAAAGAATAGTGAAAACAAAATGAATGCTGTTCAGTCTTTCTGAAAGCACTGAGTATGTAAGCATGTATTCTTCAGAAACTGATCTGCTGATCAATGTAGAGATGAATTGAGATGTTTTTCATTCTTTAAAAAGTCTGAAAAAGAGATGAATGCATTTCAAATCAGATTATTTATCAGCTCATTAATAAATCTAATTTTCAAGTTGAAGAGAAAAGTTCAATCCATGGTTAAAAAAAAGAGTTCCCTATATTTAACACCAGGCAAACATTAATAGGGAACTCTTTTTTTAACCATCGATTGAACTTTTCTCTTCTCTTCTTAGAAACACTATCAAACTCTCTCTTGTTCCAGCTTCTTCAATATGAGGGTCTGCTGCCTTGAATTTCAGATCGTAAACTGACAAACTTGAAGTTTTTAACTGTCAGTCAGGAAAAACTAAATCACTGTTAGCATCGACTTGGACTTGAGGAAGTTAGGATGGGCATGTTGACAATTTTGTGACATTTGAAAAAATAAGAAGAGTGCATCAAAGCATTAAAATAAAGTATTAATGAGTGAGAAGCCACTCCTATTACTACAAATGTAAGTGGCACATGGAAGCATGCTCTTTTAAAACGGTGTATACAACATTGTCTAAGTCTAAAATCGATCTTTTTCCATTTAGTCTCATCCTGAATCGACAAAAACGAAACTTGTGAGCCAGTTTCACTTCATTTTATTTTTTTTACAGGTGTTTCCTTGTATGGACACTCATGAAATATATGTTTAAATAGGCCTACATATTTGACCTGAGCGTTTTCAGGACTTTCATGTGAGTTCAGTGATCGGGGTAACATTAATGCACACAAGTGTGGCTTGTTTAATATTTCACTGAATGAGCTAACATCCAAATCAAGTAGCTGCCAAAATCAGGATAACTTTCTTATGAGACTTTAGTGTCGAGTAGCTGGGCTACAGTCTGGTCTTGGCTATGGAAACTTTTCAGGCCAAATCATAGCAAGCTATAAGAAGCCTATCGATAGTTTTTACTCATTTTTACTTTTAAAAAACGTTATCGGTTTTTATTAACAAGAAAATAATTGGATAAAAGCCACTTGTTGAACTGCAACAGCTACACGGTTTAAAAATATTCAAACGTGCACATAACGCGAACAACTGACCACTTCCAAACACAAAAACAAAGTTTAAATAAAAAAATACTTAGATATATTTCATAACACATACCTCAGCTTTGGACACACCACGCACAGGAGAGAGAGAAAGTGCTTCAGCTGGCAAACTCGAAGAGAGAATTTATACAGCGGCATATTCTCGCGATAACACAGATCACAACGAGACCAGAGCCCACTTCAGTCCAGTCCGTCAGGCTCAACCCTCCACTACACAGCATGACTTTGCAGTTTTTCTCATCACTTTCCGAGAACAATATGCTCCTTTGAGATACTGAAAACCACAGAATAAGACGAGGAAGAAAAGGACTCCAGGAAATATTCTCCCAGTTATAGTAATCCCTGTTGGGCATGGTTGAAGCACCATTCCTTCTCCTGATACGCTCTTCTAACAGTTGTGATATATTACTTCGATTAAAATAGCCTAGAGATTTTAAAGAGCTGCTTTTAGTGTATCGCAGGTTTCATTATGCGGGGATCAAAGAGTCATGAGGTTTTGTCATATGACTCAGACCCATTTAGGAGCCAGTTCATTGTCATCATGAATAGACAAAAAAAGAAACACTTTCTACTACTACTACAACCTGTAGTCTGTGTTGCAGCTCACTAATGCTTTACTCATTAACTGTCCCACTCATGAAAGCACTAGCACTACCAGTCTAAATAGAGACCATGCAGAGGCTCTCCCTATTTTCAAACCTTACAGAAGAAAATGAGCCTACTGCACAAGATCATTACATTTTGTTGTCAAGGCTTGTAATACTTTGGCTGTAATTTCCTCCAGGATCTCCATTAATACTTAACTCTGTTGTATTTACATTGGGACTTTCTGCACACCCCGTTGTTGCAACATCTTGTACTAAGTCTGTGGGCGGCAGAAGGCATTTTCTTTCTCATTTCCTCCTCAGCACGAACTATATTTACTTAATGACTCGTCTGAGGAAGAGCATGTTTAACTGCATTTTCACACAGCGGCAGTGTAGAGTGAAAAGTTATTTAAATCATTTTCTTCATTTTTAGATTGCTTCTTTTTTAGTCTTATTTTGATCTTCAAAGAACTGTTAGCACCAGTACATTTATCATACATCTATTAACATACAACAGAAAGCCCCAGCCCTTTTCCCCTTATACTCAACAAGTGGCCTCTTTGCTGGTTTTGGCTCCATGATGGTGTTGAGGTGAGAAAGCAAAACAAATAAGTAACTTCATAGCTGTTAGCGCAAAAGCAATGCATATGCTAAAAAAAAAGTTTAATTTCCAGCCCATATACAGTATTTAGCATCTTCCTCCATATGTTGAGTAGTTTCCGAAAAGCTTTAAACACCAAGAAATTAAAAGGCAGCCAGGCTCTAACATGCAGGAAATTTGATTGGATTCTGTGTAATTGCAACCTTCCTAAATTTAATTTTGAATGAAGTTATTAAACTTAAATGACTTAACTAAACAACTGGACAGATAATGATAATAAGAAAATATGTTTTCTATCATATTTATGTTGTTTTTTAGCTCTGCATCTAAAATGTTTGTGCACTTCCCAGTTTGTAATGCAATGTTTCTTAGCGACTAACATCAATGTAAACTTTTTTTGTGTTTTGGCTTTTCTCCTTTTGATGACAGCTAAAAAAACAGGGGTTTTTTCTGCCATAGTCAACTGAAATCTTGTAATTTAACAGAGAAAATATATCTAAGACAGTGCTGAAGGTGTATGTGACTAAAATAAAGTAAATAAATAAAATCATACTGCATTTTTCAAACACATTTTTTTAGAAAAGTGAAAAAAAAGAAAGTTCATTATTTAGCAGAGAATATCATTTCACCTGATGCTATTAGGGGCTCTAACAGCCCCTTCACCCTCCCTCATCCCCTGCTGTCAGTGAGCAATGTCTTTGCATTGCTGTTGCCATGGAGACTGCATCAAGGGCCAGATAAGAGGGGGGGCACACAATAACCTCCTGTTAGTAGCACAGCGGTGGGTTTCTGATCAAACGTCTCCGTGTGTTCATCTCCTGTCTCACAATATGCACATAATTAGTGAATCTGCTGTTTATTCCAAAGCATCTGCATGTTTGAAGGGCACTCGTGTGGTGTGTCCATAATCCTGCCTTTATCAAGCAAAATAACAAAACAGGTCTCTAAAAATGATGATGGAAAAATTGCTGCAGAGTATTGTTACATTTGAGCTTATATTTGTCAATGAATGTAGCATAGTATTCTCTTTTACAAATTCCCAAAATGCATTTACTTATTCATATTTCATTCAATGGTTGATTAATGTTGCAAATACAAGCAAATGGTCTCATGAGATGTGGTGATCTCATGAGATCACTTTCCCCCCTCCAATGTCTGTGCATTTCTAATTTCGTTGTACAATAATGTATAATGACAATGAAGGCTTATTTCTATTTCTAGGCATATCTCTTACATTTTTGGGAAACCTTTTGTCCTTTCTTTTGATGATTAAATAATTCAATGTTATCACTCTCATAACATGAATCTACAGCTGACAGTTTAGCTTACCTTAGCTTAGCTTAGCATAATTACTTCAAAGAGGGGAGGGGGGTTAGGGTTAGTTGCTTGCCCAGGGTGTTTCGTGGGTGCTATATTATCGCTGTTATCGATGATTAAGTGAATTTTTAACAAAATAAGTTAACAGCACAATATACTTAAATGTTTAAAAACCTGTCTCCAAAAAAAGTGAGAAAGAAGTTACCATGTTACAAAACAGGGTTTGTATGTAGGCCTATACTATGACTATCAGGCATAATTTATAAAGCCTACAATGTTCTGTGAAATTGACGTTTTCATTAAAATGCTTATCTCTGTTGTCAAACAATTGTTAGAGGACAAAATACAGTGTGTTCTCTGGATATTTTTTGCTTGAAAATTAGAGCTGTTGAAGCTATGATTTTATTGATGACATTGTGAGCGGGCAGAGTGGGATTGTCTCAGTGTGGGACTGATTGGACGACAGGTCCCGACTTGTCTCGATGAGGCGTAACACAGAGGAATCAGCAGGAGGGGCACAGAGGGGATACGTACCAGCCCTGTCCCTCACAGCAGGGTATGACAGCAGCCCTTTGTGTGTAATAAAACACACACACACACACACACACACACACACACGCACACACACACACACACACACACACACACACCTGCACTGTACCACCAATACCGCCCACGCCATCGATGTTATTCTTGAACAGCTTTGATAAAACAGTTTTATACAAAAGTGGTAGTAGGCTAGTAGTTCTTATACCAAAATATTAAATATTAAGTAAATAAGTGGTATAAATTAAATGTATAACATACACAAAAACACAGCCATTAAATAACGTTTTTATAAATAAATAGGCTACAAGATAGTGTTACAAGAAATTAGACTATTATTGTGAAAAGAAAAAAATGAAACTGGTTTCTGTCTTTCTGGTTTTTTTACAATCTCACTATTTGTTGCATTTTTTTTCTTTCAACATTTATATAGGTATTCTATTTTGTCACATTTCTTTATTTTGAGCCACCTTGACAGTCTATGCGCCTGGGTCTTGTATTGGCAGTAGTAGTCGTAGTAGTAGTAGTGGTAGTAGTAACAGTTTGTTCTGCGCCTTTAAGAAATCTCCCGCGCTGGTTTTCCAACCCGGAAATCTACCGGAATGGGCAGGATTATTTCGCGCCAAACTGAAACAACAGAGCAGTCGGTCTGAGCGGTGTGGAAGAGAGTAGCTGAGACACAAACCACCAGGCTGTACTTTCTACCTTTTTGTCTTCTTCGTTTATCTCGGTGAAGTTCAAGGTAGGTACGAAATGAATAAATGGCGTATAACGTAAAAACAGAAAATAAGCGGCAGCAAGTGTTTCATTCCAACTTTTTGAAGTTTTTAAAGTGGTATAATGGCTTTCTTTCTGTCCAGTGTTGCTAAATGGAGGAGGCCAACAAGCTAATCGGTGCCGGTAAGAAGCACCTGGTGATGGGGAAGGTGGTGGAGGCAGTGGGCGCCCTGCAGGAGGCCTGCGGCATGCTGTGAGTTAACTAGCACACAAAAGACACTGCTAAAGGCTCTGACACGTATCAGCAATTATATTAATTACACACACAGCAACTGCTAACATCATCATGAGATGTAATTACATGACGGTAATGCCGTTACATTTTAAATTAAATGTAGGGCGAAATTACACATCAATATTTATACACTGAAGGTCAAGAGGAGTAAATTGGACCAGTTCTGCAGGTGTGCAATAAAGTATAGCGATCACGTTTAAATCCTAAGTCATTAAGAGGCACTGAACTGGCATAAATCAGCTGTTTAGCAGGGCTTTAAGGGGTTTTACTCTTAAAGTTTTTTAGAAATTGGTTAATTATGAGTGTTACAATTAAATCTGTATCGAGGAATAGAAGTAAGGTAATCCCTTTTTATAATAGTTTCCATATTAACTAAAAACCTGTACCATTGGTCTGGACAGTTTCAAGTATCAACAGAACTGATACAAAAAAATTGAACTGATTACTTAGTTTTTTTTTATGAACATTTAAGCTGTAATGTTCAAGTGTATTTCCTTTTGAAATTTAATTGAAACTTTTTATCTATTTCAATTTCAGAGCTAAAAAGTATGGGGACACAGCAGACGAGTGCGGAGAGGCTTTCTACTGGTGCGGTAAAGCTCTGCTAGATTTGGCCCGGTAAGCTTATAAACATACAGATATAAGGAATGTGCACATTTGAGTTGGCTATTGTGGATTTGAAATATTACTAAAATGTAGACTAAATTGATGCTGTTGTTGCAGGATGGAGAACTCAGTCCTGGGTAATGCTCTGGAAGGAGTCCCTGAGGGGGAGGAGGACGAAGACAAACCCAAGGACTCCAATGTTGACAGCACAGAAAACGTAGATGGTAAGGGGAATAATACATCAGTTATTTTTGGCCTTATTTGTGTACTGTCTGACAAACTTTAGACTTAAACGTGCTCTGTATCTTCAACAGAGACGACCCGAGATGAGCTGAGGGTTCAGGTGTATGACGCCATGGCAGAGAAAAAAGATGAGAAAGAGAAGAAAAAAGAAGACTCAGAAGCAGTGGAGCAGGGTGAAGATAAAGAGAAAAAAGATGTAAAAAAGGCAGAAGGTATTGATGATCAACCAAAGGAAACAAAGAAAGAGGCAGAAGAGAAGAAGAGCGAGACTGATGAACGCAAATCTGAAAGTAAAGACAAGACAGAAAAGGACAAGGAGGCTGAAAAAGATTCAGGAGATGGAGGAGGTACATTTGCCCCTTTTGCTTTCTCGTATGTCCTTTACTCCCTTGATTGTAAATATTGTTCTATTGGTTGTAATGGCATGTTGCCCCATTAAAACATGTTGATGTTTCAGATGGTGAGGAGGAGGAGGAAGAAGATGGCGAGAATGAAGAAATGGAGTGTGATGCAGAGGAACAGGGTGAAGGAGACGGCACTGCAGAGAAGGTACTCAACCAATCGTCTCAAGTGCAAATCAAAACAATGCGCCTGAGCGTGTGATTTGACGGTCAGATTTTAAATTCTTTGCCTTTCAGGACAGCGATGAAGAGGAGGAAGTAGGGAACTTGCAGCTCGCCTGGGAGATGCTGGAAGTAGCTAAGGTCATCTACAAAAGGTTTGCTAAGCTGTGATTGGTTGAATTAAATTGATTGAGGATTTGAATTGATTGTGCTACAGTTTCCAACATGGCCTTTTTTTTCTTGTAATAAGGAAAGAGATCAAAGAGGATCAACTCATGGCAGCTCAGACTCACTTAAAACTTGGCGAAGTTTCTGCTGAATCAGGTACTTACAAGTTGCCAAACAAATCTTATGTTTTTTTTATGTTCTGTATGAATCTCAGAGGGGGCAAGCATAATAATAATTTAAGTTAAATACCTCAGGGCTGTCCAAAAAAGATTGATTTACATTTTTAAATGTGAAGAATTCCATCTTATTGTGTTGCTATCACTATACATTGAAGAACTTTTACTCTAACTGGGGGGGGGGGGGGGGGATGTCATCAAATTGCATCCAGGAAGTGGTTATGGACATTGTGATTATATTATTATATGGCCTGGACATTTCATAGACTTAGTTTGTTTATTAGTCACATGAATCATCAAACGTAAAAGTAATTGCGTCTTCCAGCCTGTTTGATAACTGATGTTCTGGTTGAGAAGTTGGTCTTCATTAGCTGTGTCTCTCTTCAGGAAACTACACACAGGCGATAGAGGATTTCCAGGACTGTCTGAAACTGCAGGTGAAGCACCTGGACCCTGACAGTCGCCTTCTTGCTGAGACTCACTACCAGCTGGGTGTGACCTACAGCTTAAACATGCAGTACAGCCAGGCCATTGAGTCGCTTCAGAGCTCCATCTCCGTCATCAAGAGCAGGCTCGGTGAGCAGAGTGTGCTTAAAGTTTTTACTGAGGGAGAAAGTCATGTTACAAAAATGCTAGATAGTGCTAAAAAATGGGGGCCAAAAATGGATATTGTCTGTATCATGATCCTATGGGCCGCGTCTAGCATATTTAATAGTAAGTTATGTACCATGAAATTCCCAACTAAGATGAGACTTGGTGTTTGAGGACTGTTAAGACACTATCAGAGCTGAATCAAACAAATGCACAGCAATCTATGAATGTGTGGCTGCATGTCCATGTTGTGTGTTTGGGTTTGCAGAGTAGTGAGGTAAGGAGTTGTAGACTGGAGCTACACCGCTGACGGATCGAAGGAGCTTGATCAGATTGACTCTTTCTGTCCAGGCCTAATGACAGCAGACCCTGACTGTTTGAAGGGTCAGACGCAGACCATGTACTCTATGCTTACCTTCCTGCTTTGTGTGACAGACAAACTTCAGGAGCTGCTGGATAAGGCGGAGGGTCCAGAGGCTCTGCCAGAAGAGAGGAAGGAGATGGAGGAGCTGAAGGCTCTGCTGCCGGAGATCAAGGAGAAGGTGGAGGACGCCACAGAGGCTCAGAAAACGGCGAGCAAAGCTGCTGAGGCTGTGAAGGGAGTACTGGTGAGTATGGGACTGGCTTGTTTTCATCAACTCTAAATGCTCTGGCTCAGTATATGATTATATACCGGATCAGAGTGGATTTCTAACAAGAAACTTCACAGATAAGTTTTGGGGAGCTCTGAGACTAATTTAAACTGGTTGTAAAGGAGGATAATATGTGACCTTTAATATTTACAGTAAATCACAAACAAAGTTTCTGACCTTCAGTTTGAGTGTCATGATTAACATTTTTGAAAATGCTTAATTCTAACGATTTCTTTCCTCATGCTTGTGTCAGGACGGAGGCTCCACTTCCTCTGCTTTCCCTGTATCCACAGTGCAGAATGGAGACTCCTCTTCCAGCTCAAAGGTACGGCTTCATCCCCAGCCTTTTTGTATTTATATAAGAATATCAATTCTTTGGAGTTGCACATGCAGATATCTAACATTAGCGTGTCAGTTATTGTTCCCTGCTAATGAGCTGGTGGTTTGTTCTCTGCAGATTAATGGCACATCAACTAATGGAGTCAGCTCCACTAATGGACATGCCTCAACTGCTGCAGCGTCTGACATCTCCCACCTGGTCAGGAAGAAGGTGAGGGAGCCAGAGGTGTTTTTATCAACAGTTAAAAATGAACTGCACAGACTTGTAGAGCTTTGTCTCATAATGTACTGGTCTGTATTTTAGAGGAAACAAGAGGAGAGTCCAGTGAAGGAGGGCGTGGTGAAGAAGGTGAAGCAGGATGCTGCTCAGGCTAACGGAAAACAGGAGGCTAAAACCAACGGAGACACAAAAGGACACGCTAAGGTGAAGAGGTAAGATATGCTGAGTTCACTGAGACGTAAACCTGCAACTAAAGCCTGTTCAATCTGGATTATAGTTCAGGGTTTGTTTACGACTGAACTGTTTGTTTTGTCTTTCAGTAAGTGAAGCTGGACTCCCTCCTGACAAGAGAGAACCAACTGTTTCATGAAGCTCTGACTGTTGCTACACGTTTGCTGTTGTAAATCTGTAAATCTTGTTCTGTCTATTGATATGTAAGTGTGTTCACATTTAAACTATGACGTTCAATAAAGTAATTATTTGATAAAAACGCTGCTTCTTTGGCTTTGTGGGTTTTTTTTCTTGGTCTAAATTATAAGGAAATAGTTTGTTTTTATTTAAATGGATAAGTCAACTGTTAAACAATCATAAGTGAGTTATCATTAGTGGCTGGAGGAAAAGCTGGAAATCTTTAAAAAGGCAGTTAATGGACTTGAGTTTGTATAACTCTTTTCTAGTCTTCTGACTACTCAAACTATTTTACACCACAGATCACACCTTCACATTCACACACTGATGGCAGAGGTTGCTCTGTAAAGTATCCTTCAGAAGTTACTAATCTCATTCTCACACTGCTGACAAAGCAGCAGGAGCAACTTGGGGTTAAGTGTATTGCCCATGATACATTGGACATGTGGCTTCAGGAGCTGGGGATTGAACCCCCAACCTTCCGGTTAAGAGACAACCGACTCTACCAACTGAGCCACACTTCAACATTTTGTTAGCTGGAGACTTTGTGCACACTGTTCAATTCCTGCAAACTATTATTGCTACGAATACTACAATTCAGTAGAGCCCTAAAAGAAAATCCTTACAGCTGGAAATGATCCTGATTGAAAATAATGCTCCTCCCTTCAATGAACAGTGTTAATGTTCAATAAAAAGGACAAATGGGACCTCTTATGAAGCTGGATGGCATGTGGACTGTGACAGTTTTCACAGGTCGATGCGTTGTCCTGTGAGGGAGTTAAATCTGACAAACTTCCTCATTGGTGGTGTTTATAGGCCCTAATATTTAAAGAAGCTGTGAGTCTTTAATTGCAGGGAAACAGCATTGTGTTTCAAGCGTCTCAGACCCGGCAACAAGTTACCTGCAATCATTTTAGGGCTATCTGGGCAGTGAATAGTCAAAGCATAAGCTAAGACTCATCTACAAGATACAAGCATCAAAACATTTGTCATGGCTCTGGTCAAACTGAGCACTCAGTCACGTCTCTGTTTTGCATTTCACTCGGTACGACAGGTCGATGGAATAAAACCATCTTATGTTAGTAACATCTCATCTTTTCCTGCTAACAATGACTGCTGTAAAAAGAAACGTATTAAAGTGTTATGTTTAACATAGTATTTAAAAGCCATTTAATGCAAAACATTTAACAGATTATCTGCTTTCATTCAAAAATTCAGGATACATGTCCTGATTTAAAGCTTTAATCCTGTCATAGTCGAGCACTTTGAATGAGAGAGCAATCATTTCCAGCTCTAAACAAAAAGTCAATTGTAGCTCAACGTTCTCTTCCAGGCCGTGAAGAACATACTGGAGCTGCAACTATATACATTTGAACATTTTAGTGTAAATTCACAACTTTGGCACTCAGGCTGACAACAATGACGAAGCTGAAAAAAGTCCAAAGCATGGGATCAATGAGGAAGTGATCTAGAGAAACAGCAAAACACCACAGTAGGCAGATTCATATTGAAACATATCAGCTTGTCAGGAACCAATTTTTATTAATATCATTAATAATGTGTCATCAGCATCATCAATGAAATGAGTTAGTCTGTTTAAAGCAGAATCAAGTGTGCATTCATTGCCCTTCTTTTCTTGATGAACACTTCAGTTCCACAAAGCGAGGAAGAAAAAGGAGGGAGTGGGGGGTGAGGGTGGAGGGGTGGAGAAGAGGTCAAAGAGGGCAGGGACTTCAGTGAAGGAGGACACGCAGGGAAAACAACGTCTGGCGGAGCAGGAATCTCCTCCTTCACTGGGATATGATTGGTTTTTCCCTTGTGCAAGAATGACAACAAAAAAAATCAAAACAAAAAGAAAATTCAAAATGGTGCTCTAAAAACAAAGATGAGAGAGGAAGAGGGGGATTGCTTGCTGGGATGTTGTGTTGGCTGTTGTTGTTTTGTTTTGTTTTTGTTCCGTAAAGCCACGTTAGGATTTGATGCAGTCGTCGTCGTCGGAGGTCTGGCTGCTGCTACTGGTTTCCGACTCGGAGCCCTCCTCGACGTTCGCCTCCGCCACACTCCTCCAGGGGGTGAAGTGGAGGGTGACACCCCGCGCCCTTGGGAGAGCTCCATTCTTCTGCATGCCGTTCCTCTTCAGCTGCTCAAAGGAAACGAAGGATCAGTGTTTGAACAAGATGTAAAAATCAGGGCTGCCAACAATTAAGAAAATCAATCTACCATAATATTCAGTGTATAGGCTTAATACCTATGTTCAGCAAAAGAAGGACTGCATCCTATAAACCGGAGCGACCAATATACCAGTACAAGGTGCTGAAACATGCGCCTTCATGCAGTCGTAACCATCACCCACTGCAACCCACCTGAGTTGAAATTAAATGCCCCCCCAATTAAATGTGTATTGCAAGTGGCCGCTTCGCTTTAATGGTGGTGTTCACCAAATAAAGCTTGTGGAGTGCTGGTTTTATTTTAAAGACTCCTTCATGAAAGACAACAAGTGACCAGCAGAGGTGACCAGTGAGGCTCTAAGTAAATTGGTCGCGGGCTGTGGGTGTGTAATGTTACAGTAGGCTGAGAAGCTCGACTACTGTACCGATGGCTAGTGGAATTACAAACACCAAAGACCTACAACTTCTCCACGGAAACTGTACGTTGTGGACTTTGCTGAACGCAACGGAAATCATCACACAGGAAGACCATCAAACCTTCTTCATCCCTGTGAGACCCCCTTGTTTATGAAAATAATTGTTCTACAGGTAAACGTTCTCAACCTGTATCACTTTTTCTAATCGTTTTTTAACTAATTATTAGTAGTATTTTTTTCACCTGTGATTTTTCTTGGTTGTAGAGGCTTGTTGTCAAGGACGAAACTTATCAAATGATGAACACCTACCTGGTATGGAATGACAATGGAACGGAATTACAAGTTTTAAAACAACAGCGTAACTAGGACCATATTAAACAGGAGAAGTCACACCTAAATGACTTTCACAGGACAGACTAAGCGTGTGTGTTTCTCTGCAGAGTACGTGTGGAGACTAGGGGTGAGAATCACCAGAGACCTCACGATACTATATTATCACGATACTTCAGTTACGATACGATATTGCGATTTAAAACATTTTGCGATATGCGGAGAATTGCGATACAATATATTGCGGTTGAACTTTTTTAGCTGCATATCATGTCCACAAAATTAAACTAAATCATGAAATGTTTTGTCAAATAAAATTCTCAGTCTATTCATCTCACTTCAGTCTTTTTATTTCTACACAATGAGAGTCAAGCCCACACACTGAACAACACTGTGATAAAAGTCAGGCTGCATGCTCCTTACAATCTGAACTGTTGGTATTTCAGTCTAATCCAACTTGAACATTAATTTTTAACAATGCAACTTGTTCAAACTGAATCGTGCAACCCCTTCAGCAATTAAAAATGAAAAAAGCATATTAGCTATTAATATAATAAAAATATCAATACTTGCTGGCTATGAGACGATATCATATCGCCACACAAGATATTGAGATACGATGCTGTATCGATTCCCCCCCACACCTCTATTGGAGACCTAATATAGTCGACATGTGACACCGTGTCCTATCAGCACGCAAGCGTAGGATATCGCATCACGCAGCATCGCACGCTCGCCATCGAGTGGCCATCCGTTAAATATTTAAATCTTTGCTCTGTGAATTTCAGTTTCCTCTTCAAACAGTAAAACATCTGGTGCTTTGTATTGACGAGCTAATGACTCAAATCACAACACCATCAAAGGCTCGTCAATAAATGGCTCGCGGAGAGCCGAAGAACTTGTTGACACAAGTCTAAGCACAATATTTCAACCTGGATATGGATATTTCTCCACTTTGTAAAACGAGCTAACAAGCTCTGATGAGGGAAACAAGCGTGTGCCAGTGCCTTGAGCCCCTCTCTGGTCCATGTCTACGCGTTGTCTAGAGTTGTTTTCTTAGACCAAGAACATTTTTCGAACAAAAAGCAAAGTTGCCTCATCAGCCTCCATCATGTTTGCAAAGCGGACTGTTGTTTGTTATTGATGTATGATGCCAAGGCCTTAAATATTCCTGACCGTCTATTTTTTCGACAATTAATTAATTGAAAAGGACACAGCCCTTTAAACATGTATGAAAGTGTATCAGTGAAGCTGGATGTGTCTCACCTGTTCGGTTTTAGTCTGGAACTCTCTCAGCTCGTCCTCAGTCAGAGGCAGGAAGTTGTCATCGTTTTCTGGGTACTCCTGCCAGCCCATGGCCTTCAACAACCTGGAAAGAACAATAATTTCTGCTTAGTTTTCTCTGTGTGTGTGTGAGTCAGAGAAAGCGTGTGTGTAATTCTGTTAGCAGTTACCGGTGCTCTGCCTCCAGGGAGCTGGACAGGTGTTCGGTATCTGAGTCACTGAGGGAGTAGGACAGACCGTTCTCATGACAGACCTCCTCGCTGTAGGCTTTGGGCTCTGGGGTGCTGCTTTCACCCTGACACAAAACACACTTTTTTTTTAAAAATATACAGTAATAATAATACTAAATGTGTTTCTTTTGGCTTCAACACTTCAAGTTCCCTGTGCTAACTATCCTTTCAGTGCAGCGACAGTAAGGCTCTCCTCTTTGTCAGTGACGTCATATTCAGCAACTTGTAAAGAAGCTGAAGTTAGCAGCAGAAGGAAGACTTGTTGACTATAGTGATGTTTTATATATAAATGCATCTACTCCATGGCTTCACTCTCTGGATACTGTATACCACGGAGCATTGAGGTTAGGGATTGGTACCGAAAACCGGTATATTTTGGTACCCGTACACGATTGGTCAGTATATATACCTTTAAGCTCATGGAAAAACGGTGCTCCTATTGGTATTTGAGTTAACAGTCCATTCATGCAGGGCTTATGATTAGCACCGGCTGTCGCCCTACAGCAGACGACTGTAGTCATGAAATTACAGTCAGCTTCTTTTTTTCGGTTAAGTCTAATAAAATAGTTTATCTTAACAAGTTGAAACTCTTTTTTCTTGTACATTTCAGAAGCATGCTCCTCAGTTTCAAATCAATATACAAGCGAGGACGTCTGTGTGTCTGTGTCAAACCCGCCCCCTTAGCGTGTCAGTGTGCAGAGGCTCAGCGGAGAGACTTCATCATCGTCATCACTAGCTGCTTTAGAAAACACTGGATAACATGCATGCAAAGTGACTCCTGCACAGTAAGCATTCAAAAGTGTTTCTATTACACGTATGAGAATGAACAAATCAATTCTGAACTCGCTTCCCCTTTCACTTGTTAAATCGCTGCTCCTGCAGCTTAGAATCTGCTGCAGGAGGATTTGAGTCAGGGGGAGCTGGTCTCAACCATTAACTTAGAACTATTCTGCAATTTCTGAAGAGTCTACAAAGTTTTGCACTTTTTCCTACAGAGACTCTGCTCTTGTCCCTGGAATCTAATATTTTGCCTTATATGTAGGTGCTACTTAGTATTCTTTTTTTATTTATTCTTTACACAATTGTGTCCAATGTTTGGTCGTGTCTTTAACATGCATACATTTACGTGTACATCTGCAGGCGATATAAGCGCTAGGCTCAAAGTCTTTAAAAATACTTGACATGACAACTTGGAAAAGAACGTCAGGTTTGTCATAAACCTCTGTTATGAACTGTAACTACAGGGCTGTCCTGTGAGATGGTTCATTCAGACATTCTGCTCCTACCTCTCCTGAAGTTCCTGGGCTGCTGCTTGTTGTCAGCTCTCCTGTCCCCTCGTCCTTCAGAGCCCGCAGGAACTCGCTCTTACGGTCCGGACCGCGGCGCATTAGCTTCAGCCTTGACGGGGCGATGTCTATGGGAGGAGTCGTGCTGGAAGGGTGCTGCAGGTGGGACAGGTGGAGAGAAGAGCCATTAAACAAAAGAAAAAAATACAAACTGAGTCGCCTTTTCATCAGTTATTAAATCCAGTCGACTATTTTTTTTATAAGTCAAAAATCATCTGCCATTTTTAACTGCCTGAGATTTTCCACATAGAAAGTGGAGACAACTTTATGCTGTGATTAATAAAACGTTTTCAGACCATTTGCAGCATAGATTGCTGCTTTTAAATACACTGCTGCAGGGGAAAGTTCATGTGCACATGTAAGCAAGCCTCTCACTCTCTAACCACACTGACACATAATAACTATGTTTAGATCAAACCTGTGATTTTCTTTCACAGGGAGAGGCAGGCTACACACTCAGCTACAAGAACTAAAAGTTCAGCTCAGACGGCTTCAGTGGTTTTCTGTCTGTTCTGTATAGCACATTAAAGAAGTTCTGAATGAACTATATTAGATTAAGAAACACTTCTTGATTGATATTAGGGTATTTAGTCATCTTTTTGTCCTCACCTCTTTTGGGGTGTTGTGCTGTGGTGCACTGACGGGGGTGCTGGGTTTGGCTGCAGAGACAGGGCTGGTGAAGACTGAATCTCGGCCTGGCATGTGGAGACCAGACTTCGCGATCTCTCTACCACCGGATTTCCACTGGGTGCTCTGGAGGAGAGGGTCAGACAGAGTGTAAAGCTTTCTTCTTAACAGAAATGTGCTGTAGTTGTTAATCTTGCATGTGTGCAGCAGAAGAAATACAGTAAGTTGTTAAAATAATTTGACAGTATTTCGTACTTTGGTGGGGGCCACGGCAGGCTTTGGGACCAGGTTCTTGTAGACGCTGGAGCCTGTGATGGGAGCTTTGCTGCCGTTGGTGGGCAAGGCGCCAGCAGTGGCAAAGCCTGCAGAGAAGGCTGTGCTGGGGTCCTCCTTGGAAACCTTTTTGATTACCAGCATTTTGGAGACCATTTGTTTGCCACTAGGGGGGTTTTCTGCAACAAAATAAGTTAATTAGATTTACAGTTACAAAGACGAGGGCAAGACACATTTAAAGAGGGCTGAAATATTCAACTTTGGTCTTGTGTTGAATGGAGAGTGTTAATCAAATCTGGACTGAGAGCTCTTACCCCAAACTCCAGCATGTGGAGCCACTGCTCGCATCTGAGTCCCAGGCTTTCCAGTTGTTTCAGGGTTGAGGGAAGGCTTAAAAGAGAAATATGCAATAAATACCGTAAAACATTCAAATGTTGCTCTTTCAGGTTATGTGAAGATCCAAGAATCTGAATATTTGTTGCTATAAAACCTTTTTTTTTTATTCTTCAATCAAGGCTGACTGCATTCTTAGCCCTCTTGTGCTTATATTTCAAAAAACAAAAAAGGAGCACTTCCTTCAAAGTCAGTTTGAGTTTCTCATAAAGCACATGGATAAAACACTTCAATGTTTGTTCTAAGGTCTATATGAGCATGCCTTGACTTTATATTGTTTAAAGTGTTCAAATTATACTCATTTAAGTCTCATGTTGTCACTCAATGAAATCTCTGTATTAACTTCACGCAATTAATCAATCAAAAACGTCGTATTCCTCTGCTCAACAAGCCCACTTTCTTCTGATGAAATGACCACATAACTCCTGTGACTTTGTGATGTCACAAATCTCCCTGGTAGAAAAAAACGTCTGAAACCTGGTGAATGAGAGAAGCTTGCAGACTGAGCTTAGAAGACTGAGGGATGACTCTTACATACGTTTACCTACTGATTTAAAATGTTTAGTATGAATCTACAATGTTGTAACAATATATGTATGTCTGAAAATGTGGAACAGCTAAACAGCTCCTCTTTAAAGAAAGCGCCTTGTATTTTTCTCGTGATTTTATGTCTTATCTTATCACTGAACTATGTCAAGGTCGGCAGCAGGTTTGAGAAAAAACTATGAAGGTCATGTACTCACAAAGTCCTCTTCCACAAACTTGAGCTTGTCGTCCTTGCCATCTTTGCGTTCCTCGTTGGGGAACTTGTCCTGGTACGAGGTGCCCTTGCGGGGATGAAAGTTGCCGTTGCGCTGCCGGTGCCCCCCCTGCCTGTCCCTGTCGCCTCCTACCCGTTTGGGGTGGCGTCCCTGGTGGTGGTGGCCATCCGGGGCTCCCCTTGGAGCTCCATGCCAGCTGGGTGTTTCCTTCCAACAGGAGCCCCCCGCCAGCCCACCGTGTCCTCCTTTGGCCACCCCCGAGTCCACCGAGTCATGCCTCAGAAGCAGAGAGGGCTGCTGCCAGCAGTCACCTGGAGAGGAAACAAACGCACAGTCCATATGAGAGTGATGTCATCATGGTTAAAGAAGTGCTGAATGACAGTCTAAATAGGGTTTGACAGACCAACATGTAAGTTGGCTTCCTGAAGTTACAAAGTCTGCTCTAAAATATTCAACCAAACTTTGAGTCAATGAGGAGATACTTAGAAAACATGTTTTGTAATCTGTGAGCAGCAGAAAGGACACTCCTTTCACTAGCTGCTTATTATCTGTTGTCTGGATTTCTGTGGGACGTCTCCGTAGTGTTATCAGCCAAGCATTCCTCTTTAAGGAAGTGTAAATTGTGTGTGACGCAGTCTGGCTTGTTTGTTGTTGGACGTCAATCTCTAAAAAGAAGAGTCAGATTGGGACACAGCACATATTCTCCTTGGGATGTTTAATCTCCTGAAAGCTTCCAGAGAAGCTCAGGTTCAAATACAGCAGTCTAAGAAGTGTGAGTTAAAAAGAATGCTTAATGCAACATAACCTTGGTATCACATCAGCTTTCTTCACTACTTCATTAGACAACAGCTCAAACCTGCCTCGGACTATAGGAGTTTTAAAATCCTACCCGATTTTGAAATCAGGTAGCATCACGCACATGAGCAGAATCTTATCAGTTCTTCTTCTCTATAATCTCAAGCATACACACAACACAAGATATGAAAATAATTTTACATAACATACGACAGGATTTAATCAAAATTATCATGCCAAGGGGAGGAATACACCATCTCACGTGACCTCATGTAA
Source organism: Tautogolabrus adspersus (assembly GCA_020745685.1). NCBI lineage: Eukaryota > Metazoa > Chordata > Actinopteri > Labriformes > Labridae > Tautogolabrus > Tautogolabrus adspersus. The sequence continues at coordinate 11,367,629 of CM036544.1, forward strand.
ACAATGGAGCCAGAAGTTTAATTAGCGATTGAAATGCTTTGCGGAGAGAAGACAAACATAAAAAAAAGAGTTTGGGTGAAGAAATGGCTTAAAGACACAGTGAACCAATAGGATCAATTTATAGAGCTGTGAATTTGGTGATGTACAAGACGACGACAACAATGGGAAATGGGGTGATTGGTCCAATTTGCAGAAAACTTGGGATGATTGGCCAAAATTGCGAGGCTGGGCAAAAAGTCGGAGGGATCGGTTGATTTCAGATCATTGTGAATCATACCATGGCAACTTCCCGATGGACTCTTCATAGTCTTCAAACTATTCACTGATTCCTCTTGCCCTCTGGATCGGGGCATGTTTGCAGTGAGTGACTTTTGCGTCTTAAGGAACAAGTGGGGCCAAATGAAGGAAGCAAAAAGCCTCTCACAAATAAAAACCAAACTAAAGGATTCCATCAATGGAGCAGCCAGGCATTCCAGTTCTGCTTTTAATTCATCACCCATCTGTATGACGTTAAGTGTCAAATTGTCCAAAACATTCTCTGAAATGTCTGGAGATGAGACGCTTTAGATGACAACTGGAAATTAGGTCTTACAGACGACTTCCCAACTATAACTTAGTGTACTTTACTAAGTCAGAGCTAGATGTGTTACTGAAATTCTCTTTGTATTCTGACAACAGTCTATTAATCAAATGCACAGACCAACCTGCCATTAGCTCATCCAATTCTTTCATTGGGTCCGATCAAAATTAGTGGATGTCTTACCTGCCTGTCTAACTGCTCAAACTTTGCCTGTGCACTCATAACACATGAGCAAGCTTGTTTAGGGTCTGCATCAACTACGCTGTTTTTGAAAACAATGTAAAGGAATCGTGTGCAGCAGCCGCTCTAGACCTGGAAATAGTTCCCCTGAAAAGACGAGTCAGATAAGTTTCTTCTCCGCCATTCTTTGCTGATATCAGAAGTCTTGCCCTACTTGATTCTGATTGGTTAGTGAGGGAGAAGTGGCATTGAAGATAAGTGGGTGTTCCAAAAGTTGAACTGCTTTCAACTCAGAGTTCTGTGAGCTGACAGTGAAGGCGTCTTTGAGGGCACTGAACATGGGCGCTGCCAGCGCAAGAAAAACTGCGTTAGTGGACACAGGCCCTCAAGCAACAAGTTAAAAATAGTAACAAGCTAAAAATATTAAGCTTGGTGCAAAAGAATTGAAGCGAAAGTCAAAATCTATCTTTTTTTTCAGGTTTCTCTGAAGTTTTCTATCACAGCTTCAATGAACTGACACTGGCTTTTATTAAAGATGAATTTAAAGCTTCTGCACACCCACAGTACACCCACACGTGTTCCACTGGTTTCTCCTGATGAGACTTCTTCTTAGGACTGTGTTTCTGTGTGCTAACTGCATTTGATGGACATTTCTCTAGTTCTCTTCTTGGTTACATGTAGGTGGGGACTACTTACAATTTTATCTGTCCATAATGTTTGGTGACACATTGCCATCCAAAACAAAGCGTTTTATAGTTTTCTTCAGCAATTACTTTGATACATTTCATTGTGCAACACCAGCACTAAAGTTTTAGAAAATCCACTTACTAAGCTACTCTCACTTCTTCTCTCATATCAATAACAATGAAAGAATAAACAGTGAGATAGAAGATGTTGTATTTACCTGCTGGAGCGCGCAGGGAGCCGTTGTTAAAGAAGCCATCGGAGGAGTTGTGGCGGCGGCGACTCACAGCGGTTCTGCCGTCTCTGTGGAGGTGGGGCTCACCTTGTTTCTCAAGGTTGGCAGCAGGGGACTGGAGGAGGAAACACAGACGACACTGTTAGTCAAAGTGGGAGGACAATTTTAGGGTTTCTGAAATTGAACTGATGACATCAGGAAGCAGACAACGACAAATGAAATGACCCCAAGACCATTTTAAGCACATTCTTTTCCCTATATCTTACTTTCTTTATGTGAAAAACTTTGATTAGCATAATTTCTTTGCATGCTTTGAGTTCCTCTTTACTCTCAGATTACTAAAATAACTGAACCAAAAACAGCCAACGTAGAGATCTCTTAAGGAAATGATAAATAAATCAAAACAACCTTGGAAAGCAGCCACAATCAGAAATATGCAGCTATGGAAGCCAATAATCAAAAACAAAAAACAGAGTACATAGTTCATCATGAACTCATTATCTGTCATGCTAAATTGTGAAGTCACTGCATCAATGACACAGCTGCACAGTCAAGATTATTGCTGCAAATGCTCAATTGAATCTGAATCCCGTCCTTGTCACCAGCTGATATGATGCTGCTCTAAGGCCTCTCTGGAAAGCATCATTTCTATGTATTTTACATTTTTTTAAAGTTTCAGCTGACAATTACAGCAAAGAAAAAAAACTGGAGCACAAGTATAGCTCTATAGCTTGTGCAGAATATTCCCTGAAGACATATAACATTAAGTTGAAGTCGTGTGTTGGCAGCAGGATAGTGACGGTGCAACCCATTTCTCTGTCTGATTTAACAGACAGGCCACTTAGCGTCCTGACTCACAGATTACAACCTCACATGGTCTGCCAGACAGGACAAAAATCAATCCAATCACCTAACAGCCACACTTCTGCATCTGCAAAGTCCTCCCATGCATGCTGTCTAGAGGCGATGCTTTGTTTCACTATTGGTGTAAGGTGCTTCGCTGGATTTTTAAATTTCCACAAAATGTATCCAATAAAGTTATTTTTTTAGATCTCCAAATAGCAGCCACGTCCCAAAATATCCCCAGTAATGAAAAGAACTGGCGTTGATGCTGTGAGTTGCTTTTTCTCCTGTTGGAGTCAGTGTGAGCCAAGCGGCAACCTCCGGTGTTGAGAAAAGGAAGCCAGTGTGGAAGTGCAAAAAACTGCAGTTCCTAGAGTGTCCACTTGAGGCTGGCTCCAAAAGACCCGGAAGTCACAAAAACCCTTTTCAAACATACAGAAATCTCCTGAAAAACTCCAGAGATTACCCGGAGGGGCTGTATGTGTGAACGCAAACAGCCGAATTTTTCGCGTGGACTTCACCCGGAGTTTCTCCTGCCAGACCCCTAGTATTTTTTCGGCAGCATGTCCGAGCGGGCTGATGTGAGAACGCTTCAGCATATTCTCCGGAGGATTCAGCTTGAGCCAATAGGAGGGCGAGTGACGTTTCTATACTGTGACTGCTGCACGGTGCATAGAGTGTCTGCACGCGACCATTACGATCTCCGTGCACGCAATTAAACGGCTGCATTATGTTTTCTGTTCGCCCATATGTTGTTCTCCGCTCTTTTGTGGATGTTGTCATTCCGTTGGACTACACGTAGCATTGATATAAAGGCAAATATTCTCATTATAGCGTTGTGTAGCGGACTCTGTTGCCTCGTCCGCTACTTCCGCATTGTTTTTTTAGGTCACATCTGAGGAAATCCCCCGCCCCCCCCTCCCGTCTGACAGGGATAGTCTCCAGCTGTGAGGTGCATATGTGAACAGCTAGGTCGGGAGAATCTCCGGAGCAGTCCTCCCGTAATTATCTAGATGTTATCCGGAGTGCATATGTGAAAACGGCTATACACACCTGTGATAATTAAACAAAGACCATGATGACCATGTTATAACAGTGATCATGCTCCCTGATACACGAAAGCAATGGAATCAGTAGAGAGAGTTCTGACATTGTGCAGTCTGCCCATGAGAGAGAAAAAATTATATTAATTGCTTACATTTTTGCAGTGTTTATTTATAACTACTGTATGACAACTAAAATAGCTTAGTACTTTATAATGACGTATGTGAAGCCTGATGTGCCAGTCACTTATTATGAGCTGGATGGAATATCAAATCCTCGCCACAGAAAAGGTCAAAAACAATCAAATCTAAGTCCAATCTTAACCAGTATTGACTGTTTTTCCCCCACAGCCTTTTAGAAAAGTTTCAACAAGGGAGGATTCAATAATATGTGGATGTAATTTCACACAAAATCGACATGATATAACCCATCAATGTTGGCTAAGGTTAAGTTGGCTTCTGATGTAATTAAAAGTGTGTCTTTTCATCCTTTCTCTGTATTTTTACATGAAGATTCACACTGTGCTGAAGCATGTAGTGTCATTCCCTGAGGATGACTCCTGGCTAACACTCACAGACACTATCAAAGGTGCACAGACACATTCAGTTAAAAGTTTTTAATGAGGTCATATTCAGTCATTTTTGTTCAAGCTCTGTCTTTATCAATCCTTTTTTTCCCCAGCGAGTAACAGCCCACACTCTAAGTCAAATAGTACACACACATGCACACACATACCTTGGCAGGCTGGGGCGTGGAGAAGTTAAGCCAGGCAGGGACAAAGTCATGCTGCGCCATTTAGGTCCAGTGTTTCCGGTCAGTGGAATGAGGCATCAAACCTCATGGCCAGGATCTACAAAGAGAAACCGTTACAAGGAATTATATTTTTACACTCATATCCTCCAATTTAACATAAACCTCTGGCACGTAACCAAACTTCTTTTACTGACATTTCTATTTGATTCCATCTAATCTCTTTTGAGAAGTGTGTCTAGAGTCAGTCATTTTGAAATCCACTGTGTAAGATCTCTCTTAAGACAAGCCAAAAAGGATCCTATTCTTAGCAGAAAACAACAAAGCTCGACTCGCTGCAGCTGTGCCTGTGAAGCTGATATCTGGTGGACAGCTTGGATGGAAAAAAAAATCTGCTGCACACAATACAAGCATTACTTTTAAAACATGATATGTGCTTCATTTAGTTAACCAACTATTACTATGTAGCTTGATTTGACCTTTAAAACTATTGTGTGCACACGGTGGTTAAATAAAAAAAAACTACAATAAGTTATGACCCTAAAAATGTCATCAAATAAAGGTATTTTGAACAATGCAATTTCAATTAGCTCGAACCCTATGAACAAATATATGTGTTAGCAACATGTTCCTCAGGGATCCAAAATAAATCCTAAAGCATTTTTTTTCACTACGTAATGGGCGATATTAAAGTGAGGGCAGATGACTGCAAGAAGAAACTGTAAACATACTAAATGAGAAAGTATTTCTTATTTACTAGAGATGCACCGATTGTGAAAATCAGGGTCGATACTGACGCTTAAAGTAACTATTTATCAAACTGCCCATTTTGATGTTTCTGTCATCACTTCTTCATAATTAGTTGTGTCCATTTTTAAAATAGGCAATAATATTTGATGTATTTTAAATTGTTACTAGTAGTCCTTCCTCTTGAAAAGACACTGGAGCATGTTTAACAAACTGCATGTTGCTGATCTTTCTCATCTTTAACGTTTGCCCTTAAAAACAAATCACTTCGTCAGACAGGTGATTTCTGCTGACCAATACAAAAACGTTTTCTTCTAAATAAGCTTATCAGCATTATATTGATGCTCAGCAACCAATACACATAAGCAAGTGATATCGGTGCAAGCCACACATTTTGCCAATGGGTTTGTAAACAGGGCCGATATCGGCTAATACCGATGTTCAACTCATACACTGGTGCACCTTCATCCTTTATTTATACAAAATAATTGTGCTCATTTTTTTTGATTATTTCAGACTTTTGGGATGTGCTCATATTGCCATAACATTGAAACGGGGATTCATTGTGCAGCCCTACATTTCAACTGGTAACAGAAAGTGTTTATATTACAGTGAGATTCTAGTTAAATTACCAACCCTGGCTGACCTCATCAGAATCATGTTGTTTGCGAATTGTTTTTACCTTTCTAGTAGCTAAAAAGTTGAACTAGTCTTTCAATAATTCTATAATCAAAGATTGATAGTTGATGTCAGCGATATTGCCATGAAAAGTATTGTGAAAAAATGCTTTATAGTTCAACCCTCTGTCCCATAAAGACTGTACTTGCATGTTTTACACTAAGTCAGTAATGTGCAATATATCCAACTTCATCATTACCCCAGAGTCTGTGGCTCTGAAGTCCTCTGCCTCCTCTCTCAGTCCGGCTCGGCTCGCTTCCTCAGGCCTGTTGGCACTGATCACACTGATCAAGTGTGTGCACTGACAGACGGGGAGCAGCACGCCCACGACCCCCTCTCCACCTCCACCAGGACAACACAGCCCTTTTCCCCAGAGGCAGATCCCTTCGTCCAGGGTGAAACACTGGGAGATGGGTCAAAAGGTCGCAGGAATGATCTGGAATGGCGATCCAGAAAAAGCCGGCCCGATGAAGAGTAGAGATTTTTTAAAGCAGAAGGGTATAGGTCTACAAGGCGACAATTTTCCTCCTTGAACCAGATTCTGGAGCAGCTTGTGCGCTGATCACGTCTCTGAGGAATTTTGTGCTACAGTTTCCAGTTCGGGCAGATTAAATCCTTCACAGGCTCATCTGAACCATTTGCCCTCTTGTCAGGAGTAAGACCCAACTTGCTGATTGGTAGATGAATTGAAGGGTACTATTTACTCAATGAAAGGCAGCAGTCTGTAGTCCTCCGTCCTGGGATACAGACAGCAGTTTGTGTAGCAGTTCCACTTTGACACCAGATGGATGGGGAGAGACACAGGTGTTGCCTGCCACACTGCGTGCCAGTAGGTTTTATCGTTGACCTTTTACCGAATCATTTTAAGATCTACCGAAACGCATGCAGAAAAGAAAAAGGTGTTCAGAGACAGTCTTTTATCGGCAATGCAGGTCACTAAAAACCACTGCTCACCTCATTAAACTGATGAAGAAGACTGTCTGAGTTTGAAGAAAATAATGATCAAAGGTTCAAAGTCACATGACAATGAAGGAAGTTAGACCCTATGTTACATTGCCGTCATTTTCAGTTATTGTTAATGAAATAGAGATGCTGCTGGATGATGCATTGTAATGTCGTCTTTCTTTTGATAGGTTTTAATATCACATTTGTAAGATGCCCATTTATCTATCTGAGGTTTTCTGATGGAAGCAGATTTATCGTGGAGCTCTGATTTCATAGATGTGCAAGCTCAAAAAATAAGCAAAAATCTCCCACGTCAAAAGGTCTTCATGCTATGTCACGCGATGCACAACAGTCCTTTAGCAAAATGTATATTTCCAAAGATGTCTTCAAGATGTTCTCTGGGAGAAAAGTCGAGTCTCTTCTTTACTTGAGTTCTTGAATGAGTTTTTCAGTGTGGTTTTCTGTTCTCTCACTGGGTGTTCCCTGGGATCTGCACAGGAACAGACTGGACCTGCAGTAAACATAAACAGCATTAGTTATTGTTATCAAAGCTTCAGGTTAAAAAAATACACACATACTTACACTCTGAAGTAAGCTTTTTTGATGTTATATTAGATAAGGCCATTCGTAATAGCATACCTGTGTTACGGCATATCTAAAAGGTATGTCAGATATTATTAAAGGCACTCCCCATGCTCCCAATACCCGTATTAAAACCCAAAATAGCTTCTGATGGAAGAAACAACAAATGCCTTAAAAAAGTTTGTGTTTGACACTTCAAATACACTGTCAGAGGGATGACAGACAAAAACATGAGTCAGTGATCTCGGAGCCATTCCATGCAGAAAGCTGCCTCTTTGATAAAATTGTGTCGGCTTTGGTAAATGAAATATTTATAACAGTTTAAAAATAACTTGGACACTTTCTTCCTCAGTACTTCTCCCCAGACTGCTGTGCAGCCAAACAAGTCTGCCAGTGTGTGTAATAATGCGGGATAAAACTCTCTTTGGCTCTACAAATTGAAATATAATATAATACAGTTTCAAAACTCTAACGAAAAGAAACCCTGTACACACAAACTCAGAGCTGCCGCGGTCTTGTTAACGTATTCCCACTGAACTATTACATAACACATCAACATCAATGAGTTTGCCACGGACACAATTTGAAGAACAGACATGTACCTTACTGCGGAACAATACTCTAATAAAGACAACACTAACATGTCTTATTGAGCCAATAATCTACTTTAAACTACCATACACTGAAAGAAGTCCAACAACACTGCAGCGGACCAACACATCTCAGTTACGTTACATGCACGTTTCCACATGCTAACTAGCCAAAAGATGTTATGGATTAACTTTCAGTGCATCGAAATGATTCAAGATGCAAAGCGGCAGTGCTGTTCGCTAGCCAGACGGTGTTAATGGTTGACTGACACTGTGAACAGATCTGTCCTAACTCTGCTGCTAGCTAACTCTGTATAGTTTACTGAGGTTAACGCTTGCATAGCACTTGTTAGCTAATAGCTATCGATACCCACACTCTCACCTAGCCCACGAAAACTGCCAAGTAGTTTTCAATAATTCGTGTAGTTAGGGGGATAAACAAAGCAATACCGTATTTAATATGCCCATGGTGGGTAAATGTATCTATTCAAGCGACTGTCACGGGCATACAATAGAGGTAAACAGACCTGGCTTCGCTGGAACAACACAGTTTCAAAATGGCTACCTTAGCAGCGGCAGCACACATTCATCAGCCTGCTAAGTGCTAGCGAGCTAACTTGCAGGGTTTCATGGCGATAGAGTGAAGCTTTTACCTTCTCCTGAGCACGATAGACTCCAATATAGAAGTAGTCAAATGTGTGTGTAATCTCCAAATATGACCAACATTACAACTTTCGTAACTATGAAGTTTTGGAATAAATCGGCTGTAGATGTTTGTTTGGGTTTTCGTAACGCTGAGCACTGGCGCTGGCACTAACAGCCTTAGTGATGGTGCATTCAAGAGCTGCCGTGATTATGCAACCTAACGAGGTTCCAATGTGTTTATTAAACGTTAAACCGGCGTTACGGTTCAATTTTTGTAGACAGTTTTCTTTTATAATAAAAAAGTACGCCCATGCCGTATATTACAAAAGCACAATCATATAATCTTAGAAAATATTATTTTTAAAATAGTGGTGGTTTCACATGTTTCGTGACTTCGCGTCTTGAATATAACTTGATATCTCCCCCGCCACAGGCAGCCAAACCAATCGATATCAGAATCAGTCCCATTCAGCTTGGGAAGATGAGAAGACAAGTGTTTAATCGAACACCGATGTAAGGCAGGCAGCAAACGACCTCTAGTTTGGTGTCTGCAGTTAACATTAACTTTGCAACTATTGACTCTAATGGTTCCTGCACTGTCCCTTACAACCAGTTACATGAAAAACTCTTAAATGGTAACGTTCAGGTAATGGAAATGTTGTGGTTTTACGTTGTTACAGTGGGATAGCTCTATATTGCGTCAGGTTGAGCCATAGGGTTGAGCAAGTGGTTGTTTGCTAGCTGTTGTAGCACCAATGTTAGCCTTTGGCAGTTATATTAAAGTTAAAACTCTTTGATTTTGATTTGATTTTGATAATGCTTTATTTGTCACATAGTCAGAGACCAGTGAAATTATGCCATCTCCTCTCCATACATATACAGACATACATACAATGTAACAGGGGGTGAACAGGACAGGAGACGGAGCAATTGGAAAAATACAGCATAACATGAGGAAGGGTAGGAGGGAAAAAGCAACCCCCAAACTATGCTCCTGTAGAGCACAGTGTGGGAACATAAAAAAACTCCTCAGCACATAAGCACATAAAGAGTCCACGTTACAACATGAAAACACACGACTGGCAACACGGTAGGGGAGGGGGGGGGTTGAGTAATCCAGCAGGGCATCAGGCATCTGGTCCTGCAGCCCTTATCGGCGCTGGTCGCAGACCCTTCCGTCTGACTGGAGGGTGCAAAGCGGCGAAGGCGTGGGTTTGGGGGAAGGGCTATGGTGAGTGCATATCTGTATATATGTGATAGTTCGTGGTTGTGTATGCCTGGAGATGCGCTCCGCCCGTCACACAGTCTAGGTATCCCGGGAGACAGCAATGCGTGTACGATTGAGGGTGGATTATCACTGACCAATGGAGTGTCTTTTTCAGGTCGAAAATGATTAGTTTTGCATCTGGAAGACGCATTATTTCTGGGGTAAGATTAAAAGAAAATTACTCCTCATCAATTCAGCTTGTGTAGAAATAAAAACAGATAAAATATTGTATATATTGCAATAAAATAGTCATGATGGTATGTGCTTTTATCTTTAATATGTAACCAGGTTCCACTATGGAGATGTCTTCAGCCGATAACCAGAGCACCAAACTACAGGACAAGAGCTCAGCTGCTGTTTCATTCTCAGGCCTCCTCAGCGCTGATGCCAGCCAGACAAACTTCCACCAACAGATTGTTGAGCATCAGGCCTGTGAGCTGGCCTGCCTCTCATTTGTGTCACAGTGACTCACAAGGCCCTACAGAGAGAGGCCAAAGCAAAGAGGGGTTTAGTTTGAGGGCCCTCACTCAGGCTCCCAAACCAGCTCTGTATCTCAGTTTCTCTGGGCTCATCCCGTTCCTATCTGCCCCTCTCCTGATGGCAACCACTCAGTCCTTTTACCCTGACATTGCATTCGCTCAAGTGGTCTATGGAGCCTCTATAGTGTCCTTCCTCGGCGGTGCCCGATGGGGGTTTGCCCTCCCTGCTGGTAGTCCTGCACAGCCGGACTGGATGAACTTGGGGAATAGCGTGGTACCTTCACTGCTGGCCTGGCTGGCTCTGCTCTGCAGGGACAACATTGCAGAGGGAGCTCTGGTAGTTATAATGGGACTGGGCCTCTCTCTGCACTACGACCTGACCCTGCTGCCGGGCTACCCCTCCTGGTTTAAAGCCATGCGAACTGTCCTCACTCTGGTGGCCACCTTCTCACTGGTAGCTACTTTGATGATTAAACAATTCTGCATGAAGAAAACGATTAAAGAAATTCAGGACTGATAAGAAATGACAGTTTGTACCTTGAGCCACATGGACATAATAAAGTTTTAAATTTAGTGCAGATCTGCACACAGTGTGGTGTTTTCATGTCACATCCAAAAATACAGCTTTCTTTTTACTTCTATAAAAGCTTTAATCTGTTTTGGGGAAAATGTTACATGCCGACATATAGGGTTTTCTGGCTTACAAATGCAACATGCAAATAATTGTCAAAACATCCAATATAAAAACCAAGATTCTGCTATGTATGCAATGTTTGTATCAGCCTTTTCTCAAAACATTACTAGAATAATTTTACACATGCAACTATGAGACAATTGGTGACCAGTGTGACCCTGTGCATGTTTTTCTTTTCCACTGTTGTATACCTCCAGACCTATTTAAATAAAACCAGTTAGCTTATAGAAGTTGGAACACTGCTTTCTTAAGTTTGTTAAAGATTATATTTTCCTGCATGTAGTTCTGCAATGAAATATCTTCACCCATTAGTTTCTCTGTCTCTATGACTCTATTCTGACTAACTCCACTATATACGTAGAGTCCTATATTTCTCCAGTTATATTAAAATGATACGTACTTAAGTCAAAATAACACTCGAGTTTTCCAGCTTGACGTTCATTGTAAATGTTTACTGTAAAATCATGGGTGCTGAGATTTATTAATAACATGTTTCTTGCCCTGAAGGTTTGCTACATAAACAGATAAACAACTTCTGGCAAACAGATGCATGAAGATCCAAATAAAAAGGTCACCAAAGAGTTTGTGACAACAGCTGAACTATATTTAGTTCAATTTTTATTTAAAAAGAAGCCACAAAATATCAAATGAAATTCTTACAGAGCAAGTTCTGTCGTTTTCCTGTTTGTGCAGAATTCTTTTTCTTGCCAACTTATCCAGTCAACTCAGAAAGTATTTTCATGTCATTCTTTGTACAAACTGAGAGCGATGTTTACAGTTAAGATCTCTATATTTACCCAAACAAGACTGCAAGACAGCAATCATACCAGACCGATCTGTCATAACAGACCTTACAGTACACACATCATCTTCACTGTGGTTCCTACTAGATAACTAAGTGAATACATTTAAGCTCTCTTAAATGAAGAAAAGGGGGAATGTAGTTTGATTTGAGCCTAGCATGCAAATATTGAAGCTTAATTGAAGTTTATTAAGTCTGAGAAGCAAGCAATAAAAGGCAATAATGCTGCAGTGTCACATAAATGAACTGGCTTTTGAGAATGCATTTAAGTATAGAAGAGGAAATACTGTGTGCTTCAGTCATTACCAACATCCCAAGAACGTACCATTAAGAAGGTAACACATTTTTAACATGTCCACTTTCTTATAATAATCATGTTCTGAAATGTATGTAGAATGTAAATCGTAGTTATTTCTGGTGCCTCTGATGTGTGAAATGGGAGAACAGGCTTCACTTGCTGGTATTTAGGAGGAAATAGTGACTTAGAAGCACTATAATTTCTTACAGTATCATATATACAAAAATAAACCAGTGAAAATCATTGTGTTACTGCAACTGCACTGATTTGACAACAGTGGTGTGCTGTTCAAGTAGATCAATATTTTTACAGAAATCATGGACCTTTGGTTCCATTATGAATAGGCTCAAGTGGTTTGATAAATATTCAGTCCTATTAAACATTTCTTAGGAAATAGGAAGAGGAAAAACTACAAATCAGTGCTGTCACATCTTATCCCGAAACAGTGTTCACAGTCCCCACAGGACTCTTCACAGAAAGTTCACGGTTACATCCAGGGCAGAGGTCCTCAGCAGTGAAAAAATATCCTCATCACAAGACTCATTTTGTCTTTTAAATACACACAAATGGGAAAATATGAGTGCTAACGCTCTGATTGTAATGTAGAAATATCAGAATTAAAAAATAAAGGCTCATACAAATCCTGTAACAGTGTAAGGGGCAGCAGATTCAACAGTTTTCCAGTTTTAGATCAGCTGTCATAATCTTAAGTAAAAAAAAAAAAAAGCTAAATGTTGTGGACTAATGAAAGAAAAACATTATTGATCCATGGAAAAGTAATATTCATGGTCATGTGAAAGCAAACTTAGGACAGAAACACACATATGTGTTTCTTAAGGTGCATTTTCTTCACTTTATGCTGTTTCAAGATGATTTGGGCGCTGATATGGACGTTTGGAATGCGAGTATTTTAGAGCACAGCCAGCCCGCCATCACAGCGACTGGTGATCATGTTGCCAACTTCCGTCCACGTGTCCAAGTGAGGATCGTAGATCTCAACAGAGTCCACCGTCACTGGGGCGGAGAAGTCTCTGCTGGCGGCTCTCCCCCCGACAGCGTACAGCAGCCCGTTAACTGCCGATACCGACACTCCTGCGCGAGCTGTAGACATAGACGCGACCTCCACCCATTTCTCCTGTAGAAAAACAAGCACAGACGGGAGGAGAGTGTAAGGAAAAAATACTGAAAGCTCTCTAGTGACCTGTGAAAGTAACAATTTCCTTCACCTCTTCTGGACAGTACTTCTCCACCGTCTCCAGTGCACCCAACGCCTCATTCCAGCCGCCCACTGCGTAGATACAGTTATTAAGGCAGGCGACACCCACATACGCTCGCCTTGTGACCATGACGGGCAGCGCGCTCCACCTACGGGAGATGGGGTCATACACCTCAGCTGATCGCAGCTCCATTCCTTCGTCACTGATTCCCCCGATCACATATATAAACCCTGGTAGGGGATATCAGCATTCATTTAAGAAAAGTTTGTGAAGAAAAGCACTTCCTCTTACTAACATTGTACACTGGATGACACATATTGATTTAAGGCACAGGTAGAGAGACAAACCTTGTAGCTCACAGCAACCAAAGTAGTAACGTGGCACTGCCATGCTGCCGATCACCTCCCACTTGTTCTCCTCTGGATCGTATCGCTCCATCGTCTTCCCAATCTCAGAGCCGATCCAACCACCTGACCAAGAAAAGAAGAAAATTATTGAGTAAATAACAAAGATGTATGAGGGACAACATCTGTTTTGTTTTGTTTAAGTTAAATACAAATTGTCCTGGTTTTTCTGTTCTGATATTGATGAGATTGTATCACCTAATCTACCTCTGTAATTGCTGGAAAATGTTTTGTTCATTCTGAAGCACACCACAATCATTACATGTCTTCTTCCATAAATGGTGGAAGAGCCTGTAATTTTTGCATTTACCGAGTGCATACAAAGCTCCATGGCAGGGGCAGACACCAACACCACAGCGAGGAAAGTTCAGAGACGCCACAGCAGCCCACTGTTTTGTCACTGGGTCGTATCTCTCTGTGCAGTCAAATATCATTGAGTCTTTCTCTCCTGGTGGAGAAATAAAAAAAGGATTACTTGTCTGACGAAGGCTTCAAGGGGTTCTTTGAATTTGCACTTGAACACAACCATTAGAAGGTCTAAGCTCTCTTACCTCCAACCACATAGATCATGCCCTCAAGTACTGCCACTCCCAGCCCGCTTCTGGCCTGATGCAGGGATGACACAGTGGTCCAGTACTGGTTAAAGGTGTCAAAGCGCTCCACGCAGCTCAACTCTCGGCTGTCACTCCAGCGACCGCCCTGCAGCCGAGTGAAGCCTCCTGTGTAGGGGAAACAAGGATCGATTCAATAGAAATTCAGATATTTCTCATTTGTAAAATATCAGGTACTGTCTTAATTCAATTTGAAATGATACAACAGGGAAGTGATCTGAAAAAGAACCTATAGCGTAGAGGTATTTCCTGGCTTTTCTTCTTGGTCTCATCTTGGATGGTTGTAACTGACTGTACATCTTGTTTTCTTTGGGAGACTTTGCAACTTCAGTGTATTCCTTCAGCAGAGTCTGCAGTGCCACCCGCAGGCTGAAGTCTGTAATACCTTTATTGAATGATAAAGAAAGTTACAGCTGTTGTTTACAATGCACATTTTTTCATTTTACAGCATTATTGTATACCTAAATTATTGTGTAAAAATGTGAAAGGGGAGTGAATTTATTTGTTATTGTTTTCTTTACCTTCTATGTACTTGAAGAGTCTCTGTGGGGAGAGCAGAGGGAAGCGGACTGGTTCCAACACCTCTACCACATGTTTTTTCCTCTTTGCTACATCCTGGAGAACCCAGTCCATGGCTGCAGTAAAAACCTGGTACTCATCTTCAATTCTCAGCTCTTCACTTCTCAGCAGCCTCACCATCTGATCCTTTGTCAGGCCCTTAAACTCATCTGTGATGCACACCTAAAGGGAGGCAGTCAGGTAAAAAAAACCTCATAGCATCAATCTTAAACCCCAGCTAAATACATTGTAAAAAAAAAACAAAAAACTTGGGAACAATTGGTGGTATTTTGTGAATGTGTTATAAATAATATCAACATAAGAAAAGATTAAGTGCACATCTAGTTTTAATTTCCAGAGAAAGTGACGTCTGGCACCTTTTATTGTTTCATACCTCCAGAAAGTGAACATGGATGTAGTTCTCAGTGAACTCCAGCATTTCCATGCAGGCAATCTGCTCCAGGAACTGAAAGATGCCCACACAGTTGGACGGGTCCATGTGCCCCTTAAGAAACTCTCCACAGATTGACACCACCTCGTTCAGCTGCAGCATGTCTGCCGCCACCATCAGCTCCTGGACGTTCTCAACTGTCACACTTATCACACCTGAAAGGAAAGGTAAATACTTCCATTCAGAAAATGACACACAATTATCAAAGGCATTATAAAAGATGATGGTGGGAACATGATGACAGATGCAGACCTGTGTATATGAAGTCCAGCAGAATCTCAAAGACTTCAGTTTCCACTCCAAGGATCTGAACCTCCTCTTTATCTGCCTCCCTCATCCCCCCTGAAAACAGGGCGGAGAAGTAGGGGCTGCTAGCAGCAAGCACCAGCCGGTGAACTTTGAAGACCTGGTTGCCAATCTTCAGCCCAACATCACAGAAGTCAGTGCACTGCCGCATCTTGTTCATCTGGGCCAGGATGATCCTGGCATAACGATCTGAGGCCAGAAGAGCCTGCTCCAATGACTGAGTTGCCATGGTAGCAGCAGCATCACCACCACAACAAGTGGATGTTGACACAGAGATGGTGGACATGGCAGCGGGGACAGGTCTGTTTTGACATGGAGGCAAGTGTTCCCAAACCCTCGTCTTTAGTGAGTCCGAGTATCAATCAAGCCTGAAAGACACATCAGTTGTTTGCATGAACACCAAAACACACAGTCACTGACACATTTGACTGTTGTGTAACAAAACAAAACAGGGGCGATGTCGGTGATATAAAAAGCCACAACCGTGTAGGAAACGGCCTTTTAGACTGTCTCAGGGTACCGCACCCTGATACAATCATAATAAGTGATTGTCCGTTACCATGTTGCTATATTAGATATAAAAACACACCTTACGACACCGTTAGCGCCTCATGCTAGCAAACACAGCTCACTAGTGAATTAAACATCACATTAATCAACAAATGGTCAACTGAAATCTTACAACTTTCTTTCTTGGACACCACAAGTGTCACCTAAGAAATACGGATTTTTAAGGAAGAAAACAAGTAATTGTTCAGTTTGTTTTTAGCCGTGACATACCCAATAAGTTTACTGTTGATGGTGCAGGCGGCTACTTCCGTCACCCTGCAGACTGTCATCCTTTTTTCTGTGTCGATTACACTGGTCTAGAAGTTGACTCTAGACGTGACTAGCCGATCTCCGATCATGCGTCTTCTGTGGGTTTGAGTCTTCAGTAGTCCCTGTTGTCAAACTTGCCGCACACAGCACATTACATAACACTAAGGTATGTTCTTTTGTGTTTAGCACAACTTTTAATATCAATGTTTCAACCTTTCTTTGGTCGGTCTACCAAATTATTCAAGCCACGTTTGCTGTGACGCCAAACGCCAGATGGCAGCGTTGCCTTTGAAAAATCAGTGAGACAACTGAAAGTCCTTGACAACAAGCCACATAAACCTACCATGTAAATTATCATTGTATTCTTAGCATGTCAGTCCCTAGCAGAATGGTAATTTTAGATGTAGCTATCCTGCACTGTGTTGGCTGTGACCTCTTTCACTGGAGATTTAACAAAGCCTACAATCTGAATGTAGCCTACACTCAGACAGTGGCAATGGGTTGTCCAGTTTGTTTTAATCAGCAGCTTGACATTAAATGAGTTTAAACATTATGGAAACCTGTTATTACACACAGACCTCTAGCAATGCTTTGGCCAATTAGACCTGCCTGGTGATCTAAATGAGGTGTCAACGCCTGTGACAGTTATAAAAAAAAGTCCTGTAACTGTCACCTGACTTGATTTTCCTGCTATTTCAATGTGTCACCTAAAAAAAAAAACAGCCAGTGGTGTGCTATATAATACGTGTTGGCACTGACGATGGCCAATAAAACTGAAAGGTAGATAACCAACGTGCCAACTCGGCCAGCCCTTTCGCTACACAACTGGTTAACTTTCAATCTGGTTGCCATGTATTGTTAAGTTTCCAGTGTATCCTGTTTCCCCAAAGGGAGTCTAACAAGGCCATTATCTGAGTCTAACAATGAGCTTATTGGATACAGCTTAAATAGAGTCTTAGTAAGCTAACATAAGGTAAAGCTCACCTTTTGAACTGCAAGAGCTTTGGAAAAATCAAGCCTGTTTCCTATCTCGTAAATGTTGCTCCATTATGCAGCCAAAAAAGACGAGAACATTTGGAACTAGATTTAAATTGTAACTTGTCCTCCCCAAAAGACAAACATGGAGTTTGTGAACATGGAAAGCATCATTGGTTAGCCAAAGAATAAGGGATGACAGTCTCGGTCATAGCACATGAATGAACTATTTTCAGTCAGAAGTAGAAAACAAAGAAATGTTTTCATTAAAAAAGATTAGAATCTATTTAGGACTGTCATTTTTGAATAAATCCGTTTTAACCTCAACCTTATAAAATATTAATGGTGCTACATTTTTTGTCACACAACAAAAAAAGGGTTTCAAACTGGACGTTGAACTTATTATTCATGATTCTCAATATAGTGTTACAGTAACTGTTCATCACAAGCCTGATTCATGTGTTAATCACCTTACTTATTTTTAGCAGTCATCAGGTGATCAGTGGTATTTCGTTTTCAAGAGCCTCATTGGTGTTTCATTGAAGTATGACAACATCCTCTCTTCAGTCAATGGATGATACATGCTGCTTTGAGAGAAACACGTTCTCTACAAGTCCAAGTTGGCTGATCATAGCTGCTGACTTCATTGCTAGAGGCAGACAACAGGCCTCTACTGAATCCTTTAAATTCCCCTTAATAACAAAGTTATCATACATTATCCCTATCATTTAGGTTTTATGTGTCTCATTAGGAATATAAAAGTGTTAATTCTTTTGTGCCTTTTGTTCATTTTGCTGTTGCCTGGGCAGGTGCCTCCTGTAAAACAGGTCTTAATAAGTAGGTTAGGTGCTCAAATGAATTTGAATGCAGTGACACAGACCTCTTGAGGCAAACTAGGTTCTGTTACAGTGTGATTTTTTTTTTTTGCCAGAGCACTGCTGTTAACTATTACTTTTTTCTCTTATAGGCAATGTTTTCCTTGTCCTGATCATTATAATTATTTTCACTGATCACCATGTCTCTTCATTGCGGTGATGGGAAGCAGCAGGGTGTTTGCCTTGCTCCCAGAATCTCCCATGTAGTAGGAGAAAAGAAAAATAGTGTGAGGGTCATCCTATGGAAAGTGGTCATCATAATTGCCATTTTGTTTTAAGTGCAGGGTATGTATGTCTGACTTTTTCACCAGGGCTCTGTCTGCTGGCAAGATGTTGCTTTTACCAGGAAAGAAAAACATGTAGATACTGACAGCTTAAAGGTTCTTATGGGAGTATTTAGAGTTCAGAGATTTCTAAGTCCTTTTGATTGGATCTAAATCAAACCAGATATTGCAAAAATAAGTAATTACAGCACTTTATGGTTAGAGATGTATTATTATTGTTTCCATAAGATGACCATGACTTAAAAAACCCTGTTTTTGCAATCAGGGTACTGTATTTTGTGTTAACATAACATTCTTTCTTTTTACAAATAAACTGTTGTACATCTTATCTCCTCCTTTTGACCCGATATCACCAGAATAGGAGCTTGTCCTCACCTGACAGGACTTGTGAACTGTTTAACCCTTCCTTATCTATGCTGAGGTCACAGCCTACAGACAGTATTGTACTGTATTGACAGTATTGTATTGTACTGTACTACCTACAGGTATTGTACAGTATTGACAGTATTGTGCTTTCAGACCGAGCTGGATTCTGATTTGAACTCTGACGCTTCTCTATCATCTGCACGGGAGCCGGTATCTGTCTGTCAGTGTACAGTGGCACATTGGTTTGCTGCCCATGTGCCTGCTGGTTCCCTTTTTTAATCTATTTGAGAGTTGAACTCCCACAATGAGATTGCACTGCGAGATGAAATCATTAGAGAGGATTGTGTTTAGTACAATGTATTGGGTAAGTCACAGTATCAAACAAATCTTGAACAATGTTGAGTATGTGTCCAAAAGGAAAGTTAAGTGTCCTATGAACATGTTAAAAGTCAGATCTTGTGTCAGTGCCTAAGCCAGTCTCTGTCAGTCTGACAGATTTGGTTGTGGTTCTGGATTGGCATTTCTCCAGAATTGTTTGTCAGTAAGCAGTATGTTATCCGCTTGTCCGAGCTGGCTCAGTGTCACCTCTGATCTCAGTTTTATCTGAGCCCAATGCTTCAATCACCTTTACCAGAGGTATCTGAGATAATAAATGTTCTTTTTAGGTTTGGACGCATCCAACTTATTGACACCCTACTTTAATTTTAAGTTTTATCTTGAACTTTTGTAAAGTAAATCCTTTAATTTCACTTTAAGTTGATGTAAAATAACCTGAAAATTGAAATCTGAAATTCAATTAATGATTGCACCTTTAGCCACCTTGACTTATTAGATTTAGGATTAGTGATCTAATGTAATTTTGACTGATAATCTTATTATTAACACAGGTCAATAAAGCAATTGAGTTAAGGCCAGATACGATATTCATCCAAGATCTCATGCCTCTGGATATTGGAATAAACTATAATTTGGCATGTTTTGGGTTATTCTATTGTTATAATGAAAGAAATTGATTGAAAAATGAAAACAAAATTATCAGCAAACCTTCAAATCATTTGCATTCCAAAATAGGTTTGATGTTGATCATTTGCAACAATTCTCTGCTTGGAAACGATTTTCCATCTCAAAGTTGTATCTATTCATTACTTCATCATCAACAACTCGGTGAGAAATCAAGCTCTGCATCCAAATTCTTTTGTAAATAAATAGTCTTAAATAAAAATAAGACAACTACATTTTTGAATGTACACATCTAATGTTATATAGGCTATGTGACCAGATTTGAAATGCTGATGAACAGGATTGGTGCCAACAAAGTTTTGTTGTGTTCTTTTATACAGTGGCAATAAAGTGCCTTTCTATCAGGCTACACAGAGTTATTGTTTGTCCTGTAGTTGTCGCGATCTTAGAGAGGCTTCAAAGAAATGTGGAGCCTGTATGTTAAATGGTTTGGTCTGTAGCCTATGCTGCTTGGCAGGCAACAGTGTCTCTTGCCTTCAGCCTATAAGCCAGCTATAATGTGAGCTAGTAAAAAAAAAGAGAGAAAAAAATCCCTCTCTTATCGATTCTGCCTCCAACATAGCAACTGGACGCTGATTGGACGACTCGCGGCACGTTCTCGTCCTCCTATTGGCTGGCTGGGGAGCGTGAAAACGTTGGAATCGGACGGAGACAGAGGGGAGGAGAGAGACGATTGGTTGCGGCCAAACTGAAAGCGAAAACCTCCTTTTCTGAAGGCCTGCGAGACAGTTGATGGTGTGTGTGTATTTTCGGCGTGACTCCAGAGGTAATTTGTGCCGCTGCCTGCTCCCCCTCCTTCCCCAGCTAGGGCTTATTTAAATTGAGAACTATAAAGCAAAATAACTATGAATTTAACCGAGCGCAAGGAGAAGAAAGATAAAGTGAGGGAAGTGGAGGCCGACTGCATATGAATGAGAAAGGAAATGGCATGGGGGCTGTGTTTTTCTTAACTTAGATTGAACTCAGATCCGGGGGGTAAGGGAAATAGCTCGGAGTAGTGTAAACTATAAAATGCTGTTGAAGCAAATACTTTTGAGTTTAAGCCAGGTGGGAGTGTGTTTCAGGTTAAGGGAAGCAAAGCTAGGCCAAACTTGACCTCTACATCCTTCATTTTTACACCATCCTGTACAGGAGAGTTGAGAAATGCAGCTTTTGAGTACTTTCCCGTCCCTCCTTTTTTCCTGTCTACCCCACACGCTTTCTCTGCCTACTCTTTCCCTATCTCTGAAAGTCCAAGTGTGACTCAGCCCTGCTACAGTCTGCCATATTTATCTATCTCCGCCATATCTGGTCCTTTCTAGTGGAGCACACATACAGTCGGTCTGCCAGCTCTCTATGCTGACACAGGTAAGAGGGAGTAATCCGTGGCCTGGAACCGAGGCTCTTCCCCAGTACATCCTTGCCCTGTGTACCTCATTAATCCCTACCTAACATAGTCCTTATGTGGTGGTTGAAACAGGCCACCTGTTGCCCTGGTCACAGAGAGCCTATCAACATATTCTCACAGCAGCCCCTTTTCCTCTGAGATCATGTACACGGAGGAAAGCTAAATGCTGATATAGGCCTAATGCTTTTTTGCTAATTGTATTATTTATTAGGGAATATTATAAACTGCTATCACGTCATCACGCGTTCAGCAACTGAATAGACAGTGGATAATGAAAATCAGGAGGGACATGGAACCATATTTCTTGTTAACCAAACACATTTTGCTATATGGTAAGACAATAGCAGTTGAATGTTGTTGTTTTTTTGACCTTTTAACCTTTATTTGATAAGACAGCGGAAGAGAAATGGGAAATGTTGTTAAGAGATACTTAGATTCGACCCCACGGTCGCTCCAATGAGGACTATTGGCTTTGTACATTGGGCGCGGACAATAAAAGTTTGGCTTTTAGCGGTTGAATCTTAAAATTAGCAATCAACCTCTTTCGAGCTTACAGTAGCGTTTGATAGCATTACAAAATAAGATCCACAAATCCAAGCCAGCAACTAACTAAGCTAGTAATAAGTGAACTGATAACATTAACTGATTTAGCTGTCAGTACATGAGTTATCAAATATCTTGTAACTTACCATACCTTAAATATAGCCATGATTCTCCATCTGGATTTTCTTTGTTTACTTATTTTGGTTAATTGAGAAGACTCTGGAGGACTCCCTTCATAATTTTCAAACCTAGAACATAGTGGAATTATATTATAACAGCATTTACTTGAGCCCGATGTGTGAGTAATAAAGCTGCCATCTTAATATGGTGAAGGGGGCGGTTACTAAGGGTTAGCATCCAAATCAACCAGTCCACTATATCCAAAGGTTCACTTACCGTTTCTTTTGGATGGTGCTAAATTTAAGTTTGGGGAGATTTTGAATACATTTTGTTTAACCTCAGATACCATAATACTGTGACATGAAGTTTAGGAGACTAAACTAAAGCTAGCCCACATTTAATGTTTACAGTGGAGCTCATTCCTTTCTTAGGAACTTTGAAAAAGTTGTTTCAAAATACACCATGTTCCTGCTGAAATGGGTTTGATGCATAGTTTTCAAGTGACTCAACTGCGGCCAGACTGAGAAGGGAAAGGGCCTGCACATATCCTGCTATTGTCTTTATCGCTTCCTTTCTCTTCCATCTGTCCACAGCCTGTCCTCTAGTGCCCTCCCTGCCTCCTATCTCTGCTGACCCATGGATAAGCTCATCAGACGACAATGGCTCCACTAGAGACAGATGGTATGTTTTAATAACTAATTTTCTCCCTTTAGGCCAGCCTTTGCTTTGTATTTGCTAATATTTTCCCCATGTGATAAGATTAGTTGGAAAAAAATAGACACACGTCTTTGTTTAAGGTTACTTTAAAAGATAAAAAGTGACACTGTGCAGTCTCAGCAATTCACAGTGGGAAAAAAAGCAACAGATAACGCAGGTTGACAAAACCCTCATCAGTTTATTGTCTTTAAGCAAGAAAAAGGTCAGGATCTCACATTGCTTTGCTTCACCCGAGGAGTTTCCTCAATCCCCCAGTGGAGTTATATTTTTATAAGAGGCTTAATCATCCCCCTTCCATAAACTGACCTCAGAATTACATTTTACAGTTTCTCTGTACAGAGTATCTATTGTCCTCAAACTTGAAAAATGTGCCAAGTTCAACATGGATTCCTTTCCTCTTAAGCTATGTAGGCGGCATGTCATGAAAAACATTCATAGCTCGAGCAATGCCACAGTTCAAGTAATGGAGGCCGGATACTTCCGGACCTCTGGCAGTTCAAACAAACATCGGAGGCCACATAATACCGACACCACCAAAGAGAGTGCATTCTTGTGGCAAATGTCAACCTCTCATAACAGCATCACCGTCACTGCCATCATCGTCGTCATACATTGCAACAATAGAAATACTGTTGGATTGCACTTTCTTCAAGCTTTCATCTTGTGGCGTGTTTATAGAAAAAATATATATAGAATACAAAAAGCTTATACTTCTTTGAGTAACAGAATATAACATACAGTACTTCAGATTATGTTTCAATCAGCACATCAGCAGGTGTACATACATCTCCCTCCCCTTGCCCAAATGCATTTACCGGACTGAGCAGGGATGTAGTTTTAGCTCACTATTAAGTGCTTTGGTCAATGGGTCTAACATTGAGTATGCTCATACAATGGTATTCTACAGGATGTTAATGCTACATAATTACCGTTTGTGTATGAATGTCTGCTGAGGAAGGGGCAAATTGTCAAGATGCACCACCACTTTTTCACATATTCACACATGGAAGTTACCCAAAAGTGGTTTGGTCCACCAAACCGTTATAAAGGAAACAGCCTGTTTAAAGCACCATTTTTTTTTCTCCTCACAAATGCACTAAGTAAAGGTAAATGATGGAGTTAGATTTTTGCCTTTTTTCTTTTAGTGTGCAATGTGACATTTTGAGCACAATGGTTTTTTTAAGCACTTAAATGACATTTTGTAACACAATCATTGTCAAGGTGTGAATAATCTCTTTAAAAGATCCAAATTCTTTCAGTTACTACCACTGTTTTTCTTGTGCATAAAAATCACCTTTTCTCTGATTTTCACTTCTTTTTTAACCATTTCTCCATTCAAATCTGCTATTTGTGCCCCAATTCTTCACAGAGTTTTATACATGACCACAATAACAGGTGATTAGAAAACTGGAGTAAGTACATTTTGATTGGCTGTTCAGTCTCCAATCACGCTGCCACTGTTCATATGTTACTAGGGGAGCGGGGCAGTACAAGAAGAATGGCGAGCAGCTTCTCAGCCCCACACAGCTTTAAGAGATTTGTCTGCATTTACTTTAATGAACCTCTTTCTAAACCTGTTCTGCAAGTTATTTTAACTTTACTGGTGAGCAGCTTAGCTTTCATGGTAGGTTGCTAGCTCACTTATATGTTGCTAAATAAGAAAGCTAGTTGGCTTTCTTGATGATCTCCAGCTTCATAGGAAAGGCATAATTATCCATAATATACTGTAGGTCCTTGATGAAAATGTAATTTAAAATGTGCATTTACATTTTGTAGACAATTGAGAAATTGCAAATGAGCAAAAAAGTTAAGATGTTAGCATTTGTTCGATTTGTATTGCTCAAACTAAATCTTTACTTCCATGATAAATAACTTCTCTGTGTCATACTTTCATCAAATTGTTCAAAAGAGCACTCAGGAAAAGAGGTAGAAATATAACTCCATTGTTACCAAGCACATTCTCAACAATAGGTCACATTTTCAGACCTAAACAAATGCTAACTAGGGAAAAGGACATCTCTAGCAACAATAACTCTGGTTGTTAAAGTCAAATAAAGGTGCAGCACCTGATGTCAGAGAGCAATAAACTGGTTGTGAACATCCCTACCAAAATGTGTCCATTGAACAAATGGCGTCGAATGAAGTACAAAAAAAAAAAAAAAAAAGCTTAAACAGTCTCTTTGAAAACTAAACAAAAAAAAGTTCAAGCTGACATTCAAGTTCCGGTCCCACTTCTATTTGTGAAATCCCATTCACAAATACCGATGGAATCATTGTAGTGCAAAACTTTACAAAATGCACCTCGATGCAGTCATTCTCGCAGGATACAGTAAACAACATGTCTCTTTCCATTGGATTACATTTCTGGAGCGGCAGGCGGCAGCCCCGCTGTGTGTTTTGGAGTCTGTAAGAGTTTGTGTTCCTCCGCATGTTGCAAAGGTGTGGCTGCAGCTTTGGCGTGTACTGGATGTGACAGCCGAACATCCAGGGCATCATTGTGTTGCGCTAATGAGTGCAAGCGATAGTGCAGGACAAGGTCTTTCAGTGAGCAGTGGGCATCGTAGGGCTCAGCGAAGCCATATCCGTGTGGTGTGCTGTAGATCATACAATGCTTCACGTCTTCATTTACACTGTAATCAAATGAAGGGAAAAAAACACATTAGTGACACATAATTATGACATTTGTAATGTTCATCTTTTCTTTAGCTTTCCAAGGCGTTCTACTCACACAACAGAGCAGGCGTAGCATCCTTGTTTGCTGCTCTCTCGGATCAGGAATGTTCCTGGAGCTTTTCCTTGAAGCATCTCCTCTGCCTGCGTCCGGCTAATCTCACCAACAAACCAGCTCGTCTCCTCCTGATGCGGCAAATTCTTCTCATCTCCCTTCAGTACATATGTGCTGAAAAAAAATCAAGAGTGGTATTGTTACAGATCTGTTACAATTGTCTATTTCTTTGTGAAGTTAAAATCATTCTTAAGTATGGCATCTAGAAAGAATTTGCTCAAACTTACTCATCAAGGCTGTCAATCTGTGTCCCAAGCCAGTCATTTATGCGTTTCTGTCGTACGCCTTTGTGATTGAGCCAGCTGCAAGGAGAGGTGAAAAGAGACGTTTAATTTTAACTCCCATGCAGCAGCAGAATATTTTTTCCTTAAGGGGTTTCTCGCGATCAAGTACAAACAATATTCTGTCCCTACTTACTTAAGGTACTGGTCTCTCATGTTGCGTAGCTGGATGAGGTCAGGCCGCAAGCTGTTTATCTTCCTGTCTGTCTCTCTGTAGTCCTCCACCTGCGTTCTCAAGTCTTCCTCCAGATGGATTTTGCTGTCGTAGATCTCCCCGAGACGGCACTTCAGCTTCTCATAATTTATCAGAAAGCTAACAAGGGCCAGTAAAAGATCTCAGGTTAGAAAAAAGTCTAATCAGCATGAACCACAAAAGGTTGTTTTTTTTAAACACAATGTAATAAAGTACCTCTCCAAATCTTTGTCTGTTACTTCAGACTGATTGTTCCTCTCAAACTCCTCGCCGTAACGCTCCTGTTCGCGACACTGCTCCTCGAAAATCAGCATTGTCTCATTGAATGCCTCGATTGCTGTTCTTTTCATCTGGATCTCCTGCACCACAAAGAATATATCAGGAGAGTGAGGAATGTGATTTCTACTACTTAGAAAAAGTATTTTTCTCTTGTCACAGATATGAAAGATTATTTAAGTTAATTGAATAAGTTCGATTTTACCTGCGAGGTCTTTGTGAATGTTTCGTAAAGGCGATCAAACTCCTTTGACTTCTCTTGATACTGACAGTGAACCTCCTTGAGTTTTCTGCCGGCAACATCGACACTGTCTTCTTTCACCTAGAGTCAAAAATTACGATTAAATATGTACAATTCATAATATGAGTATTTAATAACATCACTGTTTCTCTACTTATAGTCTACTGATCCAAATAGTTTCTAACACTATCAAAAAATGATGCTGACCTGCTGGGAGCGGGGCACGGGATGTGTGAGCATCAGGTCCAGGGTTGCGTTGTACTCGACTAACGGATGGTGCTGATAGTACCAAATGAGCTCCACTACTGATGTGAACGTGAGGGGGTCCGAGAAGCCATACTTCCCGTCACGGTGGTATATCTTGATCAGCTTGTTGTGTCCATCTTTCCTGAATTAGCAAAGCAGAAATTTAGAACATAAATGTCAAATCAAATTGATATTTGTAGCAGTTCTTTTATGGGAGAAATTATTTTATCTTTTCGTATTCTGCCTACCTCAATGTGAGCGTGAAGTCTCCTTGCAGCTTTGTGGATGCGTCACGCACCAGAAAGGAACCATCAGGTGTGTCCCGGAGCTTCTCGTTCACTTCATCCCTGCAGGGCAAATCAGTTTAATGGTTATTGGATCTAACGTACCGTCAGATTAAACAATCAAACAATGTGTTCTTAGCAGGCGGATGTGTTTGTTTGGATGATTGCATGCTTGTTCTTTACCTTGTTATGTCTCCCCAATACCATTCAGCGTCCTGAAGCGAGTACACAGGTGGAGAAAGGCAGTTGTTGTTCATGGTGGCGGACACTGGCTTTGCTGACCTGGGAGGAAGAGCTAGAAGCAAATGAGGAGGAGAGATAAGAAAATGAAATGCAAACCATCAGGAATGCTGTTTCTTAGACAGACATCCAAGAAAAAAAGATCTTTACTGAGATAAAGCTAAGTACTGTAAACAAAACATGTACATTGTTGCTATCTGTGTGTGTGTGTGTGTTAAGGAAATAGTGCTCTCCCCCAACACAGACTCAAACACTCTGTCACACCCTTGCTTGATGGAGCCTGTCATGATCTGAGGACAAGCCCAGGCATGTTTCCAAGAGATATCAGTGTCAAATCATTTCCAAATTCTTAAGTGCGGTTAGCACTAAAAAAGGAAATGTGGCAGTTGGTTCTCATTTTGTGAAACCCATCAGTCAACAACTGTGAGGCATTTTTTCCTTTCTTTAACCAGAAATGTTCAGAACTAGGTCTTCATTTGCCTGCAACCCTTGCAAAGTAGAGCTTCTGAAGTTTGCAGCAGCCTTTGGCACTGTCCTGAATTGCATGAAAGGCATTACATAAACCAGATGTTATATTTTCAGCCTCTTGGATCACCCCTCCCACTACTTTATAATGATTGCACGCTTACAGATCCTCTTAAATTTTCCGTCAACCTTTAAGGAATAAAATCTGCGAGCCTGGCCGGAAGATTAAGCGTTTTCCTAAAAATAAAAAAAGAGAGCAAACCGCATCAAGAGGAGGTGAAGGGCGATATATTTCACTGAAGGACAAAAGTGCCTTTCATGAGTCAGTTAGGTAGACTACAAGAGCACCCTCAGAGAGGAGAAAATGTGGGTTTCTCCCACCATCCGCTCTCCCTTTTTTCTGACCTTAAAATAAACAAAAGGCAGGTGCAGCAGCAGCACAGTGGAAAGCACACAACGAAAAGCTGCGGCTCCTGAACTCAGCAAAATTGAATCTGCACCACCACCAACCCCCTCCTCCTCCTTGTCTCCTGCCAAGAAACTCTTCTGGCTTCCAAAACCCACATACGCATACCAGTACAGACAAGAGCCATGAGATTTAAGTGTGGAATAAAAAAAAAATCAAGCCAGTCACACATAGTCTGCTTTTGCAATGAATTCTATCAGAAAACACCGAAAATGAACACAGGAATTGCCACTAAATATCTATAATATGGACTCTAACCAGGAGCAATTCTGTTTGTTCTTCTGTTGCGTCAGTATTTATTTAATTCCTGTAAGTATTAACAGTCGTTGTCATTTATTATCAGAATTAAACAATATGCACATCTTATCAGGTTAAGTCAAAAATAATTAGGCTAGGTGGTAACGGAGAAGAAGACAACAGGCTTGAAAACCCGACATAAATGTGTTGTGATGTTGTTGGGACAGTGCAATCGCACCGAGGTCAGATGACAAAGGTAAATAAAAAATGAAGTGTTGTATTAGCTGCTGGAGTTGAGTCATGAGACGAGCTGTCTGGTTTGCTTGCCTCTAGCCTACTTTGAGAGCTAGCACACAAATTAAGCACGGCTGGCTGCAGAGGAGAACAAAGCGGTCGTTTCATGCGGTGCTCATTATTAACGCACACTCAAATCTATTCCCCTTTCAAATGCACCCTTTACAATGTCATACATTTTACGTAAAGTCTTTGGCTTAAGAGGAGATGCAAAAATCGCCATGCATTTCCGTCCAAGTTTGACATATGTGCTGGGACAAAAGAAAAGAAGGCAAAGCCGCTGCGCCTGGTCCACAGAAAGGTATTACGTAATTGGCAAGTGAATTGCGCTATGCATGCCTGGGCATAGCCACAGGGGGAGCGCAGCACCGAGGACCCGGGCATTATAACGTTTTACTGACACCTGCAAAGCACTTGTCAGGTGCCAACTTTATCACAAATCTTGTAAAACATAATGCCAACAAATAAAAGGGTCGGAAAAGGAAGAACACGTTTCCCGAACCCCGTATATCAGACAATGGCTGCATTTAACCCTAAACGTACCTGGTGGTGCTTGATCCATTTCGATGTAGAATAAACCTTCGGAAGGATAAACCATTCCTGTTTCAAAAAAGTAGTCCAGGTTGCTGTCTTTGTTGTTGCTGCGTGTATTTAAAAGAAAATGCACGTTTCTTTTGCCGCAAATGAGACTTAAACAGGCTGTAAGACACTCGCAGAGAGCCTACAAAGATGCAGAAAAGGAGAAGAAACTCCTTCGATTTCGAGTCCATAAAACATCCCAAAGTCCAAATATATTTTGTCAACACAGTCTGGAGATGATTTTTTTTTTTTCTAAGAGATTGTCAGATCAGGCTTTCTCCCTGTGCGGCGGAGCTCTACTTTATTTCATCTCGGAAGTGGAGCGACTTTAAAGGGCTGTTCGTAACATCATCTTGGCACGGTCCATTATGGTCATACAGGAGGGGGGTTCTTTTTCCATACAGGCGTCATTGAAAAGTAAAATACATCAATTAAAATTTAAATTGCAGAGTTGGATAAATAGAAAATAGTCAGTTTGATACACAAAAAGACGTGTTTATGACGAATTACACGAGCAAACGTGCTAAATGTGCGACAGCAGTTACCCCTACACTGTAATGGTACAGTCCAGACCGTTTCATTCACTTCTCAAGCTGCACTGTAACAGCTGAAAAATTCCTTTCAGGGCATGAATGGAAAAGAAAAACCCTGGTCTGCAGGCTTGAATGATTAAATCAGAGCATGAACTATAACTTTAACCTTATATAATAGTAATGCTTTTAAACAACTATATATAGGATATTAAGCAGTTTCTGCTACTTTGGCTTTGCACTCATAAACTGGTGAATGGATGGGATGCAAAGACATTACAATTTTCTTTAGGCTTTGAATTAAACTGTCTTCAGTGGATTGGCCTCCAGAGAGCCCCAGACTTAAACTCTTTGTGTCTGATAGAGAAACCTGCCTAGTTGGCAACTGTTTATTATATTCTTGTTGAGCTCGTCAAACACGTTCAGCAGCAAAAGTGGCACCTTGACTGCCACTTGTAATAATTGCAGCTCTGAGATGATTCTGTCGAAGACACGAAAGCTAATAGCATGTGTGTTAACAACATTACACAAAGAATGTATTATTTTGTAATGAGACATGCTGCTGTTTCCTTCTTCTTGTGCTAAAAATTGGTATGAGTAACTATCTTCTTATGTTCATGTTGGATGAATACATGCTTTGTGTCCCGTTCATGACACAGAATGACATTGTGCTATAAATTTAAACAACCAGGGCCTCTTCCACCAGCTGACATTAGTGGCTGCAAGGAGAGTGAAACAAGGCCTGCATGGTCAGAGGTCTGTCTCTGTTGGTGTCCGGGCGTTTATGGCTGGTCCCCTTTTGACCCAAAGACCGAGAGTCAGGGAGGTAAATGCCTGGAGCATTCCTTTTTTCCCATCAGAGTGACACTTCTTTCCTTTGTCCAGTCTGTGCCCACAGACAACACAAGCTTTACCATGATGCACAGCCAAACACAAATGTTGGCAATTTGGCATTTTTGTCTGCAAATGCAGTTAGACTTGCCAAATGGTATTTGTGGGATGATTTCATGTTTCTTTTACATCCAGCGTATGACAGGTATGTAATTGTGTGGGTGTTTGCACACTAAATGTGCTCACGTGTGTCAGTGTGGTTGTAATGTTTGAATGCTAGTGCCTTCCTTCAGTCCCTCTTTAAGAAGCCTTGATGCCTGTCACGGCATGTGACTTGGCTACTGCCCAACCCCCCCTTAAGTTTGCCTTTCTGCCCTCCACTGGGTGTCAGAAGACCACAAAATGTGCCCCTTTAACTTCTGGGTGTGACCTCTGTGACACATTTCACTACCCTGTCCTCCTCAGCATTGCGGCTCTACACACGTCAGTGATTCTTTGGCATGATGAGCTCCTGTCTTTAGGCCTAGTGTTTGGGATTTGTTGCTGTTATGACCAGTACTCAAAAAAGCCTAAAAATTTGGGAATGTGCTGTGTATTTCTACAAGTGCCTCACTTGCGTTGTGTGCGTGCAGTGGCCCCAGGTGATGGAGGCCTGACTCGCAGAATAAAACCTTTAGGCTTTGCACCCCAGAACCAGGCAGTCCTGATGGGATCAGTGAAGGCTAATCGTGAGATTAACTGGATAGGCTGATACGGCAGGCCTGCCAGCTGCCTACTAGCTGATGTGACTCATCTCGATACCGCAATATGCCACCGGACTGTGGGAGTGCTGGGAAACACTGCATGAGTTTTAAATTAATAGACAGATGTTTCTCTGTGCTTATAGATAACAATTCAGCTGTGAGTTTGTTGACAATTATTTGGCAACTTAGACTGCAAAGGGTCTATGGTAGGCTGCTAATAAATGGAGAGTAGGTGTTGGAAATGTTAGATGATTTCTTTGAATGCTATTTGTTGTTACTTTTGTTGCTATCTCTTTGTCTCCCTGTCTGGGTCTGTCTGTTTATTTGTCTCTATCCATCTCTCTTTATCTGCCTCTCCCTCTAACCCATTCATCGAGCAGATAGCTGTCCGACAATGTGTCTGGTTCTCCTCCAGATTTCTGCCTGTTGAAAGGAAGATTTTCCTTGTCCGAGTTGCCAAGTGCTTGATCATGGTGAATGAATACAGTGTCCCCCTCTAAATAATAAAACTAACTGTATGGCCTATCTGTAAATAGTCAAAAGATAGCTTCTGTCATGATAAGGCAATATATTCATAAAAATTGATTGTCTGATGGATTGAAATACAAATGAGAGCTTGAAAGAATGGCAGAGAGAATTGTTTATTGTTCCCTAGCTGTTATTAGGGTCAGTGGTTAAGTGTGTTGAACATAAACTCTGTGTTGAACTGATGGAAAGAGCTTTAATCCCCATATTTAAGAGTGTTAAATGTATACATGATCAGCCCCCTGCTGTCTTTCACTTAGCCACACTAAGTCATAACACCCAGTTTTTGTGAAATCAGCAGAATAATCGCTCCGCTTTTTAGAATTGTAGAGTTAATGTTTGTTTAGACACAGCTCATTAACTGTGTCAAGGAATGTGTATAGCTACTGTTTTCATATTTCCTGAAACCGCTTAATGTAGGTCACATTTTATCAGGATTTGTTTTTTGTTTGTAGGCCATCATAAAAGGCTCAAAGACACAACATGGCAATGTCAGGGATTAGTTCAGTTCACCAGTGTCTGTATTTGTGTCATGGTCTCTCATTGTAAACCCTGGATGAATCACACATCTCTCAAATCTTCTGTACTGTAGTGTGCTGCTATTCACGCCCATTGAAGGGATGCATAATGGCCTTGGCAGGGCATTCGACATTCACCATGGAGAAACTGTGGGGTTTCCCTGATCGGCGGCCAGAACCAGCACACAAAGCACGCAGTAGCTCTGCCAGAGGCAACTCAACTGTGGGCAGCAGTGTAGGGCGGCTATGGTCTGGCCCCCAGGACCCGGCCATTGTGGAAATGTAAGTGGGGACAGTGTCTGAACGGCTTGAGTTGGAACAGAAAACTTTGGATGACCAAAACTATGAGCTTCAAATAGCAGGGCCCTGGGAAACATAGCTTGTTCTTTTAAGGAGGTCACTGAGAAGCCAGAAAGGAGGGGAAAAAAACAGAAAGCCAATGTTTGGTAGAGGGAATGTCAAATTGGAGGATATTGTTACTATAGACATCAGCAAAAACTGACATACCATTTTTCCAAATGCTCCGCTCCCTGTCTTTCCTCTCATTTCTCTTTCTCTGTCCTCTGCATTAGCAACCATCGGTCATTGCACTCATCAGCTGTCACTTCATTCTGCCCGAGCCTAATCTTACTAACCGAGGTGACAACTGAGGTACTCCTGGCACTCCTGGTACTCGAGTTATGCTGAGGATGATGATCCCACAGTATCTGTGGCCTCTGTTAACCCACCTCTCTGCTTAAGTAGAGCCCCCAAATATAATCCTGACCATGAGGAGTGTTAGCAAAATATATCCATGAGATGCTTTTTTAAGCCCTTGTATCAATAGCTGAGATATAAGTTGGTAATAGGGCTGCAACTATGGGTCATATCAACAGTCCAATTAAATGTTTGTCATTTTTTTGACAATAGTCTATTTTAAATGTCAGTCATAATAAAAATGTCCATCAGATTCCACAAATTAAAAGAAGCAACTATAGACTGCTTGTTTGTTTGTTTTTGGACTGAAATCACACAGATGTTCTTGTATCATTTTATCCTTCCGGTTCCGATTCTGATATTCAGATTTGATATCAGCCAATGATAAGTACCCCAACAATACCAGCATTATGTATTATAAAAAAGAGAAAAAACATTGTTTGCTGAGATTTTGCTAGCTTTGGCTGACATTGCACCTCATGCCAGTTGATTTTTTTTGAGGGGGTGGGGTGTTTTTTGTATTGGATTGGTGCATTGGCATATCTTAAAAGACACTGTATACATTGTTTAATTTAAGGCTGATACAGATATTGATATGGTTACTGAAAAAATTAGGATGGTTTTGTATCAAAATGCAACTTTTTGTTTTAGGGAAAGTCTTATATAACTGATAAAATTTCTAATTATCTGAAGACAAAGAATGTATTATTTCAGATTCAGTCAACCCACCTTGAAATCAGAAGAACTTCTGTGACACCTCCTCATTTATGAGTCAACTATGAGTCTTCACAGAGGAGTCGTGTCAGTGAGGGAAGGATTCACGACTTGGAGCTCAGCGAAGTTAAGTAACTAGCAACCTCTCTCTCTCTCACTCTCTCTCTCTCTCTCTCTCTCTCTCTCTC
Organism: Tautogolabrus adspersus; assembly: GCA_020745685.1. Classification (NCBI taxonomy): domain Eukaryota; kingdom Metazoa; phylum Chordata; class Actinopteri; order Labriformes; family Labridae; genus Tautogolabrus; species Tautogolabrus adspersus. Next base: position 11,401,657 of record CM036544.1, read on the forward strand.
ACACACACACATACAAATGCACACACACACACAATCCCAGGCTTTCATGCAAAGCAAAATTGAGAAGCTGAGATCTCTTTCAAGCTTCTGGGCAGTTGCCCCCCTTTATATAAAAGGACACTACTTTCCAGGGCTACACAGCCATCACATCAGCACTATAACTCTATTAGGCACAGCTCCAGGACACACTAAGCAACCCATAGTCCACAATGGCATCATTGTCAGCGGGGATTGCGTCCCATTGTGGTCCATGCTACAGGATTTATTCCCCTCCTCCCGTATTTTGACCTTCACCTCTGACCTGGGCTGCCATCTCACATGCTCCGAGGACTGAGAGCTTGTGAGGCTTTATGCCTTCTACGTCTTAAATACTGCTTTACAATGACCCCAGCTTGCTAAGTGGCTTCTCGGCACAGCAGCAGTGTTAGGATGATTCAGGTTAATGTCAGTAAGGAGAGAGGAGGGGCTGGTGGAGGAGTGCAGAGTTGTGGTTGGACTGATTGACCCTTAGAAAAGGTCAGTTGGAAGGCATGAGAGTAGAGAAGCTGCCTAAATGGCTCTTTTCTCTCCTTTTTCTCCCCCTGGCCTGGGCAGAGGCTCTGTATGGTTATTTATGAGCATGTGGGAGAGTGAGAGGGGCTGCTGAGAAACCCACCAGCCCTCTTTGTTGCGAGGGCTGGGCTGGCCTGAGGTGCCTGTCATTGGTTCGGTTCTGTCATATATACATGCAGGTGCACGCGCTCACAAACACTATAAGGTTCCCCTCCCAGAGCTGCAAGGACAGAGGAGAGGACTCTGTTGCGAGGCAGATTTGGAAAATGAGGTGTGCTTCACACAATAGCTGTCAGCAGTTTGATAGATGCCACTCAGGCATCCAAACCCCAGGAAACTTCCAGAAAGTGGAGGCCATTGACATTAAAGCTGGAGGATAGTGTAGTGGAGTCTTGTTTCACAAAAGAATTTAAAAAAGAAGACAAATCCAACCTCGGCCCTTTGCTGCATGTCATCCCCCACTCTCTCGTCCCAACATTTCCTGTCTGTTCTTCAGCTGTTGCATCTAAGAAAGGCAAAGAGGCCCAAAAATAACTGAAAAAAGACCAAAGAAGTAAGAGATGTTTCTTTAGCTGTTATAATTATTACTTCATTTAGACAGCACCTGTCATACAACAGGATTAGTTCAAAGAGCTTAACAATAAAGTCAACCATAAAAAAAACAGGCAAATTAGTACAAAGTGCAAATACTGAATGAAAAAACCTACAAATCAAATTCAGAGTAAAGCAGGCAAAAAGGATGACAATGGAAATGTGCAAGGAGAAATAAAATATATAAAAGATGCTGTATCAAAGGAATGCACTAAAACAAATGTGTTACAAATAAAATAACATTTATAGAGGTCATTATTGAATGTAAGTATAACATCTGTTAAATGACACAAGTCAAGATATCATTTTGGATTTTGGTGTTTGTTCATTTTATTGCTCAAATTCAGGACCCATTTTTATTTAGTGTATATTAATTATTATATTGATGTGTAATGAGATGTGTTTTTTTAAGGATAAAGCCATTTTCACAAATACACTCCTGAAACATTTCAGGCAGACTGCCCCTGGAAACTCGAAAACAAAAAAGATAATAAAGCAATAAAGCAGTTTCATTGTGAGCATGGAAATCCTGCGAGGTACGGTCTAATGTTGTGCCACAGTCTCCCTCTCGCTCGTGGTGAATTTTCCTGAATATTTCCTGCTGCTTCCTCATATTTACCAGGGGTCTGGCAGGACACATACAGGTCACCCTGAGAATTTCAGGAAGTTTTCAGAATGTTGTTCATGTGTGAAAGCACCACATGACAACTCTCGAGTTTTTTTAGTATCATCCTGCTACTATTTTCTGCACATTCACAACTCAGCCAAGCCGTTTCTTCCAGTAAAAACATAATTTGATAGATTTTCAATAGTCGGATATTTCTTGTAAGATTGATACTCTGGAGAATAAAATCAGCCGTGCCTTCTCAGAATTGTAGAAAGTTGCCGTTCACACCAGCACAGCGCTCTGCCAGTGTAACACACCACTTTTTTTTCCTTTTCCCCTGACAAAGTTAAATTAAGCTTGAATTTCACGCTCAAGTCAAATGGTCATGATGTCATGGTTTGAGGACAGAATGACTTGGTTTGTCTGTTGACTGAGGAGGCCTATTCTTGCATGTTTGGGTGGGAGCAGAGCATATAATTGCAGAGCGGGATAGCATGAGGGGATGGGGGAGGGAGAGAGTTAGCACGCAACATGAGTTTTGGCCCACAGTTGCTGGTGTGGGTGCCAAACTTGTCCAGAGGGCTGCTGCTGTGTGTATCTGCTCACGATGCTAGTTTCTGCTCGCTCTGTTCCAAGACACATCTTTCATTTGCACACACTGAATAGCTTAAGGGAGCCTGAGGCAGTTTAGATCTGTCTTTTTGGACTTTTTGGGTGGTTGCCTGGCTCTATGAGTTTGTGAGCCAACGCAGGAGAGTCCGGATCTTTTCTGGACGTGCGAAGAAAAAAAAAAAACTCCTGAGTGTCCCATTGCATTGTTTAGTTGTCAAGTTAGTTGTTAGGGAGCAACCGAACTGCTGTACACGTGTTGCAGCCATTTGAGGATTACACTGATCCAAAAATCTGACAGTAAAAGAAGAGAATGTAAAGCTTTGTCGGCCTTTTCATATCCTCTCAGTGGGAGGTAGAAAGGCAAGGCCTCCAGACCTGGACTTGCAGTGGTGGGTGTTAATGGGAGGGGGGGTAGCTCTCAACTGCCAACCAGATGGACAACCAAGCCTTGTGTATTTAGGGAGATCATAAGGGATAACCTTGCAAAGACAGATTGACATTTTGCTGACAAAACAAACCTCCCCTGTGCTGCACGCAAGTAGCCCACTGCCCCTTTTTCCCCTTTGCGTGTGCACTCTCATGTACGGCCATACAAATACTTAAAGTGGTATTTGCTTACATAGGTCTTAAGGAAGTTATTCCAGCATGTGTTAAGCACTCTCCAAGGAGCCATAACAATAAGAGGATAGGACAAAAGAATCTAGGATTACACAACTCCTGCACAAACAATGTCAGCATCAGTGACCTGCGTTAAATGACACAACCTTGAGGCACGAGGGGAAACAAAGTAAACCCATTTTCTGCGTCATGCATCGGGATTTACCTTGATGCTTTAGGGCCTTAGGTTGGGATGTATGCTTCAGGATGTTAAGAACATCATCATCTGTTTGCTTTCACTTTGTGTACAGCTTTTCTGCCGTAATAGTATTAGACCACTTCTGAAAAGGTCAAGTGTTATGTATCCGCAGCTTTAAAACGAGTTACCCTCAATAAGTCTATTATGTTGAATTCATTTAAGGAACTATACGAGTCAGACCTGATCAGATTCCTCTACTTGACCCTATTTTGCTTTGTTAGTCAAAATAGTTTAGAACAAAAGGGTTAGAACAGAAAGTTCCCTGTCATAAAAAGAACAGAATAAATTGAATTATCAAGAGTCACTCTGCTCTTTAATCCTCTGTGCAACAATTTGAATAATCTCTGCATGATTTATGGAACATAACCTTCCTCTGTCCAAACACACACCACGAATTTACTTTATTAATACAGCTTGCAACAATGCTCCGTGTACCAAAATACTGATTACATTTGTTGTCATAACATCGATAGCAAATTTCTGTAATCTTTCAGTTTCACACCTGCGCTCTGTGGCTGCTTCAGTCAATCCAGTACGAGAGATTCAGCGCAAGACACGACTGTAATGTAAAAGTGCTGACTGCACAGACTCAAATTGTCATGGTGACCCGTAAAAATTGTGTCAGAGGCTGCTTGGTCTTTTTCCTCTGCAGAATAAATGTCAAATTGAAATTAATTATTATAACATGAGCACAGTTACATAAAGTATTGCCAAAGTAGGTCGTATTATCTACAGTCTCATTTAGTCTTACTGTAATAACAAAAATGTTTATATTACATTACACTTTAGATATATTCACTTTGCAACGCTAGATTCAACCACATCAGTTCCCAACTAAGTTCAGTCAGCCAAAGAAGAACCAACCATCAAAGGCAAATCATAAAATGTAATTATATATCAAAGAAAATGTATATTGTAAGAGTTTTGTGTAAATATAATGGTGAGAACAATAGAGGAAAACCAACAAAATCCAAAGGGATGTATCTCTTTGTTATTGGATTCTGGTACCATTTTATGAGGGTGTAATTAGAAGAAGTCTGTTGAGAAAGTTGGATTTTCTCACCCTTTCTTACAGTTTCTTTGTTTTTATTGTATGTCCCACCGCATAGGTCTGTTTGACACATGTGGGACACCAGAAAGTTAGGCTGACAGTTTGTATATAGTCCGTGGATTCAATGATTACGGAACATTTTAACTTCATAGTGTCACTGATTTGAATACATTTTAATCATAATATTAAAGGGTTCATCCAGGTAAGTAGTTTTCAACGTGTTTCAATCTGGGGAGTCACAAATTCAGGTAAAATAAGAGTGAGAAAAAGGCAAGCTAATGCAAGGAGGTCAAAATGTTTAAATGACACAAACTTGGGGCATGAGGGGAAGCAAAGAAAACTCATTTTGTGTGTCATGCACCAGGATTTACATTGATGCTTTTATTGGCTTAATTAAAGAAATTATTAACATAAATGGTTTATGTTAAAGTAGCATAATGAAATTTAAAAGGATAGCCCTAATGCACATTGTACTGCCCTTTCGTAGAAAGCCCCCTGGAGTCATGTCTAAAATGAGCTTATAGAATGAACTCAATCCTGTTTGGTCATCTAACGAGGATAGAGAAGCTGCCCAGGGTCTAAAGGGCACTTAAGCTTGTATGACCACCTTTCTTTGACAATTATGCCTGTGACGAAGGACTCACTATCAACACTGGAAATGTCAAAAGGTAAACGGGTCACTAACTGCCTGTGCCTGGGGTTTAACTGGAGTGATGTAGTAGTGTAAAGGGATGTTTAAGGACTTGCAGAGACAGCCAGAAAAACAAACAGACTTGCAGGCAGGGAGGCAAACACATGCAGTTGTAACAAAGGAATCCTGAACAACACATGGCCGAAAGTTTATACTGCATGTCTCAGTTTGATTGCACTCATCATTCTCAAATTATGTTACCCACAGATATCCTTTGCTTGTGCTATTTCGGTAAAGGCCGTTGCTTGGGCTTGTCTCTGCCGATCCAGCTCTCTACAGCTCTGTCTCACACACACATACGCACTCAAAACACACACATACACCTCTTTCCCTTTCTGTGTTTTTCCCTCTCTACCACTCTTACCACATTGCCACCCTCAGTTTTCCATGCCCTCTCATTCCCAAATGCTCTGCAAACTGAGCAAATGAAGGACACAATCCGGAAATAGTGTTCCAGCCGGAGATGGTGGGAAGGAAAATCCCTCGACTGGTGCAGACAAGAGGGTGGGAGAGAGATTAAACCGTGTTGTAGCCATTTACACTCTCTCTTTTACTCAAATTCTTGTAAAGCAAGAACAATTTTTTTTTCTACTGGGTAATCTCCAGGCAGATGGTGCACATGTGTGCTAATTTAACAGCATTATGGGAGACCATGTCGCTGGCTTCACGGCATGGTAGTAGAGGTTAACTTACCTTTAGCCCTAGAGGTCAAAGGCCATTATTAAAAAAGGGCAGCTGTTTGTACGGAGGCTGGTGTGGAGGAGTGCAGCACAAGGCACTGGGTAAATGTTGTCAGGATCAGCCTAGAGTTTTGGCAGAGGGAGGAGGGGGAGGAAGCAAAGTGAAGACAGGGGGTGTGTGCCAGCAGGTTAAAAGCAGGGTCAACACAATAACCATGGTGTTATCAGGATGGCCCTTTACAGCCGCCAATCACAATCATACTCACACAGCAGCAATTTTCCTCTGACGTCATGCTCAGGGTGGAAAGCTCACATGCTGTTATAATGTCATAATGTCATAATACTTTATTCAAGGTTGAACTAAGTGAATGTGACAAACAGTCTTTCTTCCACTGCTTAAAGATTGATCAGAAACTACAAAATAAAAGTGATACCATATTTCTAGTCCATTAGCTACCATTAGACAACAGTTAACATAAGCATTTAGCCACTGCAAAGCTAACATGACTGTTATCTAGGAAATTTCACTTTTCATATAAAAAAATGTATTGCACTATTCTAAATGGGATTATTGGGAGTTAATGGCTGAATGCTACCATGTCTTTGTGGGTTAACCACTAAAATTCAACCACATTGATTCGCATTCAAGCTAGGTTGTTCTGAATGCAAACCTTGGTCTGATAGTGTTAGTAGGACAGGCTTGAAAATTAATGTTAGCATTCAGCCACTATCTAGCTAGTGGTTACATTTACTATTGTTGAATTGTCACATTTGATTGTGGCGTATCAATTTATTTACATTCAGCTACCTTCAAGCGAGGGCGTCGGAATACAAAACATTGATAAAGTAAAACAATATGATTGGAAAGGGGCAAATTCTGAACTAATGGTAATGTTAGCTAGCAAGGTAATAAAAACATTATCTGTTGTGTGGGTTATAAAAAGAAATTGTCCTTCACTATTTTGTCATAATGCTCTTTGAAAGGTATATATTAGCATTAAGCCACTGTCTATGTAACATTAGCCAGAAAGCTGCTGAATGCTAGCATTTGCTGGTGGGTTATCCAATATAATTTGCATAAGCCTTCTTCAAGCAAGCAATTTTTTAGTGCAAACATAGTTTTGTAATGGTAAAATGTAGGATAGGATAAGTAAAAAATCAAAACTTATAGTTTGCTAGCCAGTTGTTGAAGGCTAACATTAGTTGTTCTGTTATGATAGCTTATGGTTTGTCTAATATGCTGCTTTTACGAAACAAACTCTGTTTATGCCTTTTTTCCATTATACCACATAATAATTTGAAAGGAAAATGTAAGCATTCAGCCACTTGGTAAGTATAGTAGCTAAGGAGTTGATTAATACTAACGTTAGCCTTTGTTCGCTGGCAGCGAGTGGGTTATATCCAATATTTTGTTTCACAAAATGAAGTCAGTGTATGTGTTTAACTATTATATCATACCACAATTTGAAAGGGAACAGTTAGCATCAGAAACTGTCCAGCTAGGAGTAATATTAGCTAGATGCTGAATGCTAGCATTAGCTTTTTATGGTAGCTAAAAGGTAATCAAACATGTTGTTTTTATTTTAAATATGGCCCAATTAACCTTTTTGCCTTTAACTTACCATTGCCTTTTTGTTGCACATTAATTGAGGAGCAGTGCAATTAAAGCTATACTAGATTACCTATATTTTTAGGACTTTAAACGCAGAATACAGCAGTTTAATATTGCAACAGTTTTATAGCTTCCAACCCTAAACAAGATGACAGAGGTAAAGAGCTGAGAATACGATGAAAGGCCTGTTGTAGCAGCTTTAAAAAATGGATTGGACGGTGGACGTTCAGTCGCTGCAGTCTTACATACTCAGGAAATGTTTCAGCTCTCTTGAACACCTTGAGCGACGGCCTCTTGGTCAGGGTGGTTAAATGTTCCTCTAGCGTTTGTCTGAGGATGTGGTTAAATCTTTTTTTTTAAAGCCTGGGGTTCAGACATTTGGTGTAATAAGAGTGTAAAAATTGTCATTTATATCTGTATAATTAAACCCAAGTATGAATTTAAAAAGGTAAATGTGCTCATGTAGAATATGCAAACACTGTATTGTCATTGAATTTTAATTATAGTTTCAGTCCTTATTAAATGGCCAACAAATGCATGGCTGACTTTGCCTGGGAGGATGGCCTGCGTGAGTACGTCTCACTATAACAGTCAGTAACATGAGATGGGGAACCACACAACCGCTAAATCAGTAAAATGGGAGCCCAGAGTCACTGTAATTTGGGAGAGAGCTGGTTAACCGCTCCTCATAATGGATGGTGTTTCTGTTTAGCCTAAGGCGTTGGAGCTGAGGTCATATGCAAACAAGACGGATCCACGGCCTCGGCTTTTAACCGTTCAAAACGCTTGGCTTTGTGTATTTTATCAGGCTCATAAAATCGTCAAGACTTGACATTAGCACATTTATTTTACACATATTAAACAATTACCTTATAAATATGTTCTTAACTGGCTTTATTAGCTTCTTTAATAGTCTATTAAAAACATTTGACCTGTTCTAAAGGTCAAAACTACTTCACAACACCCTTCAACTACTTCACCTGAAACAGCTTAATTTTAAGGGGGTTGAAAAATGCAAATTACGAACAAAAAAAAGTTTTCCCTAAGGTCATCTTCTTCTTCAGCTAATTGGCGACATACCATGAAAACATTTTGTTAGAAATGTCATTGGAGCTTACATATCCAAAATGTGCCCACAAGTGCTGCCCTGAAACTCAAATACATCAATTAGTAGTCACTCTGTAAAATTCTATAATTTGACTTTTATTAAAAATGGTTAGAGCAATCTTCACATCACCGTTGGTTCTTCATAGATTTTGTGACGTATAATCGATCCTACTTCTAAATTAAACCTGTAAACTTAATCTTTACTCTTACTAAGGTGAACCATTAAAGGAACACTAAAGCGTCATCTTAACTCAAATCCTGCAATCATCATGCAGAATAAAACTGTCATGTTAATTTAACCAGTGAATCAATCTCAGTCTGACTTTTGTTTTTGAGAAGGTTTCCAAGGATCAAAACTGAAAAAATTATTAAACCAAAATATGAATCGAAATTTATATCACACGTTCACTCCAACAGCGAAACTAATTCCAACTTCCTGCTTGTTTCCTGCTGAGCTAATCACACAGGAGCATAAATGTGTAAATGTTCTGTGTATCTATCTATATCCAACAATGGCAATAAAAACCATGAGTCACCTAGTCAAGAATGATGCCACATCTCCAGGACCATCTGTGAGTTTTTTTTGAATATCAAGATTTGGTATTAATAGTTCTCCTGTTGCCCTTAATAGACGTTAATCCCTGTCCCCCATCCTCCTCTTATATCAGTCATAGATACACACTTTGAACGCACATTATAAAAGAGCTGTAACAATCCAATATCGTCAACCACATTAAGTAACACTTTGTAACACTGATCCAAATCACCTTAATTAAGGTACAAAGACGGATATTTATACATTTTTCTTGAGTATATGAAAACAAACTTCTTTTTAAAATCTAAAAAAGCCCAGTAATATTGTGTCAAATCATATTTTTGGGGGGTTTGATATAAATGTATCTGATTGTATATAATTGGCTATGTTTGATTTTGTCTCATATTGATCACATTTGTTTTGAAAGAAGATCTCATTTTGGCAGACTAGAAATGTATGCAAATACTGATTGATCGTTAGAAAATCAATCTCCTCATATCGTGCAGAAACGTGTGGTTAACATCTCTTTTATCAAGCAAAAAGGATTGTAACAGCTGTTTCCAGCTTCTCAAATGCGATGACTTTGTTTTGTTTTTATCTGTCATGTCATGTCTGTTGAATGTTTTTGTGTTTGCAACAGCAGGCCAGACAAAACAAGCAATATGAAGACATCACTGTGGGCTCTGAGGATTTGCAGTAGGCATCTTTTTAAACATCATGTTTCATTTCCGTGTAAATAATCATTCATTGAACATATATGTATGTAGTGGTTATTTCAGCTCGGCTAGAGTGCTAGAGCCTCATCTATTGTTACCATATTCTAGTTTTTTTGGGAAATATCCCTTTAAAGGATTACATCATCCTCTTTGCTCTTTTTTTTCCTTCACCACATTTCTCAGTGTTCAGCCTTTTCTGCCCAGAGACAATTGGTAAATTCTCCGGTGTATAACACTGCCACCTCCTGATCCACAACACCACCACCTTGTTCAAAAAAAGAAGAAGAAAAAGACACACACCTTCCAGTAGATTATCATCATATTTGACAACCTTTAGACGTATATCATCACAAGACAGTGTCCAGGACAAAATGCACTGCACTGACTGTAGTTTTTATTATAACACGATGTTCGGCCAAATGTTCATTGCTGGTGAGAAAATGTAGATGTGATGAAGGTACCTGGTGTTCATCAATAATCCACTGAGAGCTGACGGCACATTTCCAGTCTATTCTTTGCGCTGTTGTGCCATCTAGTGGCAAAATCACCTGACTGTCACATACAGTCATATTTATGCCTCCATTATTAATAATTTCTCAGTTGCAATGTCATGTATTTTCGAAAAACAACAGCTCCTTTTGCCATTTGATATTTCTTGTGTCTCTTTGATTGTTTTAATTAAAGTCAGAGGAGCTGCTCGGGGATGTTTCAGAGCTTCTTTGTATTGCGGACCCGCTCAGCTGACGCCCACGGGTCTGCGACTTTAAGAGACGGCCCTCATAACATCACTGCACAGCCTCCATCAACACTAAATGTCTCTTTGTTATCTGCTCCATAAAAACAACAAGTGCCGGAGGGGAACTTTTTGAGCCCAAAGGGAGTTATTTTGTCAGAAATATCTTCTTTTCGCTCTTAAAGTTGGTATAGGTCAATTTATCAGACTATCAGAGATGGGAGGCAACAGATCACAAATAGCGTGTTATTGTACTTAACACAAATACAATTTAAAAACTGGTTCGTTACTTTAGCTTTAGTGCATTTGAGGGGAGCTACTGATTGTTTTAACAGTTATTTGTCTCTTTAAAAAAAAAAGAAGAGGGTTAGAGGGGACCAGGTTAAGTCCAGTTGGTGGAGCAGGCCCCCCATAAACACAGACTAAAGCCTTTGTCCCACTGGTTGAAGGTTACACTCTTGATCCTGATCTTTTTTAGTGCATGTCATCCCCCAGTCTGTCTTCCAACATTTCCTATCTTCAGCTATCCTAACAGAAAAAAAGGACAAAAGTTTAGATAGATGGATGGATGGATAGTGATGGATATTTAGTATTTAATTTTGCATTATTGCACTCTGCTTCCCCACTCTCAAAATTGATTTTAATCTAAAGTGAGAGTAAAAGTGTAGAAATGATTACTTGTCATAGCCATCAGTTTGGATCAGGAACAACTTATTCAAATGAAAATAAGCTAGCACTGAACAATAACAGATGAAACCTCTACTCAAGTATCTGTACTTTAACTTCAGTAAAGAACGTGTGTACCTTTGTCACCTCTGCTGACTTGGCCTTATCTTGTTCACCTTTTCGTTTCCGGCACACGGAGGACATTCTCCATATCCAGTCGAAAGAAACAGACGGTAAAGAAGAAGTATTAATATTCAGATAAATGTGACACTGAACTTCAGTGATTTATTGAGAGGGAACAATGGCGTGAGGGATTTCTTTTTGTGGTCCGGAAGAACAGCTGGTCTGTTATCAGTATTCACATCTTGTTTCGAAAGGTATGACGTAGAGATATCTTTTATTTATAGAGCGTTATAAGAAAAAGCTAACTAAGCAAAAAATAATTAAATGGACGAGTCACAAAATCATCCGATTGTAACAGAAAACAAATATTATTACAGTGTTGGAAAAAATGGGAGATTAAATACAATTAATTTGAAAGAAAATATCAATTTAATTTATTCAGAATTTATTTTCAGCACAAAATAAATTCCGATCCAGAGGAAAGACTCTGATAAAAGTTTGTTTTGGTACGGGACACTTGAGATGCTGTGCCACTTGAAATCCTTCTCTGAATGATAGACATGAAACATGAGCCTGTGACTACTTCACTGACAGGATTTCTCTGTAGAACTAATTACGTTGGTACCGTCTTTTCAATATGGCCTTGTTTCCTCACAGTGTATTCACAAAGCAGCTGCTCATACTGTTGAATGTTGCTGTTTGGGAGGCACATTAGACTGAAACATGTAATGCTTCCTTCAGCTGATCCTCCTGCTGGGAGCTGCACACAGAGTTCAGGACGGCTCTGCTGGTCTTTGCTGAAGCAGAAAAAGTTTTGCTGATAATTCAGAAACTTTAAATCTCACACTTCAGAGCAGATACACTTTATCTCTTTTGTTAGAGCTTGAATATTGACATGTTATTCCCAAAGGTTTTGTAAGACATTGTAAAAGTTTAACTGTTCAAAGATATTCATTTTTCTCTTGTTATGATAATGAAGTACATGCTATGCTAACTGTAGAAGATATTTCAGTTTAGTTCACCTGAACTGATTGTGTTACGGAGAGTTTCCTAGTTAGTACATGTCTAGTAATTTATCTACCCTTTGCCCCCCCCCCCCCCTCCTGTATACAGTAGGTCTGTATTTTAAATATTTTACTTTTGAACATAATGTTCATGTGTTTATTTATTTCTAAGCCGCCAAAGAAGATCTGGCAAAGGGACTGCTGAGTAAAATGAGCCTTTTGGCGAACTCAGGTGCATTGACATTAGTCTGAATGTTGACTAATGTACACTGTCCCTTTTCAAAGAGATAAATAAATCAGACTGACAACCTGAAAACATATAGAAAGCAACTGTAACCATCCATCAGGACTACAGGCTTCAATGTAAAACATAACATGTCTGACTTTAAACACTTTAAAATCAAATCCGTCTGAACGGCTGCAGCTACACTTTGAAGACATTTTATTTAATCTGCAGGAATTGTGTTGACATTTTGATCTTTTGATTTTGCAACAACATGATCTCTGAATTATTTTTTTCCCTCCAAATACGCTAAAAATGATCCATCCATCCATTATCTGTACCGCTTTTCCTGTTCCGGGTCACGGGGGACTGGAGCTGATCCCAGCTGTCATTGGGTGAGAGGCGGGGTACACCCTGGACTGTTCCCCAGTCAGTCAGAGGGCTGACATATAGAGACAGAAAACCAGCCACACTCACCATCATACCTATGGGAAATTTTCGAGTTACCAATTGCCCTAACAAGCATGTCTTTGGACTGTCAGAGGAAGCCGGAGTATCCGGGGAGAACCCACGCATGCACAGGGAGAATATGTAAACTCCACACAGAGAGACCCTGTACGACGAGGATTCGAACCAGAAATCTCTTCACTGTGAGGCAACAACGCTAACCACAGCCCTAAAAATTATGATGAAGGCTTTGTATTTTTTTGAAGTGATGTGGTATATATTTGGGTTTTCACTCAGTAGGTGGCGGTATTGAGCCACTAAACTATTCAGTGTGTGCACTTATTCTTCCCTTGTTAACTGCAACAAAGGCCATCAGAATATGCTCATTTTTAGTGGTGTAATGAATTAAATCTAAAGTAGTTTAGATTATATTGTTTTGTATTTGGAAGAGAAGAAATGGCTAACTCGATCCACAGTTCTCCTGTTGTCAACATTTAGTATTTGTAATCACTTTCTGCTTTTTAATTTCATCTTCTAATCCACCCCTTTGTATCCGATGTGTCCTACTGACACATACTGACAGTCATTTTTGTAGTAACACTCCGGTCACAGCTCTCAGTTGATGACTTTTCTTTTGGCCAACTCTGCATTGCTAATCCCAGTGAGCATGACCTCTGACCCCTGGATGTTATCTTACATAAGGAGCTGGTTAAGGAAAGCACACGGGAGCAGCCCGGGCTCTGTTGATGCTTCAGGTAAAGTAAGCTCATTATCAGTTACTCCAGGATTCACGAGCAAACAACCGCCACAAATAAACCTGAGCAGTGTGGGAATAGTAAACCTAAAAAGTGACGGCACTAGATGAAGGTGTTGACTTAATAATTATGAAGATTTTGTCCTGTAAATATTGACTTTTCATTTATTTATTTGTTTCTTTATTTGATTGTTAGTTTGGATCCATAGCCACTACCTTGATAGTACTTACTCTCCTGTCGGTCCAAACATGAAAACATGACATCAAAAGGTCCAACTATAATAATATTCAAATTCCAAGGCAATAGGGCAGAGAAAAATAACAACATAAATTTCAACAACCGTTAATACCAACCATGTCATCTTATTGGACGAGAGGCGTACTGTGAGTGCTGATGCAGAGTGTCAGAGCACTCTGACTTGTTATAAAGTCTACCTCAGGTGTTCTGACTGACATTAATTCACTTTACAGCAGACTAATTAGATTGATCAATCTATCAACAGACGCCTGTACTGTGTCACTCCTTGATTGTAAATGAGAGCATTCAGATAAATGGACAGCTAGTTTTATTTATGGAGCTGAATTAAGGATTAGTTTATTACTTTTTACTGCCATATTGCGCTTGTAGAAACGGTGGTATTAAAGAAATATCACACCGGAAGTCATGCTTTTGTACTGAATGTTAGCATGCTGGGATTATTTTTAGCACTCTGCCTGTAGACTGGTGCCTATGACTGAAATGTAAGCCGTGCTGACAACACCACTCCCTCTATCGGGATTAAGGCTTCCTCCCTCTTAATTAAGGAGTGACATACAGAAAAAGACTATAAATCTGAATCAACGTCAGTTAAATCACTAATAAAAACAAACAAATGACTAGTACCCACATTATATGTTATTATTGTATTCTACATTAGTTTATTTATACGGTCTGTAAAACATTTGATAAATCTTATAAATGATACAAGTGCTACTGAAAACAGCATGCACAGTGACTGCAGGGAAACAATTGAAATAAAAAATAAGAAATGTTGTCATTCATAAGAAATGCCGTTACATATTATGTTGAAAAAACGGCTCATTAGAAGAAATCTTTGTATTCACTGTCATTGGGTCTTTCTTTAATTTTTTTTTTTCAAAAGTACACGTGTTTAATATGAAATGCCTGATTGTAAAACAATCCTTATGTTCATATTTCAGTAACAATATTGTCACAGTTTTGAATTCCAAAAAGAGGTAGAGGACCCAAATGCAGTATAACAAGAAGTATTTATTTAAACAAAAGAGGCAAAATGCAAAACAAAAGCCTTTTCTTTTCAAGTTCATCAAAAGTCCAACAAAAATCATGGAAAAGCCAGCAGGAGAAATCCATACAGGAGCCAGGAGCACGGGTAGGACATGTGAACTGACACAATACACACCTGGGTACTCGAAACACAAGTGAGACTAATGACACAAGTAAAGACAACCAGGGAAATCAAAACTGGAGGGAAACACGCAGAGGCAAACAATCACACGCGTGCACACACAACAGTATTGTCATCCAACTGTCCTCCCTTATCACAGAGGCTGAGTCACTCTGCTCCAATGCTCTGGTACTCAGCCATTAAAACATCTGAATATTCATACACACGTTGCTTTTATTTAAGCTTTCCTCTTTTTCTTCCATACTGTATTACTCACGTCGAAGCATTAGAAATAATTTGTCCTTTAACTGTGTCTCTGTCTTCCAGGCTGAATGTGAAGCCCCCCTCCTCCCATTAAGCATCTGCTATGATTACAGCTGACAGTGTGTACTCTGTGGTGGTAGACACACTACCACCACTAAACACAATCCAGCAACATGAAACTCTTTGAATGTATCCCTCATTGTATTTAGCTTCCTCATAAAATAAAGTCCATCCTCCTTAGATTCAAGAATGATGCTCTCTTGGCTTCCTCTTGGTCTTACATCTAAGTGTACCCTGAGAATATCCACCCAACTTTTTTCCAATCCATCATCTTAAGCACAAAGTGTCACCATTTGTGCTGCCTTGGACCGGTTTTCTTCACATGAATCCAAAACTTCACAGCTCCACTGGGAACTCTTCCTCTTCTCCATCTTCCATATCCTGCAGGCGGCCCTGAGGCTTGACTGTCTGTCCAAATCTTCTTCTCAATTTATCTGGCCCATTTGGTTTAATGAAAGAATACATCTCTTTCTGTTATTATGACATTGACGTTTTGTTTTTAAGTTAATTTATTTCCCCATACAATGTTATCTATTTCTTAAAGGCATATATGACAACCCCCAACCATTGGAGAGACTTGACCTTTTTTGATTAGCTTGCAAGCTTACTGAACTTTTTTGATGAAGGTGGGTTCTGTTATCGATATTCTCATAAGCTAATAGATGATTATTTTAGCCTAAATCATTGTCTTTTCTGTTTTGTTAATTGTCACAATTATTTTGTTGTGTACAATGTGCACACTTGGGCTAGTTTAGTCACTAAAAGCACTTGTTTAGGTTTAGAAATAGATCATTGTTTGACCTTAAAACAATATGTCAACTTTGAAAACAGGGGACACAGAGATCTTTACATGAAAGATAACCAGCTCCTCCCTAACATTCATGGACCATGATGCTGAAGCATACAAAGCTAAATATTGCAAAACCAACCCCATCTGAGTCAAATACATTTGGATATTGGATCAGTTTTGATTCCCATTGGCCTGACAACATAAGCAACAACCCCACACCTGTAATCACATTTTATTTGTTTCTTAATCTTGAAAGACCAAAGAAAGTTAATCACATTATATTTTTCCAGTTAAGCCTGACCCACTTATAATATGTTAAGGTATGAAGCCATCAATCAAAGTGAGAATCTTTTTCAGAAAAATGTTTTCAGTGCTGATTTTGGAAACTTCCTTGAGGACATCAGAGGTTGGTTAGCATTGGATTTCTGCACCTGAATAAACACAATGGAGGTCATTTCCTCAGTCTGGTTATTACTCAACTTTATACATTCATATACATAAAGGTTTTCTTCTTTGTTTGGGCCTAATAGCTCAGAATATTCTTCATACCTTTGTTGGCATGTTGCTGCTATTCTTGGTGTGTTACAATCACCTGTTGTTCAGAGGAAACGTGTGAAACCATTGGCAGGAATGTGAATAGTGTTGCCCAGATTCATGTGTTTCAGCACAAAAGTGTTTCTCACTAGTAAAAAAAACCCCCACACACACTGTTGAGTAACAGTGATCCAAGAGAGTACCTTTAAAGACCTGAAATCTTGAAGCCAGGTTTTCGATTTTTGGACCTAAAGTTAGTTATACAATCATTTCTATGTGCATGTTCTGTATTTAAAAATAATTCTTTGATCAAATGTGTTGGCTTTTGGAATCTGAAGTGTTTTGGTTTCTTTTTGTTGATGGCATTGATTATACACAGTTTAAACAGTTCGTGTGGAGAGCAAAAGAGGCAGAATGTCATCCATCATAATGAAGTCCTAGAACCTGTTGGCGAACATCTCACAACGCCTACGCTCAAATGAACATCTTTAAGCGGACATCTGAGAGTGCAGTCAATAACTTTCTCTTAAAATTTGTATTTCATCACCAACTCCATTCTCGCTTATTAAGTTACTTGTCAGACTGTAAACAATGCAACACACTGAAAGGGAAGTCTTGGCTGGAAGTCCTTTATTCTTATCTGCTGGCTACACAGGAAGCCCAGAAATGTTGGCCATCGCTCCCAGAGGATATGTTTACATCAGACAAGAGCCAATCGGTTCCTGGATTTGTTATTTATATCTATTCTGTCATATCGACTTAAGTCAACTCCTATTGATCACTCAAACTTTATTTTGGTATAACACACTCTCCTCTGTTTAGCGGCCACACTACAGCAAGACACGATCAGACAATAACGAACAGTAACAATCCCCCAATAAAGTCCTCCCTTCAGACCCTCGTAAGTTGTTGAGTATTTTTTTTAATAAAAAGCACAACGTGTTCTCGTTCCAGTATTCACTACATACTTCTGTGAACTCTTTTGCCCTAGAAACCTGAGGCCCTTTATCTGAGCTTTTATCTGTCGCTCACTCAAGGACAGTGTCGTAGAATCCTCTTTCCTCTTCTGTTTATTTATTTTTCTTCAGTCTATTCAGGATTTCAAAGAAAGAATGCAAGAGACCTTTTCCTCGTCGCCTGAATAGATGTGTCTGACCTCTATTTTTATCCTGTGTTTGTCTGAATGTCTGTATTTGTCCCTCTTTTTAGATTAAGGCTTTTTATCTTTGCTCCTCAAATGCCATACAAGTATAAATATGAATTAAATAATGCATAAATCACCTCTTAAAAACACAAACATTTACAATTTTAGAATGATTTGTATCAGATTGACAGCACAATTTTTTGAGTGTAAATTTTAGTAAATATTTTCCTGTGCTTTGCGTTTTATTTTGTGACACCTTGTATAATATGCATGCACTTGGCTGTAGAGTGTGTGCTCGAGGCAAGCCGAGAGGTACTAAGGCATCAGGGGACAGCAGACATGTGACCATGCTTGCAGGGATTGGTTTAGTGCAGATGTGACATCAGCAAGCCTCCTACTCCCCCCCCCTTCCCTCCCTCCTCCTCCTCTCTCTCCCAGTCTTCCCCTACCTCTCTCTCTCTCTCTCTCTCTCTCTCTCTCTCTCTCTCTCTCTCTCTGCTTTCTTCCTCTCCTTCGCCTTTCCTCAGCATCCCCCCTCTCAGAGATGGCGTGTGTTGGAGCTGCCTGTGCGTCCGGGGCCTAACAGATCCCCCCCCCCCTCTCTATCCCCGGATTTGCTGCATATTCCTCGGGTGTCTCCTTTAACTGTGCCCTCCACCCTTGCTGCTTCTATTGCCTCAGCTTTTCCCCACCTTACCCCACCTCCCTGCCTGTGCGGGTGTCTAGGAGTCGGGCCCTTGAGGGGGGTGGAGGGATCGTGCGTCGCTGAGGGAGCTGTGCGGAATTAGCTATGCCCTGCCCAGGCATCCTTTGACCGGCTGGATTTCTCTTTTTCTGTCCGCCTGCGCACCAGAAGGACAACGTAGGATGAAAATCTGCAATCATGATGCAAGGTAAATAATCTGTGCACTCATTCTCCTCCTTTATTTCCCATATTTTTCTCCTCCTTCGTCCTCCTCCTGCCCTCTTGTGTTTTAGCTAATGTGATGTGTCGTGCAGTGAGGACCTCTGAGCTGCACTGAGCAGCTATATGCATGACCAGTGTGACAATTTGGCCTATTGTGTATTTTTGTGTGTGTGTGTGTTTGTGACAGATGAAGGTGTGTAAAGATTTGGATTTGTAGAAGAGAATCTGATGTGCACATTTATACAGATCAGCTGATGTCCTGCTTTCTGTGTTACCACATGTGTCTCAGATTGTGCAGAATCAGATTTAAATTATGTCTATTATATCTATATATGTAATCTGAAGAAAGATCTGAACCAGGAATCTGCACCCATTCTGTTAACCAGCAATGTATACTAATATTAGGACAGGTATATTAAAGTGGTCCTGATACCTAACTGGTATAAGAGATAGCAACACTGGTATCGGTAACAGGTATCAGTGCCACTAAATCATATCTACATTGCTGTAGCTTGCAGAGAATAATCATCGGACAAGTAATGTTTAAACAAGAGTTTTACCGATACCAATTGGAGGCCATCAATATTGGTATCGGTATCTGGTAACAAGTAGCAGTGTCTCTTTAATCAGTCTATGTCATGTGAAGGCCTATTAAAGGATAAGTAAAGCTAGGGCTAGAGTTGTACCAATATATACAGTTATAACAATACCAATGTCAGAGGCCAATAACTATAGGCTACTGAACTGTGCTGTAGCTAACAATGAATAACATGAGGACAACGGATGCCAAAACTACAACTGTCCCGATACAGATATCAGTACCCGGGGCCTATAAAGATACGGGTATCAATTTGGGTATCGGTGTCTCTATACTCGGTCTTTGTCATGTGCATATGTCAAGTGCCTATTTGAAGAGAGATCTGAACCAGGAAGTTGAACTCTTTCATACCTCTGCGTTGTTGCCTGCCCTGCAGTGGATAACATTAGGAAACGTGGTGCTTAAGCTGGAGTTGTCCTGATACCTGATAACAACACTAATTTTAGTGGCTAATAACGATTCTGGTATCCGTATTGGGTGTCAGTGTTGCAACACTAGATGTAGCGTGAAGGTGTTTCTGAGGAGAGATCTAAACCAAGAAGCTGCACTAATTATTACCTGAGCTGGTTTAGCTAGCAATGAGTAATATAAGGACAAGTGATGCTAAAACCTGAGGTGTTCGGATGCTGATATCAATACAGATGTTGGCCCTGATACCACTTAAAGTGTGGTATTGGGTATAAGCAACTGTGCCAGCAAGGCTAATTACCTCCTGATCAGGTATCAAAAATTTTACCCGAATTGATCAGGAAGGAAAACATTCTCACTCAACACCTATAGCTAAAATCATACATGATTCGGCGCCCTTGCTGGGTAAAGTAAAACAAAGAATGCTGTATCAAAGTAAACTGTGATGTCGTGAGAAAGTTCATTATAAGCTATGATAGTAAATGTAAATTATAACCCTGTATCAAAGATGATAGGCCTTTACCATCCATGAATGCCAACATGCTAATGGAAGGTTGCTATTATTAGCAAAAGGCCTGCAGTCATCCTGCCATGATATCATGCTCAGTTTATGAGCTACACAACAGCACAGATGTCACATGCTTATCATTGCCTTTGTACGCTACATGTGCACTGCTGATTACTCAGTATAGGCTGTCAGGTGTAGTTAGTGACATGATGTACATGTTTATTGGAGTTGAACTTGGCTGCAGTGCATTGGCTTAATAACAACCTTGCTGCTGATGCAGCATGTACGATTACATCTCTATTACAAAATAAATCAATTTGAAATCTCGAGAACTTAGAAAAAAATGTTAGTCATTCAGTCAGAGTTATGTGAGTAACTTGGTCTTTGATAAAAGATTCATTGATTAAAATATTTAGAGACTTTGGCTTGACATTGAATTATTGATCAAACTGCTATTTTACCCTCAAAACACAAGTCTAACACACTTATTGTGACCTTTTCAGCTGTCCATTCACCAGAGTATGGCATGAGCTGTCACATTCACATTTTCAGCAAACTTCTTGGCGCAGTTTATGCAAGACTGAAAATCAAATTGCCAGATCTACTTCTAGAAGATCAGTTGCAGGGATCATTTAAAAAGACAAAGATTGGCCAAAACTTTTCAAAAGTTAGAAATAGGTATGTTCAGATACCAATTTTTTGACTTGTTAATACAGCGTACCATTCAGATACTTGTTGGATTAAAAAAAAAGAACACATATTATTAATGTATAATGGATACAATTGTCTTAACTATTAACCATGTATGGACACTATGTGGTTGCTATCACTGTTGAATGACCTGGCTATGTACACTGATAGTATCCTAACCTATAAGCAAGCTAAACACCTAAACCAGATAAGCTGATGTTAGCGCCAGTTTAGCTCCAGATTCCTCCTGACCTCACATGTCAGCTGAAGATTTCTAACATTAAACTGCTTTACTTTGTGTAATTTTTCTTTTTTTTATTTTCTAAAAAGGTTTATTTTAGGGCTTTTTATGCTTTCTTTATTTGTTTAGATAGGACAGTGGATAGAGTCAAAAATCGGAGAGAGAGAGAGTGCAGAATGATTTGCGGTAAAGTTGCTACAGGTCGGATTCAACCCTGGCTGCCCGCTTAGAGGACGGTAGCCTCCGTGGGGCGCGCACACTAACCACTTGGCTACTGGCTTTGTATTATTTTAAGAGAAGAGAAACAAGTGGTATTTGTGTGGGGCGTTTAAAGTATTTTTAAGACTGATTCATTAAGAGGTCAAAGCAACAATAACTTCAGAGTTAGTTTTTACATAACTTGGTTTTATTGCTTCTTTCTTCTATGAGTCTTATGAGAAACTTTACGAGAAACTGCTGACGACTGTGGAGGAGACCTGCGGCTTCGTTGTGGAGTGATGAATCCAACAACCGAACCTACATACACCAGTTACACTTGCGCTTGCACTTGCATACAACTACTTGACCTCTCATTCACTGGCAATTGGGGGCATTGTTGTCAAGCAGGCAACAATCCTGTGGCAGATGGCAAGATGTGTCTGTTTGAGTACAAAAACGGTGGGCTACTCTTTAGGAGCAGTGGCAAAAGGAATTGTTTCTAAACGTCTTCTCACTGGTTTGTTCACATACAGTACATAATACACCATTATCCCAGATATGGGAGTATGATGTTGAGAGGGGGACCTTAATCAGCTGTGCCTGTAGGACAAACAAACCTTAAAGACAAACTGTCAGAGAGATGAAGCTTCATTCTTGACCTTAGAAATAATAGTCTGACAGAAACATTCTGAAGTCAAGGTTGCTTTTGGAGCTTACAGTCACATCTGCAAGTCATCAGGATTCAGATTTCTTCTGTTGATTTCAGATGTCCACAAGATCCAGCTGAATGACATCTAGTAAGTGGTGATGGATGCTGAAAAATGAATGTCAGATGTATTGAAAAAAAATCACTCATTATATGTAGCTGCAAGGTTATTGGGAAACCAACATGTGGTTTGGAACAAGTTTGAAGGGGCTACTTTTTTCCCTAAAGGTATTTGCAGATTAAAAGGCCGTGCAATAACACTGCTCATGTGAACATTTGTGTCATTCATTGACACAATTTGGCTAATCAGGCGAAGCCCAAGGTAGTTGTCATTTACCCCAAGAATAATTTGTGTTAAATTGAGTTGGATTGCGTAGTAAGCTTGATGTCTAAATAAAGATAGAAAGATGTATTTAAAAAAAAAAATCTTTAACGTGAGACACCGTGTTACATACACAAAAGTAAGCTAAACAGCAGATTGACGTGAGAACTGCAAGTTGGAGCTAATTGCACACTTGTGTATTTTCTGTGCATCATGTTTTGCCAGACTGAAAGACGGTCAGAAAATGTGGAATGTTTGTAGTCAGCAGGGTAAAGATGAATTAGATGTAATGACAATTGGTGCGCCGATGGTCTAGCGGTTATGTCGCGCGCCCCATTTACAGAGGTTATAGTCCTCATCGCAGCAGCAGTGGTTTGGAATCCCATCTCGGCCCTTTGCTGCATGTCATCCCACCTTCTCTCTTCCCAGCGTTTCCTATCTCTGGTCTGGGTAACAGAATAAACAATTATGTAACTACTATTTGACTAAAGGTTAAGCATTATGTGTTTCAACGTAACTCTCATAATCTATTGGCTTAAAGAAGGACCCACACTTTTCTGTATTTACATTTCAAATCTTTAATTACAATGATCTCTCTGTGAATGATTTTTGTAGGGCTCTCCTCAGGCTAACCTTGTAAATGGGTTACAAAAGCAAACCGTCTTTTTTTGGATGCACAATGTGACCAACAAATGCTTTTTCTGCCTCAGCGAGAGTCACATATTAACATTGTTACATGTTAACATCAGGGTCCATTTTCTGTTTTCAGTCTTATCACATAAAAAGACACACGTGGGTTTGGACTGGACAGAGCGCTCGCTGTTCAGGGCAGCTTCCTCTGATGAAGAGCTATGATGCAGGAATAATCTGTGCTATTGAACCACACAGCCAGCTACTCATACATCACAGGCCCTGACATGTCCTTCAGTACCCTGAGATCTTCCTCCCCACATGAATGTACCAGGCCAGAGAAGAGCCTTCACATTCAGAGTATTCATTAGTGTATAATCAGGATTTCAGTAGTTTCACCAAATCTGTGACTCAATTTTCATTTTGAAGTCACATAAATATTTGTTTCCTGTTGACAGACATCAATACACCACAATCCAGTCTTGGTGTAAGATAACTGAGAACAACGTCATCAATGCAAAATGTCAGTTATTAGTTCTTGTTCCTGTTTAAAACTCAGCTTTTATATCACAAAAAGAGATGCCGAGCAAAGACAAACACAAAATGAGCTGCGTCTGAATAGTACACAATGTTCATCCACCCAACTGTCCATCACATGTGAACCTCTATGGATGCGAGTGCTCTCTTGTCTTCTGAAACACTGTTATGCAAACCTGTCAGCTGTCTATTTTGGGGACAAAAACATGTTTCACAGAAGAGCCAACACTCACAAATAAAGAAATATGGGATTAATGCAGCCTGGGGGATTTCTTTTGTAGCTCGGCTAGTGAGTTTGCTGTTTGGTAACTAGTCAGTCAGAGAGAGGTCCTCAGTTCTGTGTTCAATGGAGGATAATCAAGAACTTTATTTTTTCTGCTTTGAGCTAAGTTAGCATGATTGCTCTACCTGTGCGTTATTGATTTGTCAAACCAACACTGAGTTACAGACTGAGGCACCTCAACTATTATGGTTGTCAAAGGATGAATATAATTTGCATTGTTGAGCTTAATATTACAACAACTACAAACTGCTGGTCAATGTTTTTGGTACATTTAGTGCGAATTAAAATAATTGCTAAATGTTAGCTAGCTAGCTATTTTGGTCAACATGGTATATATTAAGTATATTATGTGCATGCTCACTCTAAACTAATCATGTTAACCTGGTAAAAAGTCATTGTGTTAGCATGCTAATACTCTAGACATTTTATTAGCATTTTGTGTGTAAAAGGTTGGCAAATAGAGAGAAAAAGTAAATCCCTTTTTGGCTGGTCTCTGTCTCCACGGCTTCTCTGCATTCTGAAGTTTTTTAAATCAGTCGTCAAAGATAAAATGAAGCACATTTATAGGTTTATTTTCTGTCCAAATTCAAACTAGCATCCAACACAGCAGTCTGTATGAGAAATGTATCTTTGTTAATTGAATTAAGTTAAAAGCAGTTATTTTGTGAGTGCTGGAATAACTAAAGCTAATATGAAAATTTACAAGCACAGCAGCGCTCTTTAGTACTTTTGTTGTATTTCATCGCATTGTCATTGTGGGCATGTTAGCATGATTCATTTAGCATTTAGCACAAAGTTCAGTACATTATTACAGAAATCTTAAATCCCCTCATAGAACATGATGTGTTTAGCACATGGAGGTTTTCTTTCAGCTCATGCTGCAAATTTAGCATTGAATTACCAAGTTAAGTTCATAACTTTTAAAACAACTGAAAGACATTTAACCAAATCCATCTTAAATTCATGGAAAATTAAATCTTCATACCAAAAAATTTATAATAGAGAAAACCAAGCAAGCTTTTTTGTTTAAAAATAACATTTGTGTTTTTTTGTTGGTGATGTAGCCTAATTCTAAAATGCTGTTTTTATTTCTTATTAAATCACCATAATTGTTACCCTGTTTTTTTTTTGTATACTGTTCAGTGATGCCACAAATTAGGCTCTCACACATGTAAATTAATTGTTTATTTAGTCATCCTGATTAGATTTGCTGGGTGCAAACCGTCACTGCTGCAGGGGTCTTGGCTCTCAGTTTGGCCGACGGGCGGCTGTAGAAGATCTCTCTCCCCTGTCCCTCAGATCTCACTAATGAAGTAGACTCATTGATCAACCTGTGCTTGTGTTTTTTCTTTCTACAGTTTCTACAGTCAGGGAGGGGGGACACTTAAGGGGATTGAGTCTGTCCTTTTTCATTTTACACTCAGACTTTCTCCAGATGGCAGAATGTTTATGTCCTGAATAATTTAATTAATTTATATCTTATTGGGGTTTCCTGTGTTTCATCCTTCAGTAACTGCTGTGTATCAGTCTGGTATTATTTGTGTAATTGGCTCTAAAGTGCTTTTAAATGACACTTGACTTTATACTTGGCTCTTAGACTTAAAATTGTTCTTCATCTCTCTCTCTCTCTCTCTCTCTCTCTCTCTCTCTCTCTCTCTCTCTCTCTCTCTCTCTCTCTCTCTCTCTCTCTTTGCACCAGGACTGAAAAATCGAACAAGGAAAGCCCTGGGCTTACGAAAGAAAGACAAGGATACAGACACAACGTAAGACTTACACTCATATTATAATTTACATACATCAGCCTCATCAGTTGGACAATGTTAAGAAATTTGAATGAAGAAACCCAAATACTCTTTTAGTAACAATCAAATTGTGTAGGGCTGGGCAATTAATCAAGTTTCAATTTCAATTACAATTTTAGCTTCCCACGATCATGAAACAAGATAAAACAGAATAAGATTAAACGATTGCTGTGCTGCATGCTGTGCGGCGCTCGTTTTGTCCATAGGTTTTGTCGTGTGTGAAAGATGTTTCTAAGTGTTTGATGGTTTATTTTGGCAACAAGATTATCACTTCCTCAAAAGCATAAATTCATTTGTATACAGTATATATATTTTTTAACGAAGAAATGTTTACTTTTCTGTTCAAATCAAATCAGTATATATTTGTCAAAGGAACATTGGAGAAAAAAAAAAGAAAGAAAGTCTCAGTACCAAAATCCAGTTTTTGTGCCGACTCTTGTATCTTCTACTTTAAAATAATACTCATGCTAGTTTTGACAGACCTCTGATAGACTGATAAACATTAAACCAACTGTTTGTTCTTTTCCCTCAAACAGGAGTTCACCTGACAAAGAAGGAAGTGGAAGCAGTAAGAAAGGAAGTGTAAGTACTTGTTAGATATTCTGTGAATTTATAAAGTTTTTAAAGATGCAATGCTGTTTAACAAAAGAAAAAATCTAAATACTGAAGCAAAAAAGGTTTAGATTGATGATTTGGACTTACTTCAAATTTTTCTCTATTCTATAACTGGGTTTTTGTAGTTTTGACCGTTGTTTTGCTTTTCATACTCACTACAATATCTGCTAAGATCTCGACTTATGGCAACATCACTAAAAATGGGGGGGGGGAGGAGTCAAATACCAGGAGTACCATGGACAGCTCCCGCATCATGCAGTCACAGGATCAGCACCTTAACAGTGACTGTGACTTAAACTGTGCAAAATGTATTCAGTACAATTAACTCCGTAAAGTACTATTAACTCCACAGTAGACTTGGGTGTAAGTTTTTGCTCTAGAATGGCAGCCTTTGTAATGATAAGAAAACGTTTTATTTCTCTGTCTAATGACTTTATCCAGCGCCGCTCCCTTCAGCCGGGTTGGCCGGGCAGGAGGGGCAGACTGTTTATTCACTCACAAAATAAAAAAAAGGGCCAACTCCGCTGAAGTTTAACTTCCTCACATGTTTGCGTTACAGGACTGAACAAAGGACAGTTTGAATAATAATTTTACATCTCGCCATTCTTGTTTCTAACAGATATGTTTATTTAAAACAGCTGTCAGTTCATCTTATCGCTTATAATTCAAGTCATGCTTATGTTTTAAGGGTTTTGCTGCATTCAGTGTGTGCAGCATTATTGTAAGTGAAAGGTGCAACAACCAAAACTATTAGATCTATAACCCAATTGTGATAAACCAAACTCTACTTCTGGTATTTATTTATACACATTGACAACTCAAAGTGACATTAAATACTTGTTGTGTGCTCTGTGATGTTCTCCTGTTAACATCCCGTCTTTTCTAAAAAATAATAATAATAGAAAAAGGCGAATGGAGCACCAAACGGTTTCTACGGGGAGATTGACTGGGACAGATATGTGAGTATGCAGAGCCCTACTCCTTATTTAACTCGTTACAAATTCTTTCAATAAGCAACATTGCAGCTTCACTATTAAAATACTGTGGCTGAGATACCCAGTGTCATGTATCGCTAGGTTTAAAATATTTGAGTAAACACTGTTAAAAGAGGGATGACTGCATGTTCGATGAGTCAGCACGAAGCTGACAGTCTCAGACAAGCCATCTGTGGAATCTGATCCACATTTATATGCAGAGGAAAGAATTAAGCAAAATTACAGGAGTGCGTGTTGAAGTCAAAATGACGGTCACCTCCTCCTGTCTCTCCTGCAGGCGTCTCCTGACGTGGATGAGGAGGGCTTCAGCCTCCGGCCTGGCGACGAGCCTGATGATATCCTTTTTATTAAGGAGAGGAAGCAGCAGTAGAAGCAGTCTGGGGACTCTTCTCCAGAAAAACTATTGACCTGTTTGGCTGAGTGACTTATTGGACTGGTGTTTCTCAGCATTGAATGGGCCAAATCAATAATCCCTCTCACTCTGTTTATCATGTGTGTGCCTGTGCAGTGCTAAAAAAAAAGAGAGAAGCAGGAAGGACACTTGAAAGAGCTACATTACATTTGGACTGGCTTTGCTGTCACTGAGCCACAGTCCTCATTAACAACTGACCCCCAGGTTGCTACTGTTTTCAGTATTAACTCCAGAGGTGTCAGCAGCTGTGTATTTGAAATGGATTTATAGAAAGCAGGTATGATGGAGACTTCCCTCGAGCAGGAGGATTAAGCTGAGTGTGAGTAACAGCAGGTATAATGTTGTTAGAGTGACAGAGAGTTGGAGAAAACTCAGATGTTAAGTAAAAGTAGCCACACCCCAAATTAAAAAAACTTTATTTACTAGTTTAAGTTTTGCAATGAAGATAAGTCACTTTCTGTTTTAGTAAATAAAATATCAAAAAGGAGTGGACCCTGCATATTAAAATGTCAGAATGAAATTTGTGTATGTAAAAAAGTCGTCACAATATCCCAGAGCTGGACAGACATCTTTGAAATTACTTTTTAGTGCAAACCAACATTATACATGACTAAACTGTTTGTATCAATTAATCACTGCAAATCAGTATGCACTCAATATGCAAAACAGCGTTTTCCTTTTGGTGTGTTCTGATTAATGATATTTAAATATTAACATTTAGCTAAATTCAACTACTTTATTGCTTTATTTTGCTTGGTAGCTTTTGAATTTTCCCCTGGTGATCAATACACTCTATTTCAGTCTATAATATTACCTCATAATGGATTTTTTTGTTTACATTGGCAGTATTGATTATCATTTGTGAAGTAACTAGTGACTGAAGTTATCAAAAAGATAATGTGTAGTGAAAATAAAGGTTTGCCTCTGAATTGAAGTGCAGTAGACGGAGGCGTAGCAGAGAATTAAAACGCTCAGTAAAGTAAAAGCACCTTAGAACTTGCGGATGTATAAGTTGTTTCTTTTAACCACTGCCTGCAGTGTTCTGCAGTGTGTGATTAAGACAAATTGTATATATTATAAAGTGAAATGTGACCTCTAAATGTTGTAGAAAATACTTTGTCCTTGACCCATGTTCACCAGCGTCCAAAGGAAAGCAGTTTTTCTCCTCCAGTGACTCTGAGGATGACGAGGACGACAGCAAGAAAAAATTCAAAATCAAGATCAAACCTCTGGTGTCGGACAGCGCCAAGTGTGTCCCTCCATCCATGGACGAGCTGAAAGCCTCAGTGGGAGGGCTGGCGCTGTCGCCGTCTCTGGTGAGTGCTGCTGATCAGAGCTCTTTTTCTCTTTTACCTGACTGAAGGGCGCAAATCTCGAACAAGGTCACATGCACACACACGCACGCACGCACGCACGCACGCACGCACGCACGCACACACACACACACACACACACACAACCACACACACAACCACACACACAATCAACCTCATTGACTACTATGTTCAGAAGTATTTAGTTACATTTGTTTTTAAGAAAGTTGCCAAGTATAGTCTAATTCAATGATTGTAAACTGCAGACTTGTTCAAACCTGTGTTCTTAAATTTGTTTATACAGCATCTTCAAAAGTTGAAAGATGATGCCAGTTATGTTGTTTTTTTGCCTTTAATTGATAGGACTGTTTGAGACAGTAAGGAAATGTAGGGAAAGAGTGTGGAGCATGACATACACCGAATACTGAACACAGAGAGTCATCTTATTCTCAATTTATTTATCTCTTGTCCCCAGAGCTGCAAAAGCACAAAACAAACACAGAAACAGGCTTAACCTACCTCATTAGTGTGGGTGATGGCAGCATGGCATGTCGTGGTGTGGTGTATCACAATGACCAGGCTAATGATCCTGTCATCACGAGAAAACAAGCTCAGTTATCCCGAGATAATGAGACAAATGTATCTGTTATAATGGGAAAACCAGCTTCGTTATTCCAAGATAGCAAGAAAAATAACTTAAGATCTAAAGATAACAACCGGGAGTTTGTCATTATCATGGGAAAAGTGAGACAATAAAATATATGGATGCATGCCCACTTAGTGCTTCTGTAAGCTTCAGCAAACAAGCTGGCATGATAAGTAGGGTCAGTAGTGAATATAAAATATTAATCACACAAAAAGGATCCTTTCAATTCTACTCCTCCCCAAGTGAATGCAGACGAGGTGTTGTTATGAGGGGAAACCTGCACCTCCCTGCAGCTGTACGTCCATGCAGGTCCCCTTTACACTGGCCTACGTCTGATCTCAGAGGCCGTCATAAATCACAAAGAGAAATAAGTCAAAATAATCGCTCAACACTGGCACCAATCTCTGGACATCAATCCAATATCTAAAAGATAAAGTGGTGCACCTACACCTGCATTACTTAATAGATGCATTTGTTTCTTTGGATTAATTGAAAACGATAAATGATCAAACTGTGTAAGTCAGAATAATACAAAAGCCTTTTAAAATGGGCTCCAGGCTTTAAGTAAACAGTATATCCAGTTATTTTGCTCAAGCATGTTAGCAGTCAAATATTCCTTAGTGTGCTCTTGAGTATTTGTGGAACGTTTAATTCGAAATCTTCTTGAATGCGTTGTAAGTGAGTTTTTACAAGAAATGTCCTCCTAAAAATATTTCTTGAATGATGGTCTTTATAAATGGTCTTTATAAATCTCTCTCCGTCTGACACTTTCTCTGTGTTTGTCCTTTTTCTCACTTATCTGCCATAATCTTGCAGAGGAGAAGTCCGGTAAGCTTGTCATTCATTTCCACATTTTTTACACCACAAACATGTGCTGCATGACATGAATTCACCTTGACATGCTTGATAAACATGTTACTTCTTTGGATTCACCTTATTTCCTGCCTGCAGTTTTTTATCTCACCCTGAGTGTTTCCGTCTGTTTTTAGGCCTAGAATGTCCTCACTTCCTTTGTTAATTTTTCCCTGCTATCTTTACTTGTACCTGTCTGGCAAAGTGTCTGTGTAACATAATGCACAGTAAACATAACACACAAACAGCTCTAAATCAAATGATTTGGTCTCTGTGGAGCTGTGTGACCTGCTTGTAGGTGATGCCGCTCTTGTCCTCATGATCTCAAAGGTGTTATGGCTCATGCTGCATTATTACAGCTTTGCGGTGCAAGTAAAGTTTTGCGGTGTGTGCAGTTTTTAGTTTGTGTCCATTTGACTGATTTGTCACTCACTCTCTGACCCAGGTCTGTTCTCTCTTCCTTTTTGCTGGTCTCAGAGACGCAGCCCGGTGAGTCTCTTACGCCCTCTGCTGGCTGTTTGAAGGCAACAGCCTGAACACAGTTTTCATTCTCTGCTGTCTGACCCTGTTTTAAAAAAATGTTGCAACGCAGAAAGTGATGCACTCAACATTAAGAAATAAGCTTTATGTATTAAAAGTTTAAAACAAGTGACAAAATGTGCAAATGTTGTGACCAGCATTAATGCATTTTAATGCTAAATATAACTGTAGATATCTTCATTTTTTTAAGAAGTTAACAAAACCATCATTGATTGAAACAGACAAATTAAGTTGAACCTGTGGTTGTTGTAGTGCATATGTTTACATCATATCTTTATCCTCAATTTGTGTTTTGTTTGGATTTTGTCTTTTACAGGGGCTGATAAAAAGAAATTTGTCCTGTAAGTAAACTTAAATAGCTTTTATATATCTATCCTCATGCTTGTACTTTAGCAGAGCTTTAACCTTAATGCTAACATAGCACAACATGCTAACATGTTGTTCTTAGCAGTTAAAATGTTTACCCTGTTTACAATCTTAATATAGCCAGTTAGCATGCTAACATTAGCTAGTTAGCACTAAGCAGGGTGTAGCTGGGCTTGTGGGAATGTTATAAGTGTTACACGAATTGTCATAAACCAAAAGATTATGGTCGGACTGGCGTAATGATGGCTTTGATATTTAGTTATAAAATAATGATTATATTTTATCCTGGGATGAGCGAACGTCTTTTTTGGCAATAAAGCCAAACACGCTTTTGAACTATTTTAGTCTGAACCAACTGACACACAAACATCTGCTAAAGAAGCTAAAAATAAGCTTTTTGTGACATGAATGTATTCATGTACACGTGTAACAGAACAACAGTTGAGTTTAAATGTTTCTCCTGCAGGTGAAGAGATTGCCAGACCCAGACGCTCCACACCAACACCCAGTCCTGCACCTGAGACGCCAAGGTGGGTCTTTATTTTAGCAACACTGACATCTGACAGTGGTCAGTCCTGCTAAAACTCTTCAAGTTCAGTCAATCTGCAATACAGCTTAAACAATTGAGTGCGTCAATAGAAAATTAATAGTTTTTGGGATTTTCAAGGAAAATGTAAAAACGTTCTGGTTCCAGCTTCTTCAATGTAAAGATTTGCTACTTTTTGTCATTTTTTTTAAGAAAAGTGGGTTTGGTTTGTAACTGCTGGTTTGAAAATACATATTTAAAATGTTCAGGTCAGCCTCTGAAATGTATTAATCAAATGTAATCAATGAAATGAATAATTATAGTCTCATCCATGCTCCATTTGTTATTAGTACTGCTGCATTACTTGAAAAATGTTGTGGTGGGATTTTTACATTTTTTTTCAAAAAGTTTTATGCAGCAGAAACTGTCAGAGAAAAAAATACTCTGAACCTAACATGTGTCTCTTTTTCAGTGACCGGCTATCACAGAACGTTCCTGCCTTTTTTGGGCTGCCTTCAGAGTCCAAATATGCCAGATATGATGGTTTGTCCACTCTCAATAGTACATATCATCAACTTAAACTGCACTTCATGTAGCAGGTGCTTTACACAGAGGTGATGTTTTTTTTTGTCATTATCTAATCACAGTGGTCCCTACAGAAGTTTGGGGAGACTCGAGACATCGTTCAGAATCACCGCTGAGCAGAAGTTTCCAAACAGGAGGTGATCTGGAGTGAATGATTCTCACTTTAGGAGAAATAAATATTTGTGTGTATTTGTATTTGTATTTGTATTTTCATGTCTAACTGGCTTGAATGTCCTCAATGTTGCAGCCCCTCCTCCTCTTCCTCCAAAAAACATTCCATCAAGAAGTCATTACGGCTGTCCTTCAGACTTTGTTGGTGAGTCTGGCATGAAAACAATCATTTTATATCATTTTATGTCTTTCTTTTTATTAGAGCTTTGATTTAAGTCTTTTCTCAATTACATTCTACCTCAAATTCTCTGCAGCTGATCTACCCAATGGAAGAGCAGGTCGCAGCTCTGCCCCAATCTACCTGAACGTCCTGTCCCCCGCCTCCTACAGAGGCTCACCTGCCCCTGACCTGGACGACGTGTTTGGCCCCTCGGACAGCCCCCGCACCAGCGAGGAATACGTTTCTCCTCGATGGGTTACTTTCACTGAAGACAGACCTCCGCCGCCTGATGAACTCCCTCCCCCGCCACCACCTGACTCCCCTGCCCCTGACACACCCTCCTCCACCCCATCCACCCCCTCCCTTTCTCCAGGACCACCTCCAAACGAGCCCCCACCTTCCCCTCCACCTTTTTCTCCTGGGTCTCCTCCTCCTCCTTTCTCACCCCCAGACTCACCCCCCTCCATCGTACTCGGGCCTCCTCCTCCAGATGAACCAGCCCCTCCCCTTCCTCCATACTTTTCCCCCTGTGTCTCACCTCCTCTGTGCCTCGACGAGGACGCCATCGATGAGGAGGTGCTGCAGTTTGCAGCGTACTGTTCGTCCCCGGCCCCAGTCAGCCCTGTGCCTCCTCTGCCTGCCGAGCGGAGGTCTCCTCGGGCAGGGGGGACATCTCCTCTGGTACTGGGGGGTGTGGGGGGAAAGAGGACTCCAGAAGGAGTGTACCTGAGAGACGATATCCCTGACTTTGTGGGTTCGCCCAGAGAATTCACACCGAGCCTCAGGGGCACACCGCCTCCTCTTCCTCCAACCACTTACAGGTCCATCATGTCTTCCCCGGGGCCGGGCTCAGGCAGCAGTGAGTATTCTGAGACCTTTACAGAGGTTTGTTTGTTCATCATTTTGTTGCACTTTGATGGAGGTCTTTATGTTGCCATACAGAAATACACTTTTGATAATACAAAACAATTATATGTTATGTATTCTTGTATTTTTTTGAGTAGTGTATAAAGATTATTTATATTCATATGACTTCCTTTTGATACAGCAAAGAACAGAAATGTGACTATTTGTCTTTTTATTCATTTCACGATCCTTTATCATTGAAGCGATGGGCACAAAGTCAATGTTACCCCTCTGAGGGGAAACATGTCAGTGTGAAGCCCCTTGCTTCCAATTGAGTCTGAAAAGTTGAACAATATTTTTGATGCAGTCACCAGAAATAAATATTGATGCTATCTATTATTATGATAACTTGTAAGAATGAAAAAGGGTCATCATTTGGATAGCTACATTATTAGATAATATTATTTCATTATAAATGAAATCTAAAACATTTATCAGATGTAGGAGTTGTTAGTTTATGTAACTTGTTGAAGTAGCCTTTTAAGTGTTGAGCGAGCCCTGACATCACAATATAAAACAGACTTCATGATTCCCTCTTTAAAGTGAACTGTCATCACTACTTTATTAGTTTGAGCCACGCCTGCTAATAAAGGCACTTCTTATGCTACATCGCTGCTCTTCAATAAATAAGCCAAACTTTGCACCATTATGTCGTTCAAACTGTGAGTACTAATCAAAGCTCAGTCTGTGGCCTCTCATGAAAAACCACATAAACATTTACGGTAAGATACGATACGATACTATACGATACACTGTACTGTCCCCTTGGAGAACTTAAATAAAGTGTATACTCTGATTATAATGAAACTACATTTGTATATTTGTTTAAAATACAGATTAAGGAATTAATTAGATGCTGTTTAGCTTTAAAAAAAATCCCCTTACAGGTGCCCTTTACCTTTTAAAGGTGTTGCCATAAGCTCATTTTGTAAAAGCGTATTATTCTCCTCCAATATAGGGATGACAATAAAATTTAGCATGTGATATAATGTCTGAAAATGTAAAGCAC
Source organism: Tautogolabrus adspersus (assembly GCA_020745685.1). Taxonomy (NCBI): domain Eukaryota; kingdom Metazoa; phylum Chordata; class Actinopteri; order Labriformes; family Labridae; genus Tautogolabrus; species Tautogolabrus adspersus. Next base: position 11,436,341 of record CM036544.1, read on the forward strand.
TCCAGTCCAGGAACAAACAGCCATCCTTTTTTCTGTTTCTGAAGAGAAAAAGTGGAATGGCTCACTTTTAAAACTAATCAAGTAAACATATAATGTGTTTGTTTGAGGTAAACTGGTTTCTTACTGACCCCTAGTGGTACAGTGTGAGCTATCAGCCTTATGATTCTTTATCCACAACACTATTTCTCATGTGTAATTCTGTAAGACTGCATGTACGATTAGTACTGAAGCAGCCTCTGCCATCATCATCATCAATCTATATTTGTATAGCACCAATTTAATAACTATTGTTATCTCAAGACACTCTCACTACAAAAGAGCAAGTAAAAGACCTGACTCTTTGTTATATCATATTACAAATACCCAACAATAACCCACCATGAGCATAACACTAAGCAACATTTAGCAAAGTTACAGTAGCAAAGAAAAACTTCCTTTAAGATGCTCATGAATCATGTTGAACAAAAATCTGCTGAGCAGCGTTGGGCTCTAAAAGTGGGTTAGAGGGAGATGCAGGAAGAAAGAGAAAGATGGAGACAAACAGAGCAACAACAACTAGAAAAAGATGATTTATAGCTACAATTTCAGTGATCATGTCAAATGTGTAGTATTAGGAGTAACAGCTTAAAATGATAATAGACTGATCTGTCTAATATTAACATTAGCAATGTTAACGATGGTGAAACAGGGAGGACTGGATATGTTAATTATAGTCAGTGTGTGAATGTGAGCTGGTAAGAAGTGTTGGAGCTGGTGTTGAATGAAATCTGTCTGTCACTGTGATCAAAACGCATTTTAAACCACACACTCTGATATCGTACGGCAGGCCCCTCATCTCCAGCTCGTCCTGCCACTCCTCAGTCTCGAGGCAGTCCAGTTCCTCCTCCTCCTCCTCCTCGACCTTCGTCACGACCAAAGCTGCCGCCGGGGAAACCAATCACAGACCTGGTACATATAAAGAGTCATTGCTTTAACCTAAATCCTCCTTTGCTGATAGGTATTCTCACATTTCATAAAAAAAAACCAGAACAAAAACAATTAATTTGCTTGTGTTTTCATGTTCTGTCTCCAGTCTCGGCCCTTCAGTCCTCCGGTTTCAGGCAGCCCCCCACCTTTCGCCCCTCTGGCCCGTGCGGAGAGCTCCTCCTCCATCTCCTCCATCACCATGCACAGTGCAGCGTCCACTCCAACATTGGGAAAAGAGCTTTACACGCCCACCACAGGTACACCACCATCTTGTCTTCGTAATTCCTCTAGCTTCATATGTCAGTGTGTGTCCATGTTGCGTGTCTCTCCTCATCGTGTCCTTCCTCACAGTCTGCCCCTCTCAATAATTCTCTCCTCCTCATATCTCTGCTCGCTCAGAGGCCTCACTGCCTCTGGTTTGGTTTGACCACGGCAGGTTTTATTTAGCTTTTGAAGGTGAGTAGAGCCAGATCTCCCCTGCAGTTCCACTAGTGCATGGATCCAAAGCACAAACCCTTTTATTACCTGCTTTCATTAAGCAAGAAAATTGCCACCCATCTGATCCCTTGTCCTGCTTACTCACTCACCTAGAGTCTAGTTCCTAGATGGATTGTAGAGGTATAAGTTTTCCTGTTTGCTTTTTTTTGTTAAAACTCCTCTATTCCCTGCGTTAAACCGAATACAAAAAACTTGGAGTATATCAGGAATGACCTGCGGGATTAAATATTGTATAATTGTAGATTGTAAAAGCGGTGTGTGTGTTTTTGTTTTCCACAGGATGCTCCAGAGGACCCAGTCCCCTCACCATGGGACCTCAGGACACTCTACCTGTGGCTGCAGCCTTCACAGAAACCATCAATGCCTACTTCAAAGGCGCAGACCCCAGCAAGTAGGCCCGCATTTCTCACTTTTGTCTCTTTAGTCGCTTGTGCACATGCACCACAACCCAAAAACCTTTCTTGCTGTTCAGCACGACTATAAAATGACTTTTTTCGTGCCAGCCCCCTAGTAAAAATCCTGCATGAAGTCAGGTAATCTTTTCTGTGGAGGAGCAGAGTATATCTGCAAAAGGATGAATCTTTTATTTACGATTAATGTAATAGATCGATAAAAAGAAAAAGGCCACAATAAAAAGAAAAAAAACTAATCTTTACAGTTGGCTGACTTTTATGTGATGGTGTTCAAGACTGCAGACTATAACAGTGATAGGACTGGTGGCAAACGATCATTTATGTGTAAGCATGATCTTTGAGATCTGCCTCCCCTCTCCGTCTGTCTCAGATGTGCTGTGAAGATCACAGGAGAGATGGTGCTGTCCTTCCCTGCGGGTATCACGAGACATTTTGCCAGCCATCCGACTCAGCCCATCCTCACCTTCAGCATCAGCAACTACAACCGACTGGAACAGGTTCTCCCTAACCCACAGCTGCTGTGCTGGTGAGAAAAACACCAATGAAAAACCCACTCATTATAGTATTGATTTGTTTTATTAGAAGTGCATGATACATGGCTTAAGTTCTGGTGCTCCAGCAATATATTTAATTTGAATTTATACATTTATTTTCTCAGTGATTCCACAGCAAACAGTGCAGACACAAAGGAGTTCTGGGTAAATATGCCAAACCTGATGAGCCATCTGAAAAAAGTGGCCGAACAGAAGCCTCAGGCGACGTACTACAACGTGGATATGATCAAGTATCAGGTATCAAATATCTTTTCAACTGTGTCGAAATACTGTATATTAATCCATCCATATATCTCAATGTCTTTGTTTCTTGTCCTCTCAGGTGTCAGCGGAGGGAATCCAGTCCACACCTCTGAACCTGGCGTTGAGTTGGAGAGGCGATGCCAACAACACAGACCTTAGAATAGACTACAAATACAACGCTGAGGCCATGGCTGCCCCCATGCCACTACACGACATCAACTTCCTGGTTCCTGTGGATGGAGGCATGGCCACAGTACAGGCCATGATCCCCCCTGCTACCTGGTAAGGATTAATTCAGGCACAACTCTTTCTCTCTCTAGGTTTTTCTGTATTGGACATGGAGCCTAATGGCTTACTTTATATACTATGATTTGATAAATATCACGAAGCAATTCTGTAATATGTAATCATTTTCCTCTGAAGGAATCCAGATCAGCAAACAATTCAGTGGAAAATCCCCAGCCTCTCTCCTAGATCTGAAAATGGAGGTAAGTGCTCGTTGTTGTCATGCTCACACAGTAATCAGATTTTTAACCCTTTAAATCCTTTAAATCAGGCTAAAAAAAACAAAGTGCATTCATTGATGTCCTCATTACTTGTGCTGTACACTTCGCTGTGATAGATCATTGTCCCTGTTAATAAACAAAATAAATGAAATAATATGTTGCAGATAAATTATATATATATATATATATATATATATATATATATATATATACAGTATATATAGCATTTCAGGATTTAAAATGTTTTAAATAAAAATGTTTTGGATGTTTTCCTTGGCTAACATTAGCTGAGATAGTACTGATTCAAAGAATATGACCCTTTTCAAGATATTCTAAGAAATTATTTCCCCATAATGAAAAATACCAATGTAGGCACTCATTGACTCATTTTTATTGCATACTGAGTCTCATTCTTTCCTTGTATATGTGGCTGACCTTTAAGACTAAAATCTCTCTGATAGTTTGCAACTTTTTGCATGACATCGCTTTGAAAATAAACGTATTACGATAGAAACAATTACCATCCATTCTGTGTGCGTCTTCCAGGAGTCGGGGCTCTTTTGGGCCGGTTCCAGATGACTGAAGGTTCCTTTAAATCCTCGCAACTGTCAGTCCAGTTCACCAGTGAGGGCAGCACTCTCTCAGGGTGCGACATCCAGCTGGTCGGGATGGGCTACCGGCTCTCTCTGATCAAGAAGAGATTTGCTGCAGGTCAGTTTAAGCATCAGAAATGTCTGTGACATAATTGTGACTACATTTTGAACCAAACTACTCTTAGGTTTGTCTTCTAAAATAGGTAGACATAGTCAAAGATAAATGTTACAACTCTGTAACATGTTTCATTTTGCGTCACAGGGAAATATCTGGCGGACAATTAGTGGACCTGTTTGTGCACGGAACCAAAAGAACCAACGGCTTCTGACTGTGAAGACGACGGATCCATCCCATGTTTAGAGAATATGAAACTTTATCTTAAGCAGCCATTAGATGTAATGATGAGATTTATCAGAACAACAGATCACACACACACACACACACACACACACACACACACACACACACACACACACACACACACACACACACACACACACACACACACAGTTAATATCATATTCAGTACAGTGACTGCTGCTGAGTTTATGCAAGTAAAAACAAAACATTACTCTGTGCACTTGGAACACTTAATGGGCTTACATGGAGTAAAATATAAGGACACTGATTCTTTTTTTTCTCGTTGACATATTTGTGGATTCATACAGTGATCCAGCCTTATACATTGCAATTTCCTTTGTCTTACCTGTTGTCATCGCAATGCACTGTAAAAAAGAAAATGTGAATATATTCTATAAATCAAAACAATCTTAAACAAGGTGGAAAAGAACGGAAAATGTAAAAAAAGTGAACATAGGGTTGCTTTATAGTTTAATTTAAATAGGTTTAAGGTTACATGGTGAAATCTGATTTACACTGCCACCTCAAATCAGATTTGTTTTTCTACCATGAGACATCATTCTTAATAAGTTAGAAATTACTTTATTGTGTAGTCAGCCTTTGAAACGCCACAGCCCATTGTTTCAGTCTTGTGATTAAAGGTGACTGGTCCGTTCACAGTACAAAATGACCCGCAGCACTAGACTATAATATCAGCACTCTAAATGCGAAGGTGCTTTATAATCATATTTGAGCCTCTGTCTGGATGGATTTGGAGCAGAGTAAAACCCTTTTTTTAAGTACATTGACTATATTTTGTAGATAAATTAAACCCATAGCCTCCAAAGAAAACTACTAAATTATAACCTTCCTCACTCAGTTTCACTCACCTTTTCTCCAATTTAAAGTCAAGTTTTAAATGCAAGTTTAATATCTTAATCTATTGTCAATATTTTTATTTTAACATAGAGTTTTATCACTTGATCAGTCATCATGGCCTTCCTTTTAGCAACAACAGGCAGCTTTTTCACTGAAGAAGCTAAAACAAAACCACCCAATGTTCTTAAAAAGCCTGGCACCAAGCTGATATCTAAGCTAGCAATTAGCTAGTAAACAAAGTGGATCTATTAGCAGCTTGAAAGTCAGATTTTTTTGGGAGTTGATAAAGACTAATCAAACAAATATAGAAGTATAGTAAATACTGGACAGAAACGTGACTCCAAATGAATGCTAATGTTGCTGTGTATCATCTGGAAGTGCTAATCTGTGTTAGTGTCAGTGTTGCAGCATAATCAGCTTGTTAGGGCTGGCCCAAGGTGGCCAAAAAATATTAGTAATGGTGGCTAAAAATATCAATAAGACCTTTAAGTTATGTATCACATAATTATGTGTACAAGTTACTGTCCAGGTTTAGGGTTAAGAATCTATATGTTTAGCTTAAAGTTAGCCTAAAAGCAGCGAATCCTGCAGGCATTTGTTAGCTAGCTTAGGCAGCTTAGTTTGTACTCGATTAGCAGACAAGCTAATTGAGTTCAAACAACCCTTTATACGGAGTTATAAAATAGTGCATTAAAACAGGCACACGACAAATTTTCTAATTTTTATTCAGTGTGTATTTTTTTTATGGGTGGCTGTGGTGTGGCTGCTTACTTCTTAAGCTACCTACTTGGCAGATGTGTTAATTTTGGTGTTATGTGGGTGTTAACAAACATGCTAATACATTTAGTGAGAATTTGCTCAAATTAACTTATTTTAATTGATATTAATTTATCAACAAAATAAGATCTCTGTACTTGCTCAAATGTTCCCATCATGCTATCAGGGTTGAAGCACATAAAATGCTAAACTTTCACCACTAACTTTGATGGCATTTTGCTGCTAATGGTTCATGTAAACAGAGGATTGAAACTGAATATGACCTGCTGGAGAACAAAATCATTACATTCAAAGTGTGGGCACGTGCAATGCTGAGATTCGTCAATTCCTCCACGTCACAGGGCTAAAGTGATGTTTGTAGTGATGTGTGAATGGTCATATACTGATGAGGTGATACCTTTGTGACTAACAGAAGCTGCTACTTTCAGTTGAACAGTTGATTCAAACTGTTATTGTTACAGATTTTTTAAGTTTAAAGGGCCTTAAGATGTGAGTAGATATAGAGCCAGATGCGAGTGCCATATGGTGGTAAATGGAGCTTTAAGTTTCCGGAGAAATGTAGATGGGACCTGAGTTAGAGGATTGAAGGAGTTGCCTTTGATTCTTCTTAAAAACTCTGCTAATTCCTTTGATCATGACCTTTGATAGAGGTGTTATAGAGTATTAATGGGGATATCACAGAGTTATAAAAGAAACATCTATCAAGAAGTAAGTACTATTCATGTCCCTGTTTATTTTCTTCCTTTTCCACCATGTTGAAAACATGTTTTATCATTTTCTAATAGCAATATTTAAAAACTAAAATGTAAAAAGTGTATATAAAAAAAAGCTATGTTTCAAATATTTCTCTGGGCATATGGATGTGTCTGTGGTTGTCTCTTGGTTTATTGATGTCAGCACTCATAATGCATTTGGTTCTATGTAATAACACCACTTTCCACCTATGGTTTAACATGTGGGTTTCCTGTAAAAAAAAAAAATCCCAAAAAAAATCAAGTGTTACTGTTGATGAATAACTCCAAACGGTGCCGCATGAAATCTGCATTTGTCCATCACAGATCTTATCAATGCAATACTAATTTGTTCATCCCAATATGGTCATGATACATGTTATTGTATAATTGTGCTATGAGAGGAGACTTTCTGCCTTCACTTGAAACTCCACTCTCTGTTTTGCTGTTGTTGCACCTTCAGAAACCCATTGTCGATAAATTTGGCATGTATCCATTGATATACCCATAACATGCATCTGATATAGGTGTTTGACATTCTCCTGTGTTTGACTTGCACTCAAAACACACCTTAAATTTCATCCAAAAAAAATGTAATAGCTTCACATTCACATGTTGAACATCACATTTCATAGAATGTTTTAATGTGTTGACTCACAGTTTTGGCCTGGGTGTATAATATTTCATTAGGTTTTTGGAAAAATAAATAAAACATGTTTTTTTGTTATAAAGTACAAAATTGTTTCTTTTTATAATGCTTATCTTTTTCTTTGCCTTATATTTGAGCAAACACCAAACCCTCCAATCTTGGAGGGTTTCTGTAAGTTTATTTTTCTGTAAGTTTATTTTTTCTACAACGTTTTGTCTTTATTCCTTTCACTGTGTTAGACACAGAATATGCAAACATTTCATGTAAATTTCCCATCCAAAGATTTTGAAAGTAAATATATGAAAAGAATCATTATGATGTAATACCTGTTTTACTTGGTAATAAAGAAGAGGAAAGATGAGACATGGATCTCCCTCTCATTTTTCAGTGATCTTATTAAATCTTGGGATTCTGGCAAGTTTGAAAAAAATAACATGTTATGAATTTCCACAGTTTAAACAAAGATTACCTCAAATTATGTGTTTTGATTTATTCCAAAACTCAGCAAAGCTTTACCAGAATCATGTAGGCCATCTGAAAGAAGGGTGTTTATGGAAATCTTATAAGCGGGCAAGTTCAGAAAACAATCTCACCACCAGCTCTTAAGTCTGTTATTTTCTGATAAGGAATTAATACTTGAAAAACAGTTTAACGAAACATGATGAGGCGTTTTAGAAGGGGTCAGAAAAACAGGAAATGTGTTGCTTAAATCTGTACGTCTTCGACATCAGCAAATCCATGCTGAAGAAGTTCATGTATGATTAAAAAAAATGTGACTGTGTTTAAAATGGTCTCTTGTTGATCCTTAGCCTCTTAACTTAATCATATCAAAATCATACCATAGCCCAGAATTTGAGATATAGCCTAAGCAAATTGTGTATCCTATCATAGTTCAAAGGATTGTTTTGATGTCATTTAGAGATGAACCTCGAGGTTTACACCCCTATTTCTGGTGAGATTTTTTCTCAGCTACTCTCAGTGATCACACATGGGGTCCACACTAACGTGAAAAAATTAAACACGTTTTAAGGATAATTATCTGTTAAAATTATTTTAAACTAATTGACATCAAGCTTTCGACCACATCTCACAGTTTTCATCAGCAGATAATGTCCTAACAGACCCTGAAAGGGAATGTAATAGCATATACAACATTTAAGGCAGTGCTTTATTTATTTTTTACCTTGATTTTAACAAAGGTCCCAGACCGTTTGCATAAAATACTAGGGTTGTATTTGGTAATATTATTATTGACGCCAAACAGGAAGTTCAAGAAGTAGGCACTCGTGCGCAGGATCTTCTTGACTGACGGTTTATGGTAACCATGACAACACCAAGCTTTACGGGGATAACGACTTCGCTCTGCTCGTTCAAGAGGTCCTGAAATCGGTAAAAAGTTGATACATTTACCCCCAAAAAGTTTCTGTATAATCTTTTTCACACGACATACAAACGAGGTGTAAATATACATTGTTATCCGAAGTTGATAGAAATATTATTAAAGTAATAATAGTGGGTTTACAAACGAGTAAGCTAGTAGCCTAACATCCGGGTACATTCGCTAGCGTGTTTATGTTTACTTACCAGGAAAGCTGGCATGTGTTAGAAAACTTGAATAGTTTTAACGTTGCTGCATACTTTCATATATTTAGGATTTCCTCCTCTCTAGACAAGCCACGGACAGGGAAAGGTGTGATGTCTGATGTGATAAAAGACAAATCTCAAAAAAGAGAGAAGAAGACAGGCACTAACAGGACTAAGGAGTGAGTATGAAGATCATATAAGCCTATATTTAGGCCTACCTTTAATTTACTGTTATAGTAAGTCATCCTTATCAAATCTGCAAAATGCATGGGTTATAATTGCTATTCAGTCTGCATTAACAACACAGTATGTTTCTCTTCAACTCCTCTTAACTTTTGTTGTCTTTGTCTACAGCTCTATCAGCACTGTGTCGTGCTTAACTGAACTAGGACACCATGATGACAACGCTCGGATGGCTGTTACAATGGAGAACACCTACCAGATGGGTGAGATAACAGTCACCTGTTCATGTTTGCTGAACAGGCAAACATTTGGGAAATGGTAGTACTTTCTTCATTTTGATATGATAAGTCAAAGCATTCAGCCCACTACTACCATTCACCAATGCACTGATTTAAATAATAAAAATAACTGTATTTTCAAGAGAAAAGATTAGATCAAAGTTTTTCCCCACATACCAGTTTCATAGGAGTTAAAACTCATCTGCAGTGGACTTTTCTTTGTTTTTCTTTTTTGTTCCACAGGACCTTATAAACGCTTCCCTGTACCTGCTGTCACAGACATACTGAAGGATGTGCTCACTAGTTACCTCCAAAAGGAAAAATATGAAGTAGAGTGGTCTCAAAAAATGACAAAAACAATATGTGAGGTAAATTTAACTGAAAAACAACATCAGGTAGGTCAGTCATTTTTAATACCTAATAGTTTCTGATCTATCCATTTCATTCTTTGGATTGTCTCCTCTCAGGTTATAAGATCCCGCGTCAAGGACTTGATGATACCTAGATATAAGACTGTGGTCCTGGTTCACATTGGCCAGCTCACCGGACAGAGCATGCAGATCAGCAGCCGCTGTCTGTGGGATGCATCTAATGACACTTTTGCCTCTAACTCCTTCAAGAACAGCTCCCTGTTTGGTGTGGCAACTGTCTATGCTGTATATTTTGAGTGAACCGTGTAGACCCAGACTGATCAAAATAAACAAGTCATTTTAATCACAAAAACAAAAAGCAGATCTTTGCTTGAAGAAATCTTTATCGCTGTTGTGTATTTTGACATGTGAATAAATTGGTAAAACAGGAAACTGTGAGCACAATTCATGGTGTTTTGTTTTTGCTACACGTGAAATATTAAACACATTTTAAAGAAAATTATTTTAAAGTAATGGACAACAAGTAACGACGACCCCTCTGGGATGTTTCCCTCTAGCAGAGTATGTAGAGGTCACTCTTTCGACAGCCTAGTTGACAGCACACGGATTTGAGTGCCTGGTTTTCGTCTCGCCGATGACGACCCACTGTTGGCCCAATCATTGTCTTCAGATTTGGATCTCTGCCACCTGCCAAGAGATGCCAGCCATACTATTATTTTACCATACATTTTTTGAAATCTTACGGGTCTATTTCTGAGAAATTAAATTCAGAGATAAATCATTTAATCATACTCACTGTTGTATAAAATGTCATTTTCTCCCATCAGCCTTCTCCACCTTGATCCTCCACAGGTGTAGACCACCGCCCGCAGAAATGCACGTCCACACAGCCTCAGTGTGTTTGTGTTATCTTGCATCTGAACCTGTGTTACACACAACATGCACAGCAGCATCACCAGCAGAGGGAAGGACCTCATGTTGTTCATTCTCAGGAAACATCTGTCCTGACCATTCCCTTTTATAGAGTCTTCATTGATGTCACACCACCCTCAGGTGTGTAAACAGTGTGTATTATCTTTAGTAACCATCATATGCTTTTAACGACGGATGTCAATCAGTCCATTTGGGATGTGTGTGGGAATCTAGGTCACTGTGCTGATAACTGATTGACTACTTTTTGGTAAATGTCACATAGAGAATGGCTTTTTAATGTCCAAACTACAGGTTTTTTTATTGCCATGGATTAAGTAAAGTGTTTCTTAATGGATCTCCTGAGATATCCGTTGTACAACAAACTAAGATGATGGGTCTCTACATAGTGACAAGAGGGAGTCTCTGTCTGTTATCACCAACATAAATCAGTGATTCCCAGAAAAGACAGTCACATTAACCGGTACACTTGTTTTCAAACTGAATCATGTCATTAAATTGAGTTGAGCAAATAGAGACATGGCTGGCTGGATGGGGCTGGTGGGATTAAGAGTGACCAATAAATAGATATATAGCTTGTGTTAGGTATGTTTTCTTGAGAAGAGTGCATGCTGATTTTTAAAACTCAAGCATATACCAAAAGATGTATTTACTGTATAATCCTTTTGCCCTTGCATTCCAGTGAATCATCTTTCTAAGAAAGGGTACTTGGTGAAATAGCTTTGCAAACTCCAAATTACTTCACATTGGAATTAGTTACTTGTTATCAAAGAAAACAATTTAATTTCATGAAACAAACAAACAATAGAGTACAAAACAGTCATACACCAGCAAAATACACAGCAAAAATCTGTCAAATAAATACAAAAAGCTCACACTCCTTTACTGGTCAGGACTCTACCAAAAGTAGAAAAAAATCCTCTATTCATAAAGGGTTAAAGTTAAAGTTAAAGTTAAAGGGATGTCGTCTTTAATGTTGTTAACAATGTCCATCAGACACTGGACTCCCTTTAACTCCAGTCCAGTTAGAGCCATTAGACCGATCAGGGTTACTCTTATTCTGGTAATTAAAAAAATGACTGAGTATTTATGTACTGCCTGCACACATTCACAGTGGTCATGCTGAATAAGTAATACAATTAAAATCTGGTAATAAAGTAGATTACCTTACTTGAATGACTGTGTGAAACTATGAATGCAGTTAAAGTACAAGTAAGGTCGTACAAAATCGAGTTAAACTATGAGTTTACTTTGATAGTTTACTGCTCCCAGCCCCATTGTGAATTACACACATTCTCATCTCACTTCTGGTGTGTTTATGGTTAGAGTCAGTTTGACGGTAATTAACCTTTAAATCAACTTTTTTCATTAAAGATTCTTTTAATGAAACACAACATTATAGGAGATGCATATTTATTAAAAACAATGTGTTTTACCAGGACAAGCCATCACGAGGTAAAGGTGTTACCACAGACAATAAAAAGCAGCTAACTGCTTTGTTCACTTGATGTCACAGACTGCTTCTTTACATATAAACAAACTCAATGTTTTCAACTTTCAAACCCATGAAATATCCTTAACCTCTTGTCATGGATTTTCTCAAACTTTGTGTTACTTGCCAAGTCCAGTTCAAAAGCTTCATAATATGTTAGATGTTGAAAAGATCTGGAATCAAAGGAGCATTCAACTTTGCCTTTCTAATCTGTATCACAGCCTGAACATGTGAAACTGCAGTGCAAAAAAAAATAAATAACTTTCATACTTCTGGGAAAGCTCTGAAATAAATTAGATACTTCTTGGAAGCCATACAGCTTCTCTTGTGAAAGAGACCTTTTCATAATTTGTTCTGTAGTTTTTCCAGAAATTACATCAACATTGTAAATCCTGATGATGTGGAATGATGTGGAAACTGTTAGCATGAGGCAGCATTCATATCTTGATCCAAAGGCAACTGGACTTGGTTAAAGATCTTGAAGACGTTTCACCTCTTCTCCGAAAGGCTTCTTAAGCTCTAAACTAAATGGTGGATGGAGCTACAATCAGCATATGTCTTGACAGCACATGTCTTTCTCCTTTTTTATGGAAGCTACTTCATTCTTACATGTCCTAAATATCACTGTCAACCAAAATATGTAAAATAGAATAAAACGCATAGCCTATACCTTTTCCTTTGTAGTTATTTGTTTTGTTTTGTTTTGGAGCATATCAATAGGCCTTCAACAGGGTATTGCATCTGTTTCAAATGTTGTGTGCAGTTTTTAAACATATATGAATACGTAACACTAGACAACTGACTTGATTTTTGAATATAACACAACGTTAAGGAGGAAAACGGTGCATGTGTCTCAGTAACATCAACGCTGTGGAGCACTCTGTTCGTCTTACTGCAGGTGGGCGGGGCTCTGCATCCGGGTACTACCGCTGACCCCTGACGCGACCCTGCAGGATTGCAAACATGGCGGAGGTAAGAAAGTGAAATAAATATAAGGAAAATAAATATTTGTTCTGTAACATAGTTATTTCAGTCGAATGCGTGCGTATTTTGTGTGTTGTTGCTCAATGCACGAAATCATGAATCCGCAGTTTGCGCTGCTAGATAAAAAGCATTTCTTGACTCAGGCTTGTTTAGTAAACTTCGGCTTTAGCTAATGTTAGCTTCGCTAGCTCTGACTGAAGGTAGCTGCGGCGTTAGCGATGTTACTTCGTGGTATTGTTTTAGAAAACTTAACTATCCGAAGTAACGTTTTTTATTTGACTTGTACAGGTAGTTCCTTGTTTGGAGATGTAGTCTGTGTTTAGTTTTGTTCGTTATTTACCGGCTGTTGGTACCAAGCCTAACTTAGACGCGTTAGCTAAATAAAAAAGGAGAATTAGCTAACACTTGGTTATTTAAGTTAGCCAGGTGAGAAAATGAACCTAGTTAACACGCACCTGTTGTAGCTTACGGTGTTTGAATGCACACCACTGTACACACGGTGTTTATAACATTGCCTACATTTTCCCACAGGATGTGGTGACAGTCTTCTTTGTTTCTTGTCTTACTGATGTGCAGTCAGGCTTCAGGGCTCGGGGGTCGGGCGCGCTTTTTCTTAACTTGTATGAAACATTTCTTGTTCCCGTGTCTCGGCCCGTAACTTCAATTCATACGTGTTTATACAAGAGCGAACAGTTCCTTGTTGTCTGTATAATGCGGACTTAGACTCCTGATTTGTTGTTATATAACTTTTTTTATGTTCTTCTGTTTCGGTTTGCAGCCCTCCCTCGGGAACTCGAGCCCAGGTACACAAATATGAACCTTTCTTTTCTGTTCAATCTTTTGCCTAAACTTAAATGTATTCAGTTTGATTTCTTTAACTTAAATTCTAAAAACTAAAGAAAGGGAAACCGCGTAAACAACTAAAAACTGATAGGGTATGGAATTTGTATTATTTATCATTTTATCAAAAAATGATATTCTAATAAAATGAGGAATAAGTCCGTAAATAATGTGTATTATATATTTATGATCAGTTATTTGTGTTGTTTTATGTACAACCCTTATGTTTGCAAAATAACAGGATTAAACATGCTTGAAATTATGATCAAAAAGAAGAACACAAAATACTTAATGAACTTTCTATGAATGACTAATCCAAGCGAGGCTTTGACATTATACTAAATACACAACTTGAAGAAAGATATAGAACCAGATACAAGTCAAATATTGTTTATTACCAAATGTTATTGCCAAAATGAAAGATTTAATAATGCATCTGTATTTGTTCAATGTGAGACAAAAGTCATCCAACAATCACTTCCCATACAGTTCAAAGTAATCTGACTCACACAGTCTAGTCTATAGAGTAGACTAGGTGTGCCAATTTTAAAATCTTCTTTTAGTTGTAGTTTTTTAATACTATATTTATATATATTACAATATATTGAGATCATTTTATTTTGTATATCATCAAAGCATTTGCTGCGATGCTTCCCCCCCTGGTAACAACCTTGACATCCCTGTTATTAAACAGGTAATACATCTCATACCTCTATAAGTAGAGCTGTGTGGGTAATGGTGTACATCAGTGAGCTTGATTGCTTGATGTTAAAGTTTGAAATTGAGGATCTTTGCATCAATGCGGGGAAGTTTTCAGAACTTTACAAAATTCATATAAAGATGTAGAAATTAAACAGGTTTAATTGAAGTTTGATGACTTATCACAATATCATCATATATGTTAATAATATGAAATGACTTCATTCTTGTCAGACATCTTACCCCCCACCCTTAATACATCTGTAATTTATATGACCTTAAAACAAACCAAACCAAAAATACTGATGTGACCTTGATTTGATTTTTTAATACATTTCTTTAAGAAAATGTTTTTACGTTGTCACGTGTCTGAAATTCTATTATTGCTCTCATTATTGTGTACATTTGCAGGAGGTTCAGCAGGTTCCGTTGACCATGATTTTGACCCTTCAGCAGACATGCTTGTCCATGATTTTGATGATGAACGCACCCTGGAGGAAGAGGAAATTTTGGAGGCATCAGATGAAACAAACGCTAACGAGATTGAAGACCTTGCACGGGTGAGTGTCAAACATGATGCTCCTTTTTGTTCGCAGCTCAACATGTAAAAAGTATTATCTGTCGTGTGTGTGTGTAATGACATGTTCCAATCCTGAAGTTAGAATTGTAGAATTGGTCTTTGACTTTAGACCACAGATATGTTTTTGTCAGGGTACAGTTTAAAATGAGCCACATTTCTTCCAACAGGAGGGGGAGATGCCAATTCATGAGCTGCTGAATCTGTATGGTTATGGGGGCGGTTCACCAGCAGATGAGGATGAAGAGGAGGATGAAGAAATGGAGGAAGAAGAGGATGATGAGGAAGAGGATGAGGAAGTAGACCTAGACCATGATGAAAGCAGCAGAAGTACCAGCGAGTTGAAAAGAAATGAGGTCTGTTGGTGTTTCTTGAGTCTCATTCATGTGAGATAGTTTGCATTATGATTATCTTTTTAGTTTTTGTTGACCTTTCTGTTTTCTTTTTAGGGTGAGGGTGTGAAGAACTCATCAGGCCAGGTGGATGAGGCCCAGACCACCTCCGAGGGCCGCACACGCTCAGTAAGGTCCCTTGGCACAGCAGAACTTATCCGTCCTCAGAAACTCAAGTACTTTGAAAGTATGAACCATCACAACTCATTTTCTTTCCTCCTGTTGAAACAGTTATGTGTTTAATGTGTATCATAAAACAACATGTTTTCTGGTGAGATTTAGCAGATTAAATGGGTTCGACATTGTGTCTCAGGTAATAATGATGCAGAGGAGGAGTCGGATGAAGATGAGGACTATGTTCCATCTGAAGACTGGAAAAAGGTACGTAAGATCTCTGTTTCTATGAGCGTTAGACATCTTCACTTGCAGTTTGCTCTAAAGTCAACTTGTTGGTTTTTCTTATATTTAGGGCGCACTCACACTAGGCAATCCGTACTGTGCCTAAACACGCTTCACCCCCAAAGTGAAGTTCGTTTGACTAGTGTGAGTGCTCCTATCCGTGCTGAAGCACGGTACACTTCCTTGGCCCTGGCACGCTTGGAAGAGGTATACTTTGGCACGGTACAGTTTATGCACAAGCACAAGCACGGGTACACAACGTGGACAGCCTTCAATATGGAGAAATCCAGGAGTGTTATGTCTTTAAAATGACTCAAAATAAGCCACAAAGTCAGTAAAAGTAGCTGACATGTTCTCTCTGTTCTTCTCTAATGTGCCAAAGTGTACTCAACCGCATTTTTTAAGTCTGCCTGACTTGTAAACTAGGCACGCTTCATGATCACGTCAATTGTATTACGACATGTACAAGAGGTAACCGTGTTCAGACCCGGTTAGTCCATGAGCAGTGTAAGTGCAGGCCAGCGGGGGAATGGGGAGGGGGAACAATCGTGCTTAAGCACGGTACGGGACAACTGGGCTTAGTGTGAGTGTGCCTTTAAAGGGCCTACTGCATACAGACCACAAAGGACCAACACATAGTTACCTTTCTAAAAATAAGCAAATAATTTAATTGGAAGAATACATTCACCTAATCCAGATATGTAGTATGTGCAGAAATGACAAAAAAAGAATATATTCTTATGTGGTGTAATGTAATGTTATTACCACCTGCCTGTCTACATAAACTTGTGTTTGTTCCCAACAGGAGATCATGGTGGGTTCAATGTATCAGGCAGAAACTCCTGTTGGTCTGTGTAAATATAAAGACAATGAAAGAGGTAAGTCTTCATATTAAAGCTTAAACAGTGTGTGTTGTTTGTACAGAAAACAAAAGGTTTCACTTTCACTTCTCCTGCGTGCTGTAGTTTATGAAAACGATGACCAGCTGTTGTGGAACCCCGAGTGTCTCCCTGAAGGCAAAGTGGTGGAGTTCTTGACGGAGGCATCGAGGAGGACGGGCGAGGAGAAGGGTGTGGACGCAATCCCAGAGGGATCCCACATCAAAGACAATGAACAGGTGACAGAATTTCTTTTAGCCTGTACTGTTGGATAAGGCTGTTTAAAGTCCATTTTTTTATTGTTAACAAACCCATGAATAGATTAACACCAACAGTAATTCAATTCTGCAAATGCCTGTGTAGCCAAAGCCTGACATATATCAGTAATCCTTGGTGACAAAGCCCTTCATTTTCATCCAGAAGGTCAATACTTGGCTCTTTACACAAACTTGATTCTGCAAGCATGTGGCAGCACAGACTTCATCAAGCTTAGAGCAAAATAAAGGAGACGGGGAAGTACATTTAAAAGTAAGCAGGTTGGGGTTGATTTGCATACAATCAAATGTATTTTTAGTAAATTGAGGTGAGCACACACTTGTTGTTTGCTGTGTGTGCAAGAGATGATGTAATATCATATACAGTTTTAAACAGGACTCGATTCAAAGAGGCTGAGGGGTTCCAGATATCTATAGGTGCTTTAGTCCACTCCATCCTCTGTCCTTTGCTGCATGTCATCCCCCACTCTCTCCTCCCAATATATCCTGTCTATCTCTGTGTCCTTTCAAATATAAGCAAAATGTCTCAGAGAGAGAGAGAGAGACATGTACAGTAGTTGGTCTTTTTATGGGTTTGTTGGCATTAAGAAGAAAAAAAATGCAGCGTTGTGTTTTACATCAAGTGAATGTGCTCGTGCTGGATTACATGTTGATACCTGTTTACAGGGCTGAACTTGTTTGACGATTTGTTTCTGTTCAGGCTTTGTATGAGCTGGTGAAATGTGACTTTGACACAGAGGAAGCTTTAAGAAGACTGAGGTTTAATGTCAAAGCAGCCAGAGGTGAGTACACATGATACCCTACATATTTATACGTTTGGTTGTTGCTGATTCAGCATGCTCATACAGAGTTCTGTGTGTCAGTAATTATCGAAGATATCTATCAGATGCTACTTTAACACTTGTTTCTTTTTGTGACAGAGGAGCTCTCTGTCTGGACTGAAGAGGAATGTAGAAATTTTGAACAAGGACTAAAAGCTTATGGGAAAGATTTTCATTTAATACAGGCCAACAAGGTATGTTGTCAAATCCACATTTATTGGTTGACAATTACAACATTGACTTAACATTTGTTTTGTTGTGCTCGCTGTTATGTGGCATTCTGATGCTCAGGGTTGGAATCGGCTACATTTCAACCTTGTAGCATTTTGAGGCAAATCAAATTTCTCAGTTTTGATCCTGTTCAAAGTCTCTGAAGATGTTAAGACCTGTTAGGCAATAATTTGATTTGTCTCTCATGTCAAACTGAACTGAATGGCTCTCTTGAGGCGATGGTAATAATGGTTATTTCATGTCTGCTGAATTAAATCTTTCAGGTGAGAACTAGGTCTGTAGGAGAATGTGTGGCCTTTTATTACATGTGGAAGAAGTCTGAGCGTTATGATTTCTTTGCACAGCAAACCAGACTTGGGAAAAGGAAATACAACCTTCACCCCGGTGTCACGTAAGTTTTATTTTATTTTTTATAAAAACAGTAAATTATGAATGAATAATTAAAGGTGCACTATGTAGTTTTGGTAGAGAGATGTGAACGTTGGAGAAATGTACAGATTCTGTGGTATATGTTCATAACTCTATACACACACTGTCCTCAGAGGAACATTTGGTCCCTGTAACAATGTTTGAAGATAAAATGCTACACAAAAAATTCTGGTGGTGGGTCCGCATCAGTGACACTGTAACTCTCCTGGAAGCTGTTTAGCTCCAAACAGTGTCCAGGGACCCATTCTTTTCCTTTGAATAAATGTATTTAGTTCAGGAAATATAGCATAGAATTGTTTCACTTCTCCAACTTTCAAATTTCACTACCAAATCTACATAGTGCAGCTTTAATAAATAATAACTGTTTGGTTTTCAGGTCGATGTGTTTAGAAATGCTTGGTTTTCTCCAAAATTACAGAAAAGGTTTTATAATTCAAAATCAAACAAACATCAAACTAAATGTAAAAAGATTTCAATGTGTTTCTGTGTGAGAATAATTGGTGGGTCCTGTTTGCAGACACACTTCACACAGTGGATATAAATAGTCTACACACTCCGTTAACATGCCAAGTGTTTGTGTTGTAAAAAAACAAAACAAATGTGAGCAAGAGAAATGATTTCAGAACTTTTGCACCTTTATTGTGACCTATGACCTGTGCAAGTCAATTGAAAAACAAACTGAAATCTTTAAGGTTGGGAAATATAAACAATGAAAACTAAAATGATGTGGTTGCATAAATATCCAGCCCCTTAAACTAATACTCTGTTCAAACACCTTTTGACACATTCAGTCGTTTTGGGCAGGAGTCTATCAGCATGACACATCATCCTTGCAAAAGCGCTCCAAATCTGTCAGATTACGAGGGCATTTCCTGTGCACAGCCCTCTTCAGGTCAGCCCACTTATTTTTAATAGGATTCAGGTCCGGGCTCTGGCTGGGCGAAAACGAAAACGTTAATCTTCTTCTGGTGAAGCCAAATTCCTTTTCATCTGTCCAGCAGACGCCTGAAGATTTTGTGCCAAAATTGACTGATATTTTGAACTGTTCATAATGACCTCCACTTTAACTTAAGCCACAGTTACAGCATCAAAGCATGAAGCTGCCACCACCATGCTTCACTGTGGGTATGGTGTTGTTTTGGTACCAAACATATCTTTTGGAATGATGGCTGAAGTTGAAGTTTTCAGTTTGGTCTCATCAGAACATAACACACACATTCCCCCATGCTTTTGGGAGACTTGATGTATGTTTATTTTTCTAAATTGAGCAGGGCTTTGATGTTTTTCTTCTGAGGTCTATCCACACTACCCCATAGCGCAGACATACGAAGAATACAGGAGATCGTTGTCACATGTAGAAAACAACCAATACTTGCCAGAAAGTCCTTCAGCTCCTTTAATGTTACTGTAGGCCTCCCTCCCCAGTTTGCCTCTTGTCTTTTCATCCATTTTGGACAGACGTCCAGTTGTTGATGACTGTCCAAAATGTATTCCATGGTATAGCTAAGGCCTTGGAAATTCTGTTGTACCATTTTCCTGACTTTCAGGAATGAGATCCCTTTGATGCTTTACACACTTATTAGCTTTTGCTGTCAATGAAGGTGGAAAAGTTCTGAAGTTGTTTGATCTCGTATTTTAACATCACATAATCATTTTAACTGTAGACTTTTTATATCCACTGTATATAACACACTGTTTGAACCTGCAAATCGTATTCCAATGAAACATAGGGTGAGTTTCACTGTTTGGAAACAAAGTGACAGAATAGGGGCATTGCAGTGTATTTTAGAGTTTTAGGTACATGGATTGACATTCAGAATAAAAAACTTTAAGTGAAAACGGTGCATTGAACTTTGCTCACAGGTCACATATTTGAAAAGGTTTAGAAGCCACCTTGTGCCTCCCCATTCCTGAGCAATGGTAATTAAAAGCAACTATTTTATGAGCTTATTATGAATATCTATTATTTTTCCTTCTCCTTTATCTTAGCAGGCAGGACCCAATGAGGCCGAGGTCTCTTTTTCCAGTGGTGTCCTGTAACAATACAATTAAATACACAACAACATTTTGGTTTATAAACAGAGAGAAATATTTTATGAAGCACTTTTTATAAACTAATCCGTTTCTCTTCTGTTGTGGATAGGAAAACTCGAGGACAAAGACAAGTCCAGAAAAGTAAAGAGGGCTTTATAACCTAAACGTTAATATTTTCTCTTTGTCTCACACCATAATTAGAGGTGCAGTATTAGATTAATGTAGAGCTCCAACTGGACCATGTGTAAAGACAGTCAAAGCAATATGACCACATTGCTCAGCTCTAACAGGGACCCACCTGCAGTTCCAGCTCGGCCACATACAGTTTGTTGGGTACTTTGTTAAATTGTATCTAGAGTAGATTAAGTGTTGTGTGTAATAGCCTGTGTGCTGATGTGTGTCTTCAGAGACTACATGGACAGATTACTGGACGAGACAGAGAGCGCAACATCCAGCAGGGCGGCGTCCCCGCCACCCACCACCTCCAGCAGCAGCACCAGCCACTCAGAGAAAGAAGACAGCAGCAGTCAGAACGGTGAGATTATCCATACATATGTAATCATACACTCACTGTAGCATTTTATCTTGATTTTTAAAGTATTCCCTTTTTTATAAAGAGAAGCCAAAAACATATAGCGCCCTCTGCTGGTTAAAAAAAGAACATTGCAATATTTTTTTTTTTTTCCCCAAAAAAAGCTGAAGGGTTATTTTTGGGCTTTATGACTTTATTTAGAGATAGGACAGTCGATAAAGTCAGAAAGCAGGGATAGAACAAGTGGGGAACGACATGCAGGAATCGAACCTGGGCTGCTTGCCTGGAGGACCACAGCTGAGGGCATGCACCAACCACTAGGCTACTGGCACCCTGTAAAATAAATAGTAATTGTTGGTATTTGTATCTGTTTTAAATTGTATTGTGAGGTATTATTACATCCTTAATTATCAATGCTGAGTACTTTTATGAGTTATTAAGATACCACTCATGGTATAAAGTTTTTTTTAATTAAGTTTAGTTTTTCAACTTGGTCTTGTTTTTTTTTTTTCTTTATCAAACAAATTAAGATCTGTTTGAGGTTTCTGCCTCCAGGCTAGAACATTGGAAATTAATTTCAATGTTCCCACAGTGTAACACAACAACAGTGTATATTTTCATAGGCTGTGTCCTTGACCCTCTATTTTACCCTGGGCCATTTCTGATATAGAATGGACTTGGACGTCCATTTACAATTAGGCATTAATCTAAGAGACGATTAGAGAGATTAAAACAACTTGGTTAGGAAAAACCCAGAGTGGCTGCCTGTTTAATAAAAGTGCTGTTATTTTTCATTTGTTTGGATCTAAAGTCTAGATGTCTCAAACTCTCACTTTTTTTTTTTTTTTTATGTGATAGGCATTTCCAGCCACCAAGTTGACGGTCCTCAGTTACTCCCAGCAAACCCCGTCAAACCTGAGCCCGTTCAGACTAACGGCCCCTCCCATCTCACAGTGGAAGCTCCCCCTCCCATTTCAGACAACAACTCCAACGGCTGCGGCCAACACAGTGCGCCAAGCCATGACCGAAACGGCTCTCTGGAGCCCTCGCTGGACCATAGAGACACAACCACACAAGAGAGGCCGGCCAAGAGGTGTAGAACGGAGGCAGAGACGCTGGGTCAGAGTAAGGTGGAAACATCTACAACACAGGAGGACTGAAGGATCCAGAGCTCGCTGATGTAGACTAAGAGACACTGAACTTGGGTAAAAAAATCGTCCATATTTTGTCCCAGCAGAGGTAAGAGGATGATAAAGATGAGCCCCCGTTGGCTCGTGAGCACAGTTTCTCCTGAGAGAAAAGACTCTTTCATAAGGTCCCTGAAAGTCAGACCTTGAAGAACACAGCCAACCAAACTGCAGCTATTCCTCCAGGAGGGGTAGCAGCCACTGCGTCCCTCCACCACATCCATGTACTGACAGCCTGCAGAGCTCATCCTCAACCACATCCTACAGAACGCAACATCTCCCTCATCATCGTCTTTATTTCCTCTGAGACTTGACTGACAAAAGTTTGCCAAGAATTTTTTTTTTCTATCTGTATCAAAGAAAAGAAATCACCTGTGATATTTTTTTACACAAGAGATATTTATATTTTTTAGCAAAAGAAACTATGATGGTTAACTGCAGTTCAAGCTATTTGAACATTTGATGAAACAAGCGACATGTTTAAAAAGATAACGTGCTTAAGTTTGTCCAAAAGAGGCACCGTAGGCAAACCAGTCACTGGCTCTCTTTAGTGCACTTTGATTGTATGTTTCTTATTGTTATCGATAAGGAGTGGTGTCGAAACCCAGCAGAACAAAACTTTTTCACTCCTCCACTTCTGAACCCGTTCCGGCCTCTGTGCATCTCGGCTGTTTGTTTGATTCGGATAAATAAACCGCCTGCAGGTTTGTTTGTGGAAAGCAGCTGACATCAGTGATGTCCTGTATTGTAACTCATCATGTAGAAGGTCGCTGTATTTTTGGATTTCCATGGTCAGTGCTTTGCTCGACGCTTTGTTTTTACTAGACAGAATGTCAATGATTTTTAATGTAAAGTTTGTATAGATTTCTTACCTTGAGCAGTTGGTACATTTTTTTATAACTGTCTGTTCATCTCTGTATTTTCTGGTCTTCCTAGTAGCCTGCGCTTTTTGTTGAGAAATCTACTGCTTTGAGATGGATGTAGTAAAACAGGAGCCATTCCTCTTTTTCCGCTCTGCCCTGCAGCACTTCCCATTCCTGTAACCTTGCTCGATTTGAGATATTTTTTTGCAGCGAGCCTCGTCTTTTGTCTGTGGTCGAGCGTGCAGTCTGCCTTTGGTTCAAAACCTAGAAGTGCTTAGTTTCCACCAATATTTACCGTCTCTTTCCTCAGTAGCAGTTACAGAGAGCAGGCTGAGGGATGCAAGACCTTCATATGTTTTTTTGGTACAGTAGCTTTTCAGCTTATCGCTGTTTGTGTTTCACGTCCATTCACAGATTAAGATAAGTTTGTCTCAGAAAATGTTGATCCATGTAGTCTTTTCTTTCCCTTTGTTGACAATGATGTCTTGTTTATTTGGCAAAATGAATAAAAATGAAGTGTATTCCAAGACTGGCCATGAATGGAATTGCATTGGTTATATTTAATAAATGTATTAATAAGTCTGGCTCTTTGTACTGTGACTTATGCAGACACTTCACAAACTGTTCCAGTTAGAGTTTTCATCTGTTCCCATACAATAAACCGAATATGTTAATTAACTGTTGGGAGCTAGTATCTTTACTTACACATCTGCATTGTATGAAATAGGACAAACATATCTTTCTGAAGTTCAACAGAAGCTGATTCAAGGCCTCAATAGTCGAGAGTTTAACTATTGATTGTACATCATATAACTAACAGGTATATTTCAATATAACCCTCAAACTTCATATTGTGTTACTGTTCTAATTAGTTTTAATGGATCTTTTCTGATGCAACGTATCTTTAAGAAATCAATGCTGTCTGAATTTATGTTCAGCTTAAATGAGATTTAAGTTGAATGGACGATCTTTAATTATTGCCATATATCTTGGATTCTGAATCTTGAGAATGATTGCAATAATTTGGAAATCGAAAAGAGTCTGTATACCGCCTTTATTTCTATTTATTATTTTGTATAAAATCAGTTTAATATGTCAAAAAAATATATAAGGCCTTTTATTTTAATTAAAAATAAAACATCTTATAAAATTACTTTACATGATTGAAGCAAACGTGTGCAGACATTTAGAGAAAATCGATAATAAATGTCAACACTCAGACAACATCAAAAAGCATGCTGGAGGTGTGTAGGTCTTCAGTGTCGAGTCCTGTCTCCGTTGTTTATGCCTTTTCTGTAAAATGTGAAGAAAAACAATAAGAAATCTATTGCATGTTATACTTCCCGCAGATTTAAACCTTAGACAACTTTATGTCAAAGTAGTTTGGAAAGTTTTGATTGACATTACTTGAACTGTACTTACTTGATTGCTCGTGCGTGAAGGTGATGTAGGAGTACACCAGGCTACCAGCAATGCTGTGGGAGACAAAGGTGACAACATTTGTTCAAGGACAGAAAAGCTCCACAACAGTATAACCTAAACAGTACTTGTTTTACCTGATGTTTAGACCTATGAAGTTAGTCCAGGTGAATATGTAGTCTCCACCAAACACCATGCCAATGTAGGTCACCAGGATGTTCTGCAGAAATCACAGACGGTGTCATGAAAGTTATCTCATGTAGCCCACAGAGTGCAGGACCAGCGTGATGTTACTATAGGGATGTTACTCACCTTAATACAGCCGATGATGGAGGTAGTGAGAGCTGAGTTATACTGCGTGCACAGCATGATGGAGTACATTAAGATAAAGCTGAAGAATACAGATAAAGAGTTAGAAAAGAGCAGCAACAGGTATGTTATCAATAGACTTGTGATTGATGTAGAACTTACCCCATGACACAGGAGAGCACAAACTGCACAACAAACATCACATCAGACCATCCATTGTACTCCACCGCCTACAAGAAAACACACACAGGAGAGTATCACCACTATGTTGTTGTACACTACACCATGAATGTGTGTTGAAAGGCTTCACTTACTGTTTGAAAGTCCCCTGAGTAGTAAGCATACGCCGCAGTGGGGAAAATCATGATCAGAGCATTGTAGTAGAGGAGTCCGTATTTTCCGAGCTCCTGCGGGGACAAAGGCGTTTATTTTATTCACTCAAGTTCTTTATCAAAACATCTCCTTACTGGCAGGTCCCTGCATGCACACTCCAACCTCTGCAGAAGATCTCCCTCCACTGGCTCCCAGTTCCTGCTTGAATCAATTTCTAAACTATGTTGCTAAAAAAACAGCCCCTTATATGAACTCCCTCATCCAGATGTACAATCACTACCACCCACTGCACTTTGCCAACCAAAGGTGTTTGGTCCAACCTTGACAACAGGGCCCAATGTCTCTTGCTTGAGTCTTCTCCTCTGTTACCAAATGCCATTCAATCTGCATTAATACTTGAGTCTCTTTTTACCTTTAAGAAAAAGCTGAAGACATAGCTCTTCCATGAACACCTATGCACTTAATGATATTGATGCTCCTAATTATATTGATGACAATGATAATTATAATTATGTTGAAGATGGTGTTGATGTTTATTAGAACGTTTATGATGGTGACTTTGTTGATGAAGCTGTTGATGCACTGCCTGTCTTCACCTCTGTCCGATCAGACTTGAAGCTGTTTGTTGGCACTAACTTACGTTTCCTCTTTCAAGATCCTTGCTTGTGTGGTTTTTACTCTCAGATGTATGTCGCTTTGGACAAAAGCCTTTTCTAAATGAAATTGTAATAATGTAAAATAGTGTAAACCATACAATAATGAACATTACATTTTAGGGTAACAGAGATAATATTGTGTTTTTCTTTTTATTGTTTATATAGGCTGAATCAAAGAGGGCTAAGAATGGAGCCTTGAGGAACACCAGTACTATGGGGATTGGACTGTAAACCATTTGAGACTACTGTCTGATTTCTACCTGAGTGATAGTCCTAAAACCATTAAGTGGACTTTTCATCAGTCAATTACATGCTTTACAGTAATGGCATAAAGTGAAAAAAAACCAATGCATCTTACAAAAAGTAAGGTAGGAGTTACTGCTCATTGCTCACCTTAGAGTCGAGTTTCTGCTTCACGTATGCCCCGCTGGCTGCTGTCAGAACATTGTTCAGCATTATGAACACATATCCTTCAAGGTCAAAGGCTAAATCGGCGCTACACAACACAGAAAAAGAACCAGATGCATACTTGAAAATAGTGCCTTTGAGTTTGATGACGTCCCTTTATGTTGTAAATACTCTATATCGCTTCTCACCTGGCAGCAATAAAGGCACCAATGATCATAGTAAAGACTGTGATTTTTACTGACGTGGAGAAGGTCTTTCTGTGGGAAAATCAATAAAATGGATCATTAAATAATTCACTTACAGATGCAAGCACTTTCTTGAGTTGAATAATTTCCACTTACTTCAGCAAGAGTCCCTCAAACACCATGGTAAGTAAAATACTGAACCTCCTTAAGACTGTAAACATGGGTAAGCTAGAAAAGAGGAAACATTGTATATTTCATTATGTAGTATGAAAGACAATAATATTTCATATTATGAAAAAGTAATAGAAAACAAGTTCTAACTTGAGTCTTTGTGTCCCAAACAGCCCTGATATTTGATTCCCAACATACAGCAAAGGCAGCGGAAACATCTGGAAAGACAAACAAAGCACTTACACATTGGGTTCTATATATTATCATGTATCTAATAAAAAGTCTTCAAACTACTTCTTAATCTCACCTTCCCTGGTATACTCATATCCAGGTCTGGAAATGAGATCACACCAAAGATTTTCCCAGTCCTCAGAACCACAATTGTAGCAAGCATCTGCAGAGTTATTTAAGCAGAGAGACTTAGCACATCAGGATCTGTTTATGGCTCAACAGTTAGTATCTGTGACTCAAATTAACACCAACTTACTTGGCCGATTCCTACACATGTTGACGATGGAAATCTGCAAAACATCCAAATCCCAGTTTGAATTAGGAAACTTGCTCAATATTACAAATGCCCTTCATAGCAGAGGTATAGTCACAAAATGTATCTAGGTGGTGTAACTAGAGCCTGGTAGATATTTCAGTTTGCAGATATGGACAGATATCACAGATATAAAAATGTATGTTTTCAGATATGATCTGTCATACAAGTTCTCTTATAGAACTTAAATGACAGAAAATAATGCTTGAGGTGGTGATTAAGAGGTTGAGTAATTAGGTGATTTGTGTCCAGCAGAGCGCTCTGACTGCATACTTTATAATATACTGCGTGCTGAGGTGTAGCTGTGCACTGTCTGCATGAAAAAAAAGTCCTACACGCAATATTTGGTTTTTGCTTTGAATTACCAAAGACTCAAACTCCTGAGCACTGACTGAGGCAGTGGTGGAGGGGCCCAATGTGATATGTTTTCATGGAAATCCAGCGACTGTCCTGCTCACATTTGTCATTCTGCTGCATAATAAATGTATTTTCTTTTGATTATTTAAAAGTGTTTAACTTTTGCTGATTAACAGCCACTGTAGCCATAGGAGGTAAAAAATCAAACAAGTTTATGGTAAACAGTAAAACATCATCCCATCTCTGATTTGTGTCAGTTTTATTATCTACAGTCAGCTAACATTCACCACTGCGAGTTTATGACCACATGACAAGTAGGGATCATGTAGAACCCCCTTCATTCAAAAGAAAAAGGCTGAGTTTAATTACTTGGGATATACATATCTTTTTAAAGCGGATTCTGATTTTAGTTTCATTTTTTAAATTGAATAACTCTTTTATCCCTAAGATCGCCTACAATTTGCATAAGATATTAATTTAAACGTAAGTTGATAGATCTTATAGAAGTGTAATAAGCCACAAACTCTGTGTATAATGTGAATTTTCATATAGCTTCTCTGATTGATAATAATAGTCAATTGTTTGTCTGGTCATGACTCAGGACTTTTAGATAAGATAAGGGCTGTGTATGGGGGCATATCACTTCCGTAAATCCTGTTAAGGCTCTACTCCCAGGATGCAAAAAATGTTGGAAGTGAAGTGAACACACACTTCCTGGCTCAGAAAACTTTGTATTTTTCTCCGCAAGGTCTCCGAGTCGGTCTTGTTCATACGCCTTATTTCCCCATTGTAAATACCGTCATCTCTTAGCCCTGCAGCTGTCAATGCTGACTTACATGTGGTCCGAAATATGTCTTCCTGTGACTGTCGTTTGTACTTTGAACCTTTACCTGTAGCTGGTGAGGACGCTTTTGTTGACAACAACGATGAAAAATGAACTGACTCCGTAAAATCCTGCAGCCAGCAGCTTCACAAACACCGTGGAGCTGTCACCAGACGAGGCTGTTTCAGTTTGAGAGGCTGCTCGTTCAGGTGTCACGTCTCTGGCGCCGAGCTCGTGTCGACGCTTATGAAGCTCTGCCATCATTGACGTAATAACTATTCTACGACGATTAAACGGAATCCTAAGAGTGCTCATGCGCATGCGCAAAACCATCCAATCTACAACATCCTTGGCAGAAAGGGGAAGTGGAGAGAAGATAAACAGAAATACTGGTAAATTTGCTTTCTGGATTGTGTTGAAGACTCATATCTACCGAAACAGCTTTTATGTTAGCATTACTGTTGATTCACTTTAACTGTTTAGTATAATGTCCTCACTTTGATCGACTCAATTATTTCCCCCCCCCCCCCCCACCACATTATATGGTTAATCCTGGGTGTCTTTCTCAACTCTTTTTCTTAAACACCTCAATTATATAACAGGAAAACAAAAATAAAGAAATCATTTTGATGTGCAGTGGCAGCCAGTCAAATTGACAGGCCTTTGAAGACAAACACAAACTACTGAATAGCCTGCTATCTGTGTCAGCTGGTTTAACACATAAGTTATCCTTGTTTTTCTTTTCTTTTGGAGACTACTTTTTGGGTGGGAGTTGTTTAAGCTATTCTATCCACATAAATAAAATAAAAAGCTTAAATCTACAGTATGCAGTATTGATTCATTAAAACGTTGGTAAAAAAAAACACATTTTGATCATTGCAGATCACTTAAAATATTGACTTGACTCTGTGAGGAGAATGTTTGGGTTGCTGTGACAATAGTTTACTGTGTTCCATTGGAATGCTTATGTTGCTTACTAACACTTTAAATATGAACATTTCTCTGCCCTTTACAACCTGCAGTGAATGTAGAACTTAGGGCCTTATAAGACTGCTTTCCTTTCATTAAGTTGACTCATGTAAACTGGTACTTAAGAGTAAATCAAACCCTTCTGGACAATGTACTTCCTTCTAAAGTTTATATCACATTATCCTCGAATAGTTTAACACAGAAAGCTTCACAAAGCTTCATTGTGCTTCAAGCAATGAAGAGTCCAAAGCATGTTCATTTACAACTTGAAAATCACAGTATTGATTTTAAACAACCCAACAGCCATTGGCAGAGTACATGTAACACCTCTAAAGCAATTTATTAGAACAGGGATGTTTGCAGAGAAAGTTTCACCGTCATGTGGCTCAAACAGTCCTACAAGAAAAACTGCTCCAGCCGTCTGTATCAGTGCATCACCAGCTAGTCTTTGCAGAGAACAGCATGTAAAGCTTTAAATTAACTCCCCCCCTCATCCCACCCCAATGTGTAATATACCCGCTTCATTAAAAGTTCACTGGAAATGCTGACACAGGTGGCTAGAAGCACCGTTAGCTTACTTTACATTCTGTAGCTCATGATTGTTCCACAATGACTGCTGACATTTCTTTCAGAAGATTTATGCATTTGGTGCTGCTGCACAAATAAAATGAAATAAAAAACAGCAAATATGGTTTACATAAGGGGAGAAACAATCGGCAGAGGGCTGGTGCTGATATAACCAAGTGCTTTGAGATCTGAAAGACGTTACAGATACTCTAAGAGCAAGATATGTCCATGGTCTGTCATTCTCACCTGGATTCGAACAATCACTTCTCAAAAGACACTTGTCGTCTTCTGTTTGAGAATGGCTAGTTCATAGCATAAGAATACTTAAAATCTAAGTAACTAGCTGTCAAATTCACACATTCAATCTCACACTTTGCTTACCCAACACACGCACACACACACACGCACACACACATCCTTAACAAAACAAAATAATACAATATTTGCTTAGTGGTCCTGAAGTTAACAAAGTAGTACAGTCTGTATGACCTACAAGGACCAGCCTAAAGATATACATTGGGCCCTGGGACACCCTGAAAACACAGGTAGCACATCTGGATCAGGAGATACAAAGCATTACTAACAACTGGTCCACCAAAAAAGGCAAGCTATCAACAGAAACAAAATAAAGGGAAAAGAGGCATTTACTTTCACTGCACAACAAGCAGAAGAATACCAAGCTTTAGTAGGAAGTCACTTCGTCTGGTTACCCATCTGAATTTGTGCCTCGCAAAAGGATGGGTACTCAGAGTAATTACACTTTAAATGCATTTTAAGCCATACTTCAGATATCTAGCACAAGATTCCTATGTAGTGTAGTGCTACCACATCAGTGTGCATTACTGGGAGGAAAATCTCCGGTACAAAGTCTTTTCTAAGATGACATAATAATACGCCCATAATACTGAGCTGCAGTCATGAGGGGGGAAAAGCACAAAAGCTTCAGGGGAATTAATACACACACTTCAACCTAATTGCAGAAATGCAGTAATTCAAGCAGCACATAAAAAAAATAATCAATGAAGTATGCATAATCTCTGAAAAAAAAAAGGGAAAAAGTATGAAAACATCCCTGCTTTCATGTTCCTAAATACAAAACTTCAGTGTAACAAGAGGTCCTTTTTCGCCATTTTTTTTGTCTTTTGTTCTCCTTTAAAACGGGTAAAATTTTGTCCTCTGGTGGTGTGAGTGGTATGAGATGAGTCTTTTTTTGCCATTTAAAATCTTTCTTTTTTTTTTTCTTCTTCTTCTTTTTTTCTTATATATTTGAAGATGTGGTAAGCATGCAAGCCTCGTAGAGGAGGGACCCGGAGGGGCTGATGGGTGGGCTGGTGGTGGAAAAGGAGCCTTTAGGCCAGAGCTGGGAAGGCCTCAGGATCATCCACGTTGGGGACTGACACTCCACCAGCCTGCTGGGATAAACGGAGAACAGAGGAGAATGTTAACGAATGTTAATGAAAATTATAGGGAACGTTTATACACGTTAATCAATATGATTTTTATCATACACTGAGGTCATTAGGTGTCCCTCCGTAAACAAATAATATTATGGGATTATTAATTATATATTTTAACGTGCTGTGCTCCCCCAGCCTGAGAGAGAGAGACAGACAGCGGGAGCGCGCACATACATACGGACTGAGAGGTAAGGAGAGAGCAAGTGCAGGGAAACAGTGTGGGATTCTACTCCTGTGTGTCGAACCTCTTTCTCCTCTACTGATGGGCACCTTACGGCTACACTGCTGACATGTTAGCTTTGTGTGTGTGGCTGTCCATAAGTGTTTGTGTAGTTGTGTGGCAGGGCGGAGATCGGCACAAAATCGACTATACTTGTGAAGACCAGCCAGGCTGAAAATGGGCAGATTTCTGTGACATATCGATCAATTGGTGCACCTTTACTTGAAAAGGAGTACGGTTTTGATACCGTGTTTTTCTACTTGTAATTTGTGAACTATTTCTTGAACAAAGAGATTCAGATAACTAAGCCCAATCAGTACACAACCTCAGCTCACTGCTGACATGAGGTCAGTGTGTGTATGGGTTTAGCATTATGTGGTCACTGGTCTGTTATTTCAGGGATGTGTGTTTGGCTGCAGGTTTTCCAACTCAGTGCTTTTACAGCCTGTTCACAGTCAGTGAGCTGAAGCTTTTGTGAGAGACACTAAACCTTTATTGTTTGCAGTGACAACAGCAGTTATTGTTACCTTTTCGGAGCGTCCTCCCCCGCGTGCCGTCCTGCTGCCTCCCCCTCCGCGGCCTCCCCTGCCTCCACGAGCTCCCCCGCGCCCGCGGCCAGGGCGACCCAGGTCTCCAAAGTTGATCTCCAGTTGAGATGTGATGTCATTGGCTGGTTTGCGGAAGTGGTGGTCACTGGGGTCGTCAGGGTTGGCCTGCTGAATAAACAACAAAATATAACATTTTTAATATTTAGTGCTGTATTTAAACCTCATTGTTTTCCTACAGGCAGAGTTTATACAGATTGTAAACACTAAATATTTGATTTGCTGCAGGCACCTTCTGGAACAGAGCTGGTGGCTCTGCTTCGATCTCTGCGGCGTCGATCAAAGCTCCAACAGGCTTCTGAAATATGAACAGATAGAGGCTTTTCATCAGTTATATGTCAAACATACAAGGATCAGCCCCTGAAACCAAGTTTGTGCATTCTACAAAGCTCCAAAATATTCTAAAGAAATGGAAAAAAACAGTATGGCCTTCAGGCAGTCATCTTTCAAACGATGTCTGACAAGTTGGCAGTGCTTCAGTAACCCTCACATATCAAAGGAACAGGGTCCTGCATAGGCAACCTCCAGATTAAAAATAGAAACACCATTTTTGAATTAACAGCTTCAGTAATCTGCCACTGGTTTGAAAACCGAGTGCACGTTTTAAACATTTGCAGCTTCTTTGTTTGAGGGATTGTTACTTTTATAAGCTCAGTATAAATGGAAATCCTTGAGTTACATACTTCAGTTTGTTAACAGCAGGAAATATCTTCCCATCACACACCAACACGTCACAGGTGTACAAAAAGGAAACAAACTTATAAAATGCCCAGATAATGTGCCTACAAGTTCAGTTTCCTTTAAATATGACTTCAGAAACAACCTGTTGGTTCAAACATGAAATGGTTAAACAGTTACTGTTTAACAGTTGGCACCATCAGGTAAGGGGGAGGGGATCTCAAGATGGTTTTTTTTTGCACCAAAAAGGTTTTCCCTTCATTTTGATCTTTGAAACTATTTATGTTTCAAAGAGGCTTGTAATGACATCATCAGCAGAATCTACAACGAGCTGCCGATCCATTAAAATAACAGCATCAGAAGTTTCAGAATTTACATGAGACACCGCAGCACGATCTTTGCTTTAAAAAAGCAGCAGAGAGCATGAGGAGACAGTCCGCTAGTTTAAATGGCATTTATGTTTTATTTAATGGTATTATCAATATCATCAATATGAAGTCAAAACAGGGATCTTGAAATATACAGAAAGTGATGTTTCTGAAGGGAATAAAGACATTCCCTAAAGACATAGATATCCGCTTCCTGCGCCGACGCGAGTGGCCGCATACTCAGTAGCTCCGTCCCTGTTTTGAATTTCCCTCGGGATCAATAAAGTATCTATCTATCTATCTATCTATCTATCTATCTATCTATCTATCTATCTATCTATCTATTGTCACATCCTTAAACCTCTATATGTGCTCAAGTTCCTTACATTTACTCAATCAAATTTTCCTGATGTCAATATTTTATTGTGTGCTGGAAATTTTAATAAATGAATTCATTTTTTTGACTAATAATTATGAACTATTCTGTCTTTGACTGGTTTCTGTGGAAAATTCTAACCAACTGTGTGACGTGTGATGAATTAAAACAGGACGGTGTGCAGTGCTGGTGCAGACAGTGGCAGAGGGTAAAATAAAAATAAATTATCTTCGGTGACAAAATGGTTGAGCTGCAGGGGAACAATGGTTTGTCATTCTTAATATCAATAATCACCTCGCTCACGTCTTCACTCTTGGACTTGTGCAGCACGTATCCTTTCTTCCACTGGCTGTCAGCTCCCTCGTTGGGCTTGCGGATGTTGAACTCCACCTTGGTGCGCTCCTTGTCCTGCATGGCCTTCCACTCGTCCAGGGTCATCTCTTTGGGGCCTTCGTTTTTCACTTCTTCGACCTCGTTTTCTCTAGAATGCCAGCACACAACAATGTTGGAACCTCAAAGCTAAAAGTGCCAATCCTCTTAGCTCCAGACATGCTCTGTAATCCTGAGGCTAGAAGGTCAGAAACAATGTTGATCCAATTTGCACCAAAGCTTTGTGACGAAAGTGCACATGCAGAGGTGCTGTTTCTGACGCAGAACAGCAACATGACGTAAAACTGTGCTGGTACTTTTTCTGAAGTAAACACACAATATAACTGAACGTTAGATATCAGCTGAAAAATGAAGACTCACTTGTTCTCAGAGCCGGCAGGTGCATTTTCCTCTCCCTCTGGGGTCGTCTCAGCAGCAGCAGTCTGTTCAGCCTCACTGAAAACAAACACGCACAGCTGGATTGTCAAAGTGAAACATGATATCTTAACTCTATCTCACTAATACAAAAATACACACCGTACTGTGTTGCATCTATTTTATCTCATGTAATTACCCACTCTGACCAAAACAATATTTTCCCCAAAGTATACAGTAAACCCAAAAGCACAACATGTAGCAGACGCTCCGTTGAGATGACGGAATGTCTCTATTTTCACAACAACAGAGCCACTTAACAGAGCCCACTGACATCCAATATCAGCTGTGCACCACCGTCCTGCAGACAGTAAGGCTCACATAAACAGGCTGTTTGTCTCTTCTTACAAACTCACCTCACTTCTTCCTTCACAGTGCCCCAGTTGTTTGAGCCGCCTCCGCCGCGCTTCTCCTCGCTTTTCTGATTGCTGAG
This sequence comes from Tautogolabrus adspersus, assembly GCA_020745685.1. Lineage (NCBI taxonomy): Eukaryota > Metazoa > Chordata > Actinopteri > Labriformes > Labridae > Tautogolabrus > Tautogolabrus adspersus. The sequence continues at coordinate 11,471,151 of CM036544.1, forward strand.
GCAAACAGGAAGAAAAATACCAGGTTAATGTATGTGGTCTTAAATATTTTAAGCCTCTGGATATTTGGCCGAAAATGGTCAAATATCCCAAAACAATATCAAAGTTGAGCGTCTCATTGAGCATCCACAAACATCGAAGTGAAGATGCACATTCATAAGGATTAGAAAGTCTAGAACAAAAAGCTCATTTTGGTGTTAAGATCGTTTGTAGCACAGCCTTAAAAATGTTGGTGAGATTAAGGATAAGAGGAGGAAGCACACGCTCTTCTCATCTGAAATTACTAACACCAAAACATTGACAACCGTGGTCAATACTCAACAACGGCCGTCAATACTCATCTTTAGTTAATGTTCAATGGTTATAAATAGCAAAACAGCCGACATGTGACTATTCACATGGTGGGCTAACAAACGAATAAATAAATGAAATACCAACACATCCAATTCAAACCCAGCATCAGGATATTTTACAGAATCTTAAAAAGACAACATCTTAAATATGGATTGAAAATAACTTTAACACTTTTTTGTTTCTAGCAGCTTTAAAGCTCACAATGAACAATCATTCTGAACAAACAACAACCCTCTGACCTCCAGTCGGTATTCAAAAGAAGCTTAATGAATAATACTTGGAGAAACAAGTGTGCTGTTGATCTTAAAAACAGGACTTTCTAACAATCAGACAAGAGTTTCAAACCCAAACAAACATTGTAAACTAAAGTGCTACCATTGGCAGTAAGAGAGCTAAATAAAGATATATTGAGATGATGAATGACAAAAACAAAAGAACAGGATGCTTCAGTCATTTCTATTTGTGGACTCTTAGTTCTGCTACAGGTCCTGGTTTAGGACTAACTCACGATTTGTCATTGCCGCTGTGTCTGTCAAAGTCTCGCTTCCCGCGGGAGTCAAAGCTGTCTCCTCGGCCCATACCCCGTCCTCTTCCACCACGCCCACCCCGGCTGCCACCACGCCCTCTCAGGGGCCTGTCTCCAGAGGGCCTGAGGGACACAAACAGAGAGTGTGAATTTTAAATAGGTAAACAACTTGTTCTTAGAGGAGAACTTGGAACTTATCTATACATGTGACAAACATGCCTTTTTGCTTCTTATAAAAGTGCAAAAAACAAGAAAAGTCCAAATGACTGTTGTTGTGATCGTGCAACATAAGATTTTACCAAACACCTGCTCGCTATGAATGCCTCCACAACTATCACACCAGACAACCTTGAGATAAGCAGCACGTTTTATCTCGCTTCTCATCGTTCATCACAGCCACTTACTTGTCTACAGAGAACTCTCCTCCTCCCTCAGGCTTGTCCTCTGCAGGCTTCTCAAAGCGGCGCTCACGTGGAGGTCTTCGGTCCGGCCTCTTGTCTCCAGGTCGCCCTTCACCCTGTCCACCCTGGTGTTGGGAACCAGGCTGGCCCTGCTGGTCTGGTCTTCGGCCCATCCGCCTGATACCTGACGCAACAAGAGCAAACACAAACACAGAGTCAATAATCGAAAATGAATAGAAACCGTCATTCAGAACTTCTAACCAACGTAATCTTGCAAATGTCGATTATTTTCAGGGCAGAGTCACACGACGACACGTCCAATTCGCGACATGGAAGTAATGTCCGTCGTTTGGACACATTTTGTCTTTAGGGAAGACGACACCGAACAAAAGGAAGTCAAATGTAAACACTGCGGAAAAACTGTTTGCAAGAAATGCAAGTTATTTATTTTCTACTGTTTTAGAGAAGTTCATTTCTACTTTAAAACTAAAATGTGTCGTTTTCATTTCAAGCGATGCTTTGATTTCAGTTTGAAATATTCAATAAATAACCACAAAATAGTTCATCAGATATGCACTCTTTCATTAGAAAAAATATCCCAGCTTTAATAGTTGAGCATATTTACAGTAGAGACCATGTCAGTGAACTATGAGGGCAAAAAACAAAGCGAAATAATCGTTCATTAATCGTAATCGAGGTCAAATGTTCAATGAATCGTGATGATGATTTGAGGTCATATCGCCCAGCCCTAGTCAATAATACAGAAAATATAATTGTCTTTGTAAAGTGATTTTTTTGGTGTAGTCTTATGACAGTCAACACTTTACTTTTTAAAAGCATGTTTGTGCAGGAACACTGTCTTGCAAAGTCTCTATTGGCGCTCCTGATGTTTTTCTACTTCCAGTCTCTGTTACTTTTATCACTACATCTCACAGCGGGCCTTTCTTTCAACTCGGCTCTGTTGTTTGTGAACGCACAAACACGGGAAAAGAAGAAGTATTGACTCAGGGGAGATATCATCAAACCAAACAAAGAGCCGTCTGTCTAGTTTTCTCAGCATCCGGGTGATTATTTTGCGCATTTTATTTGCAAAGCCTGCAGCTGCTAACAGAACTGCGGAGACAGCACGAATCAGCATCATCCAGCGCACCATAACACAACAGTAGCACCGACACCAACACTGACACTACACCTTCCCGCCGGATGCTGCTGCTGGAGGCAACCATCCCTGCGACACAAGACGAGCAGGTGTATTCACCTGAACTCAGTGAGTCGATGCTGCCTCTTCTAATAGTGTAGATAACCTCTCTGTGAGCTTGACCTCACGCTGTGTTTGGTTCCAGCAGCAGCTAGCGGAGCTAACGGACACATGACAGCTGATGCGATAATACATAAAAATAAACACACGGGAGGTAACGCAGGTGAAGCTGTTACCTTCTTTCTTCAGGGGCACAGGAGCCTGGGACTCCTCCTTCTTGTCCAGCAGCGGGTTCTTTCTGTCCTTCTGTGACTCCTTCTTCAGCTGCTTGGCGGCTTGAGCGGCGGTCTTGGTGGACCCAGCAGCGGCCCCCTCCTTCTTCTTGTTTTCTGCAGCTTTCAGGATCTCGAACGGGTCGGTCTCGTCGTCCAATAACTGGTCGAACCGGTTGGTTACGACGCAGCCGAAGCCTTCTTGCAAGTGTCCGGGCATGATGGCGCCCCTTCAGCGGGATTCACCTCCGATTCTACGAGGCTTGATGCGAACTATTCGCTGGATGCTGCCACAAGATGGCTGGGAGAGCTGCCCCTTCTCTTCCGGTGCGAGCTCCATCCGGGACATCGAGCAGAGCGGCGCGCACCAATCTGAGCACACTGCAATGTTTTTATTTACATTATGTAACGATGTGATGTGCTCCAATGTCCCCACAGCATAATCCGGGGTTTACTTTCTGACAGGACAACAACAGAAGCCGTCAATAGTGTGATATTAGTTATATGGCTTCTGTAAACCACGTTCCGTGTGAAAAAGGAAACCATACAAAGCAAACACAAAGCTATTAACTGTTTAATTATATAAACATTTCCAGACAAGTGAATTCGAAACAATCAAAGCCAGGCTGTTCAAGTTCAAATGACACGTTAAGACTGATAAATAAATAAACTACGTTTTAACCCAGAATAAAAACGGTAGCACAAAATAGACAAATAGAGTAATGTCAATAAAAGACAGATAGCCTATAAATGAGAGACACAATTATCAGCCAGTCAAAAACAACGACATGAAAAGCCAAATAAATTAAAAGGAACCCAAAAAAAGCTAGGCCAAAAAGGGTAAAAACCGAACATTTTTATTATAAATAAATGAATGTAGAATATTCAGTAAAAAGTCACACTAACAGGTAATTTTTAGAATACACTTTGAATTCAAAGAAGGATCGATAGCCAAACTAAAAGGTATATTGCAATAAACAAATTTAAAAAAGTTCAGTTAAAAGCCTGACTAAAACGGATGGTCTTCACTTTGTTAAATAACGTGATAATATATGTGTCAATGTTTTGTAGAAATAAGATAAAGACATATTGACTTCTTCTTTGTTGACAGTGGATGAATAAACTCTGCATGGAGACCAGACATACATTTCTATTAAAAACTTTGAATGTGCAGCTGTGACTCCTTGCTGCTGTTACGGACATGCGTATCATGAGATTAAGTAGGATTTGTGGGTTTATAAAAAGCAGCAAATGGTGTGTTTAGGGCCAGCGGGGTCATGTCGAGTAACAGCTGGTGGTAACATATCCGACAAGTGTGCGCTCATACAGTCAGAGATAAAACTGCTGGTATAACTTCAGATCACAACCTTTTATGGTCTAAACTAATTGATAATATTAAGAGCAAAATGGAAAGATCTGTGTCAGCTGTGAGAAGAGTTTTTAAGTGACTGCCTCCAGATGACATTAAAGCTCCAAATGCTTTGGATTCACAGCTCTATTACCATTTTGTAATTTGGTCAAGTATTTCAATAAATGACAACAAATCCCGAGGAACCAGGTTTGCTCAACATGATTATCAACCAAGATGTGGAACACAAGAAAAGTTCTGAGTACGGAGTCATGGTCAGGAGGAATTCTTTCCCAGTGCATATTGCTCAAGAAAGTAAAAATAATGTTTAAAATTGTGTTAAAACAGTATCTTTAAGTATTTATTTAAATGTAATGAAACATCAATCCTTTTAGTTTTTGAGTAATTGAGTGAGAAATAAGCAGTCAATTTTGTAGAAGTCAAAATATATTTGTTGGGCAGTGTGGAATGCATTTGGTACCCCCTTTTCTCTGAATGAATGTCTGTAAACACAGGACTGCTAGAGAAATCATTCTAAAAGGTCACTCAGACAAGAAATGTTCTTCTATAAAGAATGTATGTGTGTAGATGTGTGTATGCATGTACTGTATATTATTTTATTTGTCCGTAGTGTTGCACGTCCTCGACATGCATAAATGGGTGAATAATTTTACCTTAGCTAACGGAAGTTCATCACCTTTCTAAGTTGACTAGTGTAGTGTCAAATTAGGAGAGTCCCATACTCAGGCCTGGGCCAGAAGTAGCCTAAGCTGGGACTCCAATATAAACACAACATTTTGTTGCTCTAAGTCTGAGTTGTCATTTAGGTAGAGTCAGAGTCTTCAAAGTTTGCAGAGTGTTCCTCAAAGTCAGGACCAGAAGGCAGCAAAGTCTGTGATCATAAAAGCTTTATTCATCTTTACAGAATCCAAAAGCAGTGAGTCCCTCAGCTGAAGGAACTGACACAAACATCAAAAACATTGATATTTAAACCCTTAGATAGAGGCGTGGAGAAAAACTTCTCTACGCCTTTATTCCTTATCTTCAGTGGTTGGCATGATTTTTATTGGTGGTCAAAGACGTCATGATATTAGAACCTCCTAGGGGCAGTTGTTTTTCTCATAGTGACTGTCCATGCCCATTTTGAACTCTATCCAGTCCATCATCGGATGCACTTGTTATGATGAACAAGGTCTCATCAGTCTCTCTCTCTCTCTCTCTCTCTCTCTCTCTCTGTGCACTATCTTACTTGGGGTCTCAGGTACTTTCCGGACAACAGAGTTGTCGTCTGATGCTTGCCTGATGCATCCTTACAGAGCTGGGAATGTACAGGCGGAGCTGCTGTTATCTTTGCCTGTGACTTGGCAGACCAAGATGTTGTTTTCTTGGCTTGTGACTTATATTCTCAGGACTCTCAGCTTCTGACATGCACATAGGTGCAGATTACATTTCTTAGCCTTAGTGGATTATGTTAACTGTTTATAATGCGCTGTACACACTGTTTTCACTCTGTACTTTAATGTGAAGTTTTATTAAGACAAAGAGTTTACTGAGTAACATATGATTTCTTGTGAACACTCAAATACAAGTATTGATTATAGATATGTACAGTATGTCTACAGGGCACATGTCTACAGGAAAAGACACTACACTAGTTTACTCTTTCCTAGAACTAAGTGAGGGCTTGCTCCCTACCCGCTGCTAGTCTACTATATCCTAGCCCCGGAGTTTATGGAAAAATTATCTAACACCCAGTCAAGAAGGAACGGTTCATCCAACCATCTCTAGGATTTACTGCCTAATACCCGTTTCCTAGGATAATTAGGTTCAAGTACAGTGTTGTATTAAATGTATAAGTGTGTGTGACTGAATGTGTGTTGGACCCCAGGAGGAAGAACCGATGCTTATAATGGTGCTAATTGGAATCATAAGAATGAAAGAAAGAAAGCCGTGCAGGTTTCTCTGGAAGACGTCACACTTTCGGAAGTTAAACTCGGGCTCCTTGTAATGTAACCGAGGCCTGAACTCATATAATACAGTGAAAGCATTTTCTAAAGGTTCATTGGCAGACTTAAAAACTGTTTCGAAGGCAATAAGGATGATTTCAGTTTCAGATTTTGATGTCAATTTGATATAAAAACAAGATCTGGGACGTCGGTATGACAACCTACCTCTGAATAATAAGTTAGTATCTAATACTAATTATTACTTAAGTACACTAAGTCATTATACGAAGAAAATTATAATTTAAATGACAGATTCTTGTTTTTCATTGTGATGGAAGAATGGTCTTTCTTAAAGCTTGAAGGGTTAAGTCAGGGAAAAGCAGTATGAACATTAGTTTTAGAGAAATATATTCTCGCTGAAGTAACTGACCACGAGACAAACTTGCTTCAGCGCTACACTGTTGAATTGAATCATGCCAGTAGTTTTCTGTAGTGTGCCAGATAAACAGAGAAAAGAACAAATAGCAAAGGACTCGCTTCTTTAGTGGAGGTAATAAAATATTGATCTAATTTAGAGTACAGAGTTTTATCAGCAGAATGTAATTAAAGAGGGACTCCATTAAAAGTCTAATTAAGATGATTTTAAAGGTAAAGCTTGTCTTAAACAATTGTAGCAGAGTCAAAAGAAAAATCCAAGTCTGTATAATGTTGTGGAGAAGAAGCATCATATTTCTATCATTTAAATACAGATAAATGACATCAAAACTGTACTCTGGTCTTTGCAGCCTTTTCTGGATGTTCATAATAACAAAAATAATGGAGGTTTCATTATTGTCTGGACTGGAGATTGCAGGATTAACATCAAACTGAGAGGGTTAAAAGGCAAATAGCTTCTCCATCAGAGTAGCAGCTGTGTGTTTCTGTATGAAACAGCTAAAGCCAGACATATCTCATGAAATAAGTAGTTTAGTAACAGAACCCTCTGCTGGCGTTACCCTGGAGCAGTTTCATTTAAAACTTTGGTTGTGTATGATAGATTGTAAAAGCTTTTGGTTACTAGGGACCTCAGCAGGTGTTTAATTTCTTGAAATGTACCACTGATTTCAGCCGACTGTGTGTGGGCGTCACAATGTATTGTTTGAGGTAAAAGAAGCCACAGATGGTAAAGCTGATTGTCTCGGTGGTGGTCGGTCAAAGGCCTCTGGAAACCAGCGATAAATGGACTGCTAATTAAAGTTTGTAAGGTAAGAAGGGAGCTGTAGAAGAAACACGATACAGCTATCAGGTGAAGACAGCAGGCAGAGGTATCAACGTTACAACAAGAGAACAGCAGGAGAAGAGACTCTGACAGAGCATTCAATGGTACAGCTGTCAAGATTGAAAAGCACTTTTATTGTTTTTCATCACACATTGCACATGCACCTTCAAAAATACCTTCCATTTAAAAAAACATCACTTCTCCTCGTCAACAGCTGTCTGTTCAGGAGCTTCCTTGTCAGCATTTCTCTCACTGAGTGTCCTTCTGAAGTCTTTCTCAAGTTCAAGAAGTTTGGAAAAGAGGACTTCACACATTTCTTCATCTATATCCATCTGAAACATGAACAAAAAAAACCCCCACTTCAATTCACCACAGATAAATAAAGCACTACTCACAATTTCAGTTTGACAGGGATCGTCTCCCGCTGTGAGGTGCATATGTGAACAGCCAGGTCAGGAGAATATCCGAAGTAGTCCTCCTGAAATTATCTAGATAATGTCAGGAGTGTATATGTGAAAGCGGCTTATAGATATTTTCATTACTGCTAAGGCTTATGCTGTGGTCAGATTAAAAGTCTAAACAACTTTTTCCTTTTTAAATGACCAACAGGTTACCCCGTGCACAGCCTATACATTCTCAGGTGCGCACGGTTGAAGAAACATACCATGAAAAAAAAAAATTAAAATGACTTTACTATATTTTACTGTGAGCAAACAACCTGGGCGAACCCGAGGAAGCCACAGGCAAAACCCATTGTTCGCTCACAATTAAATACAGTAAAGTAATGTTCAGTGTGCCACGGATTACTGATTTAACCTTTTCTTTTTGTTACTCCCGCTTACACCACCTCTAACGTAAGTTTTAGAGTATCTCTTAAAAGTAGAAATACACGACAAAATTAACAGCCAAAAGAAGTAGTCCTTAATGCTAAATCCTGTTGTTGTAAAGTATAAACAACAGCTGGAATCAAGAAGCGTATAAAGTACTACTGTTTGCACACTGAATCTTTTTGCAACAACTTTTTTGAAAAAAACCCCCAAAAAAACATTTTATGTTATTTGTAGACCAGTGCAAATATGACTTTACTTGCATCTTTGAATTGACTCCACGTAAAAAATGTCTTCCTCTTTTGTCTGAACCCACAATGAGATTCAGGGTAATGTCAGGTGTTTCTTCTTCCTCACCTGTCGTGGCTGAGTGTAGCTTTTCCCGAGTCCTGAAGTTAAACTCTGATACTTTGCTCTGGGATCCAGACACTCTGGATTTTGAAGAAACAACCAATGCTGTAGAAACAGGGCAGGAATTCATATTAGCAGTGATTCTATTCTGACGTGAATCCTTACTGCATATTCACATGGACAACAACAGAGCAGGCTGACAACATACCAGAGCCTCTGCTCCATTGTACGGTGTGAGTGTGAATGTGTTAGTGAAGATCCTGACCTGTTTAGAGGAATCAGAACAATAAAGCACCAAAACATGACACAGTTTGTATGACAAACATCCGCAACTGCAATTATATGTACACATATTGGTAGAATAATAATAAAATTAAAATTAAAATCTACTACCAGCCACATGATGGGCATGATGAGAGTCCAGAAGAAGGAGGGGAGGATGCCGTAGGTCAGATTAGTCATCACCAGTCCTGGACAGATTACAGAGGAGAACAGCCCCTGTTACAGAGAGAAGGACCCAAAACACAACAAATCAATGGATATGCAAACGTTCTACTAATACAGAAAGCAGCCCTTTTAGATCAGTGCAGTATATGTGGTAGATCTAATGAATGAATAAACCTAAGATAAACCTAAGATAACACATCTTTAAAAACACATCAGTTAAGATTTAAAATAAAATGCATACTGATTTTTTAAAACAGAGCTATGAAGTCTCGTTTGCTTTTCTCACAGTCCGGTCTTCTATGATAAATGACCTTTTAAAAAACAAAAGAGTGCTCTCTAAGTAGAGGGGAATTTAGAAACAATTGGCAGGTTCTGTAAAATAGATGGTTCAATCTTTTTAATAGTTTTGTATTATTTTCTAAAAGATCAGAAGTGACAGTCACTGCTGTATCAGTGATGTGCAGATTGTGTGACAGTTGTACCTGACTGTTTTTGTGTCTGTTGATTGCCACACTGAGCATGTCTGATGCGTACTTGGAGGAGCTGTAGGGCTCGGTCCCATTTCTGTGCTGCATGTCATCGATGCTGAAGGCGGAGCGGCGAGCGTTACTCGACGAGGTCCATACCACTCTGGATACCTGATCTGCCTGACACAGCAGAGACTCCAGCTCTCTGATCTACACCACGGAGACAAGGACATCAACCGACTGTTATTATCCAACATTTGCTCAAAGATAACTGTCTGATATGGTGGTTGATGATGATCATGACAGGGGGTACAATACTCTGAATTACAGTGTTTCATAATAATCCACTGAGGTTGTTTCTCAGTTTAAAATGTTGAAATATTTCACTGCTAGCAATATATTCATGTATGTGGGCAGTCTGTGGTGTACCAGGAGAAAATGACCAAAGAGGTTGGTGGCGAAAACTTCCTGTAGACCATCTGAGGTGATTCGGTCCTGTTGAGTCAAGAGACCCTCTCCTGTAGCAAACATGTTGACCATATTTCTGCGAGAGAGAGAGAGGGGACACAATCACATCACAGCAAGGACATTGGACGAGTTGCATGAAATTAAAAGCTTCAAACAGAAAAGTCAGGAACTGGGTTTGGAGTTTTACCTGGAGAACAGACCGTTAAAAAAAGCTTTGACATCCACCTGAGGGTTGGGCATAATTCCTGCATTTAGATACAAGAAGTCAATCCTGCTGTACCTGAGGAAAAACCCAAACATGCATCAAACATTAATCAACCGTTATTCCAAAATCACTATTTATAGTTCAGGTGAGGAGAACAAAGAGCTTTGATATCAGTGCATCAACAGTGTCATGACGTCATTGTATCTACCTGGCCTTGACCTCCTGAGCGGCGGTCAGCACTGATTGCACAGAGCCCACATCCAGGTGCAGCAGGTCCACACGGGCATCAGGGTGAGAGGTTAGGAGGGCAGAGCAGGCAGCCTGAGCTCGCTGCATGTTTCTGCAGGCCAGACACAGCCGGAGCGTGCTGTCCTCAGTCAGCAGCCTCTCACACAGGGCCAGGCCGATACCACTGCATGAAGTGACAGATGGCAGACAAACACAAGCATGCAAACACTATTCTGTAAAGAGCTGTGTGATCACAAAGATTTATTGAGAAAATCTCAATCTAAACATAGACGGTCTTATATGATCAGTAGAGAAAATGATAAAGGCACATTAGAATTAGTTTGTGGCCTAAAGCTTAATTACATGTAATCACAATCAAAATATCCTGAACTAGTACTTTCAAGTTGACAGGAGGGCAACAATATTAGTAGGATATTTTCAGTTTCACTTTCTGGCATGCTGTATTTTTATTTTATTTCCTACTGTAGCCTACAGAACCATTTTTTATTTTATTCTATAATTACAAATAAACAGTTGCTGACTGTCAAAAACTACTAATACTTTGTGTTTAACTTAATTGTCAATACATTTTTGCGTTTGCCTTCCCTGTTGTGTTTAAACGTCTTCATATCATGTAGGCTATTTTTCCTAATGCAGAAACATAACATGGATATCAGGACATGTAACTGTTAAAAGTTATTTTACAACAGTATAGTGTTGTGTTTACATCTCGCGAGATGAGTTGTCACCATAACGACGTGACATCTTTATTAATCGTTCGAACGCATTTTCGGTGGACTCACCTGTTCGCGCCTGTGACAATAACAACTCTCTCCATGTCTAACCTGAGCTAGCAGCTGCTGTGAGTAAAAACAGGACCAGTCCGAGGTCTGAAACCAGTTTCTATTTTTCCCCAAAACCGGAATGTACAACCCATCGTCCCATTCCGCTGAGAAGCATCAGCCTATGTGCTCGAGCGGATACGTGGTGTGATTGGATGTCAGCAAACAGATGGCCAATCAGGTTCTAGTACGGAGAGCGACGAGGGTAAATAATGAAAGAGCGCAATGATTAAAAGAGTCGATACTGAAATGTCTACGGGGTCTGTAAGGTGAGTTTGTTGTAAATAATACAACTTTTCAACAATGACAAGGTCGAATATGTTTCAAAAGGCCATGAAACGTTATAGGATAAAGACAATAATGTTTATAACATATGTAGTGAATATTACATTTTCTTTATTTACAGAGATTTTTAGTTTGAAAGCAATATTTTACAATGAAGAGTTTAATACTCCAAAAGAATCCAATATCAATTTCATATGATCAGATATGCAGTGAATATTATATTTTCTTCATTCAAAGGGTTCTTTAGTTTACTGCTATTAAAAAAGTAACCTTTCAACAATGTACAGATCATATGATATTAGGAAGGACAGAAACATGTTTGAATGTCAACTGTACAAGTTTCTTTATTTAAACTAATACTGATAGAATAGCCTAATATGAATTCAATACTGCAAATAGAAATAAGACAACATAAAAATGCAGTTAATATAACTTTTGCATTATTTACAGGGGTGTTTGATTTGACAGGTTGTCAAAAGACAACTATTTAGCATTGTACAAATGATTTATATCTTCAAAATGACATTTACATGTTCATAAAATAATTGAATACTCTGCTGCAGAGTAAAAACACATGTTTTATTAAGCAACATACATTATTGTGTCATTCTTTCATATTCCAAAGTAAGAAACAAATATATTAAAATTCAAAGTCACATGACCCAACATTCACAAATAAATGTGCACTAGAAATACATTTTTAGTAGGAAATCAAATTTAAAAAAAAATCAAAAATGTGTTTTAAAACCTATGATTAACATGAAGTACTCGATAAATAGAAATGACTTATGAAATAAAAAGAATTTAATAAATACAAAGAGGTGTGAATAGTGCTTGTTTGCACGATATCTACAATTCAAAGCTCTGTTCAAGTGTAAACCTTCTCCTCATATCTTTTTATTTACAGCACCATTGTTGCAAGAAGGCAAAAAACAAATGGAAAACATTTCATTGGTTGTTTCTGATTCCAAATAAATCCAGACTGCAGGGAGCAATTGTTACAGTGCATGGCAGAGAGAGACAGTCTGTCCTGTCTGCTACGCCAGGCTCTCCATCAGCTGAGCGTGGATCTCCTGAAAGCTGGGCCTCTGCTTGGCATTCCTCCTCCAGCAGCTCAGCATCAAATCGTTGTAGACAGTGTCCGGACAACAGGGAGGCTTTGGCAGGTACACCTGAGAGCGAAAAATAAAAGATTACAGATTCTTGTATAAAAAAAGACAGGTTAAACTCAAAGTCATGATTTGAATCATTTTAACTATTAAAGTGCAAAAGTACAGGCTCTGAAATGTACTCTAAGTGTGAACATGTGTACCAATTGATTCTGTGCAAAGCTACCTAAACCTGAGCATCATGTTTGGGAGACTTTATTTTTGTATGATTCCCCCCAAAATTGTGATTGACCATACCTGACACACCATAAACAGATTGGACTGGTCGCCTGTACCTGGGCGCTGCTCACCTGTTTGCCCTGGTCCCTGAAGAACTCTCCTGTGTTTTCGATAACCTGCTCGTCAGAGAGCTGTGGGTACGGCTGCTCCTTACACAGAGTGAGAATCTCCCACAGAGTCACACCGAACGCCCACACATCACTGGCCATTGTGAACTTTCCCTTAGAAAACAGAAAACGTATAATTAGATACAACCCAGCAAAGAATTCGTATTTTAAAAGACATAAAAGACATGGCTCGTATTGCACAAGACCTGCCTTAAACACATTCAAAAGATAAGATAAGAACACCATGATGCTATTGCACAACCCATACAGCCTTAAGAAACATTATTCAAAGTTTGATCGATGAGGGCACAAAGCAGTTTTTAAAACGGTTCAGTTTACATTTAGGGACTCCGTATCCTCTGGCAGATGGTAAAATGTGAGACGGGTCAGACAATACCCTCTGTGCTTGCCTGAGAACAGACTGCTCATATATTGACCGTAAGGAGAGGTTTTTCGGTCCTCGTCACAACCTTCATGGCAGTCTGCACCAGACGAACAAGCTTAGATTTCAACTGAACAGAGACCACCACTATGCTGACATCCAATAGCTGAGGATACTCTTTAAGACAGCCTGATAACATTTCAATGGCCCCTTGATTATGAATAAACGTCAGGCAAAAAAAGTCCTATATTTGTAAATAATTGAATGGATTGTACGCAGAGATGTGTTCTGACTTTTTTGGGAGCATTTGCTCAAGCAAAGAAGAAAACAACATGGACTCTCACTCGAACCACAGATTATGTTTCCCCACACTGATGCTGTCACTCCGCCTTTCATAATGACACACTGTTTATATTGTTATTTATTCAAGGTGTATTTTTGAAAACAGCTGCATATTTGGCCATGTAGTTTATGAAATTCCTTTTTTAATTAAGTTGTTTGGATCAGAAGATTTGTTAGGATGCATTTCATGGCATGATTAGATTTTTTTGCTTTATTTGTTGAGGTGAAAACAAAACTGATTCTAAGGGAAAACAAATCAGTATAAAAACCATTCAGTTTGCATTTAAGATACATAGGAAGACGTGAATAAGTGAGATACACTGGATAAAACAGGCCTTTCCTATGAGGACTCTGCATTGCTTTGCACCAGTTAGTACAAATTAATGCTATGTACTAACCCTAACCCAAAAAAAAGGTTAATATTTGGTTGACAATAGTTTACCCTTCCCCCGTGCCTTATTGGTGGGTCTCAAATGTCTCCTGCTCTGCTTAGCACTCACCAGCAGGATGCTCTCCCAGGACATCCAGCGAATAGGCAGCACTGCCCGGCCCTGGATTCTGTAGTAATCCCCTCTGTACAGGTTCCTGCTCATGCCAAAGTCAGCGATCTTTATGGTGAAGTTCTTTCCTACCAGGCAGTTTCGTGTTGCCAGATCACGGTGGACAAAGTTGAGAGAGGACAGGTACTTCATACCAGAAGCAATCTGCACAGCCATGCTGATAAGCTTACTGCAAGAGAAGGTGTATGATTATGATTTTATCTTATTATTGTATCATCCATGATAATATTTAACGCCAGAAGCAGGCTTACAAGACAATGGTATTTAGGAAAAAGACCTAAGTGGACACACATATAACAAATAACATTAAAGAAGTAAACCACTCTTAAGTGTTTTTTCCAAGCCCAAGAAACAAAAGTAGCCTACTCGCACTTGTCTAGTCGTCTGACTACTCAAAGCGCTTCTTTACACCCCAGGTCACATTCACCCTGTCACACGCATCCACACAGCAGCAGGAGCGATTTGGGATCAGTGTCTTATCACTGTTTGGTGCACGTCATCCCTCATTCTCTCTCCCCTTATTTTCCTGTCTCTCTGTATCTATCCTGTCAAATAAACACAGAGAAGTCTAAAGAGATCATTAATCAAAGGTTTTCTTATGTAATTAAACTGTAGGAAGGACAATAAAAAAAGAAAATTTGATCCGTTATTGAATGTGGACATTTTGCACAATTAACAGATCCCCCTCTCTTCCTGGATAATTTTACATCTGCCCAATGTGAGAGCCAAAGAAAAAATCCTGATCTCAACTACTTATTAAGTTATATTGGCTGTAATTGTGGTTCTAACAAAATATTATTAAACCTTTTCTCTTTAAATCTAGCACCTTATTTTGCCCAAATTGTGTTCATGCTGCAAGATAAATTATTTCTCAACATTTTGTTAGTCTAATGAAAGTGAATATGTAACCAAGAGTTGAGTCTGCGATTTTACTTTATTTCAATCCCCATATCCCTGCAGTATCATCACATAGGAGAGAGACACTTCAAATAGAGAATCGGTGTAATATTTTAAACTAAATATATTCTGTAACTCTATATATTATCTAATGTAATGTGATGATATGAGCCTACCTGACCATACCCTTTCCCTCTTCCTTCTCTTGTTCCGTCTTGTCTTCAGCAGCCTCTTTACGTCTCAGACTGCACAGGAACTGGTTCAGGTCTCCGTTCTCCATGTACTCAGTGATCATACACAGCGGGTCAGTGTCCACGCACACCGCCAGCAGACGCACGATGTTGGGGTCCCTCAGACGAGACATGATCCGGATCTCTTTCAGGAAGTCATTCCTGCACATGGACAAACAATCGTAATTAACTGCTTGATCAAACAATAGAAATAAATGTTGGAGACAAATGGGATTTTTATTTTGCTTTTTTTTGTGATGTGTTAATTCTATTCTTATGTGAGACCCAAAGTATCACATCATGTATATAAATGTACTTCCAACACTGAACACTGGGTGGCGCCTTTGCTTATGGTGCATAAAGCCAAGGCTTGTGTGTGAATGGAAGCAGACAAGTTTTTGACCGTCTTTGACTCTCATGTCAGTTTGAACTTGTATCTGATTTTGTATGTTGTTTGTTTGAATTATTGTAATCTTCATACAATGAAATACAAATAACAGATTGCTGAATCTGAAGGGGAAACGTGCATTGATCATTTGTTTATTTCATCGACCATGACACGACTTTTTAAGACAGAATATGGTTCCTTGGAGTTAGGTCTGTACAATTAATAGTTACTTAGAGCTGGAGACAAATTTTCTGCATTTTCTTAAAAACAAAAAGTTACACATTTGTTTCACCTTGCATTCTTGTTGGCATCTTCCCGCAGCGTTTTCACAGCCACCAGCAGAGGTGACTCAGTGTTTCCCTCTACAGCCAAGTCCTCATCCAAGAATTCCTGCATGCCCTCTGCCTCACACAAGTGCACCTGTTTAAAAAAATTACTTCTTCAGCCCATCATACACTTGCCAAAATTTGAAACCATCTTTTTTTAACTTGGTTTAATACCACCAAGTGATTCTTCTTTGTCAGCAATCTCTCATACTTTTACCCATAGCTTTTACCTTTTACCATACACGTCAACATAACAGTGGTGGAAAGGGCTCAATGGTGAATTAGTTTTTTCTAAAAAAAAAAATTATTGCCAACAAACATTAGAGCTATAAAAAGTGAGTTTACTTCTCCAAACTGGCCCTCTCCCAGCTTCTCCTTGAAGGTGAGTTTGTGTCTTGGGAACTCTCTCATGAAGGAATCCGAGCAAGCAAACAGATTCATGCTGACGGCTGTGATGGAGTTTGTGATGCAGTCTGAAGAGTCCTGCAGGCTGATGATGTCTGCCTCGGCATAGTGAGGGGCTCCGTCTGCACCACCAGCTGCAAGAGCTTTACCGATGGAGCTCAGTCCTGATGTGAAAATACACAAACATTAGCACACTCTAGCAGCTCCAGCTATCCCCATACACCCACAGTGTTACACATTAAGAATCTTACCGAGATGTTCTGTGGACTGAGCGAACTCAGGTAGTTTCCGGATAAGGCGTGAAGGCTCCTGGTAGTCGGCGCAGAGGGGGAAGATTCTCTCGTAGGTGGAGTTGGAGGTGGAGCCGCCCTCGCTGGTCAGAGAGGAGTGATGGGAGGAGAAGGCCTGAGTCTGGACAGCAAGACGAGCTGTGAGTTCATCATCCAGCATCCGACGAGACGCCTAAGACGGTAAGACAGGGAGAGTTTAGGCCTTTTAAAAAAAATATTTTTGATTACGTTAAATAATCATCAGAATTATGAATTAGTTAGAGGTCATCAAGGTTGGATGTCAGATTTTCAAATAGATCGTTTTGATTTTAGCAGAGATTGTAAAAAGAAAAAGGAGATGTTTTCTACACACTGGAATTTGCAAGCTCCCCTAAATGTTTTATTAATGGAATGTTTTGATTTACAAAAACTTCATCAATCAAACTTGACAAAAATACAGATAAAAAGAGACAGCTGCACCCACTATTAGGAGATCAGAAAATACTAAAGAACACTCTTGAATGCAAAGTTATTCCCCCTAAAACTCATATTGGCAACTTTTTGTGGACTCACAGTGGTAATGCATACATTCAAAATTCTCCATGTTGGAGTTCAAGGATTTTGGACTCACAGACACAGACTGTCCGAGGGTTTTCTTTCATCCAAGTCATTGCACCTAGGAGACTTTTTTTATTACCAAAATACCACAGACTGATGACTGCATTGCTTCACGGTCCATTTAAGACCATAAAGTTTATGCTAGAAAGCAAAACACTCATTCACAAAGTCATTTCTTTTACCTCCCCTTTGATAATAAATCTCCTCCGGGGCCAAAACCAATCAGAGAGCACTTACTGATTTGTTTTCTCTCGTGCATTTAGTACACGCATTTCTTCTTTTTTTTTTTAACATATGTTGTGGAAAAACTTTGAAAATGTATTCAAAATGTGAAGTAAACACATCCTGCATGGGCTACAGTCCTTACTTTTTTTCTAAATGTATTTTTTAGGTGTGCCTGACATTTTCAGTGCCTCTCCACCACTGAGACAGAATCACTGATTATTGGACCTTAACTCTCTTCTCACCTTCTCGAGCATCTTCTGCCACACCTGCCTCCACAGGATGATGACTATGATCGTCAGCAGGATGGCGATAATGGCCACCAAGCAGCCAATCAGGATCCTGGTGTTGCTGTCGTCCATTTTATGAGTCGGATCATCTCCTGACCACAGAGATGAGGGGTTCAGAGAGTTTAGGTGGATTTGATTTAATCCATGACAGTTTAGGTTCTTATGAAAGCATGCTTTTTGCATAATCTCCTCCATGTTCCTTCAGTACCACAGGGAGAGAGGCCTGATGTGTGATTGATCAGTCATTTTTAAAGCCAACAGCAGGGGGCACTGTTCAACCAGGAAACAATTTAGTTAAAGCACGTCTTAAAATGAGTAATTACCCACACCAGGCCTGCACACTTACTTTATTAGAAGAGCCAAAAGGATACAAGTAAAGTGCCAAAGGGTAGTGCATTTACCTTTACTGTGTCAGACCTGTATGATAGGAATTTAAAGAGTGCACATTTTTAATCTAAGAAGAGAATTAACGTTAAGTTTCAATAAATATAATGTTGTAAATAGCATATTTTTTATTCAGTTTCACTTTCTCTCAACCACTTAACAATCTGAGTTTGATAAAAACATGTGTCTCTGTGGTTTACAACAGACGGTACTCATGAGTGTGCTGAATAGCCTACTGATAAGATGATGATCTTGAAGCAAGCAAACAATGTTCTGACAAATGAACTGACATCAGCCCTTTGAGACTTTTTCAACAGCATGAGAGGTAACGTCATTTTAATGGATAAAATATTAATAAGCAACTCAGAGCAACCACTCAAACTAGACCTGAACTACACTTTCAGACGGAAATACATAAACGATCCTTCTGATAAAAAAGGCTTCTATTTCATTTATTGTTTACTGAAGATTATACTTACAGGATTGTCTTTGTTTACAACCACATAACTTCTCAGCAGCCTCATATCAAAGCAGCCAGCAGTTCATCTGGCTAACTGTCATCTCCTTTAATTAACAACGTAGAGAAAGAGACAATAGTGTTAAGCTGCTGACCTGGTAGTGTGTTTGTTGGATGTCCAGGTTTTCTTGTACTGAGAGAATTATTGTAGACTGCTGAGCCTATAGAAGAAGGACAAAGACGTTGGGTCAGAGTTGGAAGCTGAGGGTCAGTGAAAAGCGACAGCAGCTGATGAATTAAGATAAACATTGTGTGATTTTACCTGACTGGAAGGCCACCTCGCTGAACAGCATCCACACATCATTGAAGTGGAAGCGGCACTTGATGGCGCTGGCTGTGCGGTCTCCAAGTGACACAGTGACAAAGCGGGCGCTCTGGCTCACACGGTCCACAGCGGGCCTGAAGGTTACGGGCTCAGGCTCCCAGTCTGATCCTGACCGGAAGTAACAGCCAGCCTGTCTGAACATCCTCACTCCTCTGCTGAACATGTTGTTACAGTGGACCTGAGGATGAAGCGTTGGCATACTCAATTTGATGAAATCTATAACTTGCAAATATTCAATTATCCTATTATACCTACTAGAAATGTGCCTTTTTTTTCCTTTTTAAAAATTGTCCATGATGACTAAACGGTCGCTGAAGGAGCAGGTGTACTGATGACTAATCTGTTTTGCTGTGCTGTAGCTGAAATATCTTTCATCTCTGGACACAGCACTTACCCATCCCATGACAAATAGGCTCATTATACAGGGCACTATATTCTGCATCATTTTATATATTTTATGTCTCAGTAAAAATCCCTGCAGCTATTGGAGATGGATGCTTGCCCAGTGTCATGCTGCACAACTCACTAAACCGTAGTGTTGGCTCAGCATTTTTCTAAAATATTTCACTTTCGTAATATTAAGCCTGTTCTGTGTACTCCCCCTTAAATCCTCCCCCTGCTCCTTACCTTCATGGAGGTGAAGTTTCGGATGTGGTCGAACTCAAAGATCATCTCCACATAACCTTTGGGGAAGCTCTTGTTGTTCCAACCCACGTAGTCGTAGCCCGGCCACATGCCGTATATGTGGCTGTGGAGGTAATCATCCAGTCCCCAGGTACCGTCTGTCAGTTGGCCCAGGCCCTTTGTCAGTCTAGTGGATGGATGAACACAGGTAATATAAATGAAGACTTGCATTTTAAACCCTATTTATCATGGAGCTCAGAGAAAAACACCACACGCACAATTGATCAAAATATGACTTCATGTTTCTTCTTTAAGAAGCAGTGAAATCCAGACCTTTCAGCCAATGCTCCATCATACACAGAGTCATTAAAGTAGACATCCAGGCCTCTGTAGATCATTTGATGCCCATCTGGAATACTATAAGACATCAGGCCATCTGCAGGGGCAGAGAGGACAGGACTTATTCACTGCATGCTTATAGAAGATCATAACAAAGAATATGTTTTGCATGTCTAAAGTCTAATACTAACAAAATAAACTAGCAAGTACAAAAATGAATTTACTTTAAAAAAACAAACAAATATGGGGCTAGTGAAGCTGAAGACATTGCACTCTGTAATGTAATGTAAATACTGACCAAGCCATTCACAGCCGTAGAGCTCCACTCTCATGCACACGATCATGGAGTGATCCGTCACAGGCATGAAGCGCACAAATCGAGCGATGATTGGAGGTTCCAGGTCCTTCAGCACCACATCGTACGCATTCCTGTTCCCCTCAATCACCTGGCAGAGGAGACACAAAATACACCAAGAAGAAATGAGAGTGAAACGTGTCAAGGATGAAAGTCAAACCATGAAAAAAATGATTTGCATGTTGATTATGTTTTGATTCTTTAAAAAAAAACCTCTGCTGTATAGACAAAAGGTTTCTGTATTTTTAAATTGTCGTTTGTGCTGCAGCACTAAAGCTGCATAAAAATGGGATTGACAAGCGGTTACATTTTAACAAAACCGGAAAAAACTGGTCTAATTCATCTCCTTCTTGCTCTACTGAAATGTTCATCTAACCCATGACATCAGAGATTATCTGCTGTTATCTGTTGATCCTGCCTGCTGCCATCTCTGAGCATTGGTGGGGGAAAACATTCAGATCAGATACTGTGTTAACACGTTCTGTATTAACATACCAAACTTGACAGCAGAAATAAACATGTTTACAACCTGATCAAAATAAAATATTTCGGTCCCTTTAGCCCATTTACCACATCATGAAAACTGTACAGAAGATTTATTCTTGCATTAATTATCAGATTAAATTGTATTTAGGCTAAAAGTTATATACCATTAGGAAATGGTTGTTTTTGAGTGACAGGTGGATGCTGCTGGCTGTCTGCCAGGTGTCAGCTAATCACAGCCAGTGAACTTGACATCTTGGCAGTACCTGTGTTGTTGGTGCTTTTGGACCAATTTTTCAAACAAATATCAGATAAATAATTGGTATTGCGGTTCGGGTTATTGCACTTACAGGATGCCAAAGTTTTTAGGCTCAAGTATTTTCACTATGTGGATACGGAGCATAATTTTGTTCATATGTTAGCACACATTGGCAGGTATCTCTCTCCGCCCTCACTGTACCTGGCTTTTTAGCTATCTATAGCCTTCCAATAAGTTAGACGTTAGCACAGACCTAATACACTATATCACTTTTTTGTCTTAGTGTTTAGCAACCACTTGTTTCTCTTTAGCTTCACTCTTTTGTACGGAAATTATGTCTCCTGGCTCCAAAACACCAACATTTCAAATATAAATAGCTTCAAAAAGCAGTTCACAAACCAATGGGCAACTTCCTGTTGGCTACATCCCCTTCATAAATACAGTCTTTGCCCTAGACTCCCCTGTCATGGCAGTTTTTTGTCCTTAAGTGCAGAAGTGTACCAGCACGTGTCAGTAAAGAGGAGCAACTTCACATAATACTATCTATACACACTTACCTGCCTTCCCTTTCTATCATGCCAGCCCACCCAGTTGCTGCCGTCGCGGCTGTACTTGATCCTGTATCTCTGGGCAAACTCATTACCCATCCCGTCGGCATGGCGACCCTGGGTGCCCACCAGGGTAATAAAGTGCAGTGAGCGCAGGTCCACCTGAAGGTACTCTTTGAGGCCGTCAGGCTCTGACATGATGTCAGGACACCAAGCTCCATCACCGTCTCCGTTATCCAGGTCAAGTCTGGAGAGGAGGAAGAAACAAGAGAGGAGGGCAGAAAGTTCAGATAGAGAGGGAGAGAGGACGGATACAGAGGAGTGAAGAAGTGTTCAAAGACATGCAGAGGAGAGGA
Source organism: Tautogolabrus adspersus (assembly GCA_020745685.1). Lineage (NCBI taxonomy): Eukaryota > Metazoa > Chordata > Actinopteri > Labriformes > Labridae > Tautogolabrus > Tautogolabrus adspersus. Next base: position 11,493,186 of record CM036544.1, read on the forward strand.
AGAATTAGCAAGACATGAAACAGAGAGCAAGTAAATGTATCTCTCGTGCATGATCTTTTTTATATCGGTAACTATATCGGTAATCTAAATTTGCATCTTTGACTACTCGATGTATCTGCTGCACATATTGTACAGTATAAACCTTTACATAATTATGCTGGGATTCAAACTTCCTGTTACAACAGCAGTTTTCATAACAATCTCTTGTCAAGGTCCATTGAGTTGCTGCTCTGGAGCTTTAGAAAAAATCCAATGATCTTCTTCTGCAGATGGAGTTGGCTCAGTTGTCATAAAAGTTAACATTTTAAAGTTTTTAAGTTGTATGACCCCTAAACAAACTCCACCAGCTGATGAAGATCTTGTGGTTTCTTTGATGTCCAGAACAGCTAAATAATAATAAAAAATAAAAAAGCCTGTTTGGAACATTAAGAATTGGGCAGTATTTCATCACTATGCAGTGGTTAGTTGGATTAAATCCAAACAGATTATGGCAGAAATAGCGATGGCCATTGAGGGTTGAAAGAACCATACAGACTATTCGTATCAAATACAGCTTGAATTCTAATTCATTGAAGTTCATTGAACATGTGCATCTCTCAGGATTTTAAGTAAAGCCCTGTTCACTCATGCAAAAAAATCCTGTAAATTTCACAAAGTTTCAGGGGGAGCTTTATATGAGAACATAACACATTTTCATGTAGTTGGAGTGAGCTGATGTGTCTATGCACCATCTTGGCACATCCATTTTCCCTCAAGTCTTGCCTCCTGAGAAGCCTCCTTCATATAGAACAAGAAACTTAGGAAGATATTTTAGGGCTAGCACTCTGGAAAATTGAGGAGATTTTCAGGAGTGCATATGTGAAAATAGCTTTATGTCTTAGTTTGAGATATAAGAAAAAGAAATGTGTCTTGAAACTTGCCTGCCGAATCTTGCAGCAGTTGACTCAGACCACTGGCTGGATGCAGAGATGTCCTCGTCCTGAATCTGCCCACCGGTCATACCCAGAGGATACCGACACATCTCTACAAAACACACAAAGCATCACTGAAACACACTTTTTGAGGTACATTTTGATGTGTTTTAGTACGTGTTACTGTGCGCCTGTATTTTCCACACGTGTAGTTTTGATCCTTTTCGTGTGTTTGCAAGAAGTGAGGAAGTGTAAGTGGTCAAGTCCCCTCCCTCCCCCCCTCAGTCCCCTTTCCTGCAGCCCTGCAGGCCCCTAATGCCAAACAGAGGTGTCACTGTGTGGGTGCCAGTCTAAGCAGAGCGAGGCGGGAGTGGCCTCAGAGATGCTTGCTCTTCCTTTTTCACAATCTCTCCCGCAGACACGTGAGAGACATTTCTGTGTTTTAAAGCACCAGAATCTGCTGGTTAATAACTCAATCAACTAAAAATACATTTGAAATCAACAAATGCTACATTTAAGTGTTACTATTACTGAGAAACTGACCTCTACATCTCACTTTTGCATCTACATTTGTGTATTCTAAGCATTGCTACCCGGTTATTAAGGGGCGTCTGTGTTTTATTCACATGTACACACTGAACGCCTGACATGTACTTAAAGACAGTGTCAGAACAAATAACCCTTTTACTGTGTAAATATTCAAAAGTGAAATGAGTGCATGTGTGTGAGAGGGAGCGTGTGTGTAGGTGTGTGTGTGTTACCTACAGCTACGCCTACGAATTTTCAAGCTTTTTTTTTTCCATGAATGCCCCCTGCTTGTGAAAGGTTCGCCTGTTCTGAGGTTATTTGCTGTCTGACCATTAGGTAAACCACATACACACTCTCTCCCTCTCTTTCTCACACATACACACACATCGCATTCTTGAGCTATAAGCCCACCCACCTAAAATTGCTTCTCTATTTTGTCAACATGCTTATCTCTCAAAAATATAAAGAGTGTCTTTAAATGTTTTTAATGACACCGGCTCAACATCTTTCACTGATCAAACATTAAAAAACTGTACAAAATGTCTAAATGACAAATGCATGGAACAGGTTGAACCTTTGTTGTTATCTCTGCCACAACCTATTCCTCGATTTCCTTGATTAGGATATCTATCCATTACCTTATCTAGGACAGAAGGACACGGATGCAAAAGTGAAATATCTATTTTACCTGGGTTGACTTGACACCGGACAGCCGCAGCCAGCAGGAAAAAGTAGACATGGTTCGTAATTGGATGAACCGTCATGACCTTCATCTCTTCTCTGCACACCTAAAAGTTTCAGGAAGGTCATAAATCAAAGAACCCAACACATTTTCCACAGAAAATCTGGTGCTTTAGATGTACATTTTGGAATTGTTTTGGGGTCACATAAACATACACTAATCAATCAGATGCAGGGTTACATAATCCGAAAGCAGTTTAAAAAGACTAGTGTTGGGCACATATTTATCATAAAATAAAAAAGTTCAGTGTAATATAGATACTAGTTATATTTCAGGATGTTGCACGTAATTGTACATTTCATTTCATTAAACCCTGGTGAGAAACATGCTGGTAAAAGCACACACAGTTCTCCTTGTAGCCCAGGGTCTTACTCTCTCCTCCACAGAACCTGGATTTATTCATCTTGTACAAGTCCTGTGTAGGTTTAAGCGACTTTAAGCTCTAACAAACTCTGCAGAGGAACTTGACTAGCAGCGTAGACTTTTGTTCAGAAACTGTACCAAATCTTTCACGTGGTAGGCTCACCAGAGATATGCCGTGATGATGCCACTCTCTCCCAGTGCTACAGTATAATATGAACACTTGTATGGAATTATCTTTCTTTCTAAATGCAGATTTAGAAGAGTTAACATGTTATTTAATCTTCAAAACCTGTGTCTGTCACACAGTTTTCACTTGAGTTTCCATTTGTGGCGCTCTGACATGAAGATCATGAAGAGTGGAATAACTTTTCTAAAGGGTATATATGAGCTACTGATTCAATAAAAACAAATGAAATGAAATGAAGTGCAGATATCCTGCCCTTTTCATCTTAATGTAAACAAATACATATACTTCATGTACAGTAGTTCTGTGTTATGTACTTTCCGGTATGATGTATTCTCTATACCGAGCTGAGCTGTGTTAGCACAAACTTTCTTCACAGTCAGTTTCCATGCCGAGCTAAATAGTCACATATGAGTAAAAATATGGATTTGACTTACTTTCGCAAGTTCTTCTCTTGTTATTATGAAACCATCAGTTTCAGGAAATATTCCACATCTACTTCTGTGAGTTAATGCATTCAGCACTGGAGTCACTGACCTCTTCCTTGTGAGGACTTTCAGGGAGTGGAAAAGAGCGAGGGAGAGGGAGAGGGAGAGAGAGGGGGGAAATGAAGGCTGATGTAAGACTTTTTCTGGCTGGAGGAAAGAAACAGAGAAAATAACACACTTTGGGAGTTTGAGGTGAAGCCCAGAAGTCCCAGAATTCCACCTGATCCACAAATGGTTTCAATTACGGCCCACAGAGTCAGCTGAGTGCAGCAGGATCTGGCTGCTTCCACTAAGAGCTACTGAAAAACACACAGACTTTACTTCATTTTCCAGCAGAGGGTAACCTGCTAATTACTGAAGGAGAAGATCTGATAAAAAAAAGAAGTAACTCCTGGCATTAAAAGACATAGCTGTAACAGCGAGAAGATGATGAAGCTTGTCGATATTATCATACGTGAATCACAACAGCTTGGACACATTGAAAAGCTCATATGGTAAAAATCTTGCACCAATGTCTGCTAACTTTCTCTTTCATCCCACACACAACATTTACAATGCAAAGAGGTTTACAAATTCAGATCAAATAAGGTTTCCAGTACTATGCCTTACTTATGGGAATTAAACTGAAACTGGAATTAAATTAACACAACATACACTAATGAAAAAGTTTTATTTTCTCCCCACAGTCCTCCAAAACTGCTGTTGCAGCAACTCACCATGAAAGACTTGCTTCCAAAGCTGGTGTGAGGAAAGAAACAGAAAGAATAAATAAATAAGATAAGTGATTACTTTTACTTTTACTGTATATTCAAAGCCACACATTTCTGTTAAAGCACAATGCTTTGAAGGATTTTCATTTGATCAGACTCTGGGTTGCCAGCTGCTAATCACTACAAATAACATCTCTTGCCTTAATCTTACAAAACATCTCCCTATATCTCGGCTCGTGCTAATTTAAATAATAGTTTGATCATTTGTGATATGGTTGGAGAGTTGTATGATCAGTATCTCCTCATATCTGTATGCTAATTAAGAAGCTAAAGTAGGTCAGTTAGCTGGTGAGCTACATTTAGCAGAAAGACAGCCCAACAATCTGTTTATTAAGTAGCAGTCTTTTCTTATGCTGCTCTAAGCTCAGCATTAAACTGGTGCAGTAGCTTGGCAAGGCTAGCCTGTGTCTCCAGACCTCATGCTAGGCTAAGCTAACTTTACAGTAAGTTGTTTCATAATTAGTAGGTCACTATTGAACATTTGTAACATTGAGACAGAGCTTCTAGCTGCTTTTCCTTTTTCCCAATAGAGATTTAGATTTTATTGTAGTGGTACGAATGTAGTCTGGCTGTTTCTTTCTGTTTTCAGGCCTAATGCTAAGCTAACATTTTGCTGCATTTAACTTAATATTTTACACACAGGAGTAATATCTATATTCACAAGGATTACATTTGGAGTCAGGCTAGTTTTCACCAATCGTTTCCAGTCTTTACGCTAGGCTAAGCTAACTGTTTGCTAGATTTAGCTTCATATTTTGCATGCATGTGTTGTCTCATAGTCAAAGTTTGTCATATTTGGACACATAAGTCTAGCTGTATCACCTTGGTCCCTTTCTTTATGCTAGGCTAATCTAACTGGTCACTGCTAGTCAGATGTTTTACTCTTGGACTTGCTGGCTATCTGTTGTAGCTTTGCTAGGCTAATGAAACTGATACACTTTCTTTTTTAGTGTACTTGAGTATCAATATTCAGATGTTATTAACACAAGTCTAGCTGTTTCAAGTCTTTAGGCTAAGCTAAATACAGTATTAACATTAAGGAGGTATTTATCTGCCCACTTACCTTTGGACAAGAAAAAGAACCAATGCTTTTTTCCTAAAATTGTGAAGGGGTTTCTTCAATGGTAGATTATAGAGAAATCATTCTGCCATTAATACTCCTCCAGAGTCAGAGTATCAAGTATTTTTGAAAAGAGAGAGAGAGACCAAAAGATTCATAATGAGTCATTATACAGTATATTCTGCTGCCTACAGTACCTCAGGTTCTCATGGAGACAGAAGCTGCTGGTTCACAGACATCTGCAAGAGGTTGAATATCATCCAGACTGTTCCCTTGATTGTAATTATGATATTTTGAAAATAAAAATGTATTCCATACTAGCTGGCAATGTTAGTTGAACAACAAGAGAATCAAAGTTATCAGGGTGCATATTTGGGAATTATAAAAACGTTGGTGGAAAATTGAATGGCAATCCATCTTATTGCTGTAGAGATTTTTCAGTGTTGACTGACGTGTTCGACTAAATTACCCTTCTTAACGCTACAGTGCTGGTCTGACTATGAAGACTGAACAAAGGGATAAAGGTTATGTACAGCTAAACAATGTTTCTGAATTCATTTTACCTCCATAATTCATGAGGGTGTGAGGATATTGACCTCAGAGACCGTTTTTCATTATTATCACACAAATGAAAGTAGAGGCCACCTCCTGAAGGCCGCCCACTATCTGTGTCAGCAGCAGCTGCACTCATGGAGCTGCAGGATATCGTGGTTGGCTGTAGGCGGGTAATCACTGATATTCTTTATATTTTCCAGCTTATCTGCAGTGTTACTTTAAGCTGCTGCTGCTGCTGCTGGCTGCACACACAGTGAGCTTTATGGGAGATGACCCTGTTTAATGACCACAGCTGGTGAATTTCTAAGAGCCGCCCCCCTCGCTAAAGACCTTTTGCATGCAGGCCCACACCCCAGTTTTTCAAACAATTATAAACACTAACAAGATAAACATTTTGAAAAGGTCAGCCCAGGAACTGTAGCTGCTTATTGTTACATTAGAGAAATATTTATTTCTATATCACGCACAGGTTCATCTCAGCAATTTGTAAGTCACCAAATTTACTGAAAGCATCATAACACCAGAAAGTGTTTCAGAAAGTACACCCTATGTTAACAACATACATATCTTTGGAGGTAAATGCCACCGACTAATAGAAAGATGTGGATAAATGGATACAGCAGACAGATTGTGAGAGCAAATACACTGAGAAAGAGTTGACAGACTTCAGGGACAAGAGGGGAGGGAGTGAGAGAAAGAGGTAGAGAGGAACGCCAGGAAGAGATTTATCGATTTTGGAAAGAGCTCAAAGACATGTCCCAGGTTCAGTGATTCAAAGCGCTGGCTTTCTGTCAGTAAGGTGGAGCTCGAGCGACAGCCGGCCAGAAGAATATGAAGTGTGTCTGGAAGTTTTATAGGCCACCATCTTAGTCTGATTTCAGACTTTTGGAAAAAATCATGTGAAGGGAGGTGCAACAGTGACACAGCATTTGCCGTTGCCACAGTACAGCATTAACAAATCAACTATCAGTTCCTGGGGGCTACATTTTTATAAAGCACACTGCAGCAGCACCTGTAACCAGTGAGATGATTCATTGATTAACAGCATCAGTACCAGGTTAAAGAATATCATGAACTGAATCTTCTATGTATTAAGTTGATCAAACAATAAACAATGTTGTGAAAAGATAAGAGAGATACAGGTCGATTTTTAAACCCATGTGTAATTTCAGATCAGCTGTCATAACAAGCACATTAAACTATTTCACATTCCAAAATATGTGTAAGCATATCCAGACTTTAGAGATTTTCAATAGAAAACAGCAACAAATGACCATGTCCATGCCCAATGTGTCACAAATCCATAAACAAAGATATAACCACAGTGTAACAAGCCCAATGAGGGGTGATTGCACCAAGGTACAACAATCATTACACACACAGATGATTGTAACACACATAGACAGCAGAGATGAGACAGAGCCTCAAACACCAAAGTGTTTGTACTATAGGACGGTCCAGGGTCTGAAAATATCGCACTGTGCCACATTAGTATAAGTATACCTGCTCTTTTTGATGTGTATTTGCAATTGAGTAAAACAAATAAAATAATGTTTTTTTTTCTTCTGTGATGTTGAAGTCAAGAAAAAATTAATCTGGGAGTGATTGATTTGATGTTTGAGTACTTGCTCTCAGATCAAACGTTTTTTTTTACATGTCTCACTTTAGTTTAGCACCAAATTTCTGTAAAACTGAACACATTGCATCAACCTTACTTTTAATGCTAATTAGTAAAAATAGCATATTAACACACTGAGCTACTTTAAGAAACTGAACATGGTAAACATTACAAAGCATGTTAGCATGTTGACATTGGCATCTAGCTCAGCACCAAGAAGCTGTTAGCATTGCTTTCATGTTGAATTTAGTCTTTTTATTCATATTTAAATTCATATGCAACAAGAGCAAGCTTTGTTTAACATTGTTATGGCTAATAGTGGCTGAAAAAGGCGGCTAATAATATAACAATTATTGTATTGTTTGTGAGAATTTGTCATTACAATATGCCGGCTAGTCTGTCAGTCATCGCTTGTGGTAGATGATCAGAGGAAAATCAATCAAATTCGTTTAGTTGAATTCTGTGTCCAAGTTAATTTTAACATCGTGATCACATTGGTTCACGTTTACATTATTTTTTCTTTTGTAAGTCTCAAACCGTCTTCTATCTTTGTAGAAGTGGATCATTTTTGCTGTGAACAGGGAGCCGCACAACAAAACTAAAAGCCAAAATTGAAATTCCAAACTGGGATCATTGGTTAGTGAGAACTCTGTCCAGAATAAGCTACAAATAATCCATACCAGCAGACAATGTGGCTAACTGTTATCACAATGCATGTGAAATAAAGTCCTGTGAACGACACCTCTTTCCCATTGGGCTGGTGCATAAATTCAATGCTGCATGTGTAGCTTTATTAGCACCACTACACAGCCATCTCATCACCTAAGCAGTCTGGCAGAATCTCTGCATTCAGCACATTAAACAGTCGAGCTGCACCATCAGCCCCCGCCCCCTCCCCATGCCCCCAGCTGTCCCGGTCATCACTCTCATCAGTGTTTGATTCGTACTCTGATCCGATCCCCGACTCCCTGAACCGGAGCAGCTCCAGGGCTCCCAGTACCTGCTCCCCCAGCAGCGAGTTCTCATCCGCGGGACCGTCGCTGGGAGTCTCCCCCGTGTCCTGGCTCGTATCCTGGCTGTCCATCCCCTGGGAGGAAAAGCGGAAACACTCGAATCGAACTCCACTGCTGCTTAATTCCAGAGGGCTGGTGGCAGTGCCTGTGGTCCCTGGAGAGCAGAGTCCTGGGAGTCCAGAGACCCAGGTGCTGTCGCTGATCTGGAGCAGGGACTGAGCTGCTAAAGCACCCGATGAAGAAGAAGAGGTGAGGGTGTCACAGGCTGCACTGGGTGGTTTGGATCGGAAAGTGATCTCCAGCAGACTGTCCTGGGAGCCCACTATGAACACAGAGAATTAAAAAAAAAAGAGACGTGTACGATTAAATTGGTAGCCATCACATCATTTATAAAAAAAAACTGAGACAATGGAGCCGGGAAAAGAGGGTTTTGAGGAGAGCATAGAAGATTAAATGGAGTTGGGTAAAGTCTGTGCTGACAGGATTTGATAATTCATGACTTTATGGCAGCACATTGCCACTGGCTAAAAGCAGGGAGCAGGGGGGGTGGGGGTGGGCAGAGAGCAAACTGAATCCTGTGAGAGGGCTGCCATGGGATAACAAATTGCTTGCCAGAAATGGATGAGAAAAGGAGCCATAACGACAGGAAGCAGTCACAAAAAAAGGATTAAAGGCAAAAGAGATGAAAGGAGATTGGATGACAGAAACTAGCAGAGAAGAAAACAGAAATATGCAACAAAACAAAATAAAACACAAAAATGAGATGGAAAGCTGAATAGTACAGTAAGAAAACAGCAGGTTTAGGTTTACACTCACTGGATGATAACTGTCCAGCAGATTTGAGCTCCAGCTCCTGGATCTGTTTAACCAGCAGGGAAATGTGCTGCAGCAGGTCTGTGTTCTGCTGCAGGAGCCTCTGCACTCTGGCCTGAGCTTCAGTCCGTGCACACACCTCTACTGACAGCTGCTCCTGCAGTACATGGACCTGAAGGGATCAACACGCACAGAGTGGAAGTCAGACACCACAATGAAAAACCAAGACCAATAAAAGGCCTTCAGTTTCATCTAAATGGACACAGTAGGCAGCTCTTTATTAAAACACCTTCTGTGAGGCAACACGTTAATTAAATTACACAAAGATCTGATTTTATGATGCATCAGCATTTAAAATCAGATTCTGTCAAAGAGATTGGTCAAAGTGATCTGAGAGCACTTTGAAAAGAAAGAAGATCCCCCCAGATTATCAAAGGCATTGAATCCTTACCTAAGGCATATTTCACTGAGGAAACTTTTTTATGTAAAACTTTAGAGGAATAAAAGAGGTGAGAATTTAATAAGCTCAAGTGGTCGCCACATCCTTATGAACACGCCACTGATGGAAAATGAAAAGAGCAGATTCTAATTATTGTTCTGCATTCTTAGTCAAACCAATTAATTTTTAAACTTATTTGCCTGATATGTGCTTCATTAGGTATTTTAAAAAAAGTATTAAAAGGTCAAAACAACCAGAAGAAACGAAAAGAAGGATAAAAAAGATGATCAAAAGATGTCTTCAAGATGAAAAGTTAAAGAAGACAACAATGTATCATGAATAAAGTCTATTAGAAAGTCTTTGTGAAATGTAGTATTGTCACAATGAGCATATGAGCATGGTGACATTAGAAATACACACAGCCACATAGAGTAGCTAGCATGCACTCAGACAGCTCTCCATTTCTTTCAATGTAAACACAATGGCAGCTCTCACACTTGTAAAAGCACCTGATGGTTTAATTTTTTATTTCCATTGTGTGACCATGTCAATCAGCAAAACCCCAGAGGGAAACAATAGGAGCTGATTTACATTCAATGTTGACACAGATTAATGAGGTGAATCTGACTGTGAGTAAAATCGGTTTCAGCACTTAATTATCGGGTCAGTGCCAAAAAATTCAATGTTTTAAGCTTGCTGTAGCTTTCTAAGGGACTGTGTGAAGAGATATATTAAACAGATAGCAGCAGCCTGTAATTTACAGACTAGTTGCACATGTAGGCTTGTTGATCTATTTTTATATGCATATATACATAAACAGAGAATTTAGGATAGGTCGTTGTGAATATATGAATTTATTTCCCCCTTTCATCTTGGACCAAAGGAACTCTGAATTTCTATTCCCTTTGGTCTCCCTCCCACTGCCCTTTAAACGTCATAAGACTTGTCACAGTTTCTCTCATCAGTAAAGGGTATATATTATGTCACCTATATTTCACCTGCTGGGGGATGTTATGTTATAGTTGGCTGGAAGCTGTGAGACGAATCGAGTGATGTGTTGAAGAAATCAAACTGCAAATTTGTGAGTATCTGAAGAACAGCTCCTACATTGCTTTTGTGTTTTTTTATTATTTTTTATATTTTACATTTTTAAATTCTATTTTATATATTTGTCATTGCTTCTTATATTATATTATTTAAGTTCTTGCTAGTTCTTCTTTATTTCCTTTGTTAATTGTTTAGCACCAATACACCAAGACAAATTCCTTGTATGTGTAAATGTACTTGGCAATAAAACCCGATTCTGATTCTTATTCTGATTCTGAAGAAGTGTCCCAAGGAGTTATTGAAACTCTGTACAATCAACTTCAAAATATAAAAATAAGCTCTTAAAGAACATGTCTTCAGACCTATGACTGAGCCAAGCACTGATGAAGAATCTGTTTAAAGAAGGCAGAAATGCTTATTTCTTTACAACAGCAACGTATATTACCCCGATCTCAAAGGATTGTCTGAATTGTTGTCATACTTTACAAAAATAAATTGCCACAGTTGTAGGAAAATATTTGGTAACAAGCTCTGAAAGTGAATAAAGCATCATGAAATGAAGCATTCTTACATGAGTTTCTCTTTGTTATCAATCTGTCAGTTACAGCTGCTTCCTTATGATTTCCATCCAATTGGAAATCTTTCAGATTTGCTGACAAATAGAAGAACTAAGTTTGGCAGTCCAAGCCCACCATGTTGACAAGGCCCCTGGGGGTGTATAGCTTTTTGTGGACTTCATTTTTTTCCACAAAGAGAAGTAAGCTTTCTTTCTCGGTAGATAAAGAACTCTTTATTCAAGAAGATTGATAAACACTTAAGGATATAAAGAAGCCTGAGGTAATTCCACCTGCCTCAGATAAGGTTAACACACATCCAAACAACCAATATCCTCTTTTAGAAAGGATAGGAGAAGTGGGAAATGTCATTAGAAAAAGTCAGTGTATCACCCTGTCACCAACTTCTTTTTTTTTTTTTTTTTTGTTCAAGCACAAGTTAAATGTCACGATATCAATTAACAAGCAATCACTGGCTGCAATATTTATGGTTTTCCATTCAAGTTTTTGGAGAGTTGTCAGTTGAGAACAACAGGAAAAGATCATGAAGGGTCAGAAATATAGAGAAACATATTGTCTGAATAAAGTGAAACTTAAAGTGTCAGCACCCTGATTTTCTCCTTCAAGAAAGTATTGCCATGGACAGAAAATTGCTCAAGGCTTCATTGTGATCACAGAAATGAACGGGTGAGTTGACACCCATGTCTTTTTAGTTATGTTAATAAAAGAACAATATATATTGTTATTTGTATTGACTTTGGCCAGAAGTGAAGATTATGGAATTTTAATCGATGATATAATAATCAATAACCCAAAATGAAATCTCTCAGCAATTAAAATAAATGGTCCACCCCCCAATCAAAGTTTTTTTTTTATGGCATCAAGAAATATAACCACTTCTAAATGGTTAATTTTTATGATAACTGAGGATTTTTTCAGGAAGCAGCTGTAGTGGTTTTAGAGTTGGAAGGACTGTTTCAAGATGGCATGCATTTCTTTTTTTTCAAAGATTTTCTGCATAGAACAAAACACAACAATGGTATTATGTATATTATAAGATGTATTTGTGTTAATTCAGGAAATGTTCAGAGACTGAGCGACCTGATAGGAGCATTCATGTTGTTTTTTTAGTTTTAATAACTGCACTTAAATAAGTCTAGCTAAACCTAAACACCATAAACATCACCATGAGCATTTTCATCTGTAAAAAAAAAAAGAGAGAAAGAAAAAAAAAAAAATCTCATAGAGATGGTTCCAAAAGACAAATTAATGCCATCAGTACCTGTGCTGAAGCTGCCAGTGCCTGTTGTTCCTGCTGCTGCAGTTGTTTCTTAAGGAGCTTGACTTGGTGCTCTTCGGCGAGAGGAGCCTCTGCTGCAGACTGACCCGACACAGAGGCCCCGGGGAGGGGGGAGCTCAGCAGGAGGGATGGGTCACTGGACACCTAGAGCAGAAATGACAGTAAATGAAGCTCTACTGCTTCCATAGCATCAAAAAGTGGATGCTATGTGAAAGGAAAGCTATTTCTATCCCTTCTAACATCTGTTTCCTACAGTGTTCATTGTACCAAATGAACACATCATAATACGATTCCCACCAAGAGAATACCAGGGATAAACAAAGCACAAGGTCCTCGATTACTATATTATCTTTGAAATGTGCAGTGAAAAACCTCGATTGCCCTTGGCAGCAAAGCTCAAAAATGAAAAAGAAAAATATTTAGCATATTACAGGTGAGAGAGACCATAAATTACGTCAGTGTTAGGGAACACGTGTCCGTGGATGGACTTTGTAGAAGATAAATTAAAAAGTTAGGGTATATGGGAAGTAAAAAATAGTACAGTGAAAAGAAAAACATCAGGTCGCTCTCTGCCAGTAAAAGCTCTATGGGGAGAGCAAAGAAACATCATAGGGGACTGTATCCTTTTATTCTGATGGAAAAATCCATAATCACAACTGCTGAAAACTCTCCAATAAAGATTTGTGATGAAGCGTTAAATTATTTGTATTATCAACTATACCACTCATGTTTAGCTACATTATGATAAATGACTTTTTAAAGTTATTTTATGTGAAACATTTCCAAAAAGAACTTTCTTTGTGCTGAATGGAGTACAGGTATAGAAAGAGTGATGTGTAGAGAGGTGCTTATGAGAGGGGACGAGAGATCAATGCTATTTCCACCATGTGATATATAACTAAAAAGAATAAAGGTGTGTGTTTTATTTCACACCAAAGGCAGATCAATAAAGACACTGGCGGTGCTCTATTGAGGCTGCTGTTGATGTAGGACCTTGTATTGCCTCCTGCATCTGAGACAGATTTCCACATGAAGCAGGTGAGCTGTGTGATAAATGAAGAAAGAAAGAGCTAGGAGCTTGATGTTTGATTTTAAGTGGCTGATACCTTAGCACAATGTTGGCAATGGGAATTTAAAAGCCTTTGCCTTCTTTAGCGACATAAGAATTTATTTACAGTCAGATGGTTTTCAGGTGGTTAATGGACATAAGTTTACTTTTGGCTTTGATTTAGTCTCCATGCAGCTCTGATAACAGATAAAGCTATTTTACAGTTTTGTCTGCTCTAATCATCAGCAGGAAGCATTTTTTTTTCTTTGCCAAAAATAACTCTATGAAACAGATGAGAATCAATTAAACGAGTGTAACTGGGACTTTTAAAATCAAATAAGGGAATGTAAAGCTGCTAAAACTTAGTAGATATGCAGGAATGTTAGATTGGGTTTGTCATTTTAAGCAACTTCTTTAAAAAATAAAGTGGTTATTAGATCCATTCTTTGATCCTTTGTAAATGTAATTCTTTGGATGAAAGCAGCTTTGAAGTTAGTTTAGATAAATGAGTTGTATTTTAAAATTGGATTCTGTGTTTTTCAAAGAAGTTGGCACTTGGATTCACAACACAAGCATGTCAAATCTGCCAAAATGTACATTATACTCTAGTTATGTAAAAGGAAATCTCTGGCTGACTACAAAACACAGAGTAGCATCAGTTAATCTAATTGTAGGAATGGTGCTTTAATGGGAGTTTATATCTTTAACTAGATCTACAGAGCCACCAGACGGGCTGCTGTTATAGATGGTTCCACCATCAAGAATTATGACCCTCACAATTATGTTAGAGCACTGCTGAGAGATGAGCAGCCATGAAGGACATGACTTATCTGTCATGTCTGCAATGGGAGATCAATATGTTGTGCTCCTTTTTCATTAAAACAGGACTGTGAAGGACACTTGACCTTCAATTCACATACATGAGAGGGAGGGGAAAACTGTATGTGGTGGGCCATCTGAACATGTGAAATCAGACAGCAACAATTGCATTAAATATTAAAAGGATATTTTTTTTGTTTTCAAGTAACCATGTGATTTGATTTAATATCCTCCATAACCAACATTTGTTGGTACAGCACTGGTTATCTTGAGTCAGCTGACAGAGATGACAGAGACAACATGAAACTAAGCCGACAAATATTGGATAGCTGCTTGTTCGACATCTCTGGATTAGTAGAGCACAGAGAAATTAGATATGTTTTCATTAATAAACCATGATCACATCAATATTGAAGAGGTTCCTGGAACATTTTCTTCACAAACAAGCCTTGAAGACATGACTGCTTGCTGTGATCTTCACACGACTCCATATGATGCCAAACTTTCATCATAACCCTGTATGAGCTGAGAGCAGCAAAATAAAAAAAATCACAGGGCATTTTTTAGTTTTTCAATACTTCATAAATTAATGGAAAACTTGCTTTGCCAAAATACATCCTGTTTATTTTCAGATTTTTCTTCTGAGGAAATGACCTAAGGCGGGCCGAGTACATGTTTATTTCTTGTTGCAGTAAAAAGAGGGAACTTAAGGAAGATTTATTTATATTCTTTTTTATAAAAAAGTTTTAGAAACTATTTATTTATTTAAAGTTTTTTAAAGTTTCAGCTGAGTCTTTAATCTCCAAAATGTTCCTCACTTTAAGGCCCTTGGATAAGGTCACTACTTTATCCTACATTTCCCACAATGCAATATGACGTTTCCTGTCAAACTTATCAGCCCCAGTTTGTACAGCAGACTTTCTGTCATAAATATCTGCCCATAAAAAGGCTAAGCAATATCCCAGTAATTTTAAGAAGAAAAGATTGATTAAAAAAATATTAATACACAGAGACGTCAAACTGGCTTGCAAATATAAACAAAACGTTATTTTCATTTACCTGAAAATGTTTCATGACGTGAGCGACGACTTTACCTTGCCATAGATTAAATGCCTTAGGTTAGTTTGTTGATTGTTTGGTTGGTTAGGACACTAAAGCTTACTGACGTATTATGTAGAATTTTCTCGTCTTTCAGTAACTTTATGTTGCGAAACTATTCGGTCCATGTCTTGTCGTGTTATATTGCCAATTAAGAACCGCTTTAAGGTTAAATTTGGGAAACCCGAGGCAGAGTGTGTGACACTGCTGGCGACGATGTACAGACTGCTAATTCCTAGAATGCTAATGCTAACACCATGGAGGACTTCATGATGCCAAACCTGGAGGATAATTGGGACGACGACGAAGACGAGGATAGTCTGGCGAGCTGCATTAAAACTGTAAGTGAGCGCCGTGAGCTTACAGAAAGCTACTGTTGACATGTGCTGTGTGTCTGTGCCTCGGGTCAACATTAGCTAAAGCTCAAAAAGTTGCTAGTTAGCAAGAGCTGTGCCATGCTGTTTCCATAGTAACTCAAGAATTGCTTACCGTAAAGTTTCTGCTCACAGCTTCGTGTTTTGTAAATCAACTTTGCTTTCTGTGGTGACTGCTAGTTTTAATTTTAGTTTTAATACATTTACACCAAGTTCTATTAACTCGCTTCCTGTTGCAATATTTTTTGTTATTCTTTGTTGTTACACAAACCTGTTGCACCCGAATTAATGACTAGAAAGCATAAATCATCATAAACAGTTTTTTCATAGTCTTCTTTGAATTTTACTCAAGTTTCAACTGCAACAATTTACTGGTTGTTCCTTCTCTAAGCAAATGTTTATTTAATATTCTCAGTAAATGTATGTTTTTGGCTTGTGAACATTTAATGCTGATTTGAAGGAGAGTATTTAGAGTATCTTTCAAGACAAATGATGTACTGGTTATAAGGAAGACATTTACTTGACAGCAGAAATGTAGCAGTTGTAGCCCTATTTTGTAGTTGCAGTATAATACACATTGAAGCCACAGGCATCCATAAATTACACTTTGCAGTGGTTGCTTCCTCTCTGCAGGCTTTACAACCCATCTGTGTTTCTGACAGCACACTGAAATGTTCAAGGGCATTTTCTATACTCTACCTTACGATGTATACCAATGGCCTCGTCTTTTTTTGCTCTTCTCTGGATCTGATGAAGAGACGCACTCTATGCTCTCCTCTGTAGTGGCTTCAAGGTCAGTCTCCTCTGACAATGCAAACCTTTTCTTTGCTGCAGAGAGACCAGATAAGTAGGAATTTTCATGCAAGTTTTTACTTTGAGCGTCACAGTTTGCAGCATATTTGAGGCAGTGACAGCAGCAGCAGCAGCAGCAGCAGCAGGCAAAGAGCTGGCACAAGTCCACGACACATTGATCAATGGCTCAAGCCGAAACACATCTGCAGCTGCAGCCTGGTAAGCTGCAGAAAAAAACGTGATGGTGGATAATGACATATTTTCTAGGAGAGCTGTGCTAGGTTGCTAATGTTTGTTACTGAAGGCATTTCTGTTTGTGAGAGAGAAAACAATATGAGAGAGGACGAGGCAAGGCAAGTTTTGTTGTCCCTGTTTGAGGGGAAGAAATTAGATTGTGTGTGTGACAGAAGGGGTGCAGGAAGGGCAGAAACAGAGGCAGGGGGGAGGACAGACAGGATTTGTGTGTTTAATTTTGAATGTGTAGGTATGTATGTGTGTGTAGGTTACCTGGCACTGCCTCTGACTCCTCTGCTTTCCCCTCCTCATCCTCCTGGCCGTCGCTTTTCTGCTGCAGGGTTAGCTGATGACAAACATCAAACGCCTGACCCACTGTTCGCACGATCCTCATGGCCTGTGACTATAAGGAGGACATAAAAAAAAAGTGTGTGTGTTGTGGTTATGAGAGCTGTGGTGAGGGAAGGGGAGGCAGGAACACAGTAAGGAAGGATGCAAAAATGAGGAGACACAGCAGGGGAGAAAATGAGGTGCCAGAGGAAGAACAATGGATAGATGAAGGAGAGTTTGTTTGGGGGTATTTGTTGGCAGGTTAAGAGGAATATGATGGGAAATATTCACACTAGTAGCAGGAAAGGAGGCGAGACAGAGACTAATAAAAGTCAGACAATATTACGAGCGCAGAGCTTTGTGTCCTTGTGTCTGCTCTGCATACATTTTGCCGTCATAGTGATGGATTGGTCAATTTCAGAGGCGAGTAACTTTGATGGCAGAGAGGGTGATATAAAGTTTGTTGTGATTGCAGGAGGCTCAGCTCAGCTGGTGTGTCAGCATTATCAGGCCATCAAGCAGGGACAGTTTCATTAGCATTAATACAAATAATAATAAAAAAAGCTAGTAAGGCAAAGTCACTATTGTGTTACAGGATTATGTCATGCATGTGTTCAGTATACTGGACACATTGTTTCCTTAGGGAACACATTTTTTCAATAAAGTTTGAGATTGAATCCTGTTTGAATCAAGAGTTGAATTGATCCCATTTTCTTAAGATGAGTCATACAACATGCTGATGTAACATAGTTAATAAAAAGTAAGGCTGACTCATGCACAGTATGTAAGAAATAAACAGAGACTAAACAGAAAGAAAAAAACCTTCAGTGATATTAAAGGAAAAGTTTCAAGAAATGCATAATCTAGGGTGCCCATAGAGTCAGATGAAGTGATTGATATCTCATGTCTGTTCGCTGAATATGTAGCAACCATAAGAAGCATAATGCCTAGGAACAGCTAACCTGGCTCTATTCACAGGAAATAAAATCTGACTAAAAGCTCCTCTTAAGCACACTAATTATATTACAAAAAAAAGTTTTGTTAATCTATTCAGTGTCCAGTAAAACAATGTTGTCTTACAGCCTGTTCTCATTCTCAAATAGCCAAATATTGAGTATTTATCAGGACCCCTGTCATCTCATACACAACAAATGAGACCCACAGAGCTTCTACTATAAACACATCACAAATACTATAACAGGGGTCTCCAACCTTTCTTCATCTGAGAGCTACTTTGAAAAAATGAAAGTGGCCAAGAGCTACATGCATCACATCGCTTGCACTTATTTACATAGCACACATCAGCTGAATTAAGCTACTGTTTGTATATGTGTGAAGTTGCAATAAGCCAATGCTTATCAATAATCTTAAATTCACATCAAGGTCCAAGAGGACATTACTACTTTACACTTGTTTTTATGGGCCAAATATATGAATAGTGGGAAGAGGTGCATTTACTGTCTTCAGATTTATTTATAGATTTTTTAACACAGTCGGTCAACCTACAGGCGAACAGGTCCTCCAACAGGTAGCTCGGGAGCTACCTGTTGGAGGACCCCTGTACTATAATCAGGGATTAGACATAGAGACCAACTGCTGTAGTGACATAGAGAAAATAATATCATTTTGCTGTTAACGGTGGTCAGCCAGGGGATAAGGATGAGCTAAACGAAAGAGGACCTGCCCCCATGGACGCTGACTTCAGAGTCCTGTTTGAACCCAAAATTGAACTTTTAGTTATAATGTGAACAGACCCTGTGATGTCTTACCAAAATGTAACCATCAGACCAGACAAAAGAAGTATAACATTTAACGAATGCTTCCTTGTGTATTTGGTTTAAATGAGAAGACAAAGGGTTGTGTTTTTTAGAACCTTGGATAAGAGTGTGTTTGGTGTCATCTGGTAGCCTTTTTCAAGTTTAAGACAGTTAGGCTAGCTGCTCTTAAGCTATTTTGTATTTGTAAGCTACCTATCAATCTTTCTTTGTCTAATCAAGAAAACTAATTTAATCTGTGTATAGGTCCGACTATTACTGTAAACACATAAAGCACAACGTCCATGATCACCATATTTTGCACACTTTATTTAGCTGTTTACCTTTGATTATTTGTTTACAAAACCGAGGTAAGGCCTTGTTTAATATATTGTGTTGTCGTGCTGAATTGATTGGTCTGAAACCAATTAAATGTGTATCAGCATTTTATTTGAGCTTAACCATGGGGAAAGAAAAGTCAGTGTTTGAGACAGAAGCTTCCTTTATCGATTGAAGGATCCCTCCCTAAAGCCCTACTACACAGTCCAGTGGCAACATCCTGATCCCGTGGAATTACCTTTATCCACCATGTCCTTCTTTAATCTTACCATACTATAGGAGAATTTTTAAAAATGTTTTCTGTAGCGAGTAGTGCCAGAGGCAGTGTTGAAAGAAATCTATTGTCATCTGCCTCTGGAAAATCAAACTGCCTCAAGGCATTCAGGTAATATGTCGACGTAACTCAAGCTTGAAAGTAGTTGAATCGAGTGATTAAGTAAAGAAAACATGCAGGAATACATTTTTGTAATGGATCATTCAACACAAGATGTAATTTCCCTTTTTTAAGGTCAAACACAAAAAGCTTTGTTGTCATACTGAGCTGACATCTTAGCCCTGCTGATCTGCAACATGCTAAGATGAAAATAAATCAAATCTCCTCTTATCAGCTGATCCATCTCCTCCTACTCAGCACACGTGCCTCGTCTGCACTGTCCTGATAAGGCTCTGCGGCCTTGGGGACGGACTGAGGCACCACTGGCCGTGTCACTGAAAATATGGTGGGTGTTCATTCTGCTGTGGCAAAAATGTCTTGAAGTGCTGAGTGAACGAGCCCCTCTTCTTTTCATGCCCCAGCACAATGATTAGTATTCAGCTTCACTAAGTCACCGTCAGTCTGGTCTCCATGGTGAAGGGACGGGAGTCAACCTCACTGATGCTCTGTCTTTGTCATGGAGGAAGAAATCCTCTCTGCTTTATATGCAGATATTTGGAGATTGGAGAATTTTACCACAACACAGACAGCGGCTCTGACTCTCCCATTAATTAGTCCTATTAGAGGTCCAACAGGGCTTTAAGTCACATAGAGAATTGGCATAATGTCATCATTCGAAGCCATGAAAAGAGCATGGAGCTGTAAGCAATGACTGACTGTCTGCGGGTTCATAATTGTTTGCAGTCTACTTAGAGAAAAAGCTGGGGATATTCTGGCTTTATTAATGTAAACAACATTTGTTCAATGCCCTAAACAAACAACATGTTTGTCTCTTTTGCATCTTTCTACCATTTCTATCACTTTCACACTTAGTTTTTAGAAAATGTTACTCAAACAGTTGTTGTGTTTGTGGGACTGACTCTAAGTTTACCAGTGTCCAGATCATAAAGAAGACACATCATGCACAGCACACATTAATGTGTTATTAAAACTATGACACGGAGGAAAACAGTTTTAGGCTCATTGGTTATTTGACTTAAAAATACTGATGCTTATCAATCAATTTACCGTTTTTGTCTTTTTTAAATTTAGTTTGAGAAGAATAACAAAAATATGAAAAATAGCCAGAGTTAATTTAGAGCATTTAATGGCTTCAGGAATCAAACCTACTTTTCTCTTTGACTTGAAAACATTGCAACGGAAAATGTTGCTCTGTCCCTCTCTCGCTATGTAGCTGAAGATCTTTAGGTCCTGGGCATCATGTGAGACATAGAAGATCCTGTTGAAATGAAGACAACTGAGCTGAGCTTTGGGAAGTATTTTGACCATTTTACCAAGTGTTGGATTGAATTCCAGTAAGAGGCCCTACCTGTAAATGGGATCTTGTGTCACCAAGATTGTATTGTCATCCCACGACCAGCCTTTTCTCTGTAACCACACAAAAACATATGGGTTGAAAGTGACAAAAGTGTAAAAGCGAAAAAGCCAAAAGACTTAGTACAAAATAATTTACGCAAAAGGACTCACCTTCCTTTTTTTGCGCAAAAGGACTTTGACAAAATCGGTCGAAACGACAATGTTGACCTTCTTTTTCTTTATGTTCTTCAGTTTGAATTCATACTGTGAAGGAAAAAAAATACAATTAAAGGGATACTTCACCCATTTGCATTAAGCTTTGTATCATTAGAAACCTGGTAGTATTTTTGAATGGTCGTGCATTCCGGCCTCATTTTGCCCTGAGACGGGAAAGCTCCTTATTTCTTGTCTGAAAAGGAGCCTCCGATGACGCAAGAATGTCATTTTGCGTCATCTGAGGCTGCTGTGGTTAGAGGGGGTGAAACTACATCGCTAGGTCCTCATGTTTTCGACCCACTGAAGCTACAGACCTATCACAGATCAGTGGGGGGGACCTCACTGCCAGAATCTAAAAGCAACGTCCGCCATCTTGCTAGGAAGCTATGCTAACAGGCTCTGTGGAGAAAGCTAAGAACCGACAATGGCGAAAAAAGTATGTTTCAACTTCAAACTGATATGGATGAAGGGGATTTTGAAGGTCTTGTGCTCGAATCGGATGTTTGATCTTTATGAGCCACAATATAGCGACGAGCAGTTGAGGCTGATCGAGAAACAGGAGGCGGCTGCTGGTGACAGGCAGGTCTTGTGCGGCAGCAGCCGAGGCACAAGACCTGCCTGTCAGAGGCGGTGAGGACGAGGAGCCCAGGCCAGCTCGAGCTGGGGAGGACTGGTGGTGTCGGTGCTCTCACTGTTTGCCCACACAGACATAGAGTACGTTCGCTGCCAGGAATTTCTAAGATGCCAATTCCTTCTGGAAGAAATCTTGGAATCAGTTGAGCAAACGGCCGTATGTGTTGTAGACAAAGACTGTAAATAGAGCACCCTAGCTTCAGTGGGAGTGGCCTGCGGTGCTGTGCATTCTGGGAGTTGTTGTCTTTCATCCACATGAGCCAAAAAGACACTTTCTGCCTTTTTTCGGTCAAGAAGGCACCAACTTCAAAATTTATTTCACATTTCCACTACATAAATGACCCAATGTCAATACAGATTCATGTTTCAAAGGGTGAAGTACCACTTTAAATAATCATTCAAGGTGGGCAGAGAAATTGAAACTCAGTTCATTCAGACCAAATTGATTATTGTGCTGCAGTTTGACAAGCATTAAATATCACTGACGTCTTTGGAGGTGGAGCTCTTTACATAGGACAGATTATATTTTGCCAAAGAGAGAAAGGATCCTTTAGATATGGAGATATTTTTGACTATCCTCTCCTTAGGGGAAATCTGAGATTGAGTAAACACTGAGAAACTGTCGGTTTCTGTTTCTGGGAGCTGTTAAAGCGTTCAAAGGCTGACGTCCCACAGGGAGGCAGACATGTGCGGGACACTTTCATCCCTCTCCATGATTAAGAGCCTGTACCCTGCCTCCACTGCAGGCTCACACTCCAAATACCAGGGCTCAGACATCTAAGAACCACCAGAATCTATGTGAAATAACACGTCTGGCTTTGAAAACACACAGTCTAACATCAGATGATTAATTGATCAGATGAAGTTTTCTGAAATCACTAGTCTTTTCCTTGCGTGACAGACTCGGATATTCTCTGACATCTTTTCTTTACTTTGTGTAAAAATAACAACCTGGCGCTGTCTTTTATTTTCTGCATGATTAGAACTGTCTTCTCACTTCTGTATTGACATTTCAGGAGAAAAAAAAAAGAAGAGATTTAATGAGAAGAAAAGGGATCATTGCTGCCAACAAGGCAATTATCTGGGGATTTTAGCGCTAATGAGTCCGGAGCTGTGACTTGTGAAAAGCACCCAACTTTTCCATTGTCATATTGCTTTTATCTGGCTGGTCTTGCTGTGTGGCAATTTTCTTAAGCACGCATTCAGGCATGAAGAGGCTCAGGTGAAGGACACAACTCCCTTATCATCTGCGTAGTATACTCAGGTTAATTCAGAGTAAGACAATAGGACCATTCATCTCCACACATACTGCTGTCAGAGGGCAATGAAGTGCTGACATCGACTGAATAAAAGAAGTGAACAAAGCAATCCTTACATCACAGATTGGCTAGTGAATCCACTGATTGAAGCTTTGAGTTTGGCACGTGTGATTTTGAGCCAAAAGTGGCCATTTGGACAACAGGGTGGAAACGCATTGTCATGTCTTTACCCTGGTTAAGAGGTAGCGTGGTAACCCGTCAAACACAGGTATTCAGCATACCAAGCTTTGGCATTGTTTGTATGATACCATATGATATGAAATGATATGATACAATAACATACCATTAAGACACAATAGGATATGGTTTGATAATGCACATCGTAATGAAACACAGTATGACACTATACGGTGTGGGTGATATGGTACGATACATGGTCATGATCATATGATATGACATGGTACAAATATTGTGATGTAATACAATAGAATATAGTACAATGATAAGGTAACAGATGATATGATATGAATGATATCATTTGATTTGGTATTTGTGATACGTTAAGTGATATAGCCTATGCTTGATACGGTATGATGTCATACGATGCAATACATTTGATTGTTCTTGTAGTGTAATTGTGCTCTTGAGTAGTACCATAAACTATAACGCACATCATGCTATGTTGAAGAACACTTGCAACGCGCCATAGAGAACATAAACTCATTAGTAAAACATCTACTGCGGTAATAAATCAACCAAGAAGTATGGTCATTGTCCCATCTGTCCCAATTGGACTTCTTTTTGCAACCATTGAAGTCACCCCCCTGCTGGAAATGACAAACTGTGTGGGTTGAAGCACTTCTGAAATGGCTGTCCACTTCTTGTAAAGAGTCTCTGAAAGGAGCACAAACAGCATCTGTAGTAACTTACTCCGTCTGCCCCCGAGCACAGCTCATGCTCTACAGGTTGTGTCAGCTCACCTTTGCTCCTCTAACTAAGCAGCTGTGAGTCTTTTGAGGACACATTGCCTCTTGAATATTCAGTGAGAGCGACTCTCTCCCCAGAAGCAGAGACTCTTAATTACTGAGCCATTACAGAGCTCACAAACAGGCTTCACTCTTCTGCTGACTTGCTTTTATGTTATCAATTTAAATCTCGCCCACAATGGACATAATTCTGTTTATTGTATTTCATTCTTTTCTCCTATTATTTCTCCCTTGAAACTTTGCAGACAAGCACTTTGCAAACTTTGCTTTCAGATAAGACCCGCATAACAAAGACCTTTTAATTAAGTGTGTTTGTTGAAGAATGGACGAAAAAAGTATTTGTACGGAAATGGCTTGAGGACTTCAAAAGCCTATTTTTTTGGGATGTTTTTTTGTTGTTGCTGTTTACCCTTGTTGTATTGAAAGTCATTCATTCAAACTGCATGTAATAGCTTTCATGGCGAAAAATGGAAACAGAAAACCAATCAGAGATTCCTGTGAGATGTCAGACAAAATTCAAACATACAGCATCACTATATCTTTGCAGGCACAATCAAATGGCCATTACACTGCAGCAAACACGAGGGATCAGGATTAAGTTCTTTCTTGGTGTCACTCGGGATGTGTCTGACCTCTGAGCGACACAATAACTTGGGTTGTTAGATTAGATCCAACAGCTGACAAGCAGCTAAATCCTCTCCTCCCTGTGCGCCTCTGCGTGTAACACTGCAGTCATGTGTAATGACAAGGCAGCGTTGTGTTTCCTGTGGCCTTGTCAGGTCTGCAGGGAGGCTCCAGAGTGAGTTGGTTTTACTAATAGTACACATAAAACCTGCACGCTGTAGCTCTCCTCAGCCATAAAATCAGTCCCATGAATTCTGTTGTGATTTAAAGCACTGCTGACAGCCCACTGAATCTGCAGTGTGTGCTTTTACGCAGAACTGGCGATTTCTGTTTAAGGAGGATGTTGGGGGAGTAAGGATGCAGGGAGCACAAGGTGAGAGATGAAGACAAGAGAGAGACAGAGAGAATGGATAATTGTGCATGCACCCCATCAGTCGGCGGCTGTCTGTTCATGTGTTGCGACTACTATCGACTCAGGGGTCAAGTTCAGAGATGGGTTAAGTGTCTTACTCTGATCCTCCTCATCGCAGCGACTATCTCCATCCGGCTGCCAGGGCGACCCACTTCCAAACTGCCAATGTACTGCAAAGTACAAGAGAAAGTTTAAATGCTGATGATGGGTTGGGTTCGCTATTCTGGCAAATTGTTTATTTCGATTATAATTCTGATAGCTTTTTTTGTGCTTCTCTGGAGATACTCTCCTTTATGAGTAAATATTTCTTTCCAGCTGTTACAATTAGAAAGATTATTGATTGGCGGAAAACTATTTATATGTTTTTTTTTACAACCTTAATGCAGCCAATTTGACATCATAAATACCAAAGTAGAGCATCAGCTTCTCATTTTTGAGGGTCCTTCTTTTCCTGTCTAAATAATATTTATCTTAATATTTTGGAATTTCTAACCCAAAAAGAAACCAAAAACACCCTCTGTGGCTTCAGCAAATTGTGACAATTGTGTAATTTTCATTTTTGGATCTCTTGTAGAGCAAAAGCTTATTCAAATATTTCAAAAAACAACATTTCAATTGTTGAAAAAATTCCATGTGTCAGTCTTTACACTTTGAATTTGCAGGACATCAAAAGTACAAGACGATCATGTAAAAACAGTCACCGGCATGTCCTTCATTCATCCAAAATGTGTCCGGGGATATTTAAATTGAATGCTACATTCATCAGGTTATCGGTCTGGGCAACACTAGCAAGGAAGGTCAAAGATGGTTCAATCACAGACGTTATAAAGTCATGCAAAGTGGATATATTCAAAGTATTTAAGAAGAATAAATAGGCTACGAGCTAATGAAAACCTCATGGATGAAAATGCTCAGTGGTTGCTGTAACAGCAGCAGTGTCATTATTGATCCTCAAGCATCTTTTGATTGCTGTCACTCATAAAGTATGTGTTGCAGAGGGTCCCTACCTTCGCCTCGAAGCAGACCCCATGCTTAAACACCTCGTCGTTGTGCATGGGGATCCTCAAATCGTGCGCGTCATCCACTAAATTGTACTTCGTTACCCCTGGCATCGCTCTAATGCTCTCAGACTCTCCTGCTTTACGACAGCGCTAGAGCACCTGCAGATCTGCGCCTCTCCTCCACTGCTTCTGCCCCCTCCTCACCCTCACCGGAGAGACGCGTCACTCCGGGGGTCATCCGGGTTGAGGCGCGACGGATTGGTCGGTTTATGTAGGCTATTCAATTAACGCGCTGATCGGTGATCGGTGTGGCTCTACTGACCCTCCAGCTCCTGTCTGAGGCACGACGAGGGAGAAGCAGAAACGCACCGCCGGGGACCCGATGACGCACGGATCTTAACGAGTGATTGTTTTTTCCCTCGAAGCACCGCGCCTCCAAATGTGGTGTTAATTGATCAAAGGGAAAACGCAATATTCACGAACATGGCATGCGTGTTAACCGGTAAACTGTGTAAAATGTCACAAATGAAGACGGACTGTGCCTGTAATGAGTCCATCAGCAGCTTCTGTAAAACGTCTGTTTGTTTGAATGACATCTAGTGGCTACAAAGGGAATAAACAAATCCCCAAACTATTTCCAAGTGGATTCCAGGAACTCCCAGGGGTCCTTGAAGGTCTCTTGATTCATTACTGCGATATGCCGATTAACGTTTACTTAAATGTCAAAGAAAGTGATTTAACTTTAGCAGAATAGAAAACAATGTTGACAAAAAAGTTAAATACAAGGAGCATCAGTGGTACTCCAGCTGACACAGTAACTTAACACAAATGGTGCCTGATGGGGACATATTGGTCCTGATTTCCTCAATCAAGAAATGTAAACCCTTTATATCCTGCATTCTGGTGTTTATGTGAAAACAAAAACTATGTATTGATTAATTTTTATTTTATTTTTTTGTGACAAGTTCACATTGGAGCAAGATTTCAACTGCCATGATTCATATTTTCATTTTCATCCAATATTTTGATTTGATTTACACTTAGAACATTTTTCAGAAGAAGAAAAATACAAGATTTTACTGTGTAAAAGCCCAACAAAAGTTTGTAGAGCGGCATTCTCAGGCAGAGAATTAAAAGAAAAAGTAACGGTAGTTAATGATTTATAAACAATGTTTAATATTTCTTTCTAATCCATGAAGAAATATAATACAAGATATATCAGCAATGGTATCCCAACATGTCAATCTATTACATATTAAAACAGTCAGAAGTCCAACTAAACCCTTTTTCCAACATAGAAGCGTACGATCACTGTCATTAACAATGATTATCCATCCATTAAACAGATTTCATAAAAAAAGATAAATATAATAATGGAAAAAAACCTGATTTTCATAATTGCCCTATAGAGTTGTGCCCAAGAAGGTTGAAGTCAGCTTGAGCAGTCACCATGAACATATTGGTTTTGTTTGTTATATTAAGATCTTTTTTTGAAGAACAGCTTTGAAGACAGTTAATGAAATATCCCTTCAAGTTTCATGTAACCTGTGCACAAATCAAAGGAGAGAGAAATCTGTTCCCTGCTTTCTTACCCTGAAGCTGCATTCTCGCTGCCAGATTTTATGAAATAAGATGTCAATGCACAGGAATTTACCTTATTTTTAAACAGTTTGTTATAAATATGTGTGGGACTGGCTTTACCTCCTGCATATTGATGGATCTCACTGCATGTTAGAGCTTTTCAAACGCCAACATGCTCAGGCATTACAGACCTAATAATGTCTAAATAAATATCAAAAGTAATAGCTGCACACACCCAGCCCCGGGAAGAGAGAGAAGAAGAGAGGTGTGCATATGTGAAGTCTTATCAGTGATGTGTTTGAAGTAACAGTGACTGAACGCATACAGTATGAACTTGTCCATGTGAGCAATCTGCATATTGAATTCTGTTTCTTGGACAAACCTATTAAACAGTTCAGTAGTTTCTTGATATTGCTAATGACACGTCCCACTCCCTACACAATTCTATGTTTTTAGCATGCTTTTAAATGAGTAGAGCTTTATCACATATAAAGTCAAACTCTGAGGTGGACTCTAGAAGTGCTGACAATTCTGACCTTTATTCTTCTATCCATATGCAGCCTGGGGGCTCTGAGGATCCATTATCAATGGTGAAATTACAGTATCAAGAAGCAAAGCAGGAACTATTTCTATAGAGCGAACTCTTTCAAGTAAGGCGATTGAAAAAAGCCCCAGAGGTGATGTGGTTCAGAATATAGATTAAGATAAGACACTTTGCTGAATAGGCAGTTTTTTTTGGGAAGAGTCCTGATTTTTTTTTTTTTTTTACCTCTGGTGGTGCATTTTCACTCATGCTGCAGTTCTAAAAGCTGATAGTGAGGATCACTGAGATTTGTACCTGGCTTTATCACAGGGAAACATCACTTTCTCTTTTGGATGTCTTTGTCCAGTGATGCCTTTAATGTCATTTTGACAACAGATTAGAGTGAACATCAGAGTTTAATACATTTTGCCTGCAGATTCAAATCAAACATTTTGGCCTCACCGTCGCAGCAGAAAATGGCCTTTACACAACACTGACATGTTTTCATGTTTGATGTAGCTATACATATTTAAAACAAATTATTTAAGATTAAGATGTGAGCGTAATGTGATCAGATTTACTGAAGAGAACAATAACCTAAATGTGTAACTCTTGCCCCCTTTATGGAGCTTTACTTTGAGTTTTTAGCTCATTATAGCTTTCTACTCTGCAACGTTTCTGTTTTCATTCAATACACTCCCCACTTTCATACCGTAACGTTAGCTGCAGCAGGCGGCTGATTTGAGCTAAAAAGCTCTTAAACCAGCTGCACAGCTCGATAAAACAGACAGACACAGTTAGCAATAGCTGGTGAACAAAGTGGAGCATTTATACTTTAATGTTAATATTCCTGCTTCATAAGGCATCAAAATAAGAACAAAACACCTAGTCTGATGGTGCATAACATAGCATTGGATCATGTGAGTTGTCTTCATTGCTATTTGTTGGTTGTGTATTAAAGTCAAATTATTTCTTTTCATTTTAATTGTAACTGCAATTAACTGTAGCTTACCAGTGCATCGGGCTGACCCCATTCCTTACTCTGTCATTTATCCTGCAAAATACACAGCATATCATTTGGCTCGTTGATTTTGGATATTTAAACACAGAAATGTGACGTTTACCTTTTAGAAACAGACATTTCTCCCAGGAGCTTTCATATTTCCAACCGTAAAAGAATTGATATGAAGGACTTGCACCGATTGTTTTCAGAAACTTGACTTCATGTGAATAAAATGTTACTCTAAAGGCTACTGGATGTGTACAGTTGTTTGCAGAAATATTTACTCTATAGTAAGAAGTATGTCTCTGTGGTCACAAGTTGTTTCCGTTGCCCCCCAGTGGTGGAAAATGTTATCGCAGGTTAATTGTTGTCAACAGTTGCCAATTACACATCAATAAGATATGTAGGAACATTATCATTCCTTTGTATTCACTCACTCGTCTTCTAGCTCTGCAGGCCCACCATCAAATCCTGTAGAGAAACATAATACCTAATAATGTTACCAACTAGTTGCTTTCTTTGTCTGTTGTTTTGTGCTGCTGTCTATGGCATAGTACTGTGTTTTTTTTTTATGGGAATACAATTATGTCTGCTGCAGGAAGGAAATAGTCTTACTAAGAGTGAACCAAAATGGGGCTGCACAGTGGTTCAGTGGTTAAGTTAAGTTCCCTACGGGTACTTTGGCATTTCCAAAGACATGCTTGTTAAATTAATTTGTGAATCTAAATTGCCTGTGGGTGTGAGTGTGAGTGTGAAAGTTGGTCTCTGAATGTCAGCCCTATGATTGACTGGCGGCCAGTCCAGGGTGTACGCCTCTGGCCCAATGATAGCTGGGATCGGCTTCAGCCCCCTGCGACCTTAAATGGAACAAACAGTATGGATAATGGATGGATGGATGGATGAAACAAAACAGTCGACTACAAACGTAAACATTGGCAATGCACAGAAAAGTAAACCATGGCTGGAAGTCTTTTTTTGTTAACCGCTGGCTACAGCCCTGAAAAGATGACCAAAGGTATATAATGTCACTTTTAACATTCAACAGTGATTTGATCCATTTTAATGTCTTGAAAATAGCAGCATGTGGTCAAACAAGGTTTTTCAAATTAGATGGGTCCTTCTTTAATAATCACTACCTGTGTACACTTGGCATTGAAGCACAAAAGCTGGTGCATTGTGTTCCTGCCATTCAACATTTGTAGCACTACACAAAAAAGAGTTTTTATCCAAATCATCAGCAGTGAAACCAAACCACAATTTTCCTCTTCTCCATGTAACTCAGTTGTTCCATTTTCTCATCAAACTTAAGATATTCCATCTCTCCAGCAGGTGGCAACAGAGTTCTTTGTTACAGATTGCTCACAGCAGACTTGGCAAAAGAGATAAAAGTTAATCATCCATTTAATGTATTAATCGTGCTTCGCTTTATTCCTCGTGTTCTTCTTTATCTTTGTGCAGCTTGTTCTTTGTTAACCTGTGTCAGGAAGCACTCAGTGTGATTGTTGTTCTCTCTTCTCTTCAGTGTGAGTCTCCATTGAAGTCCAAATGAACAGAGTGCTCTGTCACTTCACAAAATCATCCCCTCACACCTCCTTTTTTGGGGATAAAGTGTGTAGCTGCAGCAACTTCTCTTCTCAGTTCACACCCAAACAGAACAGTATTAATGTGTCAGGTGCTCAAGAAAAACTTGTAATTATAGTCACGATCAGACAGGATGACGTCTGGGTAAGGGCATTCAGTTCCCGCAGCAGGAACGACCGTTTTCTTGCACGTGCCTCCTTGCAGGCTGCGACGATCGCTGGTGACATGGTTATCACGTGTTTACACCTTATTGGGTTCATGTGTTGTGGTGCACCTCGACAGAAGATTATGGAGAAGTGATTTTTCGTGTCACGAGTAGGAACAGATGCATGTACGTCATATGCTGAAGTTATTTTAGCACTCACACTGACACGCAGGTAAATCTTTGTGAATGGGTAAGGAGGGTCAAGGATGGTTCAGTTTTCTTATTTCTGTCTCAGTTTCCCACCTGCCACAGGAAGAAAGAGTTCCACGTACACAGACACACACGCATGCATGCACAAACGTATACTTACACTTTTATGTCATTACTTGGTGTGGAGAAATGTCTCAGTTTTTTCAATAACACATTTGCTTCCTTCCTACCTTTTCAGCTTTTTTCTGTTGACCAACAGATCAACTTTATTTTTCCAAATCAGCAATTTTTTTTCATGCAGTGTCTAATCACAGCAGCGTTTTGAGTGGAATGCTAACATCAGCATGCCAGTTATTAGTTTGGTTTTTCATTTTCCAGACTTTCCCCTTATTCGATTGAAAGTGATAAAATGCTCAACAATGCAGGTCCATGTTTGTGATCCGTTTCTCCACTAGCTCCCACACAAAAGAGTTCAAAGTGGCAATGGGAATCTTCTATGGTCATTTTCCAGTTCAACATCAGACTCCGTCATGATGGCTGTACTGGTATCAAGAGACAGTTTTCACATTGACAAGAAATATCGTAACATTTTAATATCGCAAGATCTCGTCACACCCCTCAATAGTGGCTGCATTTATATCACCACCTTGTGTTTCAATAGAACGCAAAAATGAAAAGAAATATAGGCAACTGAGGCAAACAGAAAAGAGTATGAAGCAGACTGACTCAACACATGTCATCAACACATCTAATGTCCAGGTCAACCAATTCATAAGAAATCAGATTTATTTGTTAAAGATTTAATTTGGGACTTTTTGCCTTCATTTGATAGGACAGTAGATAAAGTAGAAAACCAGGGAGAAAGACTGGGAAAGAACGTGCAGGAAAGTAGCCACAGGACTCGAAACCTGGCCGCATGCTTGGAGGCATGGGTCGTTACCTAACTGCTAGACAGTCTGCGCACCCAGATGGTGATTCTGAATGAAAAACCATAAGAAAATTAAAGTTAAAGGCCCTCTGAGGGGCATGAGTGTGTAAACCACATCTAATAGAAATCCAGTCAATGGATTTCTCAACATATCACTCAAAACTAGGGATGCAGCAGTACAGTCAGCCCACAGTTTATAATACCTTGTGTTTTTGGTCACGGCTTTCGGTTCGTTTCTGACGTCGTTGGAGTTTTTTATTTTTTGGTCTTAGGAGTTTTAGGCACATTTTACATGAACAGCAAGGGGTTAAGAATGAAAGCTATTTTTTCTTTATTCCAAAGCTATATCTTTATTTTATACTTGAGCAAAACAAAACAACATTTCCATCTATACACATTCCTGTTGTGAAAAGAAGGTTGTGTTTAAGGAATGCTATGTAAACCCCCTTACAAAAAGTAAGACTTTTCAGTATTTTGAGAGATAAATATGATTTTTTTGTGGACTTTCACACAGAATCGGGTCGTAAAGCGTTGATATTTCATTGTGTACGGTTTCTTTGTTTCAAATGCTGCTTCGTCTTTTCTCTGTTGTATCCACTGGATAGGCTAAACTTATTCACATAGTTTGTGAAAGAAAGAACCACTGTGCCAATATTCATAACATTTCAAAAAAGATTTCCCTTCTCCGTCTATAACAGATGACAGACTTGATTCCTGTTTGTATAATCTCATAAACAAATAAGAATCAGGTGTTGTGTTTATATCAACAAACA
The DNA here is from genome assembly GCA_020745685.1 of Tautogolabrus adspersus. NCBI lineage: Eukaryota > Metazoa > Chordata > Actinopteri > Labriformes > Labridae > Tautogolabrus > Tautogolabrus adspersus. The sequence continues at coordinate 11,525,963 of CM036544.1, forward strand.
AGCACGCAACAGATGGCACACTGACACCAGATCAGCTGCTTTTAGGCATTAGTTGAAGGTCAATATACTCGCAGCCTGCACTGTTTGAAAGCGGTTGAGGACAAAGCTGACCTTCCCCAAAAACCCAATTACCTTGTTAGCGTGGAGGCCACACACACACACACACACACTTCTCGTCATTTCTCACTTTGTCATGTGGATGCTGGAAGACACGTCACACTGTTTCCTGTGTCTGCTTTGTCTGCCACAGAGAAAACAGACTGTAAGGACTGTTATCTGCATCACTTAATCTCTTATCATAAAAAGCAAAAAAACAAACTGCTGCTGGAACTGTGATTCATACAATGTGCTTATTTGTCTTCTTGATCATCTTTGACGAATCACTGATCTTCCCAGAATTCTTCAAAGTGTATATGACCTTAAAACATCTTTGTATAACTCTATCCCCTTTTCTGCAGAATTGGAAGACAATTCTGCTCTTGTGAAAAATAAAGACTTCAGTGTCTGTGGAGTCTGGTGACAGAGAGTGGGTGAGAGGTGTCAAGGGAGATATTTTCCATCCTAAACGAGCTGTCACCTCCGCCTGCTGGTCCTGACATTTCTAAGGTTCCCTCCACTTGCTGAATTGGGACAAACAAGTACTGACAAAAAAGTGCCAAGATAGTGACACGGAATGACACTTTACATGAAGTTTCCTTTTTTTGAGAGGTGCAGTGCTTGGAGGTTTCAAATAGCTGACAATTTGGGAAATGTATTTGCTTTCTTATAGCTCAGAAGTTTGAAGCCTCTCTCATGCCTGTTTGCTTAAAACGCTCTAGCCAGGAGTACAGGAGTCGTACGTGCATCCATACATTTTAATTTACTGTTTTCCTCAGATAACATTTCTGATTGTTTTCTTGGAAGCACTTATTTTCTTGTAATTTCTCCTATTCCGGAATAAGGATGACTTGCTGTGGTTGTCAGGTGATGTAAACATGCTTCATTTTGAAGACATGGAAAATGAACTAGCCCTTGCTGCAGCTCCACAGAGTGTTCAATGTTAGCTGCCACTTTCCTAAGCTCTGTTTGCCCTCCAGCCCTCAATGCCAGTCATCTGACTGAAAGCTCTGATTAGATAGAGCAAATAAAATGTATGGATGCATGTGTGTATAGGGCTTCCCTGGGTTAGCTTTGCTAATCAACTAAACGGGGGTGGCACAGCTGGCCTGGCTCAGTCCAAAATCCAAGAACAATAAAGTTTCTAAATAACATACAATATCTTGTTTGTTTAGTCTGACAAAGAAAGTGCAAAAATGAAAAGAATAGTGTTCCCAAAATGCCGTTATTTCCTAGTGACTTGTGGTGTTAATGGACATACAGTTTTAACATTAAACCAACTAGACCAATTTTTCTTCTTCAAATGAGAAGAAGAAAGGTAATCAGGGTAATAATGGAGCTCTTTAAGTTAGGTAATGTTAGCCGACAGTATCTGCTGCAATTTCAATGGAATGATATGACTATGGGACTTATTGTTGCAAGAATAAAGCCTTACATTACCTCATCCTTTTACACATGAGTTACCTCATTAAGAATTTCCTCAGCTGTAGTGGTGGTCTAACATTGAAGGCAGTAACTCCCATTACCCTGTGCAAGAAGTAAATTGTTATTTTCACAAAGAGACCCCAAGACGCAGAAACTGACTTCTTAGCTAGCTTTAAGATGCTGGTTGGAGGACTTTTTTTGTTACCTTCAGACGACTGGCTTGCTGTTTTACCCTTTTGTCCATTCTTAATGTGAATCTAAGCTAACCATATCTTGTCTGTAGCCTCATATTTGGGCTACTGTACATATCATGAGTTGTATCAGTATTTTCTTATAACCCTTAGATACAAATATAAATAACATATCTCCCTAAAATGTCAAACTCCCCTTTTAAAGAAAGTGTTGGCCTCAGTCTGTAACATATTGCACATCAATATATCTTTCCTCAATTTATCAGAACTTCATGTTCCCATTTAAATAATCGGCTTAGGAGCGAAAACTTGATCCCAATGCTAAGCTGTATCACCACGCAATTAGTGTCTGATTCATGTCTGAACTGATCTTACATAATGGGACTCTAAAGCTTTTATGGGTTCATTAGTTTCACAATATTGTCTGAAGTGAAATCCCATGTGAGGAATGCACTACACTCATGTAGAATAAATTAAAGACTTGTAAACAGACTGAGAAATACATGGTGGGAAGTGCTTTTAAGTATTCAACAGAGAAGATTTACTCACCCTTAAGCTTTTAATGTTGAATTGTTATTGAGTCAATTTCCTGTAGAAAAAACGTGGGAAAAGAGGTTGTTGCAGGAGCTTGTAGTCTTGTGTCTTGACATGTGTTGCTTGTAGCAGACGTCTGGCTTGTTCCCAGGCCTAAGTGGAAGTTTCCTAAAAAGAACAGCAGCAAGATGCTTTTGTTTAAAGGACAGTTATTACCATAATGTATACTCATTAGAAATCATGCTCCCAGAAAGACACTCTAATTGACACTTGCTATATTTTGGTCTGAAACGTAATCAATTTATCTTTACAGCTTCAAATCAAAACAAAAGTTATCTCATGACACTTTATAGCAAGTCTCGCTGATACTCAATGTGAAAGAAATGAGAGAATTTCAATTTTAAACAACCTCAGTCATGCCAATAATATTGATCATTACAGTCAGAGTCGAATAGATTACTGGCACCAGGCAGTCAGCCATCCCCAGGAGTGGCTTTCATAACTGTGTATACAGTCAGTCTCTCTGTCTGCCTTTTCCCGCCCACATTGTGTAGAAAAGAGGGAAACACCCTGGACAGGCTTAAACATACAGACAAACCACATCACACACTCCCACACACTCGTCTCCTTTACATCTAATTGTCATACCTGTAAACTGTAAGAGGAAACTGAAGGCCCGAGGCTGAACTGAGAAAAATCATACTTCATTTTTCCAGTCTCTACAAGTCTACATCATTTGTCCCTGAACATTTACACTAAAAGCACAAATATGGTGCTTTACCTGTTTGAGTTGAGTCATCACTATTTGTTATATGACTCTGCCCCCTTCATGGCCTAATAATGAAAATTGTGGACCAGATGTTAACATAACAGACCAGCGAGTTATATCATCATATTCCCATATGTTTTTAATATCGCTATAATCAGACTGTTAAGTGTTTATGATACCCAACAAAAGGCTCTTTAATACAAGAGCACATCATGGAGTTTATTTGTAGCCTATTGTTTCATTATGCAAGCCAAAGGAGATAAAAATGAAGCTCTTGTGGTATATTAAAACATTTGAAAGTGAACATTTGGAGGGTATCACTCAGCAGTGATGGGTTTGTTCCCTTGGTAACCTTGTTACCATGACTGCAGCTCTTTGTATTTACACCAGTCTCTCAAGTTCAAGCACTGCTGGCGACGCTATTTATCACCACTCATACTGCGAATATGTTTTTAAATGAGGCCGCTGACTCAGTTGTACCAGTGGAGAGGGTGGGTGCCCAGATGAGGCAGATCCAGCATTTAACAGAGCTCCACCCTCTCTCCAGCCGCATTATGTTTCCAACCCTGCCGTCCTCTTAAACTGATCCTCCTTTAGAAACACTCACAGAGGTGCAGCCTCAACCAGGCAGGCTCACCCAGGTGTGGGACCAGTCTGTGTGTACAGCACGGACAGTAAAAGTTTATGATCCTGAATGTTTAGAAATAGACGTCCCAAAATAAAACTTGATCTTCTTCTCTTAGAAACATTGTTATTATGAACATCCACCTTGAAATAACTACTCAGAACCTGAAAGTGAAGATGTCACCTGTCCGTCTCAAGGCAGGAAACAACATTTAAAAGAATTTTAAATGAGTTTGTTCGGCAATTACTGCAAAGGGGAATCTTTTTTCAGATATACCTGTTGCATTATTTGTTGGATGGAGGCTGTAAATGCACTAACACATACAAGCACATTTTTTGTGTAATTTCTCTTATGAGGCATTTTAAATTCTATTTCGATAGTGGGTAGTGATAAAATGACAGGAAATACAAGGAGGAAGAAAAAAGGCAAAATGATTCTGCAGATAGTGATATATCAAAGATGAAAAAGAGACTATAATTTAAGATTTAGGAAAAAAAAAAAGGGAAATGAGTCCTTAAAGATGCACAATTGCAATATGGAACACTTAAAGAGTATACCATTGTGTTACATTTCAATCATCGTACGTTTTCATCATGACACTTGGTCACTGTGAAGAGGCTTTCTTTAAATCATGTCAGCTGTTTCCCAGAGTATCTTCTCTTTCTTACTTTAAGTTGTTGTCAGAAACCTTCCTCATTTTTCCCGTAACTGTTATAGTTTGGACTGGCAGTCTTTTGAGGAAACTCCAGCAGTTCAAAAAAGCTGAAGTGAGTACATTTCCAAGATGTTAATAAATCTTTAAAGGATCTTCATTTCTTGTTCTTGTAATTCTATTTTTATCGAGGGTTTTGCGGTTTACTGTATTTAACACCATGGATTATAGATGTTTACACATTTAGTAACAGTATGAAGTAAATACATATTGTGTGAAGATAGACCTGCCACTTCTTAATGCACTTATTTATATATCACTTTAGTATAACAGATTCATCCCCCACAAGTATTCTTGACCCCAAAGTCCGGTTCATCTGATTATTGTGAACACGACTTGTACTGTACTCGAGTCCGCTTGAAGAAGTGTACTTGAAGAGGTTTGTGTACTTTGGTGTTCGTTGAAGTAGTTAAGTCATTGATTCTCTCTCCTTTGTTTCCTGTGTTTTTCCAAACATTTGTGTTTTTTTCTGTCTTAAAAGTTAAAAGCTTCCCGACTACTCCTTCATGATAACACAATCAGAAGTTACATCAAAACAAAACCTGAAACATGGTCTGTCCACCCACATGCAGACACACCTCATCACGTCTCTGCATGCTGTTGGAAGTATATTAAGACATCTTATCACGTAGAGAAGACGTGAATCATGAGCATCTGCCCAAATCAACACTAACTTGTCTATGCAATCTCTCTGAGGTAAATATGAAAGATTTTCAGCATGCTGAGCCAAAAAACAAAACACTAGTTCTTAATTCATCTCCATTACTTTGTATCCACATTTAGAAGAGGCTTCATTTCACATCACTTCTGTGTCAGAGAAAGAGGGACGGAGTGCACAGACTGCCTCGATTATTCTCCATCAGTGTGAAAGCGGTCTTAATGACTTTGCCCTTGCCTCTTTAGGGCTGAGTGTTTGAACAGGACTCGGCTGATGGAGTGGGAGAGTGTAGGAGGAAGACAAGGGGAGCGGTGAGGAGGTGGCAATGATGGACAACAGGAGAAGAATAGAGAGAAGTGGCTGGTTTATAAGAAGGAGGGGAGGACAGAGTGACTCACAGGCAGCGAGCGGCTGATAAGAAAGTAAACAAACCTGCCTGTGGAGGTGCTCGGAATATAGGGGACTATTGTTTCCATGGTAACTGTCCAACACACTCAGGTGCTTCTGGGCAGAAGGATTTTGTCACACACACACAAAATGAAAATACTACTACTATAATCAGTTGCTTAGCTTATTTGAGTTAAGCTTGCTTACATAAGTGCAAAGGCTAGAAATGGGTGAACAGACTGGCTGGTTTTGTCTACATTTCAAGTTTACAAATCAACAAGTGATAAACCATTTTGTGCATTTGTGTTTAGCTTAGCTAACCAGAAACAGGCAAACAGTTAGCTCCCTCTAAAGTTCTCTAAACAACAAGTTTTATAATGTTCGAAGTAAGGATTTAGTTTCTTTTGACGAGGCCATGATAGCTTTACCCCATTCAGTATTTGTGCTAAGCTAACCAGCTGCTGTTGAATTGTAGCGCTGAAAATAACTGAGGACAAGAAAAGGATACTCTGGCCCAAAACAAACAAACTAACAAACACAAAACAACTATTCCTTGTATGAATAGGGTTGTCAAATAATTTCATTTTTCCATTTTTAAATTACGATAAATCACAAAATGTCCATTGTTATTTGCGATTAATCACATTTTTAATTGGATGTTTGAAATCCCATTATTTTGCATTTATAAATAAAAAATGTTAGGCCTTGTTAGAGCCCAATATGTAACAACTTCCCAAAATGTAACAACGACCCGAAATGTTATAAAAAAAATGTAATACAACCCGAAATGTAATAACTGGTTGATAATGTAACAAAATGCTGAGCCCAAAACGTAATAACTTTTTGCCCAATTGTTACACTATTAGGAGAAAACATATTTTGCCTGCTCCATAATGTAATAACTGACCCAAAATGTAAAAACTTGTTACATTTTGGGCAAACAGTTATTACGTTTTGGGTTCAGCATTTTGTTACATTATCGACCAGTTATTACATTTCAGGTTTTATTACATTTTTTTTTACAACATTTCGGGTCGTTGTTACATTTTGGGTAGTTGTTACATATCGGGCTCTAACAGGCCTTTACTTTGGATTGTTGTACTGTCATATGCTTTTATTTTGGAATAAAGTAAGGACCGTCAGGTAGATCAAAGGTTACGCCATTAACTTACAGAAAAAAGAAATCATTACAAATCAAAAACGAAAGCAAAACAGCTCAAAGGGGCGGCAAAAAAGTGAAATGTTTGCTGTCATAAGGTGGATATTACTTTTGACTCGTCAACTGAGCTGTCTAAGAGTTAAATGAGACATTTAAAGATGTAGCAGTGTCATTCTTTTCCATCACTGTGACTTCAGGGAGACACTGCGGAGGCTTATCCACGGTGCGCCTTAAGGAACTAAATATCATGCGATAGACCCTGATTAAAAAAAATGAATGCAGTAATTTCAGACCTTAGTTAATCGTGATTAACTGGTTAATGCTGACAGTCCTACTTGATGTAGAAAGGATTAAGTGGCTAGGCGGGCTCTTGAATTACAATATGCTGCTACAGTCATCAGTTGGTTAGTTGGGAATTGTTAGCTTGGGAGAAACAGCGAGGCTCTGAACAGGAAGATTTTAAACAATTGCTTACACCTTACAAGTTGACTAATCAATGAGTTATATCACGTTTGGGGGGCTTTCATTTTGACATTCTTGCCCTTTCTTTTCAATATTTGTGCTAAGCAAATCTAACAGGCTGTCATATCTGTATTCATTTTTAGTGTCAGCCTATTACCACGTGCATGATGTGAATGAACTCTGCTAACTCTGGGCTAAATAGTGAAAAAAGGTATTTCACTAAAAGAAGGTATCTTTGTTACTAGAATATTTAGATTTTAGTTGCATTAAGCTCTTGAGTTATTACATGTACCTAACCAACAACTAAATTTAGCTACAAAACTGGAAATAAGTGAAACTGTCAGACGGGCACTGTCCAAAAGTTACGCATTTTGCCTGCTAGCACATCTATAGCTCACTCATTAACAAGTCATATCATGTTAACTTGGCAGATGTTGTCACTTTGGACGGAGAGAGGCTAGCTCTTGTAGCATTTGTGCTTAGGGAAGATAACAGGCCTTTCAAATGGCTTTGTTCTTTTGGAGGCTATGGACATGGATGGTACTGATGAACTTATCTCACTCTGGGCCAGACTGAAAAAAACAAATTCTCAAGAAGAGAAGTACTTCTTTTATTTTAATTTGAGTAAGGCAAGACAGGCTCATTAGCTACACGCCTTAGTCTTATTGTAATCTAATGTTTGAATATGTGTGTCAGTATTGTAGAGTATTTCTTTGATTATGACCTGTCTGACTTGTGTGTCCTGTTTGTATGCCAGGGTGACCCAACTAGTTTTGAATGAAGTTGAATGAAGGGTTTTATCACCCACGGTTTTTTTATAAAAGGATACACATGCTCAAAATGACCTCATTTTTTACCTCATTCTATAAAAACTAACACAGAGTCACGTACGTAGTACACCTTCGGACTTGTTGCATATCTTCCATTCACTGTAACTCCAGAGAAAAGGAGTCATCCAGTCACATACTTGTGAAGTGGAACCACTGAGGGCCAAAATTAGTAGCTATGACAGCGCACATGAGCAAGTCTCTTTCTTCCTTGGTACTACATTTTTCTTCTGACCTCATTAACCACATCCTCCATCTGCACAGGAGAACTCTCAAAGGAAAAAACTCAGTCATCTTTTGTCTCTGGAAATGTATAATCTTTATTACATTGCACTTATTTCAAGATACAGTTTGTACTTCATATTAAAAAACATTCATACATTAATAAATAACTTAAAATAAATAAAAAATAAATACACAAAAGTGCGAGGGAGTCTTTCCCCGTGGTAGTTTTGTTGTGTCTCATTTAAATCTCTGCATTTTTATAATTTACGCCACTGTGGCTGCCCCTCATGCAGCCCTGTATGTACAGTACAAGTGTCTCTTTTAGAGGCAGACATCGCCTGCAGCTCAGTCTTTTCCAGTCTTTTCTCACAGTTTAGTGTCTCCTTTATCTTCTCGCCTGGGCTCTGATCTGTTTGCAAACTCAGGTCTCCAAAGTGCCTCCATAACGCAGCTCCAAAGTGCCTCAGACTGAAGTTTTTGTTCCTTGTGAACCCTTCCAGTCTCCACTGTGCGCCCGTGAGCTTATGTCCCTTTGAGGAGTCATCACACCACGTCTGCTGTTTGCAGAACACGTTTAAATCAAGTTATTTTTTTTAGCATGTCTTGGCTTTTCTGCTGACTTCCAGGTATGTGGATGACTTAAGGAAGCGGGGGTAGCAGTCCTTCTCCATCAGGGTGTAGATTTTGGCCTGGGCCAAGTCAAAACAGGACTGTCCAGGGTGCTCCATGTTCTCCTTTGTGATGGCTTTGGACAAATGGTCGAGATTTATCTGTAAGGGGAACAGAGGAGGTAGAGAGGTGATTATCAGGACTTAGCAACAAGTTAAGAAAAGAAATCAGAGTGATAGAGCCTCCTAAATAATCGTATAATGTTTTTGGTATATTTACCTCTCGAGGTGCATCAGTGGCAATGAACTCGTCATAAATTTTCTTGGCTTTGCTGGCTTGTTTGGAAGGCTTTGTTGCCTGGTAGTCCTCACAAGCCAAGTAGAAGGCGATGTTTTCCTCACTGAACTCTGAGACCAGGAACGCTCTGAACAGGCACAGTCCATCTGGAAAAAAAGAGAGGGTACAAAAGTTAACATCTGGTTGTCATCACAAACATCTGCAGTGATTGAAAATGTGCATCAAGTGTCATCTGAGGACTTACTTTGACTGGACAGCAGCTTGTCAAACGACTCCTTCCATTTCAAGGGCTCGTCCACATTTAACCTGTTGTTACAGAAAAACTAATCATTAGGAAAAGTTCTTTAAGTCACAGTTTTGCACTTTAATATGACTGACACACTTAAAAAGATCATTCAAATGTTTGTCTTACCTCAGTTTATCGTTTTTCTTTGCCTGGCTGGTGATGCTTTGTTCTGACTTGTGTAGCAAACTTCCAAACAAAGCTTTCAGCTCCTTTGCCCTATAAAAAACAAAAGAAAAAGAAATGTTAATACATATTTTAAAGGATATTATGTCCAGGATTTGTACAATGTAAGTAAGAGAATTATAGCTGTAATCAAAAGAGGAGAAATGTCATAAAACCCTCACCTCTCCAGGCAGGTGATAGGCAGTGCATCCAGTCCTCTGCACATGATGAGATGTTTTTTTTCTTCCCGTTAGAGGATATTTCCAAAGGTTAGGACGTTGCCTAGTACAGGATATAGTGTTCCACAGCTTTTCTTCCTTGCTGGAAGTGAGTGAGTGAGTGAGCTTTCAGCCGGTCTGCCGTCTCGTGTGGCAGAGTGAGTTTTTATAGGGCAGTCAACTCTGTGACATCACGCCTCTCAGCCAATCAAAGCAGATGTGTGGGATGATGAGGAGACTCCTCACTGAATGAACACTGATTTTCCTCCAGACAACTTCCCCACTATTGAAACACGTGTGATAGTTATGAAGACGGAATTACTTCACAACTCTTCAAGGCCATATTGCTCAGTAAGGATATGTGTGATTTCAGTGTGTGATGTTGTGTGTTGTTATGTTATACTTGTGAGGAGACCAAGATGTATTCACAAGGACCTTCTTCTTGAGCAAGGAAACAGCAGTGTTTACAGCTTTGTCATATTGCTTTTTTTCCAGATAATCTAACAAGTTTTATGAAGTTTTATCAAGACGAGTAAAAGTTCTTCAGTTAATTAAATGTCTCTATCCAGAAGACATCATTGATTTTTCCTTTTTCTTAGATAAAAGCATACAGTATTTGGATATACATGGTTTCCAGTGGACATTAACATTTGATGTTGTAAAATATAAAGTACTAATATGAATAAACATACTTCATTACTGTTTGTCTTACTGTTTTTTTCATTGATTTATTGACATGAAGTTAATGAATGTTAAGTTCTCTCAACATTTCTGACATGTAGGTTTGTTAAATATCGTCCTATTTCAGGCTGAACACATGATAGCAAAACAACCATTGGACTTAGCTGTCAAACAAAAAGATCCGTATTCTCCGGGCAGGATGGAATAAAAAAGAAGCGGAAAAGGGCACTGGCTGTAGTGGTTATTTTGTGCACCCTTTGTACAGAGGCTGTATAGTCCTCAAAGTGAGCAGCCTGTCATGATTTGGTGTGTTTTAGTTTGTAGTTTAGAGTTCTTTATATGGTTTTAGTTCTCATTCTTCACTGGTGTTGTTTCCCTTGTGTCTTATCTTGATGTTTAAGTGTTGTCTTATTTAGTAATTTCTGATCTTGGTGTTTCCCTTGTGTGTTTTCTAGTTTAATATTTTCTAACATTGTATCCTAGTGTTTCGTTACGTTCCAGTCATATTCTTGAGTTCTGTGTCTTCAGTGTTTCATGATTTAGTTTGTAGTCTCCTCAGAGTTTCTTGTATGTTACTTCTTCCTGTTTCCCTCTTGTCTTTATTGCCCTGATTGTCCTCACCTGTGTCTTTAGTCTCACCTGTGTCTGATTACCCCTGTCTATTTAGTCTCTGTGTTTCTTCCCCTCTGTGTCAGTTCATTGTTGTTCATTTCAGTGTATAGTAAGTCCTTATCAGTCTCCCTCTGTGTTTTTTACCCTTAGTGGTTTTTCAGTTTGAAGAGTTTTCTTAATAGTTTGTTTTGCCTCGTGCCTTTTTAGTTAAATAAAACATTTTTTTTTCGTAATTCTGCATTTGGGTCCAGTCCTCCTGTTTTTTCCACTCCTGATACGGCCCCTGCTTCCACTCTGACCCTCTATACTTTACAGCATGTCAATCGCTTATCCTCATCCCTGTTTAGGATTCTAAAAAAAAATAATATAAAAAAAGGAAGCAGAAGATTAAAAAAATGCAAATGATGAGGTTACCAAACTAAATGTGAATGTTATGAGGATATCTAAATCCAAACAGTTACATCGAATCCAAATGAATCAGAGGCAATGAAGCAGCAACTGTTCCTTTGGGGGGGTCTTATTGGGTAAGTGATATTACCTGTGGAGGGGCTCTGACATAACAGAAGGATTATTTTTAACTCCAAGCAACTCAAATTACTCAATCAAGGTTAGTGTAATACTACTGCTCACAAGAAAGCAGTGGCTGTTAGAGACACAACATGAACACACAGAACACACATTGTTCTGTGTTGTTACATTTACATTTCACACACACACACACACACACACACACACACAAAACATGTTTATTTTATCATTAGTGCAGAACTACTACTGCTGTGTACAATGAGAAAACAACAACAAGAAAACACAAACAAACATGGGTTTTAAATAAAACCTCCTAGAAAAAAGACAACTAATAAAATGTTGGACTGGGATTTTTTTTTGGGGGGGGAAATCTTATTTTGAATCAGACAACAGCAACATGTTTTAAAGAAGTTAGGACAGGGTCGCCAGGGTCTCCACTCTTTGTCTTTGAACAACACTTTGTGTGCGAGAACTTCAGAGATCAATTTTTGTCATTTTGAAAGTGGAATGTTTTTGAAGTAGGATTTCAGCTGCTCAACAGTTCAGGCTCACCTTTGTTCTATTGAACTCTTCATAATGAGCCAGCCTATGTTTCTCCACAACATATATACAGTAGATTGTTCAGCGTTAATAGGTCCTCCACAAAAGTGCAGGTTACCCATACCTTGTCTGCTTACAATACAAACCCCCAAACCATCTATGGTCGACAAGGTACCAGAATGTCAAACTCCCATACCATTTAAAATAAAATGATGTACCTGTTTATATACAACAAAAACAGAAGCTCCAATAGTGGGTATTTTATCATTTTCATTTACCTAGAATTTCAAGCAAACTTTTGTACACTGTCTAAATTGCACAAAAACATTGACAACCTTTCGGTACAGAGCAATGTCAGAAGTATTTAAACAATCTGATAACTTCATTATCGTCCCAGATACTGTCTTGTGAGCTGTGCTCAGATAACAAGCAAGATGGTCCCTTTTCTCTTAAGCCCGAAGAACGGGGCGTCCAGGATGTCCTAACAGAATTTTACATTTTGACTCCTCACACCACAGAACAATATTCCACTTTGCTTGATTTCATCTTAAATAGTTCTGATCAACAGAAGGAGGCAGCGTTTCTTCATTTGGTTCATATACGGTTTCTTCACCTTGCATTTGTGAATGAAATGTTTCACTTTCCTGTGAAATATTTACATTTATAGATAGCATCCCAACTTTTTGGGAAACTGTGCTGTCTGATGTTTATGATCAATATGTATTTTTTAGAATCATTATCTTGAAACTTGAATCTTGAATCATAAGAGCTGTACCTTAGTTAAAGTGTGATTGATGGAATGTGTAAATTACTTAAGAAAAAGGAAATTGGAAGGTCATCATGCAAACAGCCTGTTTGATTAGAGTTTAAACATCTTTGATTGAGTCACACAAAGTGCTGCACCCAGTGCTCCTCTCAATGGTAACTCAAGATGTCACTTACTGTATTTTTGTGTTTATGTGCAACAATGAGATTTGGGCAATATTTAAATCAAAATTGGACAACAGATGTGAGGTTCATATTTTAGCAGTCAGTCAAATCTTAACCATTACCACACAATCCTTACCGTGCAGATGAGCGGAGGTTTTAAGTGTTTGATCCTCGGTTATACAGTTTGCAAAAAACACAAGATATGTGCGTGCCCTAATGGAAGGAGAAGTGCTCAGTGAAGAAACCCCTGTTTCCAATCATGCACTTATGCCCTGATAAGTTACATAACCAACATTGTGGCCCTTAGTTGCCACAGCAACCCAACAGCATTGCTACCTTCAGCGGTCCAAGGCTCTGGTTATGTGAGCTAGCCAGGTAGTGATTACCCTATCCCCTGAAATACCTCAGATGTAAACATTTGTCACGGTCCTAACTGGAGTTTAAGAGGATGTTAAATGTAACAAAATAATGTAAAAAGACAAGAACACCATTAATGAGCAAAATCAGCATTTAACATAAGAAAAGAAGAAAAAGAAACAGCAGGAAATTACAACAAAATAAGAACACAGACAATTCATTAACCCTCCCTGAACAGCTCACACAAATCCATTTTACTGCTATTCTGTGGGCCTAAAAGTTTCATATTTACATCTATAATAACCTCATTATCTCTATTTCCATAGGAATAGAATGAAGAATAATTTCTGCTAGAATAAATAAAGGTCCTCACAAATACATTAACATGAACTGTGTGTCATAAGGAAGAGGTTACACAATCTCTGTCTGGACTTTAGTTCTGATCTGTCGACTTCCTTCCAGGCTTGCCCAAGCAAAAATAATTGTGCCTATGAAAAGCCTCAAGGTGGAGAAGACTGTTCTGTATTTAGTTTAAAAAAATCTTTATTTAGACCAGACAGAGAGCCAGCTAAAAGTAAACTTGGCTAATGAGTTATTTCTCAGGAACTTCTTGGGGAATTGTCACAAAGAGGAACAATCAGGCAGCCGGATGAAAAGGTAAAGAGCGCATTGAAAGTGTCTGAGCAAACTTCCTGTTCAGGCAGCCACAAACAATACATTACCTCGAGCCAGCTGCTGCGTCCCACACACAGCTCTGTGTCAGCAGCAGGTCACTGACAGAGAAGGAAATAATCATCCGCTCCACACCGCCTGCCTCTGTGGAACACAGTCTCACAGGCCTAACAGGGAGAGCAGAGCTTCCAGGAAATATCTCAGAAAAAGGCCTCCAGCAGTGACGGTTATGTGATTTCTTAGAGGAAGAAGAGAAGGCAATCCATAGTGTTTGATAGTACGTATAGAAAAATGGCTTCTAACGGAAAGATAAAGGATTAAAGACTTTTTAAATTTCTCTTCACTTCTCTTGAACACAACACAATACAACCTAACATTTATAAAGCATTATTGACTGTTCTATGCAGTTCTATGTATTTCAACTTTAAAGACTTCTAGTAATTAAATTAAATAAAAGAGTAATTTTCATTGTATTTATTAAACTCTATATGATACAAGAAGGTAGATTAGCCAACAGTCGACCTTCAAGTTATCTGTAATCCTTTCCTGTAATGCAAATGATGTGACCCTTAATCAATGCATCCGTTTTCTGTTCCTTCCAAGTGTAATCATCTACACTAAGTTAAACGTCGGATGGCAGGCCTGTAAAAATGCCTGTGACCGTTTCTCTTATTTTTCTTTGCCGGTGTTTTTGATGCAGCTGAAGTTTTTGGTTCCAAACTTGTATCATTGTTGTAATTTGATAACATTATGAGATCAAACAGTTATTACGCATTAATTCAAATATTTCTTTTGACAATTCAGTGTAGGAGGAGCCTTAACAAACATCTGATTCAACTGCCAACCTCTGCTGCTGAGCTTTTTGAGCTTTTGACACACTTTCTTTAAACAGAGTGATGAGTACTTGACATCACTAGTTCCTGAGACCCCAACTGGGCCTGTGTCTGACTGTCCTTCATTGAAACAGCTAATGATACGATGGATGTTATATCACAAGAGTTCTGTGTTATCTAACAACAAATAAGGACCTAGATGAGTCCTCCCACCCACTGACACAGATACACCGTTCCCCTGATCTTCTTCTTTGGTCCATTCACTTGTGTGTTTTCTTTATTGATCAAGCAATCTGGGTTAGCCAACAAAAGCATGAGTATGATGGCTAATGCAATTACACACATATTCAGATACCAGTGTCAATCTTGTCAGACTAATAGGAGATGTCATAAGAGCTCTCAGTGTGACAACACTTAACACAAATTAGGTCATACTGTTGTCAAAAAGGAGGCCACTTGAACAACATGAAGCTCACACGCCATTTTCTGACCCAGTCTTGCAACTCACCATTCATCCCTTTGTATTCGCCTACTTTTGTTATGAGGAAAAACCTTCTCAATATAATTCAGATTATTTCAAGGCTTTGTTAGTGATATTTTTATTATGTCAATTTCAGACAAATTATGATTTAACATGACACATTAAGAGCAAAGTTTGGATTTTTTGAAGGGGGGTTATATGAGGCACACAAATCCGGGCCTGTTTGTATTCTTTTTGATACTGATGGAGGTTCAAATTGGTGGAACAAAACAGAACTTTGACTCAAGCACTAAATCCTCATTCACTTTTGACATACTTGAACTTTACCCATGTGTTTTTCCATTTCACACTTCCGAAATATGTTCTCATTTTAAGGCCCTGACACACCAAGCAGACGGCAAAGAACTTGTGGCGACCAAGGCAGACTGTGGCGTCGCCTCATGACGCCTCATGACTCCTTTTGTCTTGGCCAAAAAGTTGAACTTGAATACACCCCAAAGACGACAGCCAACGGCCAACCACCACGTACTGTACGTTCATCGCATGCGTGGCGATCGTCGGTAATTGTCATACCAAAAAGGAGAAACCGGAAGAGGACGAGGACGGAAAAGAAGGCGGATACGTGAACCATTTTTATGATATGAGAAGACCATTTTCACACCGCTGTCGCATCACCACTCGTAATATAGGTACTTCTAATAGTTTTGCACAGAGAGAGAGAGAGAGAGTAATCCAACTGTGTGCAGAAAAATGTGGAGAGGTAAAGTTTAGGTCTGTCTCAACTGCTCCAGCTCTGACTCTGTCTGAATTCAGAGAGTCAAAAAACATTTTAAGATGTTCACAAAGAGCTGTTTTTTAAATACACGCTTACAAGTAATGGTTCACAACCTTTTTTTAATGGAGTTCCCCCCACTTGTTTCTAGGAAAGACTGAGCCCCTCCCCCCAAGACCAACACAAAAAAAGTAATACATTAATGTCAAAAATTGTTTTCATTAGAATGTTTACCACTGATATGGATCTTTAACTATCCAGTAAGCCTAATCTTGATTTAACGTAATATGCTAAACTGATTTTGACAGAACAAACTAACCCCCCCAGATCTTAAGCATCCCCCTTACAGGGGCCCAGACCCCAGGTTGGAAACCAATGCATTAAAGTCATACTATTTAGATAACTTTCCCTTAGGCCATTAAAGTAACATTATCTTACTAGCTTCCAAATTAAAAATGTATTTAGGAAGTCAGTGTCTTTACCCACTGCGGACTTACTCCACTTCCTGTCTCTCTTTTGCTGTAATGATTTTTATCCAAATTCCGAGCCTTGTTTCTGGAAGGCTCTTTGTAAAGCGGGAAGTACACTGCTGCATGGAATTCCCAGTTAGTGTGTCCATTTCCCAGCTGATGTGACCCCGGCCTTTAGCTGGAAGACTTCCAAAAACAACAGAGTTTTCTCCGTTTCACCACTCCCCCCCCCCCCCCCCCCTCCACTGAAGCTCACATGTTGGGATTTAACTTTGTTAGCTTGCAGACAACACAACTTCAAGTCATAACAAAGAGCATTATACACATTGGGCATTAATTAGATCAGTTTGTGCTCTGTACACAATCTTTTTTTAACATGTGCAGTATTCAGGCTGTAAATACAGTGCACAAATACAGAGTGGCACCATATGGCAGCGTACAGAGAAGCCATGATCTACATATTCACTCGGCTTATTTTACAGAGCAAGTGGATACTTACCTAATGCATCCATAGGCCTGCTCTGAAGCCCTACAGATGGCCTCCAGTCGTGCACATGATCCTATCTGTGTGTGATCAAATGTCATATGGCCACTGAACATCTGGAGAAGCAGCAGCAGCAGCAGAGATGATCAATCAATGTTCACGAGTCCTGAATGTGGTGGACTATCAGTGACTGATCATGAAAAAGTAGACCCAGTGTTAGCAGTATTCTGGATTGTCCCATCTGTCTCTGTAGCTTTCTGTACCTGTACAGCTACTGAAGCTTGATGTTTTTTTAATTCTGACACACTGGCTTTAATAAATACATGCACAAGTTGTTTTTCGCCCGTCTGGTTTCAAGCTGCACGAGCCTGCCTTTTGTAACCTAGGGGGAAAAAAACCCATGGCATGTTGACAACCCTTAGCTTGATTACTCGCTGTTCTTTTCTTCACATGGGCACATTTGGTAAGACATTAAGAGCTATCCCTCTCTTCCTAGAATAATTACAGCCCCCCCAACATTGGTTTAATTTTTCCAAAGAATTCTCTGCAGGAGGCTAATTTGCACTCACTAGCACCAAAACAGTAAGGCTAGCAAAGAAGCAGCAGGACATTGGTAGACACGCGACTAATAGGGTACATTGCCAGAAATTCAGCAGCAGGCTAGAAAAAAAACTTTTTTAAAGCAAATAATCAGGGACATTATACAAGGCTAATGAGTCTTTGCTTATTCTGCAACATGACTGCTTTGTGACTGAAGGGTGAGCGGGAACAGAGGGTTCATGAGGTAATGAGGGCACGGGTGTTTTCTCCCCGTTTATTGTGTCATTTTCAAAAAGGTCGACATGTTCTCTTTGAGGGCGCACTAACACTAGGCATTCAGAAATAAGGCTGATAAAAGAATAAAAAGTCAAAGCTCCTGTGAGGAACTTTCAGTTTGTGTTGATTTTGGGGCCAAAGCAGTACATCTCGTGTCTTTGCTTATCTTTTTCTGTGCATGTGTAAGTACAGTATTTTAGACAAAAAAACCTGGCTAATTCTGTATATCACTCATGGAGCATCTTTGCTGTGTAAAATGTAATGGAGGCTAAGTCTGCAGGGTGCAGTTACTCACTTCCTCTGACACATCCTCTGTGGCAGTGATTTTCAGCATTAAAATGTACTTTAGAGAAATAGTCAACCTTTATGCTGATTTTCTGGTTTCCTTGTGAAGGTCATAAAAAGGGAAAAGGGATTAGCTTCAAACTCCTCATAGGAACTTAAAAAGTGAAGTATTGCAATGTAAAATTTGAAAATACCTGAATTTCATTTTTCCCCCCCTAAAAAGCAATAGGAGAAAAAAACCCCAGTTATACCATCGGTAACACCAATGTGTCAGTTTAAATCAATAGCATGCAGGATTTTCTCTTTTTCCATTACAGCAACTAAAGTCAATGTTTGTCTGCTTTTAAGCCCTGAAGCTTTTTGGGGCTGCAGGTGAAAGGTATTCTTGGCCCGGCCTGTTGAAAGTACCCAGGCAAACACATCGGTCGAAAGCTCGTCTGCCCGGCAACACTCGAGTGCGGAAATCTTCGCTGAGCTCTTCTCTGAAATGAGCAGTGAATGTGGATCATTAGAATGACATGCTAATGTTCTGGGCTCTTAGAGTGCAACGAGTGTACTCAGGCACAGCTGGGCTGTGAGATGCATGCTAACATCAGCATGCTAACCTCAGCATGCTAACATGCTCACGGTAACGTCCTTAGAAGTTAGATGTTTAGGAGGTGTTAGGAAGGTTATTGGTAAAAGATGTGTGTGTTGAAAAGATAACATTTGGACCTAACAATAGTAAAATGAATCACAAATATCAACTTCATGGCTGTCCTGCCTATAAAGTCAAACAAAGACAGTGTAAATGTGGCTACAGTAGGATATATTTGTAAACTGACAACATAGGTTAGTTTACAATAACCTCATAACGGAACCATAGCATAAATAGGCCTACAATATACAGTCGAGGTCACACCACAATCATTTACAGGTGGAAAAAAAATCCTTTCTTTGAATATCTTAGATTAGAATGCGGAGCCCAAAGTTAGATTGTCTGTTACTACCTCTGATGGCGGCACAAAGGAGTTGGATCACTTTGTTCCCCCATTAACGCCTCTGTGACATTTATAATGAAGATGAGGCATCACAGGGGCGTAAATATCGTACCTTGAACTTGCAGGCTTGATTGGGCTATAACTGTTGACATATTCTGGGGCAAAGACTTGTGGAAAGTGAAACATTTGACTGCTAAAAGACATAAAGATTAGATCTCAAGTCAGGAAACATTACATACACATGTACAGGACAAGATCAGAGATAAGAAATACCACTTTGTTCACAGGGAGCGCCACAATCAACATACTGTATATTGAAAGCTCTTGACAGAAGCTTTCACATTTGACACTTCATTTAAATTCATCATATAGGGAATAGTTTTTTATGGATGAGGCTTTTAAACAATGTTTAAAAAACTTTAAATATTGGCTGCATGTTTGTAATATGCAATGATTTATTGATAATTCTGTGTAATCACAGGGCTCCTGTCCGTAACTTTGGATCCATAATTTCGCGTCATTGCACTGCAGATATCTCAGTCCTCATGGAGCATGAATAGATGTGGGACTGGCTGTTTGGCAGATTGTGTATAATGAAGCGTCTCCATCTAAAAGCATCTACAGCAGCTTGCTTGTGGCCTGCGGGGAGTCCAGGAGAAGTTCAGAGAGAATTCATGTGCAGTCGATTGTTTCTTTGGCTCCCTCACAAAGCTGAGCTCAGAATGCTGCTGGTAGCTCTTTGACAAGAGCTCAGAGGGTGCACTCCGTTAGATCCCTCTCATTGCTATGCAGCACGGAGTCAGAGGACAACAAACTAGTGTCTAATTTGCATTACAGATAACCTGAAGGAACAAAGAGGAGGGAAATGTTGTGGGATATTAAAATGGACAAGAGAGGATACCTTATTCTTAAACAGAGGAGCAGGCTTCAGGAGGGTCTTCTCAGCATACATTTCAAGGTCTTCTTTTGCTTTGGCAGTGATAAATTACCAAATGTAATACAAACATGCTTTGTTGAAAACCCAGAGAGTAAATAATACATGAAGATAAAGCCAACAGTAATAAAATCTCACCTTTAAAGGCTCCTTCCAGAACTGACCGCAAAATAATAAGATGAAGTCTCCACATTTCATCTTGGCCGATATTTGGACACCTCATGGATCTGTTTACCATAATCAGTGGTCAAAGGCACAAGCCAAGCAATAAAGGAGGCATGCACGCCAAGGTTAGTGGATTTCTACAATAAATTGTTGTAACAGTTAAACTTGCTGTGCAGTCTGTGTTGTCAGGGAATGACAGGTTATGAAAGGTTTTCTGCAACTGTTGTTAAACCTTTAAAATCATTTCAGGGAATCAGAGCCTGGAACGAAGCCCTGAAATGAATACTGTATGTGGGCCATTTTCCACAGTATATCTATAGAACATGAAAAATGTGCTTTGGTCTTTAATGTAAGAGAAATATGTGTCATGTTTCACCAGTTAAAAGGATGCTTTCTATATCTGCTTTATGTTATAGATGTGGGCACAGAAGCAAAGGATTCTTTGCTATTAGACATTATGGCCCTGACACACCAAGCAGACGGCGAAGGTCGCCTGTGGCGTCGCCTCACGTCGCCTTTTGTCTTTGTCCAAAAAGTTGCACTTGAACACACCGCAAAGACTACAGTCGACGGCCAACCACCACGCTCGTTCTGCGCATGCGTGAGAGGAAATAACTCTCCATGCCGGCAGGCGGCGTTGGTCTGTAATCGTCATTCCAAAAAGGTGAAACCGTAAGAGGACGAGGAAGAACGCGGATAAATAAACCGTTGTTATGATATGAGAAGACCATTTTCACACCGCTGTCAGTCGCCACTCGTAATGTAAGTACTTTCTAATCGAGAATAATGTCTGACAAAAAGTTGAGAATGGCCCTGGCGTTGTCAGCCCTTGGTCTTTTATTATTGTAACAAGAGCAGAAGAGGCGCTTACGTTTTTCTTCTCGTGCACTGGCTCTCCTGTTTTGCTTAGCTGAACAGCCAATCAGAGAGATTCCTCCCACCAACTGCGCCGGCCAACGCCGATTCAACATGTGGAATCGACTGAGAAAAGCCTGACGGGGTTGACGGGGGTCGACGTGGCTCGACGGGTAATTATTAGTATTATTATGTTTTCAGTTAACCTTCTTGGCTCTCCACTTGACCTTTCTGGTACATTTTATCTTCACAGAGAAAATAGATGAGAGGAGCAGAGAGGGCAGTGCCAGGAGCTTCTGTAGGAGGTAACAGAGAGACTGATAAAGGTCATACTCCTTTAATTAATATAGATTCATCTCATTTACATCTTACGTCTTATGTGTAATATAATTGATACACGTTCATCTTCAAGGATTTTCTCAGAAATCTTCCCACCTCTGGTGAGTAGTTTGACCCAATGTGACCCTGCCATGGTCATTTCAATCGATGAAACAAGACCAAGTGTTTCACGTTAAGAGAGGAGGAGGAGGAGATTTTAAACAAAACTTATTGAAAAAGAAAAATGACTGGAGGTGTATGCAACTGCAGCACAAACTGTACAACAATACGTCCAAAGCTTCACTTCTTGCTCAAGGCTGCTGAACGCCCACCAAAACAACCAGTGCTGTCTTTGTGAAGCCGCAGTGAGTCACAGGTACAGCGGTAAACTTCTGTCTCCAAAACACACCTGCATATGATCAAAACGGATAAATGATACCAGCTTTACAGACACTGTGTGAAACAAAGCTGCACCCACACGCTCTACACTGTCATATCAGTGACACACACAATAGTGTAACAAGTAATTTAACCCTTTGATGGCCCTCTTAGCTGTTGAGCAAGAAGTCTCTCTGCTGCTTGTAGTAGTTTTGTTTCAAAAGGCTAAAACAGAAACAAAATGTCTGATCATTCTATAATTATAAAAAAAAAATCAATTATTGCTAACCACTTATTTCAATTTAAGTAAATCAATGTGTTGATTGAATTCAAACTAAACTGATGTTTAGATTTATCCAATGAAAATACAGTTATCGGTCAGTCAGGTGAGTTCAGGGTTGTTCAGATAATGAAACATCTAGACTTTTTCTTTGCCCATTTAAATGTTTAAATTATATCAAAAACACATTCATATGCACGTTACGGCGTCAGCCACACCCCCTCTCCTGTGTTTGTGACTGACCTCTGTTTTGGAGTGTTTGTGTGTGAGGGTGTGTGAATGTGTGAATGTGTGAATTTCCACAGTTCAGTATGCAGTGCGTACTATTCAGTAGGGAGTTTCAGTAGACTGAACTCTCGTGGTCATTCAGTATGCATTTTTTGTGTCCACCTCAGTAGACTGAACATTTCAGCATGGATACTAACTTCCTGGTTTTATGCAGTATGGATCGGATGCATGCTATCAGGAAATGAATTGTATTTTAACACCCACAATGCTGTGCGAATTTAACCATAAAACGTCACTTCACGTGCGCCTCAGAATCAAAACAAACGAGCATGGATTAATTTAATCAATTTTTAATCTAGAATTAAAGTCCCTTCTAAAATCGCTCCTTTTAATTAAGAACAGAAAATGTAACAAATGTCTGCATGATTATAAAACCTTTACCCCTCTATTTAAAGAATGATTTACATATTTATGTCTGCGTCTTTATTGGTTTATCTTACATTATATTCTGTATATTACTTTCTTTCCTGTATGTACTGTGTGTTATTTTATTATTTAATCGGTTTTTAACGTTATTTACATTGTGATTTTGTTTTTGTTTACTGACTGTATATGTGCATTACTCTTCTTGAATAAAGCTAAACAAAAAAAAAAACGAGGATGGAGGCGGCCGGTTCGGGTAACGCAAATGACACCACTTCCATACTGAATGAATCAAATGAAGTAGGCACAAATATCTGCCTACTGTGCGTGCCTACTGAATAGTAGGTACTAAAAGTATACAGCATGGATAGTAGGTACTGTCTACTGTCTACTGCCTACTGACAGATTGTGTAGGCACTTTGCAATTCGGATGCACCCAATGTGTCCTCCAGGCCTGATTTTGTTCACCTGTGCTGCCTGCTGGAAAAGCTTGATTGGAACACGGCTGCAGGAGGCAATTAACCAATCAGATGACAGCCCTGCAGCCACACACCTTTTAAGAAGCTTGGTCAGCCAGCAGTCGGATCACAGCTCTGTTTGTTTTAAGCTCGCCACTGTGCCTCTCGTTGTCTTTGGCTATGTTTGTTAATGTTCTTTAAAGAAGTTGTTGTCTTGTGTCTTCTGTGTTCTGAGGCTCTCGTTTTGTGTTCGACTGGGTCAGGTATTAGTATTTTTGTAGACACACACGCACTCACATTAGGTTTTGTATTTGTTTAGAAACACTAGGTTTAGGGGTGCTGTTTGTTTGTTGTTCGATTTGGTTAGTTAGTGTAGTTAGGTTTTATTTTCATTTATTTCACTATTTAGATTTAGCATATAAAACAATTATTTAGAGTCCTTCAGTTTTACTGTTTTTGATTTGCGCAGCACTCGTTGGCCCTTTCAGTTTGCCTCACCTTTTGTTGTGTATCACAATTTGCTTCTTTTGTAATAAATAACTTTAATTTACCAAAAACAACTGGTTTTATGTTGCTTCCCTTTCCCCACACGAGCCGGGTCGTAACAATGCAGATGTTCTGTAAATGCACATCTGTCCAGTCCCTTTGGGGTTCATTTTGTCCTGAATATGATCTCACATTTCTTAAAATACCAACCATGTGATTGAAAAAGAAGCTTCATTCTTCTAACAAACAGTTGCTCTTGTTTTAGTTATAAACTGTATGTAAACATTTTAAAGCTTTTAGAGACTGGCAGTATTTCTGTTTTGGTGCTTTTCCTCATTCTGCTGAGAGCCAACGTGACAGCGCTGATCAACAAACTTCCCATGTTGCCTCAGACCAGCCTTAGTGGATCCTCTGGTGTGCGACTGCAGGCCACAGATATGTGTGGAAACTTTGTGTCCCCACGGGAGGACTACCATGCATCAGTGATGAGCCACAACATTTGTCACTTGGCTTGTAGTATTTTCTGCGTTAAAGATAAAGGATTGCGGGAAAACACATCAGGCTTTAATCACCAAAGAGCCATGAACTCTTGTTCCTCTCTAAAGGAAAAAGCATTCTTGGCTTCATGCCGACTGAAACCGCAGTGGCTTTATTTTCATCTACGAGCACGTTTTCGTAAATAAAGCCAAAGTCAGAGATGCAGCTGACATATCAACAATGATCACAATATGAACATGCAACAAAACACAACTGTCCTTTCACTCCTGAGTTAGATAAGGCAGGTTTGACAAATTTCCCAAAATGTCAACACACAACCTGCATCAGAAAGTGTGACAACAAAACAAAACCCGGCTGTCCTTTCACTATCTTTCCGTCTGAAGCGTCAAAGTCTGTCTGAGCTGACAAACACGAGACTGCTTTGTGCAGATAATTACACAAAATCTTAGAAAATTTGTAGGTTTTCAGGTCAGTAACAGTCAAACACGTGCCCCTCCTGCATGATGTCACTGAACTTTTCATGACATTTTCAGTCCAGTTATTATCCAAAGGGATCATCTAAAGCGGTCTCTCCATTGGGGGGGTGGCAAAGTTTTGGATGCCAAATATTGTGCTATCTGTCAGGCCAGATGTTGGTCTGACAGGCCACAAGCAAGAGTGGTGCTCACTCTTGTGTTCACCCAGGAGACCGACAAATATGATCCGTGCTGACGAACCAGCCTGTGACCTACAGCGCTTTCATGAGAGTAATGTTGCTTCATGTTGGAATTTTGTTCCTTATCTGTCTCTGTAGGCCTGTATTCATCTAGTTCCATGGAAGCATTATTAATAAGAATGCATAAAAGCTGGAAAATTCTGACTCTTCATTGAGCTAACTGTAATCTAGTCTTATCTTCAATGATGTGAACCATCTTATCAGGTACAACCTATCAGAGAGAAGGATTTACTCGGCATATACCTCCGATGGTGGTTCCCAATCTGGGGGTCAGATTTGTTTCAAAGAGGTCACAATACTAACCCTGAGGGGTCAGGATGTAATCAGTGGGTTGGGAGGGTATCAAAAGTATGTTTTTTCTAGATAAAATGGCTACTCTGCTCTTTCAGAAATGTCCCTGATAATTCTGAGTCATTGTCCTGTTTTATAGTCGTGGCATTTTAACCCAACCAAATCAAACAATTTGAGAAGAAAAATCCTCGAAGATGAAAAACAGAGGATGCAAAACTTTACACAAGAACCAAATTGTTAATAATGACAACACATTCATTTATATAGCACTCCTGACATAGTTATCAAGTTTTTAACATTAAACAGTACACATTTAAAAACACTGAAAGCCATACAACTTAACAAATCAGAATAAACTGAGACTAATTTCAAGAAGTAGGTTTTTAAAATGGACTGTAGTTTACCATCTTTAAATACTTAATTTTTTTCTTCTATAATAAGACATGTCAAATTTTATGATAAGTCTAAAATGTCATTGACAGCAGCTTGATCACTATGAATCCTCAGTGTTGGCATGCTTCAGTGGTCGTCCAGCAGATGGCAGCAGAGGCACACCACAGCTGTGTTCTCCGTAACTTTTGTCTCCTCCTGACAAACCCGCAGCAGTTCTCATTAAAACCCCATTCATCTCTTTTCATTAATAAAGCAACAATCTGTCAGCTGCATTCAGTCTTTCAAGGTTTAGACAAATGAAAAGGGACCGTTGAAGACAAGAAACAAAGATGTAGTTTTGTATTGCGCCTAACCCCTGTCATCAATATATGAACATTTGAAAGGCAAATTTCATTCACTGCTTATAGTTGATTGCTTTGATCTACACGTACTAAAGAGACACGGGGCAGCTATCACAAATAAGCTTTTAAACTCAAGGCCTTAGACACACTTATTACGCTTTGTGTCATATATAATAGGATTGTGTGAGTATGTATGCCTGCAAGCTACTGAATACTGCATGTCTTTAGCACTGTGTGTCAAAAGAAATGTATTCATTTAGTACACAAACACTTTTCTGCAGATATGAGAAATGAATAGAAACAGGCAGGAGAATGCTGTTTTTGTTTTTCTGATCAATTCCCGTACCCTGCAGAAACCCCCTGACACTTAGTTTTGTGTTTGTATTACATTCTTCACCCCCAAAGGGCCACATTATCTTGCCTATTTCCATAGCAGACAACAGAGAGAATGTGTAAAATGCCGTCACGTGTTATCCACAGGGTGCAGATGTGCATGTGTAAGCATATTTGATCATGTACACTCGTGTTTAGCTCAAAATAATTCCAGTCATTTTCAACTGTTCCTAAGCCATGTCTATTCTCTCTGAATGTACTTGAAGACAAAAAGCCAAGGTGGATACAAAAGGTACACAAGCGTGAACAATTTCCTTTTATGAATACATTTTAGTGCTTGCTATGAGGGTTGCCTTCTTCTAGACCTATTGTGTCTACAGGGCTCAGCAGGTGTGATTGAAGCCTAATGGGAATGGATGATGGCTATAAGTGCACCTGTCTGCAGATGATAGCTTAAATCAGTATTCTCTCTTGCAATGAGATGTGGAAATAGGGGCTGCAGTTAAGGCAATAGTGATGTCTCTCTCTTGGTCTGTGAAATGGCTCAATCTCTCCCCCCCGCTTCACCGTTTGATTGTTATAAATCTTTTAGAATCACATTATCTTGGCACTCTCATTACTGATGATTGTAATTCTGAGGCTGTGAAAGCAGGGTTTGTTTTCATAACTTCAGAGGTAATACTCTATATTCCAAGTTTATTCTGTAAAAAGGTCATTGAGTCATTTATCAACCTTTGAATACGGGATTGGTGTTTTATGCAAGCAGTTGAAGAGAGTGTTACATTAGCATGATTAAGACTCGCCATCCATGCTAGGCTAGCAGCTCTGTGAGGCTAACATAAAGCAGTGCTTTGAGCTCAATGCTAATGTTCACCATTATGCTATGCTGTAAAAAGGTCAATGAGTCATTAATATACCATTGAATACATGGGACTGGTGAATTATGCAAGCAGCTCAAAAGTTGATTACCTCAGCATGATAAAGACTCAACATCCTTGCTAGGCTAGCAGCTCTGTGAGGCTGAAGCTAATGTTAGCATGCTAACATTAACACAATGTAGTGTTAAATTGCTGAGTCTAACAGTAAATTAGGTATTTTTTAACAATGACCCGCATCTTTCAGTTTGCTTGCATGCTAGTATATCTTAACTCGCTTTTAAAATTCTGTTAGCAAGATTAATACTTATCAGCCTTGCTAGGCTAGCAGCTCTAAGAGTGCATTACATCAGACAGAGACAATGCTTACATGATTTTGTGCAGCAGCTACAGGCTACTTTAAACAAACCACATGTGACCATCTTATATTCTCTTCAATGATCTATGACCTCCTAGTTTTCAATGAGCTCAGAGTACTGCTCATGTATATAATGATGGCAATGCTGGGCTATGTTAAACTGCATTTCAGGGCAGAGGTCCAAGTCATTTTGTGGAAATGTTCAAGAGAACTGTTAGCAGGATTACAGTTCTATGGTGGAAGGAGGACAGGAAAAAAAGGAAGAAAATTACAACTTCAGTACAGTATGATCAGTTTTAAGCAAATTCATCAGAGCACTTAAGCTAAAAGGGTAATTTCATAAATGGAGATGAAAGCAATTGAAGTGACTTGTCTAGACCAAAGAGATTTGAATGTTTTTATCAGTAAGAGAGAGAGCTATTCAGAGCACTGAACTCTTAGAGGACCATTAGCCTTAACAAAAAAGTATTTTTCAGACTATGACACTAAAAATATCACGAATCTGATCATATTTAATTTGCAATGATTGAGCTGAAAGTGCAGCACTTACATTAACAAAATAGATGTTGAATACGTTTTTACGAAAGACAAATCAGTTTGTCAAGAAATCTGACATGATTTAAATGGCTTTTAAATGTCATTGCTGCATAAAAGTAAGCCAGAAGTAGCAACGTGGGAGCAGGTGTAATGTTCACGACCATGATATTGTTGTGGGAGCTTTGTATGTTTTCAGCATACATAATGGACTATTTTAATTAGAGGCGTTGAATATTTAAAGAAACATGGAAATTGCTTTCAATATTAAAACATTCCTTCTGTCTCAGTCTGTCAGTCAGGAGCGCTGATAGGAATTTCAGGCCATAGTAAAAAAAACGTGACATGAGCGTAGACTACAAACATGTCTTTATGAAGTTTTAACATTTTTTCTGAGTTCGGTGCAGACAGAGGGCTGTTAAATTATTTCTATCCTTCCCCACCATCTCACAGCAGCCCTGCCTCAAGTTCTCCGAGTTTGATCATTATAAAATATTTTATCATTGTTGAGGGTCATTAAGCATCTGCCATAGCAGTAATAAAACTTACACATAGTTCAACCCCTTAAGTAATTCAACAAGCAGTCAGTTGCCAAATTAGCATATGGTAATAGTCCTCTTGGAGGCCCAGCCCAACTGTGAGCACGTTAATTGCAACGCAGCTTAAAATGTCAGTTTCTTTGGCTGGAGAAGGATGAAAACTCTGGAGAGCTTTAACAGCCACATCGGTGATATAAATGCGTGTTACTTCAGCTCACTGGGGCATCTCAGCCTGCTAAGGACAGACTGCTGAGGACGAACAAGGGCAGCAGGAATGAAGTGAAGCTTGAAGCTCATCGTAATCCCCCCACACGCTGCATGTTAGCTCTGGCTTTACCCGAGAGAGCTCTTATGGCTTATCAAGACAGAAACGAAGACTTAGCCTGCGCTGATCATGTTTAATTAAGAATCACTGGTGAATAGTGTAACGTAGCGCTAATAGAGGATAACATGCCTTAAGAGACCGGGGTCATTTAGCGAAATTGAGAAACTGCTTATGAAATGATACTGTATGAAGATAAGAGCTGTTTCCTAATGTGGAGTGAAGAGGTGGTGGGCAGGTCAATCACAGGAGCAACACATTCATAGCTTTAATTAATATGGCATGCATTAGTGAACATTTATGTCAGTCTCCTGCAGCAGGTAAGTTCCAAGAGAGTGTCTGAAGCTCCTTTCATACATGTGCTGCATTCATTGACATGGTGCGGGTGATGTGCACGTGTGAATGCAAAGGACTGAATCTATTAACCCTGACTTTATGGACATCAGAGGCAGGGGGAGCAGAGATGCCTCCACCCTCTGGGTCAGCTCCCTTCTGCTCCGTTAATTTTTCTCTCTCTTTGTCTCTCTTTTTATGAAAAACTGTCTTTGGTGGATGCAATTCATTAACACTTTTAAAATGTATACATAAAGGAACAGAAAGGATCATTTGCATTAAAGGTTGAGTAATTTTAAGTGATGTAATGATTAACATTCCTTATTAAGCATACACTTATCTGAATTTTAGATTTAACATTTGACATACAAAAAGATTCACGTCACTTCCTCCTCAAAGACTCTGAAAATACATTTTTGATATTCTGCTTATTTTCATTTGCACCTTATTGATTGTTTTATGTTGAATATTTGTACTTTCTCACTTTGCAGTGCACATCTCTTCCCCACCCTTTTGGATAAAAATACTCTTATATCACCTATTTGACCTTTCCTCGTGTGTTTAGTAAAGACTTCACTGTAAGATATAGAAAAGGTCACGGTTGGAGTACACAGTACTTATAGGTCATTTTCAACACAGAACAGCATTTCATGTTCTGGCATTATCAGACATATACCAGAGTCCCTTACATAGCCATGCTAGCAGCTCTTTGTACTGCACTGTGATGCATTGTGCTAAAAAGGTTCCCCCCACTGTTTGGGAACATATGTGTTCTTCTGCGTCTGTGCTGCTCCACATTTATTCTACTTAACCAAAAATACAAGTTTCAAAAATACAAGGTGGCTGCTGGGAAGATGCAACAACCACAAGCTCTTTCTGGCCTCCGATCGTAATTCGGATTTTTACGGCTGTTACCGTCAAGAAGAAAATATTCACACACAGTTCGACAAAAGGAATTAAGATTTTACTGCAAATTACCCACTTTCCATGAGTCAGCATTGACTCTCTTGTGCGACTCTACCCAGAGTTCTACTCTACTATGCACTAACTGCCAATCTCCAACATTGTCCACTTGAGATTTTTTGTGAGCATGGAACCATTTCTGAAATAAAATGAAATGACAATTGATTCTGATTATCATCGGACTTCCCTGTAATTACTGGTTAGACAGATTGTAGAGGTGCACATGTGCAACACAAAAAGTCCTCTGCTCTAAATTGTTTTCATGTGATCTAATTTCAGTCAGACAAATGGAGCCTTGCGTTAGTTCAGGCAGGCCACGGAGTCACGCTCTATTATTGTGCCAGAGTTCGCGCCAGCTGATCTCACGCAAGCCTCATCAGCTGATGGCCAGCTGATCTGCTGAAATCATCCTATTGGCCAAATAGTTCTTATGCCACCTTATTTAAACTGCTCTAGCCTGCCTATTCTTCTCTGCTCCCTCTGCATGCCGCATTTGCAAGCGCATTTGCATCCCTCCTCCTCCCCTGCTCCTTCTTTTATGCTATTCTGACTTGATCAATGTCATGCTTGTCATTGATGCTTGCTATGGGGGGGTTTGCTGCTTATCTCCCTGCCTTATAGCTTTCCTTGTATGTACGGGAAGGGCAGGAATATGTGCTGTTCCTGTCTAATGCTTTCCACGTAAGCACGTGGAAGGGCAGGGAGATCCCTCACAGAACAATTTTGGCAAAATATGAATAATTGCGTCAAAGTATCCATATTGACAAAGTGGTCCTGACTGAACTCACGTTTGTATCATTTCAAATTTTTATCGCAGCAGAACATAGTTTGTGTTTGGCGTCTCGGCTCTTTTAATTTACATGCCGGAGCCTACAGGTGGATGCTGGGGTGGTGGAGGGGCTGAGCAAGAGTGCAGTACTGTTGCAGGTCAGCGCTGGCAATGAAAGAGCAGAGGGAGAGACCGGAAATCTTGCAGCTTAAATATCATCTCCCAAACTTTTCTTGTTTTTTCGGCTGTATTTTTCCTCGCAGCACACAGCCTTGTCTGAAACAAAGCTTGATTTCGTTTTGTAACAAAGAGCCACATGCCATTGAGAAAGAAGACGAATTGCTGGATGTCTTCCATTGTTGCCCTTTGTTTACTGTGTCGCGTTTTTCTTATCCGTTGAATTTATTGGCGGGGTACACTGTGTCGCGCTGCTATGATGTCACACTATTACGTAGCTGACGTGACTATCGCCATCTGGCTTACACGCCGTCTACCAAACAAGGGTATGGTTGGCTGTGGAAACGCAAACAGGATCAGGCTTTACCGAACCAAACCGTACCAAACTGTACTGATCCATACTGGACCACTTGGTGGAAACGAGGCTATAGACAGCTAATTGGAAGGAGGTGTTGTCAGGTGATTGTTAAGTGAGGCGTGTAAAGTGTAAAATCAGTGCAGCTCGAGTTGACTGCCTGAACTAGCTCTCAGGCGCGGCCACATTTTTGACATCATGATGAAAATAAAAAGAGCTGAAGAGAGAAGATGTTTAGTGAATAGTTTACTCATTTTATAGCCTTTTAAAACAGCATTGTGAATGTCTGAGCATTTTTACAATGAGTACTGTTGGACTACTCCCTGACTTTCATTCATCTCATTCAAAACTTTACACACAGGTCACAGAATTTAGGATATCATTCCACAAACAAACACTCATCTCCTGGAGGATTTACGAGGACATGTCTCCGGTCAGACTTGTGGTTGTTGTCATTGTCGACCTGCATGTCTTTGATGCTTTACAATCCGTGAAATAGACCCTGCAGATGTTGGTGTTTTGAGAGCTGGCAGTCCCTTCTGCCTTTCTCTGTTTTTCTCTTGTCCTCTTTTCTTTCTTCTTCGTGAGGAGGATGGTGGGCGACAGATGGAGAAGAGACGAGGTTATCGACTCTGTCAGGCAGTCAATCAGGATGAAAAATGGTATAACAATGTCAGGTTAGACTCTCATTCCTGAGCCCTGTTCTCTCTAATTTGTTTTTCCTATCCATCATTTGGCAACCATGTGTAACAAATAAATACTTTAAAGTTTGACTCTCTGTTATTTTCAAAGCATTTCCAAACATATTGAAGTTCCACCATCCATCAAAACCTTTATTTCAACATTTTAGTACTCTACAAGAGTCTTTCTCTGCATATGACTACCATGATGGGCAAGCAAGGATAAATATTGTAAACATCCACTTCAATTAAAGTAGCAATGCTGGAAACCGTGCAGGCTTCAGCTACTTTTGATGTGTTTGAAGTCAGATTTATTCATATAGTATAGCCCTTCATCATAAAAGCCTGTTTGAAAGAAACCAGCAGAGACAAGCCAACCCAGATCTGTTCCGAGTCAGTCAGAAAGTAAAATGATGGAATTCGGTGAGAAAACAAAACAAATACCGAGGAAAAATAACAAAGCACGAAGTAAAATAGCACCACATGAAGCCTGACCCATCTAACATCACCCACTTTACCCATCTTTAGAGTTTCAGAATAAAATGTCTGACATATCATGTTTGTTTTACTCTGGGAGAAGCAAATCTACCAATAAAACAGACGTGACCTTCAGTTTAATAATGTGTGCGAGTGTGAAAATGCCTTTTGCAAAGCATTCATTTGTCTGTTTCATCCCTGACTGTTGAGAATGAGATTTGCAACAAGGAAATCAGTTAGTGCAAGGTGGCACAATGCAACAACCTCTGGTAAATTCAAACCATTTGTCTCAATTTTTAACATCAAAGTCCTCGGAGAACCGTTGTGATCCTATTAGTGAACATCTCAGGGTGAATATGACTCCATTGAGCCGTGGAGAGGGGGGGGGGGGGGGGGGACAGCTGAGTGGGGGGTTTGAATGGCAAGGGGAGGCGACTGAAAAGGTGGAGAGGAGTTTGTAAAAGACACCTGAATTGTGAGTAATGAAACCAGAGAGGAGCACAGACATCTCTTTCATCTTCAAGCAGACTTGAATCGCTCTTTCATCATCGTCATCTGAAAAATGTGCATGCTCATAGCGCTGACACATTTACCTGCAGGGAGGAAAGACACATTTCCCTTTCAAAGAAGATACTCTCCCCCTTTCCCCCTTGTTATTGCTTCTCAGGGTCCTGCAGTGTTTGGAGGCAGAGTGAGGAGTCATTAAAGACCCGACACACGCCCACTGCGATGAACATGGGCAGGTGACAATTATTTACCCAGAAATTAGCCTTGTTATTGTGCCTGATGAATGTGCGTGGAAATTAAGAGTGAAAGCTTTGAATGGCAGGCCTACAAAGCAGAATAAAAAGAGCATGGAGGGGGTTTGAAGGGCCGCTCATCAGCGTGACAGAGAGCAACGCGAGCAGCTACAGTTTCTTCTATACTTTAAAAGATGAAATGATTCAAGGGGAAGGGAGTTTCATTGCTTTGATTTCTTTTGGTCTGTCTCCTGTTAGAGTCCAAGACGAGTCACATCAAAGTCAGTTGTGTTTTTTATTAGGCTCTGGTCCAGACTGAAATATATCTAAATCTATTTTTATGGACATAACACACACAAAAATGAAAAAATCACGGTTCACACAGGATGGTCCTGATGCCGTATGTTATTCTCTGGCTTTTTGTCTAATGCCATCAGCAGGTCACAATGCTCCCCTTCAAGTTTTATATGTCAACATCTAGTAGAGCTATTTTTTCAAGATAATTACATTCCTCTAACTCCCTTGGTTTCCTATCATCATCATCATCATCATCATCATCATCATCATCATCATCATCATCATCATCATCATCATCATCATCATCTTTATTGCCAGACTCAGGAGTCCATTTCTATCATCACTACTAGACTGAATAAGAGAAATGAATGTAGCCCTTTGGTTTTAACATTGAAACAGAAGTCCCTTAAACCTGCTTTTCCTTTAAATGGCCAGAAGGGGTCCACTCCTTTTGTTTTGTATTTTAAGTTTTCTTCAATACAGCATTGTTTTTATTTTGTATATTCTGGTCCCTTTAGAGTTTAATTGATGACAATCTCAGAACCATCAACTTTACAAAACATGGACACAGACTTGGTGACGTCACCCATTGGTTTCTGAAGAAGGATTTCCAGTGAGCTCTTATATAATAGTCCAACCCTGGGTATTATATACTGTATAGGAAATGCTAACTTAAAGATGTGAACTTGAGGCAATAAGTGTCTACCTGTCAGTCAACGTAGACATAACCATAATTATGCAAATGTCTGAATTACTGACTCATTCAGTGAAATTAATGATCTGAAACAGATTAGTTATAAAAGCTAGTTATAAAACAATCTACAGGGTTTTTTAACAAGAAAGAGATGAGCTATTGATAACAAATTCAGTTTCTGGACCTGGCTGTAAACATTTAAGTTTCTCATGTAAAAATGGAAAATGATGGACCTAACAGAAATTTCTTTGCTTTTGCTGCCAGTTCCTCAGTGGAGACTCGAGAAACTGTAGATATTTGCAGTTCTGCATTGGCTTAACACCAGATGTTACTGCTTGCTCAGAACCATGCAGCTATCATCTGACGACTATTTAGTTAAGTGAGTGATGGCCGACTTTTCAGTGATTCAGGTGTTGTCAGCTGTGAAAAAGAATATCCAACCAAAACTTCTTGCACAATGCGTTGCCATTGTTAACAGTCGCTGGAAGGGCTAAACTGAGGTACTGTTTGATTTGTTTACTGCAGCAGTCCAGACCTAATTTGTATGCTATCCCAAAGGTGAAATTAAATCACTAGATGACAGAAAAGGCATCACTGCACTCAGCAAGTACAGCATACCCTGTAGGAAAGGGTTTGCTTTCAGCCCTTCAGCTTGCTAGCCAACACGTTGAGTGGTGGGTAAGGGGTCTGTGAGTTCCTGAAAAACATATTAGCAAAAACTGCAGAACGGATAAGAAACCTAGGACAAACAATAGACAGTTAAGTTATAAGGATCCTAACAAGTGGCATGAACAATAAAGTTGCCCTTTTTTGGCTCTGAATAATTTAGAAATGTAAAGGCCTTCTTTTCCAAGTTAATGAGCAGGCTAGATCTTGGCAATTCGCCATTAATGGGTCCTCCAAAACCCTTTAATTGGGTTACAACTCATCCAGAAATTGGCTGCACAAATTCTAAAGATGCAACCTTATAACACTAATCTTTGTTGGTAACCTGTTCTTTTCAGAATACCAATCAAAGTGCTCTTTTTGGATTACTTGCTAATCTGGCTCCAAAATAAATCTTACAAAGTTTGTAGAATCATAAACTCTGCAGATGTCTCCAGTAAGAAGTTAGAGGATATGTGCTGTCCAAATACATTTGAATGTAGTTGAATGTTCCTCTTAGGCAGAATTTCTCAAAATGCACACAGCGGCCCTTTATCTTTGACTTCAGGCTCAGAGTAGGAAGCTCAAATGATTTTTTAATAACTCGACGTGTTCCGCATCGCAAAATTGTATAAACAGAGACTATTTACTTTTGGGATTGAATAAACATGTCAAAGATGTTTGTGACGTTTCAAACTTTATTCATATATTTTCTATCATTTCATTAAAACATTATCAACTACTAATGTCAGCTAGGATATTGTTGAATGCTACCGTTAGCAGCTGATTTATGAAATCAGTTGTCCTTTTCCTCTTTAAAATGTGTTTTTAAATCACAAATTGTCCTCCCAGTCTTATAAATCAATTTCCAACATGTATCTATCTTGAGCTTGAGCTTAGGGTTGAATTAAAAAGCAATGTGTTGTTTGTGCAAATTTGACAAGAGGAGAATTTGTGTTTATTTCCCCCAAACAGCTAGACGGTAGCTGTTTGCTTTATGAGCTTTATCATACTCTTGCTTACGTATCTTTTCATTTAGGGCAAATGCAAGATGAAACAGGAAAAAGAGAGCCTGTGCTCTTGTCTCTCAGCACATGTCTCTCACTCTCTCTCTCTTGATGTGTAACCTTGTGTAAGTGTGTGTGTCTGTGTGCGTGAGTCAGTGTGAGCTGCTGAACTAAAGCTCAGTGGCCTTACTCGGTCCACAAGCAGAAGACGTGATGTGCCCGGACCATCTGACTGGATTTACTGTGACCCAGTTAAGCTGAATTCTCGTCTGCTTCTGCTGCTGCACAGACAACCCGGCTTTGCTAAACTCCTTTCTTAATTGAAGAGACAGTGTAGTGAGAGAACACACAGCAACTTTCAAAAGGCATTTAGGTAGAAGTTTATATTCACTTGAGGTGAGCTTAGTCACTGGTTAAGTCATTCGTGACAGACTTCATCCCATTCCTCTCTGTTTAAGGAGCAGTGTGCCTTGAACTGCGATAACTACAACACGCGTTTCCAAATGAGAGACAACATTTTGAACCTCTTCATTAATTCTGCAGTAGAAAACTATTTGGAGTGATGAATTTGGAGTGATTTTGAGACATAATTACTCCGTCCAGCTAAGGTCTTCCAACCTGTCTCTGGAAACGGCAGTTTACTGTTAATAATTGGCCGTAGAGTTCTACGGCTGTAAAATTGCTGTTTGTCCAGTTATGGCAGCTTCTGCTTTCCAACAGCTCCCGTAGGCCCAAAAGTGCTGATTCCCTCTGCTTTTATAAGCGAACGTACTCTCTCTTAATCGCAAAACGGTCTCCAGATGCCTTTTTTAGTGCGAGTCAGCCCCAGTTTGATTAATGTGATCGGGGAGCGCTGAGTGCTGCCTGGCTCAGAGGTGTCAGCCGGCTCTGCTGAATAAATGAACATAACTAATTGTTTGTTTATGATTTGAAATATTAATAACGCCGAATATATGAGGCCGTCAGTTGAAATCTCCATTTGGGACAAACTGGTGTAGCTCCGTGTTACCGTTAGCCGTAAAAGCGTTGACAGCGTGGTGTCGGGTCTAAACTCATTCCATACATTAGTGGCAACATTAGCTGGACTTTGATGTCTTTATATGAGTCCCTTAAAGAATTATCTCTATTTGTAATTCAAATAGCTTATGTGATGTGTTTTTTTGGGGAAGTTTGAAGGGTAAATATTGGAAACCATTGGGGGAAACCACCAGATATGGCACTGAAGATGGTGGCTTCAGTTAATGAGGTGATGAAATATTCTCCAATAGATTACGGCACATTGCACGTCTGCTTCACTTCACTGTATGCCACTCACAGGGACGAACAAAGAGGCGCAAGTAACAGATACAGTGTCACATCCACAGGGATCATGCATGCAACTGAAAGTGGCCTTCACAATTATCATCAAGTGTGATTGCACTTAAGGATCCTCCAGTTCCAGGCCGACACATATTCCCGAGCCTTTGATTAATGGACTATTATACGGTATGTTCTGCTCTCGAGCCACTTAGAGGAAGTATCAGGGTTTCCACAGGCGATGGTATAATGAGTACAGAGACCGTACAGTGCCTGTGTTTGAGCCCTGGAAATCCCAACCGAGCTGTTTTGTTCAAATGTTGCCGTTTTGAGCTCTGCCGGGGTTCATCTGGATTTCTGTTCCATGCCTCTCGAACCCTCAGAGTTTAAAGAGGATGACGCCAAATCTAGAGACTCAAATCCCTCTTCTCCCTGGTGGTGCAAACCCGGGGCAAAGTTTTGTTTACACTGTGCTTTATCAGTGATCTTGGAAGCATTGTAAATCCTTTGCATCTCCGCTTTCATCTCCATGCGGCACCTTGATCCTCACAGCGTCATTAGCGCTGCAGCAATAATGAGAGAGAGGGGTGAAGAATTGCAACCTGCTGGTTGAGTTGCTTTTGCACAGTTACTGTGTGTTTGTCTGTGAGTGTGTGTGTGAGGAGGGGGGAGGGGCTACTCATTACAGGAACACTATATGTAAATCCAAAAGCCTCTGTTGTTGTTAATCTCAGTGAAGGAGCGCCTCAACATTTTTTTGTTCAGCGCACAGCATGCAAAATGAAATCAGATGCTGATGCTGATTATGGATGATAGTGGAGAGCAAATAGCAAGGTCTGAATTATTCTGAGGCAAGTAATCAGTTACTTCATTTGTATTTAATCGCACAGTGAGAGGACATCTTTCAGAGAAGAGCAAAACAAACCAAAGTGTTGGTTTACAGATGGAGCATAGGGTGAATACTTCCCTTTTCCACATTTTGTACAGCAGTCATTTAATGTAGGCTTTAATGAAGCCTCAAAATTATATCACCATATTTCAATGAAATTTGCGACCACAATATATATGAGGATATAGAAAAAAATACTGAAAACATGTTATCGGTGCCCGCAGCTTGCAGGTAGCAGCAGTTGCTTAAAGCCCTCCCTTTCCACCGTTTGGATTGGCATCATGTCCTTGGCCAAACATCAGTCATTTCCATCCATCGTTTGCACTTCCTGTTTTATGAAGTGCAACTTGCGAGTGCTCCAGCGATTCTACAATTCATTTAGCAGACGCTTTTGTCCAAAGCGACTTACATCAGGACACACTTTGTAAAGTATTGTGTTTTGTCTGACCTCTTGTAGCCAAACCACTAAGAAGTAGCATGCACAGTAGCTGGGCTTGTGTTGTTGTGTGTGCTGGGATATGACACTTTTTTTTCACTTCACATAACATTTTTTACAAGTATGGATGTTATGATTTGAGGCAGCGCTACTTCTGTGGACTGTTTTTTTTCCCAAGTTGTTGTCAATTATGATTTTCCTGTGATATGTTCTTAATTTAAATGTCCTCCTGCAATACAGACTGAATTTCATCACTTCATTCATGTTTCCAATCATTTTGTGCTGTTTTTAATGTCAAAAGATGTTTTTTTTTTTTTTTTGCTGTTTGAGAGAATTTTCCACCTTGTCAAAAGTAAAATCCTGGGACAAATACTTAATAGTTGTCTTGTTTGACTTAAAATCATCACATTTAATGGAGGTGTGTGTGTGTGTGTGTGTGTAAGTGTGTGTGTGTGTGTGCGTGTGCGTGTGTGTGCGTGTGTGTGCGTGCACGCGTGCGTAAATTTTTTGTGGAAAAAAAGCCATGTTTGTGAGCGGGAGAGAGTACAGCATGTTGGCAAATGTTTGCTTTGTGTCATATGAGGGTATACATTATTGTAAATCTGTGCAGGATT
Source organism: Tautogolabrus adspersus (assembly GCA_020745685.1). Lineage (NCBI taxonomy): Eukaryota > Metazoa > Chordata > Actinopteri > Labriformes > Labridae > Tautogolabrus > Tautogolabrus adspersus. The sequence continues at coordinate 11,565,142 of CM036544.1, forward strand.
AAGTGCCAAACAGAATGGGTATGGTCGATCAGCATAATCTCTCAAAATGACGGACAGCCGTCTTTTTTCCCCCCCCCCCCTCATTGTCCAATAACTTCGTCAAAGACAGAATAAAATATGAACACGACCTCTGGTGTGTATGTGAAGTTTGTTAATATGTTGTGCCTGTCAGACATCAGCTATGCTCTAATGTAATGTACAATCCTTCACTGGGACACCATTATTATGACATTGCAGATTCAGCATACATGTACAAAAGCATATTGCCGACGGAGCTTCATTGCTGCGCTGTTGCAGACAATGAGAAAAGGGCTAGTGTGACTAGATGGTAGGGACGTATCATATGTTGGTGGCTGACATTGGCAGATTTTGATTCAGAGAAACTGAAGAGTGTGTAGAAAACATCAGCTACACTTCAGATGCCACAGCAGAGCCATCTCTCCATTAGAGTTTCTAATATCTATGAAGTATGAACCAGTTTCAGAGACTGAAGTTGTGTTCTTGTGTAAATGCTATAGACTTGGCACAGTAGTGACTGGCCCTCTGTAACACTGCTGTCAGGCAGCATCGATTGTTTCGTGGTCAGATAACTAGTAAATTTGGTGCCTGATCTTTCTCTCTCTCTCTCTCTCTCTCTCTCTCTCTCTCTCTCTCTCTCTCTCTCTCTCTCTCTCTCTCTCTCTGAGCACCCTCACAGGTCTGGACCACTTCTGCTATTCTGATAGGATTTGCATCCTTTTGCTGTTGCATGTTTTTTTTTCTGTGATAGTCTGTTTCTGACTTTGCTTTGTTTGTGTATTTTCAAAACGATAGCTGTTCATGAACTGTTTCTGCATTTTGCTGCGCGTTTAATGATATACTGCACTTTTCCTTCTCTTTTGGTCTTTTTAATTACATTTGTTTTATGTTTGTCTGAATGGGAGTTGTTTTGACTGTTGCAGCATCTTTGCACTTGTGGGTCCCTTTATTATTGCATGAAAAAGTAAACTCTTTGTGTTCAGTGTGGGGTGGCTTTAATGTCCTCACAAACATCTTTTGGTCTGCTCTCATTTTATTTGCAAGTGCCATGTTACATTGCTGCATTAGCTCATATTATTTCATGTCTTATCATAATTCCAGTTGACATTACACCCTTTATTACTGCTGGCAGAATAGCCCAGCTTTTAATTTTCTAAATTAACATGTCCTTATGCTAATGAATGGGGCCTTAATAGCTCTCAGTAGACAGCATTTAGAGTGGAAGAAAGGAAAGCTGAGTGCTCCTGTTGCCCACCGACATTTCCTGTGAAAGCTTTTCTTATTAAGAACTGATGGCACGGGGTGCCGGTGGCCTAGTGGTTAGTGAGCGCGCCCCATGTATGGAGGCTGCAGTCCTTCAAGCGGGTGACCCGGGTTTCGAATCCGACGTGCGGCTCCTTTCCCGCATGTCATTCCCCGCTCTCTCTCTCTCTCTCCCTGATTTCTGAGTCTATCCACTGTCCTATCTCTAAATAAAGGCACAAAAACTAAATCTTAAAAAAAAGAAAGAACTGATGGCACCTGTAGACGTCCAAGTTGGACAAAAAGACAACAAACACATTCTCTAAGCAGCCGGAGAATTTGCAAATGAAAAGCAAACAAATATTTGTTTGTGATTCAAATGACTTATTTGAAACACGCGAACCCTAATTTGAAATATGTCGATCAATAACCTGTTACTGCTTCTTTGTGTTCTTCTTTTAAATTGTAAAAAGGTCTATAAGGAAGCAGTGCTATACAGTTAGTTTCTAGGAAAAGTCTCCCTGCAGGCTTTTAAAGCAAGCTGTCTGTGCTGCTCTGACGTATCATCAGCTATTATTCCTGATGCCTCCCATGGGGTCGTCCTCTTCCATAAACTCTTCCCCTTCACTGAGCCCCAACCTCCCATCACCAGCATGCTTGTTAAACAGAGTCACACATTAGTCCAACTCATGTTTCCTCTGAGGCCCAAAGGGCTGCCAAGCCAAAGCTCCTGCTTATCACTCAGCCTCTGTCCCCTGTGCATGCATATGTGTGTGTGTGTGTGTGTGTGTGTGTGTGTGTGTGTGTGTGTGTGTGTGTGTGTGTGTGTGTGTGTGTGTGTGTGTGTGTGTGTGTGTGTGTGTGTGTGTGTGTGTGTGTGTGTGTGTGTGTGTGTGTGTGTGTGTGTGTGTGTGTGTGTGTGTGTGTGTGTGTGTGTGTGTGTGTGTGCACATGCTGAGCTGCTTTCACACATATATACTCCTACTCTGCCCACAGATAAAACTGCTTGACGCATGTGTACATCTCCTTTATCCTAGAATCCTCCCTGAGAGTGTTTTCTTTGTTCGGTTCAAACTAGAAGATGTGGCCCAGAATGCATTATCAGAAGACGAACATATTTCCTTTTTCTACTTGAATGGAAAAATAAATTTCTTGATAAAGAGGGAATGCTGTCAAAAACATTATCAAACAGTGTGGTAACATATTACCACAACATATTCCGACTTACAGAGCACAGAGGAATTCTGTCTTTGATGCATAAATGTCCTCAGGTCAAGTTGATTTGGCAATTCAATGTATCCGTTTATCTGTTCTCTAAAAGCATCCATGTTGAGCATGTCAAAACTATTCCTTAATACAAGTAGAGACATCATCTCCAGGGTAAGCAGAGGAAACTTAAGCAAACAGGCCAAATCAAAGCATCAGTGTGAGGGATGATATCAGCAATACTTACAGACAGGATGTATCAGAGAATCAAGGTCTGCAAAGGTCAGTGCATTGGAGCGTTTCCAAAGACTGGGCATAACAAGAAAAACAAAACTAAAACGAGGAGAACAGTACAACGAAGAAGTAATGTAAAGGGAGCAGGATGAGAGTTAGTGGTTGTTGAAGACGGGGGTTTTTAGGGATTTCTTGAAGGAAGTGAGTGTGGGGGAGTCTCGAACGTTTTCTGGGAGTGAGTTCCAGAGGGTGGGAGCGGCAATGGATAAACACCAGGAGCAGGTCATTACTAATGAGACAATAAATAGAGCAAACCTCTCGTTGTTTCTATTGAATCTTTGAGTCTTCAGCCTAAGGACGTTGACTCTATGCTGTCAGTGCTTTTCCGTTTAGCAGCATTACCCTTGTATCTAGAAATAAACTCTGTTTAGAGGCTTTCTACTGCTCTTTTTAGGAATAGTCCTCTGGGTATGTTTTTAATTAAAACTTTATTGATGTGACAAATATTGCATGCATTTGCCTCCTTTGCACAAAAAAAGGTTTAGGAAGTAGAAATAGATCATGCATGCTTGTCAAAGCTAAAGAGAAATAAAAGTCAAATGAAGAACATCCTCCAACAACAACACCCCCCCCCCCCCCCCAGAAATGATGAGGGAGGACTTGTAAGACAAAAGCCTTATTCATTTCCATAAGTTAACATTCCCTTCACACTCCTGATTTATGACCTAAAACTGTTCTTCATGTTCGAGATCCTGAGAATAAGATATAGAGAATGAATTATATTTGCTTAATATGAAGCTAGCAGCAGCGTTAACTAAAAGTAGCATAAAGACGCTGGAGGGGCGCGGTCCACATTTAAGAAAAGATGGCTATCAGAAACTCTAAATGACACATATTACACACAGCTTAGTTAGCTGACTGCAGCAGTAAGCTTTCAAACCTCTGCTTAGTTTGAGTGTTTCTAAAATAGCACAAAGACTTGTGAGTGGCATCACATCCCTTATTAAACCTCCTGACAGAAAGTAAACAAGCATTTTGATTTCCTAAATGACTCTTTAACTTGTCCTGCTTCTGTACATTTAAGTCCAGTAAAGCTCTCCAAAGTCGTGACTCTTTGGAGGCTGATGTTTAATCTAATGATACTTTTGTCACCTTCATATATCATTCCATCACCCCCATTGAAATATGTTAATGTAGCACCAACTGTTATCCAGTAGATAAAAAAAAAAGTAGTACATTTACCCTTAACAGAAGTTCACTCTGAGACGCTTTCTTCATCAAATGAACCGAAAACCTTTTCCAACTCATCTCAGAAAGTTGGATGTCCTCAAACCAAAGCCTGACCTCTAAATCAGATCAGCTCTCGTCAACAAGCTCCGTCAGGCTCACCTGAGAGGCACACTGGATGGCTTCCAATAACTCTGCACCACATTTCAAAAACCCAGATGCAGAATATGTGCTTGTTAAAAAGATTTTAAAAACACACCAGATGCTCCCTGTTTAACCACAGGCATTAACCCTTCACTGGGACACGGTCCAGATTCAGTATCTTCCTCACGCACACACCTTTTCCCTGCAGTCAATTAACAAACTTTGAAGGTAAGTCGATTTTTGAAGTTAGATATCACTGCTTCTTCCAGCGCATTAAGCACAAATAACTAGTTTTCTGACACGAGAGCAAAGGAGGGGGAAATGACAGGGGTGTAAAAAACGATTTTTAAAGGGGGATTTAAACATGATAGGACTAAACTAGCCAATAGCAGAGTGCTGTGATGTCTGATAGCTCAGTAAATGACTTGTGTTTTAGCCTGGAGACACACAGCTGTGTCTTTAAATGTGCCAATAACATTGTTGAATCAATCTATAAAGTAAAAGAAGATGCTGAAGCTTGTGATTAAATAAACGCCTCAAGGATATCATTTTAGCTTTTACCTATCAATCGTGTGCAACAAAAACAGATTTGTACCCTCTTTACATTCATTTTGAACCACAGCATCAGAGCACATTGTGTCTGACTTTAATCTCAGGAGAAAAATGTCTGGTGAATCCTGATGAAGCTACGACTTTGCTCTTTAGATGCAGGTCTAATGAGAAAGCTGCAGCGTGCTGCTAGCCCGTGGCTCCTCTGTTGACGGCTCTTGGCGGATTAAAGTTGATTTCCCGTTTGGTCGGAGTCGCTCGTGTGAGGGTCCAGTGGCGGGCGAGAGTCCTATCCTTGTCACTGATACCTAGCTTACTTTTGTTTGATGCTGGGCATGTCTCTGCTGCGAGCCAGCTCATCTATCACAGTAAGTGTGAATGGCGGACGGGGACGTTGGAAGAACAGAGGGAGGCTGCAGCGACCAGCCCGCCCTCTCTGACTATATACTTAGTAATCTGTGCCAAGGCTGCTCCCTCAATGGAGAAAGGAGACCTTGTGTTCAGAGGCTCCAGATGGGCAAAAACAACACAGCACACACACGCGCACACACACACACGCACACACACACACACACACACACACACACACACACACACACACACACACACACACACACACACACACACACACACACACACACACAAACAAATTCTGATGCCAAATGAAGAGATAAATGGAAAGGCTGTGAGGGTATGTTGATGCATGCTCGCGTTTTGTGTGAGAATGATTAAAATGTGACAGGATCCACTATTTTTTAAGCCAAACAAGAAGTTGTTAAAAGAAAACTCTTGTTCTACTGTTCCACAGGGGAATTCAGCTGATTGATGTTTAGCAACAGAAAGGAATCCATGTAAAGTCGAGATCCAGCCTTACTCTGAGGTACAACGTGTTTTATAATTTATTAGCTATCATAGCATTCATCCACTTCCACCCTCAGATCCGGGCTAACCTAACTGCTAGCTAAAAGGGATTTTTCTGCTAATTGTAGCTGTCATTAACTTCTAGTTACAGCAGTCCAAACAGGAGATCCAGCTTGGTTCACTACCAGCTCAAACTATCACCCAATTTCAGTATTATTGTGTTTTAGTCCCTGATCAACCAGGAAGGGGTTATGTGATATGATTTCTCAGAATGATTTTGTTTATACCACTTACAATCTTAAGTGGAGAACTTCTATATTATGCAGAGCATTGTATCGTCCCTATCTTAGCCAGAGGTTAATGCCACTATGTGAATATAGTAAATAGAGGGTGTTTTGTTTCTCAAGGTTTAACTTTGCTCAATGCCTATCTAGTCATGAATCGTATCATATCCTGTGAAAAAAAGATCTTTAATCCATAAAAATACACTGGAATGATAAAAACATCTAATTTAATTGCACATAGTGTACAAGAAAGCTTTGAACAACATACCACACACTTGACACAAATGGATCCAGCTGACAAAAGATACAGGCCTGTCTGTGGTGGGGAAATAGTACAAAACATCAAACGGAGTCCATTAGCTGCACAGTTTATTAGCCTCATACTCTACATTGTTTGGTTGTCTGGCACTGAAAGCCTGCAGGGCAGTGAGTATCCTGCTCACGTCTTGACTTGACAATTTGAGTCTGTGGCGGAGTAGACAGGCGAACAGATCCACGTGCGGGGCCCCCGGAGGCGAGAGGCGGTTAACTCTGTAACGCAGCTCCACTAGCTGCAGCAACGCCGAGTCCTGTGATCCCTGAGTGTATGGGTAGTCTATCTGCAGAATCAGGTCCTGGATGGCCTCTGGGTCAAAGTGCACGCTGTATCCAAACAGCTGCATGCTGTTTACTTTCATGTAGCCGATGTTGCTGGATGGTTCTGTTGCCTCCAGAGGCTCGTAGTACACAGTCACGTTCTTGTTTCCTCCCGTTACTCCCACAGAGTCTCTGATACGACTCCGCAGGTAGAAATGAACAGTCTCAAAAAAGCTCTTCCATCTGTTTCCCAGAGTCAACGTCCAGTTATAGCAGTCCAAAGGGATATCCAGCTTGGTCCGCTCCCAGTCTGGGTATCCGTGCTGACCAATAGGCATGGTCCAGCTTTCTGAATGGCTGCCCCCAAAGGGATTCACAAACAGAGACATTGCCGGCTCAAGCGTGCTGTTTCTAGTGAGGCAGAACTGCAGGGCTAGTCCGAGCAGCATATGAACACGGTTAGACTTTACCCGGTTGCTCTTGAGGGTAAGCAACATTCTTTTCCTCCAGGACGGGTCAAACCAAGTGTTAACACGCACATCGTTGCTCACAAACACAGCATTCAGAGTGATGCGAGGATCACGCCGCTGTAGCAGATAGCGCAGCTCCAGATCCTGCAAGTCTCGGTCGCTCTCCAAGCCCAGGTAAGGGTCTGTTGGGTCGGGCACGGCAGGCCGGCATGCTCCCTGGGTCAGCGTGAAGCCGGGGTTACAGCTGGAGCATCGTGTGCGGTTTTCTGTGGAGCAGGAGGCACAGCGGGGACCATCGCCAACAGAGCAGGGGATTAGGGCCTGGCAGGGCGGGTGGTTGTAGGGGCAGGAGCAGCTGCGGCTCTCGTCACTGAACACACCCACCTGGTTGTTCTCACTACAGTATAAGATGGAGAGCGCATAGCTCAGCCAGAAGGGCAGAGGCCTGAGGGAAAAGGACAATTGTGTTAGATGTTTCATTTAAATACTGCTCTGTTTGTTAAAGCTGGAGTTATTCTGATACTGAAACCAACATCGGTACATGTAGTGGCCTGGATACATTTGCGAATATGCCAAATGCGTTTCTTAAATACACAAGGGGAACTTTGATATTCTATTCATCTGGACAATAGTTTATTTTTTGAACTTCTGTCCCATGTTCTTGAAGAGCACCTGATCCCTTTACATTGTTTGACCCAGTGCAGCACTCGCTTCAACCTTTTTTTCAGTTCACTATTTTATTTTCAAGTTATATTATTGGGCCTTCTTTGCCTTTATTGGACAGGACGGCTGAAGATAAGACTGGAAATGCTAGGAAGAGAGAGTGGGGAATGACACGCAGCTGAGGGCTCGGATTTGAACCCACAGCCACTGCGACGAGGACCACAGCCTCCATTCACGGGGTGCACGACATAACCGCTAGGCTATACGGCGCCACAATAGCTTATATAACTTTCCATAATAGTAAATGTATGTAGAGCACACTCCGCATCTGTTTTTCACATTATCAAAAGGGTCCAGAGCTACCTCGACGGGACTTAAATTAAACCCCAATAGAAAATACCTTTAAGCACCATTTAAGACCTGAACACAGTAAATACCACTGCAGCAGTGTTTGGGGCACATTTGAGTCACAGATGGCTTCTACATCATTTATGTTAGAAATGCTGGCTCTACACAAAACTACTTTTCAAGTGTTGTTACTGTCACATCAAATATTCAAACATCAGAATTTGGGGCATACGAGTCATCTTGATCATTAGTTGGTAGTGAACCTCAGTCAAAGCCAAAATAAGCTCCCCAAAAATTCAACAGCTTTCAGGTGAGTCATTGTGTGAGTTACAAATAATAACTGTTATTTAGCAGAGAGTGTAATGTTCAAGATATTACAATAAAAGCCATTTATGTCCAATAATATGTATAGTATTGTAATGGTACTGGTATCAAAGGGGTTCTCTGCAACTAGAAAACAAATCTGAATCTGAATCTGTATCAGGGAATAACAAGTTGTTTGGGACCATATCTATCCTGATTTTTTTATTTTGAGTCTTAGTTGTGTTTTTGTGATTATGCAGGGATGGAAATGTTTTTTGCCCAAGAAGATTAATCCTGCCTTTCATAAATAAAAAGTGTTGTTTTGATATGAGGAAACAATTTTAGCCAAACTAAGCTGGAGATAGAGAAGCCAAATCTGATCAAAATGAACATTTTAATCTATTGAAATCCCTCTGCTGTGGAGCAGATGGATGCCTATGACAGTCTCTCACACACACACACACACACACACACACACACACACACACACACACACACACACACACACACACACACACACACACACACACACACACACACACACACACACACACACACACACACACACACACACACACACACACTCTTCAGTCTTCATTTCTAAGTTTAAACTACTTAACAGCATACATTTCACGATGACATTGCTTTTAAAATTCAATTACAATTTGAAAAAACAGACTTCCTTTTTAAAATGTTCACAAAAATCTGCATCACTCTGTGACCCTGCAGTACTATTGGATCGTTCTTTATAAGTGGAAGGGGTGTGATAAAGACGTGTAATTGGATTGTGGACTGAGGAGGCCGTGGCTGCCTTTGACTCGTGAGCTGATGGATTGTGTCATTTCGTTAATTTCCCTGCCAGAAATAGCTATCAACATGGAGTGTGCATGAGAGAGGCATTAATCTGGGAGAAGTTATGACCACGGAGGTCTCTTAAAGGCTGCTGAAATCTAGTATGCAGGTGGGAGTGACTCTGAAACAGCAGCTGTAACGGAAAAAGGACAGAGATGTATTAGTGGCCTTAGCAGTTTAAACTCCTGGATGTGATTGTGTTAAAATAAATGGATTATTATATGAGGGATTTAAGATGCTGGATTGATTGTAATGCACTTTAAATCTGCAGACAGTGAAACGACTCTGTTTGGCCGAACATGATCCCGTTTGTCTCGAACAGAGAAGCAGCTCTGCCCCTGTCAGCACTTTTCACCTCACTCCACAACTCCTCCTCCTCAAGTGCCTTCTAATAACCACCGCCTCGCTCGGCTGCTTTCTCCCAGCGCCTGGCACATAAATCTTTTTCATAATTATAAGTTTTTTTGGGAGCACCTTGCATTCACAGGCTGCAGTATAAATATTCCTCCCTCTTGTCCCCGTCTCCCCTCTTACCTCGGCCTCTGCAGGACGACTTTGGGCTGTTTTCGACACCTCTTGCTGAGGCTGAAGAGCTTGTTAGCAGTGCGGCGGGCTTTGGCGAGAAGCTGCTCGCTGCTAGTCTCCAGCTGCCTGTAGCGCTGGGACAAGCTGGGGTCCATCCTCCACAAGTGTTCCACGACAGATGTGTTTACGGCGTAATGGGTTGGCAGTTTCCCAACAAAGCTCTGAAACTCTTCTGGTGGGAGGAAAAAAAACATGAATAAGTAAAAACTGCCTGTGGCTACGAGCCTCAGGGTAACAACAGGAAAAAAAATACAACAACTGTCTACTCCTCATTGTTTGTCCCAGAAAAAGCAAACAGCTCAAGAGGAGGGATAACAGCTGCTACATGCCAAAAGAGCAGGTTTTGTTAGTTTGATTTTTCCTTTTCGACTGAGGATTGTGCGTCTCAGCTGCTTGTCATATTCTGTTTCTATGCTTTATGTTAATCATCTATTTTTCCCAAACACGCAGCACTGTACACGCACCTTCAAAGCAGCAATTAGCTAGAGTGACACCGAAAGCTAAATTGCCGTACCTGCCTCCAACAATCTGAAAGTGAGGCGTTTAGCTAGCGCTAGCTGTAATCTCGTGTGTCAAACATAAAAAAAAGCAACGTTTCTCAAAAGTTCCCAGACTTTGTGAGAGCAGCAGGAAACTTTTTTGGATACATTTGCTTGCCACATCTCTGAAATATAAGTCATTTGCACGTGCACTGTAGTTTCACACATGATAGCTGTGCACTCTCTTTATATTGTGATTCAAAGAGAGTAACAGGCTTGATGTAAGATCTAAAAATCAACACAAACATGAAACACACCTCTGAGGTTTGTGTGAAAGGTGCTCTACTTTATGATCTTCTAAATATATTAGTTTATTGTTTAGTGGTACTTTAATAATATTGCAGTATAACCTTAGATTTCTTCTCTCAAAAGCTCTCCTTATTTATGCCAAACGAAACAATCTGAATTTGTATTTTATTGATCCTGCAGGGGGTAATTCATTTTTTACACTCTGTTATTGAGACGCTACACACACACAGGCTGACATACACACAGGGTTTAACAGCACTGTCTCAAAACTAAAGGCAATCAAATGTTTTCAGGCCAGCAGGGCTTTACCTTGATTTCTAGTCATTTATTTGTGGACTATTTTTAAGAGCTTAAAGCTGAGGGAAATTACAATTGACTTATTGGACTGCTGAGGTACAGTGTTCAGTATTTAAAGCTCCTCACAAACATGCAGGCCGGAGCTAGATTTTGTCTGCAGTGCTCTTAATCTGCTCGCTGTTTATCTGGACTGCCCTTCATCAGACACAGCCACAACAGACACAGACCGTTCAAATTCACACTTCGGCAAATACTGACGTTTGTACAGTCCTTTTGGTGTCTAATTAAGATGCACAAGTTACATAAGTGTCTGTAAAAAGACTGACAGAAAACACAGGAGAGAGACAGCCTGATCTCTTTTCTTTCCAGCCCCTACCTGCAGAGTGCGGCCTGTGAGCTCTATGCTGCACCGTCACTGACACACAGAACTGTCCCAACACAGCAACATGGCGAACAAAGCCAGGGTCTTTGCAGATACAGACACCTACACACACTGTGTGAAATTTAGAATATATTTGAAAAGACTGTATGTCTTCTTATTTGTAAAGCAGGTCTACATTGGAACTACTTAAACACGGCCTTCTTTTCAATGAGACTCTGCTCAGGGATTTCCCATCAACCCGTGGATCACGTACAGCCCGATCCGTAGTGGTTGGTCATGCTTGATCTGATCCACCACTATACGATACCGTACATCACGAGGATATTCTGATGAAGATATAGTGACGTATTGTTATTTTGTCCCAACCCAGTTATAGCTAGCATTGTCCTGTTCAGAGGTCAAGAAAAAAACACTTTGAAAGACCACAGATTCTGGCATTATACCAGTTTTTTTATGTTAATGATTTCATTTTTGGTTCATGGAATTATGTTCTTGATCAGTTTAACACTTCACTTTTCATATGAAGTAAGCAAACAAAGCATCACATGGTCTATATGTAGACATATTTAATGCTTTCAATTTACTCATCCAACTCTTGAAAACAAATTCCATATGCAATTTATTTATAACCTGTCAAACTTTGCTTCTCAATCCACCTCTGGTATGTGATTCTTCAAAGCTCTTTGTTGACAACAGATGGACTTCTTAAAGAGTCTGTTTTTTCCCCCACTGCAGCCCTGAGCACACAAAGAACATCTGAGCCGTCATTTGATCTGACACTTTGACTGACAGCTCTCCTGATTCCTCGTCACGCAGCTGTGCAAAGTTTGACAGCCAGGAGTGCATTTAGAACAAAGACATGTGTTCATGTTCGCCCTCATATCTGGGTTTATTACTTTTTTTTTTTATAGAAGTACAATTCTGACGGCCAGAATTCTGAGAGATTTTTAAAGGATAATGTTCCACCTGTAGGTTTTTTAAAAGGCACCGTTCAGGCTGACATTTTCAAGTCCACTTTTGGAGGTTCACATTGAATTAAAGCCCCTGACTCACCTGATTCCTCAAACTCTTGGTTGGTCAGCCTCCAGGAGTCTGTGATGCGCAGCAGGTTGTTTTGGCGAGTGTCTAAATCAGCGTGAGGACAGTTACACTGAGGATAGTCCACGCTGCACTCACACCAGCAGTCGCTGCTCCGACACACAAACCGACCCTCCGATTTACAGCCGATGTAGTCGAGAGCTGCCTGAATGAAGCGGCTCTGCAGGTAGCCCGGCAGGATGACCTGCAGCCCTGTGGAGGGAGAAAGACTTGGTGAATATAAAGCTGACGTAACAACAAAAAGAAACTATATGAAATTACACATTTCCTTTTGGTCAAAATGCAGCAGCAAGAATTTTCCATGGCCGAACACGTGACTCAATCCTGTTTTAGCACACCCGCTTGGTGTGCTAAAGCAGCAACCTTTTAACTGTTTATGAACCAAGCTGCAGCCTAAGATTCCCGAGGCATTTTTTATTTGATACACAGTCCAGGCTCAAAACTAAAGGTGACCGTGTTTCTGTGGAGCAGCCTTTCAGAAGAAATAAGGCCGCAGCATAAGATTAATTAAATCCCTTTTAAAAATCACTTTAATAAACTGGCTTTTAGTTGAATCATATTTTAGTATCCTTTACATGTTTCTTTACTATTTACTTCTTATTTAAACATGTTTTTAATCTCTTATTGTATCGTTCGTATCCAACATTTACTATGTTTTTTTTTTTAGAGGAACTTAAATACCTCATGCATAGTAGGGCTGTTTCCACCGACTAATTTCCCTGTCGATTAGTTGACTAGTCTGAATTTTAATCTGGGTTTAAACACACATTTTTTAACATGACTAAACACAGGATCACAGCATCTGAAGGCACAAAATGTCAAATTGGTTTGCCGAGTGTGGCTACGTAAGCAGTCTTGGCACCGCCAGCCTTCAGTCCTCCTTACGCATTGCTAGTTATCTTGACTAAGTTCAACTTGAAAGAACCTCCGTACTACTTTTTCTCCATTTTTCTAGATCAAAATACTCCCAAGCCGCTCTGCACTATAGGATGTAATTCGCCCAGTGTCGTGGTTTACATCCAGGTAGTAAAGCATAATTGCAGAGCTAAAGTCCTGGATGTGGAGGGTGACATATAACATTTGACTAGCATTGAGGGCCTGAATTAATACAAATATCAATCATTATTTTAACCGAATAGTAATTACGATGCTGACAAGCTGTAACAATGTTTCATAGACATCCCTAATGCACAGTGCCTTTACAGTGTTTGCTTTGTTTCTTTTATTTGAATGTGCTTTATCCCTTTGTGAATCTATTTGATAAAGAGCTATAGAAATAAGTGCTTCACAAAAAAAAGATTATAAGTATTAAAATTACTGAAGTATTTCTGAGAAGTAAGTCTGTGTGGCCAACATCTTATCTACCTCACCCCTTTCCAACAGAACACTGATTGGTAGCATTTTTCAATTCTGTACACATAAAGGTGAGAAGGTGCTAAGAGAAGGGAGGAACAATTACCCACAGTCAACGACTAAATAGTAGATATTGATGAGAACAGACTGACAGATTCTTTATTAAGGACTTATTAGGTAGGTTAAAGGGAACGATTACTTCAAAGGAACTTTTAAAACTTCTTGATTGACTGAGCCAGCTGCTGAATGGACACATCTGAGAGATCCAGCGGACACACGTTAGTTAAAAAGTACCTAAACAGTGGTCTATTCAGAAAAAGGAACATCTATAAGTCCCACAGCCTCATGTGAAACATATTGGATAAAAGGAGGAAGATTAAAGGGATTCAAATGGAAAACAATGTAGCTTAATTAACAGCAAAGTGATAAAGAAAGCTGAGGGAAATACTCTCTGATACACATGCTGCTTCTTTCTGAAATGACAAAAGACCGTCAAGAGAAACATCTTATTAACAACAATCAGCTGAATAGAAAATTAAAATAACTTCAAAAAACAGATGAATAAAGAATTGGAAAATATAGATGTTTTCCCCACCATGTTTTCTACTAGCTCGCCATTAAATACAAAGAATCCTCCAATCAGAGTCATTCAGGAGCTGATCATTCACCTTTCATTCATTCTCCCGGGCTTACTAATTATTTCTTCCTAAGTTTCAAAGTATTGTGTACGTTATTGTGAAGAGTTCCCTAACGAAACACAAGTTCAATATTGACTCAAACCCATACACATTGTACTGCAGCTTTAAAAAACACTACCACACTAATTGTGTTCAAATATTTCATGAATAAAACACATAAACGATCTGTGACCCCCTTACAATCAAATGTGTCTATAGTAATAAACATTGGGCTCTAACATGTGAGGCAGTTAACAAAGAATTGAACAAAAATACCAACAGGCTTTTTCGGTTAACTTTAGTTTTTTTTTATGGGTTTCGTTGACGTATTAAGGGAATACAACATAATGCCAGATACATCCATTAAACATAAAGAGAGGAAGAAAGTGAAGAAGAGAATGTGCTTATTTGGTTTCCTGCTAAGAGATTTAGGAAACGATTGACGTCACTACACCCCGGGGCCTAGCTTAGCTTAGCTTAGCAAAAAAGACTGAAAAAAAGGGGGGGAAACTGTTTCTCTGGCTCTGGCCTTGGGTAGTGAAATTCACAAAACAGCATGTCTAAAGCCGACTTATAAATATGTTTCATCCGTTTTTTTCACACAACTCCCCCAAAAAACGCTTTTCAGATAGAGCTTGTTATGACAAACTGAGTAATGGTAGAGACAAAGGAAATACTTATGTCACCAGTATGACTTGGGAGGGGGGGAGCTACCTTGTAGATGGACCTTGTTTTCTGGACTGTGAACTAGTACTGAGCTGACTGTGTCCAGATTGTCGTAGTTGCTGCATCCAAGCGGCCCGGTTCTGGTTTCTGTCACCTGTAAGGATAAGAGGAGAATGAGTTTTTTTTTCCATCTCATTATGCTTAAAAAGAGAAAAAGAAAGCAGGTAATCTTAGATAAGACAGAGGAGTCTGTTATCAGGCACATCACTTCAACATTACTCATTTTACTTCCATATATTGAAAAGTGAAGGTCAGAAGAATATGTAAAGGTTTTCTTATGTGCTTCAAATGACTTATGAATGTAATGAGTCACAGTGAAGTCATTTTAAAAAGGAAAGCTTCCCTCATCAGACGGAATAATCTGTTCTGTTCTGAGGGAAGAAATCAACAACTCACCGACCAGAACACTTTGAACCGCTTCTAGGCTTACATCATTTAGAGCAGCTACTAATCCTTGTGGTCAAATTCTACATTCTGACGCACAGAAAAAAATAACTTATAACGTGTAAAAATATTCATGCTCCAAAATTATTCTCTTTGTTACTAAATACCTAAAAAAAATGTGTTATAATAATAAATGGACACATATCGCAGGTGCTGTTTTACATCCTTCATGAAATGTAGTTTTCATCTCTCTCTGCTGCTCTGATCCTCAATCTGCGTCACTAGCACACACGCACGCACGCACACACGCACACACGCACACACGCACACACACACACACACACACACACACACACACACACACACACACAAACACGGTGACAGACACACACACACAAACACACACACACACTGCAAAGTGGCGAATGAATGGAAGTCGGCCTGGCTGGAAATTAATGGAATGATCTGTCCAATCCATCAGGCTGATTCATAACCAGAGGAACACGTCCTCAGTGTGGTGGGGGGCACCTGTCTTCATCAGTGGCTACTCACTTTAGCATCCACGTTTGCCCCCTCGGGCTGATTAATGCACACACTCTAATAGCCACTTCAGATGATAAAACGGATGATTGGTGTTTTATAGTACAGGACGCACGACTGCTCCCCCTTTCTGCTCCTCCACTCTCCTCTTTAAAGCAACCAGGGAGGTAATCTCTTTGAAACCTCCGATCTGTTTCCTGCTGCTTTAAATACTCAGTAAATAAGTCTGTTATCGGTGGTTACCAAAGACACGTTTGACCAACTCACCATTAATGCAAGACAAGTTTGTTTATCAGAGTCTAATATAAACGTAATCATCCTCATTTATGAGAGGATACACATTTTCCTCTGGCAATAAATTGCTAAATCTACAGTGAGACAGATCTGACAGTCTTCCTGCAGCCTCGAGCTAACAGGTGAGTATGCTGGGTGTCAGGCCAAATCTGCAAATAGGCATTTGTTCTTAATCCTAGCTGATGAAATAAGTCAGGGGAAGAAATTCCCTGAGCTGGATTTAAAGGAGTTAGTGCATGTTATCTTCAAGTGTTGAAATTTGCAGAACATGCATTAAGAAAACTAACTCAGGCATTGAACTGAAGTATAATGTATAAAGTAGGGATGATAACAATGAATCGACTATCGATTAATTGGTCGTTAAGAATTTGCTCGACCTAGAAAAATTTACTCGATTTACTGATTTGAAATATCAAGAACGTGTCTCATTTCAACCTCCTTTTATCAGTGCAATGGTGTATTTACATAGTGTTGCAACAATGCTGGACCCTCTACACAAACATCTGAGTTTTTTAACAAACGCACAGAGACTGGATGCAAAATTAATTTGGAGTCAGATCAGTCTCAATATTCATGAATGCACACAGAAGGATTCACAAATGTATTTCAATGCACACACAAATAGGTATCATTCTATATAAATGTAAAAAAAATTCACAAATAAAAAAACAAGATTCACAAACGTATTTCCGATTCACACACAAATAAGTATCAGTCTATATAAATGTAAAAAAAATCCACAAATATATGATCCATGTGGATCTTGTTACATTTATACACAAACTTTTTTTTTACATTTATATAGACTGATACTTATTTGTGTGTGAATCGGAAATACGTTTGTGAATACTTCTGTGTGCATTCATGAATATTGAGACTGATCTGACTCCATAAATCAAAGCTGGTTGAGTTGGGAGAAGCGGTGCAGGTGGCCATCCTGAACCCACAGGCTAACGGTGCTGGGCACGACAGAGACACACCGTTTGCGCCGGGAGCTGCAGCCGTGCATCAGCTCTCAGCAATGGCTTTTCTTTTGGGGGAGCAGTACGCAACAGTTCCTGCCGCTAAACGCATAGATACGGAGGTGGATAACATTTACGTTTAAGAAAACACTAAACACACAGAGCAACAGCGGTTACAAGAGGGATGTACGGACAGTGGACCTTATCGCTCCCTCTCTCTCTGCTGATGTGATTCTGCACTCTTGGGGCCTGATTTACTAAGATTCCAATTAAAGAGTACAAAATTGCGTGTTCACTCCAAAAAATTGCGCGTTTGGCTTGTGGGCGTTTTGCGGGTGATCTACTAAGAAACTTTGCGTGAATGATAACGGGTGCAAACCTTGAGGAGGCGGTAGTATTTAAGTCAGGCTTTTGCGTGTTCTACTGGGTTACGTCACGGAGAGTTTGGACGGAAAGCAGAATGAATGCAAGCGCAAACTAGGTATTAGTGGGAGAGGCAAATGAACGTAGCCTACAGTATTTTCGAGTTATAGCAGATAAATCTGAATATAACAAAAATAACATTTGGCTTATAAGAAAACCTCGGCATTAAACAGGGCCTCTCTTTTCTTCCCTCGATCCTTTGAATGAATTGTCATACATTGCGCAGGAGGTGCGAGCTGTGATCTATGTGGCACCGGCGCTCAGGCGCGCTCCTCGGGCCATTGTTGCGCACCAGACTGCTGGCCAGCGCTGTGTCTGATCGGACATAGTTGCCCTGGCAAGAGGTATCGAAGACGGGGGTACAAGCAGTGGTGAGGTCCCCCAATCCAAGTGCCTACAGCTTGGCAGCAGGGGGCTGTAGAGGTTGGAGACGAGCGCGATAGGGAGAGGAGCACACCGGAGGAGACAAGCTGGAGAGACGCGCAACCCGAGAAAAAGGAAATGCCCAGTTTAAAATGTAATGTTGCAGAAAAGAGAGAAATAGGAAGACATAAATGTCAATGTGTAAATTCTTTAGGATACAGAGGCTGTGAATGTTCAGTTATATTAGTTTAATCATGGTGTTTCTCTTTATTAACTATTATTGAATCGAAATAAAAAAATAATTCATGTCATTTATTTTTATGTCAATCGAAAACATGTTAACATGTTGGGAGAAAAACGTGATCTTTATACGTTCTTTTATTGAGCTTATGTCTCATCCTAACTGCTGCCTGTTGTGCGTAACACTGGGCTCCTGGATTAGCACCTTCCTTTCAAAGGTGTTAAATTTAGACACCGTCACAATCACCGCAATTTTTGCCTGGCTTGGTAAATCGCAATGCGTGTACTAACTTAACTTATTTGAATTTTCTCCTCCCAGTATTTTGCACGCTACGACAGAAACGCCCCGTATTACATATTCATTAAGGCAAACGTACTAAATGGACAATGCGTGTTGTTTTGCTCATATGAAAGACGCAATCCTCACTGCGTGTCGTTAGTAGATCAGATAGCACATTTTTTGCTGGTGGTATCAAGTTTGCACACGTTTTAAGACACGCAAACCTTTAGTAAATCAGGCCCTTGGTTTGCTCATATGTTTCGCTGCGTCTTCTCTCTCCGCAGGAGGCGAGAGGGAATTTTTATTAAAAACCTGATTCATGCTTCTTGCGGTGGGCATGGTGCGGACGGCGTGCACGGTCCCTGCGACCGTCAAGTCGTTTCATACTGACTGCGGTCAGAGCGGCCCTAAGAACGGAACTCAGTGGTCCTGCTGAGCCGTGAGGCCCTCGCGTGTGTCTGCACTCTCTCCCCCGCTCTCTCTTGAGCACGCAGCAATTTTAAGATAACAGGTCGGAAATATAGGCCACTTAGGCGGCCCAGGTATCGTCTATGTGTGGGAAACACTGCATTTATTTAACAAGCCGGACCCCGCCGCCGCGAGTTCTAAAAGTGTAATTTGGTAGCCTATTCAGTTCATTTTATATTTGATTTGATATGTCATCATAGGCCAAAACGTAATGTTTTACGCATGCAATGTTGTCAGAGAATGTGTTGCTGTGGGAAAAAAAGACAGCTACAGTTATTATGTGGCTGCATAGCGAGGATTTTTTTTGAGCGCGTGCGCTATTCAATTAAAGTTATATAGTTGGCCTTAACATTTTAAATATGAGGGCAGACATATCAATGTTTCATTAGGCAATTCTGTTAGAAATGATGTTGCTGAGCAAATAAAGCTTTGATTGAGGAAGAAAAAAGTGCATTTGGTATTGTTTGTTTAAGCAAAACGTTTATGTTTTTAAACAACGAGTAATCGAGTGATTGATCGTTAATTTTACCAATCGTCGAGTAAGTCAAATGATTAGAATTTGCAACCCTAGTATAAAGTCATTTATTTTATGCATATGTACTTGATACATGTAGAAACATAAAAAGAAGAAGAAGAAGAAATTACATTTAGAAGTAATGTTAACTCAATATGTTTGTACATTTGGAGAAAGTTCCTTTGAGAGCAGATTGGAGAGATGTTTTTCATACAATCAAGAAAAAACGTGTCCACAGAAGGAATCTACTCGCCATGATAACTTTTCTTTGGTTACTTTGTTGTTCTTCAAATGTTTAAAATTCCTCAATTCTGTGGAACCTGAACATTTTGGACGTTATGCTTGAACTTTTTTTTACACTAGATGTAATGTAATGTTGTATGTCAACATAATGACATAAAAAAATGGAAAACCTTCACTTTAACTTGAAAATAGTAAATCATGAATAAGTCTTTCATGTGCTTTCAGTGACGGAAGAACCCCCCAAAAAGCGGTTCAACACGATGCTTCATGTCTTAGTGTTTCCATGTGGTAATGCTAGAGGCCAATAAACCAGAATCCATGCAGCAACACATTTAGCTGCTGCTGTATTTACATCTGGACTTCAACATACCCGTATGGCGGTGGATGCGATCTGCAGGTGGTGTAGCCGTCTCAGGGTGCTCTCTCTGTCGGTGAAGTAGGAAGCAGCCAGTTGGTGGAGAGCCTCCAGGGTCACCGTTCCCGTACTGTTTGAGTTCCTTGTGCTGCTATGCCCGGCCTCGACTCCAGAGGACGAGGACTCTTGGCTGAGCTTCCTCTTGTCCACAAATATTGTCAAAGACTCCTCCCCTGGTGACAGACAGGCAGAGGAAACGAGAGCTTCATTAGCCCTGACTCAGCCGAGCTAATCACCTTTCATTAGTATCTTTTTAGATGGAAGAGAAAAGCGCAGCTGTGTTTAAGTGCTGTAGAGGAACTGATGGCTTGGATGATTGGAGGAAAAGGCACAGACAAGGTCTATTAAACTCTCCAGAGAGCTCACTCAAGATCATTGATCAAGGTCCCCTAATTTTTTGTTGTTCATCTAAATTACATTGAGCTAAAATCACATTAAAAACAAAGCACATCCCAGGTCATGGCTGCTTATCTGGGAGACAAATACTTAATACACTAGGAGTCATCTCTGTCAATTATGTCAGGATAGCCAGGAAATACTAATTTTTAAAACACACTCTTTAAACCTTTGAGACAAAATTCAACATTTTATCCAGAGTTACCAAATCTCTTGATCTTCTCATCTCTGTCTCGCCTCTGTATAGTCCTGGTCAGTCCCATCACCAGTATTACATTCTGCCAGGACAGGTACTTTCATCAACGGTTTAAACACACGTTTGGTTGTAGTGCACACACGAGGCAACAGCGATTGCTCAACCCAGCAGCCATAGTGGGCATCGACAAGAAAACTCATGAAATTAATCCACAGACTTCAAGACGATTGAAGCAGAAAGTGCTAAGTCATCTCCAGGTTTTGTGACTTATTCCTGCAGCACTCTATTAGCTTCTCCTGTGTAAAGCTAGCAGAGTGAATGAATTCTTTAAGATTTAAAAGTAATAACAAGAAAAAGGGCTTTTCGCCTAACTTTGTTTATCTTTTGGCTTTTATAAACATAAAGCTTGTATTAGAATCCACCTTGAACATTTTCAGCCAACAGATAGCATTTTGCCATGTAGCCACTTGCTTACATTAGCTGTGGTTTGATGCTAGCCAATGGGCTTCCAAATGGAACTTTCTACAAAGTTAAGTCTCTTCTTCTTCTTCTTCTACGCACTTGACTGTCTATATTGCAGTTCCTCTTAACTTTTTTATATTTCTGTCCTATAAGTTGTTTCCTGTTGTTTACCTCTCTGTTTTCTTTGTAAAATAAAACCATGTGTCTTATACTAACCCAGTGGCAGCAGTTACAGGCATTCAATCCATCATTCTATACTACTTATACAATACTGGATTGCAGGGGGCTAAAGTCGACCCTAGCTGTCATTGGGCGGGGGCACTATGGACAGGTCGCTAGTCAATCACAGGGCTGACATAAAGAGACAAACAACCATTCACACACTCACGCCTAACAAGCGTGTCTGTGGACTGTGGGAAGAAGAGAGAACCCAAGTATGCACTGGGACAACATGCACACATCACAGAAAGGCCTTGTCCAGCTGAGGATTCGAACCAGGAACCTTTTAGTGTCCGCTCACTAGAATAACAAAAAGATAACCAATCTTCTTGCTGATAGCCTTTTTTGCTTCTGTTGGGCAGATTGAGGCATCAGTTTTAATTTCAGTCCTTTTCAAAACCAGCTAAAAATCCCCACAGCTTTTACCATTCAGCTACTTCTAGCTGCCAGGTAATATAAGCTTAAATAAGTCTGACCCATAATTCACCTCATGTCTCACAGTAGCCTATAGCTAATCCCATATCTTCTTTTAACTTGAAATATAAAACTGACATGTCTGATTAATAAATGTATTACAAGCTGAAACTCACCAGTATGACATTATAACAGCATTTAAGCTTCCCACTCTGAGCATGATGTCAGAGAAAAATGTCCTCTTTGTAAAGTAAACATTGACAATAACAGGATGAATTATTGACGTTAAATCTGAAACTTTAAAACTCTTTAACTACTTCTGTACAGTGCTTCTACTGCGATAGTTATTCATCCCACCTTTAACTGTCAATGTGTGCCCAGTGTAACACTTCCACATTCAGCTGTGGGTTATTAGATGTGCAGGTAAAATAGAAAGTGTTGTGTCAACTCTCAACACAACATGAAGTAAGAAACCAGTCATAAATAAGCCAAATGCATTGTGAAGTAGTGAGTGTGTTTACAGTGCAGTAGGTGCTCTTCAGCAAACCCTAACAGAATTAAATCATCCCGAACTCTAATAGCATGTGAATGCCATTTTGTCAATACACAACTCACTGGCTCTTATCCCAAACTTCTTCTTGCCTTAAGCACTTAGAGACTGTCACTTCAAATATGGAGACATCTGTAGCTGTGACAGCTCCTCTGTACTGTATTGAGGAGAAGGACTTACAGTTAATACACAAGTAAACAGTAATGCCAACTCTCACACAGCTTCCAGTGCAACAAGAACCAAAACCTGAAATCTGTTGTTGATAAAAATGTTTTTGCTTGTTTCCCTAAAGATGTTATTTAGTTCCATCAGCAAAACTGTTGTTGTGAAAGTGCAGTATTGATCTTATTAACCCAAAACTTTACATTTTGCCAAAGACAACTACTTCAACTTCAATCCTCAAGTCATTCTCTTTCAGTGTATTTCCTCTGCCCAATAGTCTTCTCAGCAGAATTACAGAAAAACTACTGCAGTGTTTCCCACACATAGACGATACCTGGACGGGACGCCCAAGTTAATATATGGCCGCCCAAGTATATTTCTGACCTGTTTTTATTTAATTTTTCATTCATTCATAAAATTGCTGCGTGCGTGTGTGAGAGAGTGAGAGAGAGAGAGAGAGAGAGAGTGAGAGAGAGAGAGAGAGTGAGAGAGAGTGAGAGAGAGAGAGAGAGAGAGTGAGAGAGAGTGAGAGAGAGTGAGAGAGAGAGAGTGAGAGAGAGTGCGAGCGAGGACCTCACGGCTCCGTGCAACATATTAACTCTCGTTTAAAGAAAAATTCCCTCTCGACTCCTGCAAAGAGATAAGACACTGAAAAACCAAGAGAGCAGTATCACATCAGCTTCAGAGAAGATAGAGAGAGAAGATCCACTGATCCGTACACCTCTCTTATAGATGCACCTTGCTCCAATCAAAACTGAAGCTTCTCATGGCTTCGTTCTTAAAAATGTTAATGTACAGCTGCTTGCTGCTGATGCTGTGCTGAACTCTGATAAATAACAGAATATCGAGTGGAACTTTTCAAAAGGCGAGGCGTACTCCAGTTTGTGTCTGTGCGTGGATACAGGGAGCAGAATAAAGGTGTTTGTTGCAAACACTAAATCAATTTAGAGGGGGAAACACAACTGATATAAATACAAGCCTAATATTAAAATATAGCCTACGATAAGAGTGAGAAAAAAATATAAAGTATGTCGAACTAAAGACACATTAGTTTTGTAAATACATCAACTTATACATCAAGGTTGCACATTTGCAGATTTGAGTGTTGCAGACTGAAATGTTGGCTTTGGCAGAAATCTAAACTCTCTGAGTGCACTTCTTTTTTTTTATGGCTAAGTATCCCCTACAAGATAACAATATACAGTATATTTAGTTCTACAAACAAATGTATTGTAGTTTGATTAGGGTTAGACGCCCAATCGGTGTAGTCATGGTAAGAGACATATCATGGTCACATTGAAAAGAACAATGTCCAATGTTGGTTAAGAGAGTTTGTTTTGTTTCCTGTTCTTAGAAACGTTGAATTATTAGGTTAAAGGTTGATCATGCCATTGGAGATAGTTAAAAAGTCACACTTATCGTACGCCCCTCTTGACAGACGGATATTGTTTGTTAGGATCTTTAAAAATCAGTGACATTCACATGTAATAAAGAATATGATGATACATGCTTCATTGAGGTTTCCATCCACCTCCCCCTGGTCTCTATGAAGCTATGTGACTTTCTGAGGAAAGTCATTGAGAATCAGCTGTCATATTTGTCATGGCTGCTAGAGATCCTTGTCAGATAGAGTTAAACCAAGATCATACATCAAAATGTTCTGTGAACAGACATCTGCTTCAGTTGGATCACAATTTGACGCCTACATCTTCAGCAGTGTGTGAATGTCTTTAACAGCAGGAGATCAAGAAATCTTCAAGGTGACACGAAAGAGTTAGACCGTCATTCAAAAAGAAATCAACGTAATATTAGAGTTTGCTGAATCCACTGTAGAGGACTGTATCCTCGTCTTTACTACGATGGCTAACAGAACACTGATAACAATGGTTAAACTGCAAAGAAGCTTATTCCTCAGCTCTGGAATAGAAATATTGCCATATGTTTACCGTCAATTATTGGCTAACTTAACCGTTTCTGTTGGCACACCAAACCTCAAAGTAAACCTGAATTGTAAGGTATATTGCCAATCGTGTTTTCAACTGAATAAACATTTGGAAATATCTTCAAATCTGTAATTTTCTTACAGGAAACACTTTCAAACCGACACTTTCACTCATTAATGATTCTTTGTTTATTTGTTTTTAAGAAAGAAAAGATAAAATAAGCCAATTTCATTCAACTCATAGTGTAGTTAAGAAGAGACAAAGCTTCATTTATGAACCACGCCACAGTGTGCCAAACAAAGCTATTAAAACTGTCTTTCTCTGCCTACTCCAATTAGTTTTTTGTACACCAAACTAGAACAAAATGGTGTTTTCTGTGAGCCAGAGAACACTGATCCAGAAAATAATTATTACATGCTTTGTTGTTCGTAAAGCAACAGACGGTAAAATTAATGTCCCATGTGCCGTAAAGAAAAAAAACTCATTTTAGAAGCAATGTGAATAATGCTAGCTTTGAAGCTCTGCGTACTCTACTGTACCTCCAAGAGTGGCCGAGAGGAGGAAGTGGGTGCCATATTTCTTGATTAGACTCTCGGTGATCATCTGGAGGGTTGGACGCCTCCCCAGCTGCCGGATGGTGTGCATGAAGTCGGGGTCGAGGGGCAGAGCGAGGCCTCCGCTGCCACCAAGATTGTCCCTCTTCTCCACCGCCAGGCTGTTGACCTTCCATCGACCAAACTCCCTGGAAACACAACAACACACAACAACAACAGAGTTTTGCTCTCTTGGTTTAGTTGTTGGTGTAAAGGCCCCTGGCAGCTGTTTGACAAGCTGTGTTGAAAGCTAATGTGTGGTACATACATCAAGGGGAGAATTCTGCAGTGGGCTAAGATGCAAACATACATCACAAATGATGAAGATTTAATGTTGTATTCTCGCAACAGCTGGAATAATTAGCCTCTAGTGTATAGGAAAACCACGTGAAACCACCTTCATATATTTTTTACACAGCGAGTACAACCTTAGTTAAAGTTAATCAGGTTGCTTTAGGTAATTTCTCCATTGATAGATCTTGAATTGAATTTTCCCCCTGGTTCAAAAGGGCAGTGATGTGTTCATTTGAATTGATTGAGACTGGACTTTATTCAACCCTGAAAATGATACAGTCTTAAAGTGGATTTTGTTTCAGTAAAAGAAGCCATCTTGCAGTCTGGATCTCTTTCTCTTTGTCAGTAATTTCACTTGACCTTGGTTTTATTCTACTACCTCTTGGCACAAAGGCTCCACATTTCAACCATTTATTCCGCACTTTTACCTTTCCTATTCGTACGCTCGCTTAATTTGTTTTGAAGCAATATACATCAAGGGCAGCCGCTGGAAATATAGACTTTTAAACTGCTTTTAGTACCAAATGTTAGGAAAAGAACAGTGACCTTTTTCTTAAAGGTGTGTAATATCAGTGTCATGCCCTATTATGTTTTCTGGAATGACAATAGGCTATCATTTTTCTCTGATGTCACGATAGGATCGGAAAGCTTAAACGCTGTTATTAAGTTGTAATGCATTAAAGGTTGGAAGTTGTATGAACTTAAAGAAACTGACTTAAAGTTATCATTTCAGTGCTTCATAATTTATCAGCAATTGAAACAGGGGTGACCCCACATTGTCGAATCTTTGACAATTCGTTTGAAAGAGCCTCAGTAGACAATCTCACAGTCAAGCACAGCTTATGAGACAAGAGTCATTGGATCCTAGCGACTGTATATGGGTGGGCTCAGTGTCTAATTTTTCAGTGATTTTGCTTTCTCCAAATAAATCATGACTCACAGCCTATCTTGGTATAAATACTTATGTCATAGTACACTTACTATTATAATGCAATTCTGAAAATATCTCGTACTTTGAATTAATCTCCTAGTGTGTGTCTGAATAAGTCAACCCAAGCATCATGTCCGTGTGTTCAGAATTTCATTAGCTACAAGAATCATCAATCATTGGCACAGTAACGTGCAATTGACCAGAGCAGAACAGGGGCAGGCGCCTCCTTTGAACTCAGGCTCTCATTGGCTATTATAGGCTAAGAACAGTGAATGTAAATTTGAAGCAATCCATGGATCTTTATAGATGTAATGTGTATGGATTTCATCTTTCACTGGATTTGTATCGTGGGGACCCTTGCTGATGCAGTAAGTAAATATTTGACTGGTAAGTTAAAAGACAGTGAAAATGGTTGTATCTTTGTCAGTGGTCTGACAGATGCGTAGCTTGTGGCTGCTGTGGCGGTTGAACCATTAACATTAATCAAATAACAGCCATCAGCTAGCAAGCTTATTAGCTTAGCATTTTTTTGGGTTTGTGTATGGATTTAACAAACAACATAAAGCATTGCAAAAAGTGAGCGGTATGGATGCTGGTAAGCAGATTATGTTACGCTTGGTAACAATCTAACTGTCCTACATTAACAGTTCTACTCCAAAATAAAATAAGCATGATTTCCAGTTTCTTTTTTTAAAGGTGACTGCTCTTTCAGAAGAAGTCAATAGGTGTTCAGGTGTTCTTAAAGGGATATTCACCCGTTGAGAAATGAATCTGTATTGACATTGGGTCATAAATGTAGTAGAAATGTGAAATAAATGTTGAAGTTGGTGCCTTCTTGACCGAGAAAAGGCAGAAAATGTCTTTTTGGTTCATGTGGTTGAAAGACAAAAACTCCCAGAATGGACAGCACTGCAGGCCACTCCGACTGACCCTACATTGCTCTATTTACAGTCTACAACACGTACGGCCGTTTCCTCTACTTATTCCGAGATTTCAGAAGGAATTGGCAACTTAGAAATTCCTGGCAGCAAACAGACTCTATGTCTGTGTCCATAGGCAAACAGTGAGAGCACCGACACCACCAGTCCTCCCCAGCTCGAGCCGGCCAGGACTCCTCGTCTTCACCGCCGGCAACAGACAGGTCTTGTGTCGCAGCAGCCGAGGCACAAGACCTGCCTGTCGACAGCAGCCGCCTCCCGTTCCTCCATCAGCCTAAAATGCTCGTCGCTATATTGCGGCTCGTAGGGAGAGCCACGAACATTCGATTTTAACACAAGACCTTCAAAATCCCCTTCATCCATATAAGTTTGACGTTGAAACATACTTTTTTTTGCGATTGTCTGTTCTTCTCAGCTTTCTCCACAGAGCCTGTTAGCATAGCTTCCTAGCAAGATGGCGGACGTTGAATTTCGATTCTGGCAGTGAGGTCTCGCCCACTGATCTGTAACAGGTCTGTAGCTTCAGTGGGTCAAAAACATGAGGAACTAGCGATGTAGTTTCACCCCTGCTAACCACAGCAGCCTCAGATGACGCAAAATGACGATTTTGCGTCATCGGAGGCTCCTTTTCAGAAAAGAAATAAGGAGCTTTCCCGTCTCAGGGGAAAATGAGGGCGGGATGCACGACCATTCAAAAATACTACCAGGTTTCTAATTATACAAAGCTTAATGCAAATGGGTGAAGTATCCCTTTAAGTGTTTGGAAACATTAATTTTGCTGTCCTAGCTAGAAGGTTAATGGTTTTTGAGGTAGTCCATATTGTAAAAATCTGCATCAACATTATGATAAATTGTAAGTTTATTTCCTTTTTGGACAAGTTGTTGCATAATTTAATTTAATTTACATGCTCTTTTTGCAATATTTCCAGTAATCTCTGTTGCTGTGCTTGCTGCTGTCTTAACAAACCTGTAAAAGCTTTCAAAAACAAACTCCTGCACAGGTTAAACAGAGCTCATTGAAATGCATTGCAGTTCCTCCAAACAGCTTTCTAACAGAAAGGTGTAAACCCAGAATATTCCCACATCATCTTCAGCTGCCATCGTTTGTTATCTTTTTGCCTTTTGGACAAACTTCTCGCTGAACTCCAGCTTTCCACAAACCAGCAGGGAGATATCGCTGCCACTCTCTCTCTTCACAGCTTCAGTTAATGTGTACCTCTCCCACAGCGCTGCCTGCTGCTCTGTGCACCTCCCTCTCCATCTCTCAGGCAATCAAATCACTGCCATCAGAAAAATGATCGGCAGAGAAATAATTGGGGGACTGGGACAGTGTGGAGTGTGTCATTACAGCCAATCATCATAACGAGGGGACAGAGTGAGAGTCCGTCCCTGGTGGACAGATGGGACGGTGTGGATCCAGCCCAGGGTTTAGCCGACAGCTATTCCATCAGCATGCACACATGGCAAACAGAGGCGAGTTTACTGCAGAGAAATACATATCGACACATGACGATATCTTACTATTTGCACTATAAGAAATCAATAGTGATGAAACAACTCCATGGAGGGAGAGAAACTATAAAAGGAACTACACAGACAGTAGCATAATCACATGCTGCTGAATGACAGTCACTGATGGTGGTGTTATAGCTATAAGAGAAGTCAGAGAAATAGAGGAACAGTTCAGGCCCTTAGGATATTTAAGAGCTCATGGAAAAATATCTCTGCGCCTCTGTGGGGGCTGTTTAAAATGAAGTCATGACATATTTCCAAGAATAAAGGCCTTTCGTTTCCTACATTTTTTTCTTTTCCTGATATAATCTCTGCATTAAATGATTGCAAAACAGGCGAATACATACTGAGATTTTTTTTTCAAATGGAATTTTCTGTCAATTTTCATCTAAATACTTAGTTTTTTTTAACTGTGGGTGGGTCCCATTTGGAGTCACCCTCGATCTACAATCCTTTAAACTGCCTTTGGGTGAGAAAATGTGAGCAGTCAGCTTACAGGTTGCAGGATCGACTGCCTTAGGGTGAAAGACCCAGGAGTGGTGAGATGTCAGCTAGCTAATACAGCTGGCAGCCACACGAGACAGTCCAACCTGTCCGCTCCTTTGTCACTTTCAGTGATTTTCACTGATTGTGGAAGAGGTTTGGGAAGCATGTAGTCAGACAGCTACTAGGATAGCAGGTGCACTGAAAAAATCCATGTGTGACCAAGAGATAAACACCACAGCCTGAGATTCCTGAGAGCAGACATTGGAGCCATTGAGAATACACCTGCAGATGCAAGACCTGGGACTTTGAGAGAGGAAATGCAGTCTTTGGACTGTGCATTGATAATTGACCTATATGAGGAAACATGCACCTATACACACACAAAGAAAAAATATAGAAATGCAGATACATTTCTAAAATATCAACAGACATCTACTTTTGACAAAATCAAGGGTGGTTCCAGGGGTTGGTCTTAGGTGGTAGAGCCACTGCTGAAATCTGATTGACCACACTACTGTAGGTGCCACCCCCAAAAACATCAATCTTTTAATCTGCAGCTTTAACATGTATTTGTGAGAAATTAAATAACATTTCTGGCCAGAGGCTGGAAATTCAAACTAGCTTATTTAGATGTGTTACAAAAGGTTTCAAGAAGCTCAGGGACACTTCAGAAAGTCATTGAAAGGATGAGCCTTTCAACACACTGATTAGATAACGTCTGTTGCAGGGGTAATTTAAAACACAATTATTTTAAACCTTGGATCAAAAATCAAAGAAAGGAATAAGCCTATCTGCTTTTAACCTGACTGATCAGTACTCAGCCTGACAGACAGAGCAAAGGACAAGATCTGCATCACACTAATTCTTCACATTTGCTCATCAGCTTGCAGCTAATTCACTGCAGGTGTGATACCTGTGAGAGCAATCCTGCTGAGAGTGAGCAGGATTTCACTGTAAACACTACAGCAGATGCTTTTTCTGATTAGATCCTCTCTGGCTCAAAGTGCTCATCACTAAAATCAACAAGACGTGCATGTTGGGGGAAATGAAAACCTACAGATACTGAAACTCCAATTCAAACTTACAATAGGGCCTACACTTAAAAAAAACAAATATACATGGGACATAGCTCTGCCTCTATCTCACCTGTAGATCTTGTATCTGGTGCTAAAGCCCTGCTGGTATCTCTCCGCAGCCTCCGTGAACTCCAAGGACTGCTGAAAGGGTCCTTTATCGGACAGCAGCCAACCCAGTGATCCGGGTGTACCGTCGCCCTCTCCGGCCGCGGCGAAGGCGGATGCTGCGGGCCATGAGGTCCAAAAGGAGCAGCAGATCAAGAGGCGAAGAGCCGCCCCCTCCCATAGCAGAGACAGCCGCTTATGACTGATCCTCTGACAGCTCATGCTTCACCCAGCGACACCTCATTCTCTCCGGACTGGAAGGAGAAAAATTCTGCTAATATTAGGCTATTCACAATTTTTTGGAGAAGAAAAGTAGTGCGTCGCTTTTTGGAGAGTTAAATGTTAAAATTACCCTGACAACCCATTTTTCGAGAATTAATTAGCACTAAAGCATGAACGTTAAAGATGGAGCACGAAAACAATGCTTTAGCTATTAAAAAAAGGCAGGTAGCCTACCTGATTCTCCTATATTGAACTATTTCGATCTTGCAAGTGCTGTGAGTTAATCCACTCCAGTTCAGTGACCCGGTCAAATTCATTAATTCGCAATGACTCCTCCGTTTAAAGCGCAATTTCAACTTGATTTGTACTCTCTAACAACTTTTATTTCGGGGCTCGGTTCCTCTGCAGCCTCCCTGCTCCTTCTGTCCGCTCCTCCTCGGCGGGAAGTTGCAGCAGCGGAGGCACGCGCGCAGAGGAGTTCATTCTGAGGATGTCCGCGCGCTCAGAAATATTTCCACAGATCAAATACAAAATGTTGATTCCTGCAGCATCAGCGGCATCCTTTTATAGCCCCGTGTGGTCCCAAAAGTTGCTCTTCTTCTTGGCACGTTTTTCTTTTCCCCTAATAAATGTCGCGTGTGAGCGGTTATTTCCCTCCGCTGCAGTGAGAGCTGGTGGATGAATGAGCGCGTGCTTCTACACAGAGAGCTTTTCTTCTCGTTTTTTCACCAGTGAGATAGCAAGATGGGCGAGCAAGTGCATCCTGATGAGGGTTATAAACACAGTCAGGATGTATTCTACTTTTGAAGACAGCAGGAAGATGATGATGAGGAGGGTGATGCTGAGGATGGTGTTGTTGCCTATTTGCCTGCTTTCATCATTCTCCATTACCTTCCAATAATTCCTCCTCATCATTATTTCCTCATTATTTCCCATCACAGTGATAACCTCACACATTCAAAGTATTAAAAGGAGCTCAATAATAAGCCTTCTGTATCATCTTCTGGTGTTTTTTTCCCTTTAGGGACTGTTTCACATGCAGGAGCTCCCACATCAGATGGCATCCACATTGCATTTATAAGAGAAAGTAATTGCAGGCCATTATCAGGGAACATGTTGCTTATTTGATGTGATTTAACTTCAGAATTACTGCCTTCTTCAAGCAGCATAATTTGACCCAAGAAATGTTTTCTCTCTTAGTGCCAAAGGTTGCTCGAGGGGTAGCTGTGTTCAGTGGTAGAGTAGGTGGTATCTAGGTTAGGGGTTCGATTCCCATACAGCTCCTGCATCCACATGTCCGATATGTCCTTGGGCAACCCCAAGTTGCTCCTACTGCGTCATCAGTGGCGTGTGAATGTGTATGAATGGGACGAGTTAATACTGATGACGTGCTAAGAAGTTACCGCTGCAGTGTGTTTAAATGGGTAGGTGTGATCTGCGGTGTAAAAGCGCTTTGAATAGCCAGAAGAAAAGAGCTATACAAGCTTAAGTCCATTTATCATTTGCTGAAATCCATAATTATGCAAAATAAATGTTCAACCTGACAAACTTTGAGCACCCAGAAACATTCTGGTCTTAAATCCATATACTGTTTAAATAATCTATAGGCCCACCACAAAGTCAACCACTGTTTTTGAAAAAAGGATGTTGTCCTGCATCATTGTCGAAGCCATGTTGTTTTTTGAGCCAGACAAGAGGGTGGAGTTGGAGAGGAGTGAGGGGTTGGTGACCGCAAATATGAAAGCTCACCAATCAATATCCTCAGCTTATTCATTAAGTGGTGAATGAGCGAGTTGAAAATCATGTTTCTCATAGAATGAGTCTGTTCTTTGGATCATTGCTTAAGCAAAGAGAGAGCACCTCTCATTGCTATGGCTGGTTGTTTTCTCTGCAGGAAAAAAAAGGTCCTCAATCCTGTGAACGTTATGCATCAGCCATATGCCAAAAACTTGAAGGTGGTAGTTTTGAGCTAACACTTTGCTCACCAAAAACCCAGAGGTGACAAGTAGAAGGCTGCTAGCAGCACCCATCATTTCACTCAAGTTAACCACGATCCATTTATTGCATAACCATGAGCCTTAAAACCTATTATAATGGACAGTAAATAAAAGTGGACGAAGCCTGAATGACATTACCTATAGGTTACTGTTGGGGGCTTTGGAGGCCCATTGATGGCGGTGGCCATGGTGGAAATGCTGTCTCAACCTTTACTTTCAGTCAACCTAACGCCAGGCAAACAGCTGGTGTTGAGGCAGGCCTTAAGCCTCCTGACAAACCGCTTCAACATGCCCACCTGTCAGTTAGGTCAGCCATGCGCGGTATTATGAACAACTCTTATCCTTCATAAAATCAAAATTGATGAGTTTTAAATAACCAGGCTGTAAACATGTTGGGTTTTTTTTGTAAAAAATTGCTTTTTTAAACGGATGTGTATGTCACTTACTGGGCTTCTCCGCAGCCAGAACAAGTGGACACCCCAGGAACTGCAGGTGTTTGGACATCCACATTGCATTCATTCTCAGCCCTGGAGGTTGCTGCTTGGTGAAATCATATTACGTATGAAGTTTCCCAGACAGTGATCCGAGAGACAGGTGGAGGAACAGATGCTGATGTGGATCCCCCCCTCCTTCTACTCCTCCCTTCCTCGCAGCAACATCACAGCTACTTGACATACAGCCGACAAATCTCTAAGACATGTGAAAGCTGAATGATGTTAGAGGAAAGTTAGCTGCCACCAGGCCTTCAAATTCTGGTGGGGGAGAAAGCAGGGTTGTAGCTCTTTTTGTGTTTGTTAGTGCAGCGACAGGTAGAGCAGATGAATCTCTAATTAGACTCTTGTGTCTGCTCAGGGAATACAACAATGATAAAAAAAAAAGATAAATTCCCTTAGCCAGAAGTTGTTTGATGTTGGTGCAATTATACTTTGTTTGCCAGGAGAGTTCTTTGCCCTGTTCTTTTAAGTCATCTTGTCATTATGCTTGTCACTCACGACAAATCTGATTGACAAAAGCCTCCCTGTGTTAAATGGGCTGCAAGGAAAGTGTTTGTTATCCATGATGAGACTGAATCAATAGTCTGCTCCCATTGATCTCCTTTTTGCTTTAATGTTATTTGGCCAACAACCCCTCAGAATGCTGGGTTACCTTTTTCTTCTTTTCAGGCTTGAAATAAAGAAAGTCAATATTAAGGACTCACATGTTTAAAGTCTAAATAGCTGTAGTCACTTTCAGTGCTGGTGCTGTTGCATTCTTGCTAATGGCCAGCAGGGGGTGACTCCACTGGTTGCAAAAGCAAATTCCAATTAAAGAAGATGGAAAAATTATCCTACTCTTTGTTGATTTATTAACTAATTAAGTAATATTTTTCCTAATGTCTTCTTCACTCCTCCCTCTCAGACTAAAGAATGCTGTGGCTCTATACTTTACTTTATACTTTATTTCAGACCCATAGGTCCATATCATATATAAAAGCACAAGAAATATAAATACAGGACATCACAAAGGGATATAATCACTACAGTTCACAGTTTGTCAGCAATTAAAGGCAGGGTTGGTAAGTTTGGAAAACTAGCATGATTTTGAAAGTAGCATTCCCTCAGTGCTCCGTCAACACCCACCCCCTCCCCTACAAATGTCTCTTTGTATTTTAAAGTCAGGGTTGTTAATTTTCTCCATACACTTTTAAAGATTTTGGTTGAAATTGTCTTTAGGTCCTGACAGACATTAAAAATTCATGTGCTCTGCAGAAGGAACGAAGAAAATCCGTCATCTGTAACAGTTGTAAGCCTGTAAAAACTTCAACCCATGTCTGCCACGGGGTACCACTTTGATGAACCAATCATGCCTCCCTGTCTCCCTGCCAGTTCTCTACCCCTTGCGTGCACTAGCCCACACTCAAAACGTGTCACAGATGACAGAGTTTATTCTGTGAGTTTGTCGTTGACCATTGTGAGTAGTAAAATACAGTTAAAGTTTAGTGCTTACTTACCGCTGAATGAGACAACGTAGTTTCTACACAATCCAAGCGATGAACTGAGGTCCACTTCTGGAACAACGGCGCTCATGCATGTAAGTGAGGGGCGTGGCTTTTGAGGGAGCACAGAGTGGAGGGGGTGGGTGTAGACAAAGCACTGAGGAATGCTACTTTCAAAACCATGCTAGTTTTCGAAAATTACCAACCCTGCCTTTAAATCTTACATCAAGGTTGTACTACTGTATGCTTCAGTGATTGGTCACATTAAGTTGAAATGTCTTTTCTGCGACCATATTTTGGTTAGTTTCGAAGTTACGCTCTAATAGTGAAGATGAACCTTAAGTGCCTGTGGTGAAACGAAACAATGACAAATTAAGTTACAAACTATAGTTTTAACATGGGGTTTAGTGTGGACTTTACACCATAACTTTAGACGGAACTTACCCAGAGCTGGTGCAACAGGCCACTGTTTCAAAAAAACAAAAGTCGACAACCAAAATACCGAAGTTTCAAAAGGGTGGTTCACACACCAGTCAGTGAAATCATGGTGCATATATCCACTTCTTATACATAGTCCGTGCTCTCAAAAAAGTGAAACACTTTTAAAGTTTGGGCAGTTCTTCCATCAGCAAGATTTGCCTCCCCAGGTGGCCGATTTTAGCATCCAGGACATCTGTAATGATCGAAAAGCCTGTGTTTGCTTGTGCAACAAAAGAAACACATTAAATATTCCAGCTTGTAATTTGTGCAGAAAAGACAAGGAGAAATGAAGGAGGCTAAATGAGCTTTTCCCTCTGGGCTGCAGATTGTTAAAGTCTCTTGAAATCTGGGTCTTTGTTGTCTGCGTGAGCTGTAATTGAAAAGTTCCAGCCCCCCCATCTGTTTCTCTCTTCCTTGCTCTCCCAGTTTCCTTGTTTGACACCACATAACTTCCCCTCTACCATCCACAACCAGTACTCCCTCCTCTTTCAATGTCTTTATTTTCAGCTTCTCTCGTTGAATTCTCTGTCATCTCTTCATCCCCCCCCCCCCCCTCGTTCTTCCAGCCTCGGTCCCCTGCTGTGCCTTAGGACGAATGTAGCCGATTTTGATCATTTGCAACCCAGCTTTCCTCCAGCAAATGAAAAAAGGGGGCGGAGAAAAAGATCTCAGAATCTTCCAGGAAATAGATGTGAAAGAGCTTGACATGACAGGGGTGTTAATATGCCCGACCACAAATACTAAACATGCAATGTGCCAAAGTAATCACAAGTCAAGAGTGACATTGTGATTTCCTGCCGCATTAGACGCAAGGGGAAAGAGATTCAGCTGCACCTTATGTGACATAAATAATGGAGTATAAGGCAGGACTGTATGACGTGAATGTGTGCATGTGAAGCTTTGCATTGTCTCTGTTGAAATAAAAAAAAAAGATTAATTTTATTCAAGAATTCTGCAGACTTGTTTCTGTTTAACTGATATCAGACTGTAGCTAAAAATGTGTTCCACCAAGTAATTGCCTCTTCTGCAGCCTCTATTGTAAAAGAATGAATTGTTCTTGATGAGCAGAGTGTGAAACAGATCATGTCCACGCTGTGCACCGTGTTCTCATTGTTCTTTGAAAGTCTCTCCAAAATGGAAAGGCGATATAACTTGGCAGCAGGTGGTGAATGTGAAAGTGTGAACAAATTGGCACAGATGATGATGATGAGGTCTCAGCTTTGCTAATTCCATTTAACCCTGGAGTGAAAAGACTGCGATTGGAGCAAAGCCTCTCGAGTGTGAGTAATTGGACAGGGATCGCAGAAAAGATGTTTGGAAAAGAAACATAGAATACCCCCACGCCACAGAAAAGATGTTGGGAAAAGAAACATAGAATACCCCCACGCCACAGAAAAGATGTTGGGAAAAGAAACATAGAATACCCCCACGCCTTCATGTCAGCAAGAGGGGGCCGAGGCATATTAGAGATTATTTGAGTACATTAAACATGATCTTATCACTCAGATTTATTAAATAAATGAGTTTAGGTCTGATAGCTTGTACAGCCTTTTTGTCAACCAAATGCTGTCTAAGCTTGTCTAAGAAAATGTAAAGCGCAGATGAATGTGAAAGAAAAAGCAGTGCTATTTTCCGACAGGTCTGGGGTCTACCTGGTCGAGCGCACCGCAGCACTCTTGGTTATTCAGGTCAGGAAACACACATGTCCGAGGCTTTGTCAAAGAGCTGGCTTCTGTGGCCCAGCTGCTATTTTTGCCTCTCCCCTGTACATGCCCTTTCATTCTTGAGTCACACTGGAGCATTGAGAGGCTGACCTAGAATACTGAGAGCCTGTCACACGACAGGACATGAACATCTGTGCACAGAAAAGGTAACCAAACAGTATCACCACTCAGGTAATAGCGCTACTTCTCTATTTATGGAGTATCCTCATGATAGCAGCACTAATGAAAGCACTTAAAGATGATTGGTGCCTTTCAGTGACATCGTACATACTGATTATGCAAAAAAAAAAAAAAAAAAAGTATATACAGTATATTCAAGGTCTCAGTGAGTTATTACTGAAAGCCAGGGTTTATCTAATGCATATTAGGACTCCAGTAAAGTAAAAGCTCTTTTCATGAAGAACTAAAGAAAACCAACATTTTTAAAAACGATTAATTTCAGAGGCAATATAATTTCCCGTTGGTGTTCAAATAAACTATGACTTTGTCTCTTTGGAAAACCTATTATTTCCTTAAATTCACACTCGTATACTGCAAACTGAAGTCTGTTTGGTTAGCTTCAAGCAGCAAACCTTGAGGCACAAAATTTAGAGAACATTATGTATTAAAGTGATGAGAAAAGCAGTTATTTAAAGTCACTCAGGTTGTGTCAATCATCATTTGCTTGCTCTACCATCAGAGAGGTTAGCTGTGGTCTACACAACACAGGTGCGACGACCACAAATAGAATCTCACTGGAAACACTGAAGTTAGCTACTTAATTTGCCAATAACTGCTTGTTTAGCTTTGATTACTTGGCATTTGTTAACCATTATTTTGTCTCCAGCACCACCCTGTCATCCAAAAATGGTCATTTATTTTCTTTTTTGTTGGTTTGGGCTTTTTATGCCTTTTATTAGAAAGATAGGTCAGTGGATAGAGTCAGAAATCAGGGAGAGAGAGAGAGAGTGGGGAATGATATGCGGGAAAGGAGCCACAGACCAGATTCAAACACTGGTCGCCCGCTTGGATGACTATGGCCTCCGTATGGGGTGCACACTAACCACTAAACCACTGGCGCCCCCAAAAATGGTCATTTCTGGCCCCAGAAAGCCAACATGGCGACAGGAGTATTTTAAAAAACAGTCAACAAGCCAATGGTTGACATCCACTGTCAACATCTACTTTATGCCTATGCTTAACCAACCCTCTCTGGTAGACAAACACTGTTGTGTAATGGAAAATGCATCACTTTAAGAAGTGGAGCGTGAGATACAACTTAACACCCAGTTAGATCTTAAGAGTTCTTTTAATCGCAAGAGATTTAATCAGAGATCCACCGGCTCAATCAACATTGTCTGAATAGAACATTCTCTATAATTATTTTAGTAGGGAATAAACAAACAAGGCACAATGTGGTAATAAGTGAGTTATGAGGTGCTTGGAGGTGGATTTACAAATGTTTGGTTTGGAGCAAGCTGTTTCTCCTTGTTTCAACTCTTTTTTTTATAAGCTAAGCTAACCTGCTGCTGGCACATATGCTCCATATTTAATATACAGATACAATGTTTACATCAATCTTATCATTCAGCTCTGAGCGACAAGTGAACAAAAAATATATTTGAGTGTCTCTTTTTGAATGTTCACTTATTTTTTGGAGTTTGAGGGTTATCTTAAAAAACAAGATACATGTGCCTTAATGAATAGGACATGCGCTCAGTGAGGAAACTACTTGTCCCAATTATGCCATTATGCCATGCTGATCAGTCACATGGATATTAGTCGACAGCTGAAAGACGGGTAGCGAGAGACAGTACTTCATCAGGGTTATCAAGTGGGAACATCAATTTACTGGTGTTTTTTTAAGTTTGGCCCTAGTTACCTCACAGAGGCTTAACGTTTATGAAAAGCACATGTGAAAGGAGATATAAATGGTAGAAAGCGTACAGGGGAAGAGTACAGGGAAGGCAGAGCCCGGGGTGTGAAGCCTGTTTGGGCTAGAGTTAAGCCTATAGGAATAGGCGGTACACTCTTCCTCCCCCCACTTCCCTATTTTCACGAGTGAAGAGAGGAGAAAAGAGAGAGATAAAAGAGAGATGAACTGACTTGTTTTAACTGCTTCATCTGACAAGTAATTAATGCAGAGTTAACATTCTCTTTCAGTTTTACATAAACACACAGATACAGTAAGAGTCATTGTGCACTGAAACAAAGAATTTAAGCATTAGGTTTGGTGGGAGAGTGAATTAAAAGAAACTGCTTTTGCTTTGACGTGGTGTAAATGAAAGTTACTCACTGGTACATCGTTGGAGCCACACGAGTTCAAGAGAGGGTATAACTCTGAACCTTTTTTCTGTTGGGCGAAGGATTCATTTTTTGCTCCTTAGATTAAATTCAAGGGTTACCTCTTTAAATAAATAGATGTTTTCTGTTTTTAAAGGGTAATCAAAACATTCTTTAAGAGATGTTTCATTCTTCCTTTTTCTATTCCTTTGATAACTGAAACCATTTCAATGTAATACGCAATTGAAATAGGATTTCTCAGAACATTTTTTGCAAGTTACCTTGCTTTAAAACTTAGTAAGAAAAGGTTCTGTGATGAAGATTTAAAAATGTAAAGTTACACACAAAACAGCCTGATCCACGCAAAGCACCTATTGACGCAGTATATTATATTCGCGCAAAGCTTTGAAGTAGAACCTGATTCAAAGCACAAATTAAATCTCTTTTATTTGAAACCAATCAGTCACCATGAACTTACAGTCATATAAAGGATGATTGTTAGAAGAAGGAGAGCACTCCTGAGTTTCAGTCTTCAGTCACAAAGCACACAATAAGCATTCATCTATTTCCTCTGAGCCAGAGTGCACTCTGTTTTGACACCGGGACACTGAAGGGAAGCAGCAATAGAGGATGTTAATCTGTTAACACAAATCCTGTTCTTTTCAGCCCTTCCCTCAGTCAGGGTGAGGGAGTTTGACAAGAGTGAACAATAATCAGAGGTGTAAAGTAACGAATTACATTTACTCGCGTTACTGTAATTTTTTTTTTTTTTTTTTTTAATTTTATATACTTTATTAATCCCCTACGGGGAAATTGTGGTTCGCACTCTGTTATTTTTAGACATGCTTCTCACACACACAGGCCTGAATCACACACATGCACAACGAGACCTGTGGACATGCATTAATGGAGAGATGTCAGAGTGCGGTGGCAGCC
Organism: Tautogolabrus adspersus; assembly: GCA_020745685.1. Lineage (NCBI taxonomy): Eukaryota > Metazoa > Chordata > Actinopteri > Labriformes > Labridae > Tautogolabrus > Tautogolabrus adspersus. Next base: position 11,605,024 of record CM036544.1, read on the forward strand.
CCTTGGGAGGCGCCCCCTGAGCTGGTGGGGGTTCGGTGCCTTGCTCAAGGGCACCTCGGCAGTGCTCGAGAAGTGGTCTGGCACCTCTCCAGCTACCAGACCAACTTCCATATTTTGGTCCGCATCGGGACTTGAACCGGCGACCCTCCGGTTCCCAACCCAAGTCCCTACGGACTGAGCTACTGCCGCCCCAAGCATAATTGAGTAGTTTTTGGGTGTACTTACTACTTTTTAAGTCGTTTTTAAAATCTGTACATTTACTTTTACTTAAGAAGGTTTTGTGTTAAGTATTATAATTCGCTACATTTTACTGAGTAAAAAATGTTGGCCTATTATGAATGATTTTCCCTTGTCGCATCGGAGCGAGGAGATAGAGACCCTTTTCTTGGTTCGGTGCCACAGCACGGATAAGCACCTCCATTGCAGCGGGTCTACCTGCTGAAGGTGTGTTTAAACTGATGTCTCATTGTCTAACGTCCAAGATGATTTAATAAAGTTGGCTGTGGCTCTGACTCATGGGCAAAGAAGTGGCTGTGAATGCTGTTTCTCACGACAGCGTCATCTAGTATCGCCGCTGCAGCTCCGCGAAAGCTCAGAGCGATGAACACATCTAAAGAAAGTTTTTCCCAATAAATGTCCTTTATTGCCGTCTCTTTGATGTGCTTTTATTTTGAAGCAGACGTATCAGGAAGTTGGGTGTTATAAGCTGCAGCAACTTAAACGTACAGTATGTAAAATCTGCCGCAAGGGGGCTCTCAATCAAAACAATAACAAAAGAGATGACGTCGCTCCTCGCAGGGTCTCATGGGATTATTAAATGATCCATCATTAAACATACTACTGGTTAAAAAGAGGGGGAAATCTTTTTTAATGTCTATATTTATGTTTTGATTTGTCAATGGGGTAGAAAATATAATGTTTATCTGAAAAGATGCATCTTTGTAAAGATTTGCCTTTAATTAAAAAAACTCTGAGATTTAAATCCTCGTCCTTTTTGCACTACACACGAGATGCGTTGTTAAAAAAAGTAACTAAGTAACTTTTAAACATTTTAAACGAGCTACTTTTTACTTTTACTTGAGTACATTTTTAAACTGGTACTTATACTTGTACTGAAGTCACATTTTATTAAAGTAACAGTACCTTTACTTGAGTAGAATTTATTAGTACTCTACACCTCTGACAATAATAATAAACAGTGTGCATAATTATTCTGTTTTAATTGGTTAAATCGGCTAAAGAGTTCGGGATCTGTCCTTGCATGTTTTTGCAAGGAGTACATTTGCCCGTTAAAGCTGAATAATCTGCACTTTACATCCCAGTTAGAAAATTGTTTCCTTTGTGTTCCACACTGCATGAAAATCAAGTTTTCAATATGTTGCTTTTTTCTAGCCTTGATTTTTGAAGGGGAAGGTTTTTATTAAATGCAATATCTTCAACCTACTTTGATATTTTGATTGAACAATTATTTTGAAGTACCTTATGTCAAAGCCATTTAGTGGCCTGCTGAACAATAAAACTGGTTGATTATCACCTCTTACTGTAGGTTGTACATTGAACTTTATATATTGGAAATGCTGATTCTAACCAACTTGTAGGTTATTGAGAAGTAGACATATAGGTGGAGTTGAGGCCAGCAGAATGAGTATCTCGGTTGATGAAACGAACCTTCACCAAAAAATAGTGATAGATTGCTGTCAAAAATGTTAATATGTTACTATTGAACCTGAATTAGAGGTGTGGCTGACTAAGAAGCCTGATATTTTCAGTGAGTAAACTGGAACAGACAAACATCTGTACCAGGCTGTAAACATGTTTATTTCTGCTGTAATAACGGAGATTTTGTCATGGGCCTTTATAGGGATTCATTGATTTTTGGAGTCAGCCTCAAGTGGACATTAAACATTAATCTGAAACTAATCTTTAAATGAAATCTAATTACCTTTTGAAAAAAGGTCAGCAAGGGTTTGAAAAAAAAAGAAAACATAAAGGCCTTTACTAAAACATTGTACAGTATTTAACTACCTAGCTAAAATAGTTCCCTGGTAAAGACAATAAAAATGTGCTGACTTTTTTTAAGAACTTATTTCAAATCATAACTTTTCTCAGCTGCACCATTGTGACTCTAAGTACTCTGCCCTCCCACGCTGGGTCACTCCATTGATCGACTCAGTTGGCCTCAGACTCAGGGTTCAGCTCACTGGGTGTCTCAGTCACACAGCCGCTGAGGATTATTTGATGGACTATTCAGTCACCTCGGTCATATGGGAGTACAAAGTCATCATTTGATTATAAGATGAATGTTAGGAGGGCTCCTTCTGACAGCTTTGCGATGCTCCTAATGCATCATAATTGCTTATAATGTATTTTTGTGAGCCTTAGCAAGGGGACAGCTTTGAAGAGCCTTAGTGCATATGTAATGATTCCTCGGTCAGTGGTGCATTAACACGTGGAGAGAAAACATCATCAGCACTGTGCCAAAGGCAGTGACAGTGTCATTTGAATACATCACATCACGTCTAATCCAAACAATCGCTAATATATCCATCCTCACTGTGGACAAAGCTGTGTACACACTCTGAAACCTGTTGCAGCATTTCCAAATAAACCAGTTTGCTGTCTCTCCAGAGCACCTCCAAACTTTTCCAAACTGTTCAGGTAGCACTTTTCCGAAACAAAGTCTGACCTTCAGATCTCATTACATTAAGTTGTGTTTCTAATTTGCCTGAGATGAGAAATTCAGTTGCCAAATATTCCTCTGCAGAAGACACTGGCTGGCTCATTACACAGAAAGAATATATAATGATGTGTTCCAGCGGCAAGGTCAGACTCATCACGAATCCTCTGGTCAGAAGAGACAGATAAAACCTTTTTCTACTTTTATGGTTTCTAAACTCCCTCTCAGTGTGATTTTAATAATGTTATCATACTTTTTTGGTATTGTCAGAGTTAATTAATAGAGTAGGAGGACTGTGTATGCTCATTTTATTCACGCTGGCTGCATGGCATAAAAGATGGTAATGTTGGTCTGTCCACTGCTTTGTTCCAGACATGATATTGGATTGATTGTGTTAATTTAAGAACAGACAATCATGGTACCCAGAGGATGAATCCTACTGACTTTTATTGACCCCATGACCCCAATTCCTTTATAGTGCCACCCTGATGTTTACATTACAGCTTTTAGTGAAATCTTCTAAGCACTGTTGCAAAGTTTATCGCATAGACTGTAAAAGTAATGGATGTACAAGGTTCAAGGTTTCTTTATTAGTACCCAGAGCAACCATGACATCACCCATTGGTTTTACCAACTGAATGAAGCCTAAAGCTTGGCATTGTGTCACCTCCATGGAGCCAGAAGTGACCATGTTTTGGAGGAAAGGGTGAAGCTGAAGAGGAGTGAGGGTAATCAAACAGGAATTTATCAAAGCAGTCAACACAAAACAGGCATGGCTAGTACGTTCTGTTTTTGGTGATGGCTGACTATAGCTGTTAATTTATTGGACTAAAGTAAGAAAGCTTGTAGAACGTGGCAGAATCGACACTTGCTAGCCTGAATTCCGTGTGAGATGCAAACAGGCAACATGCAGCTTAAAGAGGACATATTATACCCCTTTTCCACCTTTTCAAACAGTCCCCTGTGGTCTAAATGAAACATCTGTGCTGTTCTTCGGTCAAAATACAACATGAGTCAAGCACCAGAGGAGGTTTGTGACCCTGTTTAAACCAGCTCTCTCAGAGCGCTCTGTTTTGGTGTGTGTGTCTCTTTAAATGCAATGAGCCCCCCCTGAGTTTCACAGTAGACATCACTCCTCTGTAGCAAGAATAAAAATGGCAGACCTGTGCAAAAGTTTTGCTCTAGGCTGGGGGTGGAGTCCATGGGTGGAGAAACCAGGGGAAAGGAGGTTATGTTTTTACCAGAATCCAGCTTGTGATGTCACAAACTGAGAAATTTGAAACGGAGCACTTTTCTCTGTGTGGTAAGACTTATGCAGACCACAAACAAAGGACTGGATGGATTTATTTCAAATTTTGTGGGTCGATAGACACTCAGGTTACCCAAATAGATGTTCAAAAACACTGTAAAAGTGGATTTTCATAATATGTCCCCTTTAAATAAAAAGTCTTCTTGTCACTACCGTCCACTACAGTTTATCCAAGGAGTGCCAAAAGCAATCCTCACTGTACTGGCCAAAAAATTAATATAGGTATAATAGACACTGAATGAGCTTACAGACAGGTATGTCAAGCGCAGTATATCTGCTACTTAGAGCAAAAAATCACAACAATAATACTAGATCTTCACTCAAGGAAAAAGCTTGTGCACAGACCTTTTCGAAGGCCAGTTAGTGTCAAACCCTCACAGAGAGACTTGTCTTTTGTCCAATTTTTTAATGAAAAAATCCCAACAACAACCAATCGTGTCCTAATGGTGATTCTCTGTCTTGTTGAGCTAGCCCCAAGCCAACTCTTTAGAAACCAACGATTTTTGTTTTGGTTCCAATTTTTCAACACCAGAGGTTGATGCTTCGATTGCCCCAAATAATTGTAAGATCATGTGCCCTTTGGGATCAATTTCATCATAGCTTTGGTGTTCCCTTACCCCCCAATTTAGAAGAAAAAGGAGAACAAAATGATAAGACAAACAGTACCTTTTTAATGGTAACATTGAAACCATGATTTTTTAAATGTCTCCTGTAACTGCAGAAGTTCTCAAGGCCCAAAGCATTCAGTAGGGTTGGTATGCAAACAATGTGTTACAGCTCTGTTTTGGAAACCCTACTCCTTTCCATTCATTACAAACATGATAAGATGACGGCGTATTGTTCCCCTAAATATTTGTATTTTATGTGTTTTCTCTTATAATAAAGATTAATTGTTATTTTGGACAAGTGCTTGTGCCTATTAAGTACAAATATTTTTACTTAAATCATAAGAGCAACTCATCCTGTTGTTAACCTGAAAACATTTTAGCTAGTTAGCTAGCTAGCCATGTGGTCATCCAGGGTAGAGGTATCAGAGTCAAATACTAATGTATCTGTGCCACTGTAGCTAAAATATGTTAACTACAATACTATACTTGTGGTTAGCTATAGCCTTTGTTAGACATAAAGTGTATGTTGATTTGTTTTCTTGTTTATTGCAATGCAAAGATTATCATTCTTCTAGCTCTATGTTTCGCCAGACTAAATGTTTCCAAAAAAGCCTTTAATCTGTTTTGCCTATTAGTCTATCTGACTAAATCAACAAATCATTTGAACAAAATTTCTACTACGGAAGAAATGTTTTATATGCCCTTTTAGTTGTCATAGAGGTGTTTTTTTTTCTTGTGTGTGTGTGTGTGTGTGTGTGTGTGTGTGTGTGTGTTATGTTTCATTCAGTTATGTCAACTCAGTTAGCAAGCTTAGGTTGCCAGTGTACAAGCTAAAGGTCAATGAGCAGTTTTTCAATAGAAGTCAGCCTCAGTTGCATGCCATCCACATAAAGTAGTTTAGCTCTCACACACCAATGACAAACTTTCATCGGAACAAACACGACCCAGCCTCAGACCTTGGATCCAGTTTTCCTTATATATCCATAGTTAAGCAGCATAAGCATCTCATAGAACTGTGGACAGAGATCATATTGAGAAAAGGAGACAAAAGAGAGAAAGGATAAAAGTGAGCCGAGAGGGAAAATGAGTGAGAGTGAGGTGGACAGGTGAGGAGAATGACCAACGGAGGGAAAATGGAGTAAAAATTAGATGTTAAGAGAAGGGGAGAGAAGAAAATGTGTGATGAGGAGCCAAGAGTAAAGGAATGGTGAATTGGTGCGGAGAGGACCGAAGTTAAAGTGGACATGTGGATTTGAGGAGTCAGGAAGAGAGAATTGTGAAAAAGCTAAAAAAAAAAAGAGAAGGAGAGAAAGAGATAAGATGAGATATGAAAATCAGGTGGAGAAGGCGAGGGGCAAGAGATGAAAATGTGTTGAGAAGAAAAGACAGCAGAGGTGTCAGGAGCAGTGGCACAGCACTGTTGATGACAAAGTTCCAGCTGAATAATGCCATCTAAAATCGCACAAATAATAAAGATCTGACAACATACCCTACCATGATGAAAATACCACCAAAGGAGAGTGATCTCTGACTTCAAATACTCAGGATCGAAACAGCACCAATATGATCACAATAAAATAAAAAATAAATAAAAAACTCTTGCAGTGAACGGCCCTCAGCCAATACAGTACATTCAGTCAGTCAATACACAAGGCTGCTAAACACTGTACTAAGATCAGGCAGCCACCACAAAAGGTGAACAGCTCCCTCAGGGGGCCTTCGTGAGGCTACATCTCCCAAACAAATACGTTCACACCAACACATAAGGATAAGAAGCATTTATACCAGCAACTTAATGACATTACAATTTAAACAGTATGCAAACTTGATAATCAATTCCACAGTAAAGTAAGTCCAATAAAATAGCCTTTTGTGTGTTAAACCAATGTAATGCTCAACCCATGGTCTCAGTACAGCAGTCAATGCTTTAATATTAAGAACAAGAATAACAATAAATTAGACTCACCGATTATGTTCATTTCTTGTTAGGAATGAGGCTGGGCGGTCCATGTGTGCACACTTCTCTATGGCCTTGCTCCAACAGTCCATGGATGAGCACATGATTCAACACGAGTACTATAACGTAAATTAACTACATATCAGTTCAAGGTTCAAGGTTGTCTTTATTATCCCTGCAAGAGGGCAATTTGTCTCGCAGTCAGCAGTAAAATAAATGCACACACGCATACATCCTTCAGTCAGCATACAACATAAAAGTCAAGTCCCTCGTTAGCTAAGGCAGAGAAAGCAAGACCTGCACCATGCCCGCCCTTGTGCAGTCAAATCAACCAATGAGAATCCCTCTAGGGCCCTGGCCATCAGGCCCCACCAAGCGGCAACCTCCGATCTTGAAAAATTAAGCCAATGCGGAAGTAGAAAAATCCTGCAGTTCGTCGAGTGTCCGTTTGAGGCTGGCTCGAGAAACACCGGAAGTCACATACACACAACAGGCAAAAAAGCAATTTTTACGGCATAATTAACATGTTTACAGCCTGGTACAAAAAACAAAATACGTCTGATTAGTTACTGGCACACACTGTACGGAGGGTGATTTTTTTTTAAACAGGTCTGTTTTGATTTTGAAAACGATACGTGTTATCCATAGTTAGGTGCGTAGCTGACATGATTGACAGGTGGGCACGATGTACAGTAACGGTTCGTCAAGTCAGCTCTAAGCCTGCCGTTAGGTTGAATGAAAGTTAGGCTGGGACAGGATTTCCAGCATGGCGGCGGCTGCCGATGAGCCTCCGGAGCCCCCTGCCATAACAGATAGCTGACGTCACTCAGGCTTTGTCCATTAATATTTACAGTCTATGGGCCCCACTTGCGAAGCTGAAATGCGTATTGAGCACAGCAATTTGTTCAGTCCAGTGAACCATTTTACATGAAGAGAAAATATGGTTATTTCAATGTAAATAATATTCTGATAATGCTTTAGTTTATTACAATGTATTTGGCAGATAAACAAACATTTAACTAAGGAACGCTGGATAAAAACTGGGAAAATGTAGTTTTTAATTCATGGGGACTGTAAATCTTCATGTTATCATGTTTTCTTTTTAAAAAGAGTTGATAAAGTGACCAAAAGTAGATCAAATACAGAGTTGTATAATAATATTAATATGTTTCTATGTTGTTTATCCTATCAATACATCTAATTTCATTAATGGGTAAATGTGATCTTTGGGTTAATATCTTATTCATCAGACTGAAGAGCACATTTTCTTAGAATTGATTTCTTAATATTGGTTAATTACCACCAACCTGCAAAACTAATGTCAATAACTTCAGCCTGAGTTGTTTTAAGTGAACAACATGCTTAAAAATATCATGATGGCTCCCATAGTTACCATGGGCACCAGTTAGCATTATTTAACCTAGAGCACTGTTGTGCCAATAACACTTTACAGTAGGACACCATTATTTCTAATAGTAAATCTTTTTTTCTTACATCAGATAAAATAAAGAGAAACATTGTAATAATAATAATTACAATGTTGAGATGTTTAAAAAGAATAGTGATGGCTATATTGATTTTTTGATGTGTGAATGTCCTCTACGGGAATTTATGACTCATGACTTTAATTTTACAAAATTTTGCGAATGTACTCAAACCTATGTTGTATAATTTGATGAAAAAAAGTTATATCCGAAAACTTGTTCCCCTATAAGGTGGCATGAGTGAAAATGATTTATCCTGAACATTTATTTTTCTAGATTGATGAGGACAATAAGATACACAATCTGATATGTTAGCTTCACAGGATGATCTTTCATTTTTTGTTTTAATCCCAATGATGAATAGATTTTGAGGCATTTAAAATCTCAAATCGTTAAATAGGAGATCTTGTAGTTGCCCTTAATAGGAACATTATATAACTCTAACCCTGCCCCCCAGCTTTGGGTCTAGCCCCCAGTGTTTGCATGGTCTAGATTTGCCCCTGGCACTGACTAAGCAGAGGCTCACAGAGCCACTAGCATTGTGAAGTCTCATGGTCTTGTTTCTACTAGAGAATAACCTGTTTTCCCTCTACAGCACAGAGAAAAAAACAAAAAACAAAAAGTAGGACAAGTTTTCACCAGAACATCATGTAACATTTTATATTTGGCAGTGAGTTATGAACCGTGTTATTGATGTGAAGAATTGTTTGGTTTTGTGCTCAAAGACAGATATGACATTAGCTCTGACCCGCTTGCTGTCAGGATAATCTGCCCTGTCAGCTTTCATAAAGGACCAAAGGACACAAAAAGAGTCCTTTGACTCAAACTAAGCCTCTTGGATTGTAAGTCTTTGCTCTTTTCATGTGCTCTTCCTCTCGCATTTTCTGTCTCCTATATCCTTCTTTCAATGTATCTGTTTATCTTTGCCCAAGCCTCTTACTATCAAAACTACCCAATATGTGTCAGCAGAGGAAGCTAATTAGCTGTAAATCTTCCTGCTTAATTTTCCAGATGTTAGTCAACAATGTGAAGCATCTGTGTTTTCTTTCACTGCGTGCTCCTGTTGTTTGCAGCACATCGCTGATTACATTGTGATCACTCCCTTTGTGTCACCTGTTACCTGCGTACGAGTCGCTGCTCCTCATTAACCTTCATCGTCATGGCAACTCTCTACCCACAAAAAGCAAAACACACCACTTGTGCTTTCATGTGCCGAGCTCTGCGTACGAAAACAGCGGCTGTGAGATTATGCTGTCCAGTGGATGAAGTGTGTCCAATCCCCTGCCTGGAAAAGAGATCAGAAAACAGAGTGTGTGTGTGTGTGCTTTTGATTCACTCATGAGTGTCATTTTGAGCTTTAGGCTTTTTATGTGAAGTGAGGTCATTTTGGTCAGTCCTCGCTTCAACCGGTTTCAGTTTGAAGTCGAGGATTAGGATTTTGGATTTTGGATTATGGATTTATTTTGAAATTAGGTTTTTCAGAGGGGTTTTAGGGCAAGAATTAACTTAGAAGTTTTGTTTAGCACCTGCTCATTGAGATAATTTACACCCCTCACTAGATTTAACATAGTCCACTTGCCCTGATTTGGTTATACATGCAGTTTAACTGTGAAATTGCCAGTTCTTTTGTTTTGACTATTCCTTTTTAAGAAGAAGGGCAAAACTATCAATTACAGTATTGAGTACATTATTTAAGGAGATAACACTGTTTGTGTGCAAAATGTTGTCTGACATGATTTATCTACTAACTTCAGAGTTTGTCAGAGAGCATGAACAGATGTCAAACTGTTTTCAGTTCTAATCTTTCTATCCTCTAGTATGATGTGGCCTCCGTCAGTTTATAAAGTGCTGATATCAAACATGGTCCCAAATCTGACTAAAGGAAGCCGTTCAGTTATCCTTGAGGGAGAGAAATATAGAGGTAGACATTTTTTTAATCAGGCAGTCAGGCATTTGAAAGCAGTAATGATTGGGAGATGCAGGTAGGTTTGGGAGGAAAACTTGTGCCACAGGAAATAGTAAGTACTTACCTGAGGTCTGACATCAGCCTGACATTTTATTTCAATTAATATGAAATTGAACAAATTCTTGTCATTTTAGTTTGTAATTGGTGAGAGTTGGACTGTTTAATGTGCCCCTGTGGGGGGAATCTAAAAGTTTGAGTCAGCCTGTGAGCTATGACGAAGTTCTGGGGTGGATTGTTAAAGCAACAATATGTAACTTTTCCACCTATATTAAATGTCATTTTATTATCGATCTAAGGGCGCAACAGATGTCAGCGGAGAGAATGCTGTCTCTCCTACGTCCGCATAGCGGTCCTCTCGCCTGAAAACCACAGTATGTAAGATTCGACCGCGGGACGCGGTTATCTCGCGAGAAGTACGCAACGCTTTACGGCACTCCTGTGGTCAACAGAGTTCACGCAATGAAGCGGCGAGTTAGTTAGCCTGCTGTGCTGTTTGAAACAATGGCTGAGGCTAAGAGCAAAAGTACGGTGACTGATGAAGATAAGAAGAGAAAAAGTGAGCGTGACTGGACCAGAGGAAATATTGGACAGGCTTTTACACGTTGGAGAGAGCTTCAAGAAACAGTGGGCTGCAAGTCCGACGCTGGGCTTGTTACTGGTGAGTAGCCCTTTGTGTCTTGTTTCTTTGCATCATAGTTATAGAGTCGTTTCACCAAAAAAACATTCAGTCTATGTCGACAGGTAGATGAAGTTATCATATAACGACCAGAATAGCAGAATAACGTTAGGGTCCTCTGATTTAGCTACGCTAGCATGCTAACCTATGTGTCGGAGTTATTTGGGCAGACTTTGACTGATGCACGGCGATGAAAGATGTCGACCCGTTAGTGGTTGTTCGTATGCCAAGTCGGTCCATGTTAGCAGAAGTTCAGCCCGTAGCATGATAACACAAACAGTATATTGTTACGTTAGCTCCGGTTGCTACTTATCTGAGCAGCGCTAAGTGCAAACTTTCTCGCTGGTCAAAAGTTTCGCCCTCATGTTGCTATAGAAACTAACGTTACTATACTCTGCACAGCTGTATAAACTAACATACTGACTACAAACTTTATTCCAGCTTTCTAAAGAGGAGCTCAGCATCATCTCCAGCAACAAACGCAACCTCCATCCCTGCCAGAGTCCAGAGTCAGACCGCGACAGGTGTGTTTTCATGGAGTAACGTTAGCTAATAATATGTATACATATAGTTTTGAAAATATGAAACAACTCTAATACTAAATGATATTATTGTCCAAGGTTCTGAAGTTGCTGCAATAAAAATCAAAGAGCTGGAGTGTGACCCCCCCCCTCTCAAGCAGCTGAATGTGTAAATGAGTGCCAAAAAGTGCTTTTGATTGTATTTATATGTAAAATCAGTGTTTTTCTAATAAATAACTATTTTATCTTGATCTCTGTAGCTTCTCCTTCATATTATATTCTCCTGTTTTCTTATTAACTTTGGTATATTCTGCATGACAACGCTCAGGGAGATCGTTCTGCCCAATGTCAATCTCTTGAATCTTGAAACCTGGATAAAGTTTGTGTTATTATGTAAATATAAATAAGAAGACAGAACTAAAAATCAGTGGGCAATGCACACAGTTACTGTTATAACCAGCTCAGAACAATTACAGTTTCTAAATGCAATCATAACAAGAGAGTAAGAAAAAGATGTGTTTTATTTTGCAAACAATGGTCAAAAACAAATAACTTTAGTGAACTCAACAAACTCAACTTGAAATTACACAAAAATACGGAAAGCTACACCAAAACAGGTATTTACGTCTATAAGACATGTTGACACAAGGCAGTGCACCCTGAAGCCAGGGTACTGTCCTCTTCAGAAAGCTTCTCTGATCTTCCAGACGCAGCAGCTTTGATTCATGACGATGCTCCCCCCCCCCCCGGCTCCTGCTCATCATGGATGGAGAAATGAAGTTGAGGTTGAATCCTGGAATAAAAGGAAAACTGATATTGAAAAACATAAACCTCGGATACAGTAAGCAACGCATAAACAGACCATTATAACTCAACTTATGAAATATACATGGTTGCAAAGTAGTTATAATATTGCCCAACAAGTCAGTATCATGATCTGTTTCACTGCTAACAGGAAAGCTATTAGATGGCAGAATAAACATCCCTGCAGATATTATCTAACAGATTGAGTCGTAACGTTAGGCTGCATCATTACCGGTGTCATTGTTGTCTCACGTTTAGCAGCTTTACCGGGAGCAGAAAGTCAACACAAGTTATGTCTCCGGTTTGCAAACATATAAATAAATATATCCATCTTACGTTGTCTCATAAAAGTTTGTAACCTTACAAACCGATCTACAACTAGCATGTTGACATGTAGCCAGTTAGCCACGGCTACAGATATCATGGTAACAGTTGAATACACATACATAATAAACAACGGGCTGCAGGCGTTTAGGTTTGATCAAAATCTGGTAATATTACTGTACCTTTTCAGTCGACATGGTTCTTCAATTTCTCGCAGCGTCCTTGCCGGCTTCCTCACTCTCGGCTTGTCAACAAATGCAGCACATTGTCTGAACTTCTCTCAGACGGGGAAAGTAGCCGTTTTACGACAGTGCAGTTCGGTCAGAGACCTGCTGTTGGCGCCAAAGCGCACCAAAACTGAGAAGTTACATTTAAGGGCTTTAAACAGAATCCATTTCGAATGGATAAGACCAGCGGGACAGTAAGAGTCAGCAACATCAGAGCACTAGTTCTTTATGTGCGCAGAGCTGATTTCTTATACTGTTCACTTTTATTGAAAGACCCAACACAATTCTTGAAACAAATTGGTGTAATGTTTAAATGTAACGACTGTGGGTGGATTTCACCACCACAGCACCCCTAGGTGGGGTTTCCAGGGCACCTAAGGGCTGTGCCAGAATACAGATGGAGAAAACTGTGAGCCTAAATCAATCTCAATTAGACAAGATCCAGCAGGTTAATCTGTGTCCGTCGTGAAGTTTAGACTCCGTAGTACGGGACTTCAGATCAATATAACATTGAAAGGTGCACAGAGCAGAGAACATCACCATTATGAATCTGAGGTTATTTATATATTTTGTATTGAAAGGTATAATATAGAATTTTATTATAAAGTTTACATTAAAATATCTAAATAAATTAATAATAGATTATGTTATATAATTTTTGGTTGAGTACTTACATTACCTCAAATATTTCCAACAGTTATCAAAGCCAGAGAAAATCTTCATTTTATATTTTGTAATGTGACGTGTCTTGACGTGGCGGCCGCTATGACAGAGCCACCATGACAGACACAAAATGTTTATCGTTGCCAAGGAAACCGACGCAAATGTTACGTCAAAGACTTTTGCATAAGGAAGCGGGAGCTGCTACTGAAAGCTGCCGTTCTGTTGCTGTATGTGCTGCTGTGATAAAGACTTCATGTAAATCATACTTGAAAACATCGTCAGTAAACAGATTCTCTTCCTCAGGTCTGTCGTTCGTCTTGACTACAGTCAACTCGGAGTTCGTTTCATCGGGGGTGGGGGGGGCAGGGGGGTATAGCAGAGAGAACTCCCATGATTCCCCACCAGCCTCAACGTCATCTTTTTGTTATTGTTTTGATTGAGAGCCCCCTGGCGGCGGATTTTGCATACTGGGCGTTAATTTTTTTTGCTGAGTGTCATATCTTTGTATTTATTTTGGATCTTTCTATTTTAATTGAATTTAATATTTTTAGATTTAATCTTCTCTGTGATTGTTATTTGTTTGTTTTGGTGATTTTTAAATGTTTTTTTTAATGTTTCTTATTCTCTTTGTCTTGATGCTTGTGATGTCTTGTGTGAATCACTTTGAATTGCCTTGTTAATGAAATGTGCAATATAAATAAACTTGACTTGACTTTACATAGTATTATGGTCTGCGAGTCAGTGGATAGTTTATTTCATACAACCAACAGTTCTCTGGGAGGACTCTGTGGAGGAAACATATTGAATAAAAAAGCTTAGATATGCACGTTTAGGGACAGGAGCTGAACAGTGAGAATGGAAAGTTAGGGTTCGTCTGGTAGAGATGGAAGGTATAGAGGTTTCAGCAAGATCAGCTATCTCATTACTGGGAGAGTTGGGAGTGTGGGGACAAAGTTTGCGGAAAGACAGTAAGGGAGATGTCAGAGGAAGCAGCTAAAGCCAGTCAGTGGATTTGGATGAGAAGAAATAATGCCAGTTAGGGGCCAAAATAAGTGTAGAAGAAAACCATCAATCTTCTTTGTTTTTCTCTCTCCTCTCTCTCTCCTGAAATTGAGGGAGTAGGTTGAGGTAGAGCAACAGTTCAATCCGGCAGGGAGCCACTTCCCCCATCCTCTTACTGAAATGTCTCTTTTTTTTTTCTCTGTCTTTTTTTTTTCTCTTGTGTTCTCTTTGCCGGTTTTTCATGTGTTGCATTGGCACCAGGAAAAGTCGCATTTTGTTTGTGGGGGCCATTAGGGGCCATGAGTAAGGTGTTGGCATTGTCACTACCTGCAGCTTGCTAGTGAAGTAGATAAGATGTACAAGTTCTGTGTGTGGTGGGCGGTGAGGGCTAGCATGGAGGGGGGTGGCTTTGGGATGCCGGAGCTCACTGTCTAGCCTTCCTAAGGTGTCGTAAGACTTATTGGACAAAACACTGGTCACCACTTGGTGTAGCCTGGCTCTTGCTGTACATCGTTCTACACTATTAAGTTGTGGGGAGCAAATACGGGTCACTTGTTAGGGTAGGTAGTATCAGCGTTCTCACTATCTGGCTAGTTCGCATTAACAGAGCCTGGGTCTGTTTAGGGTGGCATCACTGTTTTGGCTGGGATGGTAAATAAGGTGGCAACTAAGGTACTGTAGGTTTAAGTTATGCAATTCATTAATAGGGTATGGGGGCATATTTGGGTTGAGGGGTGCCTTCACTGAGTAGTGAAAGTTTGGGCTGCACCAATAGATGTTCCATGTTCCCTAAAAATGTTCCTTAAAACATGTTTTGCAGGATCATGCACAGCACTTGGATTAAAATGTTTTGACAGTGCATCATTTGATAATGCTATGATGCATCTATTCCTTGTGCAAAGTATTCTTGTTGTAATTCTTATGTTCTATCAAAATCAGTTATTGCCAAGCAGGTTAACCTATACAAGGAGTTTGCCTTGATCTTGTTTTTGAATATACAAAAGGCATAGAAAAAAGAAGATAAATTAAACTGCAGTACTCCTACATAAGCTAAATAGAGTAATATAAACAGTTTTCATACACTTATTACATTATATATAGGCTTATTCATAATGCATATAATACCATTTTATATTTAAAGAGCTTTATAGTTGTGCAGAAATGTGTTGCCCCAATGTTGCCATGGGAATGTGCAAAAGTTTCCTGTATGAAATGACTGTATTCAATATTTAATATTAAATATCCCTAACAGCATCATTACCATTTTATAGCCTTTTTGTTTTTTCCGACTTAAAAGCAGCCTTTCACTCATAAAGTAAAATACTGAGATCTACAGGATTGGTTTGGCGTTCATTAGAGGATAATTCCAAAGACATTGGTGATCGTCTGACCAACTCTTCTACTGTAACTGGGTCAGAGTTGAATAGGCAACCATTCGATGGACAGGCATTATAATTTTGCATAATATTTGTTTGTTCTTATCAGGATTCATCTTAAAGACTTTGTCAATCACAGTACTTTCTATCTGACACTATCCAAAGGTTACATTTGTCCACTGATTTGATCCCCATCAGTCAGCTGTACTTTTTTAATTTATTACATTCAAACAGATCAGTAGATGCGTGTTAGCATTCACACTAGCCCCTTTTACATGGTCTGCTGTATACATTTGTATATAATGCACTGAGGTGGAATAGTGAGGAGCAGTTGTTATGCCGCTGAGCAGGCAGCGGATGAAGTAACAAAGATTCAAACTTGTGTCTGTCTGACTGGTGAAGCTTGTAGGACGTAACAGGATCGTGTAAAGCTGTGAAGGTGCACCTCTTTTTGCCTCCTCAACGCCTTAACACTGTGGAAATTCCCACTCTGGACCAATCATATAATTCTGTTGTGTGGTTCAGTGTAAAAGTATAACAGCTGTGTAAAGGCAGAGCTTTCATAGGGCACTGTTGCTGAATCTCTGTGTAAAAAGGGCTCATTTAAACAAGTACACTTAGCAGGCTGTTAGCATTTAGCAAGTATTTTTCATTAGATTTCCATACCTGAGCAATTTGTTGCTTAATAATCGTGTTACAATTTTAATATCATTTTGGTTTGGTTGGTTTCCTGGATTTTCCCTTGGGGAATTTTTGACTCATGTCTCTTGTAATGAAAGATTGTGTTGAATCTTACATAAGTCACTATGATAATGAAGGCCTTAACTTACTAACACATGTTTCCCTATACTCCTGTGCAGAATGAGAAAAACAGCATTTACAGGACAATGACGATTGAAAATGTTTGGGACAAATTAAAATGAGTATATAGAGAGATTTTCTAAGGGACTGAACTGTTATGTATGAGACCTCAGTCGGCCCACAGGCCTCTGAGCTGCACACTCAGTTTGGTTTAATGAGTCATGATAGTGAACGCAGCACGGTCTGGATCTGCATCAACTGGACTGAGTTTCCTCTGCAGCGTCTGCATTTATAAACAGGTTCACTGCAGGACAAAAAAACACAAACAGTAAAGAGAGTCAAAAGTCAACACACTTGTGTGAATTTTAATGATGAGTGGTTCAGTTTTACCGCATGAAGTTCAGGTTATTAGTCACATTTTATGAAAGAGTTGAATCCTCTTCTGTTGACTCTGTGATGTTAATAACCAACCTGAGATCACGGATTTCCTCCGGGCAAACACTGACACATCTTTAGAGTTATAAAAGAGTGCAGTGTCACACCATTTTGATTTATTTATGCTTTTAGGTGTAACGTCGACCTCACAAAAAGGTCACTCTGCCTGCTAGTTGCCAGTTATTTCTGCTAATGTTTATTTAATGGTGACTTGCATACAGATGAGAGTTCTGGTCTGCAGGTGTGAGACAGCTGATGTCACAGTCATGGAAATGAAATGAAAACCCATCATCATCATCTTTCGCCAGGGTTTAAGGATCTCATTTTAAAACACGGAATAACATCTTACTCATGTTTATCTTCTTACAGTATTCTCTGAATACTGCAATCTCAGTTGAGGCTTTGGAGAGATTTCACACAGAATTTAACATAAAAAAAAAATATTTTTGTAATAATTAGAAAAGCATGCAATGGCCTCTTTACTGTCTGATCAAAAGGAATGTTTCCAGCTTTAATCATTAAAATGAACAAACTTCTTATTAATGTAGGGAATAAAAGCGGATATAAATAAACGGAGGATCAAAGCGTCTTTTTAGTTTTTTGTTTTGAAGTGGGGTTCTGTCATGAGTCCCTCGGGTTTTTAATATAACCTGCACACTCTATTTCCTCGGTGTGTCTGTTTGTGTTTCTTACCACATCATTTATTTGATAACTGTGTCCCCACGCAATTAAACAGACTAAACTCGTTAACCTTGACAGTGCCCTGACGCGACAGAACATCCCACAAGGCTGAAAGATGACAAAGTTCAGCAGCTATTTGGAGTACATCTCCTCTTCACTTTCAGCCTTTTGTTTAAGATGGCTCTCTTGTAAGTTTAAGTGCTTTTCAAGGACCGTTCGTGGCTGGGAGTGAATAAAGTCGCAGCCACTTTTTCATTTCACGGTGAGTTTGTGGCGTGTATTTTAGCCTCTTGGCTGCAGAAGAGGTGACAGGGACTCAGAGTGCGGGGTCATGAGGGAGCAGACACCATCATCGATCCCTCTAAACTAAATCCCCGGGAGTCTGAGAGTACATCAGAGAGGAACGTGCATGTGTGGTAGAGTGTGTGCACTCAAAACATGCATTAATGTCTGTGTGTGAGTTTCATTAGCAGTAGGTGGGTGCCTGAAAATAGAGTGAGATCCCTGCTGGGGTGTTAGAGCAAATATTAGTCCAGAGGAATGAGACACTCAGCAGCTCAGCACTGATTTTAACATGTAAGTACTTCCTGTGAGGCTGCAGTTTAAAGTATTCCACAACTCTACAAGTCCTCACACCTAATGACAAGAGTTCTATCTGTGTTTCTAAACTGGGAAACCTCCAGTCTGAGCTTAGCTGTGTTTCCTCCCTCTAAGCACCATATCTGGTCAAACAGATCTTCATTTACTGATGACTCATTTAGACAAAGCCAAACAGCTAGTTTACTAAAACACCAGCAGTGGAGCTCATCTGCATTCCAAATGTGTGACACAAATGGGAATATGAAATGAACACAGGGGCAAGGAGTGGGTCCCCAAGCTTCACTAAGCTAAATTAAAAAAAAGTTTTTGTGTATTTGCGTGCACACACGTGTGGCAGGCACAGAATCACCCCTGAACAGCATACACATATTGACACACGCACACATACACTAACACACACACACGCACGCACGCACGCACACACACACACACACACACACACACACACACACACACACACACACACACACTTGCATTGTCTCTGCAGAGTAAAAAAAACCCATCAAAATATTTCTTATAAGGTTGTGAGACTCACAATCAATATTGAAAGTGGTGGAGCATAAATGTATGAGAAAAAAGAAGAATGCAATCCAGGACAGCAGTATTTTTTAGTTCCAGCTTTATTGACAGTTTCTAAGGAATCTGTGTGTCACAGAGCTGTATCGATCATAACTGCTATTACGTAGGCCTCTTCAGAAGTCTCATCTGTTTAATTGTGATCAATTGAGCTCATTGGCAAAAAAGCGAAGCAACCGATGTGACATCAGCCTGACTCAGGGCTGAAGTCTTTTTTATCAGGGTCCGTAAGGATTTAAGTACATTGGTTGTTCTGAAGTTAACATTTCAGGGAACTGGTGTTCGTATTAGTTTTTTGATGCTACTTTTTACTTCTACTCCTATATTTCATAGGAAAATGTTCAAATTTTTACCTTTTTCAGACAGCTCTAGTTTTGTGATCTTACAAAAAAGTTGCATGAAGAGGAAGAAAAGCAGAGGGAGCTGTGTGACGTCTGATGTGTGATGTCTGATGTGAGTCAGCGTAGGTCAGAAGACTACTCATTTGATATAAATCTGTGAATATGGAGTAAAAAAAAAGAGCAACACTGAATTAGCAAAGTTATAATGACAAAAAATAACATCTCTGTATTTTTTGGGACTTTGCCGATTACAATAATTTCATGTATTTTGCATCACTCAAAAATGTGTTAGTATAATACTTGTATTGTACTAGTTCACTCTTGTTAATATCAGATATTGTCAAAGATATAAAAAGCGTATTTAAGAAAAACAGGTCTTTATTCATTAACTTAAAACTGAGTCATTCAAGTAAACACAAAACACTGAAATAACCACAGCAAGTATTGAGATCAAACAATGCAGGAATGAGTAAACCATTTTAAACAGGATTAACTTAGTTAAATATTGCACAAAGACCAACAAAAACTATTCGGAGAGCATTGTAAACTATGCTACTCCAAGTATATCCTGCGTCAAACGTAGTTTGAAACCATCAACGACCACTCGAATTGGCACCATATCCTTTGCAATGTAATTGGTGACAATGTTTGTTATTTCTGTTGCCCTTCTTGCCAAGAGGTACTCTTTTCCTGAATGACTCTGACAAAGTTTACTGAGGGTGTTTTTGCTTTGCCCATTCCTGAGCTAGTATGTCGTGGTGGACCGCTGACTGCAGAAGCTTTTCATATTCTTCTTATTCTGTGTGGTGCGGTGGTTAAATTGCAGATGGGGAATCAAGTGAATTGTCAAGCTGTCTGATTATTGTCTTTAATGGCAACTGCTTTCCGACATAGTCTGCAAATTTTGTGTCTTTTGGGTAACATCCGTCTTTCCAAGCCAAACCACTTCCATGCAAGTGAGGAGGATCCACGTCTAGCAATGAAACAATAAATTCCGAGGCTGGTGGAGTTTGTGTTTTGTCTCCTGGCGCTGTTTGTTCACTCATTTTTAACTTCAGCCATGCAGGCGGCTATGCTAGCTTAGCTTGTTGTGATGCTTGAACATTGCTTGTGTTCTCAACGCGCATGCACGGAACTCTGTGCTACTCGGCTTGATCATATGCAGTGAATATGTGTGGACTCTCAAGGCTTGTTTTGATTGCTTATATATCATATAAGCAATCAAATCATATATCATACACTCCTACACTGAATTAGTTCTCTTTTTTGAAAAGGCTCAGTTTATTTTATTGTTTTAAGTATTTGAGACCAAAATAGTTAAGTTTTACCTCACAACAAGAAAAAAAAAAAATCCTGGTATAGAAATGTATTACTTTCAAAAATATTGTACCCAAAATCAAAATTCAGGTACACTGCCCAAGAAAGTCACAAAGATTTCAGCTTTGTGACTGTCTTGTGCACACATGCACCCACCAGCAGGAGGCTATCCCTGTGGGGCAGGAGGGGGGATCGCAGGAGGCAAAACATGATTTAAGAGAATGACACGGAAGGGGCAGATATAGCAACCGAAAAAACGTTATGGTGACAATTTTTGCCTTCCAAGTATATAAGTGAAGTGTAGTTGGACATATTCACAGTATCAACAAAAGAGTGAAGAGGAACACTGGCACAAAGAACAAACATAATGAAGCAGTTTATTTATGTGCACAGAGACTGCACAAGACTTGTGCATACAGACTATGGTTGTGCAACTCTTGTAGGATATAAACATTATCAGCCGCTCCCGCTCACTTGTGGAGAATATTCCTCAATATTTCCTGCTGCATTCTCACACCAGCTTCCCCAACTTTGTAAAGGATATTTACTCGGGGGCTGGCAGGCAAAAGTCTAAGCAAAGTCAGAGGAAAGAATTGTGCTGTTTGTGTTCACACATGCAGCTCATCACAAAAACTTAATTAGTTTTCAGTTTTGTGCATTTGTGAAAGCACTTTACGAGTATATGTCCTGGATCATTAAACCGGAGCACCCCAGGGTAACCTTTTCAGCCCCTTGTTGTATTCCCTATAAACACATCATTATAAAGCCATTAATAAATCCAATATCATCATAAAGTTTGCTGACAACAGAGCTGTTGTTGAAAAATGAAAACACACACCTGAAGGAAGTAGAGAAGCTAACCTGCTGCAGTCAGGGCAACAAACGCTTGTAATTAACAGCAAGACCGAGGCCTTTCTCACCGCACATTACAGCTGTGCCTCTGAACTGCTGCTGCTTGCGTCGCAATGGTGTTCACACACATGCTGCATGTTGGCTACAGTACTGCAGACAGTTGCTGTTGTCAGTCCTCTCTTTTTTTATATGTAATACCTAAAAAAGTTTTACGTATAATCTAACTTCTTGGCTTTATAAACGTCATAAAGTTATATTCCATACAGAAAGAACAAAAAGACTTTGCCAGGCTATTTGCCATCCAGAAATGGTTTCAGGTGTTTGTCTGACAGGTTTCAAGCGCTGGACCTATCCAAAACTAAGTAAAAATGGGTCAATTTACATGCACAGGCAAAAAAACAAGTGTATTTAGCGGGGGGAAAGATAGAGAGAAAGAGGTGGAGAGAAAGAGGGAGAAAGACATTGCACCAGAAGAATTTTGCCGGCATTGCAATGTCATTTAATTACATAATGCACTGGTGGCCTCTGTGCTTTACAACTACGTTTTCAAAAAGTTGCTTTGCATGCCATTTGATTAACCAAAGCAAACGCACTGAAAATGATCAGGCAGGCAATATATCCTCAAGTTTTTAATGCGCTTAAGCTGCGCTTCATACACTGGCAGTGTGAAGGCTGTGACCTGTTAACATGCATCCTGAAACGGAAATGAAGACATTCTGTATGCATGTGCTTCTCACTCAGCATGTAAGAAGCAGCTGTAAAGAGCTGATGTTGCAGACATAGGGAAAATAGGTGAAAAGGGCGCATATTTGAATTTCCCGCGGGATCAATAAAGTATCTATCTATCTATCTATCTATCTATCTATCTATCTATCTATCTATCTATCTATCTATCTATCTATCTATCTATCTATCTATCTATCTATCTATCTATCTATCTATCTATCTATCTATCTATCTATCTATCTATCTATCTATCTATCTATCTATCTATCTATCTATCTTGCTTCAAGTATCCATTTGACCACATTTCAGAGAGCATTACAGCGGCACGACGGACTTAGAGGAGAACAAGACACCTATAGCAGCATTATTTTTACCTCTAATATTTTGGAAAATGTGCACCTGCTGTGTGTCTGTGATCAAATTTGGATGCTGTAAATGACAAAAGTGTAAATGTATCAGATGTTGTCATCAATAATGTGTAGGCATATGGTGCTTTTCTTCATGGTTATTTGTTTAATTCATATCAGTACGCAGTGCTAGCTGCCTAATGAACCATTTTCTGATGCTTGCTAGTTTAATTAGACCAATAAAAAGCCTTCATCAGCACTGATAAAGGCTTTTGCTGAAACGCGTCCATTTTTGATCTGTACGCTGCACCTCTACCCGGATTATAAAACATTGACTTTGCTGACTTTTCTCTCTCAGTCATGTACCTGAAGATTTGTAAATGTTTGAGTGTGCTCCTTTTTCTGCTGTTTGAGTTTAATTACACCAGGCTGAGGTGGTTTGAGACAGGCTGTTACATCAGCGTGGATAAATGTACCGCTCCGGCTGCTGTCCGTGGTGCTGATCAGAGGCTGTTTTGGATGACGGTTTCATGGTGCTTTTCTGCATGGTGACATAAATCGTCTGTTGTGGAATTGTCTGGAATGGTTGTTTGTGTATCTGTGCTTGTTTGTGCAAACAAGCGTGCTCATCTGATTGGGGCAATGGGGAGGGGCCCAAAAAATATATTTGCACTGGTTCCCAGCACAAGTATGTGACACTGCTGATTCTAAAGGGCCATTCAGAAAGGATGCGGTGGACGCTGTGCGGTGCTCTCAAACCCATTCATTGTCTATGTGTTCATCTGCGCAAGAGCATATCTGCGCCCCATCGAGCTGAGCGCAGCTCAAGGTCGTGTTTGCCGTCCGCGTGCACCGCAGATGTTAAAACATCTTCAACTTGGGTGCAGAGCTTCATGACGTCACCTCCGCGCATCCAATAGGAGAGCTCTAGTTTAAAAACCTACCAGAATACCGGCAAGAATTTTCTTGTTTGAAAAGAAATGTCAAACATTGTGGGTGTACCAGGTGTGTTTAAGACAGCAGCAGAAATGTGTGTTGTGCTTGTGAAGCCGTCGTTATAGAGCTGCAGCTCCTGGTCGAGCCTTGACTCCCCCAAGTCCTGTCGTGTCCAGAGGATTTCATGAACACACACCATCTTCTTCTTTGCTGCTCTTTTCTTCCGCCTCAGCATAAGAATGGTCAGGACTTTCACCTGAATAGTGGACAGATATATGATTGTGCTGCATGGCAGAAGCTACTCTCCCGAGCTATTTTCCCGACAATCGTTTCGGTCACCATAGCAACTTGCACCATTGATTTGCACACTCCACCCCCTGCTCTGGACTCTATCCCGCAGCGAGCAGAGCGCACAACGGATCCTATCTGAAAAGTCCTTAAGGGTGTTGGGATCCTAAATGAAGCCACTGACTTGCACCAACCAACTTACAACAACCTATTGTAAATGAATAATTATTCCTTTTTTGGTTGAAATGCTAATTCCTATCGTCGAAAGATATTAAGAGATATTTATTCGATTGCCTGTAACCAGTCAAACTGTATTGATTCATCAACAGTTGTGAACACTGGTTGAATCATCAAGTGTTTAAAAAATGTCTGATTATTTGGCGAACAATCAAAGACACCACTCGTATAAACGAAGTGAAAGAAGTGTTGACCCTAAAGTCTTTTGAATCACGTTGCGATTTGAGTGTACATTGTGAGGCAGGCAGCTTTAAGCTTCAAGTGTCTTCATAATAGTACCAGGCAAACAAACTATACTTTAACCCTGCCATCACTTGAAGAAAGTCCTTCACACTTTCTTTACTCATTGCGCCTGCAGCAGGTAATTATCAGAGCTCAGACAAAGGCTTGTTTCAGTGGCTTGTCTATTACCTCCTGTTGATTCAGTCATGGTTAGCTTTTTCTACTGTCTTACCTAACAAAAAATTAGCATACAGTGATTTTAATTAATGTAACATGATCTGTATTTTAATTGTGTAAAATTCAGAAAACAATAAGACTAAAAACTCTTTGTCCCTTTTAATTATATGTATTTCAGCCTGTTCCTGTGGCATTGAAAAAAAAATGAAACAGCAACAAATACCATTTAGACATTAAGTCTGTCTGAACGCTGAACACATTGACACACATGACAACAACCCATTGTGAAAATTGTTTGTTTGCCCAAAGCTTTTTCTACTTTGACAAACATCTTGTTTCGTTTTGTGTCTTTAATCTGTGTTTGTGGAGTAAACAGACACCTCGGCTGTCTTTTGCAAGTCATAATGAGACAAAGGCCTGCAGTGATAAGACGTTTAAAAAAAGCTGCAAATAATTCATTTAAACTAAGTAATAGAAATTCCATCTCAGTTCTGGCTCACTGCGAGCAACAAAAGACAGAGATAACAACCTGATGGCAGCGATTATAAACCATGAGCAGAAAAAAAGAGATAGAGGAGCTCAGCTTAAACAAAGGCCAGAAACATAATGCAGAGTCTTCTCCTTTGATCAATGACAAACTTTGAGCTATCATTGTCCAAAGCAATCTAACATGGACATTACAACCCGTCATACAGGAAGATTAATTCTGCCTTTATGTTTTTGATAATGCTCTTTGCAGTCTCATCAATTGCGAGGGGTACAAGTGCATTTTTCTCCAGACAAAACCATTATTAAAATGAATGTCAAATCATATAATTATGTTTAAGCCTTGCAATTTGCATTTGTTATGTATAAACAGATCATAAATGCACCTACGATACAATTATAATGACTGCAGTAGTCAGCTGTTCATGTTTCCTGTGTTCTGTGCAGAGGGAAAATCACACTTGACTGTGATGTATGTCAAAGTGCCACCATTAATTAATGCATAGTGATTGTATGGCTTCGGTGGCTTAGCGACATTATATAGCTCATAGATGGCATATGTTCAACACTGAGATCTCCTAATGACTGAAGTTCTGATTATATAATAACCTGGAATAATAATGTGATGAAGTGTCAGGCTGGTTGTCAGAATAGAAATCTCACCAGAGAAGTGTTGAAATGTCTCACCTGACAGGTCTTCTGCTCTGTGAGTCATTTCTTATAGGCCTCAAAGTCACTCAACTTCAAATGGAAAAGTTTTGAGTCAACATTTGCGTCGAAGCTTTTAAGATGCAGGGTCGATGTTTAGCTTTACTGGCGGCTAAATGAAGACAGACAGCCGCTTTGCTTCTGAAGCTTTGAGTCACTGCATGTGCGTAAACTGAACACTACTTATGTTTCTTTGTGGTCTAGGCTGGGCTATCATGCAGTTTGTTTTTGTCTTAGAGTCAGTCTTACAAAGATCAGGGACTTTAAACACTGCACTGTTATACTCGACATGTTCTAAACACCAATCTGTCCAAAAGGTAGTTTAGCCAGTGGCCCAATGCTTCAAATGATGACGATTAAGGTACCACTGTAGTGCTCGGCTAAGTGGTCAAGTTAGCATTAATAAATATGTTGTTTCCAGCCGGACTTTAAAAATTAAGCAATGTAGTTGGTAAAAATAAATATGAAACATGTTGTTAGATCTTCATAATAAAGATCATATTATAGAATCTCATTCACAGATCTTTTATCTGAAAGCAGAATCCTGTGAGCAAGTGAAACAGTTTTGTGTATTGGGGTTGTGGTTTATGTTTGAAGTCGGAGTCGTATCGATCACCAGCAGACTTTGACTGACACCAGCAGGACAACTGTCATTGAGGAGAACAAAAGAGGCGTAACTCAATCCACTGTAATGTAATGTTTGAGTCCGGTCATCAGCATGATAGTGTAAAAAAAACAGATTTTAGGCTTTGTCCCTCAATCTCAACTCCAATCTCAGTTCTCATGTTGCTTATCAGACTATAAACAATGTCAACACACTGAAAGATAAGTGTTACCTGGAATGTCTGTATTTATTAACTGCTGGAAAAACACCTGAAGCCCCAAAATGTTGTCTGAGGCTCTATTGTGAGGTTCTGACATTGCATATTTTATTACTTTTGACTTGCAACAATCGTTAATGCCTTATGAAACCACCATGTTTTGGTTAGTTGAAGTTTAATTAGTACACAGTTAACCTTACTTACATACGTTGACCATGTATTTATATTGCTCTACTAATTTACATTGCATAATTTTAAAAGATGCAAAAACTGATGTCAGCATCATTTGTCTAACATCAAACCTCGAACGGTTGGATCAAAGTCCCTTGTTTGTTTAACGATTGATCCTCCCTGACTGTTGCTGAAGATGGTCTTTCGTGCTCTTACTAAACAAAGCTAATCCAAATCCTATTTTAGAGAAGGCCCGCAGTCTGCTCTCCAATGTCTAATCAAAGTGCATTAAGTAATATGGTTAGAAAAGTTTGGACTCAGAACAGTAAGTCCTGACCTCAAAACAGTTTGGACATTTTTCAGAGAAATAAGAGCACGTGTTGTAAGCCAGGCTTTCTAGTACAATATACACAAATAATGTATCTCTAAAGTCTAGTAGAAATTCTTCTAATAAAAATGTCCCGACTATGGATTCACAGATTCCAACCTCATTTGTCATCATTTTGAATATATCTTAGACTGATAATCAAATGTTTTGTTTTTGTTTTTTGCACTAATTCCCCTGATCTTTGGATTACACCTCATAACAGCCAATGGTAGCCTGAGTTGAAGGTGTCTGCCCCTGTTCTGACGGCCCGCTACACATGCCTGTGCCGATGACTGACATTTCTTGTAGCCAATGAATTTCTCAAAACATGGATATGTTGCTTCTATCAATACTTCAGGGTGATTTCTTCATGCACTCACTAAGGAGATTCATTTTAAATGTGAGTGGTTTTGAAAACTGCATTAAAAGTGTTAATAAGGTGATATTCATACCAAGACAGGATATGAGTCATGTTTTTTTGGGTGAAAACGGAAAAATCTATGTAAAAATAACCATTGAGCACCACAATATAGCTGGAATGAAATGATGCTTAATAGCTCGACTGTGAGGTAAGCAGTCGACTGAGGCTCTGAAGAACGAAAGGTCTAAAATGTGACTATATGGGTTCACCCCTAATATATATATATATACTGTATTAGCAAAGAATTGGTGCAATGTTTTCATTTGTTTCAAATGCAAAAGAGAACTTTGAATTCTAAAGTAAGCTAATGCTCTTACAAATAGCAACATTAAAATAAAGGTTTGTTATGGAGTCATGGAGGGTCATGAATCTTCTTGATTTCTGTTTGAAACACTTTGCTGACTTCTTTATTGATTTGATGACAGTCTTACATTTCAAATAATAGATAACAGCAAGAGTTCTGAGATGAGTTGTTTTCAAAGGCAGAAAGTTGAGATGAGTTTATGTTAGTCTTCTTTCTTTGCACTCAAGACACTCTCAGTATTGTTTGTGTTTGGCTGAAGGAAATCAAGGCAGATATTTATATTTGCTTAAGAATATGTTTTCATCTTACAAGATAGCTATATGACACTATATGTAGAGTTGGTACTGTAATAGAGAATTGAAAACACTTGGACTACAAATAGTCCCTTACAGAGATTGAAGGAAGTGGCCTTTGTTTCTCCACTTCTTTTAAGTAGTTCATTGAAAATCATTTCTCTCCAGTCGAAACATTCAGCTGAAAGCATTCATCAGCAAGGAAAAGTGTTGTGTGTTTTATTCACACTTCACAAAGGTACATGGGTACCTAATTATAACAAGAGCTGTAAGTATTCACAACAGAGCTGTTTCACCTTGCTCCGTTGTTGTAACATTGCTGAAATAAACATACAATGTTAGTCGCTGTTAGATAGAGGAAAAGTATAAAGGGTTGAAGTAGTTCCCTAAAGTAGTGGTTCTCAACTGGTGGCACATGAACCAAAAGTGGGTCGTGTAGCCATTTAGTTGCACATGTTTGCCTGGAGAACAAAATTGTGTCTAAAAGACTATGAAGCGCTTTTTAAACGCTTGGTTTGTTTTGTTACGTTTCTTTGTTCAGTTACATGTTTAGTACCATCTGAAGCCCAAACTGCACAAGTTTTCATCAAATAAATCTGATAAGCTTTGTCCAAAGCTACCTATTTTCAATATGATAAACAGTTGTAATAATCGCATCAGCCAAAACTAGCTTAAGCTTTCTATTTTAGCTATCAATGGAGTAGCTAAAATACTTCGTTTTGGCTAACAGTGTTAGCGAAAATGACTGTACAGCTTTCTAAATCCGTTTTTTAGGAATAAAAACATTAAAGAGTTAGCTCAAATGTATCACATTTACCTATTTTAGTTATCTAACTTAAAAACATTTGATAGTTATCTACTGTAAACTGTTCTTAAAGTATCTTTGTGTAACATATGAATGGATAAACAACTTGTAACAGACCTGAGTGCTGTTATGTGTGCGAAGGCTTAGGGGAGAGTGGGGTAAGATGAGACACTTTTTACTTATGTTGTCCTGGAGGTAAGGAAAAATGACAAGGAAATAGAATGAAAACATATACCTTTATTTCAGGATGTCTCCTATCAAATGAAATTATCAGAATGCATCTCTGACAAAGCTGCCCAAAATAATGACTTCTCAAAAAAAAGTGCTCCTGTGGCTCAACTTGCCCCAGGTTAGGGGTAAGTTGAACCAAGTCAGTGGATAAGTTGAGACATCTGGGGGTAAACTGACCATCTGAGTTTGAACATGTAAACCTGAGCATATTGTGCTAACAAACCGTTTTAACAGTTTTAAACTTGTGAGAACAAACCACTAGTTAGTTTCAAAACCATTTAACCATTTAATCAAAACAACTATTCAATATTCCAACTGTCAAGGTTGCAGGGGAATATGAACTGTTGCTCCCTCCTTGCAGTTCCTCCAGCCTTTTGAGGTTGAGGTAGCTTCTTCAGCACATCACTCCGTGGGAAAGATGCCTCATCCTTTTCCTTGAATGCAAAGGTGGGTTTCTTACTGCCAGTGATCCCTCGGATTCTTCTGAGAAATCTGGCACTCACTTCATTGCCCGCAAGGCTGTCAACCAAGCCAATGTAATGGTGGCTCCTGCATTTGGATGCAAATTTTACGATGACAAAGTCACCAACTACCAGATCTGAGACATCTGGTTCACTTCTTTCATCGCTGGAGCTCTCATCCTCAGAAGTGTCATCAAATGGGATGGCAACATCACTCTCAGAGCTGCTTTCCACTGCCATTTTCGTCTGAGTTTGTTTCCTCTTCAGCTTTCCTTGCTCTTTGGTGGTTCTTTCTGTTTTGCCTTTCTGTTTATTTTTCCTCTCTTCATGGGCACGTTCGATTGCCTGCTTTTCAGGTGTATCAGTCAGGATTCTTGTCTTCATGCGCTTTCGGTTACTTTGTTTCCTGGGATGCTGACTTTTGGGTAAGGGTAGAATCTGAGCAGGAGGCACATATCCAGCATGGTTGGGGTGTGAATCTGTGTCACTTGGTGAAGCACATGCATGTGCAGGGCCTGATGAAGGTAGCTCAGCAGAAAGGGAGGTTGAAACCACGGGTGCATCACCTGCAGCTGGAGGTTGCTGCTCCAGGTTGGGCCTGTCTGACACCATGGATGGCTCAAACGCTGCATCGGAGAAGACATCTCTGTTGTATGGGAAAATCCCAGTGGATCTGAATCCAGAGGAGATATTTCGTGGTGTCATTGCTGACATGAAAGCATCATTCACAGAGCCAGGGATGTGATATATGCTGGCTGTTTTGCCTGGGTTGGATCTCATCCAACCATCAAGAGCTCTGTTGTAATAGGTCTTGAATGGACCATACACAGTCTTATCCAGAGGCTGCAAGCGATGGGATGTGTGGGGTGGAATTGTGAGCATAACAATACCATTTGTTTTTGCTATGTCCAAAGCCTTCAGTGAAATGTGGGCTTCATGGTTATCCAAGATTAGCAGCAGTGGCAGGTCAGAGGAGCACTTGGTCTGCTGAACCAGATGTTCAAGGAACTCAATGAAGGCTGTAGCCCTTCCCAAAGATGTCGCTTCAGGCATACGGCAGGAGAGATGGTGGCGTGCCATAAAATTCTTGAACCAATCTTTACCTAAGAAAAAGTTATGTTACTGTATTGAAC
This sequence comes from Tautogolabrus adspersus, assembly GCA_020745685.1. Taxonomy (NCBI): domain Eukaryota; kingdom Metazoa; phylum Chordata; class Actinopteri; order Labriformes; family Labridae; genus Tautogolabrus; species Tautogolabrus adspersus. The sequence goes on from CM036544.1 coordinate 11,635,355, forward strand.
TACACAGAATAAATGAGTCTATGCCAACCTACTGAGTCATGTTATTTCTTGCACATCCTACCAGCTAAACCTTTCTCTCTCCAGTTGCTGGGGGTAGGAATATTGTTTCTCTCTGCCAATTCCAATGCCAGTTCACAGCATTTCTTTGGAGTTAGGCCATGGAACTGGTCTGCGAGCTTCTTGATATGGTCTGCTAGCTCCTTCTCCACCTCCTCTGAGAAAACTCTCTTTGCTTCTGCTGTTCCATTGTACCCTACTGTTTTTACTTCCTTTGCCTCCCTCTTTTTCATGTACCTCCTCAATGTTGACCTGTCAATATTTCTCTCTTTTGCCACTGATCTGATGGACTTTCCACCCTTGACATCATTGGCTGCTCTCTCCATCTCTTCAAGGGGTGTTGAGCCCCAGCTTGTTTTCCTCTTGTAGGTTCTAGGCATGATATATTTTCTACAATGAACATATGACATACACAAAACCAGTAAACTCAACTGAAATACCATTTTGCATGTCAAAGACTGAACTGAATTTCAGTGCCTTATGGTGGGGTAAGTTGAACCATTGGCTCAATTTACCCCATAGCCTTTGGCTCACTTTGCCCCATAGCCACCATTTTGGAAAAAACGGGCTAGCTTAGAAATTCATGCTAATCTTTAGCGAAGGGATTCACATTATTTTATACGTTGGCATATCACCAACATGTATAATATATAATTTTAGACCTGGATAAATTTGCTTTGACATAACAGTCATTTTACTTCACATGCAGAAAATTTACTTTGACAAGCAAAAAACAGTTTTTGTGTAAAAAAATACTTACCACTTCTCCCATGTGCTTCTCTGCATCACAGCAAGATGGAAATGATGGGTGCTTCCTGAATTTATGGTCACATGACAAAACATGTGCACGGTTGCCTAGATACAAGGGGTGGGTCAACTTACCCACTGGCTCATCTTACCCCACTCTCCCTACCTGTTGGTTTGCCCAACTGTCAAATCATCACAAGCATAAACGTTTTATAAACACCTTTCATTGCGTCTCTGTAGGTGTTCCTGTGGGACTCGTCCAGAGTTCATCGTAAAACTGTCAAAGCAAAGTAAAACAAGTAAAGACCTCTAACTGTCAGTGATGCTACACAGCTTCTTTCTTTTTGGTTTTCTTATTAAACATTTGAAGAGTTGTTTATCTTCAGTGACATATCCTCATATCATATGCATTCATTGCTTTCCTGAACTTTGATAAATTGCAGAATGTATTCACATTGAAAATCAAAAAACACAAGTTAACCGGAGCTGTGGCTTCTTCTTTTTTTTAATCTCTTAGTAATGCATTGTTTCCAGGTGACATGTGATGTCACAATGTTGAGTCCCAGCCATCCTTTTTATACCAGTATGAGCCTTAATGGACTCGAACACCCTAACTAAGTTAAGATAAGAGAAGATAATACTTTATTGTCAGTATTGTTTGTTTACTACACCTCTAACGTCAGTAAAGTCAGTAAGGGTTGAATCAGGCTCTAAGGTAGAGATTGTAATTGGCCCTTAAATAAGGAAATTGTTGCTGTGAAAGTAGTAGGGGAGCAAAGTTCCCACAATCGTCCAAACGCCCTGACTCAGTTTTTTTTTAAGAGAGGGGGCTTTTATGCTCTATTATGGAGGAGAACAGTGGATAAAGTAGGGAATGGGGAGAGAGTTGGGAATGACACAGGTTGGGAATGACATGTGTCATTGTGCTGAGGGTCGGAATCAAACCCAGGCTGCCTGATTCGAGGGCTATAGCCTCTGTACATGGTGCGCACAATATTATGGACAGGTTATCCCTGCACTGACACCGTTTAAAACAAAGTTAGGGCTGCATTTATACACTGAGTGGCTGACCCCTCAATGTATCATGAAAATGATACAATCCCAAATTCTCCTGGCTGCAGAGTCATATTTCACCACTTCAATTAAAATGTAGCAACCTTACAGGCACTAGGCAAGGAAGTTTTACTGCAACCAGGTTATTGCAATGCATGTTAATGCATTTTATGATTTCTTCCCTTAACCTGATTCCTCCCTGTACTTGATTTAATGTGTATAGGCCTATGTAGTCATAAACTCAAGCATAAGTGTGCATATTTATGCTTTTATTGTTGTTGGGGTATTTCAAACGCTGTACACTTTAAAATGAGCTGCAAACGGATGATTAAAAGTAAAACCATTTTCAGGTCATTATATTTTTTGAAAAGGCAAGACAATTCCTATTTTCTTCTTCAACAAAAATGCCGTTATCTTTCACACATGCATAAACACACACAGCCACACACAAGAACATTAATATGTAGGCATATGACTTTTATGACCATCTGCCGCACCATTTCAGGGGGATGTAAAAAGTGGCAGCAACACTCATCCATATAAACATGCCCTCATCAGGTATTCCTCATGTGCAGGATCATGTGTTAACTTTCTGAATCCCTGAGGAAAACTACACCTTTGCCTTTTTCTGCTCGTGAGTTTGCTCATATAATGTTAATTTAGTCACCATGCTGATGTTAACTCTGGCGCTGCTGTGATTTGTTGAGGGTGGAGAGGTAATGCAAAACTTCAAATGCTCTGATGCAATAAGTCAAACCAGTCCACTTACCAAGTTCCTCCTTCTTTGACCCACTTTTCCCAAAAGTTGCTTGATGTCTTTTGAATAATGACATTGAAGTGATAGACGCGGCCATCAGTCACACTAACATTCAAGTAGGCCACTGCCCGCATAAACCCTGCAATCATCAATCGCCTTATGTTGCCATTTTATCCCAAACACAGATTGGAAAGTGGAATCAAAATGACATGAAAAATGAGGACATTGCTCAGAAACATGTTTGTACTTGATAGATAATAGCCAGGTTTATCACTCATCAGTCCCTCCAGGAGTGACACGGGGAACAAATATCAGAAACTCAAACAACCTCTTTGCTTGAATTTGTATGTTTCCGGATTCATGTCATTCAAAATATCAACCTTGCAGCAATATCATACAAGCACCAGAGAGTGTTATGTACTGTAACTTTTCAAAGCTGCATGCAAGAGACTTACGCAGCGTTCTTACGAGGCTCCAGTACATCATTAGTGCACAGTCTTTTGTTGATAGGGTGCTAAAAAGGGGCAGATTGTGGGTGCTATTTCTGCGTATTTCATGGTCCTACTAGCAGGCGCAATCCATTGTTAGTGGGTCCGGCCCATAGTCTTTACTGTTGTGTGTTTCTGATCTCAAAGAGTCCATACAGTGAGAGGGCCCTTCTCTTAACAATAGTTTCAAACTAATGCAGCGTCCATAATGATGAGTATTGCAGCCTTAATGTTATAAGTAATATGTATTCTCATTTGCACATGAATACAAAATTGTCCAGAAGTTGCAAATAAAGAGCTTCTATTGTGGTCTAACAGTGGATGTGTAATAGTTAACACTCAAAAAAAAAACATCGCAAATGCCTTTCCAATTTTCCTTTAGAGCTGCTCCGAAATCAGACATCACAGGGCACGACCAAGGAAAAATCCTGCAAGGTATACTGGAGACATTGACTTATCAATGGTCCTTGGGGTTCAGTTTAGGTGAAGGCTAGTCGTGAGGTGCTGCGCTGACTGAAGGAGCTGTGATGGATGGATGTTGACCAAAAAAAACAACAACAAGGTCTCGTGCCGTGTATTCTCAATGATGCTCTGCACTGTTAAAGCATGCTGTCATGTTCAGTTTGGCAGGTAGAGTGGCTCATAGATAATAAATGACCGAGTGAAGTTGAAGGGCAGAACTGTCATCAGTCATCGTGTTCATCCAACAGTTTGACACAGATATTCATCAGCTGCTCAGGCAGAACGAGCTCTGACATATATGACTTTATTACATTTGGATCTGTTCCAGTTGTTTGTATAAGGTTAAATATAAGCAGGTAATGATCAGAGTGACATACTGTAACTCACACTGGAGATACATTTAAACATACGGCTTTCATTCCCCATATTTATATGTTTGTTAAATCTCCCAGAATTGGTTATGTGTTTCAGGAGGCAAGTCATAGAAACATAGAGAACCTTAAAAATTCAAAGTGCAGCGGGGCATATTTAAAGATTACAAAACAACATACTTGATAACTTATTACTGTAAGACGCAAGCTAATGTTAACATTTCTAGTTAACTTTATGTGACACAATAGAAAAGAGTGAAAATACTAGCTGTACATTCATAAGCTACTACAATATAGAGCCAAAATTAATATTAATCTAGCTAAACAGCATAAAAGGAAAAGTGAAAGTTACTAACAACAAAGTCATTTATGCCTTTCCTCTGTTTTTAGCATGGACACTAAATCAATATTTAGGATGTGGCTGAGTGATTATTAAGATTAAGATTTATTTTATTGATCCACACAAGGGGAAATTCAGTTTTTACACTCTGTTAAATCATGCACCACACACACATAGGCTGATATATACACATGCACAAACAGGATCCTATGGACATGCACTGATGGAGAGATGTCAGAGTGACGGAGCGGCCCACAGCAGGCGCTGTGGGGGGTGGATTCGGTGCCTTGCTAAAGGGCACATCGGAAGCTCAGGAAGTGGTCTGGCACCTCTCCAGCTACCAGACCAATTTCCAGATTTGGTCCGCACCAGGACTTGAACCGGCAACCCTCCGGTTCCCAACCCAAGTCCCTACGGACTGAGCTACTGCCGCTATGTTGTTGCTGTGGACTAACAGAAGCTAAAGGGTTATCAAATATGTTGTTCTGTATACTTTACTGTACAATTGTCACTTGCTGTTCAGTAGGATGGTTGAATATTGACAAATTTGTTTTTATGATAAGCAAATAATATTAATAAAGCATTACACCATCTTAGCCTCCAATCCTGAAGGTGACATCAGAGGAAAATGGTTGTTGGGATGGAATTTGAAATAAAGATTTAATGTTTTGATCACGCAGTGCATCATTTTCCTTTTATTAGAGTTGCTCTGAGACTTAAATTTAGGACAGTTTCATTCAAAGGGCCCATATATAAAAGGCTTTGTCATTTTCACAAAGCAGTGTGCCTCAGATTTTCTTGGATTTATTGGACCACAACCTCTCCTTCTTGACGATCTGTCTGTGTAGAGCAGTCTGTCTTTGATACTTTTAGTGGTGAAGTGGCAGTTCTCAGCCATGCTGGCCTTTGTTTGTCATTTAATCTACATGTTTGGCTTTAATGTAGAGTTAAGTTCCTATAAATCTCATGTACATGTTTTTCAACTTTCACCAAAATGTAAGGTTTGACTAAAGCACGCTGTACTTTAGCAAGAACATCACAGGCGAACAGAAAAAAACACAATGGTAAAGCCTTAAATAAAGATGACGGCATTAAATAAATCTGTTTGGAGATTTTTTGCCAGAAACTTTCTTTAGCATTTAAAAAATCAATTTTTACATCCATCTGTGCATCTTGTTTAGCCATGATCCAGAAACTCAAAGTATTAAGTTTACATCAAAATTCACATCGGATTGGAGTTACCCCAGGATCACTTGTTTTGCTTTATTTCTTTTACGTGTTAATTAATAATTGATGTAATCCATCATCTCCCAAACTCATGGTGCATCTGTGAAACGGATCATTCCCCCAAGTTTCTCGTATATAAAGGTGACATCGTCAGAGACGTAACATGTGATGGACAGACGGCTTCAGTTGGTCACAGTCTGTGTTTTCAGAAGCAACAAGTGTGTTTGATAAACACCTGTTCAACCTGCATGTAATGGAAGAAACATTACATCATATGCTTACAGCAGTAAAATGTCTTTCTTTCTCATCTATGTCAGCAACAATTGAATGTAAGATTTATGATTTATACACGTATTCTTATGCTCACACTCATTTTGCAGTAAAACATGCTCTGTGGCTGAAGAAGAGATGACTGGTCCATCTGATAGGAGGCGTAAAGATGCTGCACCTGAGAGAGTCATTGCCCCACATCTCCCCCCTTGTAAACTCTTTATGTCTGTTTTTCTTCTCACACAGGGAAAATCAATGACTGGTTGTGTTAAAAATGGATGAAAAAATACATTGGATGCTCATGGAAGACTTAAAAAGATTGCAAAAATGTACAATAAAATCCTTCTGGCAGTCCTGTGAGGGAACAACACGTTTCTCCTGTAGTTTCCTCAGGCTCGCCCGGCACTGGGCTCACAGTAAAATACAGTAAAGTTATTTCAGTGTGCCACGGATAAATTTTTCATGGTATGTTCCTGAAAACGTGCGCACCTGAGAATGTATAGGCTGTTCACTGGGTACCCTGTTTGCCATAATGATTTTGTTTTTTGTTTTTGCCACGGTATTAAAAATATGTTGTCTTTCTTTGATAATTAAGCCTCAAAAGGAATGCTCTTCCTTTCTTCTTTAGGTACATTTTTATTTTGGACTTCCCTAATTGTCTTTTGCTTCAATCAGTTGTTATTTTTCTAAAACATAGCTTTTCTTGTGGATTATGCAAACCAAATATCAGGTGTTTTTAATTGAGCTTTAGAGAGGGCCTGTAATTGAATTGGAAGATTTTTCTCCTTCGACCAGTTGTTCCCAGCCTTAATTCCTTGGAGCCCCTATTACAGTATCTAAGTAAATCTGTACTGTATGTACAAGAGGTAGCCGTGCTCAGGCCCGGTTGGGGCTGGAGCAATGTGAGTGTTCACAGGCCAGCAGAGGGGGGAGAATCGTTACGGGGCAACTTTGCCTAGTGTGAATGCGCCCTGAGACAGTGCCAGATGTTTCTCCGGTTTCCAGTCTTTATACTTTGGTAGCTCACCTGTTGTTGGCTGTAATTTCATATTAAGTGCACTGACACAAAAGTGGTTTCACACTTTTCATCTAACTGTTTGCAAGGAAATGAATAGGTGTTTTTCTTAATGTTGAAGTATTCCTTTAATAAGTGTAGACACATAATACATGACACACACATGAATAAATTAAGGCTTAGGAAAGAGCTGATTTTAAAAGATAAAAAAATCAACAAATGTTCTTTCTGTTACATAACTGATACTCACACTAATAATTACAGATTTCAAAACAGGCAAATTCCCTCTAATTGAAGTCCTGTTTTGAGTGAATGAATTTTGTAATAGTGTAAGCAATAAACTATTCAGAACAGTTCAAAATTCTCTCTCATGAAGTTTTAAGATCTGTTATACAAGAAACATTTACAAACATATCCAAAGAAAGTTTTTAGGACATTTAAAGAGATTCATATCGTCCCAGTCGAGCCTTTTCACTTGATGTTTTCTGTTTAGCTGTTGTTTTTGTCATTAGTCTCTCCATCTTTATCTTTAGCTCTTTAACTTTTGTCCCTTTGATACAAACCAGACAACAAATAGGAAATGGGATTGTGTTTGCAACACATGATCTCTATCACATCTCTAAGATGTGATTTTGTTGAAAAAAGGAGATTCATCTCGTGGTTATTTCTTTGGTTATTGTAATACATGTATTTCTCAAATCATTTTTTTTAAGACTATAGAGAAAATCATTAGCTGTCAGTTTTTTTTTCTCACAGATTCTTTGGACAGATGACTCAGTCACAGTTAGTTTAAGACAGGAGGGTGTCATCCAGGCAAACATTTTTAATGAGAGACAAACTGAGACATGGTTGAGAGGTGACTGAACACTGTCTGTCTGCTGATGTGAAGCATCCAGGTTCCTTTAACATCTGTGTATGTGTGAATGTGTGTTAGTGTGTGTGCGTGTGCGTGTGTGTGTGTGTGTGTGTTGTGTTATCAGGATTTCCATACCTGCACATGTCCTAATGTCCCACAAATATAAATAAGATAGATACCAGCTGGATATTTTGTCATTTGCACACGCTGTTTTTCTCTGTTTGCAGGGAAAACGTGGCGTCTTGAGGGGACACAGCTGCTGACAAATTGACAAGTGTGACATTTACAAATAATTCTCCGGGGGCTGTTAGGCACATTTTTTCCCTGACAAACTTTGATGAAAGCCAAGAAGGCACAATTGATCCTCTACCACTATGCATCTTGACGCTTTTGCTTCGGCATCTGTTTCCTGTGCTGTCATCCTTCTTGTCACTCGGTGTCTCGTGTTCACCTTCAGGCGTGCGGACTGATCTTTGGCCACGCGAACGCATGAAGTCCGGTCTGGCAGAGCAGCTGAGAACAAGGTCTCGATTGCTTGTGCTCTTTCCAGACCATCATTCACCAGATGGCTCCTTTTCCATTAAAAAGTAGCTCTTTCATCCCTGTTCCAGAGCTTCTCTATCTATTGTAATCACATGAATTAGATGGAGTACAGTTTCCAATAAGTGTTTTTTACATGAGCAACCTTTTTATGTTCAACTTTTTAGATATATTTGGTAAAAAGCACTTTTCTTTAGAAATATGTGCACTCATCACAACTCACAGCAGTAATTTCCTACGACAGGAAATTTCATGATTTTCTTGCAAAATGAGGCCCAGTGTGTTATCAATAATAGAAGAATAAAACTAAATTCACTCTGAGTATCATTGAGAAGCCAGTCTAATGGAAAAATGAAGACTTTCAATGCTACAGGAGCTCTGGAGCTTCTTTCCTGAATGAATACAGACTGTCCTTTCAAAAGAAACACTTGCTTGGCAAAGTGGCTGCTCTGCCTTCAAGAACACTTTTACCCTGTAATTTTACTCAAAAGCTTTTTTTCACATGTTGAGTCATGCTGCTGATGTTCCCCACTGCTGACATTATTACAGCAGTGGGGAACATTTTAAAATAGCAGGGAAATGATCAGCAATGCATCAAAATCATAAATGCAGTAGTGACATTTTTTTTATATATCAGGAGAGCCAAAGGAGGAGGAGCGCTTTCCTCCTAAACGCCTTATAAGCTACTTTAGCAGTTGACTGCTGTGTTCATTAAGGTTGTTTACATGGAATATTGTATATCGTTCAAGGGAATATTGTTGTTATGAGGGTATTTTTTCAAAATACAGTAGAAAAGGCTTAAATTCCCAGCCTACAAGTTGTTAGCAAGTTAGCATAGCAACGAGCTACCAATGTTGCCGAATAAAATGTTACCCAAGTAAATGTCATTTACTAAGTGCTTGAACAAGCTGGTAGTTAATGAGTTGTCAAATAAGTTGCTTCACTTTAATGATGGCAATATTTTCCTCCTTCAATAATCATTTGTCCGTATCAAGAGGTGAAATGAAAATGGTTTCAGGCACCTTACATTTATATGACACCCAGCCTGAAGTAGCCTACAGTAGAACAACAGATCTTCACTCAAAAAGTTTTAAAAATAGGCTATACATACATTTAAATTGCAAGGTTTATAGTATGTATTTATTGAGTAAAATGTATAAGCTGCAATACAAATGTAGTTTAAAAATGTGTCTAAAGTTACTGATTGGTGTCGTGTTTGCGGTCTTGGGCGTTTGAATTCAGCGTCCTGGACCTCCATTGACTCTATCATAAGTTGCACATGCATATTTGCTCCTCTTCAAAACAGGAGGTTTGATTGAGTGAATGAAAAATTAGCTTATCAACTCATTACACACTTCCACCAAAACATAGGCAGCAGAGGGACATCTTCCATGAACGGAGACATAAAGAGCAAGTCATATAGTGTCAATGATCACAGCATCAGGGCTGTTTATGAAGATGGATCAGAGTAGCAGACCCAACAAGCATGAGTCAGCAGTTTTTGTCTCCACAGAGTTAATGAAATATATGCCTGTAGTAGGTAGGAGTATAGTGTTGTTTGTTAAACACTGTATGTCAAGCAAAATAGATGGTTTTTTAAATTCAAATTATCGCAATGCTAATTCTGTAAACCAGTTAACTGCATTTCCCAGAGGGAATTTAGTTTAAGTTTAGAGGAAATTGGTTGCCATGTAAATATAATGAATTGCCACACAATGAATACGCTTCAGATTAGGTAAATATTCCTCAATCATGTGAGTCCAGTCTTACTAGAAGTGACACTGAACTATTTTACTTCAGTGATCAGAAAACTTCAAAATGCCCTTATGCTTGCAGAACATAAACAGAACATTTTCTGTATCAATGACACAATGTCTGTTAGAGATATTTGTCTTTTTTTAGACAGGCTTCCTCTCCAGCAATCTGTCACCGTATTGCCATCTTCCTCGCAGCGGGGACAGCAGAGAAAGCTGCGGTCATGTGGCCGTGTCCACTTTCCTTCTGCCATCTGGAGATGCTGTTAAATACAGACTGTCTTCAGTGATTACAGTGAGATTTGTGGCCAAACAGCCATATTCTAATTCATTTTATTGTACTGCGTGGGTTGGCAATGTTGTTCTTCCCGATGTTGCGGGTTCATGTAGGAGTGACCTTCGCCGAATCTGTCTGTTTTACAGTCTTCATGAGCTCAATACTTTCCCCTCTCCTGCTACACTGTCATATCAGACTGCAAAATGAGACAGAACAAGATTAGAACATGAAGGTGGCCTTCTGTGTGAGTGCTTATTTTTTGTACATATTTGACCTTAGTGCCAAAACACATGGACATGAGTTCCAACTAATCCTGGCCAGAGAGAGGGGTACGGGGAGAGAAAAACACTAACCAGACACATTTACACAAACAAATGCGCTTAGTTTAGTGCAGCAGAAGAAGAAAGAGGGTTGACATTCCTGCCCAATTTTATAGTAGCCACTTCATGCAACTTGGCTGGATCAGATGTTATCCAATATCTAACTACAAGATTTCTTGTCAGTACTACGTCAGTAGTAATGCATACAGTGCATTAGTGCTTTACAATGAGAACAACAGTTGCATATGGAAGTAGATTGAATGATCATAAGACGAGACAGAGTGCAATAATAATGTTAAGACAAAACCCAAATAATCCCAGATGTTGAAATCTGTAAAGGTATCAAGTCTTAAAGGTCAGATACCTGACATACATGTTTTTGTTCTGCTCTCTAAAGGCCCTGACACACCAAGGAGATCATCGGCCGTCGGTCCTATTGGACCGTCAATGAGCGGTCCTCGCCCTAGTTTTTACGGTGTGCAGTCGCTACCCGTCGGACTCCGTTGGCCTTTTTTCCGCCGATTCGACGTGTTGAATCTGCGTTGGCAGTGAGTGAGGGGAATCTCTCTGATTGGCTGTTCGGAGGTTTCATTTATCTCCAGCGCTCGACACAGGTTCGGTAAAGCCCCTTGAGCATGCTGCTGTAGTATCCATGCTTTCACCCATTCAGTTCGGTTTCTGCTTAGGTGTCGCCTCCGCCTCTTCTGTCCTTACAACGCCATTGCCATTTTCAACTTTTTATCTGACATTATTCTCGATAAGTAGGCTATAATACGAGTGGTATGCGACAGCGGTGTGAAAATGGTCTTCTCGTATCATAACAACGGACTACCACCGCCTCACGCGTGTGCAGAACGAACGTGGTGGTTAGCCGTCGACTGTAGTCTTTGCGGTGTGTTCTAGTGCCAAGACAGAAGGCGACGTGAGGCGACGCCACAGGCGGCCTTCGTCGCCACTAGTTCTTTGCCGTCTGCTTGGTGCGTCAGGGCCTTAAGTCTGTCTTGCAATCCCACTGAGCAAATACACAGAAATCAGCCATGCATGACACAATAGATTACAGCCTGCAACAAGTAGAGGTATTTTTTTCTCTTTCACTTACAGGGTACAAATGAACTACATTGCTTTGTTCTACATCCCTAAGTCCTTGAATTTACTAATCAGGGAGCTTTTCACACGTCTTCATTGCCTTGTTGTAAAGGTACTGTTGAGATAAGTAGTTGGATAATCACTTTAAAGCAATCACTGTTCTCTCCACTCAAATTATTAATGCATTAAAAAAACTTTGCATGAAATGTACCATTTTCACATCACATGTTTAGTAAAGTAAATAAGCCAAGCAGAAGAAGTTCATGAAGAAGTTCATAACTTAACATAGTCTATATGAAGTAGAGTGACATGTATCTGTAGGATCCTCTTAGCCACAAAGATTCTACACATGGTATCATTTGATGTTTGTTTTGGTATAGGTCCTTTACTGATACTACCTATGTATGTACACTATAATTTGTTCACAGTAATCCAAAGCATTACCATTAATCTACTCTTTTACTCGACTGACGTTGTTGTTTTATTAGCATGGTGTTTCATCATATTTCAAAAATATCTCGAGGCACATAAGGATCCACTCTATATCAAAGCGTCCATATGTGGCACTGTTGTTGCATAATAAATTCAACATGTTGTACGCCAGCAGCATGAACAACCGCAGCTAGTGTAAAAAAAGAAACGGTTGTTAACAGTCCTCCACAGCTTAGACACAGAAAGTCTTAAGTCAATTTTTGTTTTTCATTCCAGCTGTGTTGTCATGATTTAAAAACAGCATGCGTCTGAAGTAAACATAGTCAACACATAATGACGACCAGCTCCAGTCTGCAGGAGTTAACAAGGAGAGGAATTACAGCTCAGGTGAGCTGGAGATAATGAGAATATCTCATAGAGAGGGAGTGTGGATAACACAGTAGAAGCCAACACAAACTGTAGGTATCATTAGTCCTTCCACAAGCACCAGCGGGGAAATGAAAATATACAAAAACAAAGCAGAGATTGGCATCTTCTCATCAAAGCCTCAAAACTATTGACAGAACAAAAGTCTATAAATAGAGGAAGGTTAAGGTTCAGGTGCACTCGGCTAACTCTCTCTTCTCTCTCTGCCTTCAGACCTGCACGCAGCCCTGAGGCTCGGCAGGCTCAGATGTTTGAGTCTGAATCAGGGCAAATTATGATAAGCCTGGGGCTAAATTTGTACATGCAGATTTTTCTGTTCCACTGTTCTTTTATGCTCAGATTTTTTTTTGTAGAAGGAGCAAAATTGTGCGCTGAAGATAGGGGAGGATTTGAATTCCTCTCAATGGCTGTTCATTTTTATTATCAGGCAGGACTTAATTTGAGGTGGCCATCTGCACGCTGCTAATTAGTTCCTTCATTTTATCTTGTTGAAGGAGAACTCTAATTGAGGCAACTTGGGTCAAAATGATTGAATGCATTCTTCTGCTTGTGAATATGTCGTTGAGATCCTTCAGTATAAACACAAATAGCTGTTTACCATATGGAGAACAACATTCATCTATAGTCATTTCCCAAGGCTTGATTTTCCTGTTTTACAGCTGCACCAACCCATAATAGCTTATCTATCCTGCACAACATAGCAAAAATCTAATTCGATTGGGTTTTATTGTTTACATACAGTCCACCTGCTACACAAACAAAGGAGAGTATTAAGACTTAAGGACACTTAAAATGTAATAAGTCTCAGTGCTCTGAGAAGAGGAGGGTAACACTTTACAACAAGGCACACATATTTTGCATAGTTACGGAAGAACAAATGAAAACTAACAACTAGTTAACAATTAGTTAATGGGTTGATAGTAACTCTTCATCACATTTCAAAGAGAGAAAGAGTTTACAATTATTTACTTTACAGTTTAGGAAAAGATAAATGTGCAGTATCTTTGGCGATTAGACTCCGTCATGATGATGTACTCAGAGGGGTAGCGAGGCCGACAGCAGGATAGGATACCCCCTCTATGGAGTCTAGACACTGGTGGTGGTGGTGATAGAAGAATGCAGGATGTGATGAGGAGTGGGTTTCTGAGGCTCTATCTGAACTCTGCTGAGCTGGACTGGAGGTGACTGGGGCGAAGGACGCTCACAGCGATCGCACATAAATGACAAACTGACTGCGGAAGAGAGAAAACAGATTTGAATATTTGACAGCAGCAGAATGATTGGTTGAGAGAAGTTGTGGCAGAAACGGATTGGATTATTACTTAAAGAGTAAACGCTCATAATCAGCGGATCACCAGAGCAGGGAGATGGAGGAAGTGGTAAGGAGGTAGCGCCTACTACGCTGAGCTCCATAAGAGAGTAGAACAGCACCCCACCCCCCAAAAAAGTAGATTAACTTAATGTAGATCACTCTTTGTGCAGTTTGATAGCATTGAAACCGCCACATGAGTTGCACAAATAGTTTTTCAAGGCAATTTTAATTTGGTTTATTTTGACTCATTTACTTTGGCATCTTGGCACAAAAATGGACTGGAAATGATGCCAGATGATAAACAGCTCAGTCAAAAGGTGACGTATTGTGTTACAACAACAACAACAACAACAACAAAACCTCTCGAACATTGCAACATGTATTACAAATGTTTTTTTGAAATGCCTTGAAATCAGGCATTTAAGAACGCACAAATTACAGATGATCCCCTGAAGTCCTGTCAGGACTCATTAAAGCAGCTTTAATACATTCATTTTTCAGCATTTTATGTGGTCCAGTCTGTTCTTTGTGCACTTCTATTTCAATTTGTGTTATTTCTCAAGTTGCGGTTCATTGAACTCTGTGAGCAGTAGTACATAATAATTTATGATTGACAAATAAGTGTTTCTAATTAATATCCCCACCCCTGTTATCATGCCGTCAGACTGGAGGCCACATTACCTCCAGAGACCCCTCATCCCCTCATCCACATTATACATCTCCTAACCAGCCCCCTTGAACAGATGAGATGTTTGTTCCTGTGAACCCGCCAGGAGCCGCCACCGCTCGCTGCTGCAGTGAGGAAGGAAAATAATGACATGTCATCTGATAATGGCCGCAGTGCAGACGAACTGGCCCTTTTAATGGCTTTATAATTAATGCTTGTGTGTTGGCCAATGCCACTGATGGCTGCAGAGAGGCAGGATAATGTTCTGGAACTACAAAGTCATTTTAGATCAGCGTGGATCAAGCCGAGGCCACAGAATCACAGATAAGAGGAGCATTTTTATTCCAGCAGAGGTGCTGGGCTGGCAGCTTTCTGTCCCTCCTCTCTGTCCTCTTCATCTCTTTTTCCCCTCTCAGGCTATGAGGCAGGGTATTAGAGGCCAACCACTCTCCAGGCTGCTCAATACTCACCACTTTAAGGACTGAGGGTCATTATCCTTCTCTTGTTTGGGGTCAGTGATTCATACCTGGACAACATAATTGGTGTGCACAATGGGGTGACGTTTCTCTTCCATACACCTTCATATCTGGATGTATAAGCAAAGCCAGATGAGGGGTTTGTGTTATTAAGTTTGAGGTTATTCTTTTTTTAAATAAGTGGAGATAAAAGGCACAGGCAGTTGAAGAGAGGCTTTTGTGGCCATCTGGTGTCCTGTGGTGCAGTATACTGTACAAAGACAGACTCGAGAGGCCGGAGAATTTATTGATAATGTCGAGACAAAAGACGACAGACGAAAACACAGCTGAACAGACTAAAATCAAGGTGAACAACATCATTTCAAAGAAGGTGCTGATTCACCGGCCGTGGGTGCCAAATCATTGATGATAAAATTATTAGGTTATTGAGTTTTTAAATAAATCTCAGCATATTAAAAAATGCAATATTCACATTTATCTTCTTTACATTCTCAGGATACTGTGTAAACCGAAAAAGCAGACAAAGACAAACATATTTAACTAGCCAAAGTGAAACACGTTTACAGTGCTAGTTTGCATTGCAACAGGTTCTAAGGTTCTTCACTATTATACAATAGTGATCATCTGAACAATGAAAGGAAAGATCTTACCAGCTAAATACAGAAAAACATGTTATTCATCAGCATTTTTCTACCATTTATTTTACATTTCTAGTGGGATGTTTATCTATTAATGTGCAGAGCACTTGTTGGCTCTCAAACCGATTGTTAACGGGCTTATTTCATTTTTAATATAACAAGTAAATATTTAATGTTACTTGCTGTGCCATGTCAAAACTGATTTTAAAGGATATTTTCTAATAAAAGAGAGTAAAACTAAATACATGCCTTTATAAGGCTGCACAATTCTCTAAGAGAAGCATTTTAGAACAAGATAATTTGTGGTGGTTCTTTGGGGTAAATATAATGTGACATCATGCGAGGAAAGCCTCGCATTATTGGTGGTGCTTGAAACAAACGCAAGTCAAAAATCTACACGACATATTTCAACTACCCTACTTCTCTATAAATTCATAGATATTGAAATAGATGGAGTTTTTGTGATCATGAAATAGAATATCCCCCACACTTAAATGTGAAAACATTCAACTTATTTTGGACTAAAATGATGAAGTAAATGTTGTGTAAAAGTAGGTATATTGTTGGTGTTCAATATGACAACGTCATTACGTGTTTCAAGCGTGCGGAGCACAACACTGAATTTACTGTACGCTTGTTGATAAAAATAGATTTTGTAATTTTTTTTTGTACAGTGGTGATGGCATCTACTTCACTGTTTAAAGTGTGTTTGTTTTTTCATCTGAGAAACCAGCTTTTCTTTATGGAATACATTTTGAGATGTCTGCAGCTGTAGACGTGACATTGATATTGACTAGCTACAAGAGTGGGCTCTAATGTTTAAGTCGTGCTGCTCAAATTCAACTGCACAAGAAACCTAACCAAAGCTATGATGCCATAAGATGTTCACGTAGAAAGGCGCAGAGCCTGCTTTTCAACACTGATGCATGCATACAGGGTTGAAGTGTAGAGGCCCTGCTTATTCTACTGATTATTATAAATCAGTGCATGGTCACTGCCTCATTTGCAATCAAAAATTCAGATGTAGCTAATGTTATACAGAAATAGATTTTGGTGGAATATATATAGTAATAACACTTATAGGCTACTTATTTTTTATGAATGACTATAAGGTTTATGGGTAACTATAAAGTTTTAGAATACAGTATCTGATTTAGATTTGAGACAAGGTCGGCACTGCCTACCTTTTCTGACTGCCTGTCACTGTTTGACTCCAACGAACATCAGCTAAATGTTCTGCAGTTTGTTCATTGGACTTTTTCTCCATGGTTTAATTTGTTAGAAATTTTGCATAAAGCTTCACAAAGTGCCACTAAATTCATGAGTAGTTTTTCAGAAATGTTTTTAATAAGAGGAACTCTTTGGCTGGTTTTATAAGAAGTTGAAGGAGAAAGATTGTAAACCACTTTTTTTTTTAAAAACATCCAATTTCAAAAGAAAAAAATGTTTTTCATTAACCAAAGACACCAGCATCCTGACTCAATGTCCCAATGAAAGGCCCGATAGAGTCGTGTTTTTTAGTGAAAGTCTGACATTTGAAGAGTCTTGGTTCAAGCTTGAAAAGCTACAACGCTTTTTCTGACAGAGAGAAAGTGATAAGCTGTGATTTCTTTGGAGTTTGATATTTTTTACATCTTCATGATGAGTGAAGCTTGAGGCACAAATAATTGAGGGTATGAAATATTCATTTGTTGAACTTCTTAAATGTTCTGAACCCCTTAGATGTATCTTAAATTCGAATAAAGAGGAATGTAACTTTGCTTAAAGTCCTCAATATTTAACAACCATTTTTTTTGCACAGTATAAATATCATGTAGCAGGAAGATTATTTGTGTTACACCTTAGAAACCATATACATCTCTATGTGCATGTGTGTTATTCCTGGCACTTTTGCTGCACATGTTTTTGTCTTCTCACACGGGTCTCTGCATCACAAACATCTCCCTGTTTTTCCACATCTACTTATTTTTGGGAGAATTCATTTGATGCACAACAGCTCTCTCCCTCTCTTTGTAACTTGGGGAGTGACAGAAGTGCGAATGCTTCCCTCTCTTATCTGTCTCAGGAGCGTCACACTGGGACGAGGAGCGCCAGTGTCAGTGCCGGTCAGTGAAAACTCTGTGAATATTTAACATGCATTCAAAGCCTTTAATCCTGTGTTGTTGAAACAATAATGTCAGCAGGGCCCCCGTACCCCTTCTCTGAACATCTGAGAGAATATGTGACGTGACTCGCCACATTTCAGCATACAAGATGGAAGGTTGCATCACTTAACTTCCCCAAAACAGCTCCAAGGCTTCATCAGTTGACGGGTGAGAGCGAGTTGCCACAGAGTGACACAAGCCTGTAATAAGAAATAGGATTTTTCAGCAGTGATGAGACGTGTTCTCGAGTGATCAGGGTGGACAAAGTGTAACTCTCTCACCTACTCTTGGCCCATCCAGTCTGAGGTTTTGATCAGGCATCCTTTTGAGTCTCATTGCAGCTTCTCTCACCTCAAGGCAGCCGTCATTCATTCGCCGCATGTTTTCTATTCATGGTTTCACATGCAAGCAACAAGACATTCATGATGCTCCCGGTGGAGATCCTTTCTAGGACGAGAACTCCTTCCAAGATCAAAAAGACTCAAGCAGCCGTTTGGCCCTATAGCAAGCATAGAAAACACTTTTGTTCTCGACTTCTCCCTCAAAGGACGAAAACAAGCAAGGCATAATTCCAAATTTAGATCTTCAAAGATTCTTCACAGAGAGTTAGGTTTTTAGATAATGTCGTTTTTATTTGAACTTATTTTTCTTCTGTGTGCATTTCCATTCTTCTTAGATAAATAAAACTTTCATAACCCTAAAATGAAGGTCGATAAAACTCAATATTACAAATTTCTTCGCATATGAAGCTTAACTTGATCTAACACCTGTCTGCTTGATGTGCACCAATGTTCACAGGAATTTATTTCATTTCAATCAGGAGACACTTCATTAAGAGTGAACAATTATTTATTTTAGAAGTTTAGAAAAGGGGGAAAAATCTAAGTATTAAGCAATTAGACCCCATCATGACCTCTTCATGTACTTAAAAGGGTAGTGAGACCTGGAGCAGGACAGGAAAGCCCCCCTGGTGGAGTTTGGCCCCCCAGTGGTGAAGCAGCAGGATGTGATGAGGGGCGGACTAATGAGGAGCTGAGCCTGGACACTGATTAGATGGATTGGATGTGACTGGGATGGAGGAAGATTGCAAAGATCATGCTGAGAAGACAAAGTGACAGAGCTGAGAGGAGAACAGATTTAAAGTGTGACAGCAGCAGGATGATTGGTTAATTGAGGTTGTTGCTGGTTGGTTGAATACTTAAAATAGCATATACCCATAGTCAGATGATCAGAGAAGCAGAAAGAGATAGAGAGGGAGCGATAGAGATAGAGAGAGATGAATAAATTACTGATTTGAGTCACAACCTTGCTCAATAGTTATTGACACAAAGAAGGAGAACACACATAGCCATAAAAATGCAACAGGACTTAATCAGGTAAACAAATAGGCTTTACAATTAATTGAGTTTGGTAGCAAGTGTTTATGCAGTGTCAAGAGTGTGCAGTGTAAGAGACATTAAAAGAAGACATTTACAAATCATTGAAACAAACCAAATGTTAACAATCAGAGAGAAGATCAAATGTGAACTACTTACAAGGGCTGTCATACTTTTATTATTTTTAATATGGATTAATTGCTTTATGGCAATAGTTAATCCCAATTAATCTAATTTTAATTGCATGTATTAAATGATTTGCATTTTAAAACAAAACAACTACTTTTATTTTGAAAGAAAATTGGAACGTCCGGTAAGTCGAGTGTTACTCCATTAACTTACCTTATTTGGTTCACAATTTCTTAAATAAGAGCCCAACAAATCAGTTATTACAGTGCAGCAGCATTTCTCTTTTTAGCCCCTGTTCCACCAAGCGGTTCAGTTCTGTGCGGTATGGTCTGCAGCTATTGGCGCCGAACGAAATCCCGTACTGTCCATACTTTTTTTGCTATACCCTTTTGTTGGGGTGCAAAGCGTACCGATCCGACCCTAAAGCCTATACACCACGCTTACCAAGTAAGGGGAAGGTTGGCTGTGGAAACGCAGGCAAGATCAGGGTTTATCGCACCAAACTGTACTGAACCTAACCGGACTGTACTGAACCAAACCAAACACTTGGTGGAAACGGGGCTTTTTTTTTCGGTTCAAGAAAGCCATTTACTGTACAGCCGCTGTTCAAACTTCAATTTGTGGTTAAAATGCTGTTGAGAGTGTTCAGTGCTGACCATTATAATCAGAAAGTCTTTCCGATTTGACCATTTATTGTAATTAAAATACTGCTTTGTGGCATCTCAAATGTTATAGTTTAATAGCCTTATTAATGAATCAGACTATTTTTAGCTGTTGGAAAACACATCATACATTTTCTCTGTCACATAATGACAGCTCCTGTATGAAAGAAGCTCAATTAATGGAATTTGATTGATGGAAAATATCTTCAGTCAATAAATCTCTCTGTTAATAAAGCTGTCATCTCATATTTCACCTTTTAGGAACTTCAAACACTACTCCTTTGCATATTTTCATCCGATTATAAGAATAATTACATGTTTAACTTTTCATAACCGTTTAGGGCCAGCTAGCAATTATTTGAAAGTTTTAAATTCACACACACTTCTCTAAAGTCTCCAAACCAAAACAGCTTCCCTTGGTTACATGACTTTCTTTGGATGTTCTTGTAAAAAATGAATCTTCAGAACAAAAATGAATCATTGGAAACAACGGGCTGAGAACTTTAAATCTGTTGTTGTTAATGTTTACATTGAAGGCTGATTGTACATATGTGAAGTTACAGAGGATCAGTCTCTCCTTGTCGTCCAACCTCTTCCCGTGTGAGCAGAAAAACAGCAGGAAAGATTTATTACATTTTGTAGAAATCTGGATTGCTTTCATTTGTATAAGTGTGTGGTCGAAAGCTGACAAGCTTTAAGTACAGCCTTCAGAGTGGGATGAAGTGTTAATTGTTAAATCAGTCTGACTGAGAGGTACGACTGAGCAAACATCATTGACCGCATGCAGAACGTGTCTTGTTTATCTGCTGTCAGAAAGTCCTGGCTGTCAAAAAAAAAAGATATCAGATTTAAGTTTAAATCTGATCTATTGATCGTCTTCTCTACTTCTGTCAGTGAGTGATACTGAATTTTGAAGATCTCTGCGATTGATCTATTCCTCCTTTAGATAGCAAACACTTGAATAACTTATTCATTACTCTCACGTTGAAGGACTGGCTTCTTCACCTTGCCAAACTAAAATCTAATGGACCCAGACGTACACTTTCAGCATGAGTGGTCTCTGCTAGTCTTTTGAATTGAATTGAATGAATATTCAAGGCTGAATGTTTTCCTTGCACATTAATTAGTTCTTATAACAAGAATGTGGGAAAGGAAGAGTGTCCTCTATCACACCCACACTTAATCCCCCTGAATATTAGCAGGGAGGAACCACCACAGGTCCCTGGTGGGCTCGCATGAATACCAAACATGGACTTTTTTGAAGTGGAGAAGAATGCTTCACCTATATAATTTCCTGTTTTTTTGTGATAGCACTTTCATCCATTGAAAGAAAATTACATCAAATAGCGAGCTCTCCTTCCAATCTCTCAACACGCTGAAAAAGAAACAAAAAGAAAAGAAAGAAACTAGCAGAGTGGTGCAGAAGTCGTGGATTTATAAGTGAGCTCTGATTCTGTCCTGTGCTGGCTTAGTTGTCCAAACTCTGAGTGGTACAAGTGGTGAACCACCCAGAGTGTTGTTCTTTTACCCTTGACTTAAAACAGAAGATTGTGTCCTGAAGACGAATGAGTCCGGCTGCCGGCACAGAATGAAAGGTATCGTTTAATCTTGGCCTCGGATACAATCTAAGTGGGTTAATTATGGCAAAACAGCTCTCCTTCCACCATGGGGAAGATGGTGTGTTGATACATCTGAACAAGGGCAGGATCTGAGAGGAATGGTTATGGGGATGATTTTCAAAGATGCCTTTTAAGTTTGAAATATAATCTGAAATCTCAAAAAAAGAAGCTGGAAGCAAAATTCTCTTTGGTGTTTGTGGTCCAGCAGCTACAAACCTTGTTAACTTAATGTCAGACTTGTCTAAATGAACTTGGATTAAAGCTGTAGGCTAACAAATTAGACAAGGATATAAAGCTGAGTCCAACTGAACATAACCACTTTGAATGTATGGACAGACAGCGTGTATCATGAAACTCAGACAAAGATTGAGCCTGTGAATATTGGAAAACCGATTTTAATAAATGTTTGAAGGGAGTCATCTGTGGAAGACAATGTATACATTTTGCTTATATGTAATAGATCTCTCAATATTTCTTTTTTTCTTATCTTTGATCACACAGTGCAATCCAGGAACCCGTAAGCTATCATCCAATGACGAAAGCCTTTTGTGGCAATGGCCAACTTCTCAGAGTTTTCAGTGGAGTCAGTAGTTAGCGTCTTCCAGCCAAGGATTCCTTTACATGCTTTGCCAACACTAACAGACTGACTTGCAACCTGAGAAGTGAAAATGGAATAGGGATTGAGAAGTAAGGATTTTGCTCATAATATGGACTGTTTTCCTGTATTCATCCAATGAATACTGGTGGACACATTTTAAAAATGAACACCAAAAAACGTCCAGTGCCAAAATCAGATCCCCTGCAAATAGATTCTGCATTTTTATGTATAACCTGTAAACAAAGAGTATTCACAGTGGGAAGTACAAAGATAACAGATGTTCACTTCTCTAACTTAGCTTGTTAGCATTTTAACATCTGCTTATTTGCACTGAACACCCTAGTTTACTGTGCTAGCATGCAAACCATCGCTTTGCGCACAGTTAAGGTTGATGTTAATAGTTCTAACATGTTAAAGGCTATGTCACTATCGCTGATTTACTGCCACTGTTGTCACAGCTAAGATGCAACATGCTCATGTCAAAGTTAAACAACATGTGAAAAAAAGAGTCATGAAGCATCCAATAATACTACTAACACAGCAGTATCTGTCTAAAAGCAGAGCTAGGCACGATGATGCCTGGCTTCAAGGCTTTACAGTCTGTGCCTATATCTTATTCATCAGCTGGTGAATTAAACAGTCAATCACAGTGTCAGTAAGATATTATTTCAGGTGATGCTGACAAGGGTTTGTTTAGACTAAGACAGCTGAAACAGATTCTTAGAGCACAACATAGCAAAGTCTCTAACTAGACTTTTCTTGTCTGTCACCCTCTGGTGGTGGAATAAACTATCAAACTCCATTCGATCTGCTGAGTCCCTTTGCACCTTTACGAACAAGCTAAAGACCCAGCTCTTTCGTTAACACCAACGTATTTAATGATATTCATCATGATGATTATGATGATGATGGCAAAACATAAGATTATTTTGATGCTGATTAGAACTTTCAAGCACAGCTGTCGATGTAGTTGTTGATGAGGATATACTAACTTTCAAAAAAAGTCTAGATCCTTGCTTGTGTTGTTCTTACTCTATGATGTCCGTCGCTTTGGATAGAAGCGTCTGCTAAATTAAGGCGTAAGGGGTTACTGTTTTTGGGTTTGAATCGCTTCTTTATGTGTAAGGAGGTTTCTGCAGGACAACCGCAACATTAGAAAACAAAATATTGGCAGTCTAGACAGGCAGAAGAGTTTAAGCAGCAAAATTCTGCTCAACATGAATAATACCATCAACCCGCCCACTCGGAAGCTGGCAACTTTTATAAATATTGCCTGCTGCATTGACACATTGTCTTACCCCGTTTTCTTGCAGACATTTTACTAGGAGGCTGGCAGGAAAAAGTCTGGATAAAGCTGGAGTGAAAAATGTGGTTGTTTGTGTTCACACATGCAGCCAACACAGAAAAAAGTCGGGAGATTTTCAGGAGAGCACCTCATGTTTGAACGAGGATTTACACACCCACCTAAAGGAGATACAGTGAGTAGTCTGCAGGCTAGGAGCAACATCAAATTTATCTTTACTAATAAAGGAAACAGCTAAGTACCTAGAAAACATGTGAAACAGACAGGAAACTATAAACTTCACACAGAAAGGATTAGCCTGGATCCATCCAATTACAAGGACCTTGCTTTAAGTCACAGGACAACAAACAGCTCTGTGAAATAAATAAATTAAAGAAATCACAAGTGAAGTTCACCTAATTCAACTGCATATTACTGTGTGTATGTGTGTGTGTGTGTGTGTGTGTGTGTGTGTGTGTGTGTGTGTGTGTGTGTGTGTGTGTGTGTGTGTGTGTGTTTTGTTGCTTAGTCTTTCAGATGTACAAGTGTCAAGTGTTTCACTAATTGCATGGCCTGCAGCTGAAGGCCATAAGCTATCTACACTTGTGTTCTCAGCTGTTACAGGTTTTCAAATCTTTACATTTTGATTTTTTTATTTGATTTTGAAATACTTTATTAATCCCTGAGGGAAATTTGGGTTTACACTCTGTTATGTTTTAGGGACATGCTTCTCACACACAGGCCTGAATCACACACATGCACAAACAGGGCCTGTGGACATGCATTAGTGGAGAGATGTCAGAGTGCTACAAACTGCTACGCAGGGAGCGCACCAGAGCAGTTTTGGGGTTTGGTGCCTTGCTCAAGGGCACCTCGGCAGTATTCGGTAAGTGCCCTGGCACCTCTCCAGCTACCAGAACAACTTCCGTTTTTTGGTCCACACCGGGACTTGAACCGGCGACTCCCAACCCAAGTCCCTACGGACTGATCTACTGCCGCCCCAATATTTTTTTTCCCATTTATAAGCCATTCATGCTTATATTCTCTAACCTCTTGTCCACCATAGCTCCCTAGAGTCCTTCTTTCACCTTCAGAAGATATAATTCCATCAATGCCAACCTCAAGTGTGTTGCATTACCATACAGTGGGAGCACTTTACATTATAAAAGACTGCATGAAGTAAAGCATTCCTACGAAATTAGAGAAGTTATAGAATTGTTTTGAGAAACTCAAAAAGTAGCTTGAACTTGCATCATTATATGCTGAACTTTGTTAACCTTTCCTAAATTCAGCAGTCAGCACTTAGATGGTTTATTTTTAAACTTTTCTTTCAGACTGCTGGCAAATCAAATTTGCATGAGGCACCCAAACACACTGAACAAATCTCTTCTGCTTCTAACGTGGCTTACAACAAATGGCAAGGGAGCATTTTCTGTGTCTCGTCACATTTATGAAACTTTCTCTCATAAATAAATTTAATGGATTCACGTAACTAATAGCATCAGTGTAAGGGCAGTGACTTTAATTCCCATAATGCAAATTGGTTTTATGATATTATTATTTGACATTTGTAAACATGGTTGGCATGGTAATTCTGAATTTAAAAAAAATGAAAATATCACAATTCATTTGGAGTAATGAGACTTTTTTCAGGGCTCATACTCACAGGGTCAGTTTGAATTAATGAGGAGCTGAATCTATTAATGTGCATCTCCATTCCTCCCTCTCTCTCTTCTTTTTCAAATGATTTCTTAATTACTGTACAGAAAAGTATACTTGTGTGCAGGTGTCTATTTCGGTAATTACAAAAAGTAGCACACTGTAAACAAGACATATTTAGTTTATTAGGTTTTGGAAACTGCTTTGTCCACATTCTCTCTTTAATCAGTGAGGATCGGCCTACACTTTGATGGCTGGTGATTTTAATGATGTTCTTAACCATCACAGGTCACATCCAGAGCACATTTAGTCCTTTCTTTAGTCATTAAAAACACTTTAATGAGACCCAAATGTATTGAATTAACTAGAGCACGAGCTATTTAGAATAACTAATAAGATCGAAAACTGTATAGGGAGCTGAAGATGGAAACTGCCGTGTAAACACTATAATGAACTATATAACATAATGATGTAAGCTGTTACGGCTATTATACAAGGATTTAGGTTCCTGTTAATATCTAAGGTGTCTCTACAGGTTGAACATTAAAGTTTAAAGCTCAATATTACCACTATTAAGGAGTCTTAATGTTCTTGTTGCTTTTGAACGCACCTTAAAGAGAAATTCACCTCCTGTACTTTACTGTACTTCACTGAAGGTGTCTATAGGGCTACTTTTTTATTATATTGTAACCTAACTGTACAGCTATGTTATTTGAAATGGTCAAACTCTGCTTTTCTTTCCCAATTATTACACAACTTTTTAGTATTAAAATTGTGATTTTAAAAGTTCATGCGTGAAATAGAGCACAAGGCTGTGTTGTCTTTTATCTACTGACATTTCTGAGTTTGAGATAACACTTCATCATCGTCATCAGACCAGCAGGGAATAAAAAAATTAATGTGAAACAGCTTTCCATTTCATTTTTGATCATCAATAAACCCATTTTGAAAATGTAGATTGTGAATCAGATAATTGCTTTATTATTTTTCCACAGTAGCTAAACCTGAACCCTTAAGGGAAAGTCAGCCTGCTCACCAGATGGTGAAATTAAAAGAAATAAAGTGAAGAGCTGGTTAGTCTTAGTATTATCAGATGCTTTTCTGTTGTATAAACCATGTGGGGCAACTTTGCTGTGATATATGTTTGTATTCTTTAAGTTTTTCTTTTCCACTTTAATAGTTGTAAGAGTAAAGGCATTGAGGATGAGGACTAACTGCTTTATTTGTTTTGCATTGCTGGAACAATTGATATAAAGCTGGCTAATGCTAGCATAAACTTCACTAGCTCGTGTAGTATCCTACTATGAGTTCAAATTGTGCTCATCTGCCTTGGAGATCATTTGATTAGTAGTATACGGAGCATGCTAATGTAAGCCTTAACTTAACACTGCAGGTGTGGAGCAACATGAAGAAAAGCTGAGCTCTAGGGTACAGCTAATGAGAATCCTGACAAATAACCAAATAAACTACAGCGCTGACATGTTGATCATCATGAACACATCTGTTTCGATGAAGTCTGTCACCTGAAAAACTTGTGTGGTGAGTTAAAACTGTGTTCATTGGCATCATTTAAACAGAACTGATTGCATAATGGCATAACATTTGAAATTCTTAATAAAAGCGAGTGGGCTGCAGGTACTTTTGAGTTTATTGGACACCCGCAGTGAGACCAATGCAGCAGAAATGATTTGTGCGTCTCCGCAAAAAGGAGCAAAATTTAAGCTTGAAACAACAACACTGTAACATCATCGATAATCCAAATCACCATTTTATCAATGGTTTATATTTTAGATTTATTCATGGTTTATCGGCCCTCTCCTGAGAGTTTCCTCTGTTAAATTTTTCAAAGTTTGAATCCGATTTTATTATTCAAAACTTAAATCTCTTTTTTAACTAATAGTTCTGCTTCTTAAATGTCCCACGATAGTTGCTGTAGTGACATCACTGCTCACTTGACAACATTTATAATTGATATAAACAGCCTCTCTTATCTTTTAAAATAAACAGTTGAAGACATTTATACATCAAAACGAGCCAATCAAGAAATCAGCTGGAAAGCTGCTCAACATAATTAACAATAATTCCATGATAATTTGGCTTTTAACTAAATCACTCCTTCTTAGACCGAGGTTCAGCATAAACATGCAGATAAAAGAAAGTTCAAGCTCAGCTTAGAAGCATTTAGCAATTAATTAAATCAATGTGATGTAGAGAAGAACTGAAGCTGATCTTGGAGCTGCTCAGAGGCAACATAACGAACTCAGACTCGGACTCAGGAAATAAGGACTCTACTTGGACTCACCTCAGATTCTTCTTTGGGGACTCGAGACTTGACTCAGACTCGAGGTTTGGTGAATCACCTGACTTATTTATTACCAGTGGTTCATCTTCTAGAATATGTGATCTAATCATATCAACAGTACATGCCTTTATAAATACACTATGATGTTCATTTCATTCAGCTCTGTAATGGCAGTAGGGAAATATTATTCATTTTTGGCTGCTGAGTCACTCTGACAAATTTTTGCCTTTCATGACAGATGACTAATGTGGTCGTTTATGAGTTTCTTACAAAACAGATGTTCACCATTATGAAAACAAATATAATTTTATCATCATTATTACACAAATGATATAACGTATGAATGATTAGAGCTAAGAAACGTTACACTGCAAACACCTGACTAAAGTAGCTGTAGAGAAATGTTTGTTGAACACTTTGTATCCAGAAATGAAAGGACTCAGTTATGTTCATGAAATACTTCCCTTACAACTTTGACTTTCCTCATGTCAGGAAAAGACATCTGCTCTGAACCAAATGCAGAGAGCACTTTTGTTTTCTCTGTAGGAGTTTCCAGTCTGACCGATGGATAGTTTTATCTGTGACCTGGTTTCTTTGCATATTAATCACTCTTCCATCCTCGCACGCTGCAGGCGGAGGGATTTCACAGATAACCGTCTGTTTATAGTACACTGATAATTGCTGCAATGTGTTTCACAGACCATCAGCCAAATAATACACTCTAATTAGACTAGCCTCGTACAAAGTGAGAGCAGGGGGAAGTGAACTTTCATAGATGGAAGACGGGATCAGAGAGTTGGAGGAGGGAGGGCGGGAGGATGAGCAGCTTCAGTGATGAGTCATGAAACATTCAATCCTTCACAATAACTCAGAGAGAGAAAGAGAGGAAGAGGAGAAGGTACTGTGGTAGCATTTGATGATGTACCATAAATAGTCTAAATTAAAATATGAGGATGTCTGTAATAAGAGATACAATAGCATTCAGTAGGACGACTGTGACTCACTCGCTCCTACATGGTGCAGAAAAGATCAAGAGGAGTCGCAGGAGAGATTTCTGCACTGCAATATTATTCTGTTTAGGACTTTACAGCGACTACATACACATAGCTGTGGGAATCAGTCAATAACTTTGTATTTATAAAGGACCAAATCATTACAAAAGTCATCTCAGGACACTTAACATGAAGAGCAGTTCAATTATTTGTTAGATTATTAAAACACCACGAGCAAGAACTTGAAATCAGTGGTGAGAAAAGTCTTCCCTAAAACAGGCAGAAAGCTTCAAGCACAACTAAACTCATTGGTGGGCATCCATCTGCTGCCAGAGGCTGGATAGGAAAGAGGGATACATGGAGAGACAGACATATATACACAGGGAGAGGCAAGGAGGATAATAGACACTTACTGTCCATCCATCCATCCATCCATCCATCCATCCATCCATCCATCCATCCATCCATTATCTTCTGCTTATGAAGGGCCAGGTCGCGCAGGCAGCAGGCTAAGCGCAGGCAGCAGGCTAAGCAAGTCACCCTCCCAACCTCCCTCTCCTCAGCAATGTTTTCCCGCTCCTCTTGGTGGATCCCAAGGCGTTCCCAGGCCAGAGGGGATTTATAATCCCTCCGGAGAGCTCTGGGTCTACCAGGGGTCTCTTCGCAGTTGGACATGTCTGGAAGACCTCCCAAGAAAGGCGACCACGAGGCATCCTGATCAGATGCCCAAACCACCTCAGCCTGCTCCTTTCGATGTGAGCTCTGAGCTCCCATCGGATGTCCAAGCTCTTTACCCTATCTCTAAGGCTAAGCCCAGACAACGCTTGTATCCGCGATCTCATTATTTCGGTCACTGCCCACAGCTCATAACCATAAGTGAGGGTTGGAAAGTAAACATTAAAGTGTCACAAATCGTAATGAAAGCTTTGACTTTTGTGGCCCAGTAGCAGCTTTGACAGGTATTAAAAAATAAATATTAAGAAATAATCAACCTTATTCCTCATAGTCTTTTATGCATTTTTTATTATTATGCATTACTGAAGAAGTTTCAT
Organism: Tautogolabrus adspersus; assembly: GCA_020745685.1. Taxonomy (NCBI): domain Eukaryota; kingdom Metazoa; phylum Chordata; class Actinopteri; order Labriformes; family Labridae; genus Tautogolabrus; species Tautogolabrus adspersus. Next base: position 11,664,741 of record CM036544.1, read on the forward strand.
GGAGGTGACTTTTAGGCAGCAGGGCGGCTCTTTGAGAGGGAATGACCTTAATACTTGAGCACTCGAGAAACACTTTTACCAAAAACGTCCTTGAGAGTGACATCAAATCCCCACCAGAGCCAGCACCACTGCCCTGTAGCTGACTCTGACCATTGACCTCTCCATAGAGGGGAGGCAGAGTATCAAAAAAGATCCCTTCTTTTTAGGCAAGAAACATTATCTTCCCTTTTTTCCCCTCGCTGGCTGCAGAGGGGAGATTTCAGCACAGATTCAGCGTGGAGAGGAGAACTCAGAATTATGCAAGACTTGAGTACTGTATGTGAGGGACCATATTTATTTTAAAAAGGCCAATGTTTTCAATATGTGGAGGTTAAATAGACACTTAAGCATTATTATCAAAACAATTATGACAGAAAAGCAATTACAAAGTCCCTCTGTGGTTGTTATCTATTCACTTAAGTGTAAAATTATTATTTTCAGAAGAGTTGGACTGCATTAATGTAAATGTAAATGTGTCTTAGAAAATACAAATATTAAAGTGATCCAAAATAGGACAGCAGAGGAATGCCTGCTACTACAGAAAACCTCTCCACATTCGAACTCCAATCTGAATCACAGCATGAGTCTGTTCTCTCATCGTCCTGCAGTCAAACGTGTATTACATTTCTCACTCTGGGGTCGAATGTGAAAAATCAAACGTCTGTGTGCAAAGTTTTAACAGTCCTGCAGCGTCCAGATGCCAGACATCTGTCACCGCTGAAAAAAGGCGGCTTCCCTCTTTTCCAGCCTGGGGAGCATGGACGGCCATTTGTCGCTTTCTTCTCTTTGTCATGATCAGCTGCACAAATGCTTTCAGCTAATGGATTCAAATGATCTCTCTGTTTTACAGCAACGTCATTAGCATCCTTCTGATTTTTGGCAGAGTCAGGCGCTGCGTGTCTACCTATATTTGCTTTAAGTCTGACAGTTAGAGAGGTCGAATCCTGACTCAAAGTAAGAAACATGCTGATGTGAGAACACTAAATAAGAGGTCATCTCGTTTGTGCATTTTCTCATATACCAATAGAAAAGTTAGATCTGATTACAAAGATGAGCTTGCAGATGCAGCCTCTTCTCAAATGTTTATTGATTAAGAAAAACTTGTGCATGTAAATTCTGAGCTGTATGTGTGTGTGTAGTCGGCAGCTGCAGAGTGGAATCCATCACTATTGGCATGTGGACCTGATTACTTGAGAGACTCTGAAAGTCTCATAGACCGATGATAAAGAACTCTGTCCTGGCCTCTTTACAAGCACATCACTCAGGGTGTCTGCACAAAGGAACAGTGCATTCCAGTAAAAAGAATCCCTCCTGTTGCAGGTCCAACTCGGCTCGGTCGCAGCCCATATTCAACATGCAACAGAATATTTTAAGGAAGAAAAATAACCAACAAATTAATTGTAAAAGAGCCTACATTTTCGATCCCATTACAACACAAACAACTTGAAAAATGTGAAGCCGTGAGTGAAAACAGATGTAATATTCATGGGGAGGCAGAGTGCTGGAGTCTGACTCGCATTTGATTCTCAAATGAAATGAAAGTTGGATTCAGCAGCAGAGCCAATTTGTTCGCAGGAGTAGGCGGGTGGGTCCGTTTTGATTTGAAAACACCATATCGGCAAAAGGAGAAAAATAAAATGTGAAAAACGATCTTACCAGCAGCGGGTATGGTAATCAGGACGGAGTTAGCATTTTGCATCTGCAGGCAGAAAAGCCCCAAGTAGAAGAGCCGAGACACTACATCTTCAATGTGAAACTGTTAACACAAACATGCATCATCGTGTTTAGAGTCTCTGTTCTATCTTCAAATGAAGGAAAATATCTGTTAACATTTCACAGCTGCAGTTCACACCCTTTTGAACTGGATTATTCAAGGCACAATTTAGTTGTACATGTTTGTTGAGAAACTTTTGTTTTTCATAATTTTTCAACACGACATCAGGTGGCGGCATTGAGTCTCATTTGTTTGTCAAAATATCTCAGGTCAGACTCAGATGTAAACATGCTGCTGGGTTGTTTTCATTTGTCTTTATTGGAGTTAAAATTTGGGTTGGAAATAATCTCCTATAATTATTTGGAAATAACCCGATAATCTGACGACATTTTCCCTCTGTTTTACCAACATTCAATCACCTACAGACATGTATTTCCCCCCCCATAAAGCAAGGAGCACGCAACTAGATAATTAGGTCGGTTTTGGGCCTGATTCTGACAAAAGTAAAGCAAAGCCCTGATTTTTAGATGGTTCTAAATATTGTCTTGCCAGATTTTTCTGTGGTGTGAGGTGTGTAAAGAGTGATCCGATCTGCTCGATTTACCATTTTTCAAATATAATTCGTATTTAACATGTTTAATATTAATGATCTGATATCCTGTTGTCTGGGGGGAACCCATAAGGGGACAGCCGAGCAGAGGATTTTCACATGGAACTAAACGATAGCCAGTTGTGAAACAATCCGACCGAAAAAGGAAGCAAAACAACCGAAATTAAGTAATGAATATTCTCATCCCAAGCTCACGCTACAAGTACTATTCTGCTGCACGTTTGGTAAAGAGTAGAAATGGGGTGCTTATGGACTAGTGGTTAGGTCGCACCCCATGTACAGAGGCTGTAGTCCTGGAAGTGGGCGGCCTGTGATTTAGTCCGACCAGTGGCTTTTTCCCATATGTCATTCCCCGCTCTCTCCCCTGATTTATTTGGTCTTTTGCCTTCTGGATGAAAATTAAATCTTACAAAAATGTAAGAGCGATGTTAGCAAGACATTCATTTTTTCTAGATCACCAGTTTTTAAAATCGAGACTCTGGATGTTCCTTAATGGAACCTGTTTGTGTGTGGTGCGCCGTTTTGGTCTAAACTTTGCTCTCCACACACTAAAAGAATAAAACTGTTAAATCTATCACTATTCACGTCATGTGAGGGGATCTGTCATATTTTCAACATCTGTTAATAGAATAAAACGTTTTTAGTGTGGGCCAGGCTCCTAAAATAAAGTTGTGTCTACTAATGAAACTTCATTACAGGGGTCAAAAGAGCATTGGTTAATTCTGACATGGAAACTTCTATTGTCATCTTATTTATGTACATTTTCTAGGACCAAAGAGGTGAATCATGTCGTCTTATCTCTGGGTTCATTTTTAGAAAAAGTAAATTAAAATCCAGGGAATAACTTGTCTTGTAAAAGTAGACTATTCCTCTCTCATATTTATACTAATATAACAAAATGCTCATTTACCGTAAGTGACCAGCCCATCTGTTTCTATCATGAAATCAGCTGATGATGTAAAGCCCAACTAGATTATTCACACATATAAATATCTATATTTGAGAGAAAACCACAGCACAAGTTCCTGTATCTGACATGTATCTTTGGTAAAACAGTCTCAACACTTTCTCACATACTCTACGTCCTTAAGAGTCTTTTCCCAACTCAAAGACATTTCACATGAAACCAGAGCAAAACATTTGGTTCTTTCCTGCTCAACATTAAACCTTCACATCATGCTGTGAGCTGACAGTTTGCACTGAAATGTAGTGCGCCTTTCATCTGCTGAGGAAGGACCTGTGCGACTCACTGACGGGGAAATGATGTCACCGTTTAGCACCCATGTGGCTGCTGTGTTCAGTCTCTGCTGTCTGCTTCTCACACACATCAGCTAAAAGAGAAACTCATTTCCTGGAAGCTCTACACCTTCTTATAAAGATTAAGAAGGGAGATCCCATGTCTGGTCACAGAACTATGAACCAGTAAAACCATCGAAACATCATATCCAGATTTAACCCTTCATGACAGAAATGTACCTTTTCATGTAATGTCCTGTATTTCATCTGGAATTTTATACACACAATGTGGGCACAGAAGTGTTTATTTCCCCTTAATCTTTTCGTTCAGCTATCATTTCTGTAAATATGTCAAAGCTTTCAAAGTACTCGGATCCTGACATCTTAATTTGTATGCCCAGTTTGTAAGATTGTAAATATGCTCCTGGACTAAGGACACAAAAAAATCAATCAATAATTTTTTTTCTCACAGCTTTTTGGGTTTCTATTGTTAAAGCATATTGATCTAATGAACAGGCAGCACATTGGCTTTGCCTATTATGAAGTTAGAGTGTTTTTGATGAAGTAAACATTCAGCATCCAGCCTTATGGGTAAAAAGTAAAGTTAGTAAGAGTAAAGAGTACTATTACTAAAACCTTACTTAAGTAACCCTCTTCTATTGTATTATTATACAATGCAGGTTACAATGCTGACTAACTTATTGTGATTGGTCTCATTTATCCACTGTCTCCATGATACATTAGCTCCATTATATGGGGACCGCTAATGGAGCCAAGGAAAGTTCCCTGAGCGGCTGATGTGAATAAACCCCGGGCCTTATTGACTTGCCTATATGTCCATTTAATTGGCCTCATGTTTGAGAAAAGACTAGCCCATTGATGCCCATCAGGTTATTATATGATGCTTTTTCCTTTGCATTCACTGCACAAGCAACCCAGCCACCCAGTAGGAGTCATTAGTGCAGCAACACCATCTGTACAACTGCAGGCCTAAAGCTGAGCAGCACAACAACTGGGTGTTCAACCTGTTGTGCTGCAAATGTTCTTTCAAATAGCAGACAGGCAATACACATGATTGTACCAAAAGTCAATTTTGTTTTACCAGTGCATCAATACATCCTGGATGGAATTTGGAGAATTGCAAACGGCAAAGTTATAACTAAGATTTTCACTCTAGTTGATTGTTCGGACGCTAATGTTTATCCCTCAAGATAGCTGGGCCTGAAGGCAAAGCTTTCGATTTACCTATCGAACCCTCACCTATGGTTATGAGCTTTGGGTAGTGACTGAAAGAATGGGATTGTGGATTTCCTCCAAAGGGTGGCTGAGGTCAGTCATGGAGTTAAGGAGAGGAGCTCAGACCCCCGTAGGGAGCACGGAATCGAGCAGCTACTCCTTTGCATGGAAAGAAGCCAGTGCTGGTGGTTCAGGCATCTGATTAGGATGCCTCCTGGACGTTTCCTTTTAGAGGTCATATTGGCACATCCAAGGAGACACGGGCTAGAGCTTGCTGTAGAGATCATATATATATATTCCATCTGGCCTTGGAATGCTTTGGAATACCCTAGGAGTGGATGGAAAACAACAACTTAGCATTACTCTGACCTGGCATTGGACAGGAGAAAGAGAAGGGATGGATGTATCGATGGATGTGTGTATATATGTATGCATGGTTCACTCGCACCATACATTAAGTTCTACCATCTATTCGAGCATGCCTTGTTTGATCCATACTCCTTTCATTTTTCTTCCATCCCTCTCCATCCACTGCTTTATGTCTCAACACAGGAACCACTGGGGGCTCCATACTTAGAGCATTGAAGAGACAGCTGCCCCTCTTAGAGTCTGGACGGTAATGGTTTCCTCATGTTGTCCTGGAAACAGCTGAGAGTGGTCCATCATCTTTCTCCCCCATCCCGCACCTTGATTGCAAATTCTTTCCCCACCCTTCATCCATCCATCCCTTAGTCACTCTCAGACTCCCTCCCAAACTCACCCAAATCAACTACAGGTTGGTTGTATTCAAAAGTCACTGTACTAGCATACCAACACCTCATGATCCTAAAATCAAATATATCTGTTCCAGCTGCTTAACACACAGCCTTTTTGGCCAAATCACCGCAATTCTGCAAGTAATTGTGGTCCAAAACATCTTGCATGGGTGAATGGCTCTATGGGCAGTGATGCTAAAAATACATTTTCATTGATAAAACTTTTCTTATTTCTTCTTTATGATTAAAGATAATTCAAGTGAATAGCATAATGTTAATACCAAGGGCGGAACTCACGGTTACTCCAAGCTGATGTAGAACTTTTAATAAGACAGAAGATAAAAGAAAGTTCTTCATTCAGTTCGTCCTTCCTGGTTTGACACGCTCTACTCTCCTGGGAAAGTTGAAGGCTTTATCGATGTCCGGTCCCTTCAGGGCACCCAAATGTCTTTCTCGGTGTAACAGTTTCTGTGTCCCGTTTTCAGATAAAAGCAATCCAACTCATGCATATTGTGGATTTGAATGTAGCAACACACGATGGTTAACATTTTTCATAATAAGCTTACTACATGTTATTATATTTTGTTTCTGTTAATGTTTAAATTGGTCTCATTTTGGCTGTTGTTTCATTTAAATCGTCTCAACCCTCATTTATCTTATGAACCCCCATTTTTATATTTTCCAGCCGAAGTCTGACTTCAGCAGAAACTTGCTCCTCTTTACATCAGTCCAGAAATCAGTCATTCTTAGTCTGCATCTGAGAGACAGAGGGTGAGAGAGAGAGAGAGAGAAAGTGAAGTTGGGTTTCTAACTGCCAAGAAGACACTTTAAAATAAAAGAAACAGCCGCTGAACATCAGTAAAGTATTAGTCGGGTAGCTGGATAGAGTGAAATCCTCTTAAAACACTATCCATCCACTCATCCCTGACCTTTTGCTTTAAGTCCTTCTCAAATGCCAGCCGAGTGAATTTGGCTGTGTGTTGATGAAGGCTACTTAAGCTACGTTAAGTTCTTGAGTGTATAAAAGAAATGATCACAGTTCAGTGTTGATTCCAAACATCAAAGCATGCTCAAATGCTGTCAGCAAAGTTAGCATTGCTGCAAGAAAACTCTATGAAAGTTTAATCACTTTATATAATGTTCACTCATTTCACACTATTGGAAACATGTACAGTAGATATTGAGATCTATTCAGAAAAGCATTTCAGCGCCAGACACCCTTTTGAATGTGTTGGATATTAGCCCCCTTGCGCTTGCACTTCACTCCTGAGAATTTCCCAAAATTTAGCTGCATGTGTGAATAATATAAGAAGACACGATTTTTCCTGCCAGCCACCTATAAAAAATTCGGCAAGAAGTCAGGATGAGCTGATGTGTGAACGCAGCAGGAAAATCCACTTTTTTATAGAAGGTGGGTGGGGGTGCTGATGTTTATATCCAATATCATATTTTGCAAACGATCCTTGTAGTCAATCTCCTTACAATAAAGAGAATCATTCTGGTGTGGTGTGATGGACTTCCTGCAAAGGTTGTATAGCATTTAACACAACTCTAAAGTGGCCATAGTGTCATGATTTGGTCTTGGTTTAGTTTGTATTTTGGAGTTTTGAGTTGAGATTTCTTGTATTGTTTTAGTTCTCTTCTTCCCTAGTGTTGCTTGTTTCCCTGTGTGTTAATGTTTCCTAGTGTTGAATTGATGTTTAGTGTTTCCTCAGTCCTGATTTGCCCTGATTGTCCTCACCTGTGTCTTGTTAGTTTCACCTGTGTCTTTAGTCTCACCTGTGTCTGATTACCCCTGTCTATTTAGTCTCTGTGTTTCTTCCCCTCTGTGTCAGTTCATTGTTTTGTCGTTCGTCGGTGTGTTTTGTCAAATAGTGTCGGTGTTGGATGTTCGTTCGTGTTTCCTTGTGGCTACCTGTTTTTTGACATTTTGATTTAGTAAGTTTTGCCTTTTTGCCTTTTTGTTTAAATAAATCTTATTTTGAGTTAGTCTGCAATTGGGTCCAGTCCTCCCCATTCCAGCCGTGACAGAATGAACTGACCAACAAAATGGACCCAGCAGGATTATTTTCTTTTGAACTACGTGAGGTTACCTATAACCTCATCTGCATAAAGAATGACATTAAAATGGCTTGCTGTGATAAAGAAAGAGAGGCAGCCATTTCCGAGGCTCAAGAGGAAATCCTCTCAAGGCCATGGCTTAGGCATTTACTCCCGGAATGGACTACTGAGTTTTTCTCGACACCCAGCACCCCAGAGTCTCTGCCTCAGTCCAAGCCTCAGTCCCGGCCTGAGTCCAAGCCTCAGCTCAAGCCTCAGCCCAAGCCTCAACTCAAGCCTCAGCCCAAGCCTCAACTCAAGCCTCAGTCTGGGCCTGAACACAGGCCCCAGCATAGGCCTCAACACAAGCTTCAGCCCAGGCCTCAACCCAAGCCTCACTGTTACGGCCTCAGCCACACCCCCTCTCCTGTGTTTGTGACTGACCTCTGTTTTGGAGTGTTTGTGTGTGTGTGAATGTGTCCTCCAGGCCTGATTTTGTTCACCTGTGCTGCCTGCTGGAACAGCTTGATTGGAACACGGCTGCAGGAGGCAATTAACCAATCAGAGGACAGCCCTGCAGCCACACACCTTTAAGAAGCTTGGTCAGCCAGCAGTCGGGGCGCAGCTCTGTTTGTTTTAAGCTCGCCACTGTGCCTCTCGTTGTCTTTGTTTGTTAATGTTCTTTAAATAACTTATTGTCTTGTGTCTTGTGTGTTCTGAGGCTCTCGTTTTGTGTTCGACTGGGTCAGGTATAAGTATTTTTGTAGACACACACACACTCACATTAGGTTTTGTATTTGTTTAGAAACACTAGGTTTAGGGGTGCTGTTTGTTTGTTGTTCGATTTGGTTAGTTAGTGTAGTTAGGTTTTATTTTCATTTATTTCACTATTTAGATTTAGCATTTAAAACAATTATTTAGAGTCCTTCAGTTTTACTATGTTTTTGATTTGAGCAGCACTCGTTGGCCCTTTCAGTTTGCCTCACCTTTTGTTCTGTATCACAATTTGCTTCTTTTGTAATAAATAACTTTAATTTACCAAAAACAACTGGTTTTATGTTGCTTCCCTTTCCCCACACGAGCCGGGTCGTAACACTCACCTCAAGCCTCAACCTCAGCAGCCTGTCTACCAGCCCGAGCCACAGTCTCAGCCCAGGCCTCAGCACGAGTCTCAACTCAAGCCTCAGCTCAAGCCTCAGCCGGGGCCTCAACCCAGGCCTCAACCGAAGCCTCAGCAAAAGCCTCAACCCAGGCCTCAACCGAAGCCTCAGCAAAAGCCTCAACTCAGGCCTCAGCCCATGTTGCTGCCCAGCACACCCGAGTCTTCGCTGCCCAGCGCACCCAAGTCTTCGCTGCCCAGCGCACCCGAGTCTTCGCTGCCCAGCGCACCCGAGTCTTCGCTGCCCAGCGCACCCGAGTCTTCGCTGCCCAGCGCACCCGAGTCTTCGCTGCCCAGCGCACCCGAGTCTTCGCTGCCCAGCTCCCCAGTGACTCTGCCCCTGTGCTCCCCAGGGCCTCAGCCTCCCTGTGCCTTGGAGCCTCAGCCTCACTGCGTCCGTGCAGAGCGCCGTCCGGCTGACTCCTGACGTCGCCTCGGCGGTTCAGCCGACTCCTGACGTCCCCTCGGCGGCCCGGCCGACTCCTGACGTACCCTCGGCGGTCCGGCCGACTCCTGACGTACCCTCAGCGGTCCGGCCGACTTCTGTGTCTTCGTGGGAGGCCCTGCCAACACCTGTTTCCACGTTGGAGGTCCTGCCCACTCCCGTGTCTCCGTGGGAGGATCTGCCCACTCCCATGTCCCCGTGGGAGGTTGACCCACTCCTGTTTCTCCGTTGGAGGATCTGCCCACTCCTATGTCTCTGTGGGAGGCCCTGCCAACACCTGTTTCCAAGTTGGAGGTTGTGCCCGCTCCTGTTTCTCCGTTGGAGGATCTGCCCACTCCTATGTTTCTGTGGGAGGCCCTGCCAACACCCGTTTCCACGTTGGAGGTCCTGCCCACTCTCGTGCCTCCGTCGGAGGTCCTCCCGACTCCGCAGCTTCCTGCGCCCTCGTCGGGGGTCCTGCCGACTCCGCAGCTTCCTGCGCCCTCGTCAGAAGGCCTTCTGACTCCCCCTGAGTTGGTCTCTGTGTTTGGTCGGCCTCCTGGCCGCCCACCTGAACTGTCTCCCGTGTTTGGTCGGCTTCCTAGCCGTCCACCTGACCAGCTCACTGTGTTTGGTAAGCCTCCCGGCCGCCCCCCTGAACTGTTCTCTGTGTCTGGTCGGTCTCCGGGCCGCCCCCCTGATCTTCTCTCCGTGTCTGGTCGGCCTCCGGGCTGCCCACCTGAACTGTCTTCCGTGTCTGGTCAGCCTCCGGGCCGCCCACCTGAACTGTGCTCCGTGTCTGGTCGGCCTCCGGGCCGCCCTCCTGATCTGTTCTCCGTGTCTGGTCGGCCTCCAGGCCGCCCTCCTGATCTGCTCTCCATGTCTGGTCGGCCTCCGGGCCGCCCACCTGAACTGTGCTCCATGTCTGGTCGGCCTCCGGGCCGTCCACCTGAACTGTTCTCCGTGTTGGGCTGGCCTCCTGGCCGCCCTCCCGAACTGTCCTGGCCTTATGGCCTTTCATCAGGCCGTCCGCCTGAGAGTCCTGATTTGCCCTGATTGTCCTCACCTGTGTCTTTAGTCTCACCTGTGTCTGATTACCCCTGTCTATTTAGTCTCTGTGTTTCTTCCCCTCTGTGTCAGTTCATTGTTTTGTCGTTCGTCGGTGTGTTTTGTCAAATAGTGTCGGTGTTGGATGTTCGTTCGTGTTTCCTTGTGGCTACCTGTTTTTTGACATTTTGATTTAGTAAGTTTTGCCTTTTTGCCTTTTTGTTTAAATAAATCTTATTTTGAGCTAGTCTGCAATTGGGTCCAGTCCTCCTCATTCCAGCCGTGACACATAGACTGTATTAAACTTGATGTAGTCTCAATGACATTACCCACTGTGGAGGCCCCTAACTTTCACTTTAGAGTTAGAGTAAAGGTAGGCCTCCTGGCAAACAGCAACAACCTGTCAACTGTGAACCACATATCAGTCAAATCAGCCACACCCCCAATTATGCAACATTATTCATAAATCTTAGCCTTTATAATCAAAACAGATTTTTTTTTAAATCACCCCCCTTACAGTGTGTACGATTAAAGAAATGAGCTGTTGGGACAAAAAAAATGTTTCTTAAAAGTGGACACTCATGGAACTGCACTTTGTCGTACTTCCCCATTGGCTCTTTGGCATTGGCTTTATTTTTTAACTTTTGAGGTTGCCCTTGCTCCTGGCCTATCAAACTGTTTGAATTTTGCAAATAAATATTGCAAATTATTCATATTTTAAAGACATTTCTAACCCTGACCTTTTTTTGGTTCTATGTAGTTTATTTGTGGTTTCCTGTGTGTGTGTGTGTGTGTGTGTGTGTGTGTGTGTGTGTGTGTGTGTGTGTGTGTGTGTGTGTGTGTGTGTGTAGTGTAGGTGTGTGTGTGTGTGTGTGTGTGTGTGTGTGTGTGTGTGTGTGTGTGTGTGTGTGTTTGTTGACCATTTTCTTGTCTGTGTCAAGTTAGTTAGTAACTTAGAGTAATAAAAACCACTACTACCACTCTCTCTAATAATAACATTCACATTCATCATCATAATAACCAACTATTTTCTCTATTTTTATGAGCAGATGAACTTGGCAGACTAGACGGGCAAGAACAGATGTTTCAGACGGGAAGTAACATCACCCGTGCTTCCCTCTTTGCCCCCGTAAGCACTTTACAGTTCCAACTCCTTCACTTCCCCTTTCACCAAACAACATGCAAAACACACTCTATAAAGACATGTTTACATATTACCATACCCACAGCCTTCTCCTCTGCTGCCCCACGGCTGTGGAATGCCCTTCCTGGCCATCTGAGAGCCCCACAGACACTGGACTCCTTTAAAAAGGACTTAAAAACATTCCTTTTTAAAAAAACATTTTCTTAAACAACAAACCCTGTCCTTTTAACCACTGCTTTTAGATCTTGTTTTTATGCTCAGGTTCTTAACTCTGCCTGATTTTAATTGTCTGACTGTCTGCTATTGTTTTTATTAGTTTTTATGGTACTTGTAGCACCTTGGGATTTTCTTTTAAATATAAGGTGCGTTACAAATAAAATGTATTATTATATTATTATTATTATTAGACAGTTTTGTATACTGTTGCCCTTATACAGGAACAAAAGATGAAGACAGTCATGCACAAATGAAGCTAACCAATGAACTGCTACTAGAGAACATGTTGTTTCATAAGTGTGACTGCTGTTCACAGATATATTTATGGCTCAGTTAAGTGACAGTTCAGACGGTTTGACTTGAGCTTAATGTCTTTAGGCAACTCTTTTTTTTGTTTCTCTTTATTCTTTAACACAAATGTTGATGTTTGGAGAACACCTGCATGTGACCTGGTGCTGGCGAAATAGTTACAGAATTCTAAGTGTGAATGGTAATATTACTTCAAAATAATCAAACGACATCAACCTAATCTTTCATGCCCAGCTGGGAGAACCTGCTTGGCCGGGGCTGTGTATTGATTATTATGGTTCTCTCATCTGGTATGTTGACAAGAAGCAAATACACACAGGGAAGCGAAATGATGCTGTTTAATGTTTAGTGATTCAGCAGTCGGCTGTTCACCTGAAGGGAAAGGACACTGCAGCTTCAGTTTATCTGCTCACTGAGCTGCTGCACACGCGCATTTAACGCAAAAAAATCTGTCTTTTTAAATCAATGTGTTTTCTTTAATGGGAGGATGGAGAAACACTTATTTAGCCTTGAGTTACGCAAGTGTATTACATATAAGAGACTTTCCATTATGCTGTAGGACTCTTTGAGGAACATAGACTACTGGACTGTTTGTGCTGTTTCTGCTAGTAACTTAGCTACACCCAGGCTACCTTCAACTAATGCTAGCCCGCAGCAACAGAGTGTGCCTGTACTGTGAGCGTGTGAGAGTTCGAAACTTACTTCCACAAAATTCTTTACATAATCTTTCCACCACACCCTGTCCTTTTCTCTTTACTATTCAATTTATTCTCCTTAATTTTCCTCTTCTGCCTTCCTGTTCAACTTGTGTGAGCCTAATAAAACAATAGCTGTGCCTGAAGCCACGTACTAACATATTGCCTACTACCTACTCAAAGGTAGTGTTACAGCTGTATGTTTCCCTGTACTGTTTGTCCCTTCTCCCTTTCTGTTGTTCTCCTGCCCAGGTGAAGTCACTGATTGAACAACGAGGCTCACCTGGCCTCAGAGCTTAAAAGGCCAGAGCTGGCTTCAGCAAAAGGGAGGCATTTGGAGTTGGGACTGCTGTGCTTCTCAGTCAGGGATTGTCTGTTGTGTTTTGTCACCTTAGTCTTAGTTGATCGCTGTTATAATTTAGTTTGTGTAATTGATAATAAATCCCTTTGTTTGACTTTGTTAAGGTGTTTAGTGTTATTTTAATGGGTCAATGTGTGGTTTGTTGTTAGCCCCATAGGGCCGCCTTAAAGGTGGGGCGTAACAAATGGGGGCTCAGTAGAGGGCGCTGTTTTTATACTCTTCTTTCTTTTAACATCAGAACATTAAACTTCATTACTTACTAATACAACTTCCAATCATTATTAGTTATGGCAGTGATCACATTCATAAGCACATAAACTGAATGACAAACTTTTACACACTAGTAGCCCATATTCAGCCAGAGAGAGCAACAATCTTTATGCTTAAAGATAGTGACTGACTATGTTCCCTTCTCAGGCTTAAGAAGCAACATTAACAACACAATTCAGCCTAAACATTTTAAGAATGCTCACTGACGACTTTGGGTAGATTGAGCCTACAGTACTTGTACATAATCATCACAGTAGCCAGCTCTCGACCTCAGTGTGGCTTGTCCAGTCCAGTCGCTAACTGTTAGCATAGACACAACACAGAACGATTTTATCTTCCTTGTTTATATTGGTTGGTAAACTCAGGGGTTGTCTTCGGATGCTTTATTCATTTGTCCAATTTATTGTCAGAACTTAAAAAAAGAGTCAGTTATCTTCCTTTTAAGAAAGTTTGTCTCTCTCTCTCTAACAGATACATTTACTTTTGTCTCTATCTCCAACACAACAATTCACTTTTGCTTTCCACTGTCAAGGTCAGTTTGTCTTTCTCCATTAAAGCTCTGATGTTCTGGAAGAGCAAAACCACACTCTGCGCAAACACCTTTTATTATTTATTACATTTTATTATTTCCATCTCAGCAGTGTCGTGCCTTGCTGGTGGTGCAAGTGGCTCAAGGGTCTCAGGTTAAAGAAGATATAGATCAACAACTTTCCCATGACTAATTAAAAAATCATCATCATATCATGTCACTGCACTAATTTACAAACATCCTTCTAAAAGCTGTGTTTTATTTAGCCAGGGTTTCTTGTTTTTTGTCTATACAAACTAGTCCTTATATTCAGGACAAGATGTTTGACCAGAACTAACCTGATCAGTGAATGAGTGTAAGGAGCTTACTTTAATTTTCTAGTGAACAGTTGACAGGATGTTGAACACGGGGGGTTTCTCTTGAGCTACCACAGAAGCAACAAGAGGTTGAACCAGTACAGGAAGTAACAAAAGGTATGGGAAATGAAATGCGAAGAGGGTTTATAAAAGACGTGGTGGTTCATCATGTGATGGGTTAAAAAATTGTCAGAGAGCTATTTGTGGCCTGTCTCTTTGCACACCAGAGACAGACAGAACAGCATGGAGACACTTCTTTTTCTATTTCCTCAATTCAACTACATGGCCCCAAAGGAGGAAGCAGGTTTCAAAATGCTCTGTCAAGAAGACTTGCAGGCACCAAAGATGAAGGACGATACAAGCAGGTTGGTGTGTGAACCTCAGTCATTTTTAAATGCTTGTTATGTTTTTGGAAAGTTGTAATTTCATGATATGCTTTCGTATGTTAAGAAAATGTTATTTTTTACTTAATACGGTATCTTTTATGAGTGTGACTGAAAGCAACCACAGCTTCCACTTTGTAAGACTGGTGACTTTTCAAAGCTGCTGTCCTCCATGAGTCACTGCAGTCTTTTTGTCAAATCACATGTCCATATGCGACTTGGCTGGTGCTTTATATTGTACCACAAAGATTTGTGTGACTTTTCATGTACATGGCTTTAGAGATGTGTCTATGACTCAAAATTCTCTGATAAGGTGCTGGTTTTGCACCACTGCTGCACGTACACCGTTTTTGAAAATTTGGTATCTTTTCTTCTTGTGTGTTTCCAGACAGAAAGAGAAGGAGAGGAAGAGCCGACTCAGCCTTTTTCTCACCAAGTCTGGCTCGCACGAAAATGTCAGTCCCAATAAAAAGACTAACACGACAACCAGCAAGTGAGGCAAAGTCCATTAATTTCATAAACAGGCAACTTTGTTTTTGACCGGTATATTCATTACCAAACTCAGTTTCCAGCTCTCCATGACTCAATGCACACGTCTACAAACACAACATCTCATGATAATCCACAACTTTCTCTGCTGCATCATTAGGAATGACCTGACCTCATCTCTGATTTTTCTTCTTTTTTTTTTTTTTTTTGCAGTATTTCACCAGAGGCAGCTCTGCAATGGAGTGACTCCTTTGAAGAATTGCTGAAGCACTCAGGTCAGTTTAACGCCTCAAAACTTTTTTTTTAAATGTGTTGACTTGTTGTCGAACACTTTTTATTCTACTGTCAAATGATCCAATTCAATGGAAAATTAATCTGGTCAAATGTGCTGGAGGCTGAATAGTTAATGGAGAGAAGTTGAAAGTTTCACTACAGCTTTTAAAGTTTGCTAGCGAAGATAGTTAGACTGAAACTGGGCAACTTCCTCATAATGACATAAGTTGTACTTCAGTGGCACAGTGAAACAGAGAAAACCACGGTGTGTGCTCAATGGGGAATACTTTATACCATGTACCTGTAGTCATGAAGATAGCAATGGTGCAGAAGTACATTTATTTAAAGTTTTATTAAAAGTATGTATATTAAATAAGAATGCAGTGGCTACATTTTGATGACTTTTAGAAGAGGAAGTTATGGAAAGTCGATTCCTCCTTTGCACATATGGCTGCAATCAAAAGTGGGCACATAAAATACACATTGTTCAGCTATCCTCTTTGTATAGTGTCCCTATCTAAAGTACGTCTCTGTCTCTGTTTCTGTACTTAAGATGGGGTCGAAAACTTTTCTCAGTTCCTCAGGACGGAGTTCAGCGAGGAAAACATCGAGTTCTGGTTGGCCTGTGAAGAATACAAGACCATAGATTCTGAGACCAAGTTGCTGTCCAAAGCGAGATGTATTTATACAGTTTTTATTGATTCGGACGCCCCTAAAGAGGTACGGCAAGGCATATTTATTAATCGAAAACTGCACAGATGTAAATAGGCAAGAAAGAAAAGCTTCAAGGCTTAAACAATGTGTGCACTTTTACCATGTTTTCCCTTATTGGTCATTGTGTACTGCTGGAGGTTTCTAACGTATACAGTATGTCATTGTAATAAAACCAAGAGTGGGTGCACTGTAAAGCTCTGCATGAGCCTGCAGCAAGTTGACCTTTGTTAACAATTGTTGCTTGGTGAGGTCATGCATGTATTGTGCTGCATGCATTGTTGCTAAACAGGTCTGGTTATTTCTGTGGGAGACAGAAGCGGTTTGAAATGTTTCCAATCTCCTTTGTGAGGATGATATGACCACCATCCACCGAGCTTCCTGCCTGCAGCACATCTGACCGTTAAGAGTTTGTTGTTTGGTCTGAGGTTTTGACATTCTTCTGCAGAACTGCAGAGAGCATCACCCACTCACTGTCAGTCTCAGATGAATGTATATGTTGAAGATTTTTTAAAGTATGCTGCTCCACATGTAAATGAATGTAACCTTCCACATTAATGGTGGCAGATGGAACAGTTCAATCTCGATGATTGTTTTCAGAGCTGTGTAAATTGTTCTCACTTTCATTGTTGTGAACAGGCCTTGCAACTTTTAGTCTTTAGAAGAAAAATAAATGTTTCATGACAGTGCACAGCTTAACATAACCAACATTGTACTATTCTACATTTTTAAACAAACAATTCTTTCCAAGAGCAATAATCATGAAATGAACATCCATATCTGTGATGATATCCAAACACACTGATGTTTCATAGTGACAGTATGAGCTTTAGACTCACATTACCTCTCCCTTTATAGTCTCAGTCTTATTAGGTCATAAATAACACAGCTTTGGTTCACCGTTAGTATATATCAAAGTATGCTCGGTTGTTGATTGTGCCCTTGAGGAAAAGAAGATCATCTCGAGCTGTTTGAGGAAAACACATTTCTCAACATAAAAAGCAGCTTTATGTATCTTCACAGTCTGAAACAGTCTTTAAGTTTGATGTCATGTGTCTCTCATGGTTGATTCCAGGGTTTCCCCTTTCTTTGTGTAATTATCTGAGGTGTTCTTAATGTTTGTGTATCAGAACCTTTTGTTTTGTTGTTTGTAGTCTGAGTAGTCTTGATCGGGCTTATCTTGCATTCAGGAAAACAGTCTTAAAGAAGAACATTAGAGGCAGAAGGAACTGGCCAAAATGCTGTCGTGGAACCCAGCAGCTATATATCATCTGAAGACCAAAAAGCTCTTTCTAACCTCTTATCAGAGTGTAAATAAGCTACCTGTAAAAGCTTGCTAGTCTCACATCTCCAATTGCTAGTCGAACTGTAAAAAATAGCCATGAAAGAGGAAGCCTGGCCTGTACATTTGTTATCTTGCTACCCAAAATATTGTCCATAATTTTGGTGCTGTCAAAAACTAAAGCAAATCCAAACACAACTCTTAATGATGCATCCTGATAAAGCCGAAATACAGAATTTCCCTTGTTTTCTATTTGTAAGTAATTGTGTTTTTTCATTCTTCCCAATTTCCTTTCTCTCAGGTCAACATTGACTACAGCACAAAAATGGCCATCCAAAAGGACATAGCAAAGCCCACAAAGAGCTGTTTTGAAGCAGCCCAAACGAAAGTGTACAGCCTGATGAAAAAAGACTCCTACCCAAGGTTTCTCCAGTCTGACATTTATCTGCGCCTGAGCAAGAAGAAAGGCACGGGGGCCACCATGTTTCGCAGAAGGTCACGTTCCTGTGTATTCAACGAGAGAGGCGAGGCCACAACTGAACCTTCAGCCTGGTAGTCTAAGCATTGCAGGCGTAGCAGCTTAAATGAAGTATAATCCATGATTTGCAGCACAATTGTTGAAATGAATTGTGCGGTGCAGAAGCTAATTATCCACAGGTTTGTGTCTGCAGAATGTTTTTTATAACCACATGCGTCAGGATGGAATATTTTTAATACTCATATACCTTGACAACTTCACAACTTGCCAAAAATTAGATTAATATCAAGTGTGTATGGTATTCATGTTACTATTTCTTTACTGTTGTTGCATTTATTTGATAGGACAGTGGATAGAGTAGGAAACCAGGGAGAGAGAGTGGGGACTGACATGCAGGAAAGCAGCCACAGGCCGACTTCCACCTGATCACACACTTGGAGGTCCATAGCCTTCGTACATTGAGCTTGACCTAAACGCTAGGCCATATGGCCACTTTAGACGGACAAATTCTTTGCTGTTGTGGTTACTTCCAGGTGTATTCCTAGTTGCTTACCTGATAGAGACAACTACACTTAATGCAGTTTAGCTAGCTACTTCCCCCTGTAAACAGTCAATTTGCTAATCCAAGCCAACCTACTGGCAATGGTAGCTTTGGGGCCTTTGTCCACAGTTGGTGCTTTTTGCGCTGGAAGTCTGGGGACACATGCCCTTATGTACCATACAGAGAGTTGTCAATTATCGTTTATCTTACCGGTGAATAAAAGCAGTTCCCAAGTTGTCTGGAGTTTTACTTCAACAACTACAGTAGCTAACACAGTCTTTTGGCTATTAGAATACATTTAAAGGTTTGCTAGTACTTATTGGGACATGTGCTTTTTCACTTTGTTGGAGAGAGTTAAATAATCTAATGATCGTATTGTATATATTTTGCTGCAGCCAACTGATCATTAGTTTACCTTAGCATAACCTAAATAAACCAAACAGAGGAAACAGCTAGCACGGCTTTGTTCCTTGGTAATAAATTATGCTTAAACAACCTCCAGCACTGAATTGAGTGTTATGGTAATGTGTTGAATAACTAAGTAGAGTGTAGTAACTTCGTAGCCAGTTAATTACCTCACTGTGAAACAACAGTCAATAAAGTTTAGCTAGCTGTTTCCCCTTGTTTCTAGTCTTGATTGAACGTGAATGATTATTTAAGATAACTGGCTATTGGCACTAGCTTCACATCTACCATTCCGAGAGTGGTATCAACTGTCAAACTAGCGATTAAGCTAGTTCCAAGGTAGTCCAAACATGCCTTTAACCAATATTGTACACATCTGAAATGTGGCTAACTATATAAAAAAAAGGAATTTAGAAACGTTTTACAGCCAGTACATCAGAACCATGTGGTTTTCTGAAAATAATGGACACCTTTTGGCCAATCAGATTTTGTCTCTCCTGTGGTCGTGGTGTAAAAGTATTCTGGAGCACTTTTGGAACAATCTACCCATTCTCTTTCTCAAAGACATTGTGCTGCGTGTGGATTGAACTCTTATTGATGCTGTTATACTCTCTCAAATCTTTAGTACTTGAATGACAGCGAGACAGTGAGACATAGAGTCTCAGCTGCTGCAGACAGTATTAGGCTTGTCGTACAAGCACACTGTGTTCCCTCTTCTTACCCAAAAGCACCTTGTACTGGACCACATTAAGACATTTAATATGGCATACAAGGTAATTGGCCTTATCTAATTAAAATGGAATCATGATTTTATCGCTGTTATTATCCAATTCCTTCCAGGCTATGTTGCAGTAAAAGCCTGCAACCCTGGTGACTGCAAAGCACTGAAACTTTTTTCAAGCTATACAAATTTATATTATTTGTGTTATGGATTATATTACAATATACAGTATATATATATATATTTATATATATATATATAATTTTCACACAGAAATGCATATATCTTATTTGAATACTAATATTAAATTAAATGAATTATCATTGCTGTTTTTCCATTTCCTACTGTTCAATATATTTATGTCTTACCATGATCATATGTTTTGCTTTGCTGTTGTAAAATGTACTGAAGAAATAAACACTTTCTTATTAAAGCAGTGTTAATAAAGCCTTTAGTGTCATTAATCAGTTTAAATTACCACATCTATACAAAACAAATGAAGCAATATTACACTAGTGGGGGGAATGGTGATTGTGTAGCTCCCTATTCCAAATCACTGAAAAATTAATAGACCTTATCAACTCCCAAGACACTCGCACAGAATTATTCATGTTACTAGTATGCACAGGCTTTACTTCTTACAAAGACAAATACAAATCAATTCAAAGCTGTCTCTGATCCCATTAAGTTGGCCCCTGAACCTTTGGGTAGTTCTGCTGAAAAAAAGCAGCACATACATGTGCACAGCATAACGCTGTTGTTCACAAATATGCACACTGAGCTGGTTTGGCTCATTAACACAAATACTGAATACTTTCCAGGAGCCATCAGAGGGATGAAGTCCACCTCATCCCAAATTACTATCACTTCACAGACCTGCATGGAATACCTCGCAGTTCACATTAATTATGCATCAATGTAGAAGGCAGGGGCATGCGTTTGCTGCAGTTTCTGCTGTCTTTGCTCACAAATAGTCGCAGAAGGAAGGGGAAGTGTAATGATGTGTTAACAAAGGTAGGAGCTCAGCCAGCCTGCCAAATTCATCAAAGCTTAAGATAAGTTGCCTGCTAAGAATTTGCTGGCAGATTTCTTGTTTCTTTCCCATTGGTATTTAAATGTGGGACTCAGTCTTTGAAAAAGCCTCTTAAATTATCCACAAGTTAAAGACGTTTTTGCAAAACACCTTGTAGGGACACAAAACACTTGGAAAGCAGTTTCCTAATAGTTTGTCAAATTATGGATTGTAATGCAGCTTATCTCAAATAAATGTGTTTCTTTCTTAAAGATTCTTCAGTCTGTCAGTGGATTTTCACCCCTGGATTCAGCAATCCAGACTTTTGTACAACCATCCAGTTCATCCCAAGATAGAAGCTTTTCACCAACTGCACGTGAGACAAATTTAGTCAAAGTTTGCTGACTTCCAGGCTCAGATATTAAGTTGTGAAAAGCAAATCGGTGTGGACTTGTTGCCTGCAAAAATATTGATAGACCATAATTCAATTCAGGGTAACTGTAAACAGGCTGTGTTCAGTTTGAAAGGCTCAAGGTGAGACTTCATACCTTTAATTCAAATACTACTTCAAAGTTTTGTAGGGTAGAGAAAGATACAGCTGAAAGCCTGGCAGACAAATTTAAAGCAGCCACATGTTCATCAGTGAGTATAGTAGGCAGGTGAATTATTTTAGGGCTGATCTGTGCAGACGGAAAACTTGCAGAGATAAAAAACAATTCTGTGAGGAAGACTTTATATGTCAGCTATAGAGCTATTCTGGGGGGAAAGAATCAAAGTTTCTAACTTTTTCACTCAGCTATAACAGTCACTTCCAGAAACTCATCGATTGTAACAGAGAGAGGAAAGAAAGTTCATCATAAGACAATATAAAATGCATCAGATGTTATGTACTAAGGCTCAGCAAATGCTTGTCTTAGAGTTCTTCTATCTTTGAGTTTGAGTACGGTTTGATTTATTATTTAAGTGCTATCTCATGTTGCAAAAAAATAGGCTTGAAGTATAAAATCAGGTTGAAGGTCCCTTTGAGAAAATAAAAAGTCTTTTTAACAGAAAACATTTCAGAGGAATCTTATTTAAATAGGTTTTAGGTTATATCCACACACTCTAGGTCTAGAAAAGCATGTCCCAATGAAAGGAACAACAGTGAAAAGAAACACACAAATTCAATGCGTCATTTACAGAGAAAGGTTGACACACAATATTAGTAAAACAAGAAAGGAGCACTTGGGAGGACAACAGTGCTACCCTGTGTATGATGAGAAAATTACAACTTGATGGTAGAGGAGTAATGCTGTATCAGATGCAACACATTTATTGTAGGTGTTAGTATAAAAACAAATAAATGCATTTTTTTTACATGTTAAAAGTCTTTTTTCTGCTCTAGAACTATTAAGAGGAAGACAAAAGCTCACAAGAAAAGAAAGCGCTTTGGACACTCAAATACGACACTCTTCGGTGCAGTCTTTGTAGGTTTCCTCGCCGTGCCTTTTTTGAAAAACAAATTCCTGGACCTGGTGTGTCTGCACACATGCAAATAGGGGTAGCCTGGGTGTTTTCCATCACCTGCTGTGATTTACATTCTTGGTTTGTTTGAGCCCAGCACGTCTCCACTGGTGGTC
The DNA here is from genome assembly GCA_020745685.1 of Tautogolabrus adspersus. Lineage (NCBI taxonomy): Eukaryota > Metazoa > Chordata > Actinopteri > Labriformes > Labridae > Tautogolabrus > Tautogolabrus adspersus. The sequence continues at coordinate 11,686,795 of CM036544.1, forward strand.
AGGAAGGTCAGGACAGGTTAAAATGCTCCAGACATACTGATTATGATATATGTATTAGGAGTCACTGTTTGACATGACCTGCATACAACGGACAGATGCAAAGGAGTTGAAGTTAGGGATACATCATATATGATCACATGACTGAGTGATGCTTTTCTCTGCTGTGCAGGGACGAGTCAGAAATATCTTTCTTGTTTTGAACTCCCTAAAAAATCAATATGAAAACAACCAGTAGATTGTTGTGTAGATTATTTTATAACTTTTGGGAAAAAGCTAATTATTTTTGTTAATTCATAACTCAATTCTCTATATCAAATCTCCACTGGTTGTAGTTTAAGTTGTCCGACTTCACAATTACTCTGAGTACGTGGGTAAAATAATGTATTTAATATCTTACCAGAGGTTTGTTTGTCATGCTGGTTAGAAACAAATAGTTAGCTGACTGGTAATGTCTCTTTCCTTGTTCAGACTGTCCATTCAAGCCTGATATTTATACCCCTGTGACGTCTCGCCTTAAAAATGAATGTCACAGAGGTGTAATGGGGGAGACGAAGTGATCCCACCTCTGTGCCAGAGTCAGCAGGGAAGAGCAGTGCTGTGTGTGTGTGTGTGAGTGAGTGGAGCTCCTGCTTTTTTTCTATACACAGAGTGCTTTTCAACGTCGTAACGCAATGTGAATTCACAGACTGGGACACCAATATTGAGCCGTTGCAGAATCACGTTGAATGAACAAAGACGCAAAGATGGCAGAGCTTCGTTACCACGCTGTTGTGGAATCAGATTCGGTGGAGCCTCTGGTTATCGGTTCCACCATTTTCATTGATCCTTAAACATGTCAGCAACTCCTCAATGGATAAGAATGACATTTGGTGATAAAGTTTGTGTTCTCCAAAAGATTAATTTTACTGACTTTTGTGATCACCTGACCTCCCCTTTGGCCACAATATGTATTTAAGAGACTGCAGATGTAAATTAGCTTCAAGCTAACTCTGGTACAATGCATGAAATGGCAACATTTGATTTTGATATTGTACATAGTCCTTTTACAAATAAAATCATTAAAATTAATTTATCACTCTGATACTCAGACTTTCCTAAAAATCTTTATATGAAGCAAAAATGGACACATCCTGACTGTAAAAGTAAAGGACATGTGCATTGTGATTTTATCCACTGGTAAATGTTCTGCCTTTATTTAGCCATGAATTTGACATTTTGGCCAACACCATGTTGGATTGGAGCCAGTCGTTATTTGGATGAGAGGGTTGGTAAACTAAAGGTATCAAGCTATTGAGTTGGGTAGCTATTCATTAGCTGTTTAACAAGCTAGTTAACCATTGGGATGTCTAAAGAATTTGATTCTATTTGGTGTGGTAGCTGGTTAAATGTTGTCTGGACTGTAGAAGCTAAGAGAGCTTGAGAAAAGTAGCAGACTTGCCACCTGCTTGCACACATCTGCGGTAGTAGAGTGAGCAACAAGTGATCACCACAAAAACAATTCCAAAAGGGAACCAGTCCTCTCATCACTATGACTTATTGTCTTCTCTGCTGGGAATAGCAGCAATAACAATCCTGACTCCCAAGCACTGGCCTCCAAAAATAAGTCAATTTATATCAAACACAAATAGCAACACCTGCTAGTTAGTGCTAAGATATGAATGATATAATACCAGATACACACACACAGAAAGACGTTTATTTGACTATTGATTACTTACTTACTTACTATTTGTTAGTACAACAACTACACAGCAAAATATCAGGTTTTTACAACTATGCATGCAAATCTCCAAAGGGCACCAACACCACGAGCACAGACAAAAGTTCTGAGTGAATTAGATGTCTTGATATCTAGCAGACAGCAAGCAGCAACCTCCCACAGTTTTGAGCACCATCATTTAAAGCAGTTCTGCATGACTTAGAGCCTAAATGTGATTTAAACAGGTGATACAGTTTTCATGAATTGAAACACAAGTTAAAGAGAACAACACCAATTTCCTGCCAGGCTGTAAAAACGTTTAATTCTGCATATTGTAATTTGGGGCCTAATGGGTATTGACTCACTTTTGGAGCTAGCCTCAAGTGGACATTTCAGGAACTGCAGTTTTGGCACTAGTGCTTTGGCTTCATTTTTTTTTAAACCCTGGAGGTTTCCTCTAGAAAGAAACCCACGTTTAATGCATATTATACAGAGACTGAACAACTCTGAACATGAAAAAGCCTAATCACAAACTTTATGTTGTAAGTTTCATTGATCACCTACAACAGGCGAAGGTGTTATAGGTGGCATATTAATAAATCAGTGCTTGTTAAGTTTTTTTTGTCACCTTGTTGAGTAAGGAGCACTGCAGATATGCAAATGGTACGATGACGAGGCTTTTCCTTAATAGTGAATTTGTTTATGGCTATTTGTTTGTGGTTGGGATCTGTCCCAGAGCTTCCTGACCATTGTTCATTGCTTTAGTTAAATCACATTATGACTTTGATATGTTGTGCTCTACCACAGAAAAACATTAGGTCACCATATTCCTCATTATTCTCAGAAACACTTTGCTCTAGTTCCAACTGAGCGTTGACGAACTTAAGTTTTTAATCATCTAAGATACATAGTTTAATTATTAATTGTTTTTATATAGTTTGTCTCCAGTTTGTAAATCCTCTGCCACCTTTATATTTTCAATAACATGTTAATGATCTCTGTTTTGTACAACAGGTGTGGTCAGCATAAATCAAAGCCGAGCTCTCGTTTCCTCAAGATGAGGAAGGATGCCCTCTCCCGACATCAACACTTTGCATACAGATTTCCATATATTCCGTCCATGTTGGGGGGGGGGTTCATTTAGATATGTTCAGTCATTTGACTCCCTCGTTTCCAAACAAACACGACTCCATCTTCAGTCTGGCAGGATCTTATCTCTGTCTCCCTTCGTAGAGGACGAGGAGATGGCGATAAAGTGAGTTACTGCATATTTGATTATTGGGCCTTTACCATTTTTCATCAGGAAACATCTTACAGCAGCCATGTGGAAAATACCCGGGAGGTTTTCACTCACTGTAAGTCTCACCTTGCATCAGTAAATTCTGAAGGAAATTGTAGAGATTGAAGGTTGCTGTAAGGTGCTAAATGAAGGAAGAACAGCGTTTAAAAGTTTCTTTAAAAACATGTGAAATGCTTTAAATAATTATTAATTTGTAGTATGGCTTGCAGGTGAGTTCACAGATAACTGGGCTAGTGATAGATCTTGATGCTCTTTTCAAGGGTAGATTGTGTTGCTTCCCCAAGGATCCGCTGGAGGATGTTGAGACTTGGAGGGAGTCTGTGGACAAAGTTCTCAGTTGTAAAGGTGAGGTTTTCAAATATATAATTATATAAACAGTATATATATATACTTATATATATTTATAGCTTCTTGCCATCATGTTTGATTTTCAGCCGGACAGATAGCTTTCCGGGAGTTCCTGAAGTCTGAGTATAGTGAGGAGAACATCCTGTTTTGGCTCGCCTGTGAGGAGTACAAAAAAATCAAGACAGCCCCCGCGATGATCTCATCTGCCAACAGGATCTACTCAGAGTTTGTCCAAACAGAAGCTCCCAAACAGGTAAAAACTGCAAGCTTGTCAAAAAAAAACGACATATTTTTTTTAAATATACCGTAAAAAAAAGCCATTGGAGAGATATATTCTGGATTTAGCTGGCCTATACGGATGTAGTGACTGCAATAAAGCTGTGAATTTGTGCAATCTGTGCAGATAAAACTCTAATCTTTCTTTCTTACGACACACAAGTTCTTTCTCCTCTCAACATTATAGTGAATGATAATGAAAAGAGGTGCTGTAAGATGCCCCTGGGCTATATTGTTTGATTTCAGATCAACATAGATTGCGGTACCAGAGAAAACATAACAAAGAACATCTCCCAGCCGACCCTGACTTCGTTTGATTCAGCACAGAAGCTCATCTACAGTCTGATGGCCAGGGATTGCTACCCGCGGTTCCTAAAATCCGACATCTATCAGGGACTCCTGAGGCGAGGCGATTCAAGGTGACTGTTTTGAAACTGACAGCCTCTCACCAAAGGCCCATGGAAATACACTTCTCTCCATCTCTGATCTGCTGTAGCACGCTTTGATTTCAGTATGGATAACGGCTTCATGCCAGACAATCCAGCTCCTAAGTGTAGTAGTTTTTCTCAACCTGTGTGATTCAGTAGACAGATACAGCTCAGAGAATGTTTGGTTTGTATTAAACTTTATCTCTTTAATTATACGAAGTTTTAAAAATAGTCTCCAAGGACATTGTGCACATAATTTATCCCTGATTATCTACTTTCTCCTTTTCCCCCATGAGGTTGATGATAAAAAAAAAATCATTTTATTGTAAAGTATTATCACCAACTCATTCTAATTGATTATGCAAATGATTAAACCTTTCATGCTCTGACAAACACAGCTTTAATGCAAATAAATATGAGTGCCTTGTTAAACCTCCTTGTTTTGTGTTCTGTGCATGGTGTTGTTCATATGCATTCTAGTTGTGATTTTTTTAAATTGTAAAAAACAAGAACTAAATGTACTTAGCTGAATAACATTTGGGTATGGTTATTTGAATGTGATGCAAATTATTATTTTTTTTGTCATGATGCAAATCCTCTTTTTTTTATTCAGTACAGGCAAAACTATGTATAACCAGGGGCGTGTCAAAGGAGTGGTCTGGGGTGGCATGGGCCCCCTCCTAGAAACTGATGCCCTCCCTCCCCAGTTCTAGCCCATTATTCCATAATGATTCGATATCTTTCTGTTCAGAGGCAGGGCTTATGTTCAAACTGTAGCTTCTGTTACATTTGACCCTTTTGAGTCTTCAAACAATTAAGCATGGAAGTGTATTACTTTGTCCCTCTGTTGTGTTTGTTTTTTTTCATAAAAAAATGTGTACACAAGCTTAATACCTTAATGTTAGTACTGAGAGAAGCTATATCTGTTTATACAGAAATGGTAAATAGTTGCTATACAGACATGTCTGTGACTTGACTTTAAGCTAGGGACCAAGTTGGACCACCCATGTCAAAAAATGCCTTAACAGATTGAGACAAGAAAATGAATAATTGAAAAAAAAAAAACTAAATAAAATAAGAAACAGAAGCCAGAACGTGCAGGAGCCCATTCATTTATTATCAAACGGAACAAATTCTATAGGTCAAAAACATACACCAGATGGCAACAAAGTTCTTCAAGCGACCATTTCATCAAATAAGAGGACAGAACTAGCACACACTTCCTCTAACTTAGTGTGGTGTTTCTGCAACATCCGACTACAGCAAGAAGGAGGTTTTACATTTACTAAAACATTTAGAGGAAGTGAGTGAAGCACCGTCTAGTGATACGTGGGTTTTTTTTCCAGAAAAGCCAGACACACGTGGGCGGTAAGGAAAGCACTTCTGGTGGCAATTCACTTGCTTTACTGTTGCTGTGTGAGTTCATTCATCATGAAAACTTACCTGAGAGGATTCCAATCAACACTTTATATCAAAAGTGATGGAAAATGCTGTCAGAATAAAATGATTGTCCTTTATGTAAATCCCCTCATGAAATGAAGATTAGTGCAGGCTGTGTATGTAGAATTAGATGAGTTACTACACTCTGTACTTTCAGCTTGTTTCTCATTTTTAATCAGTACATGAGGGATTTTACTATCTTATATAATCATCTATGTAAAAAGCATGCAAATAATAGAAGAACACAACGCAGCAGGTGCGCAGGCTGCCAACTTTTAGACATCATGTTCAGAACAACAAAACAAAATAACTCAGCATGTGGGATTTGAAGTAACTACATTGTTCCTTTTGGCACGTTCAACTTAACCATTTTTATTCTCTGATGGGTTTTTTTCAAGTTTGGAAAGTGGAAGTAGGCACAGCAATGATCTCCATGTGACTGCAGGGTGCTGGACGAACATTTTGTTCTGTTTACGTTGTGGCTGAATATACAGAGGACTTATTTTAAGAGGTTTTGTTCTACACTCGGTTTTGTGCCCCGTGCAGACAGCTCACCACAACTTCCTCCTGTTAAGATGACTCTTGGTGCACTCACCTCATTGTGGATGAAGGGTTTAGTTTGTTCAGTTCTGTTATGTATGTGTATTTTGAAACCACATGTTTAACCTGCACTCGTAAATATGACGCATAGCTAGCACATCTGCAGTAGAACATGTTTGCAGGAGTTGAGGTAGACATGAAAATGAAAGAAAAAAAAGGGGACAAAGGGAGTTACCGTTCTTTCAGTTGCTAGAGGAAACACACAGATGGGTGTTGCAACCGATAAAGAAAATGTCTGAGATAACAGTTTATGCCGCCACAGAAAGACATCAACAGCTGCATTCAAACACGAAACGTTTCCTGTAATGCAAACTGACATGAACAGAGTCACTAAACACAAAACATTTAGTTTGGCACTTTAGTTGCACTTTTGATTTCAACACTTTCATCAAATGTCCCACTTTAAACCAAACATGCAAAAAAGATAGTAACTCCTGTCAGGAGTTTCTGGCTGTTTTTGAAAAATACTGATATTAATACTGTTGCCTCTGTATGAGCTACAAAAGCAAAGAAGACCATCAGAGACAAGATTGATCATCTCTAGTATAGTCGTTTTATTTGTCGTATCCTCTGACACAGGGTAGGAGTCACATTAAGGGAGTTACTGTTCCTGCTGAAACGGCCTTTGTTTACAGTTTCAACAGTAAAGATTCACATTGATGGGTTTTTTTTGTCAGAAAGCATTACTTACAATCACATATTCTTTTAATATCTTACATAATTGTTTTGTTCATGCATTGTAAAATGCTTTGGCGTGCATGGTTTTAGGTAGGTCCACAACATAATGAACATCATATCTTTTAGACTTCACATGTGCTTGAGATGATGTTCCTGGTTATTCACACTTCATGAAAATCATGCGTGCATCGGTTGTTGTCAAAGTAACATTATTCATATATCTTACAGTTGTTCAGCTGGTCATGCAGCGAGCGTTTATTTTTACATTGCAGATTGACACACAAAGGGATTATGACACAGGAAGAAGATGTAAGCAGATCACACAGCTAAAGGGAAATGTGAAACATCAAATGTTACAACATGAACAGGAAAACTTTTACAATTCTTTAAAGTACATATTCTAGACATAATTAACATCAACTTCCACTTAAAACTGTGTTTTTCTTCTAGATGTTTGAGCTTCATTGTGCAGACTGTCATGAACAGAGTTTTATACTAAAGTCCTTTTTCATGTACAATGATTTGTTGGTCTGGCTCTAAGTTGTTCCTCCTCTTTGTTCCAGACTGAAAAATTTATGTTGACCAAAGTATGAATTCTAACTTTTCCTCTTCACCACCATGACAAGGTGTTGTGTTTTTTTAGTTAAGGTCTAAATACCTGTTGGCTCAGATTTGACTGGATTGTAAACCAGCTTCAATTAAAGATGTATATATTAAAGATACTGTGAGGAGTTTTTAGCTGATTATGAAACAGACCAAAACATGATGGATGCCTCTTTATGAACTACTGTAAGAGATTATGAATTATTTCTATTTAGTTATTCTTAATGCCTGTTGCAGCTGCCACTAAGTCTGTGTCAAAATCAGTTGTTTAACTTGATGAGAGTTTTCATCAGGGAACACTACTTATGCACAGGACCAACAAAGAGATGAGTACCACTTTGTCCACAGGCGACGCCAAGAATACCTCGACAATAACATTTCAAGGTCTGGGGATAATGATGCTTAGGACTCCTTTGATTTAGCTTGACAATGGGGCCTTTATACATTACATAAAGCATTGTCCTAGAACAACATTGGGCTTTGCAATAGCTGGACTTCAAAATTATAAAACAAAAGTTTAAAAGCGATCGTACAGTTTGTGTGCAACTAAGAGTGGAGTGTTCAGCATTATATTTCATTATACACACAAACCATCCGCCTGTGTTACTGTCACCTTTCCTGTCTAGATGAAGTCGATTTAAGGTTTTTTTGCAACAACTAGTACAAGTTAATACTACTGTAGGAGGCAACTGCTTTCATTATTTAACAACATCACAGTCGGGCTGAAGAGATTTAGATAGTGATTACAATATGCATCAAAAACCAGATGAGAACATAAAACTGAAACTTTAACTTTTTGATGTTTATTCTGATTTTCCTGTTTAAAAACATTTTGCGAAACTGCCTTCACATCAATTCAAATATCCTATACTTCTTCATGTATGCAATTCTAATGAGTCCTTAATCAGCTATGGTATGTCTGAGATACATTTCTATCTGATGTAAAAAGCCGGAGGGCCTCTCATCATCATCAATGCTGACACAGGCATCGTTAAGAGAATCTTCATGACTATAATGTTGAGAGAGCTACTGTTGTATACCAACCTCTGTTGTAACATTATTGCTCAAACACTAGAAGACTCTGCTCTCAGGCTGCTCAGGGCATGAGCTTCACTTTTAAGAATAATTGACTTTCTATTTCCAAAAGCATGAAAACTCCTCAATTATTTGTTTCTGCATTCAAGCCCATTTACTGACCTATGTAATCTTAATGTAACATTGCTAGCATTAAGATTAAGCTCCAGAAATGTTTTTGTGTAAGAAACTTTGAATTATATATAGCCACATAAGTCAACACCAATCACAGGCGTTACTTTTTATTTTTAGGTTTAGTTTGGGCTTTTTATGTCTTTATAGAGACAGGAAGGAGGATAGAGTGAGAAATCAGGGAGAGAGAGGTTAGGGAATGACATGCGGGAAAGGAGCCACAGGTCACCGTCTTTGTACATAGTGCACCCACACCAACCACCAGGCTACCGCCGGCGTCCCTCAGGCAGTTACTTAGTGGACGCAGCAAAACAATGCAACTCAGACATGATCTGCTGTTTTCACTGTAAGATTTTTTTAAAGAAATAAAACATAAATAAATTGTATGCACAGTGTGTAAAGGATTACAGATCTCTCCCTACCAGATGGAAGGATTTGCTAACCACAAACTGGACTTCATTTCTAGAAAACTGTGAGTCAATGTAATGCCTAAGTAAAGAGAAAATGAGTAAATAAGTCCATTAGAAACTTGTGTTTGAATGAAAGCCAAGGGTGCTATTCTGAACACACATGATGCAGTCTAATTTAATCGATACAGTATGTTGATCTCAGATGCTAACAGACATCACTATCAAAGGCACCACACATTTACAAATAACTGAGAGCTTTTTTAAAGCCTGTATCATCGGGACTTCCTGAAATCATTTATTGTAAGCAGCACAAGACTTTATAGTAACAGTGGAGGACATCACAGCCAGAGAGATGTTGACCTTGAGCTGACTCTTTACTGTTTCACAAGCCTTTACATGCTTGGTATGTTATTTTCAAATGCATCTTGAAATACATATATTTTTGGTTTTTAATTTATTATGATGGTGTTATGAAGTTATTTCTAAAGTATTGCTTGTTTCAAGTGGGACACACAAACAACTAGGGACAGAAAACATGGACATTTTCATGGACTAAAAATATGAGTACAAGCACCCCATATCATGTAGCAGGACCATGGACTTGCACTTTTAAGACATTCAGAGATGGGGATTGCAAACTGCCTTTGTGTTTTCTTAAACTAGAATCTGGAAGAGATGGGAATTCTTTTCACAGCTTAAATTTATTGTATATATACACCACCTGTACAAGTATCCAAGTATTGAAAGGGTTACATTTTTCTCGATGTCTTTTGATGAAGCAGATAATAAAGATTAGTTGAGATAGTTCTTTATTAATTCAGAGGAAATGCTAGTGCTAGAGTGCACCAAAATTACAGTACATTCAAATAAGAGTGACAGCAAAAAGCATCAAATATGAAATATAAAAAGCCATCCTGTTCACCCGGCACAAAGCGTCCTGATGCACAGCCCAGGTGTCTTATCTATTTTCCAACTGGCACAGCTGTCATTCTCCCGCCCAGCCCCTATGTTGTGTAAATACCAAGTGAACTTGCACCCACCTTAGCACCCACCTTAGGTTGTGTCGGTCTTCAGTGAGGTGTGCTAAGTGCATTGGTGGCATGTTACTATCTTGAGGACGCAGAAATTTACTGCGCCTTAGACCAATGGTTCCCAACCTTTTTTTCTTGGAGCCCACACTACTTGTTTCTTCATACGCGCTTACTCCAAAGCGCCCAGAATGTACACAGCCTAACTAGCAAAATGTAGTCGGACATGGCCTAAATCACTCTATGCCAACTACAGGGCCTGAAGTGTTTAAGGGTGAAATGCAAATAATCATTTCCTGATAAAGCAACAACATAATATGTTTAAGTTAAAACATAAGTAAACAAAGCAGAAGCAGTTATAAGTAAGTTACATTTACAACAGAAATTGCAAATTTACATACAATGCAATGTTACAAACAGCTGTGTTGTGGACATGGAAGAGAAGAGACGCCGTTCTCCCCCGTTGAAAGTTATTGTTCCCCTGAATTGACCTTTGAAACGACTATTTTAAGGTTGTTCTCTTTAAAAAACTTATAAAGATTCCAGAGGAATGTCCAAATGACAACTTCCTGTAAACAAACACGCAGGAAGTGGGGGGGGTGCAGTGATGACTCTCATAACACTGACGGAGAACTGAGAGTTGTGTCAAATGGTCATATTATTAATAAGTAAAAAAAAAAAATTGTATTCATAGATACCCAAATAACAACATAAGTTATATCTCGTGGCATTAAACACATAAAGCAAGTATTGGCCATATCCTGTGTATTATTTTTAAAAGAAAAAAAAACTTAATCCACCCCCGTTAAACTTCTGTTTACAAATTGCAATCAATCACCCAATCAATCAGTTTTATACATAATTTCATACACAGTGATGTTTTATCTAGGTAAAACAGGATCCTTTAACCCCTGCAGTAAAAAAAGAAAAAAAAAAGACCTCAAACTTCCTGTGTCTATCACTTCAGTCCTGCCTAAAATGGAAAGACTGGGGTGGCTTCTATGTCTAAGACATATTTCATAACCACATGACCCTTTGGTTGGAGTGGGCTGCATTTGTTTCATGTCACTGCTTTCTGTTTCCCTCCATGTTTCCTGTCTTCCTTTACTGTGAAAAGCCAAATAATGACAAGATGCTATAAAACGGAAACAAAGTCATTATGTGACAAGTCATTATCAGAAAGAGACAAAGAACATACAAGATATACTTCAAAGAATTAGATGATAGTTGTGTCAAAGCAATAACAAGTAAAGGTTGTCAAAATAGAGAGAGGACAGACATGTTAGATTAAATAATGCTTAGGTTAAAACTCAGATGCTAAGTTATTACTAGAGCTAGCATAGATATTAAACGTGTTTGTCATCTTTAGACAGCTTCAATGTCGAGTTCTGAGGGATTTATACAGAACTAATCTGAGAACATCTTTAATAAAGTCTTATGATTAGGTTAAGTAAACAGAGAGGAAAGAGTCAAAGGAATTATTGCAGTTTGTGATAGCGATAAATGTGCTTAATTTACCATAAGCTAGTTAACTGATGCTTGCTTTAGTTAAGGGTTCAACTTTCTTTTAAGTAGTTTGAAGAGGTAGAGGACAGAAATCTTTGGACAGAGTCAAGCTAACTGCTCCCCATGCTAACAGGTTAAGTTAATTAGGCTTCAGCTGGATGTAGCATTTATAGTCCAGTAAAAAAACAAACATATACTGTTTTTCCCAGTTAGGAGGCTAATGTTTAGCAACCAGGAGCTATTGTGGTCATAATGTAGCAGTTTAAACCCTTGATGCTTTGTATTGAATCAGGAAACCTTTTTTTGTGGTGAGTTAAAACCTTATATCTGTAATGGGAACAATTTGTATTTTCTTCTTTTAAAAGTAACATAATCTTACTTTAAAAAAGAAAAACTTGTTATGAGAGGAATCTTTGCTGCATACCCTGACTGAAGGCTTTAAATCTTTAAATCTTTACTTTTTTGAAGTCTAATTGTGCTTTATAAATGCTGAATCATCTGAGCACAAAATGTTCCAAAACATAAAACAGTATCATTAGTCCGGGAAAAGAGACTGAAACATTTGCCTATCTGTTGTTGAATTTTCCGCAGCTTGATTTGCATCCCCATGTCTTTAAAGCAAACAAGTAACCATGCAGGTCTATATACAGTACAGATAAACAACCATAGCAGCAGTAGGCCTATGTACAAGTCTGCGTCATCTGCAACTTCCTCTTTTTCTGCGGTTAGCTCAGAGTGATACTGTGACGATACTCACCAACCTCATTTCAAAATTCTGCTACTCGTATATAGGTTGACACCAAGTGGATTTTGTCAAACAGAGAGAAGTAGGAGTGAAAGATCTCAGACTGTTACACACACACAGCATTGCCATGCCAAGCCTTGTCACATCACCGCAGTTCAACATGGACACCGCTAGCAAAATGAGAGGAAAAGACAGGTAAATATTTCATTATATGCATGTTACCTTCTTTTTGGATTGTGGAGTAAAGTTTTGCTATAGGAAGAAAATGTAATTCAAAGACCTTGCTGACTTGTGTTTGTTCGCTTACAAAGGTGTATCTTGAGGTCTCGGATGCAGCGTAGATCATCTCAGGCAGCTACCACTGAGGGGTAAGTGAAGCAAAAGTCTCCATTTGAAACTAAACATTTCAATGTTTAACCTTGTTGCATATGTGAGTGACACCTCACCGTTCTTCTTTTACAGGCTTTCTTTTGAGGAAATGTCCCAGTGGTCACACTCACTAGAGACACTCCTGTCATCTAAATGTAAGTTAAACAATATTTCTTACAATATTTTTAGTTTTACTAACAGTTTTCTTGCTCAGTGCTTTCTAACTGGTGCTACTGTTTCCTTTCCTTTGTAGATGGCGTACAAATATTCCAGGCCTTCTTGAAGACGGAGTTCAGTGATGAAAACATTGAGTTCTGGATGGTGTGTGAAGACTATAAGAAGACCAAGTCATCCTTCAGGATGTGCTCCAGGGCCAAAAAGATCTTCAAACGCTACATTGAAGTGGAGGCTGTGAGAGAGGTATTCACAGAGGTGTTAATCCTACGGTCATATTTACAATACCATTTCTGACTTTACCTTAGCATTTACTGACCTCTTTTTTCCACTCTGCTTTAAGATCAACATTGATCACAAGACCAGAGACCTGATCAGGCGAAACATTAAGGAACCCACCACAGTTTGTTTTGATGACGCCCAGAGGATTGTCTACGGGCTAATGGAGAGAGACTCTTACCCACGTTTTTTGAAGTCTGACATCTATCGAGCATTTCTTGACTCCACATCAGAATCGTCGAAGATGTAAAGAAAACAGATATGAGGGACATTGTGTTTGAAGAAGCTGGGCTGTGAAACTGAGTGGATGCTGGACTACCTGAGAGGACCTGGATTGTGTGTTTTCTTATTCTGAAGCCAATGTTAGTGAAGGTTTAACGCCATAAGGAACCCCCCCCCCCCCCCCCAAATGCGTCATGCGTCCCTTCTGAACTGACAAAGAAGCGGACTCCGATTCAAAGTTAAAAAGAGTTTGTTCCAGTTGGTATGAGGGAAAAAGATTAGCCAAAAATTGCTATATTTTTACACTGATCAATAGCAGCCAATGTCTTTGTTGCTGTGAAGCTAAGGACTTCCCAGAGCTGCAACAATAATGAAATGAAAATGTTGGGGACTTTCTGCAAGAGATGCCAGGAAGTTGATGCAATGCAGACAACACCTAAGATTCAAGAGCAGAGCTGGGATCTGCATATTCTCACCTTCCTTTTTATTGTTAACTCACTAAAGCAATAGCCTAGATTAGATATTAGTTTATTATTAATGCAGCAGTAAGCAAATAGAAGTTTCACAGTCTGACATGAGTATACTGTGAAATAAATGTTATAAGCTAAAATGTGTGGAAAGGTTTGTTAAAAGGTCCTGAATGTGAATATTGAAATTGATTTGTACTCATTAATAAATATTTATCATTTAATTGAAATCGGCTGAAAAGTTTTCTTTTCTTTTGTTTGTTTTGAGAAGAGCTCGCATGTCTTAAATCTGTTCTTTTCAGATAAACAGCCATACATTTGCTCAAGTTTCACACAATCTTTAGATACACATCACCTCATGAATCCAGGAAGAAATGTAGTCAACAAGTAGTCCATTTATGCTGTCACTCATTTTTCTTTCATTCATATTTTTAAACTATAATTGCTATTTTTTTTCAACTTTTGGTTCTGGTAAGTTAAGAAATATTATAGTCTGAAAGTGTGTCTTTGTGATATAGTTTCATACTTTTTCTTTTTCAATATGAGAACAATGCTTATGTTAGCTAACATCTAAGGCTATACAGTAGAAAAAGACTGGCACATGATACCTTTTATCAACATGTTGTTTAAGCACAGGAAACAACGTGTGTAAGAAACGCTAGCTGTAATAGCTCCGCCCAAATGTACCAAATCCACCCACCAGTAGCTCTGAAGCTCAGTTATATGGCAATATCTTTGTAGCTTTCTTTGTTTACTATCTTTTTAGCTTTCTTTTTTTGACTATCTTTGTAGCTTTCTCATTTCTTTATTCTGGTCAGAAATAGCAAATCTTCACAGAGTGCAGGTTTTTGTTAAGTCCCTTATGTCACGGCTCCAGCCGCACACCCTCTCCTGTGTGCAACTGACCTCTGTTTTGAAGTGTGTGTGTGTGTGTGTGTGTGTGTGTGTGTGTGTGTGTGTGTGTGTGTGTGTGTGTGTGTGTGCGTGTGCGTGTGCGTGTGTGTGTGTGTGTGTGTGTGTGTATGTGTGCATACGTGTGTGGGACAGGCCTGGCACCTGGATAAAATGGCTGAGGGGGCTGTTAAAATTTCCAAGGGGGCATTTTTTTTTCATAAAATAAAATAACTTAATTTAGCTAACCTATGCGTCAACTACAATCTAAACCAATCTAAATCTAAATCAGGCACAATAAAAATCGGCTTGTTAGAAAGTTTACCCTCATGTTTAGGGAGAGAGAGCTTTATGGATGAGCGAGAGTAAGGAACAGTGCCGTTACGCACAGAGGTGGAGGGACAAGAAATTAGAACTTTAATTGATCATCTGTTCTAAGATTGTAGTCACCGACTGATGCTGTCCTAACAGTTCCAACGTACGCTCAGTGCGCTTATATGTCTGCACGTCCGCTCATCACTAAAACTATATAAACTTTAACAACAACGTAGAGCAAGCACGCTAAGAAACAGATCTATGTGGCCAGTTAATGTTTGTCTGTCTCAGTCAGTCTCTCCGCTCAGTGCTGCACACACAACACGTATCCCCCCAAACACACAAAACAGCGTTCTGAAACGACAACTTAACATAGCTGAATTGGGGCAAATCTAATTGTTTTTTTTGTTTTTTTTTCCATGGATTTTTTTCTTTTATCTTTAGAAGCTCAAACAGAGGGGGCAAATACGACAACTGAGGGGTCAAAGCCCCCTTTAGCCCCCTTGTGGCGCAAGGTCAGTTGTGTGATTGTGTCTTGGTGAATGAATTCTCTGGGCCAGATACCATTCACCTGTGCTGCCTGCTGGAAAAGCTTGATTGGAACACAGCTGCAGTGAAGCAATTAACCAATCAGAGGACACCCCCTGCCGACACACTCCTTTTTAAGAAGCTTGGTCAGCCAGCAGTCAGGGGGCAGCTTGGTTTGTTTTTAGCTCGCCAATGTGTCTCTCGTTGTCTTTCGTCCTTATTTGTAAAATGTTCTTACTTTTGTCATACATGATGCACTTTTCTGTATAGACTGGGTCAGGTATTAGTTTAGTACACACACACTCTCACATTTGATTTTCTCTTTGTTTAGAAACACTAGGTTTTGGGGTGCTTTTCATTTGTTGTTTGATTTCGATAGTTAATGTTGTAGGTTAGGTTTTATTTTCATTTCTTTTCACCTATTAGACTAAGTATGTACAACCTAATTTAGAGTCCTTCTGTTTTACTAAGTTATTGATTCGAGCAGCACTCGTTGGCCCTTTCAGTTTGCCTTACTTTTTGTTATGAAAGGTAAGATAATCCTTTATTCATCCCACAATGGAGAAATGTACAGTGTTACAGCAGCAATAAGCAGGATAGCAACAAAAGAAAACACGCAGTGCACAATTAAATTAAGTAATAACAAAAACACTATCATGCACACAGTGCACATAAAGAACATGTTCTTGCACAAGTGGTTCCATGTATTATTGCACAAAGCATCAGTTAGTAGTTTATGTTACATAACATAATATAATATTATTGCAGAAGGTAGGAGTGAATTATCCGTTTGTGTGTGTGTTTTGTGATCTATGGTTGCATGCTTGGTTGAACAGTCTGACTGCATCAGGAAGGAATGACGTGCGGTATCTGTGCTTGACACACCGTTAGGTATCATAACTTTGCTTATTTTTTAATAAATAACTTTAATTTTCCAGCACCATCTGGTTTTTATGTTGCTTCCCTTTTCCCCCCACGAGCGGGGTCATGACACATTATTTCCGTTTGCTTCTTTATGCTAAACTGAGCTAACCTGCTAATGGCATTGCTTTATTGAAACATAAATTCTATGATGATTTCATTTCAGTATAGCCTTGAGAAGAGAAAACCATGCACACTGCTCTTGCCTAGCCTCACCATATATTAGATTATTATTTTTTATAAATTGTGATTCTGAGGAAGAGCAGTGTGGAGGTTTTTCTCCTGTCATGGCGACATTTATCCAACCTACGCACCAACGAGAGAGTTGGATTCTACAATTGTACAATTCTACAATTCACTTAGCAGACGCTTTTATCCAAAGCGACGTACATCAGAGAGTAAGAACAACACAAGCAAGGATCAAGGAAAAATAAAGGAACGATGTCAGTAAGGACGAACGATCAGCTTTGAGTCCGATTGGACACACAGGTGCTGAAAGGCATTGCCCAGAGGCAAGGCACAACATGAACTGCCAGTCTGAGACTCTAATCAGTATATAAACCATCTTATACGTCGTCGTTTTCAAACAAAAACAAAAACCATCATCATAACCATCATTACATCAATACTATCGAGATCATCATCATTAAGTTAAGTTAGTAGGTATTCCTGAAAGAGCTGGGTCTTTAGCTTTTTCTTAAAGGTGCAGAGGGACTCTGCAGATCGAATGGAGTTTGGAAGTTCATTCCACCACCGGGGGGCGACAGAGGAGAAGAGTCTAGTCCTCGTCTTTGGACCCTGTTGTGAAGGTTGGATCAAACGCCTTTCATTGGCAGAGCGTAGTGGACGGGAGGGAGTGTAGACCTGAAATAGAGAGTTAAAGTAAGGAGGAGCCGTTTTTGTTGCTGTTTTGTAGGCGAGCAGCAGAGTTTTAAATTTAATGCGAGCAGTGACTGGGAGCCAGTGTAAGGAGATGAACAGCGGAGTGACATGGGCTCTTTTTGGAAGGTTGAATACCTCCTTTAAAACATCACTTCATGTTATGAACATTTTCCTCTAAATTCAGGAGAAATGTCTCTAGCTGGGTGCACAGCATGTGGTTGTAAAGAAAATTAGTTGGATCTAAAGGGTTAACATCTAGGAGAGCTGCTTCAATAGTGCTAATAAGACTATAAGACTGTTGAATAATGCTCACACCTACACAACATCTTTTCTTACATGAACCTTCATGTTCATCGCCTTTGGTACTTTTAAATTAGTTTTATGTACTTCAGCCGTTCTATGAATCATTCAGCCTTTGTTATACTGTTCAGTCTTTCATACATATATAACACTCAGCTATCACCTTCGAAAAGTGTTCTTCATGAAACTGAAACTGCATTTTCATCCCCAAAAACAGCCCCAAAAGGAAGTTCATCTGTGGAAACCCATCACGTCTCTCTTGTTAAAGGTTACAGCAATTAGGGAGAAGTGTGAACAGCATCTGCTCTACCACATCCACTTTTGATGTCACTCATTAAAAGAGGATGTCAGAAACACACGCACACACACACCAACACACAGAGAGAGAGAGAGAGAGAGAGAGAGAGTTTACAGACATAAAAAAGTAATGCTTTCACAAAATAATTGAAAAGAAATTGTCAATTATAGCACCTCAGTAATTTCATGTTTCTGCCAAAGAAGCTTTTAGTGGATGAGATCATCCTTCTTATTTCTTGCACATATCCTGAGCTGTTTTATTTTCTTTTTGCTCAGATGCAGCTTTACTGTTTGATGCAGAGAAACCATTGTCTGAACCATTTGGTCATCATTACCTTATTTGCACTTCTCTGTTTGTTAGCAACAATCGATCCTGTGACATAAGTCATATGACTATGACAAGCTTAAAAACAAACAAAAATATTACAAGTCAGAAACAGGATGTTCTTGTCACACACTTTATGAAACATTAAGGCTAGGCTGCCATCATATAACTGATGAAAATGTAATAATATCTACTATCTGCTCACCTAGTTCAAATAAGAAGTCTTTGTTTCAGAAATAGGTTTAAGATTCAGAAGTAAGAAAAAAATGTCCACCAGATAATACAATCTTTTTCAGTCATACATGAGGTAAAAATCAATGGTCATCAAAATAGGATAACTAGATGACTGTAATGCTAGTTATTTCTTCAAGCATTTGACTTCATCAGTTACAGTCACTAATTACAAAATGTATGAACATCTGAGTGCACATAGTTCACAATGATGTTCTGCAGGTATACTGTTTATGGGATACACTATGATTTGTTACGATACCATACCATACCATACCATACCATACCATAACATACCATACCATACCATACCATACCATACCATACCATACCATACCATACCATACCATACCATACCATACCATACCATACCATACCATACCATACCATACCATACCATACCATACCATACCATACCATACCATACCATAACATACCATACCATACCATAACATACCATAACATACCATACCATACCATACCATACCATACCATACCATACCATACCATACCATACCATACCATACCATAACATACCATACCATACCATAACATACCATACCATAACATACCATACAATAACATACATACCGTACCATACCATACCATACCATACCATACCTAACATATCATAACATATAATCAAGATGTAAACAGAGAAGCACAAAAACCACCGACAACAACAGTGGACATTACTCATTGCTCCTTGCATATGTTCCTTAAATATTAGATTTGGAGATTCTCTCTGGAGATTTAAGAAAAACAACTAAAATCGTTTTCAAGAATTTTTCTTGAAGCCAAAAATGTCAACCTGCTGGTTGTACTCAACTGAAAGTCAGGGAATAAGCAAAGTAGTTTTTTTATTTGGTACCATGAATCCTCATACAAATGTCACGTCAATCCATCCAGTGGCTGTTTGGATATGTCAGACTGGTCCATTCTAGTTGTCTAACATTACTATCATTAAACATGATCTGCGAGCATGTCTGAAAAACAGAAGTTTAATTTCCATATTTTTCTTCTACTATTTGAATAGAAAGTTCAGCTACAAACCTTCATTGACCTCTAAGTTTAACCACTGAGCCATCGCTCTGCTCTATTTGAATTGCAATCAAAAAGTCACTACTGTTTGTTTTTGGATGATACAGCTGTGGTATGAAAAACTCATATATTATCAAAAAGGACTGCGATGCACAGAGCCATACATTTAAATCCTGTCCCTGTATTTATATCTACACAATAATATGGGGTATATAACGTCTTCATGTCACAGTTTTATTTTCTGCAACAGTTAATTGAATTATTCTTGACTGACTGACTGAAATGAGGATCATGACGATTCAAGATGACCCACATTGAGTTATTTTCACTGAACAAACAGGAACAGTTGTCGCATGGTGTGGTCCCCCTGTGGCCTACATAAGCTTTCCCTCATGTGGTTTAGGTCATGGTGTAACACACATCAGAAGTAGACCAACGGTAGATACTCTGTTTTCTTCTGCTTGTGTTTACATGACTTCCTCAATAATGAAAACTCATATGGTCCAGTTTTTATGTCAAAGTGAGAACAAAAAGGAGCATTTTCACTTTTTTTCAGACATTTTAATAAAACAGGCTTAATTTGAAAATAGCAAAGAAGCAACATATTAAGTTGATTGAGGCAGAGAACATGTAATGAGTGTTGGTTGTTTTAAATGAAAAGTGTCCTTTTTGCATTTTCCTTTTCTTTCAAAAACAACTAAAAACATTTTTGGATTTAATCATTTAACAAATAGGCTAAATAGTGAAGGGTTTTGAGATGAACAATTCTCCTGCTGAGGAAAAAACAAATAATTTGCCATTTTTAGTTTCCAGTAGTTATGACTTCTAATTGCATTGACCATTATGATAAAGTATTGTATATTTATGACAAAAGTGCAACAAAAACATTGATTTTGAAAGGGGATTGTTTTATTACTCGTGGCTAGTGTAGGATTTCAGCTCTTCAAAAGTTCAGGGTCTCCTTTGTCTTATTTGACATAATCCTCCAAACATTTTCATATAGTATGACTTTTTAGAAACCTCTGGTTTGTGTTTGGTTTGTGTGGTCTTTGTTATCGCTCATTCATGATGAGATGTCCTCACAAAAGACAGAAAAAAACTACTTGTCACTTTCAGATTCTTACTCAGAGCTGTAGAGTACTTAACACAACAGTTGCAACTCTCTGCTATTTAAGGTTGTGATGAAAGCACGTTCAGACCTGCTAGAGGCCTGTCTGTGGAGATAGAGAGGTTGACGTTTCAGACTGTTGGTTCACCTTTTCTGAACTGTTCAAATAGTAATTGTGCAAAGAAAATGAAGTGATTGTAGGAGTAATTACTGAGATTGTGTGATATGAAAGTATTACATAGAGTTCATTTGGTTTACTGTATAAACTAACAGCTAAATCTAAATATACTTGAATATCTCAAACAGAAGCTGTTGTGCTGTTTGTGCAAACACACTGTACCTGTAGTTCATAAAATGATTGATTACTGATTGGGGCTTTTTGCTACTGCTAGATTGTAATTTGAGTTGATGA
This sequence comes from Tautogolabrus adspersus, assembly GCA_020745685.1. NCBI lineage: Eukaryota > Metazoa > Chordata > Actinopteri > Labriformes > Labridae > Tautogolabrus > Tautogolabrus adspersus. The sequence goes on from CM036544.1 coordinate 11,707,824, forward strand.
TGTAATCCAGACAGTGTGATGTTAAGACACAGACAAGGAACAGACAAGAACAAACAAAAAGAAACCTTGTGACCACTTGACCTTAAATGTGATGCTGGTTGTGATACATTAGACACGAGCACAAGTTTGACGCACTCTGAGTATACATGGGCCTCCTTTCAATGACGTAACATTGAGACTGTATGACAACAAAGGTTATAGATAGAGAGTTAAAAAAGGGTGGTTGCGGTCAGAGCTTTTGTTCAGAGAGAAACAAAGAGTCTGTCTGTGTTTTTCAGGAAGTCATTAGGGTGGAAATCTGACTGATACAGAGGGGGAAAAGGGTAGAATCTGACAGGATTAATGGTTCAGTGTTTCTATCATTCTATCATGAACGGTTTCTGCAATACATCTCTGGATCTCCAGGACAAAAAGAGGATATAAGCACAATCTTTAATGTTCTACAATTCTGCAATTCATTTAGCATGGACGCTTTTGTCCAAATGGACGTACATCACATGACTCATTTTCAATGCTGAGGATTATGTTGTAAGCTTTTGTTTAAATGCACCTGCACAATTCTTTCTATTCCTTCTGTCATCCTGTCTAGATGTAAAGCATGAAAATCCAGAGTACATTTAAGCTTTTTTTTACTTGAAGCCATAATATCTAAAGCCCTGTCATGGCCTGTCTTTCTCTTTTGTTGTACGTCAGTAGTCTCATTTGCCATGAAATGAAGCTTACTGTGAAGATATACAAAGTTCTCTATATTTCTCTTTCTTTATACTTCATGTCATTCCTCTTATAGACATAAAGCATAGAAAACAGGGTACAAAACTCTATCCAGAGTCCATTACCATGGAGAAATATCAACAGGTGTTTTATCCTAATGTAGTCATTAATATTGTGCTGTCTAATATTTTGTTTAATTGTAAACATTTCCAAAAACTTCCATTTTCCTCCATCTGCAGGCAAGAAGAAAAAAAATGGAACAAGCCTACTGGGAGAATCTCTTGAGACACTCCTTTGCTAGAATTGTAATCATCATCTGTTTTCATGCTGCACAATACTAATATCATGGCTGTTCACTGTTTCCTTTCTAATGGAGTTGTGTTCTCTTGTGTAAAAGGTGGACAAATGGTATTTGGTGACTTTCTGAAATCAGAGTTCTGTGAGGAAAATCTGAACTTCTGGCTCGCATGTGAAGAGATTAAAAACCTTTAAAGGAGCTAAAAAGAAAGAGCAGCAAATGTTTATGAAGAGTTTGTCAGGGCTGAGGGTCCAAGATAGGTACGAACAAAGTGTATATGATGACCAAACTCAAACTTTTGTGCGGCAAAATCTTCTCGTAAAAATGTGTTTCAAATGTTTAATATGTTTGTTGGGCGGGAGAAAACAAGGGCATATTTTGATAATAAAAAAGATAAAGCAGGAAATGTCCTTAAAAACACAGAGCAGCATCATTTACTGAGCATCAACCAGTGTTTTCAAAAGTTAGTTTATGACTCTAGTATCCACGCAGAAGACTGCATTATGCACACTATTTACAAAATGACGCACTGTGTTTGCTTACTTTATGTGTTTTGTTTCACTTTTCTGTGCAGGTATATTTAGATTTCTATACAAGAGAGATCATCAGCCAGAGTCTCCATCAAACAAGTCTTCATGTTTTGTTGTGGTACAGAGGAAAATCTACAGCCTGATGGAGAACGACCCCTTCACATGCGTCATTCATTCAATGCAACACAGATTGCAAGAGAAGCCAGGAAAGGTGTTGAGGACAAACAGCACAGAGATCTAATACGGCCTGATTTAAACTCTGACCTCCATCTTTTGCAGAACTACTTAGTTACATCAGGGTGATGGTGTAAAATATAGCACAGATGCAGGGTTTGTTGTTGACAGACACAGGCTGGCACTTCCCCTTACCTCTAAATGTCACTTTAAAAACACAACATGCATCCATGTCCAATATCTGGACTGAAGACAGTCCCCGTGCAAAAGACAAAACATACTGCAGGCAGTGCCATCTAGTGCACCATTTACACAGGACATGAGTAATATTCAAACACAAAAGTTAAACTGTTTATACTCTGGTGCTTCTGCCTAAAACACACACTGTTTCTAAGAAAACTGTATTTCTATTGTTCTTTACAAGTGAAAATATGGATCTGCATGACTTGTGTGTATTGTGTGCATGTATTTCTTATTTAACTAATTTTTGACACATGCAGGATAAAGCAAGGAAATATAATAGACTGTGGTTGATACCAGTAAATTGTTTAAGTTGAAAGAAAAAACAAACTCAATTCAGGCTACTGAATAAAGAACTTTGTCTTCACTTGTGTAATAAAAATCCACTTTATCTCTATAGTTGTTGTTTTACTGCCACCCAGTGGCGATGGGGAAAACTGATGACCTCAATGAACTTTGAGCCCCTGGACTGAAAGTATATTTGCAGAAAAAAATGGTTATAAAGGTTGTGTGAAATTAGTTGTTTGGGTCACAATGATTGGTAGTAATATAGGTGATTTTCTGCAAGCTAGATGAAAATCTAAGAACTGCCTAATTATTGCACTTGTTCGACACTCACAAAAAAACCCACTAACAAGACTTACCCAGCAGTGACACTAAATAAATACAAGTTTGGTCTCTGGAAGCTGTTAGATCATATCTATATGTGCCTAGGGGTCTTAACGGGGGTTTAAGGGATCCCTTGTTATTTCATACCTCTCTTTATCCCAACAAATAAACAATGAGAATCAAACTATAATGTCGGTGTTCATTCACTTTCACACAGGGGAAACAGGTCGCTTTCACTTATGGTCTGTGCTTTAATTTGTGGCAGTTGAGGGGTCCCTAACTAGAAAACCTTGAAAAGCAATGCTGTATCTGGGGAGAATATCTGTTAAAAAATAAACATTATTTGTGCTGCGTGCAGATGCTCTGTGAAGTAATAGCAAATTGTAAGGAGCTTTTGAGTGAGGAGAGCTACAGGAGTATAGTTTTAAGACCATAATTATGAAGCATAAAAGCTAAGAGAAATCTTACTACGGACAATTGTAGCAGAAAGAGAAGCCACTTATCAGCTTCTGTGTTGGTACCTTGGTACTCTGTATCCCAGCATCCACTGCGGCCCCGCCCCTTTCTCCCTGACAGTCAGAGCGGAGGGGAGGCCTCTTTGCGTCCAGCCACATTAAACACTTGAGTACTGTGTACATGTCTTTGCGGTAAGTTAAGGAGTCATCGTGTATTTTGAAGCTTAATGTTAGAATTTAAAAACACTTCGTGTCAATAGTAAACTCAGAGCAGGTTAGCTCAGGTTAGCTCAGCTCCTGGTCATCCCAGCCGAGCTGCATCAAGCCGCCTCGTTAGCTGAGCTTTCCGGTGTCCGGCTGGGAAAAAAGCTCGGATGTGGGACTTTGTAGTTTATAACGTGAGACAGGGGATCAGTTACAAACATAACACTCCCTGAGAAAACGAGTGACTTAAGTTGGATATACTCACCGTGAATATCACGTTATTAAAGTCTGCTGAGGCTCTGGCTAACGCTGCCTAACTTCGCATTTCCATCACTGCTCTCCTCTGCTAGCTCATCTAACTTAGCTAACTTGAATTAGTAACGATAGCTCACTGGAGGTTGAAGTGGAAGTAACCAGGTAAGATCGATGGACTTTGGCATTTAACATTGTGTGCACATCTTTCTACCATCCTTTATTGACACCTCAGTGTGGCTTGTATCTCTCTCATGTGTATCATCATGTCTTGTAATCGGCTTTAAGTTATTTCCGTCCGGGCACTGAGGCAGAGAGTATTGTTGCTAACTAAGTCAACGTTATCTTGTTTTTGTGGAGGATCTCTGGTCGATCATTGATCTCCACAGTAGTTCTGAAGCTTAAACTAAGGATGTATTTGGTCATGTTGGGGTTTTGGAAAGTTACACTGCGTGCAATGTTCCTTACAGTTTACATCTATGTTAAACTAGCATCATGAATGGCAAATTACCTCTGACATAGTCATCAAATCTGACATGTGTCAATTTGTTAACAGTGCACTTGTAGTCGACTGATTGTTTTGATGAGATTCTGTTTTCACTGTCCACAGTGAATATTATCAATCTATTCTAGAAATGTAACAATTAATCAATTCAAATCTTGCTGACTTTTTAATTGAAGTCAAACAACGGCAAGTTCGAGTTTTTGAAAAAGGTTTAAATACTTTTCTTTGTTTTAACATGATAATGAAAACATTAAACAAATCCATTAAAACTATATGTTGTTGTAGCCCTTGTAAATTCCCTTTCACTGCTTTTGTTTCAGGTCTTCCGTAGTTTGCAATGGAGCCATCGGGAAGTACTAAAATGTCTTCATCCAGCAACCACACCCAAAACTCAACAGGTGGTGGTGGCTGTCCATGGGAGGTCACCGACAAGGCCAGACTTTGCCGCTTCCTCTGCTACGGCTCAGAGGGAGACATATACACAGCCAGAGAGGAGGGGCAGGTCAGCATGGAGGGTGCTGGAGCTCTGCTCTCCCTGCTGCAGGACGGCCGGGGTGCTGAGGTGGTTGAGGAGATAAAAAGGTTCAGTCAGGATGGACATGCTGTCAGACCCGGCCCCACCTTTTTTGCCTTGGCTTTGTGCTCCCAGCACTCAGAGCTGAAGACAAGACAGGCGGCGTTCAAAGCTGTAAAGGAAGTTTGTCGTGACCCTGCCCACCTGTTCTCTTTTATCCAGAACAAGAAGGAATTGAAGGAGGGTATGAAGTGTGGGATTTGGGGACGTGCCCTGAGGAAAGCAGTGTCTGATTGGTACAATGAGCAGGACGCCATGAGTCTGGCTGCGGCTGTGACCAAATGTAAACAGAGAGAGGGATGGACGCACCAGGATCTGCTCAGGCTCTCTCACACCAAACCAGCCAATGAAGGTGAGTTTACACAGAGCCACCATATATACAGCCTCTTACAGGGGATGGGCTTATCATTCTTTTTACATTATAATATACATGCCTTGCAGACAGTATAGAATTTGTGAATGCAATATGACAATTTCTTGTTTGCTCAATGATTTAAATTCATTGGAGGTGAATTAAGTCATCATGTCCGTGAAAGACACAGGTAATGGCCGTGTGTTTGTGTTTGCAGCAATCGCCTTGATCAGCAAATATGTAACAAAAGGGTGGAAAGAAGTCCAGGCGGCTTACTCGGACAAAGAGAACTCTGAGGAGGTGGTCAAAGTGCTTCTGTATCTGGAAGTGGTGGAGAAGGTCAAGCACAGTTGTGATGAAACAGAGGTCATCAATTTAATAGAGGAACATAAACTGGAGAGGGAACAGTTGCTGACAGAACACCTGAAGTCCAAACAGGTGAGTGTTTTACACAGCTTGACCACTATATATATACCATATATACGATGGCGGATATAAACTGATATTGTGTGTTTGTGGATATGTGTTGATAAGAAAACAGCTGAGTAGACGAGAATTGGTTTACAATAAAATCAAATCTTAAACATTCCTTGATAAAGTGATTTGTTTAAGGAAGCAGCCGTCTGAGGGCCTTTTCATTCATGTTGATGTTAAATCAGTTCATAATCCACGCAAGAAAATGTCTATTTTCACTGAAAGGTCACATATTATATTCTGGCTTTAGATAAGTCTCAGAGGTCCCCAAAACATGTCTGTAAAAAAATCTTGCACAAAATCCACTCTGATCCTGTATTGTAACATGCCTATAAACCCCTCTATTTCAGCCCTGCTCAGAACAAGTTGTTTCTGTGTCTGTAGCTTTAAATGCAAATGAGCTGTGTCTGACCACGCCCCTCTAGAAGGGCTTGGGCCGACTAGGGCTTTCTCGCTCCATGCCCTAATGTTTACAGTGAGAAGGCAGACTCAGAGGGCAGAACAAACACCTAGCTGTGGGAGTGTAAACCACCTGGGGGAGGGGTTACTGCCCTTTGTGATGTCATGAAGGGAAAATCTCCAAACGGCCTGTTTGAGCACATAATTATGAAAAGTGGAGCAGGTAAAAGACGCAGAGGATGGACTATTCTCACAATTAGGGGGTATGTAGAAAGGCTTAGGACACATATTAGTGTTAGAGAAACATGATAAAGTGTATTTTGTATATTATGTGACTTTTAAACTTTTGTATCTATCGCTAGTGATCTAGTTGTTTGTGTGGTAAATTGGAATTTAAACATTAGAATTATTATTTTTTTCTCTTGCTTTGTCGTCTTAACATGCTGTATATGATTTCAAGAATAACTGAACTGCATTTCTCTGCAGACTTTACAAAGAAAGAAATAATGAATACTGGCCCAGGCAAGTCTTCAGTTGGGCAGCCAAAGATGTTTAACTGTAGCACTTTGCAGCATTATGGCATGAATCTCATAAAGATATATGTGTTGAATTGTTTTGAGGTATGGAGGTCTTTGTTGAAGGAAATGCCTCTCCAGTCAGTGCTAAGGATCTTGGGTAAGATGACGTCGAACAAAGTACTTGAACCTGGAAGTTCTCAAATGCAAGCTGTGTGCGACAGAATCCAGAGTGAGACGGAACTAAAGAAGGTAGGATCAAAATCAAGAGTTTACATTTGTTCTTTAAATGTTACTTGACTCAGTCTACAGTATTGTATGTTTTGTCCTGAAATAACCAGGCACAGATCCATCCTTTCAGCATCCTTTTGACTACCGAAAACTACAAAAGAGGCCAAGGCTATCAGGGTAAGACAAAGTGGGAACCAGACAGCAGCATCCTCAAAGCAATGGACTCTGCGTTTTACAAGAGTTTCATGGTAGGCTCTTTCTCTTTTCCTAGATTCTCACAAAACATTAAATACAGCAAGACAGCAAACATCGCATCAGTGTACTCTCTTCCCCTCTTGATTTTTTTTTCTATTCTGTCCTCAGAATGTGGAGCCTCTGGGTAAACGCTTCGTAGTGGCAGTAGACGTGAGCACATCACTGAGCAGCATTGTCCCCGGGACGTCAATCAGTACTGCTGTCGCCGCTGCAGCTATTACTATGGTAAGACGATACCAGAGACAAATGGGCACAGTGTGGCTAATAACTGCTTCGGTTGGAACAGCTGATCGAGCGGCCCTATCTTTAGAGGAAGAGTGGATCAAGGAATGCGTCTGTTGATACATACTTTGGATTCCGGCAGGGGGAATTAGCTGAGAGTCATCACAATGATGATCCATAGATTTCGGGGACTCGGTTATACTTCTGATGCATTGTGTGTGTTTACATGTGGGAAGGATAATTTCGTTTTGTCTAACAATGCTTTTTTTTTTACCCTTGTATCTTTTGCAGATTTTTGCAAGGACAGAGGCCGATACAGATGTGCTGGCTTACTCTGAAGGAGCTGTGGTTCCATGCTCCGTCTCTGCTGACATGACTCTCTTACAGGCAACAGTTGAGCTGGTTAAGGTAAGGCATGCGACAGCATCAAGGACTAATAAATCAGTTATAATTTAAGATCACTATGATATTCACATGTATGTTTAAAACAAGGAAGTTAACCATCTGTGATAACACACTGTCATCAGCTGTTCCTCACATAAAGGGCAGTTTAGTAGCATTAACCTCTGTTTAATGATCTATCCACCACTCCATGCTCCAGATCCCGAGCGGGAGCACAGACTGCACCCTTCCCATCGCATGGGCCACAGAGAACAGGAAAGCAGTAGATGTTTTCATCATTCTGACGAACAACCCATTGTGGATGTTTACTGCCAGCCCCGTGGAGACTTTAAAGAAGCATAGACAAGTATATTCATCAATTCACGTCTGCTTAGGGACGGGATCTTTATTGGATCATGTCAAATGTGATACATTTTGAAATAATTGAAATGTGTTTAATGTGACATCTGCTGATTGTTGGGCTTTCTCTCACTGTTGTGACAGACAGAGTTTTATCGATCTTTAAGCTCAGAGACAAACATGAGGTTGAACTGATTTAAAATTTGATCAACACGGACAAACTCCGACAAGTTTAATGAAGTTGCTTTTCTATTCATATAAATGCTTAACCTCTTTTGTAATGGCATCATGACATTTCACTGGTATAAAGTTTATTTTTTAATTTCATCTGATTCCTCTTGTCATGTTACTTGTTGTGGAGTTAATTGGACCCGAGCACATTTCTTCAAAAACATGAATGTTAAAGCTATGAAACACGTGCACATATATCTAATGTAGAGTTAATACCTCAACACTTTGACTGTGACTTCTGCTATTGAAGGACATACAACGCACTCAGCTGCTCCCTTTTCTATTGTCTCTTTTTTACATATGAAAAGTCTTTAATTAGTGCCCCACTAGGCCTTATCAGTTTCAGAAGAATTAAGGAATAATGTTTTTTTTATATAAATATAAGAGTACAGTACTTACAAGTGATTTGTCCGCTAAAAAAAAATCAATTAAAACAGCAAAATATGTTTGTTTTTTGTGTGTTGTCTCGACAGAAATCAGGAGCTAATTCCAAGTTGGTGATATGTGGACTTACTTCAATTGGACATGCTATCGCGGACACAGAAGACAGGGGTCTGCTGAGCATCTGTGGCTTTGACCTTGGAGCTCTGAGCGTCATTCGTAACCTAGCCCAGGATCTGATCTGATTGAGTACTGGGACTGTCAGGACTCAACTGTCTCTGAGTCATGACTTTAGAGTACAAAAATAAAAAGGCACAAAGTGGACCAGGGTGGCTCACTTAGCATGTAGAGTGCCCTAAAACAGCACTAATCCAAAAGATGTTGACATTAACATTTCCAATTTTTCCTTTTGTTTGATATTGCGTACAGGTCAACTGACAAAGTGTCCAGCGGGCTGGACAACACTCTGGAGAAGATATTTCTTTTTATATATTCTGAAATATGAAAAGAAAGTTATAAGAAATGATATGTCACTGCATTTCATGCTGTCAGGTGTTGAAGTGCACAAAGCCTCCTGTGTGACGGGCTGTTTAACACTCTGATGGATTTTGGTGAGCCACGAATCTTTAGGACAATAAATTCCTCCACTTATGAAATTACCTGGGCAAATTAAAGACGAGGAACTCTGTAAGCGTCTGAATGTTAGAAGTGAGTGCAACTGTTCTAGGGTTATTTTAAGAGCGGTTACTTTAGTTTCTAGTATGTATCCACGGTATGATTTAGCAGGTTTGATGGGATAGTTCAGGTTGGTCCCTCTTTTATGTAGCATTAATTTAAAGGCTAAACGGATGTATTGTCAAGAAAGGAATCGGGGGAAAAAACATCAAAACTGCAATGTATTCTGCCATCTTTGAGATCAAATTCATATGATCACATTTGTTTTTAATCTTTCCACTTTCATTTTCAAAAGTCTTGCCTTTGTCAAGCGTCAGTTTTAGTTGTTGTGTTAACATTTGTTTTCTCCGAGGCCAAATTTATTTTAAAATTTACTTTATCTATGAAAGCATTCGCCCTTGGTGCTCTTAAACATTAGACATTATAGAAACAGGAATATTTTAGATATTTTGGTTTGTGTAAGTCAGTTTGCTGTAAGTTGGAGACACATTTGTATTTTTACTGTAAAGTAATGTTGAGGAAGGAGCGAATCATAGCTATTTAACTACTGTTTAATGTTTCATGTAAGAATGTTGATTATGCAAAAACTAACCAATTATTTCAACCTTCCTGTAATAAAATTGATTGAATGTACGTTAGTTAAAATATGTAGAGATTTAAAGTAGAATGCTTTATATTTCTTCTGACAGTGCACAGAGTTTAGGGTCTGATTTTGTGGAAAGGCAAACAACTACAGTGAAGCTTCTTGTTTTGGTCCACAGCATCACTAATCAATCATTCTGGTCTATTTCAATCACTTCTCATGAAGACAATTTTCTGACCATATTACTGACGAAGTCCCCCAACACACTCACACATACATGCTGATACTGACACATTCAGAGTTAAGTCAATGTCCACTGCGTCTTGTTTGAAGGTCAAAATGCTACTAGGCAAAGATATTTGTATAAAGTTGTGATTGATACATTTTTTTAGTTGAAAGTCTGACAGGAGAGGTAATAATTATGAGGTTTGTTTGTTGACAAGTGTTTATCACCGTGATTAACCTCTTTTCTGTGATCTTTGTCTGATGTATCCACTTGTGTAACACCCAAGTACTTGACTGTAGTGTCCATGTAAACCCCCAATAAAAACGTTGCTGCTTTTTATTTTGTATTGCATTTATTAATTGTTGGTTGAGTTAAAATCAGTGGTAGTGTCCATCCTTTCAAAGTGTTCTGGAGCAAGGCACTTAATGTAAACCAATGAGTGACAGTGGCAGGAAGAAATTAACTACACATTAATTTATCAACCTAGCAAACATGTAGAAAACGAATCAATTGGCTGCTTTGACAATAATACAACCAAAAGAAACGGGAGGAGAAAAATATTAACATTAGTTTAGTAGCAAATAAAAGTTTGATTCAGATCAGGCATCTTGCGAGTCCGCTTCGTGTTGATATCTGGGGGCCTTGCAGACACACTACATCAAGACAAGTGAAGATGGCGGATGTGTTGAGTGTTCTCCGCCAGTATAACATCCAGAAAAAAGAGATCGTCGCGAAAGGAGACGAGGTTATATTTGGAGAGTTTTCCTGGCCGAAAAATGTCAAGACCAACTACATAATCTGGGGGTATGTCAGCGCTAAACTATGTTTGAAATGCCTCCGCAGGCCCTCCGCTGAAGCTCATCGGTCCCTTGTGGAGCTCGTAGCCGCGGAAGGCTCGCTAGTGAGATGCTACATGCTAACCCAACTCTGCCTGCTGTTAAACTTCAACCACTGTTTTTGGTTACTTTAGAGCCACACGGAAATACGGTGCCTTTACCCACGGGGCTTCTTTGCTAGTCTAAATGCATTTCTACTCATCTATTTTATTAAAACTTAAACTATATTTATGAGAGAAATAGCTACAGCTGGACTTGCAGAAGTAATGTGATGCTAACCAGTTAGCGACGGGAGCTAGTGTTTAGTTGTGGTGGTCCCATGGAGTTGGGCATCTAAGAGCAGCAACTTTAGTGCTTTAGTTTATGTACAATAATAAATACAAATAGCGTATTTTATTCTCGGAAAAACAAACTTTGCTTTTATAGCGCGGAAAGTGTATTAGTGCATTAAGAGAAGTTAAATCAGCTAACTAGATAACTGTTGATAGATTTTAATGTCAGAAGCAGATTAAAGCCTCCTTATTTAATTTCTATGTTTATTTTTTGTTACAGTAATTCGCAACTAACATACACTTAAATGTACCACCTGAAACAGTTTGTCTACCTTTTAGTCAAATGCAATAATTATAAAAGTAACTTTGATTGAAGTGATTTTTATGATTTTCTTTGCCTTTGTTTCTTCCTCCAGAACTGGTAAAGAGGGCCAGCCCAAAGAGTATTATACTTTGGACTCTATCTTGTTCTTGCTCAACAATGTGCATCTTCCGCATCCCTCCTATGTGCGAAGAGCTGCAGTAAGTACCCTGGATTACCTCTCAATACTGCCTTCACCTGTCAGTGACAGGACTGTTTGGAGAATAATCCCCTGCTATTCCAGCCTCTTTCATCACTTGAAATGAATCACAGTTTTTTTTTCTTGAGGGTGTTTTTGACGTGTGTGTGTTATTTTACAGACAGAGAACATCCCTGTTGTCAGGCGACCTGATCGAAAAGGCTTGCTGTCATATCTCAATGGAGAGAGTTGTAAGTAACACTTACTGTATATTTGTCTTCAACTGTTTACAGGAAGAGAATCATTTGGTTTTTTTTCTGTATACAATGTATTTATATTCTTATTATTCAAGGTTTTCGATTGATGTCAGAGTTATTGAAACATTAACAACAGGTGTCACTATATGTCACATACTTGTATCTAAGAAAAGTTAGTGCATAATGCAGGCCTAGTGCATGTCTGTATATGCAAACTTAGTGCAATAGATATGTACAATCCCACCAGCACTTTAAAGTTACAGGCTCCATGGCAAATGTGTAATTTACACCAGTACCTCAAAGTCATGTGCAATACTCCAGCACTGTTGTACTTTAATTTTCCGGCTTTATGCACTTCGAATGTCACTTTATCTTGGTTTGTTTCGCACCGCCACTTTTGATGCTAGTGTCTCTGTCAACTAATATACAGTTTATGTTGTTGTTTGGTCAATATGTGTTGTGTTGGTATTTTCTTGTCATTATGGTAATATGTACATTTGTATACGTGTGAACCACCACCAACCTGCCAAGGGACTACAGATAAAAATCCCCCAGAGACCCTTGAACCCAGGTTGGGAACCAATGATCTACTTTGTTTGTTAATGCTGTTTTCTAATCTTTTCTTTCACAGCGACATCGACAAGCATCGACAGAAGTGCACCCATAGAAATAGGTTTGCAGAGGCCAACCCAAGGCAAGTTCACACCCTGCTTCTTACATGAAGTTTGAACTACTTCTATGGACATCATGTATTGCATTATGAGCATAGTATGTTGATATGACTACTGCGATTACAACTTTTATATCATGCTGCTGATATGGATCACAGTTTCTATTCCTTTTGTAGTTTTTTCTGTCGGTAAAATGGGTTTAAACTCAGTAAAATAATGACACTGTTCTGCTTTTTTAGTGAAAAGAGCAGCGGATGAGGTTTCTTCTGAAGCCAAAAAACCAAGAATCGAGGTAAACTGCCATCATTCATGTTTTGTAGTGTAGCTTGTGAGCATTCCCTCCTATATTTCTTCTCTGCAAGCAGGAGCAGTTTTAGAATTTGAACACTGACATACAGGTTGTGTGGATTATTGGTTAAAAGTTTAATAATCAATAACTCACATTAAAATGTGAGCAAAGAGCAGGGAGAGATTTTCCAACTCTGTTTACTTTAATTGGATACAAATAATCATATTCAAGATAGTTGTTACATTTAATAAATAAAGCCCTAAATGTTTTCTTGGTCAAACATTTGATTGTTCATTTTGTTCATGTATGTTGTGCAGAGAAAGAATGTTGTGTGTGTACGTTTAGTGAAAAAGCCCTGCATGTTGTCGTAGTTACAAAATGTTAAGACGTAGGAACAGAATAAACCGGGTTACACGCTTGCTCACATGCAACGCCAACACAACACGGGTAGAAATAATGAACCATAACACTCCTGGTGTTTGACAGTGACACTTGGTCCATGATCTTTAAACACATCGATAACCGACCAAAACTGAAAGTGTCTGAGTTTTTTTAGGTTTAAAGAAAGGGAGGGTCAGCATGTAGTCAGAAATAGTCAAAGCTGGAATCTTGTGTATATGCTTAGATTAAGTCACAGAAGTCGAAACAATCATTAAGTAGTGTACAGCAGAGTAAAACTTAAATATCCTACATGGGTCATTTCTTTTCAGACAGTTGTTCAACATAAACACATGCAATGCATCGTGAAACATCACAACACATACAGAATAAAAAGTCAATCACAGTGATATATTTTTCAAAGATAATAGCAGATAGAAAGAGACATTATCTATATCCATTAGTGCTGACTCCTGGGAGACTTTCCTGTAATCGAGGCATTTTAAACTCACATTTTTAAGGCCATTGAAGTTTGTGTAAAGTACAGTCAGTAAAAAATACACTACTTTGTATTTGAGATTTTGTAAATACAGCACTTACAGGGGTGATAGTAGACATCCAATACACCATGTTATTTCACTCTGTAGCTTACTTATGGTGTGTTCACTGTTTTCTTAAGGATGAGGAGCGAGTGCGTCTGGATAAGGAGCGTCTGGCTGCCCGTCTGGAGGGCCATAAAGAGGGCATCGTGCAGACTGACCAGATCAGGTATAGTTTCATTTACCCAACGTCATTTGTACAACATTTTTGCGGCTATATCGGTCTGTGCAGGTCGTCAAAAAAAAAAAAGGGCGCTGCGAGGGAATAGACACGGGAGGAAATACATTGTGGTGCGCTGTTGGAATAATTCACTTTCAGATCCAAGATGCATCATTTATTCCACATCACATGAAATTAAAACTGGTACCAGTAACAGTGTCGTAATATTTGCATGTGATTGCAGTTCAGTGTAGTGTGGCGGTCAACAGAAAGTTTCCAATCCCAGCCTCACCCCCGTCTCTCTCTGTCTAAGCCACAAAAAAAACGGTGAACAGGTGAGTGTGGTCCTCATAATGACTGCCATCACCACAAAAATTCCTGGTGAAAACGCCCACCACCAATATTAAGTAGACTGCAAACAATAGATACAGTTAACCTACATTTAAGGCTTCTACAATAATGTTACATAAGCAGTAAGAACCTCTCAAATATATATTATTTCACCACTACAGTTAGTTGTGATTTTAAGAGAAATACTGATGTGCAGCATTACCAAGTCAAATATTCTAAAGACTCTTGGTGTCGTTGTTTCCTCCAAATTGACATCAACAGACCTGGGGTCTCATATAAAAGAGTGCGTAGAATCCATACTAAAAATGTACGTGCGCCAAAAACCCGGAAATGGCGTGCGCACAAAATATTTCAGATTTATAAAACCATTCGTACGCACACCTGCACGCAATGTTCCCTTTATAAATCACGATCCACCTGGAAATGTGCGCACGTAGATTAGACCCATGTTCCGCCCTTTACACGCCCACATTCAACCATAAACGGTCAATGCAAAGCAGCTCGTGCATGAAAATGCATACAAACGAGGGGGCAGATCAAAGGTTTCCAGCGTTGGATCGCGGCTAAAACCGGAAGTTTAGACGAAGAAAATATACTTTCTGACCCAGAAATGCAGGAGCTTGCGAATGAAGTTAAGGTTAGAAAGCAAATAGCGGTAGTTTGCTGCAGCAGGAGGGTCACAATCTTAAGAAAAAAAACAGTGAATGACACCACATTGCTGCCGCATTCACGCTGTCCTACAGCGCCAAAACATTAACTTTTCATCATTACGCACGGGTATATCTGCAATGTTTAGCCTATATGTTTACAGGGCCCACTCTGATTCATTCACGTCAGTTAGCAGTCTCCCTCACTGTAGGATGTTATTAATCAAAAGTTTGATCAATGAACAAAAACTTTTAATTGTTGGCCACATTTTTTCGAGGGAAACTCCGTCTGCTCTTTGACTAATTATGAGGATATAAAGGCCACATGATCGTGTCAGAGATGCCCCGATTTAATGTCCACACTTGAATAATTTATACAATAAATACGTGCAGGTGATGAAGAGTAACGAGAAGGCAAAATGTGTGAAGCCACCGCTGTGTCGCTGTGCGCTCTGTGCGTCTTGCAGCTCAGTCATCTTTATTCAAACTAAAAATCACACTTGATCATATTTAAAGATATTAATGAAAACTGGTGGCTCTACGGTTTTTGTGTTAGTTTAAATCTGATTTCTACATCATTGATTACATTAGTGTACAGTCCGGTCCTCTGAGGTCCGTCCGGGATAATGAAGGAGAGACAGCGCTGATGAAATATGTGTGGCGGACTTTTATGAATGAATTTGTTTACGTTTATATCTTGTCATATTGAAAGTAAAAATTGATAATGGCTCTATACATGCGCTCGTATAGCCTAAGTAAAACAACGGCCGGTTTTAATGATTATGATGACGTGGATCTGTCAGTAAGTTTGATATTTAGTGAAATAAAATGTGGAAGAGACATCAATACACATTCTGCAGGCTTCAATTCACTACTTCGCCGTCTGTGTCGCCAATTTCCCATGCCTCCAAAATGTACGTACGCATGGGTCAGAGTTTGCTTGCCGGTGCGCACATTTTACCGTCAGGTTTGTTTTTATAGATCACAAACTTTGCGTGATTAAAGGCGTACGCCAGTTTCAGGGCCCGTTTTGTGCGTACGCAACGGTTATAAGTGAGACCCCATCTCCTTAAGCAATAAGCTGTTCAGGTGATCAACAGTCTGTTTCCCCATCTTCCAGATCTCTGTCTGAGGCCATGTCAGTGGAGAAGATCGCAGCCATCAAAGCCAAGATCATGGCCAAGAAACGTTCCACCATCAAAACAGATCTGGATGATGACATCACCCTGAAGCAGAGAAGCTTTGTGGACGCCGAGGTGGACGTCACCCGAGACATTGTCAGCAGAGAGCGGGTGTGGAGGACAAGGACCACCATCCTGCAGAGCACCGGAAAGGTACGACTTGAAGCTCACGATAACCAATCACACTGTTTGTTACAATACAGCTCTCGCACATTTACATGACATTTACATTTTCTTTGATATCCTTCTGCACATTGGATCAGTACCAGAGTTTAGATTCTGCTCTGTGACAGGTCATGTCAACGATGGTGATTAAGATTTAATGAACAACTGTCCACACAATATTTCTGACCTTTATGGAGGGAAGTTTATAATTTGCTGCACTTTTCAATCACTCAATAACCTTGAACTGAAGTCATATTGTTAGAACATGTTGAAATAACTTTTGATCTTCTTTGGCATATCTGTGTAACACTTTACCGTTCCTACTTGAGTTTGACATTCTCCAAACCTGAAGAGCTCCGAGCAAAAAAATTGGCCTTAGTGTAAAAAGAAAAACATCCAAGTGACCAAACTGTTAATAAAAAACTGAAAGAACTAAAGCGACCACTAGATGGCAGCAACACAACAATTTTCACCAAGTGTGTGTTTTACTTAGTCTATGACGTTCTACTGGACTTTTTGATTGGCACGACTACACGCCATTATAGAGGTGATGTGTTACATTCAGAGTCATTATTTATGGCACAATATTAATCGCCTTTTTAATCTAAAGCCATACACAGGTGGTCATGTTGAACATGTACAGTTTCCCACAAACTGGTGGTGACCTCGTGCCCCTTCAGTTCTCTTTTCCTCCAACATACTAACACCTGCACTTCTGCGGTAGCATGCCCTACCTCTTCCTGTTTGTCTCTTCCAATGTGTCTCCTCTATTGATTTTCCTTATCCGTGGTACTTTTTGTAAAGACCCCAAAAAAACAGAAATCAAATTAAAAAAAAAAAGTATTGTATCTGTGATTCCATTTCAAAACAGAAGGCGAGTCATTTCTTTCTCTCTCTCTCTCTCTCTCTTCTTTCTGTCTCTTTATCTTGGGGGGGGGGGATTGTCCACTAATCAATAAGTCACAGATGCCAAAAAAAGCTAAAACTTGACAAATTGGTGGGCAAATATACTCAGATGGTAGATAATAAAGAAAGGTGGCCAGCCCAGGTATAGTGTAAAGCAGTGGTTCTCAACTGGTGGGTCGTGGAGCCGTTTTCAGTGGGTCACGAACATGTGACTGGAAAAAAATGTGTCAAAAAGTCTATGAAGCACTCTTAAAACATGTTGTTCTTGTTCCTTCTCTTTGTTTCGTCACATGTTTCGTACCAACTGAGGTCCAAACTGCACTATTTTTCATTCAATAAATCTGATTGGTTAAAAAAAATAATAATTGGGTCACAATTTTCATGAAGGAGTTGATGGTGGGTCCTTAGGCTAGACCACTGGTCTAAAGCCTTTTTCAGACTGTCTGTTCAAGGGGCGAATCTGTGACGTTCCGCCTTCACTGTGAATGGCGGCGTAATGGGCGGCCAAAGTGATCCTCCCTTTTGACCACCTGCAGAGGTAGTAACAGAAGCGTTACAGCGGCGAGACAGAATCAGCCAGCGGAGCCAGCAGGGGAGAGCAGCGCTGTGTGTGTACATATTTGTATGTGTGTGTTTGTGTCGCTGGTGCATTTTTTTCGACGCTATAAGGCCCACTCAACAAAGCTGGAAGGAGGCCCTGTGAATTCACAGCCTGAGACAGCAATATGACGCTGTCGGGGAATGAATATGAATGTACAAGGATGTGATGACAGTGAAGCTTCGATACATTTTTATTTTTATTTTTTTTATTTTATATACTTTATTAATCCCCAACTGTTATTTTTTAGACATGCTTCTCACACACACAGGCCCGAATCACACACATGCACAACGAGACCTGTGGACATGCATTAATGGAGAGATGTCAGAGTGCGGTGGCAGCCCCCTTGGGAGGCGCCCCCTGAGCAGGTGGGGGTTCGGTGCCTTGCTCAAGGGCACCTCGGCAGTGCTCGAGAAGTGGTCTGGCACCTCTCCAGCTACCAGACCAACTTCCATATTTTGGTCCGCATCGGGACTTGAACCGGCGACCCTCCGGTTCCCAACCCAAGTCCCTACGGACTAAGCTACTGCCGCCCCTGAGCTACTGCCGCCCAAGTTATTCTCTGACGATCCCATCTAATTATTCTGCCCTACTTCCTTCTACTTAAGAAATGTTAGGGTTGTTGCCTAAGTCATTTGAATGCAGCGTTTATTAAAATCCTGTCCACCATGTGATAATGCTTGACATTTCAGCGTCACTTCCTGAACATTTTAGACTATCTGTTGGCAAACATTGTGTACACAATCTTATTTAATTCTATCAGGCAAAATAAGCTTAAATCTCTGCTGATAAAATTATTGTTTTGCTGGCGGCATAAATCAATGTTTTGATATTAAAAAAATGCTTCACTCTTAAAGATTTCCTGCCAATTTAATTGATTACTTCATGACTCCTGACATGCAACTAATGACATGAATGAGGGTAACGTAGACAGAAGTAAGACGCTCAAAGAGGAAGACGACAGTGGATTAAAAAACGGAACAGAAGACGGCAGAAGAGTGTTGAACAGCGGTGAAATGAAGTTAAGAGATAAAGCAGTTTACATGTGAAACTGGCACTCATTCATTCGATGATTGCCTTGCAATATATATCAAGTATCACAGAGTCGCTGTGCCGAGACATGATTGTAATCCTTGTCTACGTATTGTGTATGGTATCGTGAGTTACTCACCCCTAGTCAGAATGAAGGTGTATAGTAATTACTAAATGGGACATCCTTTTCTGTGCATTACTTTGAATGAATTCAGGTAGTAGACAGTTTAATTTGCTTCATCTGTTCACGTCTAATCCTGGAGCTTTGGACACATCAACCTTGATGTTTTCCAATGGCTGTTGTTCACCAAAGAATGAGAAAGATAACGATTTGCAGGGATATGACACTCATGATATCCTTTGTTGTGTTGCTCCTCTGCAGAACTTTTCCAAGAACATCTTTGCCATCCTTCAGTCAGTGAAAGCCAGAGAAGAAGGCCGAGCACCGGAGCAGAGACCAGCACAGAACACTTCTCAAGCTGTAAGAAAAGACTCTGCTGATGTGCTTTATATATAACTGTTTAAGATTGACCAGGCACAATTATAGTCTTTGCATACTATTAGCTGTTTAATAATGTGGCATGCATTAAAGAGTGAACTGCTGCTGGTCCTTTCACTCTCTAGCCTTAAATAAATCGAGCTTGAAATTAACCGAGAGCTTGTGGAGAGAAGGTCAGTAGTTTTAAGCAGTGAGAAATCTTTACATGATGTGTACGGCTCGATTAAACAATGTACCGACAAGCGTGGACAGGAGTAAATGATTTATGCCTCATGTTGTTTTCAGGACCCGTCCTTAAGGAACAAGCAGCCTGTCCAAGCTGCCTACAACAGATACGATCAGGAGCGATTCAAAGGAAAAGAGGGTAAGTGGTTCTGTAGCTTCAAACATATGAAAAGAGTGAGAGTGTGGCAGTCAAAATATATTTTACCCTGGCACTCAACCCATTTCCTTCTGACAGAAATCTGCAATAAAGTGACTTTTCATTTTATTTCAGAAACGGAGGGTTTCAAGATCGACACCATGGGCACATACCACGGCATGACCCTGAAGTCAGTGACGGTAAGACCAAAGCTCTGCTGTTTGCTGATAGTGTTGTAAGAAAAGTAATCTTAACTTAACACCTCTCAGAAGTCCCTTTTTAGATTTTTCGGTATCTGCCCAAACAGCTGCCAACCAAAGCCTCATGTGACCTAAACATTTTTTACTTTATCCAGTTTATTAGGTTCTGTCATTTGAAGGTTGTTTACTTCCTAGTTTTATGCTTCTCTTCAGGTCTAACTGTGCCCAATGAATGTTTTAATCCATGGCCTCTGTAACAGACAGAAGCTGAGTTCAGCAAAAATATCAATCTAGTGAGATGAGAATTGAAAATGTAAACAACAGTGGTCCAATCCAATCGCTGCCATAGAAAATAGAAAGTTTGTACTTCAGGGTCTTCAGGCTGCTTACCTTGATCGCCTGCTCCTCGTCCTTGAAGAACTTTGTGGAGGCCAGCCTCTTTTAAAATGACGTCACTGACGAGTGATTCACTTAACATGTTTTATTGGCATAACAGCGTTTTAATCATCACATCATCTTACAAAGATACACCGAAGATCTCAAAGAATTTCAAAATAAAGATCTTTAAACAAAATAGATTATCCTTATATTTAGAGAGATATATACGTATGTGCATAAAAAAATGTAATCTGTTTTGAACAAAAATGACAATGGCTCTAGAGCACCTGCTGCTTTTACAAACATTTATGCAGATGTTTTATTAAGTTGTAGAGCTACACATTGGGGAAAACATACATTGCAATATCTTAACAGCTTAGGGTATATTTTGAGATATTGATAAAATAAAGAAAATCAAATCAGCATTTATTTATTTTTTTCAAAAAGCTTAAATTTCAATCACATTATCATACTTTTTATTATTTGAAGCTCTAAGCTTATTTTCTGCTTTCAAATGGAAATCCCCTCCTACTTCAGCACTCTGCATTCAGCCCTCTGACAGAGGCTTGGACACGTGAAGGGAGAAGTTCACAACATTCAGAGAGGAAACAGGTGCAGCTACAGTTTTCCTCAAACGTTTACGAATATAAGTCTGGTTTGCAATTGAGTTACTCATAAGTCATCAGCCATTTCAAACAATGTTCCAAGTTTATAGATTAGCAATCGGAAACGCAAAAAAATGCACGTTTTGGTTGCTCATCACGCAACAAAACCATTGTGATGTTTTTCAGGCCATTTGATTGACATTGCACATCCTGGATGTGATCGAGTTCTCAAATTCTAATTTCCGTGGTTGACCTGATCAGCCATAACATTAAGACCACCTGCCTTACATTGTGTAGACCCCCTCCTCCTCTTAGTCAGGTCAGAGTGAACAACAGCCATGACCTGACAAGATGTGAACACTTGACCTCTGAAGCTGTGCTGTGGTATCTGGCACCAAGACATTAACAGCAGATCCTTTAAGGTCTGCACGTTGTGAGATGGAGCCTACTTGTATTGAACTTAAAGGGAATTTGAAAGGCCAGGTCAACACCTTGAAAACATTGTCTTGTTCCTCCACACATCCTTGTTCCATTGGTCCAGATCTGATGCTAAAGTTCAATCAATCAATCTTTATTTGTATAGCGCCAATTCATAACGATTGTTGTCTCAAGACACTTCACAAAAAGATCAGCTTTAGGTCTTACTCTTCATTATATTCCTGGTGCTCCACATTGGACAGAGGTCAGCATACACAACAAACTGTGTTTTCTTACACTTGTCCATCAGAAGCAGCATTGACTTATCTGTTATTTGAGTTCCAGTAAGTCTTCTGTTTGATTGTACTACACAGACAAGCCTTTGCTCCCCATGTGTTAAAAGTAATCTTTAGTGGCCCATGATTCACCAGGTTTTCTTGCTTGGACCACTTTCAGTAGAAACTGACAACTGCAGACCTTGAACACCCCACAAGAACTGCATTTCTGGAGATGCTCTGACCCAGTTGTCTAGCTATCACATTTTGGCCCCCATTAAAGTCGCTCACATCTCTTGACCAGTTTTCCTCATTCCAACACATCAACTTCAAGACAAAATGTTCACTTGCTGCCTAACATATCCTGCCTACTGACATAGGGCCATCTCAAAGAGATAGTCAATGTTATTCACTTGGCCTGTCATTGGTTATAATGTAATGGCTGATTGATGTACATGTCGGGCAGCCCTCTTAGGGACCCCTGAGAACAAAGTGGGCATAAATCACTCGATATAAAGTTAAGACTGCTGATATTAAGAATTGTAAAAAGAATAATTTGACTGAGACAAGTTTACAACTTGCGTAAAGGAGGCGGTTTCTCTTTGTTCACTGTGTTTGGTTTCTCTTTGTTCTCATATTCCCTCCTGCTGTCACTTGCCTGCTGTTGGCGCAGGCGTTGTTTTTGGTGCTCTGCAGGTTATTCCAATATTTGATTATTTCCTTCGGACTAAAGCCATGTGATGTAATAAGTATGCTGTATCTGCAGCTGGAATAAGGCACATGCCAGTGGTTGAATAGGTTTGCATTAGATTGACGAATCGGCTCTATACCAAGCTTGGCCAGACATATTCCCACATAAACATCCTCCAAATGAAGGCGAGGGATACTGAGCGATTTTCGATAGATATTTGTCGCCAAGTCTCCTGAGAAGACGTAACCAGTCCCAGAACAGAATGTGGGGTACCTTTCACCTGGATACAGTTCAGGAGGCATGTACCACTTGCTGCTGTTGTCTCTATTTGGTGAAAAGTCTGCCATGTTATGGCCCGTGAAAAAGTTTGTTTTAGGCTTCATTTCTGGCCGGAGTAGCTTGTAAATGAGGTACTCCGTGTTGACAAACATGTCGCTGTCCGTCTTCATGACATAGCTGGCTTGTGGGCAGTGTATTGCCACCCAGTTCAATCCCATCAAAGTCTTAATGGTCAGGTTGTTGTAGGTATCTCTGAAGTCCTGCTGGATGATGTCGTGATACCTGCGACTCTCTTCTTCAAGCATCTTCTGCTGTAATAGTCCCAGCCCTCCGTTATTTCTTCCCAGCAGAAAAAGCCGAATTAATCCCAGAGTCGGAGCAATGCTCTCATTCGCCCATGTCTGTCGGATGGCATTTCTTGCCTCCACCTGCTGAGCCTCAGTGGTTATCAGCAACACAAGAAATGGTGACGGTCTGCTCTCTGAACATTTGTCTGGCTCGTTGATGAAATAAGTGTAAGGCCCAGGGGTAATATTACCTCTGTGTTCTCCATCTTCACTGACCGACAAAGTGTTCTCAACCTTTGGCTCACCTCGAGGTGAGGGGGCAACTTCTTTCTCTTGTGTGCTGATGTTTGCGACAGTGGACTTAGGAGAAATGACCAGCCTCCACCCTGACGTTTTGCTGCTCATGTTCAGTTTGGCTTTAGTGGTACCAAGCTCACCACCTTTGTATACCACAGGATGGTGTCTGGACCACAGCATATCTGTGAGCCAAGGCTGAACCAAAAAGTGCAGTACACCCAGAAATGAGAGGAGATAGAAGAGAGATGCTGTGTACGAACAGCAGTGGCGTCGTTTCCATTGCATGGTTACAGCAGGACTGATCCGCTCAGACAGGTGTCAAACTTTTCCGATGATCTCCAGCAGCTTCTGAAGCGGCCTTGGCTCCTGGAGTGAAGTGTATTTCGTGGGTTGTGCGCTCTAATGTTTCATCTCTTGTCATTGCCTATGAAATGGAGAATGGAGAAGTTATTTATGAGCAATACAATGGACCAGCTAGCATATCTTATTGTAACCCTGAAGATACCTTTATCAGTATTGTTGTACTGGCAACTTTTAAAAATTGGATCTGCACGGATCCACCTTTTTTCAGTTCCCGTCCGATTCCGATACATATGTACCGATACGGATTCTGATATTTTTATATCATTACTAATAATGTTGTTGTTGTTGGTAGTGTGTAAAAGGGACTACACAAAGCTGTAGTAAACCCAGCATTGCATTGTGCTGCCTTCACATACAAACAGGAAGCAGCAACACCTGTCAGGTTTTTTTTTCAATTAAATATTTTAAACTGAAGTGTAAGAGTTGTACTTTTGATCATATGAAAGGAGCTGTTCCATCTTGTGTGAACGTCGTCATGGAGACAATTTGTGAGCACTTTTTACAGTTCAGTCTGAACGTCTTCAAAGCGAGACTGTGCCAGCTGAGAATGTTTAAAGTGCCCGACCATATCTTTCGATCAGTGACGCGGATCGGCGCCGTCAGTCCGATATGTGAAACGTAAATTACTTCAATATCGGACCCGATACCGACATAAGATCGGATCGGTCCCATCTCTTATTAAAAAATGCATCCATGTGACAAACACTAATCACAGCACAGTTCCCCTCAACTCTATATGGGATGTTTCATCATATTTCAGCTCCAGTTCTTTTTTTTTTGTAGCCAGCATCTTTTCAGTGTTGGTTCACTCTTATGGCTTCTTTAGGAGCCATAATATGTATTTTTTTTACCTCTGTTGATTATGTGGTATGTTTTGCTCCTTTTATGGGTTTGATATAATTTCTGTGATTTGCAGAGGCTAGACGAAGAGGGTGAGTGGGTTTGAATATTTTCTGTTGACCGCCATCGTTGTCCTTATCGTTATTATCGTAATCATCATCTTCTGGACTTTTTGTTTAGAAAGATTTGTCCAGTCTTTTGTTTAATACGTAAACAAACAGATCTGGACTTTGAATTTCATTATGATACCAACGAGTCAGAGGTACAGGCCCACTTAGTCTCTGTGCGGCATTCTCCAATCTAAGCTGACACAATAGCTTCCATAAACAAGCTGTTATTCCTTCCCTGTTTTAGACGGGCAAATACGTGTGATGGAGGGTATTATACACTGTGATCTCCTATTCCGCTCCTGCTCTAGATTAGCCACATCACAAGCTAATGTTGTATCCCTCCCTTGTCATTTGAGCATTGACTTCATGTGTAAACCAGCTCCTTTAAAAATAACTTCACTTAATATTTGCTTCACTTGTCAAAATGTTTTATTGGCCTTGTACCTTTTTCACTCAACATCTACAAAACACACAAAGCAGATTTCGAGTAATTACAAAAAATAGCTGTGTATTTTTCAAACACAGTTTATCTTTTAGTCAAATAAAACATGTACATAAAATCTCCATGGATTTGACTCGGGCATAAAAACCACTTTCGTTCATTTTGTACAAAATCAGCAATAACTTTAGACAACTTGGTCATTGTTTCAAACCTTTAATGCAGAATTTCTATCAAGTACCCTTAAGAACAGAGTGTGTACTGCCTCTTTCACACATGCACTGCACACCTGAATATGTCCCAATATGTCCTGGTGGGGTACATCTTTCAATGCACACAGCTGAATCTCTACACCTGACTTTATGCAGACTTTTCTTTCCAGCCCCTTATCAAAGGTCAGTGTGAAGACATAGAGGGGTAGATGTGTGACACAGTATGTAATAATCTGAAACACTCGCCACCAGCGAGTGGGAGGGGGGGATGTTGTTCATGCAGAGAAAGGTTTTGCTGCTTAATACTCCACTGCTCGTCTCAGTTGTCATGTTTGTTTTCCACCGCCGTCTCTTTCTTGTGGAAAAACGTCACCATACATGGGGTAGTGTTTTCTGTAGAGATGCATCAATTGCAATTTAATTTGCCGATTCTGATCAATCAATGTTCTCCTGGTCTGACCTGCAGGTACTGATTTTTCAGATTCGGATTTTCTCTTAAAAAAAATATGA
Source organism: Tautogolabrus adspersus (assembly GCA_020745685.1). Lineage (NCBI taxonomy): Eukaryota > Metazoa > Chordata > Actinopteri > Labriformes > Labridae > Tautogolabrus > Tautogolabrus adspersus. The sequence goes on from CM036544.1 coordinate 11,733,269, forward strand.
AATTGACTGCCAAAAAATGAAATGAAATTCAATGAATGATCCTCATAAAATGCAGATTATGAATTGCCCATCATAAGAAATCTACAAAACTTCCCCAGGTTACATGATGATCTCTCATTCTAACTCAATCCAATCTCCCCCAGAACTTCCTTTCTCTGTTTCACATCCACTTTTGAAAAGATTTCAGAAGCCATTGTTATAGCTCTCTTCATTCCTGTTTTTTGAATGTAAGGGAAACGTAGACGTTTACTGCTTCACTCTCTTCAGCTGCATTCTCCCTGCCTCGTGAAGGAGTTATGAATTACCCATGAAATAACTACAATCGGTGACTATTAAATTAGGCTGTTGCTTGCAGTCTCTAAGCTGCCTGCTTTTTCTTTCTTTCGACCTCGGTGAACGGTATTTGAGTATGCAAAGAGCTTATGTCATGTTTTATATCAGTTTATTTTCATATGCATCTTTCCCTTGCAAAGTGATACGTGTCACATCGGATCAAACTGTGTAACAACACTCGCACACTGAGGTTATACCTTTTTAGTGTTCCACCATTACAAAAAATATTACCAGGATATGAATATAATAATTACACATATTGCTCTTCCCAGACTGAAAGACAGAGAGAGAGAGATCACATACATCAGCACAACATTGACGTGCGCATCCACAAGAGGCAGAGTGGTACTTTCAGGCAACTGGAGCAAGTGCCGGGTCTTTGTTTTACCTCCAGTATGTCAAAGCTTTTCGCCTCGGGTGACGGGCACTTCACGTCCACACTGCAGACATGTTGGCACGTGTGTGTGCGTGTGTGTGTGTGTGTGTGTGTAGCTGTCGTGTTACTGTCTACATGGCATGAAACCGCTTTTGTGTTGGAGTCTGAGAAAAGCTCTGACTCAATTATATTTGTTAGGTCCTGCCGGTAACCTATCATGGCCAAGCAGGCTGTAAATCAGTGCATCATTATAGTAGACTCTGTCCTTCATCTGCACATGCAAAGCAGTACCGAGATGTAAATCAATTGTGACAAGGAGAATCCGACTGTAACTACACAGGTTAATGAGCCTGTTTCACTTTGTTGTGTTTGTTTCTATTTATCCTGCCTGCTCTCCCTCTACTCCTGTTGAAGCAGGCGTTGTTTTTGGTGGTCTGCAGGTGATTCCAGTATTTGAGTATTTCATTGGGATGAAAGCCATGTGATGTAATAAGATGGGAGTACTTGCAGCTGGAATAAGACACCCGCCAGTGGTTGAATAGGAATGCATTGGATGGAGGAGTCGGCTCTATACCAAGCTTGGCAAGACATATTCCCACATAAACATCCTCCAAATGAAGGCGAGGGATACTGAGCGATTTTCGATAGATATTTGTCGCCAAGTCTCCTGAGAAGACGTAACCAGTCCCAGAACAGAATGTGGGGTACCTTTCACCTGGATACAGTTCAGGAGGCATGTACCACTTGCTGTTTTTGTTTCTATTTGGTGAAAAGTTTCTCATGTTATTGCCCGTGAAAAAGTTTGTTTTAGGCTTCATTTCTGGCCGGAGTAGCTTGTAAATGAGGTACTCCGTGTTGACAAACATGTCGCTGTCCGTCTTCATGACATAGCTTGCTTGTGGGCAGTGTATTGCCACCCAGTTCAATCCCATCAAAGTCTTAATGGTCAGGTTGTTGTAGGTATCTCTGAAGTCCTGCTGGATGATGTCGTGATACCTGCGACTCTCTGCTTCAAGCATCTTCTGCTGTAATAGTCCCAGCTCTCCGTTATTTCTTCCCAGCAGAAAAAGCCGAATTAATACCAGATTCGGAGCAATGCTCTCATTCGCCCATGTCTGTCGAATGGCATTTCTTGCCTCCACCTGCCGAGCCTCAGTGGTTATCAGCAACACAAGAAATGGTGACGGTCTGCTCTCTGAACATTTGTCTGGCTCGTTGAAGAAATAAGTGTAAGGCCCAGGGGTAATATTACCTCTGTGTTCTCCATCTTCACTGACCGACACAGTGTTCTCAACCTTTGGCTCACCTTGAGGTGAGGGGGCAACTTCCTTCTCTTGTGTGCTGATGTTTGCGACAGTGGACTTAGGAGAAATGACCAGCCTCCACCCTGACGTTTTGCTGCTCATGTTCAGTTTGGCTTTAGTGGTACCAAGCTCACCACCTTTGTATACCACAGGATGGTGTCTGGACCATGGCATACCTGTGAGCCTAGGCTGAACCAAAAAGAGCAGTACACCCAGAAATGAGAGGAGATAGAAGAGAGATGCTGTGTACGAACAGCAGTGGCGTCGTTTCCATTGCATGGTTACAGCAGGACTGATCCGCTCAGACAGGTGTCAAACTTTTCCGATGATCTCCAGCAGCTTCTGAAGCGGCCTTGGCTCCTGGAGTGAAGTGTATTTGGTGGGTTGTGCGCTCTAATGTTTCATCTCTTGTCATTGCCTATGAAATGGAGGAGAATATATTTGAGCCATCAGATGAACAGGAATGTCAGGAATGCCACATCAAAACTGCTGTAAGCTATATTTTTATACAGACAACTCATAGTAACACTTATCTAAGTGAAAGACAACTGTGTGTGACTAACTAATCATCAAACAATGATTCTCCTTAACTTTATGGTGCTCTAATCCTTGTTCAGTCATTTCTGTCCAATGGTTAAACTACATTAGACGAAGTGCACCATTCTAGCTTATACTGTTTGCTGTCTACTCTTCTTGAAGATACTTCTTCATCTTCATGAATGCTGAACGCTGGTCACAGTGTCAGTGTCAGTTATCTGTTTTAAATGACACCTTCTGTTTTTCTGTGCTCTACAGGAAATGAAGGGTGTGCCTTTTTAAAAGTGAAACACTAGTTTGTATTTCTGTTTATGTATGCAGGAGAGCTAACAGCACCTACAAAATATACAGGAACTGTCTATTCTGTCAGCATTGTTGGACAATAATCTTGTCAGAATCTTGATGAAGAAGGCTTATTGAACGAGCAGCCTATGTTTGCAGGCTGTGAGCGCCCTGATGTGAAGTGTGCTCTGTAAGATTTTAACTGAAATACACACTTCCCTTTTAAAGGACCCCAACAAGACAAAGAGGGGTTTGTGAGGGCTGAAGAGACTTCTGCTAGCTCTCTTGCATATATAAACCGAAATAGAAGCTAGTGTCTGGCTTGTCAGGGCACACATTCACATCGTGTACAGGACATGAAAGTCAAATGACTTTGCATGTTAAATGATGTGTTGCATACATCAACTCACCGTTTTATTCTCTGCACTTTTTATTTCTGGCATCCATTGTTCCAAAATGAGATGATTTAATGTCCTCACGCACTGATCGCCCTTTTGGCCAAATCACAATCAGCTGGAGCTTGACTCTTTTTAGTTCCTCATTTATTTCCTTTTGAACGTGCGAAATGTCACAAATTTTCCTCTTCTGTTTACTCGTTCATAGTGCTGTTCTCTAGAAAAAAAAAATGGTTTTGCTTCTAGGCACTGGTAGCTATCCACCACATGCATGCACAAGCGTGTTTGTGCATACGTGCATGGGCAGAACATGTGTCAGAAATCCAGTATTGCAGCCTCTCCATCTGTTTTGGCGCATTGTCCCTAGAGGCTCGATGCTAACGGTGCTGCGTTGCTGATTCTGCCTTTGGTCAAAGCGAGTCAAACAGTATTGACAGTTAGCTGCAGCCCCTGGTCCTTCCGCTGTCCTCGTGTGTCGTATTGTGTAAATCAAAACAGCAGTGGATAGGTAGGAATCCTCTCAGGATGATGGTTTTGCCTCACACGTCAACATTTTTGCATCTTCTCCTTTATTTCCATGCTGATCCTTGTTTCCTTTCACCCTTCTTCTCTAATTCACACGCTCTCGTGTTAACATCCCTCCCCCCACGTGCTTCTGTTCCTTTTTTTGTTTCGTCTCTCCCTTTCTCACCCTTCTCAATGAGAAGGCTCTTCCCGTTTTCGCTCTGTGTTGTCTGTGAGCAGACTAGAGGAGAGAAAGCTGCGGGGGAGGAGGAAGATGAACGGGAGGAAGCACCGTGAGCTGTGCGTTGCTTCTGAAAGGCAGCTCTAGGCTTGGTGGCGGTACGCTCATCCACCACGTCATGCCGTCTCTTAGGCTGTTGCTGCCTGCTCTGTTAAAGGGGAGGGGGTGCCGGGCTGCTGACCTATTTGTATTCACGCCCACTCTCCAGAAAGCGGAATAAACCATTATCTCAATTGTGAAGGAGAGGGATGATAAGAATTTATGTCAGCACTTCTGCAACCCATCAAGGTTTACAGATTTACCACTCTTACTGAAAGATTCAAAACGTGAGGTTACATCTCCTTTCGTAAGAACACACAGTAAAAACCCTGTTTACTGTTTCATGCATCTCCTGCCCGTCTCTGTGCTGGATGAGTTTGATGATCCAAACAGAGACAATTAAAACAATGATCCGTCTACGCTCACTCAGCCATGGTGGTCAGCCGTCTCGATTTCCATATACGGGCATTGTCATTTTAATTCTACTACAATATGACTGGGAGCCATTGTTTTTTTTGTTTTTTCAAAGGAGGTTAGGGGTAGAGGGGAGCTTGATTTTTTTGCATGCATACAAGGGCAGTTATGATCTCCTTTTTGTTCAGCCTGCACAGCATTACAAACCCTAGTTTGTATCTTCTTAGATAATCATGCAGGAAAATTCAGGAAACAAGATAATCTAGTACTGTGATTGTGCTTAATCTTAATCTCTATGTGAACTGACAGTCAGTGGCTGTTTTCATATCCGCATACTGCATGCTAATATCACATGCAGTATGCAGTATGTACTGAGTTTATCAGTGGTATGTAGTAAGACTGCCAGTCAATGGTAACTTTAGTATGCCAGGCCCGGCTTTACTGGTTTCAGATCTTGGAATGCAGAAGTAAACAATTGTCAAACTGACGGCAAATGACGCTACTGACGGCAAATGACGCTACAGTGTGGCATCCACCTACGATCTGAAAAAAGTCAACACGTGTTTCATTTAGATTTTCATGATATTGAGAATCAAAAACAAAATTGGTGGTATCTTCGTGTGGTTTGGTCTGATTGTGATTATTTCCCCTGCTACAATGGCCGATGCCGTCCGTCACCTCAATCTCTGACCTGGTGTTTTGCATTGTGTGAAATCGTACGCGAGAAGACTGGTATGATGCACGCAAAATCAGTACACGTCCAGGTATTTTTGGCTTCCTGCAGATCTCACTTTTGTTGGCATACTGCTTACTGCATTTTGGCCTAATCAGTACATACTAGTTTAGTCGGTGGTTTCGAAAACCACCTGTGTCTTTCATTCATTCAAAATGTAAACATTTTCACTCCTAGCAGACATGCTAATATGACAATTTGTGAAAATCAAAGATGCGTGCTCCAGCTACTTGAAGTGCACAATGGGTGTACCTCAAGGATCTGTGTTAGGCCCACTCCTTTTTAGTCTCTACATCAATGACCTTCCACAGTATTGTCATGGATTAGAGGTACAACTATACGCCGATGACACTCAGCTCAGCTAGTAGCCGCAAAACTAGCCAGCGCTCTGATAGGAGTGGTTGAGTGGCTAGATCAATCCTGTCTTACTTTAAATGTAAGCAAAACAAAAGGCATGTTTTTTTCCAAAATCAAGCTGCACGCACCAGATGTAAACATCTACATTAAAGGTGAACAAATTGAGACTGTCACTGAATTTAAATATCTTGGTGTTTACTAGATTCAAATCTCAATTTCAAGAAACACATCAAGAAAATGATGTCTCTTTCCACGGAGGCTGCTAAGATACTTCTGCATGCCCTCATTCTCTTACAGATCTCATACTGTATCACCTGTTGGGGGCAGGCCTGCCCAACAACAATCAGGCCTTTAGAATCTTTGTACAAACAGGCTCTGAAAATCTTTGATAAAAAGCCATTAAGGTATCACCACTGTGAAATGTTCAAAGGTTAATAGGTTGTGTTTGTGTATTATCTCAGAGTATTTTCAAATCTCTGTACAGTTCACAAAATTTTAAAAGGCTTGGCTCCCACCTGTTTGCGCGAGTTTGTCTGTTACCGTGCCGCTAGCTCTGTAAGGTCCACCAGAATAGCTTCCATACATAACTGCACTGTACACTTTCGCTATACAGCCTTTGGGCAGGCAGCTTTCTCTCTTAAAGCCATTACACAGTGGAATACTATTCCGGACTATGTAAAAAACTGTGAGTCGTTTGGTAGCTTTAAAGCTAATCTAAAAAATCACGAAAAATCTCTCAACAATGCACTCACTAATTTTGTCAGTCAATTACTCTTTATCATTTTTTGTCTCACTCATTTTTTATCTCCCCATGGGGCTGACAAGGTGTGTGTGTGTTTGTGGGTGTGTGCGCCTGCAAGGGACATTTCATGTGCAATATATTGCTATTTGTTACTTGCCCTTTGCTTGCTGAGTGATGTATGATGTTTTTATATATGTTGTATTTGTTACCTGCCAAGGGACTGCAGATGTAAATTAGCCTAAGGCTAACTCTGGTGCAATGCATCAAATGGTTACATTTATGTTTTTATTGCGCATGGTCCCTTACAAATAAAGTTGAATTGAATTGAAAATGTGACTAGTTTCTCCAGCACCTGGCTACTAGTGGATAAGCAATGAGATCTGAACTACTATACTGCCAGTTTTTTTATATCAAAACTAGCACGTATGTAGTTTTTCAGTGCTCGTGTTGCTTATAATCCCACCATTCTTATTGTAAAAGATGTTTAAGTTCAATGAGCAAGACTGCTTTAAGATGGATCAAAAGGGGTTTGCAGTGATGTATTGGCTACCATCCAACTGCAAACTCCCTCAAACACAATTTTAGAGCTGTAATATAAAGGAGAGCCTATCTTTGTGCAAAGTGCGCTATCACCAGAGAGGAGCTGCTGCTGAGCTGCAGACGAATAGTTTATCTGTAATTGACAGGGATCCTGTAGAGCTGCTGATAGACCCGGCCCTCCAGCTAGAGGGGCGGATGAAGGGAAAATTGAAATGGTTCTCATCAGGAAACCTTTGGGGCTTTCTAATGGTATAGACTGGTTGTTTTATAATTGCTTTATGTTGTTGTGCAATTGCCAACAATGTGCAGATGTTATCCTCTAAGGTTTGGCAAAGTGCTTTCGACTGCAGAACTGCTTGGATTGGCAGGAAGTTTAGTCCTTGCATCAGTGGGCAGCATCCGAGCGAGGCTGCAAGCTACTTAAGAAGAATTTGATTTCAGATGCTGAAGGACAATCGAAATGAATCTCATAAAATATTCACTCAATGTTTATTGTGTAAATGGAAAAAGCATTGGCTGAATATTTCATTCAGCCCCCAACACGGCCCAACAAGAGCTACACACCTGTCCCTCACATGTGAAACTGTTTGAAGCTTGATGTGATGTGTTGATGTTTTTCATGGGTACACTAAAGAGAGACTTTAAAATAGATTATTATGTAATCTGGTTATGATAACAGCACAAGGGAAATGCATGAGCCTGTTATATTGTCAGAGTATATCCACAGTAAACTGAAACTGACATTTTCTTTCTGAAGTTCTGCCTTCCTTTTTACTAAAGGGTTCAGATTGAGGTGGTGGTAGAGGGGCGCATTAACAGACAGAGTGTGATTAATATTCTAAGTGAATGGTACAGATACTAAGGTTGACAGGATTCCAACATTTCAAGCTTTGATATGATACCAGTAAAAATCGAATGAGATCGGTATCTGTTTAGATTCCATGGTTACAAAACAGAAGTCCTAAAGGCATTGGGCAGCAAATGTTGGGTAGTCTCCTGTATTTAAAGGAGCAATATGTAACACTACTGACACGTAGTGTTTAAGATTGGTACTGTTGAATTGTCTTTGTTGCATCAGGTGCATGCATTTGAATAAGAAGACAATATTAATTACCAGTGGTTCATTTATTAACCGAGAGCAGGAGAGCACAGACGCTGTGTCATTCATCAAGCATGACATGTAATAACTACACACAGTGGCGCTGATCAGAATAAACACACACCTGTTACGGTGGCCTGTAGTAAACAAACCGCATCTCCAATTTTTATCCTAGTTTTACCCATTTCTGCTCGTGCAGCTTATTAGAAAAATGCAGTGGCTTTTAAGGTTGTGGAGAATCAGATATATCTGAATAATCCAGTTCGCTTGCACGCTTCCATCGCTGCAACACATGTTGATTTGGTTTGCCGTTTTGCCTGGCAAACCGAAGGGCGTCCAAAATGGCCGTGTGGGGGTTCCTTAAAACCGCCTACCTTCTCTGGTCAAAACAAAAACAGCCGGAACAACCTTTCACATCGGAATCAAAACTCAAATTTTTGATGTTTAAAACATTGCCATTTGCAATAAGGAAGAAAGAGGGGAAAAAAAGAAAAAAATACTACATGTGGTTTTGTCAGCAGCCCACAAATATACAGGAGTCATATACATCATATACGCAATCCCTTATGCAGTACATATCAAAAGAAAGTAAAGACAGCAGGCAAAGGGGGCAAACAAAGATTGAGTTGTCTCTCTTCCCTGGATTACTACAGCAACGAAAGTATAAAACTAAGCAAAAAGAAATGACAATAAAGGGGCGGGCAAAGAAAAGATTTTGCCCCATATATCCCACATCCCCAAACCCGGCCCACCCTCCCTCTTCACCCACCTAGCACTCCCTCCCCGCCTCCCTCCCCACCCACCCCAAGAAACCCACGGATAGACCAAGCATCTGCTGTATTTTTGTCATTTTTCTCCCTTATTCCCTCAACTCTTCTCTTAATCTACTTTCCACTCAAACTTAACATGTATGTTTTACTGATTAAGGCTTGTGTTGTGTTTTGCACTCAACCACAAATAGGACACCTTTTGTTGCTGGAACATAATTTAAAAACAGAGTTAGTTTAAGAAAATACAACTCTTTTGTTTTGTGTGTTTATTGTTGTTTGTTTTTTTCTTGCAGGAAGGAGCGTCTGCTCGGAAGGCCCAGACCCCTGTTCTGCCGCCAGTACCGCGTCCAGGTTAGTGTTTAATTCCAACAGTCAGCATGTGTCTACACATGTCTATTCACAATGTGTTTGAATAGGTTGAATAAGACCTGTGTCCAACCTCAATGTCAGGGCGCTTTTGACCAGCGCTTACCTCTGCTTACTAAAAGTTTACTTTACAATCAATAAATAAAAACATTGGTAAGGTATTGTGTCCTGGCTTTAGCAGGAGACTCGAGACTACCCTCGAAAACAAGAGTCTGGTTGCACAAGATGAACTGAATGAGGAAAAGGTTCACTGTCAACAGTGTTGTTGACAAAGTTCATATCAAAAGTCCCACTATTCTAGTTCTGATTGGTCAACAAGGGGGAAGTGACATTGACCAGCGGGATGCTGTTCCAAAAGTCAAACTATTTCAAGCTGAGACGCTGTGAGCTGCATTCTAGGCACTGCCAGCGCAAAGAAAGCCATTAGTAGATGAAGGCCTTTGTGCTCATTGGTTTGACTTGACACTATATTTGGAATTAGCATATTATTTATGCCCTGTTGGTTCAATTAGATCTCTGACTGATTAACCTATTAGACCTAAGGATGCCAAAAAAACTGCCCTCTAAAACCTAAGTAATGTTTGAAATCAACCTCCCAAACTGCACAGAATTTAAATGTTTACTAAAATCTTTCTAAAGTCTCAGCCTCTGTATCAGATAGAGACCTTATGAAACATTTCAAAGTTTAAACCTATTGGCTTTAACTGTAAATGAATGTCCTTTGCACTCATGTTCATGACCTTATGAGACGTAGACGTCTCATCAGGTCTTAAAGGTAGAAGCACGCCTGGGTCCCATCAGGTCTAAACGGGTTAAAGGTTGATGTTGCAGAGGTGAGCTATCAGACGCAACATCTGAGGTTTATCTCAGCTAGTGTCTTCAGTCCCATACAGGAAATAGTGGTGAGAATTCCTCTGCCGAACAGTAACTGCAGTATATTCTCAGAGAACAGAGAAGCTTTTCTTATTTTCAGCCAGGAGGGTCTTCCCTTTTATCCCCCAATTTTCCGAGACTTAATAATTGTTCAATAGGTTTTCTCCCCCCCCATTTTTCCCTTTTCAATGACTCTTACGTTTCAGTAAAGTAGTAAAAGTCGATGACTTAACTCCTTAAAGTCATTATCCTCTGAAAGCTCGACCTGACTGACATGGGGGGTAGCTGTCCCGTCTGTGGGAGGAACGTTTCCCTCTCAGTGCTACCTGTTGAATGTTCACGTTGCACAGCTGTCTGCATGAGTCAGTCATTTTGATCTCACACCTTTAGCTCCTACAGGGACTCTGAGAGGAGAAGACACCACAATTAGTCCCACTCTCACACTCTATGACCAACTTAAATACTTTGCGGATGAGAATATTGGGACATAAAAATCCAGAGACCAGATCTATGCAAATCATTTTAGAACTGAGCAGAATGCTGCAGGACACGTATCTTATTAACATGTCCGTTGGAAATGTGCAAAAGATGTGTGGATAATACGGCCTCTCTGAAAGAGGCTTCTGTTTTTATGAAAAGATTTGCATGGCAGATATGGAGACTTGAAACAAAGCCGCCTCAGTGTGTTCTTGTGAGGTCGACTGTGAATCTTTGGCTGTTGTTTAAATGATCCAAGCTTTTTGCATTAAACATCTACAATGAGTCATTTCTAAGCAATCATTCAGTTAAACCTCCAGACAAAGAATTCATTTTGTGTGAGTTTTTGCATTTTAGGAGTACGCAAAGCCCTTTTTTATTAGAGCTTGGAATCTTTGGGTGTCTCACGATTTCGATTCTTGGGGTCACGGTTAGATTGCAGAATTGATTTTCAATTTAAAACGTTCCTGATTCAAAGTCTATTTTTGAATGAGTTCAGGACCTACTCCAGTCATCTGTGAGACTGGCTGAATTTCTTCCTGCTCCATTTGGCACTCTGAGTTAAAGAGCTAGCTTTAGCACTTAGCAGGGAGTGACTGATGTATTTGTTGTTGTGTTTTCTGATTTGGCGTTGTGCTTTGCACTTCAGGGCCACCGTACTATACACTTTAAAAATGCTTTTGCCCCATAGACATCAAGAATAAATAATGACAGTTCTAAATCAACGTCATAATAAAGGTATTAAGCTAGAAGTTTTGTGGCCTGCTTTATCTAGAATGAATGTAAGCACCGTCTGTGTAAATGTGTGCATAGATTTTTCAACCTTTTCTCGTCTTTTTTCCTCGCAGTCTCACAAGCCAGACCTCCACCAAATCAGAAAAAAGGTAAACCTTCCGCTCAGCCTGACGCTTGGTTTTTGGCAATCATAAAATCCACAATATATAACTCAGTAGAACCTTGTCTTGTCATTAAGCTGCCTTTATTTGACTGTCAAACTAGCCCATGTTTTTAAGACCTCTCATTACGACTTGCTCTTTCAGGTTCACGCACGCCAATCGTCATCATCCCCGCCGCCACCACCTCACTTATTACTATGCTCAATGCCAAGGATCTTCTGCAGGATCTAAAGTACGTTAACATGCCTGGTGAAATGTTTGAACGATTGTTTTTGATCATTTTTTTCTGTTACTCGTTAATGAACAACAGGTAGACAGTCTTTTTTTATCTCTCACTACTTGTACCATTAATGTTGTGACACGCTCAACTCATTATTTTCACACCAGTTCAGTCACTTAAGGTAAAAATTGTCTTGTGAGTTGGACAATCAAAAGGGTTGGGTTTATTTTTTAATGTTTTAAAAGGACTGAACCACACTGTGTGCTTTCAATGAGGAAGGACAATGAAAGGTGTGGAAGAGTCGATCTTTAATGAGGAATGTTATAACGTGTTTTTTAGTTTCCATGTGTGTTCGATTGTTACTCTCCTCCTGTCAAAGATCGTGCTGAGACACTTGAATGTGTCAGTGTTTTTTTTAATGGAAAATGTTTTCCTCCTAATGTTTATATTTGTTTGTTTTTCTGGATACTTTTAAAAATATGCTTTACTACATTAACATAAAAAACGATAGCCTGCCTGACAAAATGATCCACCCACTTAGATGAGGATTTTTCTCTAGTTCTCAAATGGAACCAAGTTGTTGATTTCCTTCCCATGAACTCACTGCATCATGACATAATACACTCAGTTGCACATTTAGCAGCCCAGAAGTAAATGATAGGAAACTTTAAATGCTGTGACTTTAAGAGGGGTGAAAGAAACACAGAGAAGAAGATTTACTGTGTTACAGAGCATCTTTCTCTGAAACCTTTCAACAGGTTAACACTCTGAAACCTTCAATCACCTTTAAACCAATCAGAAGCGCTTAAGAGAGAACGCTTCAATTCTATTGTACATTAAAAAACAAACAAATTTTAACTAAAACCTGCAAAACATTTTGAGTTCTTTTAGAACCACATCCATGAAAATAAGATTTTTTTAGTCCTCTATGAAATACTGAATGTCTAATTTTCTGAATGCTAATGTGGAGGGAGTTGAGTGAACTATTAGTTCAATGTAATGAAACACTCCATGTGTTCATCTGTGCTGGATTGAGTGTCTAAACTGAGAGACCATCGAACACTAAAGACAGAACAAGCTATAAACTTCAGGTGTATTATCATCTCTTGAAAGTGTCATCTCTGTGTGGACTTACCAGGTTTGTTACACCAGAGGAGAAGAAGAAGCAAGGTATCCAGCGTGACAATGAAGTTCTGCTTCAGAGGCGCAAAGATCAGATCCAGCCCGGTGGCACAACACTGAGTGTCACTGTCCCGTATCGAATCATCGATCAGCCTCTTAAACTGGCTCCACAGGACTGGTGAGCAAATTTCAAGCATGTTTCATTCACCAACAACCAAAATATATTTCTACCTCAGGGTGTGACATCAAATATTTTGTGATCATTAAACTGATGATGCTACATACTGTAACATAATGAGAACTAAGTGTAATTTGTCCGTGTAGTTGCATTACATGATGCTCATGACAGTTGCTCAGTGAGCTCGCCTGCTATCACCCTACAGGGGATGTTTTAGTGCTGTGGGAGTAGTGAGATGGAAAGCAGCCAATGATATGCAGGAAAAATTAACATTACAGGAATAGAAAGCGGGCGGGCAGGTTTTCAAAAAAGGGACCGTTTTTTCCGCCTCTTCTGGCACGAAGTCTCCAGGATGAAAGAGGGACACTTAATAATTTTACTGTTCTCAATGTGTGGCAACACACTTTAACAGCAAGCCAAACTCCGTCCAAAAATGCAGAAGCACTATTGCTGCCATTAAAAAAATTGAAATGGTTTCAAAACGATATCCTGTCTACATTTTGACATATACCAGTCTGTGATATTCCATCTACTTTTGTGCCTCTGATCATAACCAAAGTGAAAATAATTCAGAATTTCTTCTTTTTTTTACTCAAAAATGAGGTATCATTTTATGTAAATGAGGTCTATCACACCATAAATTACAAACAATTATTGAAAAATTCATGTTAATGTGTTGGAAACAAGTTCACTAAAAAGGTGAAACAAAAAAATGTGGTGATCATTTTATACCTCATGCTTTATAAGCAGTCAAAACAGAACGGGTTAATTTGACCCGGGAGGACAACAGGTGCGCAGTAAATGGGAAGACAATAGGAGGGTTATACTACATGAATTTCCAACTAATCAAAAATGTGTTATGACTTGTATTTATTTGTATTAAAGCATGATGCACTTTAAATAAAATATACTCTTTACAATCTGTCTCCTCTTAACCAATATCAACTTTAGATGTTTCATTTTTCCAATAAACACATCTGTAAAGGTTCAAAGCATTTACCTTACAAATATGAAAATATATGATTTAAATATCAAGTAACTAAACAGAATACACTTACAGATGACGCTTTCACAAGCTTAAACGAAAGGATGGCAGCAGATGCGACACATGTCCGCTCCTTGCTCTGCATGTGGAGAAAATACCCTCCTTACAATAAACGTATTGTATAAACATTCTACTTCCTGTTCTAACAAAACAAACACTAGGAGGTTCTAAAATACTGCTAAAGGTACATAACAGCCTGAGGCAGGACAATAATTGTGTTCTGTTTTGGCAGACACCGATTAGTAAATGACACTGACTCCTCCTAACTGGAAGAGATGTGTTTCTCTCTGCAAGGATGTCCTGGTCTGCTCTTTTTTTAATAGTTGAACAATGCATGGTTGCAACGTCTGCTTCTGATGCCTCACTCCTTGTGTGTAAGAAGAGTTGTCTGCTTGTGTAGCTTTTCTTCTCCAGTGGTTTTTGCTTTGTGGATGTACCAATGCTATAATTCAGTATGTAGGGGCGTGTCCAGAGAGCAGCCCCTTGAAATCTGATTGTCCACTCCAGGTGCCACCTCAAAAATCCAAAACTGTGATTGGCTATTTGCCCTGGGACTATTGTTAAAAAAACTATTATATGTATTAATCTGTACATATCACTGCATGGCCGTTAACACCCTTTGCTGAGTTGGATAGCATCACTGCGATACATTTGGACGATCTTGATGTGTTTACTGTGAATGCTCGTACAGTGATTATGATGAAGTTGTGAATAAATTGTGCTGCCTTATGATCCAGTCAGAGGTCCCACGTAGCACTTCTCAACATCAGTACTTTTGCTCCAGCTCCATGAAACGGTGGTTAGACATGTCACAAAAGGAAGGCTGAGTCGGCACACCAGAAGCTGCTCACATTTGAATGAAATGTATCACCGCATGTGACAACATTCATCAGACAGCTCATTGAGCTGTATTCAGCTAAAGTCTTATCGTAACGTTTGTTTAATGGTTCTTAATTGACATCCTTATTTCTCTTCTCTTTGTTTTATTTGTATGCAATTAAACACACGTTTGTGTTTTGTTAATTTGATGACTAAAATATTTGATATGTTCATCTGACTCTCCTCCGGCTTTAAAATCCTACCTTTGTGTCGATGAGCTGTTACAGCTTTTGTTTTCCTTTCTCATAGAGAGAAACAAACACGTGGCAGTCCACTCCACAGATTGCTCAGAGACTGAGTCTTTCCTGAATTAGGTTTCCTGTGTCATCTTGAGTCATGTTTGTCAGTGTTATGAGCACAAATTGATTTCACTATAAGGTAATTAGAAACACTGAAACACTTTATTGTCCCCCAGAGGAAATTTGGTTAGCAGCCCAGGTGAAAACAAACGTATAGAAACACAGACAACAGAAACCACATACAGCGTGAACAACATTAAATACATAAATACAAGAGTTCATCAGGTGACACAGGAAACTGAGATTGTATTTATAGTACAGTTTGTGGTTTCTTTTTTTCTTCTCTGTTTCGTTCACAACATCAGTACAGGGTACAGATTCACATTCTGCCTCCTGTTGGAGAGTAGAGGTTAATAGTTCTGTCAAATCGTGCAGTGAGAAGTACCTCAATCAGCGTGTCATCTACGAGCTTAGCATGAAAAAAAGGTGTCAAACAAACACACTTCCACATTAATCCATGAGCTCAGGCAGCATCCAAACACCAGTAATATTAACTGGTAATGTTAGCTTGTATTTCTGTGGCTGACTGCTATCAACCTCAAAGCCTTAACAATACAACTCCTTCACCAGCCTTATTGGGTATTACATCAGGACTTTGTCTGTGATTTGTGATGTCAGTATAAAAAGATAGAGTCCTGCTTGTAGTCACTGTTTAAACTCCCAGCACAGCCTAAAGCATCTTTCCTCATGCCAGGCTGCTTAAAGACGTTCAGCCTGCAGTACATGTCAGTCCCTTTAGATGGCAGCAAAGCATGATGTCAAGCTAACCTGCGTTTCTATCGTCCTGTTTCAGTCTCAGTGAGTTTGATGGTTTTGGGGCAGTATAAACTTTGTTGTGTTTCAGTTTGTATCTGACCTCGGCTTTGCTAGCTTTAGTCAGTTTGTGTTGAGAACAGTCAGCAGTTACTCTCTCATGTATGTCGGCTGTGTTAAAATGTGCACTTGTGACTTTTATTTCTAGTGCTGAATACTTAACAGTGGCCTGTTGATTTTCTTGTTGACTCAGCACTTTATTTTGTCTGTAATGGAAGCTGCTAAGAGCATCAGTGAAGGATCATGGTTGCTATGTTCAGTGCCTCTTACCCTCTTAAAGGGATACTTCACCCATTTGTATTAAGCTTTGTATCAGTAGTAAACTTGTGGTTTTATTGAATGGTCTTGCATCCAGCCCTCATTTCCCCCTAAAATGAGAAAAATCTGTAATTTCTTTTCTGAGAAGGAGCCTCCAATGACGCAACAATCGTCATATTGCGTCATTGGCGGCTGTTGTGGTTAGCAGGGGTGAAACTACATTGCTAGTTCCTCATGTTTTCAACCACTGAAGCTACAGACCAATCACAGATCAGTGGGCGGGACCTCACTCCCAAAAACGAAACTTAACATCTGCCATATTGCTTAGTTGGAAGCTGTGCTAACAGGCTCTGTGGAGAAAGCTTATAACCGAGAAAGGCAAAAAAAGTACGTTTCAACTTCAAACTGATATGGATGAAGGGGATTTTAAAGGTTTTGTGCTCGAATCGGATGTTCGTGGCTCTCTCTACGAGCCGCCCGCAATATTGCTGCCAGACTGTGCCTTCTGCAGACAGACAGCGGCTGAACAGGGAGCCGGCTCGAACTGTGTGTCTCTATGGATAAAGCTGAAGGACCGAGAATGGCGAAAAAAGTATGTTTCAACTTCAAACTGATATGACTGAAGGGGATTTTGAAGGTCTTTTGCTTGAATCGGATGTTTGTGGTTCTTTCTACGAGCCGCAATATAGCGGCGAGCTGGCTGCTGGTGCCGACAGGCAGGCTAGCTAGCCTAGCTGGCTAGGTCCGCGGCTGTGACAAGGAAGAAGGAGCCGGGGCAGACTTGTGTTGTCGGTGCTGTGACTGTTTGCCTATGGACACAGACATATAGTCTGTTTTCTGCCAGGAATTTCCAAGATGCCATTTCCTTCTGAAAGAAATCTCTGATTCAGTTGAGGAAACGGCCGTATGTGCTGTAGTAAATGTCTGCGAGTAATGCTGCATTCAGGTGCTGCTCGGGTGGTCCAAGTTTCTTAGAGAAATCTGATTGTCAAAAGTTATATTTGAGCAAAAAGTTGATGTGCAATACGTGCATGAATAAAAAGTATGTTAACAAAACACAAAACCGACTTGAGCAGGTGTTTCATGTGCATTTTACAACTCGGAATCTCATTTTTCTGATACCACATGAATGCACCTGTCCTTCAGCGGGAGTGTCCTGCGGTGCTGTGCATTCTGGGGGTTGTTGTCTCTTACATAAGCCAAAAATACACTTTCTGCCTTTTCTCGGTCAAGAAGGCACCAACTTCAAAATTTATTTCACATTTCTACTACATGTATGACCCAATTTCACTAAAGATTCATGTTTCAATGGGTGAAGTATCCCTTTAACTTCTGCCCTCTGGGGGACGTTTTAGGGTGTCACCATGTAAGAAGAACAAGTACAAACACTCTTTCATTCCTCACTCCATATCAGTTCTAAACAAACAGTAGAGCGGAGGCACACCCCACCACACTCATGTTCAATCTTTACCTGACCTGGGCTGCACATGGACTGTGAGCACTTTCACGTTTTCATAGACAATCTCCTTCCATTGTTAATATATTTATGTCACTCCTGCACTGTGATTACCAAAGCATCAACGTGCAGAGTATCTGAAGAAATAATAAGCTATGTACAAGCAGAGGGAATTGAATATATGAACATTATTTATAAATACAGAGGTGCATTATGAAGCTCTGAATGTCATCTAATGCCACTTTGGAAGTTTTCTCACAACCTCACAGTTCTGTGTTTTGTAACCTGCTGAGATCTACAACTCATTTTTTTCTTTTCTTAACAACATGTGAATGTTTTGTGCTGCAGGGATCGAGTGGTGGCCGTGTTCGTGCAGGGTCCTGCCTGGCAGTTTAAAGGCTGGCCGTGGCTGCTGCCTGATGGATCTCCTGTCGACATTTTCGCCAAAAGTGAGTCAAGCAGACCGTTGTGTTTTTTTTTAGAAATACCATTTTTGAAGCCAGGCATCAGCTTGTGTTTGCAAAGAATGACAACATGGCTGCAATACTGTGTGATGAAGAGTGAGAGGTTACAATCAGTCCTGTGTGTAAGTGTTTTATTTCCAACTTGTCTCAAAAACTGAGGTGCTGCCACAAGCCGTCAACCAGCATTCATCTGTTTAAATGTGCGTGTGCCTGTTTCCCCTCTAGTCCGAGCCTTTCATCTGAAGTACGATGAGGCCAAGATCGACCCAAACGTGCAGAAGTGGGATGTAACTGTGCTGGAGCTGAGCCGCCATCGACGCCATCTGGACCGGCCTGTCTTCCTGCGCTTTTGGGAAACCCTGGACAGGTCTGCCTTTACTCTTGTGCTTGTTAACCTACATACTGCAGACCTGTTTGTCTACTTTGATGCTGTTACTTGTCATATTAAAGTTATGAAAATACATAGTCTAACTTACCTTTCTGCCTCCCCTTTCTCGTTGATCAGATACATGGTCAAACACAAATCTCACCTCAGGTTCTGAGCCCAGTCCACAGCGTCCATCCCCAAAAATCCTACAAATGAATTCAGCAACCTTCCAAATCTCCCGGGTCCTCGTCCTGCCGAGGTAGCTCCTCTCATAAGAGCTGCCATCACATCTTCCAACATTTTAACAGGAGGAAGAGAACAGATGATCCTGCAGACTTCCTCACTTCTTCTTGAACTCCTATGGGGGGTGGTGGTGGAAATGTTGCTCTGGACAGTGAAGAGGACTTTTTTGTTTTTGTTGTCATTGTTTTCTAATGATTTCATGTAGTTATACAAACATACCAAAATGTTTTATATAAAAACATAATGTGGAAACAATTTAGCTGATTTAATGCAACATAAAGGGGTCTCTGGATGAGGAGGGTTGCATTTTTTGTCAAGTTATTGTCAGTGAATTTAGATTGAGAGAAAACAGCAAATTGACTCTCAGTACAGACACAAGATTTCATTTACACTTATTTTTTGTTGTTGGGGTGTTTGTGGTCTGAATGTACATACATGTATGTTAATACTACAGAAAAAGTACTCGGTATGACGATCGCAGTCAGGCAGTCTGTTCCTAGCTCAGTTTCTGACTGATCAGCACATCTCATGGTCGTTCAATGACCCTGTTAAAGTGTTCTTTTTCTTCTTTGTTGGTGTTGTGCTAGAGGAGACAACAGATGGAAGGTTTTTTCTTTAAGGCATTATATGGAAATAGACAATAAAGCCTCGAAGAAACAAATGCATGTGTTCTTTATTTTAGACATTACTTTTCACTTCATTAGGCGTTACATTCATCTGACTGTCCTTCCATCCCATAATAATAACATCCAGATCTTTAAAACACTTGATCAGATTCAAGATCCCCAAACCAAAATGCTAAGTGATATAAATAACTACAAAAATGCAATAACAGCTGGAGGGAATAGAACTACAAGGCCAAGAGACAAAATAAAATGATCTCATTTAAAACCACTTGCCTGAAATGTTACCAACAAAAACATTGACTAAACCTCAGGCTTTAACTTAAAGCATAGACCGAAGAAAAATTACACAAACAGCAGTTCACCCACGCTGCTTTACAACTTTCAAAGCTCTGATTTACCAATAACCCAAAAGAAAGGTTGAAACACAAAGACTCGCTAAATCACAGATTCATCTAAAGTGTTTTGAGGCATTGGACAGAAGAAAGTGCGGCTGTCTGTTTGATGATTACTCCGCTGTGGAAACTTAAAAAAAAAAAAAAGCCTTTCAAACTGAAATGCTGAGAAATGAAGCCAAAGCAGAAGTTAAATAAATGTCCACTTGATGCCTGTAACAGAAACTGTTTTTAACTTAGTATTTTATTTCCCCTTTCATGACTACTGAATTATTATATAACTCACCCAGATAAGATATATTAAGGCATAAAGTTACACATCGTTAGGGCTGTGGTCAGTTTGAGTGACAGGTTGATGTTACTGGCTATCCAAATTTTTTCATGCAAAAATCTGACAAATTGTATTGCTTGGTTTGTGGATTTATTGTAACAGGCTAAACAATCTGCCAGCTAACTCCTGTCTGCAGCCAACACAAGTAAAATCTCAATATGTGGGGAAATACACATTCAGCTGAGGTCAATGGTGAGGGAGATTCAGTACTGTTGTGGTTCTGATTTTGGTCTCTGCTGGTTTCTTGTTATGTACAGAGAGACCATGTTGCCCTGGAGGTGAATTTTGTAACTGGAGGGCAATCCTGGCAGTGCCACAATATATGGTCAGTATTGAATATTAAGTAAAAGCACACTAACAACAAAAACTCACTAAATAAAGAACATATTGCTCAATATGACGAAACTGGAATGAAAAACAGGATGAGAAACGACTTGACTCACATGAGCTCTCAAAGGTCAGTGATCTGTCAGAAAATTTACGGAGGCCTTGAAGGGCATGTGTAACAACATTGAATAAAATATAAAATTGATAGCACACTACTTCATAACCACATTAAAGAAATAAAAAAATAGAAAACCCTATGGTATTACAGAAAGCACAGGTCAATCTAACAAAACAAAGTTTGGCTGGAGGTCCCATACTATTGATCGCTCACTTCACCAGCCGATAGTATTGTAATTGAGTTCAATTTATTGAGATGGATGTCTTAAATTCCTCTATTACTTCTGAAATCAACGCTTTGATCTGTATGAAGAAATATGTGATAGACCTTCACATATGTTAGATATTCTAAAGTCAGAAAAAAGCTGCTCTTTAGAATAAAAATGACAGAAACTGTCAAATTCATTGGAGTCGAACTCATCTGCATGGGACTTGGAGGGTGCTAGAATCATAAAGGGATATCAGATGATTAGCTCCTAACTCAAAATGACTCCAATATTATACAAAACTAAGCTGGGATGGTTAGTCAAGATGCTACTCTCCCATTATTGTTTCTCCTCACTCATCCAGATCCAAATGTACATCAACTCAAAGCAGTAACTTAACTTATTATGGAGTCTACGGTGCTTTCGCAGAGAACCATGGCCTCAGACTTGGAGACTGACTCTCACCCTGATTGCTTCAAACTCAACTTCAAACTGCCCCAGATGAGAGGTCACTGTCAGGGGGCATCTACACAGGGAACGTGAACGACTGTGCAAAGAATATGAACTCTAACTTTTGTTATGCTACTGTGTTCCTATGGAATCCTTAGCACTTGTTAACTGGAAGAGCAAACTCCTGTGACCCCTCCAGAAACCCACAGGTTAAAGTTCTGGTCCATTGTTCAAATCGAATGGACCTCTTTTCCAACACCTGGGAATAAAGGCGCCCCGGTAAGCTCAATAGTGTAATAGCCCCATCGAGCACACCTTCCTGTCCTTCTGTTTAAAAATGGGAACCTCTCCTACAAATTCACAGCCACTGTCCCAGACCTCCCAGATCTCTTCAGACACTGAAGAGATTTGTCAGCAAAGACAGCCAAACACAACACTGAGCTTTCTCCCTTCCACTGAAGAACATTTTGACTACCTCAGAGACCACTGCCAAAGACGGTTGAGACTTCCACTGGAGCTTTAAAATCTGCCACTTCATCAGATGATTCTTTGGTTCAGTTCTTCCTCTAAGTGTTTTTACCACAGTTCAACATCCTCAGTCAGCAGCTCTCCAACCCTGCAGAAAACAGCAGTAGACAAGCCCTACTTTCCTCCCTTGGTTTTTGAAACTGTAAGAACTTCCTTGAGGCCAGCCAAAACCCCCTACCCATAGCCTCCCAGCCTCTTCCCACACCCAGGTTTTAGCTGCAGCCCTCCTGCCCATCTGGTGCCTTTCTGCTGTTGAAGAAAACTCCTGGGCTATCTGAGTCTGAAAGATTTCAGATGAAGTAAGCCACCTAGCTGTACCTGACCTTACTTTTATGACATTGTAATGAAGCATATCAACAGCTGATGTCAAGTGATAAAACACAAATAAGACATTTGTGAGACTGTTCTCATCTGGATGATCATTCACTACATGACCTAACACCATACACTATAATTCTACTGTTCAGTAACATGTGTTCAAGTGGATGAAAGTGATGCAGAGCACAGGAAGATCCAGCAAGTTGTCTCATAGACTGACAAGGAGACTCAAAGGCAATCTGTTTCATAACGTCATAATTATCCATAACAAATCTTGTATTTAAATGCACAATATAAAGGATGGTCCCTGTGCTGCACCAATCAAATCGCCCACAGGTTTCTGTCACAGTTTCCCTGTGTTCCTGCAGGCTGACCTTTGCCCTGGATGTGTTTGGTATTTCATGACGCTGACCTCTGATCACAGCAGTCCGGGAAATCATTTGGAAATCTGGACTCTAAACAAATAAATCTCTGTTTTAGTTTAACAAACATGAACAAAACACAAAAATGCTGCAATGTTTGCTGAATGTTTTAACTGTAAAATGTACTACATTTAAGTTGAAACTAAAATACTTTAACCACATTCAGTTTATTATTCTTGAGTAGGACATCAACATCTTTATCATGATTGAATCAGCTTTCAGATTGTGACCTTTAAATGTGTTTGCTACCCCTCTAAGTTCACATGATTTGTATGATTATAGCACAACATGGATATAATGTGATAAAATACTCAATCATTATGACTACATTGATGTAGTATTCTATAAATGTTGATCACTGTCTCTTAACGATCTTTATATGTCATAACTCTGACTTACTTTGACATTATGATGACAGACCGTTGTGTTGTACTGTTGTACCCCCCCCCCCCCCCCCCCCCCCCCAGTGTGTCTGCAATGTTGTTTGTTTCATTTAATCAGTGTGTGGGCTTGGAGTAACGAGGGGTGTCAGAGTCCCAGATACAGAGACTGTTTACTCCACATTTCTTAACTTTTTGGGGAATTGCCCTCAACAATCATTAACTTGTTCTGATTTGAAATGGGTTCTTCACTCTAAATTTTTTACTCCAGACAAAATGTGCGTGAGATATCTCGGGTTTGTTATTCTTATCGGCCTTCCAGGAGCACTGCATGGTAAGAACATTCAACAACTCTATCACCTTACATTTACATGTATTTTTATTTAAAGAATGTAAGTGTTGTGCTTTCTTTTTTACTCATCTTTTTTTTTTTTTAAGCTCAAAGTGCAGCTCAGTCCTGTGGCGCTCCAGGCCTTGATGGTGGTTATCTTGTCCCGGAGCAAGAAACGTATTCTCATGAAATTAAGATTACTTACGCCTGTGATAGTGGACGTAAACCAGCAGTGGAGGGATGGTGGGCAACAAGCACATGTCAAAACGGGGTATGGTCTCCTGAACCACAATGTATAAGTAAGTGTTTGTTTGAATGAGACACTGAGAGCCTGTAAAAGTGCTTGTCATGCTAAGCTGTTTGTAATGTTCATGTTTTATGTGTTTTTTGACCCCACAACGTCGTCAATCTGTCAATTTATGAAACTTTAGACTGAAACTGCTTCTTATAGCAAATGTTATGACATTTCTTAATGAAACTCTTCTGTGAGGAGCTTTATATGTGCATGAAGAAGCAACATTTCCATCCTCTGTCTGTAATATGCATCCAAATAATCACTGAGTTCTTGATCAAAATAAATGCTGACAAGCAGGACAATTGATTATATATCAGTAAATACACAACACAGTTTGAATCCCAGGAACTCTGTGTAACTTGAGATGTGGTGATCACTTAGTAGTTAGATTATAGATGTGAATATTTTCTCTGAGTGATAAGAGGACCTACTGCTAGAAGTGTTAGCTAGCTTCTACACATTGATCAAGCTACAAAGAGTTAACAGATGATTCTGCAGCCCCTCTCAAATCTTTGAAGTAAATTGTACTTGCTGTTTGGCAGCCCAATTTTACTGTTTTGATTGAATTTGTTTTCCTTCTCAAATTGTCGTGCTAAAAAACAAACTGTACGCTGCCTGATATGCATAAAAAAGGAGACACACAATTGGCTAGCTGACGAACATAGTGGAGGATTTAATTGCTAATCAGCAGTTGGTATAGAGTCCAAGTATACAGACCGAAAGTAGAAATACATCAATGTACATTTTCAAATCTTACATTTATTCACTGTATATAAGAAATAGCCTACAATTGGACAATAAGAATATATTTTTTTGGTATTCTCAAAAATATTTAATAATAAATCCACAGTAAATGCAATGGATCATACAAGTAAAGCAGCAGGTTATGCAAAGACACGTTTTATTGAAATTAATCCATTGAAATAATACACATGCAGAGACATACACAGTGTAAACATCACTGCAGCCATGTTCAAAATGTGTAATCATTTCTTTCTTTCGCTCTCAGACGAAGAGGACTGCCTTCCACCTGAGATACCCAACGCAAAATTCAATAAAAAACCAAGTGGTTGGTATAACCCAGGAAACACAATTAGGATAACATGTGACGAGGGGTATGAACCGGAAAACAGGGATGCCACAGCCCTTTGTTCAAATGGAACCTGGACCTCTGTTCCTGTCTGTAAGAGTAAGTCTGTCAGATGTTTAACTAATACTGTCCATAATAACATTACAGTCTAAAAAAATAACATCTTAGGTTTAAATTCTCTAACTATGAGCTCACTAAGTAGCCATTTGTTTTAGCTACCACCTTCTGTGATGTGCTTGCTTTTTTTGTTTTTTTTTACAGTCAGTAGCAATGCATGTGGTGAACCCCCTCAAATCCCCAATGCAGTCATCATTGGTCAGAAATATCAGGAGGTGTTTGCTGCAGATTCCAAAGTGAAATATGAATGTGAAGATGGATACTCTGCCGAGGGAGCAGAGAGCAAAAAATTAATCATCTGTATATCTGGAAACTGGAGTGAAGGCCCAACGTGCAGTAAGTGAACTACGTGCTAAGATGTACAGAAATAATAATAATAATAATTACTTAAAAAAGAAACTATTGAACTTTTGCAAATGATCCAGAGCAGCAACTGTCAAACCAAATCTTAGAAACCATATCCAGGCATGACAGAGCTGTCAAGCTTCATCAAGAATTGTTTTGAGAAATACGCAAAGATTGTCACTTTAAGAAGACATTTACCATGAAAATACTACGGAAATCTTAAATACAGTATTTGTACATTTTACTGTAATTATCAACAGTATAAAAAAAACACATAAAGCTGTGTCAGCATTTATCCTTTCTGTGAGACAGGCTTCCTGATATTAAGACTTCACAGTATCACACAGTATTGAATTGTTGGTGTATCAAGTTTATCAAATCTCCCTACAGTTTTTATTTTTATAACTGATGTTTTTACACTTAGGCAGAGGGACCAGCCAAAATACTGGACATGGAGGCTCAGTAGAAGTCACCACATCTGCTGGCAGTGGGACGCAAACTGTGGGTGGAGGTAATTTAATTGATCAATTTTAAATTTCAATTGGGATATCCTTTGATGTGATCTCTCTTTAGTTTACATACTGTTTATGTATAGGTTATTAAGCCTGCTGCCTCTGACACCTGGCCCCAGTTTGCAAAAGAAATGGATTAAAAATGTCATATCATTATCTTGAGTATGAATCCAAATAGATGAACAGATATACAGTCCATATACGTACTGTATATCGAAAGCCTTTTTTTTATTTTAACAAGGTAGTGGATCCACAGTTGGAGGAACAGCTGGCGGACACACTACGTCCACAGAAAGTGGGACACGACCTGTGGGTGGTGGTAGGTTATATATTACATTAATTTATTGTATGTGGCTGTAACCCTTCAAGATGGCATGGCATTCAGCCTCATCATTCATTCATCCAGTCATCTATGCCCATTCTCTGTTTGATGTTATTTGTTATGCTGGGATTTTACATTTTAAGCACTGACTTGCAGTGAAAAAAAAACTGCATAGTTAGTAAGGAGGATGTCAGTTTGGGGACCTCAGAATTTCATCTCTGCTTTTTTCAGATAATCTTTTGGCTTTACTTAATAGTAACTTCAGCAGGCCCCTGTTATGTTTTACAGATGAGTGTACAGCTGTTAGGGTGAGACAATGAACCTCCGAGTTTGAGCCCACAATTTGGGAGATTTCTCCCTCTGTCTCAGGAGTGAGTTACTGCTTTAAGCAGGTAGTTCAAATTTCTTGGACCTTGTTCATGAGTTAGGTTGTAATGGAACCTAAAATTAATGGACATATTGGTATGGCATTAGGAGTTATTCATTTTTGTACCAAACTATATAGCTAAGAGGGAGTTGAGCCAGAAGGCAAAGCTTTGAACTTAACGATGGCTCCACAGTCCAACACTCTCCTTGAGCTTGGGGTAGTCAATCAATCAATCAATCAATCAATCAATCAATCAATCAATCAATCAATCAATCAATCAATCAAACTTCGTGTGTCTCAATCTTTGTATAGTGCCAATTCATTACAAATGTTTTTTCAAGACACTTCACAAAGAGCAACTCTAAATACTACTTACTTTACTTACTTACTCTACCTTTTTTTTCTTTTTTTTTTTTCATCATGGATGAAAGCGGCAAACTTAGCGTCCTCAGCATTGTGGCAGGGTTATGGCTGCTGCTTTTTGTGTCAAAAGCGCAAGCCGAGGTGAGGTGGTTCAGACATCTCATTGCGATGCCATCTTGGTACTTTACTTATAGGGTTATAAGGGCAATTGTAGCTGGATAGAGGGTAGCCTGGACCACCTTGATTAGCAGAAACACTGAGACCTGTCCCAAGTTAGCAAATAGAAAATGGATTGATAGATGAAATAGCATTAGAATGACTATATGTATGGACTGAATATCTGATGATCTGAATTTTTTAACTAAGGCAGCGGAAGTGGACATGGTGGACATGGTGGATCTACAGTTGAAGGTACTACATCCACTGGCAGTGGTACACAACCTGTGGGCGGAGGTAGGTATATAACCTCTGTATCACTGTGGACTGTACAGTAGCTTTAATAAGTATAGATTTAAAAATTGTTATAGATAGATAGATAGATAGATAGATAGATAGATAGATAGATAGATAGATAGATAGATAGATAGATAGATAGATAGATAGATAGATAGATAGATAGATAGATAGATAGATAGATAGATAGATAGATAGATAGATAGATAGATAGATTGATAGATAGATTGATAGATTGATTTACTTTATTGATCCCAAACTGGGAAATTGTGGCATTACAGCAGCAATTACAGCAGCACATTTTCAAAAAGATCAATATTGTGTATGTACTCTGACTGAGAAACAAAGATCAAGAAAAAAATATGATAATTAATGTTATGTCTTTTGTATATCTGTTCTCTTTTACAGGATCTTCTACCACCACTGGTTCGAATGACAGAGACAGTAAGCCTGTTGTCATACCAGGTAAATCAATCCACCTCTTGATGTTTTTTGGTGTAACTTTTCAATCATATCATCACTTTCTGACAGGTTACAATAGCAGAAGAGTTGAATTCATATGGGGGTTCCACAAGGTGCAATACTTGGTCCTCTCTTATTAAGAATTTATATAAACAATATTCCATTCATTACTTTGTTCCACCCATCTTAATGCCAATTAAACAGTTCTGTCCTGCTTTGCTAACTCTACACACTTAGCCATTGTAAACCTCCAGCAAGCTTTTGATCAACTACAACATGTTGAATCTGAAATTGGTTCTCAACACAAACAAGACCAAAACATGTTATAATATCAACACTTTGATAGCACACAGCACTGAAAGATTGTCCAGAAACAAAACGAACTTCCCAATACTATTGAAGAAAACGGATCACTGAGGCTGTGTTTTTACCTGTCCTGGATTATTGTGATGTTGTCAATAGGCACACTGCTCTGCCTCCCCTTTTTCAGCCCTAGATTACATTACATCACTCCCCCCTCCGATTTATTACTGATGCTGCTTACTCCAATCATAATAACATCTTATAGGAAATGGTAGGTTGGGCACTTCTTAAAGTAACACCAGACATGTTTTTATAAAGCCTTAATTGAAGACATGTTGTCATATATCCCCTCATCATTAAACTGGTCTCATATAATACTTTCAAACATATACACAACTCCTTTATCCTGCCAGGCCCCAAGTAAACATGTTTATTTTTCCTTTGAAAGTGGGCATTTTAATATGGGACCCAATTGGAGAGTTTTTTTGCAGCCAGCATCAAGTGGACAATCGAGCAACTGAAATTGTTGTGCTTCCACACTGGGACCAAATTTTTTACACCGGAGTTTGCCCCTTGGCTAAAACCTTTCATTACTACATAGACCTGTTTTTTGTTCAGTTGTCAGCAGTGGCACCTGCAAGTTGAGAGTGTATTCCAATAACTATGAATGGCGAATGTTGTTGTATTTGATGGGAAGCCAGTGAGTGATCTGCCTTTATGACCTCTTCTGATTGGTTATGGTTTTCTGCTGGGGAACTGGTTGCATGTGGTATGGAAATAAAGTAACAACTCTGTGAAGCTCAAAATTGGCAGTTGTCAACAACAACTATGCAGGGATACAAGCCTTCCACATGAAGAAGAAACACATTTGTAAAGATATGGCTTTAGGTAAACAAAATAACAGCCTAACTGAGCAGCATTCAACATATCACAATAAGTGGTTCTGTGATGTGAACACTTAACTATGAAACTTTGACCATAATAATCATCCCCTGTTTTAATTTCAGTCAGCGAATGTGGAGTCCCCCCAGTTATTTCAAATGGTGATGTTGTGCAAACGGAGCGTATGCATTTGAAGTACCAATGTAATGCTTACTTCACACAAGTGGGACAAGAAACTGTGGTGTGTTACAATGATCGCAGTTGGTCAACACCTCCCACCTGCAAAGGTATACACAAATCTATTTCTTTTTAAAGGTCTATAAGATATGTTGACCAAACAGAACAAACAGATACTTTTCTTTTTTTTATGTTTTTTGTTGTTGTACAGAAGCTTTCTGTGTCTTGGATCTTGCTCAGTATTCTGGGATTGGGATGAGGCAAACTGGAAAATCATATATTAAGGAAGGAGAGACGAAGAAGGAATACTGTAACTCAAATCATCAATACATCCTTTTTACGTGCACTCAGGGAAGAGTAACCAATACCCAATGTAAGTACATGCCGTGTTTTCTCTCCCAATGCTTTTAGTTTCAGCTTTTTGTCATCAGTTACACATTTTAGTCTCAAGGATCCAAGTTGATTTAGATCCATTAACTGTTATAGCTTCAAAAATATTCAATAAAAAAACAATCCAAACTCCAAAGAGAGAATGAAATTTTAATATTTATTTATTGATTATTAAATTAATGATGTATTTAGTGGATAAAATTGCAATTTTTCAATTTACTTTCATTGAATGAAAAGCAAAACTAATTAACTTTATATATAGTCTATTGATAATGACTGCAGTGAATTTAACGTGTTATAGAACTCCATTGCTGTCCAACTATTATAGAAACATAAATTAGCCACACTAAGTGACATGTTTCTTAATTAGGATAAGCATGGTCCCTTTATCTTTTAGTCAGTCCCATATATCTTTGTATGATTCCTTGTAATGAAAATACACGCTAACACACTCAATAAAGATTTTGTGTTTTCATAGTTCAGCCAGAAATAATCCTTCATTTCTCATCCAGCAGGCCCAACAAACCGAACCTTCACTCTGATATCTAGATAGAGTCTGAAGTCTGTTCCCCTTTGAGTTCTGGATGATAATGAAATCTCTAGTCATTTATTTTTATTCTCACATTTTCCTGTTACTCAAAAGAAACTTGTTAATTAGTAGATTTGTTAAAATGAGGTAATTATTCATGCCAAGCAGATATTTACAGAACCAAACTTCAGTAACATAATTTCTGTAAATGAAACTAAGTATTGAAATATTCCTTCATTTGCCACTGTTTTTTATTTTGTTTTGTTTTTTAGGTTGCGAGGAATATTATCACTATTATAACTATGTAAGTGTCAGTCTTTTATTCACTTCTCAAAAGATTACATGATAATCAGTTGTGTTTGGTGTATCTGATTTAATTTCTTTGTAATAACCTGAGACATTTCAGGTTCAATAATACCTGGTAAACATTATAACTAACTGTTTTTGTTTTCTAACCAGCGACACTGCTATTAAAGAAGAGCAGAGGAGCGACTGTAGGACTGTGGACAAAAGCCAAGTTGGAGGCTACGTCAGGTCTCCATCAGAAAACATTAAGCTCTAAAACATGTTGACAAATGTATGTTTTTTATTTGTTTTAAACCAGTTATTTCCCCCCCCTGAAAAACAATTAAAAATACAAACATGCATTGGTCATGCTGATTTTTTAACAGTGATTATAGTAATATAGTATAGTATATGTGCTACTAACCTGAACATTACAAAATAAAGTTTATAATCTCAATATGTCTTCTTCTCCTGATGATACACATGAGATGGCCTCACAAGCAGCCATGATTTATGCAGTTATTTAAACCTCACCTTTTGTTTACTGTGGAAACTCAAAAGGTCTTTGACAAGAGCAGGCCCAGGTTAAAGACTGATTGAGATGCTGCAGAGCTCTTAAGGATCCAGCAGATGGCAGTCACAGTCAGAGCTGGTACTCATAATAAACTGTATAAGCACAAGGGGAACAGCCTAGATGGAACATTATTTTGGGTTTTGCTTCATAATCAATCAGTCATCTTTTTGTTTTCAATATCCCTAAAACAAAAAAAACTTGATTTTAAGTCACAACACTTTATGGAAGGACTTGATAGTACTCTTTGTTATATTATTACAGAGACCCAACATTAATCCACTATGACACCGCATTTGGAAACAGTTGAAAGAAAAAAATCCTTTTCATAGCAGAAACCTCGAGACAGACCAGTCTCATTGATGAACAGCCATCTGCCGGGACTAGGTGGTGAGAAAGAGGGATAAAAAGGGAGGCAGAATGAGGGCGATAGATAGACGCAGACAGACAGACAGACCGAGCAGGATATAATATACAAACACAAAGCCGAGAAACTGGCACAGCTTCACAGGATGCTGATGTGGTTATGTCTATACAATGAACACATGTAGATTTGCTGATAATTTGATGGTCAAGGGGAAAATATTAAATTTTTTTGTTTTTAAATACTTCAGATCAACTTTAAGCCTTCACCTTAATGATGCCATTAATTGTCTTTACACACACAAGAGAAATTTAGGTATGTCAATTAAAATCGAAGGAAATCATTTTCCGATTATTCCAGGTAATCAAATAAAGTTCCCACATCAAAGTGGCATCCCTACACGAGAATGCTGCTCCTCTTAAATACAACAGGTTTGAGCTCTAAGTGTTACGTGCCAGCTGCTCTCTGATAATGAGTATCTATCTACATTATCTAAAAGTGTTTGGATAATTCAAGTACTTTGTCTCTTAGTTTAAAATGTAAATTAACTTGCGTCCCCTGTTTGGAATTATTTTCAAATTTAAATATTCAGTGTTGGCAACTACAGCATGTTTAACGTTTGATCCTTTAATACTAAACAATATATCACATGAGAGGGGTGCTGTTGTACTGAATATCAGCTCGGCTCCCTGTAGCTTGAGACCACAGGGAGAGTGCTGAAAGCAATCACAGCGTGCTGATATTCAGTTCAATGGCACAACTGCAAGTATTTTAATCTGTATGAAGAATTATGTGATAGACCTTCACATATGTTAGATATTCTAAAGTCAGAAAAAAGCTGCTCTGTAGAATAAAAATGACAGAAACTGTCAAATTCATTGGAGTCGAACTCATCTGCATGGGACTTGGAGGGTGCTAGAATCATAAAGGGATATCAGATGATTAGCTCCTAACTCAAAATGACTCCAATATTATACAAAACTAAGCTGGGATGGTTAGTCAAGATGCTACTCTCCCATTAATGTTTCTCCTCACTCATCCAGATCCAAAAGTACATCAACTCAAAGCAGTAACTTAACTTATTATGGAGTCTAAGGTGCTTTGGCAGCGAACCATGGCCTCAGACTTGGAGACTCTGACTCTCACCCTAATTGCTTCAAACTCAACTTCAAACTGCCCCAGATGAGAGGGGGCATCTACACAGGGAACGTGAACGACTGTGCAAAGAATATGAACTCTAACTTTTGTTATAAGATAAGATAAGATAAGATAAGATATTACTTTATTGATCCCCAGAGGGGAAATCCGGGCGTTGCAGCAACAAACAGAGAAGAAGGTAACACAGAAATCAAAAGTCAAAAACAGAATAGGTAAGATAAATACAAATAAAATAGCAATTGGGGGTATATACAGAAGAATATAAATAGTGAAGTGGACTATAGGCTACAGGACAGTTAAGAAATGATGTGCAGTGAATGGCAGGTTAAAGTGACCAGTGATGATTTAAAGTGACTTGATTGTTCAGATGCAGCGAGTTATGTAAACAGCAGTATGATATGACAGTGTAATAACAGTGCAGTTATAAAAAATATAATCTCACAGAGTATAATATAATATAGTGCAATAAGGTACATATTCAGTTATGTACTACAGTGTAATGTATAGAATATAAATATAATAATAATAAACAGTATATATCAATCGTAAATAATATTAATAACGTGGTCTGGCATGATGGGGTTGGTGTTCATGTTAAAAACAGACTAGGTCCCCCTGCTGTTGTACAGCCTGATGGCTGTGGGAACAAAGGAGCGCCTGAAGCGTTCAATTTTGCACCTGGGGGGGATGAGGCGTTGGCTAAAGGAGCTGCTCTTCTGCCACAGCTCGTCGTGAAGAGGGTGAGAGGATGGATATGATTTTGTCCTTCATCCTCCTCTCAGCCACCGTGTCCAAGCTGTCCAGTACTAAGCCAACAACAGAGCGGGACTTCTTTACAAGCTTGTTTATCCTGCATGCCTCACCAGTCTTAATGCCACCCCACCAGCACACCACAGCAAAGAAGAGTTTGCTGGCCACCACACACTGGTAGAAGGTCTTGAGGAGTCTGTTGCAGACACTGAACGATCTGAGTCTCCTCAGGAAGAACAGCCTGCTCTGTCCTTTCCTGAAGAGGGCGTCAGTGTTGTGAGACCAGTCCATTTTATTGTTTATGTGAACCCCAAGGTACTTTTAAGAGTCCACCCTCTCCACTTCCTCCCCCTGGATGATGACTGGGGCAGGGGGCCTCCTCTTCCTCCTTTAGTCCACTACCACCTCCTTAGTTTTGCTGATGTTGAGCTTCAGGTGGTTGCTGTTGCACCATGTGATGAAGCTCTCTAACAGTCCTCTGTACTCCTCCTCCTCGTCATCAGTGATGCACCCAACAATGGATGAGTCGTCGGAAAACTGTTGGAGGTGGCAGGAACCAGAGTTAAACCTGAAGTCTGAGGTGAAGAGAGTGAAGAGAAAAGGCGCCAGAACAGTTCCTTGGGGTACTCCAGTGTTGCCTGTCACCACATCAGAGACACAGCCGTCCACTCGGACGTACTGTGGCCGGCCAGTGAGGTAGTTAAAGATCCAAGCTGTGGTGTCTGGGTGCAGATGCATATCCAGCAGTTTTTCCCCTCAGGAGGCAGGGCTGGATGGTGTTGAAAGCACTGGAGAAATCAAAGAACATGATTCTCACAGTGCTTCCCTGCTTCTCCAGGTGTGTCAGGGCTTTGTGTGTCAGGAAGATGATGGCTTCCTCCACACCGATGTGATGCTGATAAGCAAATTGCAGCGGGTCCTGGAAAGCAGTGAGCAGGGTCTTCAGGTGCTGGAGAACCAGCCTCTCAAATGTCTTCATGACATGTGACGTGAGTGCCACAGGTCTGTAGTCGTTGAGAGTGCTGGGACGTCCTGTCTTAGGAACTGGGACGATGCAGGAGGTCTTCCACAGGTAAGGCACCTTCATCAGCCTCAGGGAGAGGTTGAAGAGGTGCTGAAAGATTCCTGCAAGCTGCCCAGCACACACCTTGAGGATCCTGGGACTGATGTTGTCTGGTCCACTGGCTTTTCTGATGCAGAGTCTGGAGTGCTCTCTCTGTACCTGGCTGGTAGTAAGAGCGAGAGTTGAACAGTGAACGGGGGAAAGGTGTGGGGGACTGTTCATTATTTCCAAAGATAGGGAGCTGGGGGGTGAGGGGGGGCTGTCCTTTGAAGCTGCTGATGAGGAGCTGAGAGAGGGGGAGGTAGTCAGGTCCTTGATGGGGGGGGAGAGTCTCCAGCAGAGGTGTGAATGGCAGTTGAGGTGGTCTACTTCAACTCTGGGCGCAGGCTTGCTGCAGCCCATCATCTGCTTCATGCCATTTCACACCTCTTTTGAGTTGTTCTGTCCCATCTTGGCCTCAATCTTCTCCTTGTAGCTGTTCTTGGCCTCTCTCAGCTTCTTCTTTAACTTCTTTTGGACAGCCCTGAGCTCCTCTCGATCCTTAGCCATGAAGGCCCTCTTTTTGCTGTTAAGAAGGCCTTTAATGTCTTTATTGATCCACGGTTTGTTGTTGGAGAAGCAGCAAACCTTTTTAGTAGGGACTATGTTTTCCTCACAGAAGCGGATATAGTCTGTAATGCAATGAGCGAGACCTTCAATGTCATCACCATAATCCTCCTTAAACAGTTCCCAGTCTGTAACATCAAAGCACTCCTGCAGGGCCTCCTCTGTGTCTTTAGACCAAACCTTCAAAGTTCTTTTGCTGGCCACCTGCTGCTTCACCAGGGGCCTGTAGGTGGTTTCAAGGTGGATGAGGTTGTGGTCTGATTCCCCAAGAGGTGTAATTCTGGACATGTAACTGTGAAGGACCGTGTCTGTACTCCCGACGTTGAACTGTTGGCGGTAGGATTACGCCCGTACTATCTGCCACGGGAGTTCTCACATGCCATCGCTGTTTACGTCCCACCATCAGCTGTAGCCGCTAGCACGAGTGACGTCATATACACTTTGATCGCGGGACTACAAACTCAGCATCCCAGCGCCCTCGTATTGATCAGCGGGGACTTTAATCATGTCTCTCTCTCCTCTGTCCTGACGACCTTTAAACATTATGTAGACAGTGCTACAAGAGAGAATAAAACCCTGGACCTGCTGTATGCCAACGTGAAGAGAGCATACAGCTCTTCTTCCCTTCCACCTCTTAGAGTTAACAAAGACAGCAAGACCTCCTCCTCTCTTCTTACCGCTCTCCCCCGGTCCGCTCGTACCAGCGTGAAGCCGGCCAGTTCGATGAGACTGTCCGGTATATTCCCATGTAACCATGTCTCCGTGAAGCAAAGCAAGCTGCATTTTCTGTAGGCACGCTGGCTGTTTACTAAAGCTGTGAGTTTGTCCGCTTTGTTGGCGAGTGACCTGACGTTCCCCATGATGATCGACGGCAGAGAAGGTTTAAATTTCCTGTCTCTCTCGATCCTCTCCCTGACTTTAGTGCCGGCTTTCTTCCCTCGGCGAACACCTCTCCATAACTCCTCAGGGATGCGTGTAGAAGGAACACCGGCTCCATGCCTGTAGCTCAGCAGTTCCTCGGGAGTGTACGTGATCATTCCAGCAAAGAAAAAAAAAAAAAGTCCCCAAAAAACACGTACCTCCACTAAGTAATACCGCAACTAAAACGCTGCAACAGTGCAAACAATTTGCATGAAAATAGGAAAAAATTAAATAGGAAAAAATAACAAAATAGAACAAATAAGGAGAAAGTGAGTCGGAGCTGCTGCAACAGGCTACCGACTCTCAGCGCCCAGAAGTTTAAGAGGAAGTTATGCCACTGTGTTCCTGTGGAATCCTTAGCACTTGTTAACTGGAAGAGCAAACTCCTGTGACCCCTCCAGAAACCAACAGGTTAAAGTTCTGGTCCATTGTTCAAATCGAATGGACCTCTTTTCCAACACCTGGGAAAAAAGGCGCCCCGGTAAGCTCAATAGTGTAATAGCCCCATCGAGCACACATTCCTGTCCTTCTGTTTAAAAATGGGAACCTCTCCTACCAATTCACAGCCACTGTCCCAGACCTCCATGTGACGCTGAAGAGATTTGTCAGCAAAGACAGCCAAACACAACACTGAGCTTTCTCCCTTCCACTGAAGAACATTTTGACTACCTCAGAGACCACTGCCAAAGACGGTTGAGACTTCCACTGGAGCTTTAAAATCTGCCACTTCATCAGATGGCATGATTCTTTGGTTCAGTTCTTCCTCTAAGTGTTTTTACCACAGTTCAACATCCTCAGTCAGCAGCTCTCCAACCCTGCAGAAAACAGCAGTAGACAAGCCCTACTTTCCTCCCTTGGTTTTTGAAACTGTAAGAACTTCCTTGAGGCCAGCCAAAACCCCCTACCCATAGCCTCCCAGCCTCTTCCCACACCCAGGTTTTAGCTGCAGCCCTCCTGCCCATCTGGTGCCTTTCTGTTGTTTAAGAAAACTCCTGGGCTATCTGAGTCTGAAAGATTTCTTCAGATTCAATTGCTGCTGTCATGACAGGCACCAACACTTATTGAGGGCCAAAGGACAGGGGCTCAAGCGCCTGTCTTGTCTTCTCTCCTTAATACTTTTGTCCTGGCAGATGAAGTAAGCCACCTAGCTGTACCTGACCTTACTTTTATGACATTGTAATGAAGCATATCAACAGTTGATGTCAAGTGATAAAACACAAATAAGACATTTGTGAGACTGTTCTCATCTGGATGATCATTCACTACATGACCTAACACCATACACTATAATTCTACTGTTCAGTAACATGTGTTCAAGTGGATGAAAGTGATGCAGAGCACAGGAAGATCCAGCAAGTTGTCTCATAGACTGACAAGGAGACTCAAAGGCAATCTGTTTCATAACGTCATAATTATCCATAACAAATCTTGTATTTAAATGCACAATATAAAGGATGGTCCCTGTGCTGCACCAATCAAATCGCCCACAGGTTTCTGTCACAGTTTCCCTGTGTTCCTGCAGGCTGACCTTTGCCCTGGATGTGTTTGGTATTTCATGACGCTGACCTCTGATCACAGCAGTCCGGGAAATCATTTGGAAATCTGGACTCTAAACAAATAAATCTCTGTTTTAGTTTAACAAACATGAACAAAACACAAAAATGCTGCAATGTTTGCTGAATGTTTTAACTGTAAAATGTACTACATTTAAGTTGAAACTAAAAGACTTTAACCACATTCAGTTTATTATTCTTAAGTAGGACAGCAACATCTTCATCATGATTGAATCAGCTTTCAGATTGTGACCTTTAAATGTGTTTGCTACCCCTCTAAGTTCACATGGTTTGTATGATTATAGCACAACATGGATATTCTGTGGTAAAATACTCAATCATTATGATTACATTGATGTAGTATTCTATAAATGTTGATCACTGTCTCTTAACGATCTTTATATGTCATAACTCTGACTTACTTTGACATTATGATGACAGACCGTTGTGTTGTACTGTTGTGTGTCTGCAATGTTGTTTGTTTCATTTAATCAGTGTGTGGGCTTGGAGTAACGAGGGGTCCCAGATACACAGACTGTTTACTCCACATTTCTTAACTTTTTGGGGAATTGCCCTCAACAATCATTAACTTGTTTTGATTTGAAATGGGTTCTTCACTCTAAAATTTTTACTCCTGACAAAATGTGCGTGAGATATCTCGCGTTTGTTATTCTTATCGTCCTTCCAGGAGCACTGCATGGTAAGAACATTCAACAACTCTATCACCTTACATTTACATGTATTTTTTTTAAAGTATGTAAGTGTCGTGCTGTCTTTTTTTACTCATCTTTTTTTTTAAGCTCAAAGTGCAGCTCAGCCCTGTGGCGCTCCAGGCCTTGATGGTGGTTATCTTGTCCCGAAACAGGAAACGTATTCTCCTGAAATTAAGATTACTTACGCCTGTGATAGTGGACGTAAACCAGCAGTGAAGGGATGGTGGGCAACAAGCACATGTCAAAACGGGGTATGGTCTCCTGAACCACAATGTATAAGTAAGTGTTTGTTTGAATGAGACACTGAGAGCCTGTAAAAGTGCTTGTCATGCTAAGCTGTTTGTAATGTTCATGTTTTATGTGTTTTTTGACCCCACAACATCGTCAATCTGTCAGTTTATGAAACTTTAGACTGAAACTGCTTCTTATAGAAAATGTTATGACATTTCTTTATGACACTCTTCTGTGATGAGCTTTATATGTGCATGAAGAAGCAACATTTCCATCCTCTGTCTGTAATATGCATCCAAATAATCAATGAGTTCTTGATCGAAAGAAATGCTGACAAGCAGGACAATTGATTATATATCAGTAAATACACAACACAGTTTGAATCCCAGGAACTCTGTGTAACTTGAGATGTGGTGATCAACTAGTAGTTAGATTATAGATGTGAATATTTTCTCTGAGTGATAAGAGGACCTACTGCTAGAAGTGTTAGCTAGCTTCTACACATTGATGAAGCTACAAAGAGTTAACAGATGATTCTGCAGCCCCTCTCAAATCTTTGAAGTAAATTGTACTTGATGTTTGGCAGCCCAATTTTACTGTTTTGATTGAATTTGTTTTCCTTCTCAAATTGTTGTGCTAAAAAACAAACTGTACGCTGCCTGATATGCATAAAAAAGGAGACACACAATTGGCTAGCTGACGAACAAAGTGGAGGATTTAATTGCTAATCAGCAGTTGGTATAGAGACCAAGTATACAGACCGAAAGTAGAAATACATCAATGTACATTTTCAAATCTTACATTTATTCACTGTATATAAGAAATAGCCTACAATTGGACAATAAGAATACTTTTTTTTTGGTATTCTCAAAAATATTTAATAATAAATCCACAGTAAAGGCAATGGATCATACAAGTAAAGCAGCAGGTTATGCAAAGACACGTTTTACTGAAATGAAACACATGCAGAGACATACACCGTGTAAACATCACTGCAGCCATGTTCAAAATGTGTAATCATTTCTTTCTTTCACTCTCAGACGAAGAGGACTGCCTTCCACCTGAGATACCCAACGCAAAATTCAATAAACCAAGCGGTTGGTATAACCCAGGAAACACAATTGGGATAACATGTGACGAGGGATATGAACTGAAAAACAGGGATGCCACAGCCGTTTGTTTAAATGGAACCTGGACCTCTGTTCCTGTATGTGAGAGTAAGTCTGTCAGATGTTTAACTAATACTGTCCATAATAACATTACAGTCTAAAAAAATAACATCTTAGGTTTAAATTCTCTAACCATGAGCTCACTAAGTAGTTATCTGTTTTAGCTACCACCTTCTGTAATGTGCTTGCTTTTTTTGTTTTTTTTTACAGTAAGTAGCAATGCATGTGGTGAACCCCCTCAAATCCCCAATGCAGTCATCATTGGTCAGGAATATCAAGAAGTTTTTCTTGCAGATTCCAAAGTGAAATATGAATGTGAAGATGGATACTCTGCCGAGGGAGCAGAGAGCAAAACATTAATCATCTGCATATCTGGAAACTGGAGTGAAGGCCCAACGTGCAGTAAGTGAACTACGTGCTAAGATGTACAGAAATAATAATAATAATAATTACTTAAAAAAGAAACTATTGAACTATTGCAAATGATCCAGAGCAGCAACTGTCAAACCAAATCTTAGAAACCATATCCAGGCATGACAGAGCTGTCAAGCTTCATCAAGAATTGTTTTGAGAAATACTCAAAGACTGTCACTGTAAGAAGACATTTACCATGAAAATACTACGGAAATCTTAAATACAGTATTTGTACATTTTACTGTAATTATCAACAGTATAAAAAAAACACATAAAGCTGTCAGCATTTATCCTTTCTGTGAGACAGGCTTCCTGATATTAAGACTTCACAGTTTCACACAGTATTGAATTGTTGGTGTATCAAGTTTATCAAATCTCCCTACAGTTTTTATTTTTATAACTGATGTTTTTACACTTAGGCAGAGGGACCAGCCAAAGTACTGGACATGGAGGCTCAGTAGAAGTCACCACATCTGCTGGCAGTGGGACGCAAACTGTGGGTGGAGGTAATTTAATTGATCAATTTTAAATTTCAATTGGGATATCCTTTGATGTGATCTCTCTTTAGTTTACATACTGTTTATGTATAAGTTATTAAGCCTGCTGCCTCTGACACCTGGCCCCAGTTTGCAAAAGAAATGAATTAAAAATGTAATATCATTATCTTGAGTATGAATCCAAATAGATGAACAGATATACAGTCCATATACGTACTGTATATCGAAAGCCTTTTTTTTTTTAACAAGGTAGTGGATCTACTGTTGGAGGAACAGGTGGCGGACACACTACGTCCACAGAAAGTGGGACATGACCTGTGGGTGGTGGTAGGTTATATATCAGTTACCATATTCAGTTAACCCCTCAGCTGCAACCTCTTGAGCGCTTTGCGTAAATCATTCTTAACTGTCTTGCTCCCAGTACATCGCCTGCCTATCTAACTGGCGGGAAATGCCTAAAGCTATCACTCTACATACCCACCTTCTTTTCCTTTTCTGGACTTGCCTCCATCTGCAACTTCACGACCCATGCGCATTCCATCCATAAATCCGGTCCTCCATTATTCAGACTTGCATAGCCGGAATTAACTTCTTTATCCAAATCAGTTACTGCAACCCAGTGCACTTCTGTCTCTCATTCCTACCTAACCATGTTCATCAAAGGTGTAAGGAAACAGGAACCTGCTGCTGCTGTCAAGCACCTTCCGTGCACCTCTGACCTTCTCAGCCTCTGCATCCACACGATACGTTCAGGCTACTCATCCTCTACAATCAATTTCACTCTCAAATCCATGTTCCTAAAAGCTTTATGGGTTCCTCTGGTACTCTGAATTCACTTCCACTTCATCCGTCTTCAATCTATCCTACCATTCTAAGCTATCTGACATCAACATCCACACTTCAGATTCTCTCGTATTCACACTATGTCAAAGTAAAACAGATCAGCCGGGAACCTCTTTCCCCTCTACATCTTTCGCCTCGACTCCTGTCTCAGCCCATACGAGCCTCTGATAAAACATATCAAACACTAGGCATGCAGCTCAGGCCTTACCTCACAAACCGCTCTCCCTCACTGAGACAGAAAAACGACAATCCGTTTCTGGTTCCAGAAACATTTTCACAAAGTCCTGCACTTCTCAGGCACACCTCCGAATTCTATTCTTTCCCTTCATCCACATCAGCGCAGCGCGCACAGAAGCCAGTCTAGGCATCTCGACCAAGTCCTCGGACCCTGGTCATCTCAAGCTCAGCTCCCTCTTTTGGGGGCCGTGATCACCTCGGGCAGAACTACGCTTGAGACGGTTCCCCCACTCAGAGTCTCCCTCTGCCCTGCAGTCAGTTCATCCTTCCAGACCAGCCAACTGACAACATCCTCCTCCATCATAATCATTACCTTAGCATATATTCATCTGTCTCTTCATATGATCTATCATTAAATACTGTAAAACGTCTATGGTTGTGGCGTGGTCCTTGCTAGTGAAGTAGTTCTGTGATGTGAACAATATTCACTTTACTATGAAACTTTGACCATAATAATCATCCCCTGTTTTAATTTCAGTCAGCGAATGTGGAGTCCCCCCAGTTATTTCAAATGGTGATGTTGTGGAAACGGAGCGTATGTATTTGAAGTACCAATGTAATGCTTACTACACACAAGTGGGACCAGACACTGTGGTGTGTTACAACAATGGCAGTTGGTCAACACTTCCCACCTGCAAAGGTATACACAAATCTATTTCTCTTTAAAGGTCTATAAGATATGTTGACCAAACAGAACAAACAGATACTTTTCTTTTTTTAATGTTTTTTGTTGTTGTACAGAAGCTTTCTGTGTCTTGGATCTTGCTCAGTATTCTGGGATTGGGATAAGGCAAACTGGAAAATCATATATTAAGGAAGGAGAGACGAAGAAGGAATACTGTAACTACTATCAATACATCCTTTTTACGTGCACTCAGGGAAGAGTAATCAATACCCCATGTAAGTACATGTCGTCTTTTCTCCCCCAATGATTTTAGTTTCAGCTTTTTGTCATCAGTTACACATTTTAGTCTCAAGGATCCAAGTT
The DNA here is from genome assembly GCA_020745685.1 of Tautogolabrus adspersus. Lineage (NCBI taxonomy): Eukaryota > Metazoa > Chordata > Actinopteri > Labriformes > Labridae > Tautogolabrus > Tautogolabrus adspersus. Next base: position 11,775,289 of record CM036544.1, read on the forward strand.
GATTTAGATCCATTAAACTGTTATAGCTTAAAAAATATTCAATAAAAAAACAATCCAAACTCCAAAGAGAGAATGATATTTGAATATTTATTTATTGATTATTAAATTAATGATGTATTTAGTGGATAAACTTGCAATTTTTCAATTTACTTTCATTGAATGAAAAGCAACACAAATTAACTTTATATATAGTCTATTGATAATGACTGCAGTGAATTTAACGTGTTATAGAACTCCATTGCTGTCCAACTATTATAGAAACATAAATTAGCCACACTAAGTGACATGTTTCTTAATTAGGATAAGCATGGTCCCTTTATCTTTTAGTCAGTCCCATATATCTTTGTATGATTCCTTGTAATGAAAATACACGCTAACACACTCAATAAAGATTTTGTGTTTTCATAGTTCAGCCAGAAATAATCCTTCATTTCTCATCCAGCAGGCCCAACAAACCCGAACCTTCACCTCTGATATCTAGATAGAGTCTGAAGTCTGTTCCCCTTTGAGTTCTGGATGATAATGAAATCTCTAGTTATTTATGTTTATTCTCACATTTTCCTGTTACTCAAAAGAAACTTGTTAATTAGTAGATTTGTTAAAATGAGGTAATTATTCATGCCAAGCAGATATTTACAGAACCAAACTTCAGTAACATAATTTCTGTAAAAGAAACTAAGTATTGAAATATTCCTTCATTTGCCACTGTTTTTTATTTTGTTTTGTTTTTTAGGTTGCCAGGAATATTATCATTACTTTGTAAGTGTCAGTCTTTTATTCACTTCTCAAAAGATTACATGATAATCAGTTGTGTTTGGTGTATCTGATTTAATTTCTTTGTATTAACCTGAGACATTTCAGGTTCAATAATACCTGGTAAACATTATAACTAACTGTGTGTTTTCTAACCAGGGACGCTGCTATTAAAGAAGAGCAGAGGAGCGACTGTAGGACTGTGGACAAAAGCCAAGTTGGAGGCTACGGAAATATCTCCATCAGAAAACATTAAGCTCTAAAACATGTTGACAAATGTATGTTTTTTATTTGTTTTAAACCAGTTATTTCCCCCCCTGAAAAACAATTAAAAATACAAACATGCATTGGTCATGCTGATTTTTTAACAGTCTGCTTTTTCGTGATGATAGTAACTCTGAATGTGCTACTAACATGAACATTACAAAATAAAGTTTATGTGGCCTACTATAATCTCAATATATTGCTTAATGTCTTCTTCTCGTGATGATACACATGAGATGGCCTCACAATCAGCCATGATTTATGCAGTTATTTAAACCTCACCTTTGGTCTACTGTGGAAACTCAAAAGGTCTTTGACGAGAGCAGGCCCAGGTTAAAGACTGATTGAGATGCTGCAGAGCTCTTGAGGATCCAGCAGATGGCAGTCACAGTCAGAGCTGGTACTCATAATAAACTGTATAAGCACAAGGGGAACAGCCTAGATCAGGGGTGGCCAACCAGTCAGAGACTAAGAGCCACATTTTCTACTGTGTTACTGCAAAGAGCCACATCATACTGTACACACAGGCACACACGAACATCCCCCCGTCCCTTCCCCTCTCTTTTGTTCTCTGCCTTTCTCTGTGCTCGTCCTCCTCTACGTTTATCTCTATTTCTCTCACACACAGATTTCAAATCTAAAAATTAACAATAGCCTTGACACTCACACACACACCTTCACACAAACAGACAGACACACACACACAGACACACACACACACACACACCCTCATACAGACAGACACATACCTCTGCTCAGCCACATTTACTGTAAATGTCACACACCAACATGATATTGACCAAAAATGGACTTAAAAGTAACTAAGACCACAGGCCAGTCATTGTCAACAATGAATATTGTCTCACACACACAAACTCTCAGTTCAATCAAGTCCACAAACAAAAACATACAATTTACAATAGCATCCACTCCACAGAAAAAAATGCGTGAAAATCATTGAGATTCCGTATATTGCGTTTTATTTTGAAATTGACCGGATGTTTTGTGCGTTTCCTTGTCTGACTTCCTGTCCGGCTTGTCATATTCTGTCCAACTTGACGCGTGCCTGCAGTGGCACGCTCCGAAGACGGACAGCAGCGTTGACTAGAGTGGCAGCTGAGTACAGCGTAGTGCGGGGCACTGACGGACCGCGGCGCGCACGGAGTATGTGTGAATTACTGACGCGCACGGGCAATGTTAAACACAAACACAAAAAAAGAACACATCAAATTCGATATGACCTGAAGAGCCGCATGAGACCGGGCAAAGAGCCGCATGCGGCTCAAGAGCCGCGGGTTGGCCACCCCTGGCCTAGATGGAACATTATTATGGGTTTTGCTTCATAATCAATCAGTCATCTTTTTGTTTTCAATATCCCTAAAACAAAAAAACTTGATTTCAAGTCACAACACTTTACAGATAGACTTGATAGTACTCTTTGTTATATTATTACAGAGACCCAACATTAATCCACCATGACACCGCATTTGGAAACAGTTGAAAGAAAAAAATCCTTTTCATAGCAGAAACCCCGAGACAGACCAGACTCATTGATGAACAGCCATCTGCCGGGACTAGGTGGTGAGAAAGAGGGATAAAAAGGGAGGCAGAATGAGGGCTATAGATAGACGCAGACAAGCAGACAGACAGACCGAGCAGGATATAATATACAAACACAAAGCCGAGAAACTGACACAGCTTCACAGGATGCTGATGTGGTTATGTCTATACAATGAACACATGTAGATTTGCTGATAATTTGATGGTCAAGGGGAAAATATTAAATTGTTTTGTTTTTAAATACTTCAGATCAACTTTAAGCCTTCATCTTAACATTATATGCAGTTACATTTGTGACTTTTTTATGAAGATAAAACTTATCCATTTCCCTCTAGTTCTTTTAACCAGCAAAAATGATGAGTAGGAACAGACTGGGTGGTGTGACAGGGCAGGGCGAGAAAGATAGAAGGAAATCCAGAAAGAGATAGGTGGATAGAGACAGACAGGGAGACAGAAGGACGTACATTAGAAAAAGAAAAAAAATCTCACATATCAACAAACAGATCATTTAGAATTACACTAATGCTGCAGAAATGTGATGAAAAGTATTCGACTTCTGTGCGTGACTAAAAGGAGGTCCTTTAAGTGACTGTGTTCTTACATAATGCAGATCACTGACCACAGCAGGCTGGAGAGTCAGGTTGATATCTGTTGTGTATACAGTCACAGGGATTTCTGTTCATAAATTCTCTGACAAATCAAAAACATAATTTGAGCTCTTCTTGAACGAACACATGTGAAGTAGCAATAGGAGTATTTTAGTAGAACTTTATTCACTGCAATGCAAGACATAGAAAAGTGGGAACATTTGACTTTAGTGGAAGTAAACATTAGACAGCAAATGATGCAACAACTGTCCACATTATTGATCTGTTTACATTTACAAGAACAAAGATTGAGCAAAATACTTGAGCCACATTGCTTGTATTTGTACTTTTTAGTGCTGACTTCCGAGCAATAGTGTGATGTCAGCAACGGCGTGTAATGTTGACTGTTTCTTAACATGTTTGGAAAAATGCCCCTGATAATTATTAACTGGTCTATTTGTGAACTGGCTTGTAGGCACTGCTTTGTCAAAGTATTTCACTTCTTCGCAAAATGTGTGTGAGATATCTCCACTGTGTTCTCCTGGTTTGGTTCCAGGGACTGTACGGTAAGAACGTTAAATCCTATCACTTGGAATGTCTTGCATTTGTTGAATATACTTCTCATACGTACATATTGTTGTGTTCCAGCTCAAAGTGCAGCTCAGCCTTGTGCTGCTCCCCTCCTGGATGGTGGTTATATTGTCCCTGAACAAGAAACGTATTCTCATGAAACAACACTAATGTATGCTTGTGATAATGGACGTAAACCCGCTGTGGAGGGTTGGTGGGCTACAAGCACATGTCAGAATGGAAAATGGTTTCCTGAACCACAATGTATCGGTAAGATATTTATGAATATCTCTGTTGGGTTGTCTGAAGATGTTTGAGTTGGCACATAACCTTTAGCATTCTTCTTAATGATGCCATTAATTGTCTTTATACACACAAGAGAAATTTAGGTATGTCAATTAAAATCGAAGGAAATCATTTTCCGATTATTCCAGGTAATCAAATAAAGTTCCCACATCAAAGTGGCATCCCTACACGAGAATGCTGCTCCTCTTAAATACAGGAGGTTTGAGTTCTAAGTGTTACGTGCCAGCTGCTCTCTGTTTTTGGAGTAACTTTTCGATTCTATATCTTCTTGTTTTTCTCTTATAATTTGAATGTTATTGCTTCTAGTTATTATCTAGTTTCTCATCAGGGATTAATAAAGCGATCAAATAATGAGTATCGATCTACATTATCTAAAAGTGTTTGGATAATTCAAGTACTTTGTCTCTTAGTTTAAAATGTAAATTAACTTACGTCCCCTGTTCGGAATTATTTTTAAAATTTAAATATTTATTGTTGGCAACTACAGCATGTTTAACGTTTGATCCTTTTATACTAAACAATATATCACATGAGAGGGGTGCTTTTGTACTGAATATCAGCTCGGCTCCCTGTAGCTTGAGACCACAGGAAGAGTGCTGGAAGCAATCACAGCGTGCCGATATTCAGTTCAATGGCACGACTGTAAGTGTGATATTCCTTCTATACAATAGATCTACAAGCTGCATATAGTAGTAAAGCGTAATAATGAACAACAGACTATTTCTTTCATTTATTTAATCATTAAATTGGCTCACATGCAGAAGTAGTTTTTTAAAACTTGACTGGATCTTGAATATTGTCAAGCAGCTAATCATAAACATTTTCCTGACCTCTTGCTACATTCTGTGTGTCCACACGTCTCAGCAGAGCAGCAACTTTATATCTTGTACTTTAATCTGTATGTTTAAGAGTCTGGTGACAGTTGTTTTGGTTGCCTGAGCTGAGGTGGAGTTCTGTGAAACAGTCGGGCTGCTCGTTGTGCTCTATATTAGCACTCATGGAATCACTCCTGTCCAATCAGAGACATAGATGTCTGTTTGTAATTCTTTGTTAAGTGTAGCTTTTTTAAGCTGCTCAAAAGAACTTAAGTGAAATGTCTTCAATATATATTTACTACTTATAACTTGTCCCCTGTGGTGGTGATGGGGGGATCATTCATACTGAGAAAGTTTAAATATAGAAATATTGGTATAAGAGTCATATTAACATGTGTGTGAAGATCATTTGTTTGTTTGTTTCCACAGACGTAAATGCCTGCTCTCCACTAAAGGTCCCCAATGCAGAATACACAGAAAACAGTTGGTATGAGGACGGCGACAAAATACGGATAACATGTGACGAGGGATATGACCTGAAAGAGAGGGACGCAACAGCCATTTGTTTCAATGGAACCTGGACCTCTGTGCCTGTCTGTGAGAGTGAGTATGTTCCTCCAGTCAACCAAATAGTAAGGGAATATTAAAACAATCTGGGAATAAATTCCTTACCAATAGATTACTTCACAGATTTCTTCATAGTGTTCATAAAGGTGTCTTATAACACATATAAAGAGATTCAAATCCAACTCCTGTAGGAAAATCCGTGAGAGCGGCTCAAAGTCGGGGTACCTGGAACCTTATTGGTGAAAAATGTTAAATGTTAACCTCTGCCTTAGCTTGTGAGGTGTCAAACTAGGGGTTCTTTAGGATTCTGAATCCATTGCAAACATTGGTGGAAAAATGGCCACGCCCACTTTTACATGCACATTTAAAGTAGCTTTATATGTTGATTTCAATATCTCCAATAGTAGTTCAAAAGAAATACTGCACCACATTGTCAGATGTCTCAGGGGTCCAGGTCTGAGTCTTCTCCAGACTCTACTGTTCAGTGGGGATTGGGACCCTATGGGGGCTTGTGAGAGGGGGGTCGCGAGATGCCTTCCATAACCAAATAAAAAAGTTGAATGATCGAAAATTGCATATTTTACCCATATGATAAAATTCCCTTACTAAAACCAATAACAGATTAATGTCCAAACCAACGTCATCAGCTGCAGCCATGGAGTCATCAATATGGGCGTCTTTTCATGTTCCTGCTAACGTTTTTTTTTTTATTGTTTACAGAGAGTATCCTTGCATGTGGTGAACCCCCTCAAATCCCCAATGCAGTCATTGTTGGTCAGAGATATCAGGAGGTGTTTGCTGCAGATTCCAAAGTGAAATATGAATGTAAAGATGGATACTCTGTAGAGGGAGCAGAGAGCAGAAAATCCATCATCTGCATATCTGGAAACTGGAGTGAAGGGCCAACGTGCAGTAAGTGAACTACGTGCTAAGATGTACAAAACTTCAAGACCTCTCAGAACTTGTCGAGGATAACTCTTTGTAAAAAAAAAACCTTGCTCTGTGGTGCTAGTAGAGGGTCCTTTCTATCTTCATTCATTTTTATTGTCCACACTGCAGCTACTTTCAGAAGAGAACACTGCTGAACTCACTGTGTGTTACTTTCCCAGCATTGAACCATGACCTTGAAGTGTAAGCAGCTTTAGCAGGGAAACTATTATGCTCCAGTGAAAGTGCCACGATAAGAGGTGCAGTTAGTGGAGACTGTAGACCAGCAAAGCGCAAGACAGCATTTGGCCAGTCGTCTTTCTCTACACGTTTTTCATAGCATAGCATATTTTACTCCTCTTTTCTTTTTGTTTCTTCATAGCTTTTATTACAGTTATTCTTCTTAATTCTTATTACTATTCATTATCATCAATCTGCCTGTCCATGTCTGCCTTACTTACTTTTATGCATCTATTTCTACTGCTATCATCAGCTTTTATGTATTTTTTACAGCCTTGTTGTATCATGTGTGTTATTTCTTAAAAACCTAACCAGGAACAGGGAGCTAAGTCATGGCTAGAAGTCCTATATACATAGCATCGGTTGCACTTTAATTAGATGTAACAATGCCTGCATGTATAGTCCCTGACCAATAAACTGAAAAAATAATGATAATGATTGTGTTGAAATTAGCAGCTGAACAGCCACATATTTCCCTCAAGAGTCTGCAGACAGAAGGTGACCAGAAGAAAGTCAATATTTAATCAAGGTTTCTTTAAACTCAGAGCTACAAATTGTTACATAAATAGGATTCAAATGAATATAGAAATACACATGGCTTTGACTTTATATGTTTTGGAAGCTGAGTTACAATCCAGGGATATTTCTTTGTCCTCAATAAACCACCATTTCTATCATATAAAATATAAGAATACTACAATTGATCTATATATACTGTTTGACTCTCAGTCAGAGGAACCAGACCAGGAAGTGGAGGAGGTGAAGGACACACTACGTCTTCTGACAGAACACAACCTGCCGGTGGAGGTAGATAACGGACATACACTGAATGAGATGAAAATAAGTTTGTCCATGTATCTGATCTGTACAGAGTGTATTTACATGTAAATACTGCATCTCTTAAGTTATTTTGTATTCCTTTCAGGCAGCAGACCAGGTACTGCACAGGGTGGTTCTGCAGGTGGGGGAAACACTCCATCAGCTGGCAGTGCGGCCCGGCCTGGGGCTGGTAGGTGTACATTTGAATAAAAAACGTTCAAAATGTTCAAAATGAAAAATGAAAGGGCCTCTAGACTGACAACTGTGTAAAGTACTATGGGCCATTTTGGATGATTTAGCAACGAATGCATAAAAATACCTTGTATTTAAAAAAGAAGAGATTTAAAATCTGGGGTCTGATCATCAATTCCTTTAAATACAGTATATATATATATATATATATATATATTCTGTGTGTTCTCTTCTTGATTAAATTGACCCAGGATTCATCTTCAAACTTTCAAAAACAAGAAACAATGTGGGCCTATTTGTATATCCTGTCTTCTACCTCCCTGAACAGTACTTTGAAATAATGTAATTTTTTTAAGTTCATAATTTATATACATTTAATTTAGATATATATATACTGTGTGTATATATATATATATATATATATATATCTTCTAGTGTTGGAGTTTATTTGCAGGTTATTTATTTTTGGATGCTTTGATAACCTGCTGCTATAACAAGGTCAAAGTTTGGGGTCAATGAAGTATAAATCCATCCGTCTATCTCTTCACTTTTGTTTCTTAGTCAAAAACTGTGGAACTTTCCCCACGGTTACCAACGGTGAAGTTGTGGAATCAACCGAATGGTTTTTGAAGTACAGCTGCATTAAGTATTACAAACTAGAAGGTCCAGAGACAGTGCTGTGTTACGGTGACGGCACATGGTCCAATAGCCCCACCTGCAGAGGTATAAACAAGTCTATTATAAGAGTCTGGTACAGATTTGTATGATGGGGAGAGGGCTGGTTGTTGAAAAAATAACTTTTTGTTTTCTTTTTGTGCAGCTGCCTTCTGTGCTGTGAACACTGATGAACATCCACTGTTAGTTTCAATCGGGAAAGTATTTATGAACGAGGGAGAGGAAAGGGAATTTGACTGTGTGGATCTGAGAGAATGGTGGTTTGATCATTACTCTGTGGCCAAGTGCACGATTGGAGGACTGAGTTTACAGAAATGTAAGTATATCTTCAAAGCTCATTTCATATGTTTCAGCTAAAACAGAACTCCTTCACAGTGACATCTTTCTTTTTTATTGTCAGTTCAGATAAATGAGTGCTGGTCATCTGCGAGATCATTTCACTGATTGTCCTTTTGACAACACGTTGACTTAACTTCCATTTTCAGATCAACATGATGAAGGTCCCAATGTTTCCACCCAAGTTTGATCATTTTTGACCAATCAATGAAAGCATTTCAAGCTTCCAATATGTAAAATCTGCAACCTGAACCTACCTGGCCCCAGTTGTTTAAAACTATTTGATTAGATTAAAATGATCATATTGAATCAAACCTTAAAAACAGGTTGTTTAAAAGAAAAAGAACAGTGAAGTCTGGGTTATACAATCTTGTTTTTTTAATCTGGATTAAAGTTTGTGCTACAGTACTCAAAAGCTCTGAGTAGGATGTGGATAACTTTGATGTAGTAGTAGTAAATATTTCACCACACTGTTAATACAAAACAGACTTGTGTGATTTAAAGCTCCTGAGAGAATCGTTCAGTTTGTGTAGATTTTGGCGCCCCCTTGTGAACAAAGACTTCAGTATGAAGTCCCATTTAGAGCAGTGGTTCACTGTCAAGAGTTCAATTAGCAGATTGATACCACTCTAATGCCTGTACACCATAAATAAAGCTACAGCTAGCAGCCATTTAGCATAGCTTAGCATAAAGAACAAAGAGATAGCTGGCTCTGCCTGCCAACACCTGTAAAGTTCTCAAATTAAATGTTTAAGAGTCTTGTTCCTTTGATCCATACAAAAATGACGATAAGAGGTCACAGAGACTTATATCTTGACTCTTGCTTGGCTGGAAGTCTCGTCTTGTTGAATATTAACTCTCAAGAAGTATAGATGAACTTTGTTTGAGAATCAGAATGAACAGAACAATAAATACTGTATTTTCATTTTGTGTTTATTCAAGCATTCTTCTATTTGTCTAAGATAGCCGCATGTATTACCCACAATGCATGTCAACATTTAACAATTCAACCTGTGATACAGGTGTTTAATTTCCATACTAGCCTCAAGCAAAGTAGAGAAGAAGTCTAAATCTGGTGAAGTCAGACTTATTTCTAACTCCACACCCTTATTGGGTTTTTTTGGGGGGGGGGTTTCTGCAACTCTTTAAACTCAATAAAAGGAGACTCAGGTGACACCACTTCAAACATGATCTGATTACTGACAGCTTCGCAAGAGAAAATATCAGAACATGCATCCATAAGCTGAATCCCAAAAGCTTCTGCAGTGTTGTGTGTGGTGTACAAAGATTCATATTCACTGCTGTGCCTCTCTGTGACTGTTTTCAGGTTGTAACAGAGGGCAAATAACGCTGGTGAGTGTTAATCATACATCTACTTTTTTAATGAAATAATGCATTTCATAGGAAGCACTATGACTGTTTAGTTTGTTATGCATGTACATATATCCACCCATTTTAAGTATATTTACTGTTATTGTTTATAACTCCATGTATCTTGTATCCAGAAAACCTGCTCAGGCGTTCTTTCATAAGGGAGGATGCTGCTGCCTCTGGATTTGTTCATTATTGACTGAAGACAAACACTAGCCAATGAGACTTTCAGAGGACAATAATGTTTGGATTATGCAGTTACACACTGTCAAGTTTTCAAGATGATCCCCTCATGCTAAGATAATGGAGGGGCATTACTTTGTCTACAAAAACAACAGATATGTATGATGCACATTTATAAATTGTACTCAATAAAATCACAGGGTCAATGATTCACAAACATCCAAGTTTTGAGAGCTGATTTTATTGGTCATTGTCACACAGTTTAAAAAGAGCACTGTTTCAGAATGTCAAGAAATACAACTTTACAAGTAAGTCTGTAAAAATGCAATTTTATTTATCTTTCCAATTTAGTTGTCATCTGTTTTTAATTCATTTGTTAACAAAAACAGATTGAACAGAACATTTTTTATTTTTTTAAAGTTTTGTGCCTTTATTGGAGAGGTAGGACAGTGGAAAAAGTCAGAAACAGGGAGAGAGAGAGAGTGGGGAATGACATGCGGGACAGGAACCACAGGTCGTATTTGATCCCGGGCTGCACGCTTGGAGGACCACAGCCTCCATACATGGGGTGCGCACACTAATTAGAATCAGAATCTTGATCTCAAACTTCAGTACATTGGCTTCTCACACTGAAAAATGCTCATATTTTATCTACACCTGTTAAAAACGCCCTTTTCTATAGAACTGCATTACATTGTCAGGAACATCCATCCAGCTATTATCTATACCGCTTTTCCCGTTCAGGATCGCAGGGAGGCTGGAGCCAATCCCAGCTGTCATTGGGCGAGAGGCGGGCTTCACCCTGGACTGGTCACCAGTTAATGACAGGGCTGACATATAGAGACAGACAACCAGCCACACTCACATTAAAACCTACAGTCAATGTAGTCACCAATTAACATGAAGAGCATGTTTCTGGACTGTGGGAGAAAGCTGGAGTACCCAGAGAGAACACACACACGCACGGGGAGAACATACTCCACAGACAGGTCCTGTCTGACAGGGATTCGAACCAGCAACCTCCTAGCTGTGAGGCAACACCGCTAACCACTGTGCAGCCCTCGTCAGAAACATAACATTTTGGAATAAAATGTTGCAACGACTGTATTTAAATAACAAGAAGTGTTTTGACCACAGATAAAGATTTACAGTTTTATGAGCTCAGGCTGCCAGAAGTGATTCTTCATTTACTGTACATGTAACTCATTAGCTTTTAATGATAAAACGTATTCTGTTAACTAATCCATTGATGTATCCAAAAAACTGCAAATTCAGTGATTTTGAGCATAAATGACTTAAACTCAATGGAGACACTTTGGTCTGCAGTGATGACTGTTTTTACAGAATATATATGTGTAGTGATTCAGAAGTGCTTTCAAATAGACATCTATTCATGCAGACCGACTCCTTGTTTTTGTTTTTTTAAACACCATTCAGAGGGCGAAAAAACATGAAACACATCTCATCATGTTTCACCAGAAACACCAAGCATCAGTGAGAGGCACACGCCGAGGCTGAAAACTAAATACACCAGGAAACACTTTTGTGATATATTTAGAGTTTTAGATCATCAAACATCTGCTCTTCTTTTAAATGTTATACAGTGAAAAATTGCAGCCTTGTACTTTATAACAATGTTTGTTTTTGTCCCATTTTTGTTGGTAAACAATGTGCTCACGTTTTTTTACTTTCAACTAATATTTTTAGATTTAAGTTGAAAAATGTTCTTAAGTAAGAACAAAAAAAGGGTCCGTCTTCTTTTTCCCCCTTGATCATGACACAAAATGACTTTTCTATAGGAGGGCGTCTGGTATAAAGTTCCTCTAAGATCTGGATGTCCATTAAGTGCAGCTTGTCCTAATGTGATCAGTGTAAACGGATACTGTAACTTTTGTTTTTCTTGGTTAATAACCTTAAATGAAACTGGGATATGCCCAGTTGACAATATTAATGGCCGAGCACCATCAGTGTGAGTGATCAGAGTTGGACATGTTCTGCACAGAAGAAGCTGAATCCAGTCCCAGCAGCGTGCCCAGGTAGGACTGCTCTCGGGGGTCCAGCATCTGATCGGGCCTCACAGGGTGCACGATGTTAGCTGGCTGGGGGGTGAGGGTGTACTTCTCTAAGAAAGCCAGGTCTGAGGATGCCTGGTATCCAGAGTTCTGCTGCTGAGCCTGCATGCTCACAACCCTGTGAGTCTGGGCAGAGAGAGATGAGGCTCTGTGAGCGGTCAAGTTTCCCTGCGCTCCTCCTGCCATCTGGACAGGAACTAAAGTGACGGGCACGCACACATTCCCAGGAGGAGGGGTGCTCAGTGTGGACTTTGGTTCAGCACTGTAAGACTTAGAGGGTTCTTCAAAGTGAACGGAGACTATTTTGTCCTCGCTGATGGTGCTGATTGGCTGTTCTGTAAACCGGGTGCTGTGCACGTGATCCACATGGTACTTGAGCTTGTCCTTTCTTTTGAAGGTGGCGCTGCAGTGCGGGCAGTTAAAAGGACGAGCGTCTGAATGAATCACCATGTGCTTCGTCAATGTCTTCTTGATCCGAAATGTCTGGTTGCACTCGGGACACCTGTGAGGTTTCTCACCTGCCACAGGATCATTACAGGAAAAAGCACAGTTAGTTTTGGAGAAGACATTTATCGTCCAATCGTCACTCTTGTTTGTCTCCTAGCGCCGTGGTGTACTTTCTCAACTCTTTGTGAAAAAGAGTTTTAAGAGTGAGACAGTTAAAATATTTTAAAGAAATACTGCGATTGTTACTGCAGCTGTCTAACAGCCACCCAATCTCATTGAAGCAGGGGCAACCTCCTACATGTAAAAGACTTACTGCAACAACTGTGGTCCTCCAGTAGTGTTGTCACTGTCAATACAACGGCAACAAAACCCAATGTTGGGTATGTTCTTGTTTTTAATGACCTAAAATTGCAAACTCCTGAAGACTGTCTACATTTCAAAGATTCATTGGCAACATTTTGGTGCTCTCTCTCTTTCCCTTGCGGCAGCTTTAGGTTCAAAATGTGACTGAAGATCTGGATCTTTTTTTAAAGTTACTATCAGTCATTTAAAGAATTGAGATTGTATTGTTTTAAAACATGTGGTATAAATATCGAATCACCAAACATTTTAAGTGTCCAATATAATTTAAATGTAATAATCTATCTTCTCTCCATACAGCTTCAGCTACTATTCTTCAGGGTCAAAGCCCAAGGCACGGACTTGGACAAAACCATGGAAACCAGTTGAAGCAAAGACGCCTCAGCAGTGCTCTCAAGCCCTCCCTGCTGGGTATTTATTTCATAAGATGATTGTGATTGCAGTGCTGCTCTGAAAGACTCTCAAATGAACACATGGACTCAGGCATCTTACTGCACTTGACTTCTTTGTTTCCTCACCTGAGTGGGTCCTGAAGTGCATTTCTAGACTGGACTTTCCTTTAAATTCTTTCTTGCAAACCTCGCACTGATGCAGAGCAGTTTTATACCTGGGAAAAATAATTATTATTAGCAGAGACGGAGACCAAAAAACATCTGCAAAACGGAGAAAGAATATTCAAATGAAAACTGCATTAATGACGGACAAATGATGTCCTTTAAAATGACTTTAATGATAACCTACTTCTGCCAAACTTTCTCTCCCAAATGAATGCTTTTGTAGTGGACCGTCAGATGATCATGGCGCCTAAAACACTTCCCACACTCTTCACATTGGTGTGCTTTCTCACCTGTGACAAACACAAAGTTAAGGTATTTCCCACCGTACTGTTTTATAAGGACAGAATAGCTGTGTGAATTTCTACTAAAGAAAAGGCTTAAGAAAGAAACACAAGAATAACGCTGCCACTAGCTTTACTGTACCGGAGTGTATTTTCTGATGTTTGGTCAGGTGATCATGTCGTATGAAAGTTTTCCCGCATTCGTCACACTCGTAGCGCTTGTCGTCGTGGTGGACTCGGAGGTGGAGCCTGTCCAAACAACAGTTTAGTCTTTGGAGGAAGTTTTTCTCTAACTATCCACACTTTCCTCCGATGGGACTCACCTGTAGGAGCTGCCGTGACGGAAACTTTGGCCACAGATGCTACACAGGTGAGGCTTCTCCCCGCTGTGGATCCTCATGTGCTCCTTCAACGTCGTCCTGTAACAAGAAAAACAGCATCTAAATAAAGCAGCAAAGGATTACATTGAATGTTAAGCAGCTCAGCGTGCAAATTAAGAGTTTGACATACGATTACAGGCAAAATGGTGCTGTTATAGACAGAACATTTCTGCTGTACCTTTCCCTCACAGATTTCCCACAAATGAAGCAGGTCCACTTTCTTTTGCCTCCATGTGTACACTCCATGTGCCTCTTCCTGTTGCCTGTGTCATTAAACTGCCGGCCACAAATCTCACACGGAAATGGACCTCAAGATTGAAAAGGATACAAATTATTGCAACAAATGCATTGATTGATCAGGAAACTGTGATCCATGAACACATATCACAGTAAGTCATATCTTGTTAAGCTTTTTGTTTAGTCTCCACTATTCCATTCAGGTCTGATATTTCAATACGTCTCCATTCTGAAATGTAATGTTAAACATTTTCCTATTAGCACTAGTTAATAGTATTAGATCGTTTTTAAAACTAAGGGCTTCCTGTACATTTTGCACATTCCTCACCTAAGTGGAACTTTTCTTGGTGTTTCAGTCTGGCAAACCTGGACTTGAAGTATTCGTCACAGTAGGAACATTTAAAAGGTCGGTCCTGTGTGTGCAGGATCATGTGCTCCTGCAGATGAGGCCTGCGGCTGAAGGTCTTCAGACAAATCTGATTCAGAGGGTTGAAAGGATAAGGACTTTGATGTTTTTTTTTTTTTTTCTAATAACTTTGCCCGCATGTACACAATGAGACTGAAAACAATTCTTACAGCACATTTCCAGCCCTCGCTCTTCCTCTTCCTCTTGGTAAGAAACTCTTGGATGTGATCTGGATGAAACCTGACAGGACAACGAAAAACTATACAGTCAAACTGAGAACACAAGGACAGCACTGCTTACACACGTTTTACTCATCTTGTCATTGTTTGTACCTCTGTAAATAGTGATGATGATAAAAACGATGACTGGATGTTTTTTTACCCCAACAGTTTGGCTTATAAACAAATACATGCAAAACTAATGACATGTCTTTTCATTTGCTTCAGCTAATTACTGATTAGCTAACGTTAGCACACAAACCATTACACAAAGTTGGTAAACATGGTAAATAATATACATGAAAACATTTTAAATGTTCCCTGTGAGCTTGTGAGTACGCTAACAAACGTATGTTTCCTAAAGAACTTAGTATTTAGGAGAAAACTCTCCAAACAGCTCCTGAAAGGTGATGTTGTCTGAAGGATTCATCAAGTGAATTAGCCGAGAGCTTTTTAACGGGAAACAACATTTTTTAGACCTAAACAAACAAGTCGTATAAACAAATATTAAAAAAAACAGATGATACAGTAAAGTTTGTTAAAGTCGATAAAATAAAGTAAGCTGACTAAGACCACATTGTTTTCTACAACCTCCACTGATTGTAATACATTCACAGTACATCAGTGGAAATCTATTTGTAAGTTAAAAAGAAGATATTACCAAGGGAAACTCAATTTTGTTCAGGTGGTGCAGTACAACTTCTTGTGTGAAGTTTTGTCTGGCAGCTCAATTTGTGGATAAAATGTAAACTTCAAAAACAAAATTGAAAGTGTAATATGTAGAATTTTTACACTTAAATATCTGAAATAATTAAAAATGGACTAACCCTATGTTGTGTTTTTTTGTTGTGTACTTACATTACCTCTAATATCACAACAGTTATCAAAGCCAGAGAAATCCTTCATTTATAGTTGTAACGTCCCGTGTCTTTCGTGGCAGCTACCATGAAAGAGCTGCCATGACAGACACAATATGTTTATCGTAGCCATGGTAACACTGAAAGTTACCTAAAAGACTGCTGCATTAGGAAGCGGGAGCTGCTACTGAAAGCTGCTGATGCTGTATGTGCTGCTGTGATAAAAACGTCATGTAAATCATACTTCGTCAGTAAACATGTTCTCTTCTTCAGGTCGGTTTTCTGCGTTCGTCTCGACTACGGTCAACTAGGAGTTCGTTTTCATCCAGAGTGTGTGTGCGTGTGTGTGTGAATAAAATTAAGATAGACTGTTGAGGAGGAGAGTCTCACCTTCTGACGTGCTTGGTGAGGGTTTTCTTGGTGGCATGCAGTTTGCTACAAATGGGACATTTGTGCTCCTTCCTCGGGAAGGGGGCGTCGCTGGTGTGCTTCTTCTTGTGCACGGTCAGGTTCGACTTGGTGGAGTAACGCTGAAAACAAAGGTCACACTGGAACGGTTTCTCTCCTGTGTGCACTCTGGTGTGACTCTCATACTTCCCTAATGACGCGGAAAAAAAAACGTACATCGGTTATTAAAGGACAAAAAAGGAAGATTAAGCCTCTATTAAACCTCTACTCTTCTAAAACAAAAACAATCACCTGGTGATGTATAAGAATAAACGTTGCTGTTTGAATTATTAGCTCTACCTCCTATTTTATAAATCAGCAGAAAGGAAGAAAAAGTATGAAAATAATAAACAAGAATTACGATAATTATCATTCATCAATCAAAAAAGGCAAAACTGCATTTCCAACAGCTTTCCAAATGAGATACTGCTTTTGTTTTTTTCGTAAATGAAATAGATTTATTTCATGTAAATCGGTTATCCTTGCATAGTAAGTTGAATAAAGACATCAAACTAAACTGTGATGAAACAACTTTCTTATATTTAATACCACACCAGGAATCAGATTTTTTCATTAAACAACACAATACTAAAAACTATAATCATTAAATAACTGTAGAAGTTAATTAAACTTGTTCAAAGTTTTGTAATTGTTTTCATTCAATTTGTAAAGTGACCACGTACACTATTAAATATAAATGTTTCCATTTGATGCATTGTACCAGTGAGCTTAAAGGTAACTTGCATCTGCAGTGGAGTACATTACAAACACACACCTGCCACCCTAACCTGCTACTACAGGAGGTTACTTTAATGACAGCACAGATCATTCAGACGTCACTCTATGGTTCCCACCTGCGCGGTCGAAGGTCTTCTCACATTTCGGGCACTTCAGAGTCTTCTTGCTGGAGGTCTGGATGATGACTGGAGCCAGACCTTCAGGATAAACTTTTGGCTGAGAAGAACTTCCTGCTGTTGATACTCCAATCTGTGAATAAGCTTGATATGCTCCTTTTTCATCCAAATAATGTTGACTTGTAATATCATCAGCTGGGAAAACCTCCACAACTTCCTTCTGAGTGACAGCGTCCTCACTCGTGTCTCCGTCCTCTTCCCCTTGCTCCACATCAACCATATCATCCCTCAAAACTGGTTTTGGTATTTCCAGTGGCAACACTTGGTTTCCCACAACCACCTTTTCAATGTCTTTAACTCTGTCTTCGTGTTGTTCTGTTGGTGATTCAGTCCTTGGTTGTTCCTCCGGTGTGTTGTTGCACTCGAGATTTTCTCTTTGATACTTGGTGGGTGTTCTCCTTCTGCGAGCTGATCTCCTTGTGATCTTCCCTGCTTCATTTGAGAATCCCTGCCGTACATCAGTGTGACTCTCCTCCAAGCTGTTGTCCAGGAAGTTTTCAGAGCTTAAATGACAACTAGGAGGGCTCTGGTTGTTGGTGTCACTTGCTGGCGAGTCACTGGACGACATTTCCATCTCAGGAGTCCCTCTTATCTCATCCTGTGCCTTGATCAAACGTACTGAGTTGTTGCCACCTTCCTCACACAGCAGCTTCAGTATATCCATCATGTCCAGAAATCGGGCTGCTTCTATAAGAGCCGGGAGCTCCCTCTCAGTAACCACAAACTCAGAGGTGTACAGAAAGCCAAGCAGATGCTGGAAAACAGAGTCCTCCACATGGTCCAGAGTCACATGTGCTGTGGCAGGGTTCTTGGAAAGCTCAGCGTGGAAGTAGCTGCTCCCATGGGCCAACACCACCTTGTGGGCGCTGTAAACTGTCCCACCCACGGACACAGACACATCACAGAACCTCTGTCTGACCCGGTCCTCATTCAAAAACCTTAGGAGGTTGTGGCTGTGCAGCTGCATAGCCAGGTGCATGATTTGTGTTGTGGATTCTGGGAGAGAGGTTGGTGGTGGAGTATTTGTAGCCAGGACGGTGCCTGGCTCTGTAGCACAGTCATTGCTGGCACTGTCCTGCCTGCTGCGTTTGGTGCGCAGGGGATTACAAGGCTTTTTCTTCATTGGTGTTCGTTTGTTAGGCCACCATGAATCATCCCTGAGTACAAAAGAAAGAGAAACAGATGAATCCTCACTAGTGCAAACTCTCACATGTGATGGGTATTGTTGAAAATGGATAAGCAGGTTAATGTGCCTTACTTTCACATCACAACAAAGTAATAATAGCATGGGGATGACATGAAGGGGACATTGTGGTGAAAAGTTATCATAACTATGGAAACTGAGCTTGAAGTGATGCAAGGTACAGCTTGTTACTAACATGTGATGTTTACATCCAAAGTATCAATACAAAGCAAAGGATTAGCCATCAATGCTACCACCAATAGTGAACACAGTCTGTACGTTCATGTAAAATTAAGCTATTAACTAGCCGTGTTGACATACTGGACGGTCAAGAAGGCTGTATATGCAAATTCGCTCTCCACCTCAAGGACCCCTACCATTGCGTTATCAGGCTAACGGGCGGGCCCCCTCCGAGGAGAGTGTTGACAAACGACCCTTAAATGCAAACGATTTTTACCGTCGTATTAAGACGTTTTTATACGGCCTTACCTTTCAGACACGTGCCAGGTATTAGAGACAATGCTACGCTTCAGCTGAGATAAGAATTTAATAATATAGACGAAGGAACAATAATTTCCTAGATCTCTGTTACGCCCCTCATCATCACCCTACCAGGAATGTCGGACACTGTAACAAAACGTTCGCCCATTGGCTGCTTTAGCTTTTGTCCTATAAATCTCTTATTTTAAGCATTACACTTTCAAAAGTACGAGATACGTCTCGACAAAGTCAAACTCTGAATATCTGTATGAGTAAATTCTGCCTGTAACCTAGGAAAAGTCCAATTAAACGATGAAGCCGTGTTCTAGCGAGATACGAATAGGTTCACGCGAGGTTTCATTATCCTTGGGTATCATGGGAAATGTAGTACGGAAGCACTTAGGAACATAATCATCAGTTGCTGGCAAACATTTTTAAAGTAGACATTTTTTATACATTTAAGCAGAAAGAAAGAAAATGTTCTCAGCTATAATTGTAGTTGAATACAATTCGGAGTTGCTTTACCTTGCTTTATTGTCATCATTACTACATATAATAGGCCTACTAGATACAAAATAAATATTATAGGCCTACTTCTTAGTCATTTTTGTTAGAGCTTAAGTTATAAACTACTATCAAAGTGACTAATAATGATTTAAAAATATTACTTGATAACACAGAATGGGTTGTTATGTAACCAGCAAACATTTTTATGAAAACAAAAGTATTATCTACTGCTGCCATGTGCTCCTAGGCTTATCTGATTACTTATTTCTCTGCAGGTCTCCTTATTAAGTAAAGGACTTAGTTGTTTTGTATTTGCATACATACATACATATATTTTCAAAATAAGTCATTTTTGTAAATAAACCTGCACTTGTTTGTATTAAACATTTTGGATCATGGCCCCAAGTTTATGACTTTAACATACTATGGGGGGCCAAAGTAAAACCTGAGCCAGAGCTCTTTAGAACAACTTATATTAAAAAGAACGGTCAGGCCATGTGTATGACTACAGAGCAGTTTGACTGCTCTTAGGGCTTATTAGAGAAATTACTTATGAGGGCATGAGTGACGTTTTAATGACAGAGATACTTACTGGATTAGGATCGTTGACTTAAGTTTTCTTTTAAAGACTGGGCCTCGGTCCAGCCAACTGCTGCAGGCAGATACTCAACTGGGCACCTGCTATTCACTGCACCTGTGCCTGAATGTGCACACTAACATTTAAAGTTGATGCCTATATCGTTAAGGGCCCGTATGTGCGGTTCATTAATGGGAATGTCTTCAGAAGATTTAAATTGTAATAAAAAAAAAAGTACTTTTTCATATCAGACAAGGTTCACCATCAACTCCCTTTGTTGTGCTCAGGTGGACCTCTTTTGACACTTATGTAAGAGTAAATTAGAGGTCTGTCTCAGGAAGGTGATGGGAGTTTCTCAAATTAGCCTACTGGATGAACTTTCCCTTTACGAACACATTTAATGTGTAAGACATTGTAAGTGCATTAGCTTAATCCCTCCTATCTGTCTTGCAGCGCTCGAAGAAGTACAGTAAACACATACAGTACATGCAAGAAGGAGCAGAGCTTAAGATGGAGCTGCACACACAAGTATTCCCCATCTGCCTTTGACCTAAGATGAAGATCTTGCCAAAAATCTTGTAATTTGGAGTACTTGTTTAGGACAATGTTGAGATTCAGCATGCATGTGTGGATATTATGGTTGCTTTATGCAGGTAATGTAATGTTGTTATGTTTTTGTGTCTTTTAAGGTTATGTGGCTTCATGAGTGCTATGAGAAGGTTATTAATATATTTTTTGGGTTGTGCTCTATTTATCACAGCCATATTTTTTAAAGTGCAAAGTGTGACAGTCTGCCTGTTATATACAATTGTTTTAGATTCTATATTTTTATACAAACTTTTGAATAAGAAATCAATTTGAGCTTTTTATATATATTTTTTTGTTTTTGGAGTCTCATTTTAATTTTGTACCTTAATGTATTCAACACTGTATGTAGTCAGTGTGCTACACTTTATTTACAATAGGGTTTTAATGTGCCAGCAGGAAAATTGTGCCTATGAGTTAAGAAGTAATATGATGGTTTCATTTTCCCAGTTGCTTCCTCAGAGGAGAGTATCAGTGGATGTGGTCAGCAGCCATGCCAAAATGGTGGTGTGTGTGAGAGCACCGGTGGAGGTTATAGATGTCTTTGCTCTCAACATAGCCAAAAAGGGCGTCTGTACGGTGGAGAGAACTGCACAGCTGCACTTTCAGGCTGTGACGAAAACCATTGTGAGAATGGAGGAATATGCTCTCCTTTACTTGTCAACAATCAGCACACTTACACATGCTTCTGCCTTGCTGGCTTCACAGGCCCTGAATGCCAGACTCCCACCACTTTCTCATTTGAGTCCAGAGGCTACATGTACATAGAGACTCAGCTTCTAGACCCAGAGGCTCCTCTTAATGTGACATTTAGCTTCAGGACAGCAAGACCGGCTGGAACTCTCTGGCAGCACAGAGTGGATGACCTGCTCCTCAGGATTGAGCTAAAGGACGGGCATCTCTGCCTCTGCAGCCTCAGAGGTCAAGGCTCCATCAAACTTGTTCAGGAGCTGCCAGAGAACTTGTCGGACAACAAGTGGCACACGGTGGAAGCATCTCTGGGTGGCGGGGTCAGCCTCATCAAGCTGCTCTGCACTGAAGGAAGCTGCACCAGAGACTTCAGCTCAGAAATCCCTCTGCTTGAGCAAGCCTCCGCTCTCCCTGACCCAGGCACAGTTCGCCAAGGCCTCTTCATAGGAGTAGTTGGGAGGAACTGGAATTTGGGCAGAGCAGAGGATGAAGCAGAAAACCCTCCGCCTTTTCTGGGCTGCTTCAGAGATGTGTTTGTTGGTTCACATCTGGTGTTGCCTGTTGCAGCGCCAGGAGATTCAGACGCCCAGGCAAACATCACTGTGGGATGCAGTGACAAAGACAAGTGCGACGAAAGCCCGTGTCAGAACCGAGGGCGCTGTGTGAGCCAGGGCTGGAGGAGCTACATGTGTGAGTGCCACAGGCCATATGAAGGACACAACTGTGCAGATGGTAAGTACACACACATTTACACTGTTGCATGTCACTTCAAAAACAGATCAGATTTTGTCTCTGCTACTTTCATCAAAGAAAACCTGGATCCCCAGTAACCACAATCACTTAAGTAAACTGTTGTTTTTGTTAAGAGGGGATGCTTCTAATGCTGCCACGCTATAAATCCAAGAGATGTTTTATATTCATAAAATTTGGGTGGCAATAACAAGTGAGAAATTGGTTTGACTGGATTATTGCTTTGAGAGTGTTGGTGTCATTGATACAAAATGTTTTGATTAGGAATTAATTTACATAAAGCCAAAAGCTTTAATCAGTGTAATCTTTCAACAAATACAGTACATCTATAATTGTTTCGACTGCCTTTAAACTGCTATATAGGTGACGTTCATTCATTAATTTGCATTAATTGCAGCATTTAAATGACACTACTACGGCAAGGTGGGCTGCATAAAATAGCATAGGTCAAGTTAAATTCAACAACATTAGTCACTTCAATTCTAAAATCTAGAAAGAGAGAGCCACCCTGCAGGATAATAAAGTTAGTCAGTAGACATGAAAGGAGCTTACAGTGCTAGTAGAAATAGCACAGAGTTATATAATGAGGAGGCATTCAGCAACACCTGGGCTTTGGATTTAAAAAACGTGTGTTTCAGTAGCTGACCTGGAGCACCTTTACTTTGGAAAATCAGAGATGGAGTCATGCAAAGCAGAGGAATCATAGGTTATTGGTGTCCTGAAGCGCCTTCCAGAAACATTTCGGGAAACAGTCCATGACATCACCTGTCAGTCAAAACGGTCAAAACACACGTTTGCAGAGTAAGGACCAGTAATGTCCAGATTACTGTCCTATTAACTGCTCAGGGTCGAACAATAGTTCAACACTTAGACTCAGTGTAGCTTATTTTAGCCTGGCATAGACTGGAGACAGGGAAACCAATTGTCTGTCTTTTCCTGTCTTGTCACTGCCATATTGTCGCTAGCTTATTCAGTAAAGGCCCAGCAAAAAAAGAGTTCAGAAATAAGCCCCTATGTCACCACAACTTATTTTGTTGTTGTTGTATGAATTAAACTGATAAGTTATAACTATTCATTTTGAGTACTGTACATTACAGTTCGAGATCAGCAAAGAGATAATAGGCACTGCTTTGTCCACATGGGGCGCCAAAATCGACAAAAATCCAAATTAATTCAAAGGAGCTTTAAAGACACTGCAGGATTTAAGTTTAATTTCGACTTTCTTGACTTGTTTCTCCCTATTCACGTGCAGAGCACATCACTGCAAGGTTTGGAAACAAAGACCTGGACAGTTTCGCCTCCTTCTCATTAGACGATGACCCAGGTGATTCTATGACTGTATCCATGTTCATTCGCACTAGACAGAGCAGCGGCCTGCTCCTCATCCTGGCCAACAGCACCAGCCAGTACCTCCGCCTGTGGGTAGAAGAGAGCAGGGTCAAAGTTCAAGTCAACAACTTTGAGACCCTTCTTGGTCGGAGTTCGATCAGTGATGGCCACTTTCATCTGGTGACTGTGAAGTTGGAAAAAATGGAAGCCATTTTATTCCAGTCAGCTCAGATCCAGGACTCTGTGCACATAAGGCCTGTCCATGCACATCCTGGGGATCTTGTTTTCGTTGGTGGGCTTCCCGACTCAAGGGCTTCTGCCTCATTTGGTGGCTACTTTAAGGGATGTGTCCAGGATCTGAGGGTAAACAGCAAAAGACTTCAGTTCTATCCCATTGCAACCCTGGTTGAATCTTACAGACTGCAGCAACTTATCAACATTGCCCAAGGGTGCAGCAGTGACAACGCCTGTGCAGTGAGTAATATCTACTCTGTTCTGTTCATTATATTGCCTTTATTGAGAACATTTTTCAATCCTTATCTGAACTTAAAATGACTGAGGACGTTGTACGACTGGGCCAGGCTTGATGGATCTGAAACGTTTTCTCTTCATTAGGTCAACCCTTGTCTCAACGGAGGAGTCTGTTACTCCATGTGGGACGACTTCATCTGTAACTGCCCCCCAAACACTGCAGGGCGACGCTGCGAGAAGGTGAAATGGTGTGAGCTGTCACCCTGCCCTGCAACTGCTGTTTGTCAACCTCGATCCCAGGGCTTTGACTGTGAGTGTCCTGAGATGATCACTATTCCAAATCCAAGAAACAATATTAACCTAAAAGTGCTCGACTGTGAGATTAAAAGTCTGTAATTGCCAATAGGATCTATGCAATGAAGAGTATATGTAGACAGCCACCAATGCTATTCCTAGTTTATAAGAAAAACAAAGGCTCCCAGTAAGTTGTAGGCCTATTTTTAACAGCCCATTTCTGATCCTGGTTTGGATCTATTGAGGGAACTCTCTGTGGTGTACAGTACCCTTAGGACACTCTGCCGAGGCACTGATTAATTACAGGTTGGCTGATTACAGAAGGGAACAGAGTTGAAGCAGGGATCCTACATAGGATTCCTCTAAGACCGGCTTATCCCTGGTCAGATTAAGTCTACCGCCACATGCCTGTGGAAGTTTGTGATGACAAGACTGGGAAAGTCACATGTTCACAAAGAAAAAAGCAGGAGAGCTGTTGATCCAGAACAACAGCCAATACACCAGGCACCTGTGTTTACATTTTATTTATATATGCTTATTCAGTATCTTTCATTTCTGCCTTCTAGGTTTGTCTAACCTGACATTTCGGGCTGAGAGCAACATTTTGCACTACCGGAGCAATGGGAAGATCAAGCGTAGTCTCAGCAGTGTCTCCCTCAGCTTCCGCACAAGACAGAAGGCTGCCACCTTACTGCGTGCTGAAAAGCACTCAGACTACCTCACCATCTCTGTCCTGGACTCAAATGTGGTCATGGAACTCCAGGCTAACAATTCAACCAGCGTGATAGTTCAAAGTCAAGGCCCAATCAATGACGGAGAGTGGCACAGTGTGGAGCTAAGCATGGAGAACCAAATACTTCAAACCTCCAGGTGGATCATGGTTTTGGATGGAGACAAAGAAGAGCTGAGTGTGTCCAAGGCAGCTGCGAGGAACCTGGATTTTCTAAAAGAGGGAGCAGACATTTTCCTGGGAGGACTTAATCTGGAGGCAGGAGTGAACATGTCTGGCTGTCTGGGTCCAGTTGAGATTGGGGGACTTCCTCTGCCATTCCATCTGGACACAGAGTTGAACTTCCCCAGACCTCAGGAGGAGCAGTTTGCAAGGGTTAACAGTAACGCTGCCCTGCAATATGGCTGCTGGGGATCCGGTGTGTGTGCTCCCAACCCTTGTACAAACCAAGGTGTGTGTGAAGACTTGTTTGACCTTCATCACTGCAAATGTCCCTCGGAGTGGATGGGCCCACTGTGTCAAGACCCAACAGATACCTGCATCTCCAGCCCCTGTATCTATGGCAACTGCACCAACCAACAAGGCGGGTTTAAGTGTGTGTGTGAGCTTGGGTACAGTGGTGAACTGTGTGATACGGAGGTTGATATGTGTCAGAAGAGCAATTGTGGGGAAGGAGCCACCTGCATCAAAGGTCCCCAAAGCTATGCATGCCTTTGTCCTCAGAATAAGACAGGCCAATACTGCGAGTGAGTTTTTTCATAATTTATCAAATACCTGTGACACCAAACTAAAAGTATCATAGACATACAGGGAGTCAACATGTTCTAAGTTGTTCTGATTTCAAACTGATGTCTTTCAGTAAGAAAATTCCTGAAATCCCATGGTACATCGAGACAAGTCCGTAAGTGCTTTTGTTATTGTTTCACTAAACCAAATCAATTAAATTCCAAAAGGGTAAAACAAAAGATTGAGATATTTTTGTTGTTGTGTACTTTCGTTTGTCCAGACTTCCTCGGTTGCCTACATCGACATGTGCCGGAACAAGATGGAACTACAACTGCTATAACGGAGGGAACTGCTCAGAGGCAGACGACAGCTGTCACTGCCTACCTGGTTTCACAGGACTGTGGTAGGGAACACTTAATGATATTTAATCCCCTTTTCTCCTTAGAGGAAATGTCCCAAATGTTCCAAGTAGGCGCTAGTGACAAATGAAGCCACATGAAATCCCTAGACAAGTCCAAGAATTTAAGGATTTATAAATTTGTGTCAGTAATATTTTTTTTTAATTTGCAATCATTTGTTAGATTTCAATTTTGAGGAAACCTGGTTAAAAATGGGTAGCCTACCTAACTCTGTAGATTGCCTTTAGAAAATGTTTCTGTCTTTTAGCCTTCTGGTTTTGGTTAATTGGCTCCTACCTTAGCTGTTTTAGGGTGCTCTCACAACTCTGTGTTGATTTCACGTGCAGCAAAAATCTGTTTTCAGCAAAAATGCCCAGACAGCAAGAAACAGCGGTCAGAAGAAGTGAGAAATTAGCTAATGAATATAGTAATCATTAATCAGCTAAAGAGCAAGATATTTTCCACTGGAGTTTGTGTAAGCCAAGATCAGTGCAAAGAAAAGTATGATTACCAGGCTTAAATAGAGAAGGTGGCCAAAAGCACAACTTCAAACGAATGCTTATTGCTTTGTACCAGTTTTCCAGAGACACTTTCAGCTAACATGTGCCGTGTCAACTTGGAAGGTGACAGTATTCTACTGCCCCCCTACTGGCCACAAATGTACCACTGAGGTTAAAAAAAAAATCGATTGAACACTTTCTTTATGTGCAGCAAAATAACATAATCCTAGCTAGTCCTCACAAACAGCGCTTTGAATTGTCCTTCACCTTAACAGCTTAACCCAGTGCTTAACCATAGTACAACCTTGCGGCAGAAAAAGGCTCAGTCATAGTTTAGACTTAGGCTACACAGTGTTAAAGATAGCCCTTACTTTCCGTTCAATTCAATGTTTTTCTTGTCTTTGATCTTAAATTCTTTTCTTCTTGTTCTGTACAGGTGTGAGAGGGATGTGGATGAATGTGCCTCGGACCCTTGTATGCACGGAGGCTTCTGTGTCAACTACGTGAACAGCTTTGAGTGTGTGTGTGATTTGAATCACTCGGGAGTACACTGCCAAATGGACGTGAGTGATTTCTACTTGTACCTCTTCTTGGGTGTGTGGCAGAACCTCTTCCAGCTGGTGTCCTACTTCGTGATGCGCCTCGACGATGAGCCAGAAATAGAGTGGGTGTTCCACGATAACGACTAGACCCCCCACTCTCTCTGGTACGGTTAAACTGGGTCAAGATCTAAGGTCAACATGAGGTTCAAACTTTGAACATATTTTGCAAACGTGTAAACACAAAAAATCAATTATATATATATATATATTTCCCCGTACCTTAGGGAAGAGAGAGCTAACCCCGGGTTTCACTGCTGTTTAAGCTTATAGTTTTGACACATTTTAAGACATACATTTATCGACATGGTGACAGTGGTGCAGGCCTCTAGTGATTAAAGTAATTTAACAGGTGTGTATCTAATCTAAATTTAATTGGAACATAAACTGCAAACACGAAATGGACTCTACTTTTCATGGACAATGTTCCAAAACTCAGATTGTTGTCACACAATTTTTTCAAATCAAGTTAAACCCATTCATATTTTTCACAAGTTGTTTTACAAGATCAAAAGATTCAGGGTTAGTTGCCATAAATAAACAATACATGTGAAATTAATTGTATTATATCTACTAGTGATCTGACATGATCAGTAATAGAACCTTTTCTGTTGTGAACAGATTGATGTGAAAGTGAATATTACATATTGCACCGTAATCATAACACTATGCATTTCATCTACCGTAATTCATATACTGAAAACCAGCTTGTAATGTGCCTTATGTTTTCACTCTATATTCAAAGCACTGCGCTCTCATTGGTGACAGTTGTTACTGTCGAAGGCATTCAGTGACGATATTAACGATATACATGTCTTTAGCTAGGAAGTTGTATATGTACAAATCAACTCGTACCACGTTTAAACGGATGAAGGCTTTTCTTTATGCTGTGCATACAGAACCTGAAATGTAAGATGGAAGGATCAATAAACTTTATGAACTATTCAGAAACTGTCTGCTTTTATTTTCAACATGATGTACAACTTCAATTATTCAGCAAACAAAATAATAATGGTGGAAACCTATTCCAGTTCAATAACGTAATTTTCTTTACACTCAAAGAACACACTGGTTTTACTTCATCTGACAAACTTTGTTTATGACACAAAATCTACCGTTAAATGTGCGAATAAGATAAACACAATGAAAGTAAAACACCTAAACACAGATGAGGAAAGACAGTTCAGATTAGATAAGACAGGCGGTCAGTAAGGTACTTGGTGCACTGTTGTTGTAAACACCAGTCAACATGCCTGATTAAATATTGAAAATGTATTCACAGTAACCAAACAAGGATGACGACTTAAAAGGAACAGTGCTCCTGACGAAAGTCTGACCTGCTCCTGATGAGGTCCTTAATATGCACTCAGAGTACTTGTAAGGCTGCTTTAGAGCTGCTTCTGACACCTACAGATTACCATATCTGATCAGCACAGCACGTTATCAACAAAACAAACATACAGCTTTAAGTTACACATCAGCCTGGTTCATGTAGTTTACATTCACAGAGCTCTTTGTAGATCCTCTTGCGTATCTTTGGTATGTCCTTCTGTGAAAACTGCAGAGGTTTGGCCAGGGCAAGACATCTTGAATACTGTAAAGGATTAAAAAATGTTTGATTGTGTTATGATTGATCAGTTTTAATAAACAGATCTTATAATGGTTCACATGAAGCTTAATAAAAAAAAAATGTTGGTACCTCCAAGACAAAAACTCCACAGTCATTCTCGTTGGTCTGTTGTGGGACTATCTAAGAAGGACAGCAGAGGGAGACAAAAGACTTTGTCAGATGCTTCAGGCCTCCAGCTTTAATTCTAAGGCCCAAATCACATGTAGTATTAACATGTATGCTGAGTGATTGGAACGCAAGTGGACAGCCTTCAGTACCCATGTAAACGCTACCAGGATGCATCGAGATGGGATTATTCAGGTCACATACGGAGGCAGTCTTGGACACATTCGTCCACATTCATGTGCCCTGGCCCATATTAATGACAGCCCACTCTCCCGTACCCATGGCAACAAGTAGTCCCCTCAACTCCAATATTTAAGTGGTTTCTTATTTCTCTGTTGAGTTTCATGGAACACATTTTATTTCTTATGTCATTACATCATGTGCAGACACAGATCATACATTAAAGCCAGATGTGCACGAAAATATGGGATATGTAGTATCCCTTCACTGACGAGAGAGGAGGGTGGGACAGGGAGAGCCAGCGATGTGTTCCCTGAGCAGTTTATTTACAGATGTCTTGAAGAGGAGCTGACAGATCTAACAGAAATCGTCTGACTCAATATCGGACGCACTCCCGTCTCTTTTTGTCTGTGCACACCCTGCTATAATGCGCAGTGAGGAGACGCAAGTTTAATCACGAGGGTCTGTTCATCGAATCTTGTTGTTGTGTTTTTCACTGTAAACGGAAACTCCAGGGGTGCCAGGAGTCTAGTGGTTAGTACGCACGTCCCATGTACAGAGGCTGTAGTCCTCAAAGCAGTCAACCCAGGTTCGAATCCGACCTTGGGAACTTTCACGCATGTCATTCCCCACTCTCTCACCCCGATTTGTGACTCTATCCACTGTCCTATCTCTAAATTGAGGCATAAAAAGCCAAAAAATAAACCTTTAAAAAAAGACATTTCAGCCTGCAGTGAAGTTCTCTCAATTGACTACAAACCACAGAACTGTAGAGGAACATCAGGTTTCATGATCAAAGTTTTACATCATGTCATCACTACAGTCCGTAATCATCGCCGGTGCCCATGAGATTTGATCTTTTTTAAGGGTAATGAAGGTGAATGAGGCTCTGCGTAAATTAACACAGAGCCTCACACAAGTGTTTCATCAAGATGTATTTGGAGACGCATGATCTGGCCAGCTGTGCTTCCAGCGGACCACTTGTGACCCGCTCACCCAGTCCACCTCACTACTACCAGATCTTTAACTGCCTCCATCAAAACAGGTTATTACAAAAATCTGCAGGACCCACCTCATCAAATGATATCGCCCAACCATTTTCAAAATGGGTTTGATTCTTCTCCTTTGCTTCTGTCATCAAGTATTTCAAAATGTTCTGTTCAAAACAAATCACAAAGACAAAACAAATTTGACATCCTGTTGCAGATCAGATTTGTATGTTTGTGATGATGGAGCGACCAATTCAAATCTGCTTTTACCCTGCCAATCTTCTGAAGCACGTTCCCTTGAGAGTCATAGAGGCAGATCTTCTTTTTGACGAGGTCAGCTGTCACCAGACACCAGTGGACCTCCAGGTGGATCGGCACCAAAAGCAAACTCTTAGAAAACAAATCCACCTGTGAATGAAAGACTGGTGTAAGGGCTTTCTCTTCATCTCACAATATAATCATGCAGACTTAAATATACACACTTAAACACAACAATCTCGATAGCTAACACTGTTAAGTGATCAAACATCATCTGTTTTAGACCTGACCTGCTTTGTCCATCTCTTTACACCATCATATCCCTTTGTCATGAGCTGTCTGTGGAAAAAACTGTTGAGGAAATGGACCTAAGAGAGGAGAGAAATTAAGATTAATAAAATATATATATAAATCTTTTAAAAGAAAACGTATTAAAGAAACTGCAAGTTTTATCTTGTCAATTGATGACATCTTTACTTAGCTTTAAAAAACAAATAGATCTGTGTCTGATGGCTTTATCAAATTGTTAAAGGCTTTAAGAAGTGTATTGATAAGAGTTTATGAAATAGTACGATTCTCTGACCGGATACAGTCTGGATTGAAGGGTAATACTTTGATAAACTAAAGGAATAGTCTGACATTTCTTGTATGCACAGGTTGTCTGTTTAAATCCAGAGAGTTACTACGTCACAATAGTCCTGTATGTGACCTAGTGACCACTACTGTTTTTTAAACTATGGTTTGGGTACAGATGGGTACAGCTGCTGTTGTGTAGTGCGTAAAGGAGGAGGAGTCTTGGGTCATTGTGTCTGTGCTTATATCAAGGCTTAAACTCTTTTATTCCTTCTGCAATGAGGCTGTTAAACGTTGACACCAGTAAGTGATATATAGGCCAGTTGCTTTAATCTGAAGTATACTTTAAAGTGTTTTATCATGTATTTCTTTGGAGCTGTGTTTTTTAATTGTTTTTATGACCTGGACCCTCATAGCAGAGACTTGGCGATTGCTCTGGTTTACATTCATGGATCTGTTGTCACTGAAACTTTCATCTCTGAATGCTGCTGTTTGTCTTCTTCTGTTCCCTACTTCATTAATGTGACTTGGTAGGCTGTAAGTGAAATGTCTTTATAAATGAAAGTTGTCTTAATCTAAATATTAATCGTGTATAGGACAGTTCCAAAATGCAAACACAACAGTGGAAAACTATATACCTGCAACTGGATGGGTTCCAGCCACCCTGAACGGGATAAACGGTATAGAAAATGGATGAATGGATGAGCGTAAAGTGGAAAGTAGAGAAACTCAGCTAAGCGTCATTGACATTATTACCCCCACCCCTAACTCTGCTGTCGTATAAGTGGGGGGGGGGGGGGGGGGGGGGGGGGGGGTTAGAGGAAAAAGTCTGCTGGGTGACCACATTTGGCTGTCTGGGTTCACACATGTACCCCAACTGGACAATGTCAGGACTTTTTCAGAAGTGCAGTGCATGTGTGAAATGGGCTATGTCACACTACTCTTTTGTATTGCTGGCCATATGCTAATAACCTGGATAGCTTATAAAACGTTCAACCCTCTGAAAGAAAAAAAAGCTTCTGCAGTCCTTTAACCCATTTAGACCTAAGGATGCCTAAAAAAACGCCCTCTAAAACCTAAGTAACGTTTGAAATCAACCTCCCAAAACCTGAGGGTTTTCAGAAAAGCTGCACAGAATATCAAAGTTTACTAAAATCTTTGTCTCTGTATCAGATAGAGACCTTAAAAATAAAACATTTGAAAGCTTAAAACTATTGGCTTTAACTGTAAATTAAAATTTCCTTTGCACTTATGTTTATGGCCTTATGTGACTTAGACGTCTCATCAGGTCTTAAAGGTAGAAGCACGTCTGCGTCTCATCAGGTCTAAATGGGTTAAGGGTTGGTTACCTACACAGCATTTACATTTACCTTGTGATGGGCAGATTCCATAATCAATTCTCCATACATGTTCATCACCTTAAGCAGAAACAATAGAACACATACAAGTTCAATACAGCATCACAACACAGAGGCTTTAGGTTTTCCCACAAACAAAAATAGCTTCAAATGAAGTTTGTGTGTGTTACAGGTGGTGTATTACCTGGTCGTTGAGCCAGTTCTGATCTGCCAGTGTAGACAAGTCATCCAGTGTCAGAGTGTGTTTTTTGTAGACCACCCGGAAGGAGGGAACAGGTGTTTGAACTAATGTATCTCTGTACTTTGTCACCTCTGAACAGATGACATTTTTCCTGCACAGGTAGGGAAATACAATACAACTGGTCTGTATTAAAACATGACAGATGCAAAACTGAATACTCCCAACTTTATAATTATTACTACTGAACAATGTGATTTAAAGAATACAGCTCTTGAGTGAGGAGAATTATCATACAAATAGAAAGAACAGCATGACTCAAGGTGATTCAGACGGATTTACCTGTCACTAAAGTCAGCGTTAAACCTCCTCTTCAGATGTCTCAACACATCGTTCTTTTTCAGCGGGATGAAACTTCCATACGTTCTGTAGAAGTCATTAAGAAATTCTAGAGAAACATGGAAACATGAAAACATTGTCATCTCCAATAGCCTTGAAAAACAGAAAATAAGAGGGACAGAAAATGATTATAAAAGCTAGATTTCTTTTTTTACTTTGGATGTCTTCTGCCAGAACTTCAATGCAGACATCAGCTTGAGAAGACACTGTTGTTTTTGAGGTGATATTCCCATCTGTAATGCTGTTTATAGCCTGATCCTGAGTGGCAGCAGTAAACTGTCCTGATGGGTCATCAACCTCAGGCCTTTGAGCTGGTACCATTGTCCTTGGTTCTCTTATATTAGTAGGGACACCACATGCATCATTGTCTGTAGTCAACAGTGGCTTGACAGTGTGATAAACTTCTGAAGGGTCAGACATTTTAATCATCTGTACCAAAGTGTCTTCTTTTTGAGGAGGGACAGTTTGACCGACATTCTCTAAAGCAACATTTTTTTCCATGTCCAGATTCTGTCCAGTGCTGGAGTCAGGCAACGTCTCTGTTGGACTGATAAATTCACACTTGTTGAGCAGGCAACTCTGCTCTCTTTGCGACTCCTCTGACCCTCCATTTTCACATTCAAGAGTTGATGTTCCAACTTGTGCCTTTTGTAAACGTGGTGAGTGATGTGCTTGAACTTGTATTCCACTTTTCTGTGATTGTCTGTTTACACCGAGGCAGGAGCCAGAGCCTGGGCTCATCAGAAAAGCTTGTTTCCTTGTTCTGTATATCCCAAAGCCGCATTTCTGTTTCCGCCTCCTCCACATCCAAAGCTGTAATTTATAGTAAAAGCGTCGCTTTGCTCGCCTGGAGAGGTGAGAAACTCCCTTGATTGAAGACATGAATCCCCTCTTCCTCTTCAGGCATTTTGCTCTGCCCCAGCCACTCTGGGTTCGATTCATTTAGGAGCCTTTGGTTAGAGTGAGGGATGGAGAGTTGCATGGGAGTGTGGATTTGTGGGTATTCTGTCAGCAGCTGGAAGTTAAGGTCTGAATCACAATTTTTGAGGGTTTTATGACAAAGAAAGACTCCGTTTGCAGGTCATAGTCCACCTCCTTTGTATGTATAATATCCCATTATTACAGATCAGCTGCTGTTAGCTGAGCCAGTGAAGGCTGTAAGTTGAAACACGAGTCTGATGCTGATGGCCTTGAGGTGTTTTTGAAACTTACTCAGCTGCCCTTGTATTTGCTTTGACCTCTGGTGGTTTCTTCAGTAGAGTATAAACAGTCCAAATATCTGCTGCAATACAGAAACAATGTGTTATAACAGGCAATCGTTTTACCACTACATAGACCTCTTTTTCTACTGTTGTTCAGGTTTCAAATTAACCCATGAAACTTGTGTCTGGGAATTACTGCAGTTTAGGCAGTGGTGGAGTTTAACTAACTACAACAACTGGAGTACTTGTGTTTATTTTGAGATACTTGTTCTTCAACAGTCTTATTGCTTCTTCAGACTTTTTCACTGACAGCTCTTCAATATAAATGTACTATTTTCATGCACTGGTTACATTCATTTGATAAATGTATATACATTTATAAACTGTTTAAACCAGCATGCTTTCTAAATCAGATGCAACCGTTCATAACACATCAATAATAAAATCAATTTACCTTCAAATCAAAATACTGGCAGGAGCTATTATAGGGAAAATGTATTATTTTACGTGGTTTTAAATGCAGGAATATTACTTAAGAATTGAGAAATCTAGATTTACTGATTTTTTGTCTTTAACCATGAATATGTAGTTGCAGTATAAGAGGTTAAAATAAAATGTATCAACTGTGTGATAAGCAGAGATAATCACTACATCATACAACTGTTGTCAAGGCTTTGCAATGCGGTTTAAAAACCTCACTATGTGGACGCACACGTGCGAAACACGTCCACAAAAGGGAAGTTAGCCGATATTAATATTTCACTTTTAAAAGTGTTTAGATCAAATACTGCTGACAGTTTTTCCCTTCTCGTAGGACGTGTTCTTGACACGTGTTTTCAAGCAAAGAGCCTTGCTAAATTAGCCAACACAGCGTGGTTTACTGACACAGCGTCTGTGGGTAACAAATGGTGAGCAGATAGCCATAAACACTCTGCCTTACCGTTTCTGTCTTGTTGGCTCATTTAAATTTCCGAAGTGGGATGAATAAGGGTTTGATAACTGTCAACAATGCCAAGCTACTGGATTGTTTTTCTTTTTAAATTCAATACACGATATTACGTCGGTTTGACCCTCTAAACCTGCAGCGCATCATGTATACAATACATTGCACATTGTGAGCGTCGCATGTGGAATACGTCACTAATGTGCGGCCCAATCAGAGTTAACTGCGAAGTATTATGTAGCTCAATCAAAATTGACGTTTGTGTTGATAAATGTCAAGAGTTTAACGTTTAGGAAAGAGCATGATATCAGCAAGTAGTGCAATTTTACCAGTTTGGTTAATAATTTATCAGTGTTAGCACTGTACATTTATTTCTTACAGCAGGGGCATGTCCAGACTTTGTTTTCCCCCGGGGTGGCCCAATAGGGCACTGACATGCAGTAGAAGTCCACCAGATTACACTAAAAAAAATGCATTTACTTTCCTTTTCTACCTCCACTAATCCTATTTAACTACATTCTCTACTAACAATACATGTTACATCCCTGTTTACATTTTTTATTTTTTAGAGCAACAATATGTAAGAATCCGCTTTGTGCTCATTGAAGGTCTCTGAGTGCAACTGCACTGTCATAAAACACACCGTGCTTTTTACGCTTACCCTTCATAAACAACATGCATTTGTTGACGAACAGTGTGGCGAAGCCTGCAAAGACGCTGTGAAAAGCCAAAGAACCATGCTGACTGATCAGGTACAATCATATTACCGTGTTTAAAGCAAATATAACTCTGTTAGTGTCTATAGCCCGTTGTCTGCAACCTGTTGGCATGTGGAGTACAAGTATGTGTTCAATTGTTACCATGATGTCTATAGGCTGTGGCTAAATGGGTACATAAGTGAGGCTAATTAATTATGCTAGTTGAGATACAGGTTTGTACAGTAAGGTTTCAAACTTATAAAGCTAACTTGAACATATTTGTATGCAAGCCTTGGATTAGATGACTTTCTACATATGGTTAAGCTCCTAAACAAAAAACAATGATGACACCTATAATGACAACACCTAATGTTATGGGGCAATCTGTAATGAATAATATTTGCAGGGATTTACACAGCCGTTGTTGTTTTTCCACTATAGGCGTGAGGCAGCTTATAATACCTACTTGCTGGGCAAAAATGTAACCAGTTTGCAACCATCCAAACATAGCCAGCTCTGCGTCTGACTTGCAGCCTACTGTTTTGTGAAGCTCTCACCAATGTGTTAACCCTGTCCAATATTTACTCTAGTCCGGCTTCATTCTTGGTGACTTTCGCTTTTTCTCTTCTTAGCGTCATCCGTCACCGTCCTCTTCTATCTCTTAGCCTCAGCCATCGTATAAAACGGTACACAGACAACTGGCTGCTTTAGCTGAAGGCTGGTGTGGCAACTAGTGGCGTAAAGTGGTACGCACTTCTTGCCAGATGACTGGGGCCCGCTGCCATAATTACGTAGTGCAGTAAACAGGCAAACAGGGTACTCTGTGGACATGGGAGAGAAGCCATTCATCCTGTTGAAAGTTATTGTATTATTAGATCAACCTTCGAAACCACTATTATAAGGTGGAAAGGTTACAAATTGTTGCTTTAAAAAGTAACACAACATGATGGTAACATTTAAATACTCCAGGTGACTTCTTTAAGGACTAAACAATATGCAAAGCAATATGCCAAAAATCACAATTTAAAGTAAAGATACATTTAACTTCAGAGAACTACTTTTAACATGTCAACGTCTTGTTGACAAGCTTTCTTCCATCATGGAAAAAAAGATTATTGACGAACATGCATCATATTTTTGGTTAACGAAATCAACACTTACACTTTTTTGGAACAAATGAGAAACAAATGAGATGCTGAATACTATTTAACCATTTGTTATTTGAAAATACTTGGCATAGTCACTAGGGAACAAATAAGGAAAGAATAAGACACAAATTCCTAGTTAGTAATTAGTTAATGGGAAAAAACATGGTATAGTTACTATAGAACCAATCTCGTAGCCCTTTGGTAATCACTGTCTATCATCGTCTGATAGACGATATATATGCCTCTGTGAACAGACGTGAATTTCTTCCTAATTTTAGTGAAAAGTTGAAACAAAAACCAGAAAACTTCACATGATTAAAATCACGACACCTGTGCAGAGATCTTAAATTGTCATGTAGAATCTGTAGAGATTACTAGAGAACAAATGAACTAGTTAGAATCAGATATCAGAAAATGTTATTAATCCCAGTGGGTTACTTCTAGTTCCTCTTTAGTTATTGGGTTAATCCTGAGTTACTTGTAAGCTAATTTTACAGAGTTACTAATAATAACTTAAAAGAGAACAACTGATGGATACAGTACACAACATGTTGATTAATTACTAGGGTAGAAATGAGGAAATGTCTACTAGTTAATCATTATTTCATTGGTAGATCCTGGGTAACTCCTTATCAGATTTTGTAGAATAGCTAATGATTACTTTATAGAGAACAACTGAGGGATAAGGTAAACAAAATGTTGATTAGTAACTAAGGAGCAAATGAGGAACATACAAGGAATTAACTAACTAACTAACTAACTAACTAACTAACTAACTAACTAACTAACTTGGCATCAAATAAAGAACAGATGAACAACTAATTACTGGTAAACCAAAGCTACTATAGCACCCTGTTGCAACACAGTTCAAGTCTATTATTGTAGCATAATTTCTGCCTCTGACAAGGCAAAGATTACCAACATAGTTTAGAATTTTTGGGTGATACCAGGGTGGCCAATCAGATTTAAGGGGAAGGGGGGACAAAAACAAAATCCATACTGTATAATTATTAAAGTTATCATCTTTACAGTTTCACTGTTTTGTTTCTAACAAGCACCTTTTACAGTCTTTCACATTGAACTGGCAACTACAACCTTATTGGAAGCAATCCTAAAGTTGTTAAGACTATTGTCAAAGAGTCTTTTGAACATACTAACTTACTATTTCCTCAGCTTGCTGTTGGCATAGAGCAATAATAGTGTACCGTGAAGATTTGCTAATAACAAGTAAATACGTGGGCGGTAGTAGCAAGTGTCCTTGTCCCTCAACTATGCCCCCATGATGGTAAACATCCTCTTTGCGAAAGTTTCATTGAGCAAGTCACTGAGTCCTGGCTGCAGTGGGGCCCATGCTCACTCTGACTTGTCGAGAGGGAGAACTTTTACACAATGTGAGGGCTGGGCAATAAATCGTGTTTTTATGATATATCGATATATTTTCAAACAAGATATAGGCCAAGACAATATTGTTTCTATCGATATAGTCCATGTTGCGTTAAAATTCCATTAAACATTTCTTTCCCAGAGCCAGTAGTTTGTCTATTTCTCCTCTCACTGTCTGCCCCTCGTCACCCTGCTCCGCCTCTCTCCCTCTCATGGCAAAAAAAACAAAACGCATGCATACCAAAATATAAAGTGCTTATTTTAAAGGGGCTATATGTAACTTTCAAAAATACTGCGTTTGTAGTGATACCGCATGGCCGTCAGGCGAACTGCACCAGTAACCTGTTGCTCGCTCTCCCTCACGTGCTCGTACGTACACAAACGAGTATCAACATCGCCCCTGAAACACTGGATATTTACCGGCATGATGTTTACAGAGGAGGTAAGTGGTCATACACGTGTGAGAGTCTTTGAGGGAGTCTGTGTGTCTCATTCTCCATCCTACAAACGACAGTCTCGGCAGGCACTGCCTGAGAGCAGGAGTGTGTGATGAGTTTGTCCGCCTGTGAGAGCTCCTAGGACGGATATAAATGTGTGGAAGGCGGCCTCTGGCTGTGCAGGTGAAGACCAGGAGTGTGTGATGAGTTTGTAGTTTTTACTGTTGATTTCTGTAAGTGGAGCGGACTGAGGAGGACGTTGAGAACGCAAATAAAATGACACTGCCTGGAGCTTTCACGGAAAATCAGACCTGGGGCAAATTTTATACAGGCAACACAGATAGACAGTGAACATCAACTCAACTCAACTCAAATTTATTTATAAAGCGCTTTAAAACGGCCACAGCCGACACAAAGTGCTGTACATAAGCAGCCAACACAACACAGGGCATCTACTTTTTCACATCAGTTTAAACGTTTGCTTATTAATGGGCGATAAAAAACAATTTATACATGTAAAAAGTTACATATATATGTAACTTGCAGCTATATATAAGTCATTAGGCCGTTAGGCAGCTCGCCTGACGGCCATGCGGTATCACTACAAACGCAGTATTTTTGAAAGTTACATATAGCCCCTTTAATATGCAGGAGTTTAACTTTTTTTTTTTTTTTTTTTATTTAAGTAGCATTTTAATTTAATGATATTATTTTTTATTTCACAAATGGGTATTTTATTTTTACGTCATTTTCCATGTACATGTCGACATCCTGCAGCTGGCTGTTAATAAAAGTGCCTGTATGACTTTTGGCATTTGGCACATGTGGATTTGACTCAGAACAGACTTTGTTTTTGGTATTTCTTTACAGAAAAAAAAAATTCCATTCAGCCAAACAATATTGAGATATGAATTTGGTCCATATCGCCCAGCCCCAACGTGAATGTTTGGTTCTTCACTTAACTTTCAATGATTAAAACAAGAAACTCCCCCCCCCCCCCACCCTGTCAGCTTACATTTACTTTGGCAGCATTCCTAAAACAGAGTTAGACCCTGTGTTTGACGCATTAGGCGGAAAGGGCAATCATGATGTTTAACTTGGCTCTGTTTCCAGTTTGAAGTACAAGTTATATACAGCCCAAACTCCTCTCCTTTCTGTGCTCTTTCACTCTGATACCTCTTGCATTTGCATTACTCTCAGAATGAATTCCCTGTGCATCACTGTGGTTCTGGTTCTACTTGTAGGTGCGTGGGCTCAGATTCTGCGACCCGATTGTGACTCCCCTGAGGCAGAGGAGGCTGCTCTGGTGGCTCAAGATTACCTTAACGCCCAACACACCCATGGCTACAAATATGCACTGAACAGGATTGAAGAAATCAAAATCTATACTACGGTAAGTCAGCAGATGTAGAGATTGTGCATTTTCACAGATGGATAGACAGATAGTTCCCCCTTTTCAAGCCAGGAACATGGAATGCAGTTCATACCAAAGTGATCAATTCATATTGTCCTGTACACTAACATGATCACATCAACTGTAGAGTCTAACATGAATGTGTAATTTTGTATATTCACAGCACAGACAATAATTAGCAATGCTTAAAACCTGTTGAAATTCCAGGGAAAACTACATAATAATAGAGCCTCCACAGCTGGTCAGATATATAAGTAAAAAACTACACTTTCTTTTTCATTTCCTTCTTTTCTATACTTGAATTTTTCTGTGACTTTTAAATTGTGTCTTTTACATCAGCCCCCTAAATATACTACAATATATTACCAAACAGTATGTATTTGGTGACTCTGGATACAAATCTCTCTTCAAACATGTCAACAAAGGTTTAAAATAAATACTATGCTATACTTCAGAGGCTTATGTCTGCAGTATAGCATTGCATAATGATGTCCAATATCTGTCTGATGTAGTAGAAACTAAAAAAACAACAACTAAAAAGCACAACTAAGTGTCAAGTTTTACTTTTTAGCCCATGGGAGACAACACATATGTCCTGGAAGTTGAACTGTTGGAGACAGACTGTCATGTGTTGGATCCTACACCTCTTGCCAACTGCACAGTCAGACCCAAAGCACTGACGGTAAGACCACATTGTATTACTACATAGAAATGTAGAGGCAGTTGTAATACTTTACTGTTTCTTTGTCTCCCATCAGGCAGTAGAAGGAGACTGTGATGTGGTGCTGAAGAGGGTCGGTGAAGCTCTGACTGTCACAGCATTCAAATGTAAAACAGAAGGTAAACTTTCTCATAACACACTTATGAACACAGACAACTACTGTACATACCCACCATACATGCACAACCATCTATATCTCTTTTTTTTTGACACATAGAATCAACAGAGGACACTTGCTTAAACTGTCCAACCCTCCTTCATCTAAATGACACCGCAGCACTGGATTTTGTCCATGCCTCTCTAGTAACTGTCAACAATTTCACTGTAAACCATACATACAGTATTCTGGAGGTTGGACGGATGTCGTCACAGGTTGGCCATTGCATAGTTCAATTACCTCAAATATTTATGCAGAAGCACATTATAACTTGTGTCTGTGTGAACATCAATACATTTCAATACCTTGTTTCAGGTCTTGTCCGGTGGGCCAATCTATTTAGCAGAATATGTTATAGCTGAGGCTTACTGCACTAATGATACCTGCGTACCCTTGATTGATGACATGGCTGTAAGTATACCAAGCACAGTTTATTTTTTCCACAAAAACATCAATTTTAAGTATTGAGAAGTACTTATCTGCTTGATTATTATTCATTATATAGACTTTTTCTTAGCCCTGCATAAAAGGAAGATGATAATGAAGATGGTGAAATTATGTATCTGGTCTCTCAAGTGCCATTCAAAACAATACAAATGAAACAAAAATGTTTTTCTCAACCAGGCACGTGGTATTTGTTTTGCAAAAGGTCTGACTGCTGACCACACAGTGGACTGTAGGATGTTTGCTACTATGGTAAAATACTGACCCCAAATAGTTTTTTATCCCATTTAATAAGGCATGACCTTTGTTTTATCACATTTATAAAGATGATTTTTTCTAACCATGGCTTGTTGCATAAACATTTCCAGATGCCTGTTGTAGATGCTAACAGCACAGCAACTGCAGCTCCTGCCCTTCCACCAGCGGTCCACGGACATACAGGCAGCCTGTCACCCAAGCATGGTCTGAGATTCCACAAACTGACAGCTATACATGACCCTCAGCTAAGTGGCCTTCTGTCTTCAGAATCAGCAGAGTCAGATGAAATTATACCTGTAGCTCCTACAGTGATTAATGTAGCTGCAGATCCAGCTGTTGCTGCTCCAACTGCTGATGATCCTGCTGCAACTGATCCTGCTCCGACTGCTGCTGATCCTTCCACAGATCTTGCTGCCGCTGATCCTGCTCCTCCTGCTGTTCCAGCTGATGACAGTACATATACCTCAGATGCTTCCTCCAGTAAAGAGGTCCCTTCTGTTTTGTTTAAGAGAGATGTTGTTGCTGCCTCCGCAACTCAAACTAATACCATTACTCTTGTGCCACTGTGCCCAGGAAGGATCAGATTCTTTTAAGTGCTCAGGTTTGATAGACTATAACTGCTTCAATCAGCCACACTAACAGTATAATTTGTGACTTTTATACATTTACATGTCCTGTGAAAGCATATAATAAAATATGTTATTTAAAATGCATCACAAAAGATCAGTATGCAGTGCAAAACTGCTTAAGTTCCTAGAAAATGTATTTAGATTTGCATTTGGTGTGGTTTATTAAATCTCTTCACTGAGCTTTTCTTTGGTAGTTATTTATCTTGAAAGGTTTTGCAATACTTCTACTCCAATTTAACAGTAGTCAATGAAAGTTTAGTTGATAGTTACACAATACCTTTCACAAGTTAAAGAAACTGATTGACCTTAGTTTCTACACAAAGCACCTATACCAATGGGTTTACTTCATGTCATGCCACATCTAAGAGATTGGGAAACAAATTTGTTTGCCAATTGTGTTGACTCATACCTGACATTGCTGTGAACCCACTGACATTTCCACATTTGCCATTTTGGAATTGTCCCACTGAAATCTACAAGAAAAAAGAAAAGTGCAGACTGAAATTGACACCAAATTTAACACGGATTATGATAGAGAACTAATGTTGATTATGTATTCAAAAGAAAAATGCCCTTTCCAAGTCAGGTAGTTCTTATTTAGGCCAGTGTTGATGAATGGGTAACCGAGTGGTGTTTACTTTAATGGTCAATGTTCAGGAAGTAACAGTTCACGGCAACACAAAATAAGCAAAACAAATAGGGTCAACAGCCCTTTGATTCTACACAGCGGATATAAAACCATTAAGTACCCAATGTGTACTGTAAATTTTGAACCTGGTCAAAAATAAATAAAGATTTTTTCCTTGACTGTCCATGCCGCTAGAGATAGGTACCTAAATCCCATGCTATCAAATCAACCTTTTTTAAATACTGGAAGAAAATTGAAGACAGACAAATAAAGTATGTTTCAATCATTTATTGACATTGAGGGCAACTCATTTCTAGTTCCAATTTCCAACTTCTCCCTGAGCGGGTTGGTTAAGTCCTGCAAGAGAGACACATTAGTAACAAAGTCTGCTATAAGAATAAATTAAAAAAATGTATATATAAAAAAAAAAAAATGTACACACCATTTGCTGGGTGGTTAACTGCAGAGCTCCATTGTTGAAATGGCTTTGCAGGAATAGGAGGTGGAATTATTTTGCCTGAGTCGAGTGGTGCCGTGGGGGTCCAGAAGTCTGGGAGTTTTGGCTTAGAATTGTGTGCACTGAAAGAGGGATCCTGGGGTGAAGGCAAAAAATGAGGACCAACTGGTGCAGAGAAGCGCTGCAACAAGCTTGAGCCATCACCAGGTCTTTGCATGTAGTTCATATTCCAGGGTAAGGGTTTGGACAGTCCTATCCCTGTCCATTTGGGGAATTGGGGTTTCTCCTGTGGGGGCTTTGCATTTTGAAGTTGCTGTGGTTTTGTATTTTGATGCCTTGCAAGATTTTGCGCCAGGATGTTTGAATCATGAACAAGGTCTCTGGCAGGCAGGGGGGGTCCATTGAAGCCATGTGTCTCCCTTCCTGGTGGGCCATGTTGGAGAAGCACATAACTCTTGGGTTCAGAATGGCCATTTGTACTTTGTTCAAATTCC
Source organism: Tautogolabrus adspersus (assembly GCA_020745685.1). Lineage (NCBI taxonomy): Eukaryota > Metazoa > Chordata > Actinopteri > Labriformes > Labridae > Tautogolabrus > Tautogolabrus adspersus. The sequence goes on from CM036544.1 coordinate 11,819,132, forward strand.
TTTGAGCTGCTGACAAAAGGTTGTGAGGGGGGGGTTAGGGATCCCATGGGCATGTGCCTGCGCAGCTTGATACAGGTAGTGAGGGACCAGATAAGGATTAGGTTTATGCACGGCTTGATTATGTCTGAGCGCTTCAGAATCCATGGAGTTGCTGTTGGATGGCAATGGTTTATTTTGGTCCTCAGCTGAAGGTTGGCCATGTTGCACTTGATTAACCAGATTATTACTTGGAGTTTGTGGTTCAGAAGACCCACTGTAGTGCCCTGGTAATTTCTGTAGAAATTCATTTGGCCACTGAGGCAATGGGTTAGGTACAACATAAGGGTAACTTGGTTGTTGATTTGTAGCCTTGCTAGGATTACTACCCATCATGGCGTCAGGGTTGACATCTGATGGCTGGCGATATGGCTGATTCCTATTTTCAGAAGGAAGGGACTGAGAGTGGACAGGTGCAGAGGTGGAAGTTGTGGTTGCTTCAATTGGCATTTGAGGAAGGGGAGCTGAACCCAAACCTTGGCCAAACCCCGAATAAACCCCTGAAGGGAGGAATGGCAGACCTGTAAAGACTTGATCTTTCTCCTTTGCTGGTACAATATGATGTAGATGTTGATGAAAAGCAATTTGTACACAGCAATTAGATAATCCGGAGGGGCAAGATTGAGGGCAGTACACAGGTTGCCTATAAGAAGGGCCTGATTGAGGGTTTTGAGAGTCTATGCCACCATTACTATGTTGTTGATTGGCTTTTACACCGACTGGTTTGTTGGTCTGTTGAGCTTGGGGCACAGATGAAGAGTGGGGTAAGGTTGTATAGTGAGGGTAATGGGGCTGTTTTGGGTTTTTGACATTTGGCAACTGTTCACTTTGAGGGACTTCAGGTTTTGTTGATTCTAGGGGTACAGTGGGTGTTACTGGTTTATTTTCAGGGATTGGCTGAGGGTAGTAGGGGTAGTAGTAGAATGGATTGAGCATTTGGCTCTGAGGGTCTTCAGGCTGTGGCTGTGCAGGAGCTGCAGTTGGCTTTTCATCTGGCTTGGGGGGGAAATGGCTGGTGCACTTGACCCTGAGGCACCTCAGGTTTTGTTGGTTGTAGGGGTGCAGTAGGTTTTGTTGCTGGTTTATTTTCTGGGTTTGGCTGAGGGAAGTAGGGGTAGTAGTAGAATGGATTGAGCATTTGGCTCTGAGGGTCTTCAGGCTGTGCAGGAGCTGCAGTTGGCTTTTCATCTGGCTTGGGGGGAAATGGCTGGTGCACTTGACCCTGAGGCACTTCAGGTTTTGTTGGTTGTAGGGGTGCAGTAGGTTTTGTTGCTGGTTTATTTTCTGGGTTTGGCTGAGGGAAGTAGGGGTAGTAGTAGAATGGATTGCGCATTTGGCTCCGAGGGTCTTCAGGCTGTGGCTGTGCAGGAGCTGCAGTTGGCTTTTCATCTGGCTTGGGGGGAAATGGCTGGTGCACTTGACCCTGAGGCACCTCAGGTTTTGTTGGTTCTAGGGGTGCAGTAGGTTTTGTTGCTGGTTTATTTTCTGGGTTTGGCTGAGGGAAGTAGGGGTAGTAGTAGAATGGATTGAGCATTTGGCTCTGAGGGTCTTCAGGCTGTGGCTGTGCAGGAGCTGCAGTTGGCTTTTCAGCTGGCTTGGGGGGAAATTGCTGGTGCACTTGACCCTGAGGGACCTCAGGTTTTGTTGGTTGTAGGGGTGCAGTAGGTTTTGTTGCTGGTTTATTTTCTGGGTTTGGCTGAGGGTAGTAGTAGAATGGATTGAGCATTTGGCTCTGGTGGTCTTCAGGCTGTGCAGGAGCTGCAGTTGGCTTTTCATCTGGCTTGGGGGGAAATGGCTGGTGTACTTGACCCTGAGGGACTTCAGGTTTTGTTGGTTCTAGGGGTGCAGTGGGTTTTGTTGAAGAGTAGAAGGTATAACCAAAGGGGTAGGGGTTAAATGGCCTGTACTCCTGGTAGGGGGTTGCTTCAGGCTGTTGATTTGGAGCAGCGGGATTTTCAGCTGATGGATTCTCAGGCTGTGGCAGCTCAGTAGTAAGTTGATTTTCAGGCTCTGGATGAGAAAAGGTTGGGTAGCGGTAGAATGGATGGAGCATTTGGCTCTGAGGAACTTCAGGCTGTGGCTGTGCAGGAGCTGCAGTTGGCTTTTCAGCTGGCTTTGGTGGGAAAGGCTGGTGCACTTGGCGCTGAGGGACTTCAGGTTTTGTTGGTTCTAGGGGCGCAGTGGGTTTTGTTGCTGGTTTATTTTCAGGGTTTGGCTGAGGGAAGTAGGGGTAGTAGTAGAATGGATTGAGCATTTGGCTCTGAGGGTCTTCAGGCTGTGGCTGTGCAGGAGCTGAAGTTGGCTTGGGGGGAAATGGCTGATGCACTTGACCCTGAGGCACTTCAGGTTTTGTTGGTTCTAGGGGTGTAGTTGGTTGATTTTCAGGTTCTGGTTGAGGGTAGTAGGGGTTGAATGGCTGATATACTTGACCAAGAGGGGCATCAGGCTGTGAAGGTTTGGGGGCAGGAGTAAGCTTCTCAGCTGGTGGTTTTTCAGACTCTGGTTGAGGGAATAATATCTGGTGTACTTGGCCCTGAGGGGCTTGAGGCTGAGGGAGTCGTTTAGGCTTTGTTGCCAATGGATTTTGATGTTCTGGCTGAGGGTAAAAGGGGTAGTGGTAAATTGGCTGGTATTCCTGGTTGGAAGGTGATTCAGGTTGTGGAGGTTCTGTTGTAGCTGGCAGGTTTTCCTGCTCTGGCTGAGGCACATTAGGCTGTGATGGTCTTTGGGGCTTTGTAGCTGGTTTATTTTCAGATTCTGGCAGAGGGTAGGAGTAGTGGAAAAATGGATGGTATATTGGACCCTGAGGGGCTTCAAGCTTTGGACCAGCAGTAGGCTTTTCAGCTGGTGTTTCTACAACCTCTGGATTAGGGAAGTATGGCGATTGAACTTTGCTTGGACCTTCAGGCTGAGGGTAGTAAGAGGAGGGGTAATATGGATGGTATCCTTGGCCCTGAGGGGCTTCAGGCTGTGGTGGTTGTTGGGGCTTGATAGCCGAGCTTGGTGCTTTGGTTTGTTGATTTGGGTCCTTTACAGGCATTTTGGTGGGTTCAGCTGGTGACAGCGATGGACAAGATATTTTAGCATCTCCAGCTAGTTCCAGTGTATACATTCCATCCTAGAGAGAAATATATAAACATGTTAAACTTTAACAAGGACATTTTTAGAATGCAAGTACATGGTTACATACCTTTTTCTTCAGGCAGGGTGCATAGTGAACAGAGATGACCACGCCTTCTGGATGAGCAACAACACTGAACCCACATCTCGGTGAGGCAGTCATCAAAGGCTCCCAGTCACCTGTCACTGTAAAATACTATACATAACTACAAGGCACATTTTCCAAGGATGTTAGGGCATTTAGTAAGGAAGAAATGTTTAGGTTTGAGCATTTGCCTATCAAACTGAAAATAAGATGCCTGCAAATTTTAACCTTAGTCTTGTGTTAGGGTTGGCACCAACCCGTTTTTAAGTTTTAAAAGCATTTCATTTCAAACCTTTATTTAAGCCTCGAAAATCATTGAAGTTTCCCTCATTTACAATGATGTCGAGATACAGATCAAAACAACAAAGACTGGTCAGGATGATTCTCAGTAGAAGCAATTACATACTGTGGTAAAGTTGGTTTGAGATCATTGTCTTAATCTGCCCAAGATAAACAAGAGTGTCAATCTTGAGAGAGTGTTGTAAATGATTACAAATTTTTGGAGCTAAAAAGCTAAAAGTGGATTTTCGCGAATAAACCCACAGGACTTGGAGCAATAGACAGTCAGTAGAGCGAGTGTGGTATAAAAGTACCACATACATTTGTTTATTGCATCAAGGCTTTGTCACAGACTGGGGTTTATCAGAGCCTACCTCCAAAATTTGGGAATGGAGAGGATTGAATGGCCTGCAGTCCTGAACTCAACCCCATTAAACACTTGTGGGATCAGCTTGGGCATGCTGTTCATGCCAGAGTGACCAATACAGTATATGGGCACAGCCCATATACTCAGCTCTGCTGCTTAGCCCACAAATGCACATTCCTTACAAATGTGGCAACATTTAAAAGGGAAATAAACAGGCTTTCCAACGGTATACGATGTATTGCCAAGAAGCATTGTTTCAACAAAGAAATAATCTACCAAACACAAATTTCCTTACTTTGTGCAATTTTTGATTTGATTGGCATTTGTTTGACCTTGCCAATCTACATTTTGTATCATTACTTGATCTGCTTTTCATTTATGTTATTAAAAAAAAAAAAAAAAAAAAAAAAAAGACTTTCTTGAAGTAAATATGGGTCAAAATCAACCCATAACACCATAGTTATTAAAATAAATAAAAAATATTCAAGAGATGTGTTCTAATATCCAGTAACATAACCTTTTATTTATACCCTTTTTTTTTAGGTTAATTTTACTTTTGATTGAAAAAAAGAGGTATGCTGTCAACAGAAAGGCCCAGGGGGCCACACCAAAAATATTAAAACCAATCTTTTCATGGATAAGGAAGCCTAACGAGGTAACCAAGAGGTAAGAAACAAAGTGGATGTTAAATTGTTTTGATGGTATTTTATGGCTGATTTAAGACACGGGTCAAAACCGACCCATTAACAGAGTGTAACAAAAAGCTAACATAAGAGGAAGGTTAAGTACCAGTCAGTGATTTGAAATACATTTGAGAATTTCCTTTAATACTCAGAATAGACTTAAAAGCTTTTCTTTTTGATAAATCTTATAGTTAGGGCTGGCACAGGTATAGACCAGCTCATAGTTATGCTGCTATAGGCCTAGACTACCAGGGGAACTGGCACCTCTTATCTCTCTGCATGTCACTATCTGTAAATCCCAGTTACTAACCACTCCTTTTTCTGGGAGCTCCTGAGCCCTCTTACGTTCCTCGGGAATGTTGGTGAGGATGGCCATTCATTGTTTGACAGTTTCTACTGGGCAGTGTTACACATGTTTAACTAGGAAATACTTACAATTCACTTTTATATCTGCAACAGATGTAGTCGATTCCATTTTCACTACCATGCCCTCAGCATGGCAGGTGACCATTGGAGGGTTGGGTGAAGACTTTCTCATCAAAGGGCATGACATCTTTACTGGTAAACCCCACCAGCGCAGTGGGAGTACATAGGTGTCCTCCTGAAACCAGCAAAATAAAGTTTACAAGGGTGCATGTGTGCAGTTTTAATTACACATTGCATTCAGAACAGAGTATCCCACCTCCATAGCAACAAAGCAGCCATCATATGGTGCAACCAAGACCAAATCTCTTCGTGTTGACCGGATGGAGTAACCACAGCTTGCAGGCAACTTGGACATTGGCAGAGGAGAATGGAGACTTCCTGAGCAAAAAAAAAAAAAATGTTAAAGATTGCATGAATCTGCTAAGAGTTGTGTTGAAATGAGTTAAAATTTCACCAACTCCCCAGGAGACTAAATCTTACCCCTGTCAACAAACAACAGAGATCCAGGGGTGGAAGCAGCATCATGGACTTGAAGCTTCATGGAGTTTCTAGTGCATTCAACCTTGGGTTCCATTTGAAGAAGTCGTTCCACTGCTGCACTGTCTTGCCTCCGTCTTGACAAGCCATGATCATGCCCATTAGGTTGCATGGACTTCCCCCAACCTAATAATAAGCCTCATGTAATTGCAATCATGTAAAATGTTCACAGACTGATTAAATCACAAGTTTAAATAATCAGCCAGGTGTAGAACACATACTAGAGACTTGCTTTAGTAGAGTTTTGTGCAGAATAAGACAATAACTTAACATACCCATGTCTGCCTGGTAACCTGTATTCATTTCTAGTAGGTTCTCAGTGTCCACAGCTCCTTTGACTCCAGCACCTTGAAGAGTATTCTGCCCGATCAAGAGTTTTCCAAGATGCAATTCACTCCCTTCACCATGGCTAACTGCTGAGTTACCTCTTACCTTATCCAGTGCCTTAAGCTTCGTAAGTCTTGTGCCGTGGCAAAATGAACTTACAACTAAAACCAGTCCTAAAGATAATAAAATCTCACTGCCCCAACATCCTCTACACGCCATTTGAACAACAAAAAAGCCCTGCACAGACAGGAAACCTCAGCAACGTGCTGCAACCACTGAACTCTCATCCACACAGGCTGAGCTTAAAAAAGCCTCTGTACACCTACACAGGTGTTAGTAATTACCCTGGCTAATTAGACAAGGCCAGGTTGTAAATAGGTGGAGCTATGGTGAGAATTAATGACGTAATACATTCTAAGCACCAATAGGTATGATAACAGGTCATCAAGTCCTCCTTTCCAAACTGTTCCTTCAAAATTAACAGGGTAGTGGAGCTGTCAGTCAAACAAACTTGTACACACCCACCTATTCCTGAGAAGAGGTCCAATCATGGTCTCAATCACTAACGCCTTTGTTGGTTTACAGAGGCTTTGCTTGGTCTTAAATCCAACTAATCAAGAACCTGGCCTTAGCAGGTGTTTCCAGCCAAGCAATTAAGTGTGGGGCAACAATTTGTGGCACAAAATACTCCATACTAAAAAGCTGTGATGAAGTGTTTCAGTGTTACTCAACTTTATTCAAGTAAAGGATACAACAATTTGTTCTACTTTAAAAGCCTATATGACTTATCCGGCTTGTCATTGTTCAAACAGAATTTGTGTAAATGTTATCTAATAGGCATTTGGGGTGGCAGTAGCTCAGTCCGTAGGGACTTGGGTTGGGAACCGGAGGGTCGCCGGATGCGGACCAAAAAATATGGAAGTTGGTCTGGTAGCTGGAGAGGTGCCAGACCACTTCTCGAGCACTGCCGAGGCGCCCTTGAGCAAGGCACCGAACCCCCACCAGCTCAAGGGGCTGCCACCGCACTCTGACATCTCTCCATTAATGCATGTCCACAGGTCGTGTTTGTGCATGTGTGTGATTCAGGCCTGTGTGTGTGAGAAGCATGTCTCTCAATAACAGAGTGCGAACCAGAATTTCCCCCTTGGGGATTAATAAAGTATATAAAATAAAATAAAAATCCTAGTTTACAAAAGAAACCAACTTATGATCCTGACATTGGGGTGAACGTTTTATGATGCACATCTGATCAATGGCTATCAATAAGTATAGCCAGTAATATTTACAGTCTATGGTATAGCCACATGAAAACATAAGCTCTTTGGTTTCTTTTCTTTCCTTTTTTACCATGTAATGATGAAGGTTCAAAGAATAAGGTATTTACAAGGGACGTGAGGGTAGGCAGAGCTAAAACTGGGATCACATTTTAATTTAAAAAATGAGAATTTGTGTACTTCAATTAGACACAAAGAGATGTCACTGATTGATTTTTTACAACGCAACCTCCCCATAAGTAAAATACTGATGTTCAAAGATGGTCTTTTTCATTGATTGCAATTGCCCAAATAAGTTACAATTACAATTTCTGTCAACAAATACAACTGAGATGCAGTGGAGAAAATATATTGTGCATTAAAATCTTGTGGTAATGTAGGTGCAAAATGTTTAAAGGTTTTTGAGAAACAGTGTATTTTCACTTTTAATATAACTGTAATATGAATTACTACTGACTCAAACATGTTAACAACAATTCTGCTCAATTTTACCAACAATAAAGTTTCAATTGCAAAGTTTTAACACATGTAACACACTTGTTTTTTTAAGTTTCAAGCTTCATAGGGGTGCGAAGTTACATATGGGTGTGATACTCTGTTAATTATGCTGCTGCCTGTCTTAGCCAGTACACTCTGATTTCTTTTGTGGTTAAATAAAAAAATATAGTTAATAGAACGAGTCACAGCAATAACAGAAGAGAAAAAAAAGAACCTAAACCGGAATTGATGCGGTTTGTTTTCTACAGGGTCAATTAAAGACAGTCAGTAGTTGCTTCCTTTTTATTGAATGAAGAAGTGAGTATCCAAATCTTTTGACAATTAAAGGTTTCATTGTGACTGCACCAGCCTATGACCATTTACTCTATGGTCTTCAGACATTGCATCCTTATGACAAGTTATGTATTGAATTTGAAAATGTGGTTGATTTCTTCGATCTTTCTGGAAAGAATCATTTTAGTAGACTTATTTCAATGATCCAGTTACAACCCAACCACAGGGAGAAAAGTAACTGGTTCAAGAACAAATAGTGAGTAGTGCTTCTCTTTTTGAGATATTACATTATCCTGAGCTATTCTTTTCCATTATTCATGTAATGTAGCATATATCATTAGCATACGATGAGTGAATTTAACACCTGAATCAAACTTGTGGTTTTCAAAGTCTTGAATCTGTCCACACACGTGTTCTCACAAGGCAAAAGAGAGGACATGTTGACTTCAACTCTGGTTGGAATAACTTTTATTTGATCTATCTGTAAACAAGATGTCTTCAACAATTGATGGCATTTGAAATAGCAGATTTTGTGGCAGAAGAAATTTTCCAACTCAAAAAAAAAAAAAAAAAAGACAAAATATTTCAAATTTATTTTTCTGTTGTTTAATTCTGTACATATTCAACAAAGTCTGGAGATTACTGATGCCAAAATATCCCGTCGGGAAGTGCCATTAAAAGTTACTTCTTACCAGGGCAGCAGTTAAAAATCCAACTCGTAGTAGCAACAGATCAGATCGATTTTATGGCACAGAATACAGTTATTCTCAGAAAATTTCCACAAGACAACTTACAAATGTTCTTATTCCAACCAACACCATTTTCAATATGTTTAGTGTACACAGCATTGTTTTTTTTTTTCTTTTAAATATACTTCTAAGTACCGTACTATGACAATTTGTGAATACACCTTTGATGACTAAAGCACAAGGCAAATTATTTCCAAGGTGTTGGAGGCCAACAGCCTGGATTTACAGTCAAAATGCATTCATACTGTAGTAAAATGACAATGCTGTTTCATTGGTTAACGGACATGAAGTTAGCAACAAATCAATTAGTGATGAAACATTTAAGTAGTGTTGAAGTCTAAGGAAGCAGTCAAATGTTTTACAGTCATCTGGAGTCGTCTTTATGATTTACAGTCAACAGGCGATGCCAACAATCAATCAGGATAAGCTGAAGCAGTTCTGAACATCCTTTTATACTGACAATTGGTCCAAAGGAGAGGCAGGGAGGGAAAGTAACGCCACATTACGTGTGATCACTTTCAGAAAAATGTACAGCAAAAGTTGAGTGAGCTGTCACAAAGGTGGAATGTCCACTGAGGCTCCCGGGTGTGTTGAAGTGTCATGACAACAACTTGATGCTGACCTTAAACTACACTCAAACAGCCCAACACCACATCATTAACTTTTTAAGACCACATTCAGGTACAACAGCAAAAGCATGTGATGGGGGGGTAACAAAAAAAAGTTGGGCTTGAGGGTGGAGAATTGGTTCACATACAGGACTTTGTCAGAGGAAGTTTTTTTTTTTTTTTTTTTAACTAATGCTTGATGAGATGAGAAGATGGTTTTGGCTGGAATATTACGCTGGGACAGAAAGGGGGCAAGGGACTGGGATTTGTATGCTAGAGACAGTATGCATGCAACCTTTAAATGCCTACATGCTGATGAAAGAAAAGAAAAAAACTCAAAAATGGCATCTTTTAATAATGCTCACAAAGCATATCTATGCAACTGTCAGCACAATTACATGTGTACTTCCCCTCGGATCATTAACTGGTGAATGTTATACAAGGCGAGTCCAATTTTGTGTGACACTTTTATTACACTTTGCTAACATTTTTTGCACATTTTGGGTTAATAAACATTTCAATTAACATGCCATAACTTTAGTGCCAACACTGAAGTACAATGGTAGGGGTGGGGAAAACTTAAGAAAAAGAAAAACAGGAGTGTATGGGGAGTTTAGTGTATAAAAGTAGACTGGGGAGGAAGTAACATTGTATGCCATCTAATCCTGGAAGTAGTGTCAACACAATGCGCTGTTAAGTTGATGAATGGATGGAGAGGTTGCTTAATATCCAGACTTCCTCAGGTACTCAGCCATTGAATGTGCTTTCTTGTTAAGAGTTCCACCATGGACCGCCTCCTTTCCCATGACTATAACCAATGCTGGAGCATACAAGGAAAAAAAGAGAAATGAACAAAGTTGAAGAGTCTCCCCCTCCGACAGGACGAAGGAGGGGGGGGAACAAAGGTGACACAGTATCTTACCACTCTTCATTGCTATTAAAAGTTTCCAAGACATTTAACTGCTTGCAGGAGAAATCTTAACAGCAATATTTTCTTTTCTCTTCTTTTTTGTCCCTCATTTTATCTAAGTGAGCTTGAAAACATTAAAACCCTGAATCCCTCAAGTATTTTGCCATTGAGTAAGCCTTCTTATTCAATCCGCCTCCATGGACCCCTTCTTTGCCCATTACAAGAACCAAAACTGAAAGAGAAGAGATAGAAAAGGGGACAGTTTAGAAAAGGAAAAGGAAAAAGGTAAAAGGAAAAGCATTCCAAGTAAGTACCATCACCAGAAGTGTATCAATTCATGGATATTCAACCATGTGTCATACAGGGCAAACTATCTGTAGGGTTTCTTTGCTAGCACATACAGCAATCAGGGACTACAGAACTAGTTTAATTTAACCAGTAAAAACAAAGTGTTCAACTTCAAAGTGCGACTATGATTTATTATTGCCAGATTAAGAGAGATTCAAGGATTACATTTTTCCCCCCACTGTACAATTTTGAAATCTCTCATTTTGCCATCTTTTAACACATGGTTGAAAATAAGCAGTGAAAGCCGTTTTTAATACAACAGTTGTAAGCTATGGGAGGTATTGCACTTGATAGACCTCTGCTTGCTTTAGCAGCAAACCAGATTTCACCTAACATTAACGAGCCAGGGGAAAAGAAAACAATTTTGCAGAAGCGTAGAACGCTAAGGGGAAGATTGGCTCATTCTGCAAAATCAAGACATTTACTGAAGAAACATGCAAGGGCCTAATCAGATAAACATTAACTCCAATACAGTCATGTGTGAAGAATTCAAAAATCTTATTGCACCTATAGGTGTCTATACCTACACCCCTTTCAAGTACAACATGCATAGAAGGAGAGGGACAGTTGGAAATAAGGCAGTGTTGGAAAATTGAAATAAAAAGAGTTTGGTTTAGATTGCAATCAGTGTTTCCCATAAAAGGCAGCAAAGTCATTATTTGCTCCCTTTTCAAGTTGAAGTGAGAATTCATTAAAGACTTACGCAGCTTTGTTAGCTTTAAAAACCTGAATAAACTTAAATGGCTTGTGTTTACAAAATGCTATTTTAAAAGAATTATCATCAGTCTCCAATTGTAATCTGCAGAAAAGTCTCAATCTATGAGAAACACCAAAGCAATGTCAGACCTTGAGGCCCACAAAGGCAAACAAACTGCATTAGGCAAACCCTGGTTTCTTTAGTTTACATCAAATCAGATATTTGGATTTCATAAGTCTGCATGTATTTCTTGTCTTTGCCTGATGTCCATGACTTAAGGCTCTGATAAAAGTCATTTGTGAGCATTGGAGCTGCAACACGAAAATGTAACTATTTGGAAAGAATATGTGAAGTATTTATTTCAGCAATTTTAGGGGGGAAAACTAACATATTTGCTGGTTGCAGCTTCTTCAAGTTATGGATGGTGCTCTTTTTTGTCATTTGTTACAGTAAATTAAGAGCCTTTGGGTTCTGGACAACAACAAAAAAGTATTTGAAGACAATTTGGGCTGTGGTAAACTGTGATGAGCATTTTCTCACCTTTATTTCGTTTTTTATACTTAATGAACAATTGGCAGATTGTTGATTATGAAAGGGATTGTTAGTTTTAGCCAACTCTGAGCTTTACTCAAACACAGATTCATAATTGTAACAATAAGAGATGAATTAATTTGACGATTGCCTAAAAACAAACAAAAAATGTGTCATTATTACATATGTTACATCAATCATAGATCAATTTGCAAAATCTATTCATCATTTTGTCCAATTAATGTAGAATTGTGAAAGGCTCATTATTTCCTACATGCCAAGATGACGTCTCCAGGTGTCATGTTTTGTTGGACAAACAGTCGAAAGTACGCCAAAGAAAAGCATCAAATTCTCACACTAAAGGAGCTGGATCCAGAACCAATCTTAAAATTATTTAGAAAGAAATCTTAATTATTTATTTCACTTCCATAAGTCACTAAACCCATGTGAAGTAGCCTTAATAAAATGTGGCATTTGCACAACAAAACTCAACATAGTTTATGAAAACATCATCTGAACAGTACTAAAGTGATTGGATTTTTTAACTAGCCTATAGTTTACCTTTTCCGGCTTTTCCCACAGTGACGTTGTATGTAGGTTCTCCTCCTTGGCTCTTCGTCCTGATGTCCATTGTCCAGTCCCCGTCATCATGCAGGCTGTCTCTGAGGACTGAACACTTCTTTGAGCCCAGAGTGAGACCGCTGGTGTAAAAGGTCTCTCTATCCTTACCAATAAGGACATCGATTTCTTGAGACTGAAAAACACACAAAACCACACGAATGATGCAATTTCAGTGAGAAGTAGTAAAATAAAAGAAGCTTATGAGTAGATGGGCGGCTGTAGATCAGTGGTAGAGTCGGTCTGTGGTAGATTCGATCGCCAGCTCTTGCAGCCACATGTAAAAATGTCCTTGGGCAAGACACCTAACCTCAAGTTGCTCCCGCTGCTTCGTCAGCAGAGTATGAATGTGTATGAATAGATCAGTTAACACTGACAGACACTTTACATGGCAGCCTCTGCCATCAGTGTGTAAAAGGGCACCTGCGGTGTAAAAAGTGCTTTGAGTAGTCAGATGACTAGAAAAGTGCTATACAATCTAAAGTCCATTTACCATTTATTACAAGTTCCCCGGTGGACAAAAAGGCTCAATATGTGAAAAAACTTACTGTTCACCAATGTCCTCATGAAGGTACATGATTTCCCAGAGAAGTCAAAGAGGACTATTTTGGTGAAGGGAAAAATAGATATTGGCAATATAAAGCTAATTAAAAACTATTAATATGCATCAATATGCACAGCCCTGAGCTCTAGCACGTTTTGCTTCGATTTCTTTGCTTTTGTTATGACGGATTATATAGATGAACTGACTAATGTGTTAAAATGATAATAAAATGACCATGCTGCAGCCCCATTTCATTCATTAGTCAAACCACCAGGCCCATACTATATATCACATTAATATTAGTCATTCTTATCTGAAATGTACAGGAGGTAATGTGCATATAGCTGGAAATATATGCAAATGCATTGATATAGGTACCATGAACTCCTGGACATGAACACATTATATCCCTTGTCTGCAGTAGCTGGCGGAAGTAAAGTGACGTCTCTGCAGCGGACTAGCTCTCATGCCATCCATGGCAATTAATGGAAAAACGTTTTGTTCCCATCAAAAACTATAAATGGTTGAACATACAGCTTGATTGCCCCCTTTGATATTAAAAGAGCTTCACCTTAGTAAGCAACCGTCCGCTGGCGTTAGCCGTTTTGACCACAGGTAGCCGGTAAAGCAGCAGCTTAACGTGAGCTAATCAAAGCGGCCGTGCACACAAAAGCATGCACGTTTTCTTAAGTCAGACCCCGTCTCCTCGGGTTTTAAATTGGCCTCTCTCATTTGTGTGTAAAAATTCTCATTAGTGGTTCGTCATGGGAACTAATTACTTCATTTCTGTCTTTGAGGTGGAGGCTGTAGAGAGTGGAGTCTTATCTGATCCACACGCGGTCTAATCCCGCAGTGTTTCCTTAGCAGGAAATAGCCGAGACAGGCCACGGATAAACTAGCTAGCTAGCTGTTAGCTTGCTAGTCACCCTGCGAGGTAACGATTTTACCGCTTTTCATTCTGCTGAGCGTCGGTGAGGGGAGATACATAACAACATTGTCAAATTTAAGCATAATTTGACTCTAAATAGCTCACTTTAACTACTTACCGTGATATTGTTGAACGTACCACCGGCATGTGCTGCCCAAACATATTTGGCGTCCGTATACCCAACAATGGCGCTATCCTGACAGCTGCCATCGGCCATCAGGTTTTCCACGTAGCTTTGCCAAGACATATTCAAGAAATTGATGCTATATAAAAATGCCTACAGCTTTGGAAGTAAGGTTTCCAATTAAGAGACAGACAATTCAGACAAAAGCCTACAGACGAATTTAAGTCTCCAATGTAACCCACACTTCGACGTTCACCGACGTCAAGGCTGGGGCAGCAAAGAAAGCCAGGGCAGTGAGGCAGCGGCTGGGTGTAGTCCGTATCAGATCACTCCGCACAATGAGCGCCCTCCCCGTCGCTTTTATGGCAGCAGGCGGCGGAATAAAGAGGGACTTAACAGCTCAGCCAAGAGTCAACTGTCTGAGGGAATGCCGGGGTACACAACGAGGAGGATAGATGTGTTTGGTCCATCATACTTTCATTCATCTGATGTATTTTTATGTTGTAGTAGGAATACCATCAAAGACTGTCATATCAGTGGATTGCACTTATGTGCAACAGGACACATGTGCCAAACATAGGTGCCAAAGTGATTTATTCCGCAAAACAATTTCTCAAATCGCAGTTTTTCCTGATTGACGTGATGTGTTGCCTTTTCGAGATACAATAGCCTAAATGCCACTGTTACTGATGCATTATCCCTTATGTTCTATGTGGGGGCTGTTTGGGACCTGCTACAACACTAAACATTGTCTTCAAAGCCCAATGGTTGAGGACCTTATTTGTTGAGATAAGAGAGACTTCATTGATCCCACATTGGAGGCAGTTTAGTTTTTACAGCAGCTCAAAGTTATTGACGGGGTTAATCAAGAAGGCTAATAAAACAAGATAAATTCAAGGGAAAATGCAGGCCTACTGACTGTAATGAACTTAGATAATAAAACAAATAAATAATAATGAATATACACTCTGCACAGCCTCACTTGTGGAGAGATCAACCACATTTTTTCCACAGAAAAATTCACAAAGTTGCCAACACACAATTTGAACTGATGATGTTTCCGAACTGACTGCATGCTTCAGAAAATTAAACATGATCTCAGTTTTAGGTCTTATTGACCCATCATGTATAATGTAGCATAACTTTGATTTCAAACAAAATACATAAATGAATGGTAAGTGGACTTGAGCTTCAATAGCGCTTTTCTATAGTTTTCTGACTACTCAAAGCGTTTTACATGGCAGGTCACACCTACCCATTCACACACTGATAGCAGAGGCTGCTATGTGATAAGTGTTCATCAGTAATAGCTAATCCATTCATACATATTCAGACATCGCTGATGAAGCAGCGGGAGCAACTCAGGGTTAAGTGTCTTCTTGCTACATCGGGCATTCAGCTACAGGAGCTGGGTATCAAACCACCAACCTTCCAAGTAGACAACCGACTCTACCACTGAGCCTCAGCCTAAGGGTTGATGTAACACAAATTATATTATGCATGCATGGTCATATATCGTAAGCAACATTACAATGTTAAATGATAAATTTTTGGTTTGATAACAAGGCTTTATATCTTTTCAATCTCGATAATCTTGAAAAAAAAAAAAAGTGATATCTTACTCTGTTGCAAAGGGGCTCACCTGATACTTTTAGAATTGGTAAAAATATTTTCAGATTTGTTTTTGAGCATTTGGAACAAATCAGGGATGAAAAAATATTAAATGAGAAAGTCCATCTTTGTCAAAACCAGGGATCAAAGCAAGAACCTAACCAAACGTTTAATCTGTTGAACAACAAAAAAAAGGGAAGGAACTCTCCTGATACTCAAAAGAGAAACGGTGGCAACATTTCTTCTTTTCTAGGCACATTAGATTATCAAATCTAAAATAGTCCCTGGCCTAAATGTTCCTGTTGAAGTGTATTTTACATTGTTTTTTAAACACATTGTATTATTCTGCAAACTGGACATTAAAACACAAAGTTCCACTGTTATTTTATTATTCTTGTTTTAGCTATTAGTTATCTGAGACCTCCGACACAAGGTCAGTGCTGATGAATTACAAAGAATTTTAAGGAAAAAAAATCATACTATAGTAAGGCAGATGAATGATGATGCTCAAGGTTTATTTACTTCACACAATGGCACAAAGTTCAAATTAATTTGAACAAAAAAATATTCATTAATAATTTAAAAATGAGCTTTTAAACTGAGTCTGTGTCAAATTAAACATTTCAGAAACAAACCCTGCACCTAATGAAAAAAATGAGGATCTTTCAAGATAAGTAATAAAGATTGAATAACATTTTATTGAGATATAATACATACGTTGATGAAGCCTATTTTTCACTGTAAAATGCATTGTGTTATTTCTTGTGGAAATATGTGTTGATGCCTTTTGACATATTTCTAGGTCAACAATTTCTTGTTCACTTGTTTACTGTTTTAATTTGCATTAGCTGTTGATTAACTTGCATTAATGTGCATGAAACAATAGCATTAAGGAACATAAACCAGCTTAGATGGTGGAGAGTTCAAGGTTCATCCCAAATAACCAAAAAAGGAAGCAGAACCTTCCCCCCTTCGAAATGAAAATACCTCTTTCTGGCCACAGGTGTCAGTGTTCTCCATGTTTTTTAATTACTCCTGTCATAGCCTGTCAAGAACCATTTTCTGGTGCAGACCCTTAAAAAACAGGTTTTTTAACAATTGTTTATCCAATTTAAGACATACTTTATACCATACGTTTAGTACAAAATAAAAAAAGATTGAACTGGAGTCGTGGTTGGTGGAGGAAATGATACATATTTTAAACAGTAGGCCTTATTGTTGTTCTTTTTCTTTATAATTGATATATTACAAATCAACCCAAAGTTCACTTTTTCAAAGTGCTTATATTTGCTCATACATGATGTTCATGTATGAGCAACTTCAGCGTGGTAAATCAACCTCTAGCATACTGCTATTAATGACATTGCGTATTTTGATAAAGCTTGACCATTTGGCAAAGAATATCCTGCTAAGTCGAGGTGTAATCTATAATAACAGATATAAAACCCCCAGCACAAACAACCTAATGGCAAGCGTAGGCTACAAGACTAACTGATCAATCTTGATGAATCACAAATGCGTATCAATTTACAAAAGGACCATAGGAACATCTTGTGAGTGCCTTTGAAAAAAAAAAAAATATATATAGTTGGCTAACATGGCTATCTGTGATGTCCTGCACTTTCTGCCTGCATGTGTTTGGTTAGTTTAGCTTCCTGGCTCAGCAGCCATTATGCAGAGTCAAGAAGGAAATCAGTAAAGTTTGTACACCTGAGGTAATCAGGCTTCATCTTATTTAAGTATCCTACTCTCTAACATCTCTCTCTCATTCTGCCCGGACTCATCCAAACCATCATCTACCCATTTTGGTCGCTGTTCTGTTTTGCTGCACAACATCCTACACTTCATTATGTCACAGTCACATTTACACGTCTGACACACTGCATGTCTGAAGTTATGTTTTTAGTTGTTTACTTTTTTACTAATACAGGGTAATACAGGCTACAGTATGTTCTGCTGAGTTTCAGTTCCATTAAAAAAATATTGGGTAAAGTGTACCTAGAGAAGTACAACAACGAACCTTAACAAAACCGATAACTGTTGGAACCTGCTTTTATGAGGTTATTGTAAAGCCATTACATGAAGTTCTCCTGTGAGAGGACTGTGATTATAACAGCAGGCATAAAGTAACACTGCAGCTTTTACATATACCAAGAGGGAGGGAGGGAGGGAGGGAGGGAGGGAGGGAGAGAGTTGATGCCTTCAGGTGACCTCCAATAAAGTCTGACCTTTATGGTTAACAGAAAAAATAATTCTTTGACAATTTGCAACGACAAAAAGAGTTTCAGCTAGCTACTGTAATTTAGAATTGAAATAACACAGATGTTCTTTGAGCTGAAGTTAAATGTGCAGCAATTTTGCTTTTAATATCTATTAAAATTATTCATGACAATTCAACATCAAATACAAACATGATACAAAGGGACATAAATTATTAATTTAGGTGACAAATACTAAATACAATGAAATGCCATCATGGTTTAAATATGAAGTTATATGAAGGATTGAGAATATGACCAATCAAGGACAAAATTATCTGACCTTTTAAGCTGAGTTGTGCTATGTTACCTCATATTACAACATGTAGGCCTACTATCGGGAGGTATAGGGGCCCAGAAGTTAGGTCTGTAACATGCAGTAATTTATATAGAAACATTTATTGAATAAGTCTGTCAGTCAGCAGCAATTGTTGCTGAAATGTCTTATAAAAATCAGACTTTCCTTGCCTTAAGTTTTTGATTATTTGATTTATCTTTTAGTCTACAAGATACTGGAAACCAGTGAGATTAAAGTAATTTGATTGCATCATGTTATTGCCTTGCACAGATTTGGAGAATAACTTAATGATATACACTTTCCATAATTGTTTCGGAATATGTTTCTGTTTCAACACTGATGGCTCTTTTTTTTTTAACTAGAAAGTCTCCCGACTACCTGCCAGGCACTTTTGGCGAGAAAGAAGACATCACTACTCAGTAAAGACTATAAAGACAACATGGAGAGAACTACTATATCCGACGGTGTATTGAACGCACCATGAGACGCCTCATACGTAAACACCATTGCGCACGTTACCTACCCACGATGCAGCGCGGTTGCATACAACATAGCCATCTTGTCAAGAGTGACAGAGGGAGGTAACTGTTGGCGCTGTTTGGAGATAAATTTGTTCAAAAGCTGTTAAATTTAGAAAGCTTTCTTAACTCGACTGTAGAGTGAGGGTCGCCACCGAATGATTTTGAGCTGGTGAAGTGAGCGGGTTCAAAGGACTGCTTTCGGGAAGATGTCTCACATACTTGTTCCGACGTAGGGGGAGTGTGCAGCAGCCAGTTGGCTTGACTTGCTAGCTAGCTCGGTGAGTGGAGGGCTGTGGGCCCTCCTCAGCCTGAAGTAGCTCCCGCAGCTGGGCAACAAGCTTTGCGACTACGACCGTTTGACGACCGGGAGACAAGCAGGCCGGTTCGGACTGTCCCAAAGCTGAAAGTACAGACTGCAAGTATCGTTGTCTAAAGCCGCATTGCTGGACAAGACGAAGTGTGGCGTTGCGTTATGAGCTCATGACACGCAACAGGAGACCGAGAGAGGAAGAGGGATGGCGTAGATTCATCTTGATAACAGTTAGCTTGGCAAATGTTGCTGTTTAACGTGATCTGAGCTGTAAGAAGCTGTGTCTCTTTCTGACCGAGGATATATATAGTCGTACGGGACTTGGAATACGGCTGTCAACATGTCGAAAATGCCGGCTAAGAAAAAGAGCTGTTTCCAGATCACCAGTGTGACACAGGCCCAGGTGGCGGCTATAGGTGCCACGGACGACACGGAGAGTCTGGAAGACCCGGACGAGTCCCGGACTGAAGATGTGTCCTCGGAAATATACGACATGTCTCGTGCTGAGTACGAGCCCGCGTGTGACAGAAGTTCATCTGAAGAAGCCCTGAATAATGTCGGAGAGCTGGAGGCGACCAGTGTTATGGCCCTATCACACATACCTCAACCCGGTCAGCTGCCCGCGCTGTCCAGTAATCCCATCGGGGAGTTTCGAAAAGTGGGAGTGTCGGGCTCTGCTCAAGTCAGTCAGCAGCCGCTGGGAATCGGCGTTACAAGTGGTTTACCCCTCTCCTCTCAGCCTGTGGCAGTACAGCAACAGTCTGCTCCAGCTGGTGTGTCAGTAAGCACGTCCCAACCTGCTGCAGTGACCAGCAGTGCAGCTCCTCCTGCCACCTCCACGGTGAGTTGCACTTCTCGATTCAGGGTCATCAAACTTGATCATGGTACTGGAGAACCTTTCAGAAGAGGCAGGTGGACATGTACAGAGTTTTATGAGAAGGACTCGGAGAGCTCTGCTGCCAGTAGAACTGTTGATAGCATCAGGCATGCCAATACAGCACCAGACCCTGTGGCAGACAGGGACAGTGGGCTCGGGCTTACAGGAGGATCTGTGGTTGCCCCGGCAACACTCTCTGGTCAGGGATTGGGGTTGGTGGCGGATGCTTCTCTTTCATCATCCCGCATGCAGTCAGTTGATACATTATCACAGCAGCAGCTCCACCATCACAACTACAGCGCCCGGCAGCAGGGCGTGAGCGGGTCGGTCTCACAGAGTGCTTTCTCCAGCCCTCAGCCCTTCGTCGGAGGTCTCCAGCCTTCTGCCTTTCAGAGCGTGTTGCCTGTTGGTCAAAATGGCTTGCCTCAACCTGGTGTCAACATACAGAAATCCCCCATGCCCCCCCCAGTCCAACCCATCTCTTACCCTCCTCAGCAGCAGCTTCCTCTGGGACACCACCTGAGCAACCAGATTTCTGGACTTCTACAGAACCAGACAGAGTACTATCAACAGCAGCAGCAAGTTCTTGGTGCTGGGCACTCCCTCCCAGTGTCAAGCCTGTCTGCAGGGCCTTCTTTGGTCATGCCTCAAGCCTCTGGGGGGGCATCTGTGCCAAGTCAGGTTGGAGAAGTTGCAGGCGCAGGAGGTGGATCTGTACCTTCAGGACAGCCAGCTCTGGGCCTCTTGCAGCAGACTGGAGGAATTGGAGCTGTTGGAGGCTCTATACTGGTTGGTGGATCCACATATGCAGCAGCTGGACAGCCTCAACCTCTCAACCTCCAACCTACATCCTCTGGTGTACAAAATGTGCCTGCCATCGCAGCGAGCTCCAGTGTGCCCACCACGGTGCCCGCTGCAGTGCCCAGTGCCTCCAGTGCAGCCATGCCAAATGTGACAACCTCCAGTTTGCCTCCAGGTCAGATTCCCCTAAGCAAGACTCCAGTGGGTTTGGGGGCCCAGGGCCTCCCAGGTGCTGGGTTCGGACTTGCAGAGGGGGGTGTAGGGAAATCAGAGGGTCTCCTCAACGCACAGTCTCCTGTCATCTCTGGGAAGGAAGTGTCGAAGCCCTTTATGCCTGAGAGCCTGCAGCTTGCCACGCCGACTGTCAACAGCCTGTTTGGAATTCACATACCTGTCGACGGGGAGATGGACAGGTAACAGTCTATAGATCTTCATTTTCAAGAGTTAGAAAACTATCACCATGCCTCTGCAACATGATTCATAATACACAGTACGGCTGTCCGATTATAGCAAAAATCGTAATTACGATTATTGTGATTGATATTGAAATCACAATTATTAAACACAATTACTCATTGATTTTACAACATCTGCATCACTTGAAACACTTATCACACATGACAAAACCTAACCACAGCATGCAGCACAGTAATCGTTTAATCTTGATTATCTTGATTTCATGATCCTGGTAAGCCAAAATTGTAATTGAAATACAGACAATGCAAATCCAAATGTGCTCATTTCAGGGGAGACGTGTGTTACAGCTGGGATGTTTGGTCATTTTCTGTGACCACAACAAGGTTAAAAGCCCCAGCCAAAGCAGTGAGTGTTTAAGTGTTGGTATTTCCATTTTGTCTAATGAACAAATAGCCTTCATTTTCAGGGATGTATAGCGAGGAAGGGGCTGTGTAGAAGGAAGAGTTATGTGGCACACAGGAAGGAAATGTAATGTTTGTTGTTTCTCATTAGAGTCTAAAGAAGCAAGCTGAGTGTAGCACAGTCCAAGAGAACGCCCGGCCCTCCACTGTACAGGCAACAACTTGTTTAACACACACACACACACACACACGCACACACACACACACACACACACACACACACACACACACACACACACACACACACACACGACACCTGTAATACTGTCATTCTGTGTGTGTGTGTGTGTGTGTGTGTGTGTGTGTGTGTGTGTGTGTGTGTGTGTGTGTGTGTGTGTGTGTGTGTGTGTGTGTGTGTGTGTGTGTGTGTGTGTGTGTGTGTGTGTGTGTGTGTGTAAGGGTGTGTTTTTGAGCTGTGTGTGTGTTGCGGCCTTGTTTAGCAGTCGACCCCTATGACAGTGTCTGAGGTGATGGCCTTGGCTGCAAACATCAAAAGATGTGTTGCTACTGTGTGTGCACAGAGTTAGCTTCTATCTGTTTGCCTTAGGTTAGCCCTGGCCAGCATGCTGCATGTCTGACCTTTTAATAAGTTAGTTCCTGCTCTAGAGACGAAAACAAAGTTTAAAGTGTTTGATCTTGTGTTGCGACATTTATGATATGGTGGTTTCCACTAAGAGCACCATCAAGCTTCTGTTAGGAATGTGTTTACAGATGAAAAGCCTTTTATTAAATGAACCTATTGATTGCAAAGAAAAAGTCCAACAGATAGATATAACCCATAGTAGATTTCTTGCTGGAGTTTTAACAAACGAATAGGGGATCATTCTTTGTAGATACTTAAGTAAGTATATCAAACGTTGTTTTTTTATTCATTTAGTTTGTTAACAATAGAACATGTTCTGTACATGTGGCTCTGAAGAAAAAAAAGTCATTTCTTTTATAAGTTGTTATGCCATGGCACATATTTTTTCTCCAAAAAGTAATCTTTCTCTCTGTGCCTGAGTTTGAGCGATTTGTTTCACCTTTTGAACACGTCATGCAGAAGCGGAAATGATGCAGTGTCTGAAGTCTCTCAGTGGTTTCCATTTACAGCACTACAGATTGCATTTTTTAATGTGAGTGAATGACCTCTGAAACCGGGTTTTTGTATGTCTTTCACTTCAGGGAAGCTGCTCAGTTTCTCATCACATCTTTATTCTTTTCCTTCCCAACCTAAGAACAGGCATTTCTCAAATTCCAACTCCTTTAATTCAAATTTGAGACAATTGCTCCCTTCTGTATTAAAAGTGCTACTCGGAAAGTTAACAACAATGGATTGTATTTATTACTATTCTTTGCCTTCCTTGTAGTTGATAGATAAAAATGCTTCAAAGTGTAGAGCTTAAGTGTGCACATTGCTGCAGAGGACGTGAACATACGTATATATGTTCTGTTAGTTTCGCTCTGAGCCCTTTTTCTTTCGCCTGCAGTGTTTACATTTTAGCTGAATGACACCATTTTGAAAGAGATGCTGGCAGGTGTTGTATATCCATGGATGTTGTGGTCAGAGGATATCTTCATATCTTATTGAAGTTAACTTTGACTCACAACCATTGCTGCAGCTCCTAATAATGATCATACTGATAAGTGGGTCAAATCCTAAGTACAATCCTTTTCATTACAGCAGTGGCAAACGTCAGCCCTTTACCTTCAGTAGAATCTTTGCTTCAGGTCTTGCGCGCTGTGCATCCCTCACACGGGAGAGATTATGGAAGATTTATTTAATGATTAAAAGTGCCAAATGATAAGTAGGCAGTATTTCCTAAAAGTTACTACACAATAAGTACACAGGTTTCGATACGTTTTTGAAATTCTACATTTTAATTATATAAACTTTTGAAATAGATTTTCCCTTTAAAACATTATTCAGGTTTGAGACAATGCAACTTGCTCGAGGCAGTGTGTTTTAGGAGTACCTATGTTTTACTTGTGAGGGGGCCCAGCTCGCAGGCTGATAAGAGCAGGGGTCTCTTACGACAGCTGAGCCCTATCAGACATTGAGCAGTAGTCTTTCCACTGTGCCCCCATTCTGCCGATAAGAAGCCTGACAGTGGGGTGTGTCGACCAACTGTGCTCTGTGTCACGTAGTGGCCTTTTTCTTGTGCAATACAACTAGGTATTCTGTGAAGTGCCTTTGGATGTGGCGGTTCCACACTCACCTCAATGTGTAGTAGTTTTGCACACTTCTCCTGTAAGTGCTGTGTGTAGGCTCAACAAGTCAATTCTGCATCAAAGTTTTTACCACGGGTGCAGCAGCTGTGTGGTCCCTACTTTGTACCTGCTGCTGCCCCACAGCTTGAGTGACAGATGAAGCCTGACAGTTGCTCATGTACAGATGAAGTGCTGAATGACATTCCTGTGCAGCAGCAACTGTGGTATGCACAGAAGAGGTGGAGGAAGCTGCAGCAGAGTGAAACTTGTTGTGCCTCACTTCAGCAGGCATTTTAGCTATGCCAGTCAATGCACCCCCCAAACACCCCCTCCCTCCTTCTCCTGGCTTTTTTTATGTTGTTTAATTTCTGCATTTCCACTACGCTGTTTATTTTGCTTCTCATTTCCCCACACACCACAGTGCAAAAATACTCCTCAAATGTAACTCTTCAGTAGTTCTATTCCGTATTGCATGATATGAAGATATTATACTTACAAACACCCACACGATGTTTTGACACAGCTTGCACAACCTGAAAAACTCTCGTGTCCACTTGGAAAGCTTTAAAGTTTGTCCCTGTCCTCCTCCACCCTGTAGTTTTCCCTGAAAGTAATTAAAGCAGAACAGTGGAGATACAGACTCCGACGTTAAATATGTTGTTCTCATACTCGCTCAGCTTAATGTTTCCCAGGTGGCTTCAACAACTAAAGCCGTAAAATGACATCGCTTGATTGTAGTAATGTCTTTGTTGCACTCGAGTATAGATAGTGTTGTTTTGCAGAAACATTAACTTAAATGTATGGAATATGTAGTGTGTGTGTGTATGTAGTGCAAAGGCAACATACACTATTAATTATGAGTGTGTAATTAAACTCTGCTTAGGAGGTATGGTTTATTGTCCTCATACTGAGAGCTTGTGTAAAATCAGACTCCTTAGGAGGTACGAGAGGGGAGGAGAGTCCTGGCCAGCGTTACTGCCACTGTGAATCGAGCGCCTGTGTCTATGTGGGTGGATTAGGGGTGTGTCTTTTAAAGGGGATGGTTTGCACAAGTATCCATGTTGGGGGTGGGGGCTGCTCCGCTCAATGAGGAATTGAGCCATTATTTTCAGACAAACTCACCATACCGATGCCAGCATATCCATTTCTAGTCACTGTGGAAGAGGTGGGTGCATGTGTGAGATAGTGACACAGAGACAACATGTTCCACAGGGTCTTTCCCTCCCCTTTGTGACCTCTGCTTTACTGCTGTATCCTGTTTTCAACCAGAGTCCCTCACTCCGCTCTCCACCTTCTATTCATTTAATATTCCTGAGCTCTCTACCAGCTTCCGCACTGGGGCTCTCTGCTCATATCAAATGACATTTGCTGGGCACATTTTTACCAAGCTGCAAAGAGCTAAGCAGCAGCACCTCGAGTATCCTTAAAAGAGCTATTCTGTGACTCATAACTGCACACTCAGATGCCAGTCTATATGCACACGAAAAATAATGCAGCACTGCAATAAATGATATCTAAATGAAGCAAGAAGTGTTGAGCCCAAATGATATTGTAGTTTTTAGGGTAATACCAAAAGAATACAAAACTACACACAAAAAAATTAGTAAGTGAAAACTTTTAGCTACTGGAAATATTGAATGTTTGAACCAATGTTGCAAAGCAGTCATGCAGGGCTGACAAGTGTTGGAGATAGATTTTCTTTTATATAAAGATGTCCATCTCAGAAGTAACAGGGAGGAGCCTATTTGTATGTCTTTTAAAAGTGTCTCATGGAAACAATCAAAAAGACAGACATATAAAAAATAAAAAAGTAAATTACAGATTTGGGATAAAGCAGCCGATATAGCAACTTTTTTTGTAGACTGTTTTTTTTTTAAACGTGCACCTTATAGGACTGATTTATTATTGTGAACCAATCCCAGTACAGATCACCACTACATGTGTTTCAGTCAGTGCTGAGAGTGTAGTAACACTCAAGTTAAACAAAGTAAGAGATGAGAACATTTTAGATTTCTCCAAGCTTTTAAAATGTATTATTGTAAAGTTTTAATATTGGCATCTATATGAAAACTTACACTAATAATGATTGTATAGGATTGTAATTCATCACTCGGGCGCTAATTTAGTGTTTGGTTTGTGTTGTAACATTCAAACACTTTTTAATGCAGCATAGTGTAATATGTCCAATGCTTCATAAACTGCAGCCTCTTTAATTACCATGAATTAAACCAAGTTTGACTGATCTAGACACAAAGTGGCAAAGCCACAGATGTGTTGTTTCTGTGTTTCTGCTATCTGCTTTTTAGTTTGTGTCATTTGTCACTAACTTTCATAGAATGTGTACACCATGCTTATTGAGCGGTGGTTTATGTTGTTATGATAATCATTACATGCTTACAAGGCTAAAAGTTAAACATGTCAGTCAATATACTACTGTGATTGAAGTAGTTAAATAAAAATATGTCAATAATAATTCAATGTATGCATCTCCTAATGTGGTCTACAGCAAAGAACAGTTTATGTTTAAAGGTGGAGTCAGTAGCATTGTTCGTTGCAGTTTGTAAAAACGTTCAAACTGGGCCCCTCCACATAGTGTGTACATTAACTACTTGTACCTACACTGCAAGCTACCTCACGCTGGCACATGCTAACTACCGGTGTTTGGCACCTGCCTATCCAACAGAAAGCAGACCAACTCCTGGTCTGTGGGTAAAAGCCAACCGAAGGTCCAGCCACGTTTTGGAACGAGCTTGTTGCGCGTGGTGTTTTCGCCTCACTATATTTTGTCTTCTTCGCCACAACATCCAGGTCCGTGATATTCACCAGTTTGTATCGCATGATCCAATCGCTGAATTGAATCCACTCCTAAAGTCAACTGTGCACTGTCATTGGCTGGGGGGAAAAACACCAGCTCCCCGCACAGAAACATCCTGTGTCAACCAAAACAAAACATGAAAATCCAGGCAGAGGACAGGGTCTCTTCAGACACAGTCACCGCCACACATTTATGGAGGCCCATAAGTGATGATTGAGTGGCATTACTTTGGTATACGTCTATATTTTATTGTTTTATAGGAAAAAGCTACGGACTCTACCTTTAATCCATGTAATATTGTGTTTGTCATCATATAGAATAATGTATTGTTTGTGTTTGTTGAAGATAAGAAACTTAAAAAAAGAACTGCATATTAAATCACAGTTGCAATATTTGTGAAAAGCCTTACTCTAAACACTGACACTCGCCAAGTCGTTTCTGCTGCACGTCCCCTGCCTCCTCTCAGCCTCTGAGCTTTTTTCAAACAGAGCGATGTATTGTTCCGGTTGGATTTACTGTACTAGTCAGTATGTCTGTAGGCCTCATTCAGTCATCACCTCCACCCCAGGTATGGAGGCCCTCCATTGTTCTGACAGGCAGGAAAACATCACTAGCTCAGTGTAGAGTTTATAGTGGTTGTTTTAGTGGGGATGTGCCGCACAGCGCTGCAGATAAGCTTAGCTGAGAAAATGTTTTTTTTTTTCTGGTTTTTGGGAAGTGGTATTCAAGTAATTTGAAGCATTACAAAGACTCACTTTTTACCAGCTGGTCAGAAAATGTATTCATCATTTAAAAAAAAAAAAAAAAAAAAAAGTTTTACATCACAACAAACATGGAGAAAGTCAGAACTGTACTGTTTGAACCATCGAGGCAAAGGGGTCATGAAGTGCCAGTAAGCACGGGTGAGATGCAGAAAAAGCATTTTGTCTTTTTCCAAAGTAACAAGGAGTTGCATTTTTAATTTCAGTCAGTACTTTTACATGACATATAAAAGTCTATTTACAGCTAGTAACTACTAGGACACAAGTATCTCATGTTTTTTTATTAATTAAATGCAGTTGGGAGTTGAATACTCTTACAAAATAACCTTTGTGTGAAACATTGTGGAGTCCCCTTTAACAAACTGTGGCTATAAACACATTTGCAAATAAGTACAGTACATTTTCTCGCACTTTTTGTGATGTTTGACCAGTTTCTCTTACTAATTTTGTTGCTAGTTTTCTGGTTTTGGGAGGTTGGCTGTGTGACTGATGCTCTCTGTCCCTGCTTATTGATATTTTGATACTAAAAACAGTGTTCGCCTGTAGCCTGAATGTGATCCTGCTCATAAGAAAGAAGCTTCTGTTTGACCGTTGGGTGCTTTGATAGTTCATGGAAGTACCCAAGAAGAAGGAACTTCTTTGGGGTACTATGGCCTAGGATCAAAAAGTTTAACTACCTGTAGGTTCCTGACAAGGATAGAGTTTTTAAGTGTCCTGGCATCAACCAGGATGTGTTAATCTCCTCATTTGGCCATTCTGTAATCATGTAGTGGCTCTGGCTCCTCTGTGCTTCATCTCTCCACTGAAAGAAACTCCCATAGGGCAGCTGAAATTTAAATAGTTTTGACCTACTTCTGCTCTGAGGCAGATGATGGATGGTGCAGAGAACCTGAAGCCTCATGAGCACCAACACTGAGAGCTTTCAACACATTCTTTCTCCTGTCTTTGTACCCCCGTCTACTAATTACCCTACCTGTCCGTATACTTCTTCAGTTTTACCTCAGACCCCCACATTAAAGCCACAATACAGCTTTGTTAAATAGAGATGCCTGGAAATGGCTTTGCTAGCTCTCAGCTAACTACTCCTCTGACACTAGAAAGTAACACAGGATGCATAGCCCTAACCAGCAGATGAGTTTTAAATGTCTGCTGTAATGCTTCCTCAACACCTTAACAAAAAGATTAAAATCTGTTTGTACTTTCCTTTTTTTACCTCTTCTTGCACTTTTACTCCCACTTCTGTCTGGTCACTTTAGGCTATTGAGGGTTTTCACGTGCTCGGTGAGTTAGCAGGGTTATTAAGAGGTTCAGCACTGTGAAACTAAACCTTTGACGCGGCTTCTGGTTTGCAGCACAGGCACGCTGAAGGAAAAACCATGTGTCATGCTCCAGCTAGATATGTGACATCAGCCAGCAAGAATGCTCCAAAAGGTTATTTTCGTTTGCTGCCAGGTCAAATCTTTTGCTTTGGGGTAGTGTGGGGGGGCAAAGCCTGATCGTTTGCAACTGTGTTTTGGGTTTTGAGTTAGCGCTTCGAGGGGTTCAGAAGGGGATTTTGCCCTGTACATACATACTGTATCTTCTCTTGATACTCTGGTTTTATGGGGGAGACAGCACTTTCACTGCTGCTCAACACATCAACAAGCTGGTTTACAAAGACAGGCTTTCATAAATGGATATTGACATGTTACATTTTAGAGCTACAAAGAGAGCCTTTGAGAGGCAAGTGTGTGCTACTTGAAAACAGTGAATGATGACTTCTCCAGTTCTTACCTCATTCATGAAGAGGTCGCTGGACTCCAAGTCATCTGACCTCCATGATTACAGACCATAGCTGGCTCGTACACAGCTCTGAGCTTTCGCCATGGTAAAAGGAAAAAAATGAGATGTTTTCTGTGGGGATGTGTGCTTGCCACACGTGTGCGCATGTGGAGGCTTTTCTTGCGCCATACCCCGCAATAGTAAAATTAAGCAGAGGCATAGGGGGAGGTTTGTGAGAGTGTTTAGCCGTGAGGTAATGTGACAAGGCGGGTTTGTGCCAGAGATTTCTAGGAAAAGAGCCTTGGCTGCTTTAATATTCACACATGCTGTAAATCAACTCCTCATTCCTCTGTGTTGGTGTGTCTGTGTTTGTGTGTAGTCATGTCAGTGTCCGAGTGAAGCAGTTAGTTTTGAAAGGCACGAGCCTGGAGTAGATTAAATGAGCGTCTTTTGGTGTGTGTGTGTGTGTGTGTGTGTGTGTGTGTGTGTGTGTGTGTGTGTGTGTGTGTGTGTGTGTGTGTGTGTGTGTGTGTGTGTGTGTGTGTGTGTGTGTGTGTGTGTGTGTGTGTGTGTGTGTGTGTGTGTGTGTGTGTGTGTGTGTGTGTGTGTGTGTGTGTGTGTGTGTGTGTGTGTGTGTGTGTGTGTGTGTGTGTGTGTGTGTGTGTGTGTGTGTGTGTGTGTGTGTGCGTGCGTGCGTGCGTGCGTGCGTGCGTGCGTGCGTGCGTGCGTGCGTGCGTGCGTGCGTGCGTGCGTGCGTGCGTGCGTGCGTGCGTGCGTGCGTGCGTGCGTGCGTGCGTGCGTGCGTGCGTGCGTGCGTGCGTGCGTGCGTGCGTGCGTGCGTGCGTGCGTGCGTGCGTGCGTGCGTGCGTGCGTGCGTGCGTGCGTGCGTGCGTGCGTGCGTGCGTGCGTGCGTGCGTGCGTGCGTGCAGGGGTCAGTGTGGGGATTTCCTTTCCCCTTCCCCGAATATACATCCCTTGGCACAGAACAGAGTGTTGTTGTTAACCACCAGGAACCTCAGAGGTAATTTTAAAAGCTACATTCCATAACATGAAAGTATTTGATCCAGAAAAAGTCAAAGGGTTTTAACTTTAACTGTGAATGAATTAACCAATAACACCTCCATAACTAAAACATATTTCACTTTCTCAGCTGAAAAGCAGACGTTTGGTTTTGTGTGTTTGGTTTTAAGGGAAAACAAACTGAGCATGAGGAATGGCTGTCGTGCTGTAGGTGAATGGCCTGAGGGAGGCCCTTACACTTTATGAGGTTGTCCCCACCTTTAAACATAAATTCCTTTGCCGAGGTCAAGACTCCCTCTCTCTTTGCTCTGTTTCACTCGGCCTGTATGCACCATATGTTTCATGGAAATCTTACTGTCCTCTCTACTGCCAAGTTTACTGCACAATACGAGCAAAGAGCTTTTGTGAGGGGAAATCAAATTGCGTACGAAAATATTTCTAGGAATCAAACTCTGGTCTGCTTTAACTGTTTCATCTCCTCAATCTTTCTGTCTTTTCTGACTTTCTTCCTCAATGTGGTTACCGCAGGAATCCCTCCAAGGCTTTCTACCAGGTCTTCCAGTCTGGCAGCAGATTAAGGGACTCAAAGGCCCACATTGATAGGTACAGTACGTTACTGGATTGAACTGGACAGGCCTGCAGAGTGTAACAACATGTGTGCAGTGTTGAGTAGCTGCGAGCTTTGCTTTCTCCACGTGCATGGATTGAGTTTGGAAACAGCTCAGCAGCAAGTGCAGGATTGGTTGATAGATTTCTCAGCAACTCCTGTGTCTTTCTCTTCAATTTCTCACAGCTTTTGCACCAGGCCCTTTCCTTAACACGCTCTCTTAAACCAGCATTTACTGCCTGTGTCTCTTGAAGACTTGGGTTGAATTTGCGGTGTTACTTTTATAAGCTTTGGCATCTTCACTGTCATCTAACTGAACAGCTTAATTGCTGAGTTTGTTAGTTGTACACACACACACACACACACACATGCACAGATATGCATATGAAGACAAGCTACAAAGATAAACTGTTAAAGGCTAATATATTGGAAGATCTGGGCTACTTAGACAAATGGCTTAGCAACATCTGCCTGTTCTGTGCTCATGTTTCAGCGGCCCATAAAAACACCTCAACTGGAAACTGAAAAGTCAATTAAAATCTTAATATTTAGCAAAAGCTATTTTAGTTTTGATAGTGGGATTAAAGTTGGTCAATTTAAAAACGAAGTTCAACACAGTGAAATGAAAACAGTTAACAAATAAAGATGTAACGTGTGACTGGAACGTCTTGTGAAATCCACTGAAGAGATTTAATATGCGTATAAATAAAAACATCAGAACTCTCTCAGCATACTTCATGTTATGCTGAACTTGATCCTGTTTATTAAAGGTTTTCTGCCACCTTTTTTAATTACCTTTCCATGTTGCACCCTCTTCTCCTGCAGTGGTGTAATGGCATGCTACTGGAGAATTGATGCTGCTTACTGTTCATCTTGATGTTACATTTTCTAATCAGGAGTCGATGGTAAAATGGCATCATTAGCGTTTGGTTTGATTTATAAGTTCAATAGAAATGTACAATGCTTTTGGACGGAGTTGGACAAACATTAGGTGTTTATGTTAGGTTTCATTTTGAGAAAGCATAGTTGTAGCCGAGAAGTCTTAAAGATATTTTGAACAGGCACTGATGGTGATGTTTTTTTCCTTCAAGTGGATTTTCACTTCCCACTAAGTGATCTAGTAAAACTATTTGTTTTCAGCTGGTCTGATGATCTGACTGCGCATGTTGTCTGCAGTATTAAACTGCTATTATCATTTCAAGAACTCAGAATGTTGTTTTTTCTTTGTAAATGTGTCCATGCTTTATAGAAAGTGGCCAGAGCTATGCAAACAATACTATTGCAAGTTTACTTTTTCCTTTCATCCTGGAAGTGGATGAAAGCAGCTGAGGAGTCTGTGGACAGCACTATCTGTAACAAAGCCTCACTGTCCTGGTTTCTAGAATGCAACAGTCTCCACTGGGTCAATGTTTTGCTAAAATAACGTGTTCATGGAGGCATTTTGAATGACTCGCTGAGCTATTAAGTTGATAAATGAAACTATTGAATGTGGACTCTTAATCCAGAGACCTGATGACAACAATAACTACCCTGACAAATCAAAGTGTGTCAACATTTTGTATGATGCATTTTACAAAAATGAAAAAGGGAAGCACACAAAACCATATCTTAGTGACAGGAAATGAAACTGTTTTTAGAGAAATATACAGCTGACACACCATCACCAGTCACTGACTGAACACACACGCACACATGCACACACACGCACACATGCACAAACGCACGCACACACAGTGTCCATCCTTGTTTAGAGAGGACAACAGGTAATGTCTTCATCTACACTGAGATGATTTGTTGTGTTGAAGGCCCATTATTGTTTATTATATTCACTGTCAGTGTTTTGCGACCTCTGTTTGCACAGTTTTAATCTGATTTCCGCTCTCAACAAAAAACAGAAGTATATTAATATGACACAAATACGAGCCCTGTAATGAGCCCCATGCTTTTTTTTTCCCTTAGAGGTGCTGTCGTGGGTGCACTGTTCTGCCAAGGGCTGCTTTCGTTTCCATGGAAGCGAGGAGAACCACAGCTTTGTTTGAGACTGTTTTTGGTAGATCTTGGCAATGGCCTTTGGAATTGGACAATAATCGGTTTATTTGATTCAGGCTTATGTGGCGTCATGTCTTGGACAAACCCGATGAAGTCACAGGAGGTGTTGCGTAAGTGAATACCTGCTTAAAAATATTTGTGACACTTAAGACACAATGGGGCATTTTACCAAAGTACTTATTACATACTCCTCAGCTGCTTTCATCCACTTCCAGGATATGATGTGTTTATAACTCTATTTATGCAAACCATTTCATAGCTGTATGATAACACCTTTCCTGCGATATCATAACATATTTTACTTGAACTTTTCTGTAATGTATTTCAGAGCTCATCAGCCTTACTGTAGCATTCTGTCAGACACACTACAGCAGACTGAGATGTCAAAATAAAAGACCCCCATGTGAGCATCCTCGTAGCTCACTTGGCAGACGTTCCTGGCAGTAGAGTTTATTTATGAGATCACTCTTGGCTGTTTTTTTTTTTAATTCATTACGTCTCTTCAGTCTTAGTTTACATTTTTCCTACAGTCAATAAAACATAACAATGCTAAACATTGTGCCTGCTAAAATCCAAACATTAGCTTTGCAACTATTGGCATGTCAGCATGAAGAGGTTAGCATGAAGCTAAGAGGTCAAGCATGCCAAAACAGTCTCACAGAGCTGCTAGCATTTTTTTTTTGTAAGTGTTTCTCGTCTCTGATTTTCTTTGTTCTGATGCTCAGAAACTTTGATCTATAGATTGTTGAACTCTGAATTTATGTTGGAAGGAGTATGTCTTTTTCACATTAATAATAAAAAACTGTTATTGTGTTTAAGTATCTGAGAACAGAAGAAAAACAACTTTATGTATTCTTATTTTCTTCTTAGCTTGCTTAGCTTCATTTACACTTTTAAAGCTGCATTTGTTTTTTGTTTTATTTTTGTCTTTTTCCCCCCCGGGTGTCAATCTTAATTTCAGAAGTAAATCCTCAGAAGACTTTTCTATTTAAGTCATGCCATGCCAGCAGCTTTGATGCATGCTCAGTTGTAACTTTAGCACTTCCTCCTTTATTCTCTGCTGGCTCACTGCCGATGCCCCACCACATGCACAGCTTTGTAATGTAACGTCAACAGTGGCAGTTGTCAGGCCTTGGGTATAATTAAATAAATGCACATCTGATAGGAGTGTGAAAAGACAGGCTCTGTAGTCTGTATACTTCTGGTGTCGATGTAGCTGTCAGCAGACCCTGCAGGCCTGCATTACAAAGCCTCAAACTCAAATAGACAAATAAGGTCCAGACAACAAAAGAGCAAAATGTGTGCTGTAAAATTAGACGTATTTATGCATCACAAGTCACTTTTATGATTGTTTTGTGCACGAGCTGTCCTTGGGCAAACTGTCAGGCGTCCCCTCTAAACTTGTCCCATCATGCCTCAGGTTGAGTTAAATAGAACTAGATTTGTTTTCACTGTGGTTCTGGAGGAAACCTACTTTTCTAAAATATGCTGGCAGGTGGCAGTTCTGCCAAAGGCGAGGATTGACAACTATTGAATGTCTAGATGACTAATTCACCTCACTGCTCAACTTGTTCACGCTCCCTGTGAGAGTAAACTTTCTGCCTCTAATGTACTTTTTATTGACACTCATGTTTTCACCAATCGCAGCTTGTAAATGTCAGTCATGTTAACGTAGAAGGCAAAGTTTACTCTGTTGCTGGTTACGTAATCAATTGCAGTGTACATTAAAATCCTCGTTAGCATAATGTTGGATCTCAGCCCGGGCCTCGGGGCTTGACCTCAGTGCTCGTATACTGTTTGCTTTGTAACGCTGGAAAAACAGAGGAGGCTTAACTGAGCATCAAACATGTTTTGTATTGAAGTCAGGCGCTCAAACGAGTTCTTGGCTTTGACTCGAGATCCAGAGGCTTAAACAAGATCATGTGTGTCAGGAGCGCTGCTTTAACCAGACACACTCTTTGTTGAGCCCAAACACACTACTCACTCATGTTCTGGCTTACGCAATCTCGGTCCTGTTCCAGTTGTTCTTGGAAGTTCTACTTGAGGCACCACACGGTGTCCTTAAATGGTTTTAACTTGATTGTGATTCTTTCTCGCTTTAATAAGTACATCAACAGCTGATATAAAGAGTAAGCGCCCAAACATCATGGGTTAACAGAATTGTCTTTCCCAGAAAGAAAAACTACAAGTCATCCAAATTTTGAATCCAGTCAAGGAAAAGATCGATCTGAAACTCTGTGGGGAGTTTCATTGCATTGTTGATGTTTTCCAGTCTCTATAGTTACATTTTCTTAGTGTGGCAGTGGGCGTTTTGAGTTTTTCCTCTTTTAGTTCTCAGCAGAGTCAGTCCAGCTCATAGTTGCCTCCAGTGGAGCCGGCTAGAGAAAATGTGTTTTAATCCAGAGCCATTAGGAACCATAACACAGTTTACTGTAGTTGACTGGCAGACAACAGACTGAAACAACTTCAACAATTTAGTCATTCTTTGCTGTAGTAAACAGATTATCTTTGGGTTTTGGTCTCTCATTGAAACAATATGATTAAATCCAACTGCATTCCTGAAAATCATAATGGGCGTATTTTCACTTTTCACATGAGGGTTTTGGCCCAGTGTTTCTCCACAAATGGACTTTTATCCACCAAATTGCAACTTTGGTCTGTTTTCCGTTAAAATCCAGGGAGCGTCTGCTTATTGTCAAAATCTAGAAACTCTCTCGTGTCTCAGCAACAGCTGCCTTAACAACGTCTTAACCTCGGCTCTCGTTTTTAATTTCTCCCATCTGTCTCATCTCTGTCCTGCTTTGTCTTTCCAGCTATCATTAGCTGAATCATATTAACCAAAATGTCTTCACTGAATTCCCCGACATCTGTGTGTGATGTCTTTATTGTTGATAATCTTTGCCTCACTTTTACTCACTGTGCTATTTTGCACACAAAAGAACATTTTACTCACATAAACATTTGCGTAGGTAGGTGTGTTAATATTTTTTTTATCAAAACCTAATTACAACCTTCTCAAATGTTCTATGCTTGCTTGGATGTCTAAAAAAGGTGGTATTAACTTTCCGGTTTCTAAATAAGTTGAAATTTGTGGATTTTGTGACAGGTTCCCTGTATTTATCTGAAAGTACAAATTGTGATTGTGATGATACGGGTAAGTGTGTTGTAGTGGATAGTAGAGCTTGTTTTTGTGTGTGCTGTCTGAAGCCATTGGTGAAGCAATAAGGGTGTAGCCCTGAGAGTCCGTCAGGGTCTGCTCTTCATAGAGGGACAGATTCCTTTGGGCACAGGCCTAATGAAAAAACTCAGGGCCTTTGCGACGCCTTGTCTAAATTAAACACATTTGGTCAGAGGGTGAAGCTGAGGTTGATGTTTTTTTATTTCTTCATAACTTCTGGTTATGTAACCAGACGTGTGTGTGTGTGTGTGGGGTGGGGGGGGGGGTGTCACATGACGTTGTCAATGAGGGCCATTAAGAAGTAGGACTGTGGTTTGACAGAATACATTCAGATTCTTGTTTTTTGTAAAAGCGTCTGCTAAATGAATTGTATTCATATCTTGGAGTATTATGGGTGTTCCTGTGTGTTTAATCTGATTGACACCGCATTTGTTTAAGTTGCAGACGTCGTCTTTGTTCACTGTAGGATGTATGTGCATGTAGCTCGTGTAAGACGCTGTCATATCTGACAGATCAAAGCATGTGCTGTAGGACAGGAGATATGAGTGACAATGTTTCATAGCAGCAGAGGTATGGGGAACATTCCTGTCCTGGTCCAACTCGCTGATAACGATCTGCTGAGAGCTTCCGCTGGCCTCACACACATACATTGGATGGTGTTGAGAACATTGTGTCATCTACCACCATCAACCTGGTGTCTACCTTCAGGTACCGTCCTACCACATGGTGGCACTAGTCTTCTCTTTATAACAAGGTGCTACTTTTACACCAGCCTTTGTTGCAGGTGTAAACACTTAAAGCTGTTCTTACCAACAGATCAATATGAATCATTTAAGGCCAATACATCCGTCTGACTTTTAGGATTGGGTTTGAAATAACCGATGCATCTACTGAAAAGACTTGTAGACATTTTTAGAATGATTTGATTCCTTGCATAACATTTGGAAGTGTTTTGACCAGGATACACAGAGACATTAACCTGTTGGAATAACAAGCATCAGTGGCCTCTGGTGGACAAACTTTTTAATGTGACACGGTTTCTTCAACAGTGTTTCCACTACATGGGACTAATGGACTCCACTCCAGGCTCTTTAGACTCAATGAGCTTTTCTCTGGCTACATTTTCTAATTATTGACCCTACACCTAGTTGAACTTTGCAGAACTATTCCTGTTTTCTTTGTTCTTTGACTTAGGTGAACTGTCGATTGTAAAAACAAACACAGTTTATTTATGTTTGGTTGCTTTGTTGTTTGCGCCTCCAGCCAGACTTCTTTGTCTTTTTCAGCTTCATGTTTTTTTTCTTTGTATGTGTTGTAGGCTTATAAATGGTATAAAAATGGTATAGGCTTGTAAATGCACACAGTAGGGTAGTTACTTATGTTACCAGTCGGTCGGGCCATGAATCGGGCGGAGCACAGTTGTCCCTCCGCCTCCCCCCTGTCACCCCCCCTGACTCCGCCGCCCGTCGGTTCATGTTTCAATATTCCAAATGTGGTCACAGTTAACGGATTGAAACGCCTGCGGTGTGTCCCGGTGGCCTCTTTTCCACCGATGTAGCTTCAGCAACATGCCGTGCACGTTTTCCTACAAACCACCGTGCTGCCCCGGGGGCCTGACCCCGCGTGATGCGATCGGCAAGCCGCTGCTGCTCTCCTGTCGGACTCGCTGCAGGTAAAGACAGGCGGACCCGGTGCTACTGCCTGCCCCGCAGAGAACGCAGATCAAGCGAAAATGAAGCGCACTGATTCTTGAATCATTTTCGTGGTGTTCTTCGGTGATTCTTGATCTTAACTCTATAATGCATGGACGCTTTTCCGTAACATTAGAGCCATTAGACTCTGTGGAAGTGGCCTTGATTCTTTGGTGTGAATGTTGCAAGATGTCTTTGGTTAATCTCTTCATATTTCTGAATGCAGACTGTTTCATCAATGTGATTTAAAGCATAGCACTTCAGTTAAAGTGAATGATGTGCTGACTATTCAGTAGTACTCACTGCATATTACTGTCTGCCAAGAACAGCTGCAATAAAACTCATATTGTAGAATTTTAGGGGGCAGAAACCAGGTCATCGTGACTTTACAATCCTGTTTATAGAAAGTACGGGTATATGTGCTTTTTTTTTTTTTCCATATGCATGTTTTACCTGTTGGGATTGCTGCCTCCTATTGAACACATGCCTGCACCTACACTGAACAACAGTCTCACTTTATGCTGCATTTTAGCACTAACTCCTACCTGCAGGGTTTTCTTCTGCCCAGCTGCTCTGACGCGCGCACTAATAGTACCGCACACGCGCTGACCTGACCTAGATATGAGGTTTAATGGTCATGTTGCAACCAAGAGAGAGACAAGAAATCTTATACGATCTGTCCTAGAGTCCCCTGGTGAGGCGATGGCGGCTGCTTTGATTAATTGAGCACAAGTATGTAGTCTGCTTCTGCTTAAGTCATAGGTTTTTTTTTAAAATATAAAACTACATGGAGATTCTTGTTCATTGCTTGTTTACAAGGATTTTCTCCATTTAACCATCCTTTGGTGGAGAAAAGTGAAGTAAGCAGAAAGAAAGGGGAGAAGAAAAATGACTCTCCCTGGGAGGTTTGGATCCTGAAACCTTACGAGACTGATTCTAACGTCTGTGTTTTTTCTTTTTCACAGAGCCTCGGGAACCAATGTTGCAGCCATTGATAATAAAATAGAGCAGGCAATGGTGAGTAATCTTGTTACCATTTATCATATACTTTGTTCTTTTTTAAAGTATGAAGTACTTTACTTAGTGAATACATGAACAAATGTAGCCTATAGCTTTGAGCTCTGATGTCCTTTTATAAACATGATAAATCAACCTCTGTTTCACTTCTTTGCCCTACTGACACATTTCATACACCCTCCTTTCTCCTGCAGGACCTGGTGAAAAGCCATCTGATGTATGCAGTGCGTGAGGAGGTGGAGGTGTTAAAGGAGCAGATCAAGGAGCTGTACGAGAGGAACTCTGTGCTGGAGCGGGAGAACGCTGTGTTGAAATCTCTAGCCAACAGCGAGCAGCTGTCTCAGCTGCCCTCCCAGTCGGCCGCCAGCTCCAGCACCACGCCTCCCCAGCAAGGACTCAGCCAACCTCCACCCCAGGCCCAGCCCCCTCCTCAGTCTCTGCCTCAGCAGTCCCACCCCCAGCTCCAGCACCACCCCAAACCCCAGCAGCTCCAGACTCAGCCTCAGCTTGATCCCGGCCAACAGCAACAACAGCAACCTAACGTCACCTCTGCTTGAAGTGCATCTGCCTGCCTCTCATAAGGCAGAAAAAAAGAAGAGCATTTTCTCTGCAACCTATTACAAATTAGTGTATGTGAAATTAAAAGAAGAAAAAACTCTTTGTCTTCTTAGCCACCAGCTTGACCACAAAGTACAGCTTGTGTGTGAGTGGGTGTGAGTGTGTGCAGGGTGTGTTAGCAGGTGTGACTGTAAAATGTAAGCGTGTATGCATCTGTACTGTGGGCCTTTCCAGTGTTAATGCAATCATCAGAAAGCAAGTGAGAAAGACTTTGACAGAAGAGGAGTGTGTAGAGACTGGAGTGTGTCAGGGGAGGGTCAGGGGGTTTCATCGTCTTGGCTCCTAGAGTGGGTGACTGCTAGGTCCAAGCTCGAGGACAGGATGTCTCTTCTTGGACCCAGGCGGCGACACTGACCTGAGACCTGCTCAGACTGAGGGCGTGGGAAGGGAGGGGTTTGCCTCACATAAGGGACAAATGGGAGTGATTGTCTAAAAAGAGTGATTATTTTTTTAAACGTAAGATAAATGAGGGGATAAAGGGGTATTTTTAGCCTTGCTGTTTCATGTTGTATAGAAAGAAGTGGGAGAGAGTGAGTCTGTTTTTCGGAGCGCCAAACTGCTGCCGTTTCTTTCTACATCAAGTCCAATCCTAGCATCAGTCTTTTGAGTTCTACTGTTAAGTGTTTTATTTATTACAGGGCTGCTATTTTCTTACATGAATAATTTCATGTACCTGTAAAATAGTAGTCCAGCGAATCGTTTCCTGTTTCTTTAAGTGTTTCAACATTTGGCCATGCTACCCTGAGGCAACGCTTGAGATTTAACAAAATAAAAAGGAGGCTAATATCAAATCAATGAATTCTGACAACTGTTTAACACTAACTTCAATTCTTCTCCTCAATTGCCAATTCATATTTAAAGTCTAGATCCAGTTTGAATGTACAACTTCATATAGTACAAAGTATTAAGAGCCTTGGTGGGTGACCCCGCCTGATGACATCAAGACATAACGTGTGCCTGAAGACGGCATCTGGTTAAGATTCAACTCCTTAATCTAAAGTGAATTAGTGTTGCCATACCCCCCTCCTTCCTGTTTTTTTTTTCCTCCATTGTTTTCCTGAGGGGGGGGCTGGGGGGAAAGCTGTGAAATCATTCAACCTACTTTGTAACCAAAGATGCAAAGCTGTGTAAATTGATCATTTTTAAATGCACACTCATGTATTATTATTATTTTTTGGTTTTGTTACTTCCTCCTTCACAACATATTTTGTTGCTGTTCAGCATGTTTTGCATGATCTGTAATTTTCAAACCACTTTCTTACCTCATTTTTATTCAGCACTCTTATTGTAAGATAGTCTGTGAACAGTGTAAATGAACGGAGGGAGGGGGGGGGCAAATCAGAGCTGAGTGGGCGGAGAGATAAACAAGCTAGTGTTACTGACACTAGTCACAGAAAATGAAGTGAGCCATGTTTTGTTCATTTAAATGGTGTTTGAATTTCATATGCCAATAGTTTTGTTACATTGCAAATTTTAATGTATTTAAATAAAAGCAATATTCAGATTCCAAAAATGTCTGTATCTTTCACCGAGGATTTAGAGACACTTATTTCTCCTCTTGTCGACATACAAAATCTCGAACTTGTGCCAAAACACTCCCTGAAAAAAAAAGAATGAATTTTTACATTTTAGGCTCAACCAAATACTGTAAGAGAAACTCCTTTATTGGAACAAACTTTACAAAATAATTCTGAAAAATGTCAAAAAAGGTACTTTGAACATCTATCCCCACCCCAGCAAATACATAGCGGTCCTCTCTCTGAAACAAATATATCCGAGCAGTGTCTATTAAAGTGTCCACAGTTCCAAGTCCCGATGGAACAAAAAGCTCTTTCCTTCCCCGTTTAGGATGTCCACCATACAAACAGCGGAATACAATGATACGGACAATGAAGGGGAAATTATTTTTAAACAATCTCCTCTTTTGACACTTCAGTTCTCACAGCTGTGCAGGCTGAACTCATTCATCCCACTGTTTCACTCCTTCCCTTTAGTCAGTTGGTAACACATCCCGTCCATCACAAAGGTCAAGTCCATCGTGTGTCTTAGCAGGACCAAAAGGGGCTGCCAAGTGTCCTCTAACCCACAGTTACAAACCTGCTGCCTTTACTGCTGGACGCTGTGGCCGTGCGCCGATCCTTGAGGATGCGGAATCGCTCGTTCAAGGTCATCGATGTTTGCTACAGGAATGAAAACACAAAACGTTTTAACACAGGGTTCAGCAACACTTTGAAGACTATATGGTGATAAGAATATGTTAAACAATTCACATTTGAGACAGGGAGGGCTTTTAGATCACATATTCGCCACGTTCCTAAGATATTAAATGTGCAAGTTTTTGACAATGTTATCCAATGTGCTGACTAGGGTTTAATCCCAGGAGACAGGATTACCGGGAAATCTGTTCAAGACCATTTCCCGATTCCCGGGGAAGGTTATGACGGGAAATGGGAAATAAAATAAAATAAAAATCGCGCCTCTATTGTAGTGCTGCCTTTAAGCATTAAGCAAACCTTATAAAACCAATATTTTACAGAGCTCCATTATATAAACTAACGAAATCCACGAGTGTGCCATGACGCACAGAGGTGGAGAGGCTTGAAACTTTGCGTACAGAGGTGGAGATCACGGTCAGGTCACATAGGGACGCATGAATCAGGAGTTTCGTGCACTTCACGAGAGCTCAGATTTCGATTTTGCCAATGTCTAAGGATCAATGGTTGTTTTGTTTGTTTTGTCCAAATAAACAGGTAGGAAGAGGTTTTTAATGTTATTCTCTGCTGTGCTGCTGTGTCGTGTTGATAAATGTTTAGACGAGTGGTGAGTGTGGTGATGAAATCGTTGCTGTTTGTGCCGGGACACGGGAAGTAGGCAGCACCCCCTAAATCAGGCACAATTTAAATCAGGTTATTAAAACATTTAAACTTACTAACTAATAGTTCCTGCGGAGTGATAGGCCTACCACTCCCAGCTGGTCAGAGCTTCTTTATCGTTGCGCACACGTTGAAGTGTCGCTGAGAAGTTTTCAACATAATCAAAGAAACCAAAGACGTTTGATCATCCTGTCAGACAGAGCAGCAACTAGATGTTATCCTAGATGTTGGAGTTTTAGTAGATTATTATTTTAATAACTGCAGAACAACCTCTGAAAGGGAGTGAGCTCATACAGATAAGCGTGTGTGCCATTACGCACAGAGGTGAAGAGATATGAAACAGGAACTTCAATCGATCATTACTTCTAATG
This sequence comes from Tautogolabrus adspersus, assembly GCA_020745685.1. Classification (NCBI taxonomy): domain Eukaryota; kingdom Metazoa; phylum Chordata; class Actinopteri; order Labriformes; family Labridae; genus Tautogolabrus; species Tautogolabrus adspersus. Next base: position 11,861,599 of record CM036544.1, read on the forward strand.
TAAATCAGTTTAGCACAGAATAGTGGGATCTACACTGCAGACTGTAGTCTCTGTTAACAGACGCTGTCCAAACAGCTCCAACGTGCAATAAGTGCGCACTGATGTCCATGTGTCCGCTCGCCCGGGGGGGTGGGGGGGTGTATTCTGTGACTTTTTTGTCTCTTCATGCCATGCCGGAACAGCACTCTCTCTGTGCTCTGGGACCTCAGGGTTTACAAATTAAGCACTGCTTATAGCTTTTCAGAAGACAAGTCGCAGACAATCCACTTGGCATTTCATAATTAACATTGCAGCAGATGTCACGCACGTAGCACATTTGATCATTGCAAACTGATAACCTGTGTTGATGGACATAAACTGTGTTCTTTTGCCCTAATGTTGATAAAAATAATATACAAAAATGTCAGTTTGGGATTTGGGAACACATAGGCCTATTTGAATGATGTCAGATCATTAGGCCTACTTGGGCTTAGCTGCAAAATAAAAAACGCTATTTCCCGGGATTCCCGGGAAATTGGTCGTCTTTTCCCGGGATCTGATCCATCTAGTTTTCGGGAAAAATATGAAACCCTAGTGCTGACCTTGTACCTAAAAACGCCTATAAAATCAGGATCCTCATGTAGTCAGTGACCTTGAGTTTCAGGGTCAGTAACACCAGAAAATCTTACATAAAGTCTCACGATTCGATTCTTGGGGTAACGATTTGATTCAGAATCGATTTTCGATTCAAAACGATTCTGGATTCATGGATTCAAAGTCTATTTATGCATTAGTACAGGGGTGGCCAACCCGCGGCTCTTGAGCCGCATGCGGCTCTTTGCCCGGTCTCATGCGGCTCTTCAGGTCATATCGAATTTGATGTGTTCTTTTTTTGTGTTTGTGTTTAACATTGCCCGTGCGCGTCAGTAATTCACACATACTCCGTGCGCGCCGCGGTCCGTCAGTGCCCCGCACTACGCTGTACTCAGCTGCCACTCTAGTCAACGCTGCTGTCCGTCTTCGGAGCGTGCCACTGCAGGCACGCGTCAAGTTGGACAGAATATGACAAGCCGGACAGGAAGTCAGACAAGGAAACGCACAAAACATCCGGTCAATTTCAAAATAAAACACAATATACGGAATCTCAATGATTTTCACGCATTTTTTTCTGTGGAGTGGATGCTATTGTAAATTGTATGTTTTTGTTTGTGGACTTGACTGAACTGAGAGTTTGTGTGTGTGAGACAATATTCATTGTTGACAATGACTGGCCTGTGGTCTTAGTTACTTTTAAGTCCATTTTTGGTCAATATCATGTTGGTGTGTGACATTTACAGTAAATGTGGCTGAGCAGAGGTATGTGTCTGTCTGTATGAGGGTGTGTGTGTGTGTGTGTGTCTGTCTGTTTGTGTGAAGGTGTGTGTGTGAGTGTCAAGGCTATTGTTAATTTTTAGATTTGAAATCTGTGTGTGAGAGAAATAGAGATAAACGTGGAGGAGGACGAGCACAGAGAAAGGCAGAGAACAAAAGAGAGGGGAAGGGACGGGGGGATGTTCGTGTGTGCCTGTGTGTACAGTATGATGTGGCTCTTTGCAGTAACACAGTAGAAAATGTGGCTCTTAGTCTCTGACTGGTTGGCCACCCCTGCATTAGTACATACTTCAGGATCTACTCAAGTCATCTGTGAGACTGGCTGAATTTCTTGTTGCTCATTTGGCAATCTACTGATTTAAAGAGCAGGGAGTGACTGATTAGCTCCCCTATTGAAAAATAAAATCGATTTTTGGAAATTATGAATCGATTTTAAATCTTAGAAGAGAGGAATCTCGATTTTTACATGAATCGATTTTATTTACCACCTCTACAGCTAATGTTTGGTGTAATAGCTTGCAAGCAAATCTCAAACTGGATCCTAACTGGGACCATTTTACAAGTTTTGAAATGGGCTCATGTAGTACTGATCGATCTGGTTCATTGAATTTAAGTATTACATCTTGCATTGTTCTGTCTGATTTATCGTTTAGTTGTGAGGTTTGAACGTAAGTATTTATAGTGAGGTTTGTGCTGTTAACTGTCACTTGTGTATTTTTTGTTGTTTCTGAACGATTGTACAGACCCATTGTAAAATAGCTAAGCCTACGATGCTGATTAATTCTGAGGTGTGTGAAATTGGCTAACATGCGACATACTTCTATCCTTACAAAAAACATTTAGCATAAAACGAAGTAGAATGCTCTCACTGGTTTTCCAACACTGTTGATGTCGAACTGCAGAGGCACTCCTTTGGGTATTTTCTTCTCTTCAGTTTCCACTTTGACAGGAGTGGCGCTGGGAGCTGGGGGGTGCAGCGTCCAAGCAGAGGGAGGCCTACAAAGAAGTCACAATATCACTTCTACACTTCTTCATTGTCATAATCAACATCATATCTTTACATCCATCTATATCTATTTTATACTATATATGAAAAAGTGGTTCGGAAATAACTTCCTGTAATGTGACAAAGACATGGTTGTAGATGCTGTGCAGAGTTTGTGATATTTACTCAGGCTGAGTCAGGGCTGTTGGATTGTCAATTGAAACAGTCAAGGTTCCACTGTTGGTTGTTGATGTGCGCCACCTTGTGGATAAAAAGAGAAGTGTAACAGTGTCAAATGAACACAGGCTATGGAGTGCAGGATAAGCTCAGCTGGTGGAGCGGATGCATCATGTAGAGATGCTAAAGTCTTCATTGCACTGGTCACTGGTTGGACTCCTGATCCTGCCCCAGTTTGGTGCATGTCATCCCCACACTCCCTCTCTCCCAACAAGTCCCGTCTCTCTACAGCTGTCCTATCGTAGAAAGGCCCAAAAAAGCCCCAAAAAAGCCCCAAAATCAATCTCTAAAATGAAATCAATGCAATAAAAAGGAACACAAGAAACACTGACCGTTAAATGGCAAACAATGGTCTTCTTTCCCATCCAAATGATTCATATCCTCAATACATTTCCTCTTCCTCACACATGTACACACAACAGAGTAACACAAGAAAAAACAGACCTATTGAGGTCTGATAATACTCACTGTCGAGTTCTCGCTGGAGGAGAACGGGGATTAGGATTTTGCACTTGGGCCTGTACCTGTAATAAGTACATGAGAAAATAAACACTAAAGTATAATGACTTTTGGAGATTGTTTAATTAAATACTTAAGTCCTCAAAAGCTCAAATACACCGATGACCCAACAAACACAACATTTAAAAGCTCTCAGTAGCTCAGCCATTGTGTACCTTGAGTCCTCTGCGAAAAAGAAACGTGGCCTGGCGAGCTTCTCTCTGCGTCTGCTGGACAGGTGGCAGTGGTCTGCACACGTGCAACATAAAAAGAAGTACTTAGATACAGCATTGTGAGTGTAACCATGAACCCACCACAGTTTACCAGATCAAGTAGCACATTTAGATGTGTCCAACCCCCTTTGTCCACCTGCTTGAAATCAAACTCTTTAGATAAGGCATTATAATGCACTTAAAAACCCTGACTTTAGGTTCCTGCAGCACTCCCCAGAATGATCCTTCTTTTCAGAAAAGATCTTTACACTTGCACAAGTGCATCATACATAAGCTGTTAAGGTTTGACTCTCACCGTCGCTGTAGCCGAAATGGTCTCCTGACAGATGTTATATTCTGGCCTCTCTGTTGATCGGGTTGCCTGTACGGCCGCCTCTGTACCTCTGGCTTCCTGTACTGTGCTTCAGGACGTTGAATGAAGGGCTTTGTTTTCTGTCTTGTTTTCTGAAAAAGGAAGTGTAGTGGACGAAAAATACTCTATTATCGAAAGGTTAGGTATCGTACATAAACACATGACTAACAATGTAGAAGAAACAGTTTTAAAGATAGATTTCACAGCATTTGAAAATGTGAATATTTAAGTAATACATGTTCCTTATTAAATCAGTGAATTACTGTCTGAATAACTGCTTCATCATTAACCTCTTCAAGGGGACGAGTAAATCAGTGAGAAACACAAACTATTCAACCCAATTAGCTTGGACCTTGTCTGTAAGATACTAAACTTAAACTTACGTTTATACCTAATCATATTTGTTGATATAAAAGATGCTGTGGTGGGAGAAAGTTTGCAATCATGACTGCTTATTCTCCCCAAGCCCCCCTAACCTAGGTAAGATGAACAGTTCTGAGGTGATGGCAAACAACATGGAAAAGTTTCTCAGGTTGTCTAAGGCAGATTACGTTAGAGGTAGTGACTCAGCAGCACCTAGATAGGAAAAGCAGCTGCTGCTGTTGCCAGGTGACAGGATGTGGAGAACACTGTGGCGCGGGGAGTCATGAGGGTCGGGTCATTGAAGCAGGAAGGAGTATGGTTTGTTGATGTGCTTGTTTGTAGAAGAGGAAAGTTAGCCAGGCATGGGTCAACGTACTAAAAAAAAATGATGCACAAGGTTTGAAAAAAAAGTCTCTTTTAGATTCTCTTTTTCAGCTTGTACAGAAGCTGATCAAGTGTCAGTGTGATACCAGAAGCGTACAATTTAACTTCTTCTGTAGTTCAGATAGAATGCTGTCTACTAGTACAAGATTTTCTTTAGAAAGGTGCAACACTAAACTAGTGTGTTTTAAAATGACACAGGTTACACTAACAACAGTGTTAAGACGGATGCATGTTCTATATCATCTCTTGTGCAGACACCTAAAAGACTCCAGATGGGAAATAAAGCAACACGCCTGTCATTTAGGGCAAATGCTCTCTTTTTATTCATTACAATTATCATCCCTCTGAGGAATCTGAACATACATGTCAGTGGATTGTCAATTCAAGTTTCAGGTTCACATAAAATCCACTCCAGTATTTTCTACATCACCTGGTTGATTGCTGCTCTGTTCAGTGTGCCGACTCGTTTGAGCAGTGCAGTTGGCCTCCTGGCTGCCAGTCCTGTGATAACCCCCTGACCTCGTCGTCGCCCCAGCAGGGGAGGGACCCTCCTGTTTCTTAATTTAGGTACTGCTCCACGGGGCACGCCACCTCCTTGTAACGATAATGACAGTGGTGTTACAAGCGCACAGACTTGTTTGAATAGAGGGGACAAGTCAAATGTAACCATGTAGACATACATACACACCTCTCTGGACTGGTCCAGCAGTCCCAGACGAGACTCCCTTCCCTTGAATTAAACGGCCTTTCTTCTTTACTGGTCGTCGATTAACAGTGGCCTGTCTTCTGTTTAACTGCTGCTCTTTCTTGTTCAACCGAATGATGTCATCTGTTAAATTTAACACACGAGCAATGATAAACAAGGGCGACAGCATGCTCCAATGAGACCTATAAGCTAACTTACGAGCTAGCAACTGGCAACCTCCCACCAGTAAGAGGCTAACATTAGCCAGTACTCTATTTTGGTAACGTTTATGTGAGCCAGCGTCCACCTTACCTAATGACATGTCGACTTTATCTGGAACCACTGTTTTTCTCCCGCGCCCTGCTGCAATCTCATCTCTGTTCATACTTTTAAAAAAAAAGCACGACAAACAATCCTGAGTGAAAGGGAAAATACGATAATGGTTATTTACCGTGTCTCTTGTACGTTCTTACTGTGACTACGCTACAACACACATGAATCTCCCCAAACGTAAACGGCGCGGCGCATGCTCCGTAAAGACGTCCAATTGCATTGTGGGAAATGTAGTTAAACACAACAAACATTGTGTTGTTACAAAACCTTAAAAAGCGTGCTCATGTAACCGGTTGTGTAAAGAGAAATACGGTGTGTTAACGTGTTTCCCTTACCCGGACTATACTAAAGGGCCAGCTCATTCGTCTGTGACCTCTCACAGACCTACTCGTATAATTTCATTCATCGCATGTTGCATTGCATTTTAAGAAGGTAAGTTTTTCTAAACGATTAGTCATTTGAATGAAAGTTATTCCACGTCGTTGTGTTTTCACCTTTTTTCTCGATTGTAAACCCATTTCATGTTTTAAATGCATTCTGACTAGTACAGCAAACGCTTGTTCAACTCATTTTTGACGTTTGAACTATTTTTGACGAACATTGTTTTCTCACCTTTTCCATTTTGATTTACCGACAGAGCATCCTTACCATTTGCACCAGATCAATTCTTGAGACTTGTGTCACAAAGGAGTCAGAGTTCCAACTTATTCTTCCTCTACCTGACCGAGACATTTACCAGGCAAAGCATCATGTCAGACAAAAAACGCAAGGTACCAACATCTGCTGCCAAAGAGCCCAGCGTCAAACAGCAGAAGCTGGCGCCCTTTAAGGAGGAGAAACAGGAAAGAGCTGGAGGCTGGCTGCAGGACCATCTGAAACAGCAGAGGACAGAGAAGAAGGACATGAAATTCAACAAGAATCGTCTGCGCGTTGTTTCTGATGCTGAAAATATAAAGCAGGACTCAGAGGGTGTCCTGTACTGGATGTTAAGAGACCAGAGAGTACAAGGTGACTCTACCAGATGTGCAGTGAGAGACCTGATTGAGCTTGTACTTTAACTGTTTCAGCTCTTGTGTTTGTGTGTCTCAACGTGTATTTTGTCTTTTCCCTTTTGCGTTTTTAGATAATTGGGCACTGATCTATGCACAGAAGCTTGCTGTGAAGAAGAACCTTCCTCTGCACATCTGTTTCTGCCTGGTTGTCCCCAAATCAGAACTCTCCACTCTGAGACATTTCAGCTTTATGCTAAAAGGTCTGAAGGAAGTTGCAAAGGTATATATAAATAATTTATTTTGAATCACACTGACTAAAGCCAGAAATACAAGTGATTGTGTATTCATTTGAATTTGAACTAAATGAATTACAATACATTCATTTAATTCTAAAATCCACCAGACAGGTGGTTGCCTCATCTTTTACTGAGTGTGTGTGATGACAGAAAACATTAGAGATTCATTTGGTGATGGTTCGGACTACACAATTCAATTACACTACACATGACATTCAATTACCCAGGACTTCTTTTAGTGGATTGTGATCCAGGTAATTAAACCCACCACATATTTTATAATGGCTTACTCGCTGTCTCTACCAAACAGGAATGCAAAACCCTGGACATCCAGTTCCACTTGCTGCACGGTTCAGCGGGAGAAGTTCTCCCCGACTTTGTCTCTGACCGTGGCCTGGGGGCGGTGGTAACAGACTTCTGCCCACTCAGGGAGCAGATGCAGTGGTTAGAGGATGTCAAAAAGAGGCTTCCGAAAGACATCCCCCTCTTACAGGTAAAAATCTCTGACAAGGATAACGGTTCTTTTATTTCCTGTCTGTATTTGTTGTCTGCAAACAAGGCAAAATAGGGAAACGATTCTAAAGATCTTCTTTTAATTTTCTGCTTGTTTCCTGCATTTAGAATTTCTTGATTTTCTGTCTTGTGAGTAAACCCTATTTTCCTTTTTAGGTTGATGCCCACAATATTGTTCCCTGCTGGGTAGCATCACCTAAGCGTGAGTATTCTGCCAGGACAATCAGAGGAAAGATCACCAAGCTTTTGCCAGAGTTCCTCACTGATCTTCCCCTGGTGGAGAAACACCCCTACACGGCAACAAGAACCGACAAAGTAAGTGACGCAGCGACAGCAAAAGGCACCTTTTGAATTTAAGGGAACACATAAAGTTCAGAAGAAAAAGAAAGTCTGATAGTTGTGGGGTTTTTTTTTTGACTAGGTCGTGATGACAGAATCGTAATACTCCTGAAAATATGTTTGCTTTGAAGATGTGGCTTTTTAAGATCAATGTAATGTGATGGAAATGTGAGCTGTCAGTGGCTCATTGATGTGGAGTATCAAAACAACAGACTGCTGCTATAAAGCAAATTCTTCTCAACCTTGAACCCCCCCTCCTCTGCTCATTATGTATTCATTTGGAAATTTAAATGACAGACTTTTGTTGACTGTCTGAACGTTTAAGCTTCCTTCCCAGCACTAGACGGTAAAGCTGCAGCGGTAAATCCCCTAATTACCATGATTGATATTCAACTCACTGGTTTGACCCATCTGATATCATACACTAGGTGAAAGTCCCGGGGCTCTCTTTTCCTCCCTTTCAAGTTTTCTCTCATGTATATTTTAAGCGCATCACTGTTGGCTATATCCCTACTAAATGTTTCTCTTTTCTCTAAACTTCACCACACAGCCCATCGACTGGGACGAGACATTGGCGTCCTTGAATGTTGACTCAACAGTTGGAGAGACAGATTGGGCCAAGCCAGGCACCAAGGCAGGGGTGGCCATGTTGGAGTCCTTCATTGATGTACGCCTTAAACAGTTTGAAACCAAACGCAACGACCCAAACGCTGCTGCACTCAGCCAGCTCTCCCCCTGGATCCGCTTCGGTCAGTAGCACTGCAGATAGTGTATGTTAAATGAATACAATCTCTCAGAGGGGACAACACTTTCTCTTACAAATGATCTTTTCTTACATGTATCTCGTATTTGCTCGCACGGTCATGACTTAACAATGATTGGCACCTCTCAGATAAGCTTTGAACCTTGTCAGAGAACTAGGGCTGTGTATTGGCAAGAATCTGGCCATACCATATCCCGATACAGGGGTGGCGATACGATATATTGGGCTACTGTTAGCAAGGCAATATATTGCATTCTTTTTTACAAAACTGTCTATCTTTTGAAAAATGCTCATACTATTAAGAACACAATATTATATGCATAAACATATACAGTTTATTTTTATGCATTCAGACAAAGGCAGGTCTAACTGTTCTATGACATCCAACATCATAATACTTTTTGTGCAATCTGAACAGAGGAAACATCTGCCTCAATCAGTAAAACACTTAAAAGTGCATACTCTGTACAGGAAGGACAAGGTCTTTAGATATTTTAGTTAACAGTGTTTTGAATAAAGGAGTGGAAGGATTGGGAGAGGCAAAGGCCAAATGTCTGCTCCCAACTATCGGTTTGAGGTTCAAATACTGGACAAAACCACCGTCACAAATGTATGTAAACTATTCATTAATAAAATACCGATATTACGCTTTCAAGAATCGATAGAGTATCACGATATGAGTGATATTTAGTATATCGATATTTTCTTACACCACTACATTGAACTAAAATGTCTACTACTTGCAATACCGGTGACCCAGCTATTTAGTAAATAAATGCCATCTTTGTTACAATGTCTTCTTTTCACAATAACAAACTTGTTAGCCACAAGCTCAACCACACATACGAGCTCATTATTTTTACATTATTATAAAATGTACACACTAATGAAGAACTAAGTTGTTCTTAATCTAAACCTTACACAAAATGAAAATAACAGATTAAAGTTATTATGAGGAGTTTTTAGCTGGGGAGGAAACTGATGCATCTTTATGACTGACATAAGCAAGACACTGGTTATATTCTTTAAATTTAGCTGCTGAAACTGCCTTTTTTTAAATCATTTCTACGTCAAGGACTCTCGAGTGAAATATTTGATTGTTAAAGAAAGCAGGCTGAGATTTCTGTAAAAAAAAAAAAAAGGGTGAGGATAAAGATTGATTGATAACAGGTATTGCCTTGTTCAGAGTTTGCCAGAATCCACACAAACCGCAGGTTCCTCACAGGAGCTTTAAGAGCAATGTTCTTAGTACATTTAGTTTAACAGAACAATACAGTCCAAAGTACTGTCTCATCAGAATACAGAGATGTTCATGCCCTGCCACCTACTTTGCCATAAATCACAGCAGGACACACTTTTCCCACAGTGCCAGTTGATTCGTTTTTTAACTCTCTCCCCCCTGTGAGCTTCATGATCATGGACCTCCAGAGAGTCCTTCATATCTGCTCTTTTTTTTACGACATGCTATTGGATAATGTTCAGAGTGATCAACCATGATATCATGTCATAGAATATGTTAGCACTTGGAGTTTATCAAATCTCCCGATCATGTCCATCTGTATCAGCCTCTTTTTTTCCAACCATCTCTTCTTCTACCCATTAGGGCACCTGTCAGCACAGCGCGTGGCCCTGCAGGTTCAGCACAGTGGGAAGAAGGCAGGCGTCGCAGTCGCCTCCTACATCGAGGAGCTGGTGGTGCGCAGGGAGCTGACTGATAACTTCTGCTTCTACTGCAAGAAATACGACAGTCTGGAGGGTCAGTTAAGATCTCATTAAATCAGATACTATCAATGTTGGAAAAACACTCTTCATTAGTGACATCATTCAGATGAGATATCTGCTTATTTGAAAGGATTTCACTCGTCTCTGCTTTGTTCCTTCGACTTAGTATTTTTGTATCTTAAGGGTGGGTGTCTGTGTTTGTGATACTCAGGTGCATATGAGTGGGCTCAGAACACCTTAAAAGATCACGCCAAAGACGAGAGGCCATATCTCTACACACGTGAGCAACTGGAGAAAGCAAAGACTCATGACAAGCTCTGGAATGGAGCTCAGGTACGACATTGAGTCTAACACATAGCACGTCTCTCTGTTCTCACAGATATATGTTAATGTTTGTTACTTACAACTGTTTGTTGCATGTTTCCTTTAGTACCAGATGGTCAGTGAGGGGAAGATGCACGGTTTCTTGAGGATGTACTGGGCCAAAAAGATCCTGGAGTGGACGTCCTCACCAGAGGAGGCGCTCTCAATCGCTCTGTACCTAAATGATCGCTATAGTCTGGATGGCCAGGACCCCAATGGTTTTGTTGGTAAGGTCGCAAATTCTAATTTTTGCAATGAAGACACTGATCTACTGAGTAACTTATTTCAAATATTGATCCTCTCTGCACTGTGTTGTCCTCCTGTAGGCTGCATGTGGTCTATATGTGGCATCCATGACCAGGGCTGGAAAGAGAGACCCATTTTTGGAAAGATCCGCTACATGAACTACAAAGGCTGCCAGCGGAAGTTTGATGTTGCCCGATTTGAGAGGCAGTACTGTCCTAAAAACCTCTGAAACACGAAATGTTTAGAGGGGTGGGAATAAGATGCTTTTATGTCCTGCACCTTTATCTCAGGGAGCTGTTTTGAAGCCTCTCCCACATTGGATTTATGTTTTTCTTCGTATTGTTTTTGCTAGTATCTTCTCAAAGTACGCAGAGTGCTAAAGCCTGGGCTTTTTCTTCCGCTGAATATTCAGCCGCATTTTGTTTACACTTAGCTATGCTGTACGCTGGTCGTTTACCGTACATTGTGATGTTGCTTAACCTAACATTCAATTATATTCTTTGGGGCCTGCTTAGTTAGCAGAGAGAGTTTTTTTCTGCTACTTTTATGTTACTGTTTTTAATTACATTGTTTACTTTTTGTTATCTTTAACAAAAGATGCCTTGTTGTTTTTTTTAGTGTTTACAATTCATTTATATCACAATGTATGCAATTATTTTAAAGCAACTCTTTGGGTTTATCTTCTTTTTCTTCATCTCATACCAAACTGTAATAAAGATATATTTTTTTGCAGCTCCTTTTTGTTTGTTTGTTGACCTTACAGGTCTCTAAATGTTTGATCATTCTTCTACTTTTCATAACTTGTCTTCAGGCATTTAAGCCTCCATACTAGAGAGAAAGGACATCAGTTAACTGAGTACACCTGAGTCCATCAGGCCTAAGCTTATTTAAGTGGCTTCCACTCTGATGTCTCTCTCCTCTCTTCCTCCCGGGCCTCCACAGGCTGCTTTGGTTTTGTTTGCACTGCACAACACTCCACTCATCAGCTGGGTAATGTTAAACACGTGACGATGAAGAATAGACTTTATGCACGTGTATTCAAAATTAGTTTGTACATCAATAAAAAACAATAACCCACAACATTATTAAACATATCTACAAACAAGTCAAGTGTTTTGTAGAACGTTGCCAATAAAATAAATATTTCAGAACAAATGTTACGTGCCGTTGTGTACTTGATTTAGTTTCCTCTCCTTCTTGTGTTCTCTCCAGGTGCTTCTCTCCCTCAGAGCAGCCAGCCACACCTGTGACACTTTAGCAATCAGGGTCTGGGGTATAAAGAGCAGGAGACAGGAAACAGCCAGTTGTCAGTGTGCCAGTTGGCTGTGTGTCGCAATGTCACACTGCTCTGGTGTACTCCTTCTGTGGAAGGAGAGTGTTTCCTTAGTAATTGTATTTTGGATTATTAGTTTTTTTGGACTGGGTTAATAAAAGACTTGCTTCTCTTTTGTTTTGTGTTTTATGAGATTATCCCTCCTCAATTAACAGGAAATCAGCTTTGTGTATGTGTGTGTGTGTGTGTGTGTGAGAGAGAGTGTGTGTGTCTAGGTTGCCCAAGACCGGACGGGGACATAACAGATAGATAAGATACATAGATACTGAAGCTGTCAGAGTTTGTACAAGTGTGTGTGTGTGCGTGTGTGTGTCTGTGTGTGTCTGCGTGTGTGTGTCTGCGTGTGTGTGTCTGTGTGTCTGTGTGTGTGTGTGTCTGTGTGTGTGTGTGTGTGCCTGTGTGTGTGTGCGTGTCTGCGTGTGTGTGTGTGTGCGTGCGTGTGTGTGTGTGTGTGTGCGTCTGTGTGTGTGTGTGTGTCTGTGTGTGTGTGTCTGTGTGTGTGTGTGTGCGTGTGTGTGTCTGTGAATGTGTGTGTGTGTGCGTGTCTGTGTGTGTCTGTGTCTCTGTGTGTGTGCGTGTGTGTGTGTGTGTGAGAGTGTGTCTGTGTATGTGTTTGTCTGTGTGTGTGTGTGTGTGTGTGTGTGTGTGTGTGTGTGTGTGTGTGTGTGTGTGTGTGTGTGTGTGTGTGTGTGTGTGTGTGTGTGTGTGTGTGTGTGTGTGTGTGTGTGTGTTTCATTACATCAAACTGTTTCCTGTTCCTTGTTTTGATCTCTCAGTGAGTGTTTCTGTTTTTCAGACTTCAGGTCAGAACACGGATGTGTGTTTAGAGGAAGAGGAGGATGGAGCAGAGTCTCCTGTACCCAGCTCTCTGTCTCTGAAGAGTGATCAGTCCAACCGTAGACCTCTAAACTTCAGTAATGAACCTGGACCCTCAGACTCAAAGTAAGAAAACTTACCAACTAATTTTCACTTCACATTTCATTTCTCCTCAAATCAATCTGCGAGCTTAAACTTTCTGATTTAAAGAGAAATCATTGTTTTAAATCCTCCTCATTATTCCTGTCGTCCATATTTCCTGTTTATCAAATGTCGTTGTATTTGTCCAGTGTGTCACGTTCATCAGAGAAACAAAGGAGGTGGACCCAATAGCAGAAACCAAAAACACTTCATTTAACAAAAAGTCAAAAACAAGCTACTTCTTTAGAGATGAACAAAAATCCACAAACAGAGAAACACAAACGTCAGGGAGCCAGAGAGCAGACGAACCAGGAGCACGGGTAGGTAGACGACTGACAGTGAACCGACACAGAAGGGAAGAAACACGAAATACACGGGGCGATCAAACACAGGTGAGAGAGACAAGACACAGAATGTCTCATTCACTCTTCAGAGACTCTGGTTCAGCAGGAGACTCGTCCTGTCCTCAGTTTGGAGAAAGATCCAGAACAGGACCTGGACTGCAGACAGTCAGTCAGAGCAGCACTGAACAAAGTAAGACTGTACACCTTTCTGCTTCTGTGATCTCCTCCTAAAACACGACTTTTATTGGTCAATGTAAAAAGTATAGAAATTAAAACTCTTTTTACTTCTTTTACAATAACATTTGAAAACAATAATCAGATTCTATCATTCTCTCTTTCAGTAGATAGAGGTCTGCAGGAGGTTTTAGATCAACATAAGGTCAGTGTGAGGACGAGATGTGAACGTGTGACTGAAGGAAGTGATGAAACAGGAAGTAGAACCCTCCTCAACAGGATCTACACTGAGCTCTACATCACAGAGGGGCAGAGTGAAGAGGTGAACACCCAACATGAGGTGAGACAGATTGAGACAGACTCTAAAAAGAAGACCCTCCATGAGACTCCAATCAAGTGCCAGGACATCTTTAAAGCCTTACCCGACCAACAGGGACACGAGACAGAAGCTCAACCCGACCAACAGAAACCCATCAGAGTGGTTCTGACAAACGGCGTCGCTGGTGTTGGAAAAACCTTCTCAGTGCAGAAGTTCACTCTGGACTGGGCAGAGGGCTCAGAGAACCAAGACGTCAGTCTGGTGATCCTGCTTTCATTCAGGGAGCTGAACTTGATCAAAGATAAGCGGTACAGTCTTCTTGAGCTGCTCCATGTTTTCCATCCAACATTACAGAAGGTCACAGCAGAGACGCTCGCTGTCTGTAAACTGTTGTTCATCTTTGACGGCCTGGATGAAAGCAGACTGTCATTGGACTTCATAAACTGGGAGGTTGTGTCTGATGTCACACAGAAGTCATCGTTAAACACACTGTTCACAAACCTCATCAAGGGGAATCTGCTCCCCTCAGCTCTCATCTGGATAACTTCTCGACCTGCAGCAGCAAATCAGATCCCTCATTCATGTGTTGACAGGGTAACGGAAGTACGAGGCTTCACTGATGCCCAGAAGGAGGAGTACTTCAGGAGGAGGTTCAGTGATGAAGATCTGTCCAGCAGAATCATCTCACACATCAAGACATCCAGGAGCCTCCACATCATGTGTCTGATCCCGGTCTTCTGCTGGATCACTGCCACAGTTCTGGAGCACATGATGAGCACAGAGCAGAGAGGAGAGCTGCCCAAGACCCTGACTGACATGTACTCACACTTCCTGCTGGTTCAGACAAAGAGGAAGAAGCTCAAGTATGATGAGGGACTTCAGATGAGTTCACGTGAGCAGATGGAGGTCGACAGGGAAGTTCTCCTGAAGCTGGGGAGGCTGGCGTTTGAACATCTGGAGGATGGAAACATCATGTTCTACCAAGAAGACCTGGAGCGGTGTGGTCTGGATGTCACAGAGGCCTCGGTGTACTCAGGAGTTTGTACTGAGATCTTCAAAACAGAGTGTGTGATCTTCCAGAAATCAGTCTACTGCTTTGTTCATCTGAGCGTTCAGGAGTTTCTGGCTGCAGTCTACATGTTCCACTGTTTCACCAACAGGAACACAACAGTACTGAAGGCTTTTCTGAAGCAAGAAAACGGTGGCGAAGATGACGACAGTGAAGACGACAGCGAAGACTACACTTGTTTAAAAGTCTTTCTCAGTAGAGCCATGGAGAAATCCATGAGAAGTAGAAACGGTCACCTGGACCTGTTTGTTCGCTTCCTTCATGGTCTGTCTCTGAAGTCCAACCAGAGACTCTTAGGAGGCCTGCTGGGTCAGACAGACAACAGTCCAAAAATGATCCAGAGAGTCATCAACAACCTGCTGGGTCAGACAGACAACAGTTCAAAAATGATCAAGAGAGTCATCAACAACCTGAAGGAGATGAACAGTGAAGATATCTCTCCTGACAGAAGCATCAACATCTTCCACTGTCTGACGGAGATAAACGACCTCTCAGTCCATAAGGAGATCCAAAAGTTCCTGAAGTCAAAGAACAGATCAGAGAAGGAACTCTCTGAGATCCACTGCTCTGCTCTGGCCTACATGCTGCAGATGTCCGAGGAGATTCTGGATGAGTTGGACCTGAAGAACTACAACACATCACACCAGGGACGATGGAGACTGATTCCAGCTGTGAGGAACTGCAGGAAGGCAGAGTAAGTCCAGATGTGATGAGCATTATACATCAGTGTCATGTACTAATTTACTTATTTTAATAAAAACTAAACATAATCCTCACTGTTCACCAAATAGTGTTCCTCTGTTAATGTTCAGGAGAAACAGTCAGTCGTAGTTTTTTCGCTTTTTGTCCTCAGTTTAAAAATGTCTTTGATAGTTTTTTTGCGAACACATTCAGGAGAGAATTCCCAAAGAAGTGACTGAGATGTCTGATAGTGTTAATCCCTGAAAAGAGAGATATCAGATGCTGTGAGTTCCCCCTTCCAGCCTCTGCAGGCATTACAAATCAATCATGAGCATCATCTCTTAACATCTCAGCAGGTAGATCACAGAAAAACTGTTCTTACAGGAGATCCTTAACCTCACTACATTTTATTCTTTGCTGACTTGTTTGATTTCTGGATCATTCGGCAGCAGTCTCTGTATTTTCCCGTTTATAGAAGAGAGCCAGACGGCACGAGAATGAGATCGTCCTCCTCCAGAGTTACTGTTCAATGAGTTTCAAATGGTTTTCTCCTCCAGAGAGAGTCCTCTGAATAGATCACACTTCAGATCACAGACTATAGATGAAGAATATTTGAGAGTCAGGAGGCTACACCAGTTCCAGGGAATAAGTCCAACTCAGTGGTGTGTCGGTAAGGACCAAAGAGCACAGATCTGGAGTTCCATTCCAATCGTTTATTCTCCAGTTTTTAACTGGTTTTCTGCCAGAGGACAAAGAGTAACACATGTCATCAATCTGGACATCATAATCCAAGTCACAAATCAGATGTAACAAAGGCTAATGCTGATCTTTAAAACTTACTACAGAATTAAAGATATTACTTAACCACAACCAAAGTAAATCAGTAGAGTAAATAAATGTACTCATTCACTGCTACTTATTGGGCTTCAACAAAGGAAACTTCCATCTGAAGCACACAGTCCAAACTATCAGGATTGATGAGGCATTCACATGCAGTCAGCCAGCTCCATTGTTCCCGCCCATCCAGGAAACATAAAGCCAGGTAGAGGAGAGGGAGAGAAGGAGGGGGGATTTTCCACAATAGACATGATGTCATCCTAAATAAAACTTTTGTTTCCATTCATCTGTAACATTTAGTGAATGATTGACAGATGAAGAATGTGCAGGTTTGAAAACCAGTGATGAGACTTTTTGTGTCAGTGACAGATTCCACTGATGTGTAAAGTTCAGACCAAACAGGACAAACTGTTTAATCATCAGATGTGAGACGTAAATATCAAACGCTTCTTTTATAAGTCATATTTCTCTATTTTATGTGTCACAACAGACTTGCTGACTGTTACCTCTCAGAGACTCACTGTGACGTCGTGGCCTCAGCTCTGAAGTCCAACCCCTCCCATCTCAGAGAGCTGGACCTGGGTAACAACAAGCTGCAGGATTCAGGAGTGAAGCTGCTGTGTGAGGGACTGCAGAGTCCAAACTGCAGACTGGAGACTCTGAGGTCAGATCACTGACTGTAATATAGATATGAATATAATAGAAACTGAGTTTGAATGTATTAAAGGTTAGCAGCTTGAGATGCATGGTCTCATCTTTAAGGGGGTCCTAACACAAATATAAAGTCATACACAAACATCCAAAACAGCATTACTGAACAGACATACTTACAATCACACAAACACAGCCCCCCCCCCCCCCCCCCAGCTCTCAGCTGTTCAACAAGGTTCAGAAATAGAGTCCAACAGTATAAAGAGCAACAACAGAGCACTTCATCTTTGGGTTTGTAAACTGAAAGTTAGAGACAAAGCAAAACAAGAACAGGTTGTTTGAATTAGTATTCTATCATTAACAGGGGGTGTATTCATCGCCATGGAAACACAGATATGTGACTTGCTTAAAATCAATGTTTCCCTGTTTCAATTAATTTAAGGGATTTGTTTTCAAGAAGGCTCGGTCTTAAAAGAGAAAAACTAAAAGGAGAGCGTTCCAAAATGGTATTATAATTGTGTTTGAACATTTTCAGGATTCAGCACCCAGCTGTTTAAGTTAAAATGGAGGTGAGCGACTTTTTTCTCCCATTAGGTTTCAAAAGAGACACAACTAGTCACAAAAGAGCCACATGCGGCCCGAAAGCCACGGGTTGAGTATCGCTGATTTAGAACAAGTTTAGATTGAGTTTTGAAAACGTTTCTCTATCCTGTTGAAGTAAAAAAAAACAAGGTGCACATGAAGCCTCTGGTTTCCTCTGGTTCTGTTAAGATGTAAAATCATGAAGACTTGTGATTCAATAATGTCTGATTTGATGAATGTACTAACATCACAGAGCTGACTGAGATCAGCAGCCTGTTCTTCATCTGTGCACATGAACAGCTGGATGAATGTTCTGCTGACATTTGGAGGATTTAGATTTAGTGAATACACAATCAGAAATGATCCTCTAATCAATTAGAGAACACTTGATTCATCAGGACAAAGTGATGTTGAGATACTCATCACAACCTGAACACATGTGAGTGGATTATACATTATTTTGATTCTTTTTTTTATTCAGATTGTGGGGCTGCAGTTTGTCAGAGATCAGCTGTTCTTCTCTGGCCTCAGCTCTGAAGTCCAACCCCTCCCATCTCAGAGAGCTGGACCTGAGCTCCAACGACGAGCTGCAGGATTCAGGAGTGAAGCTGCTGAGTGATTATATGCAGAGTCCAAACTGCAGACTGGAGACTCTGGGGTCAGATCACTGACTGTGTCATTCATTTGGATCATTTCAATCCACATCCTCCATTGTTGCACATTTCAGGATTTCTATATTTTCAGTATTTGTCTGAATTTAAATCTCTGGATATTTAATGATTTAGGAGATTTTGATTTTGTCAAGTTTCTGAATAATTTAGAGATTTGATGTGAACATGTTTTTATGACTGTTGGGGTTTTATGTAGTCAGTCTGGTTCTTACATTTATATTAATAATCATGATTCATTAATTCAATGTTCCCTCGACTTGAATAGAGCTTGAAGATCACAGAGATTCACAGCTCAGATTCTTTCTTTGGATATTTTTCCAACGTATTTATTCTACAATTCACTTAGCAGACGCTTTTATCCAAAGCGACGTACATCAGAGAGTAAGAACAAGACAAGCAAGGATCAAGGAAAAATAAAGGAACGATGTTAGTAAGGACGAACGATCAGCTTTGAGTCCGATTGGACACACAGGTGCTGGAAGGCATTGCCCAGAGGCAAGGCACAACATTAACTGCCATTCTGAGACTCTAATCAGTATATACACCATCTTATACGTCGTCGTTTTCAAACAAAAACAAAAACCATCATCATTACATCAATACTATCAAGATCATCATCATTAAGTTAAGTTAGTAGGTATTCCTGAAAGAGCTGGGTCTTTAGCTTTTTCTTAAGGGTACAGAGGGACTCTGCAGATCGAATGGAGTTTGGAAGTTCATTCCACCACCGGGGGGCGACAGAGGAGAAGAGTCTAGTCCTCGCCTTTGGACCCTGTTGTGAAGGTTGGATCAAACGCCTTTCATTGGCAGAGCGTAGTGGACGGGAGGGAGTGTAGACCTGAAATAGAGAGTTAAAGTAAGGAGGAGCCGTTTTTGTTGCTGTTTTGTAGGTGTGGCAAAGGGGGGCTCGGTGATGTAACTAATTATGTCAAATAATAACTGACAACGCCACCTGGGGGCTTTCACCCCAGGAAATACACTTATTACTCTTCAAGTAAAATAATGAAGACACACAGATTCGAGAACTGATGAGGCAGAGACGTGTTTTCAAAGGAATTTAAGTAATTTATTTGGATAAATCAAAGAAATGCAAATATAGGATGGTCTGAAGCTGTGGGGAAGGAAAACTGGTTAAACAATAAAATAAAGCAAATACTAATAAGGGGAATTAAGATGCATGTTTATTGTACAGAACGTAAAATAGTCTAAAATAGGTAAAACGGGAAGTTGAGGTTTAAAACACTATTAATCAAGAAATAAACCAAAACTGAGCGTAAGCCACTAGTGAAGAGGCAGACTACACTGAGGAAGGTGTGGGGGTGCTACCACATACTCACCTTTGTGCAGCACAGCAAATCTCACAACAATCCAAACGTTAGTGCAGTCTATTAGTGACCCAGTGTTCGTAACTCGCATGCAAAGTGAAGGGACCTCACCCTGGGTACCTAGCCTCTAAACTAAGTGGCTCAGTGGCTGAAAGAAAAGCACAACAAATTAAATAACCAAAACAAAGTAAACACAAATTCCAGTTGGTAATCAGGAAAACTAACTAAACCCAAAGTCTAAACAATATGAACAAACAACTAATCCAAACAAACTAAAAAAAGGGATAAATGCTAAAGGAAAACTGTATCAAAGAACAAAACTAACAGGGACAAAACAGCAGCAGTTTTAGCCACCTAAAATTGAAAGAAGCCATTAATAAAAACCCAATGTCTCAACTTACAAAGCTTAAAAGACTCAGCCACCCTACTCACCACCACAGGTAATTAGTCAGGCTGATCTGGGGAGCAGGGAACCATGGGCCCACTAACACAGCTGCAGAAACAACCAAACCATGAGCTCAAACTATTAGAACAAGCAAGTTAAATATCAAAGCTGTACTCACCAGCAGCAACACCAAACAATTGCCAGACAGGAGCAAGATCACAAGCCCTGTATCAGGCCTCCAGGTGCCTTAAATAAGCTCACCTGATTAGTGAGCCGGGGGAGGGGACAGGTGAGAGGCTGCATTCAAGAGCTCATTGGTGTCGTCTATCACATAGGCGAGCAGCAGAGTTTTAAATTGAATGCGAGCAGTGACTGGGAGCCAGTGTAAGGAGATGAACAGCGGAGTGACATGAGCTCTTTTTGGAAGGCTGAAGACCAGTCGTGCTGCTGCGTTCTGTATCATCTGCAGAGGTTTGGTTGTGCATGTAGGAAGACCTGCCAGTAGAGAGTTGCAATAGTCTACGCGTGATAGCACAAGAGCCTGTACCACAAGTTGTGTAGCATGTTCTGACAGGTAAGGTCTGATCTTCCTGATGTTGTACAGGGCAAAACGACATGATCGGGCAATTGAGGCTACTTGAACCTTGAAGGTTAGCTGGTCATCAATCATGACACCCAGGTTCCGGGCAGACTTTGTGGGCATGAGTTTGGTTGTTCCAAGTTGGATATTGATCTGTGGCTGCATAGAGGGACTGGCTGGGATAACAAGGAGCTCAGTCTTTGAAAGGTTGAGTTGAAGGTGCCGTTCAATCATCCATTTAGAGATATCGGTGAGGCATGACGAGACTCTAGCTGAGACTGTGACATCGCCTGGTGGAAATGACAAGAAGAGCTGGGTATCATCAGCATAGCAGTGGTATGAAAAGCCATGAGTGCGGATTATCGAACCAAGTGAGCTTGTGTATATGGAGAAGAGGAGGGGACCAAGCACTGACCCTTGAGGTACCCCTGTGGATAAGCTGTGCGCTTTGGACACTTCTCCCTTCCACGACACTCTAAAGTATCGCCCAGAGAGGGATTGTCACATTTCAAACAATCCCTCAGGAGCTGATCAAGTTGTGAACCTTCCAAACATAAAAAGACAAAAACATGTTCATGAACAAAAGTCTTTTCAGAACATAAAAATGCTAAATCAAATCAGTCTTAAATTTGAACTAATGAACCGTGCTTCTTTTAGCATCCTTCATTTGAACACAGAATCTAAGTTAATATAACAATTACATTCATCTGAATTTTAGTGTTCATTTAGTTCTTTCTCTTTAGTTTACAATGTAAACTAAACAGTTACATGTGTTCATTATTAATCATCATTTATCCTTCTTTAATGATCTCATGTGGTCCAGAATGCATCACTCTGAAATAATCAGCCTAAATGAAGTACATGTAAACATTCAAACATTGTAAACAGATAATTCACTAAAAGTGAGTGGATTATACATTATTTTGATTCTTCTTTTATTCTTTATTCAGATTGAGTAACTGCAGGTTGTCAGAGATCAGCTTTTCTTCTCTGGCCTCAGCTCTGAAGTCCAACCCCTCCCATCTCAGAGAGCTGGACCTTAACAACAACGAGCTGCAGGATTCAGGAGTGAAGCTGCTGAGTGATTATCTGCAGAGTCCAAACTGCAGACTGGAGACTCTGAGGTCAGATCACTGACTGTGTCATTCATTTGGATCATTTCAATCCACTTCCTCCATTGTTGCACATTCCAGGATTTCTATATTTTCAGTATTTGTCTAAATTTAAATCTCTGGATATTTAATGATTTAGGAGATTTTGATTTTGTCAAGTTTCTGAATAATTTAGAGATATGATGTGAACATGTTTTTATGACTGTTGGGGTTTTATGTAGTCAGTTTGGTTCTTACATTTATATTAATAATCATGATTCATTAATAATGAATATAAATGAACAATATTATGAATCTGAATGAATAATGACGAGGCTCCACCCTGAAATCAGGGAATAATAACCAAAGAACACAACATGAGTCTTGAATTTAATGAGTTTAATACAATATTATAATGTAATAAATATCTGTATTTAAATGATTGGAAGGCGTGAATCCATACACTAGCCCAAACAAACATTTATAAAGCCAACAGAGTGGCACACGTGTGTGCGTGGTCGTGTATTTGTGTGAGAAAGAGAGAGAGTAGGCGAGATGGTGGTGTAACCACGTGTGGTCACGTCACCTGTAAGATGTCGGACACTGAACAAAAACAGCCTTCCTGCGTGGTCAGATTGTCTGCACGATAAGGCGGGACCAAGTTAAGCTTGGTCTCTGCACGATCTGTGTCTCTGAGGTGTTTGAAAGCCGCCGAGTGTACAGATGAACACATGAAAGGGGATTTGAACAAATGAAAGCCAATACACGGCGCTCCATTAACCAGAGGTTCAAACTGAAATAGTTTTCACATGAAGAAAGTCAATATGAAACACACTCTCTAAAGCTGTCTGCCCACACTTACACCTCACTCCATAGTGTTAGCTTTATAAATGTTTAGCTTTAGATGAACTTGTAATAGCTGTTGATTGAGTTTCATTGACTTTGTTCAATAAACTCTGTTCTAATTTAAAGAGCAGTTGTCTGGTATTACTGGTGTAATAACAGCTGGCTGTGAGGGCTAGTGTACGGATTCACGCCTTTTAAGTTATTTAAATACAGATATTTATTCATTCATTATATTGGTATTTAACTCGTTCAGTTCAGTTCACTGTCATCTACATCTCCTTCTTTTATTCTTTATTCAGATTGAGTGGCTGCAGTTTGTCAGAGATCAGCTGTTCTTCTCTGGCCTCAGCTCTGAAGTCCAACCCCTCCCATCTCAGAGAGCTGGACCTGAGTAACAACAAGAACCTGCAGGATTCAGGAGTGAAGCTGAGTGATTATCTGCAGAGTCCAAACTGCAGACTGGAGACTCTGAGGTCAGATCACTGACTGTAATATAGATATGAATATAATAGAAACTGAGTTTGAATTTATTAAAGGTTAGCAGCTTGAGATGCATGGTCTCATCTTTAAGGGGGTCCTAACACAAATATAAAGTCATACACAAACATCTAAAACAGCATTACTGAACAGACATACTTACAATCAAACAATCACAGACATATGAAATATCAGATGGGATAGTTTTCAGCTTGAAGAGTTCAAAAAGAGACACAAAGGATGCAGGTGGGACCAGTCAGAGAGTTTATCATTAAAACAAGTTTATGTTTAGATTTTAAAACACTCTATATCCTGTCAAAGTGTTCCAGATTTAGGAATCTTCTTCATGCAGAGATTTCTGATAATGTGGAGAAAAGTATCAAACTCTTCATGAAGATTAAAAACAACGTGCACATGAAGCCTCTGGTTTTCTCTGGTTCTGTTAAGAAGTCATCTTTTATTCTTTATTCAGATTGAGTCGCTGCAGTTTGTCAGAGATCAGCTGTTCTTCTCTGGCCTCAGCTCTGAAGTCCAACCCCTCCCATCTCAGAGAGCTGGACCTGAACTACAACAAGAACCTGCAGGATTCAGGAGTGAAGCTGCTGTGTGATTATATGCAGAGTCCAAACTGCAGACTGGAGACTCTGAGGTCAGATCACTGACTGTGTCATTCATTTGGATCATTTTAATCCACATCCTCCATTGTTACACATTTCAGGATTTCTATATTTTCAGTATTTGTCTGAATTTAAATCTCTGGATATTTAATGATTTAGGAGATTTTTATTTTGTCAAGTTTCTGAATAACTTAGAGATTTGATGTGAACATGTTTTTATGACTGTTGGGGTTTTATGTAGTCAGTTTGGTTCTTACATTTATATTAATAATCATGATTCATTAATTCAATGTTCCCTCGACTTGAATAGAGCTTGAAGATCACAGAGATTCACAGCTCAGATTCTTTCTTTGGATATTTGTCCAACGTATTTATTGTCACATTTCAAACAATCCCTCAGGAGCTGATCAGGTTGTAAACCTTCCAAACATAAAAAGACAAAAACATGTTGATGAACAAAAGTCTTTTCAGAACATAAACATGCTAAATCAAATCAGTCTTAAATTTGAACTAATGAGCCGTGCTTCTTTTAGCATCCTTCATTTGAACACAGAATCTAAGTTAATATAACAATTACATTCATCTGAATTTTAGTGTTCATTCAGTTCTTTCTCTTTAGTTTACAATGTAAACTAAACAGTTACATGTGTTCATTATTAATCATCATTTATCCTTCTTTAATGATCTCATGTGGACCAGAATGCATCACTCTGAAATAACCAGCCTAAATGAAATACATGTAAACATTCAAACACTGTAAACAGATAATTCACTAAAAGTGAGTGGATTATTCATTATTTTGATTCTTCTTTTATTCTTTATTCAGATTGAGTTTCTGCAGTTTGTCAGAGATCAGCTGTTCTTCTCTGGCCTCAGCTCTGAAGTCCAACCCCTCCCATCTCAGAGAGCTGGACCTTAACAACAACGAGCTGCAGGATTCAGGAGTGAAGCTGCTGAGTGATTATCTGCAGAGTCCAAACTGCAGACTGGAGACTCTGAGGTCAGTTCACTGACTGTGTCATTCATTTGGATCATTTCAATCCACATCCTCCATTGTTACACATTTCAGGATTTCTATATTTTCAGTATTTGTCTGAATTTAAATCTCTGGATATTTAATGATTTAGGAGATTTTGATTTTGTCAAGTTTCTGAATAACTTAGAGATATGATGTGAACATGTTTTTATGACTGTTGGGGTTTTATGTAGTCAGTTTGGTTCTTACATTTATATTAATAATCATGATTCATTAATAATGAATATAAATGAACAATATTATGAATCTGAATGAATAATGACGAGGCTCCACCCTGAAATCAGGGAATAATAACCAAAGAACACAAGATCAGTCTTGAATTTAATGAGTTAAATACAATATTATAATGTAATAAATATCTGTCTTTAAATGATTGGAAGGCGTGAATCCGTACACTAGCCCAAACAAACATTTATAAAGCCAACAGAGTGGCACACGTGTGTGCGTGGTCGTGTATTTGTGTGAGAAAGAGAGAGAGTAGGCGAGATGGTGGTGTAACCACGTGTGGTCACGTCATCTGTAAGATGGCGGACACTGAACAAAAACAGCCTTCCTGCGTGGTCAGATTGTCTGCACGATAAGGCGGGACCAAGTTAAGCTTGGTCTCTGCACGATCTGTGTCTCTGAGGTGTTTGAACGCCGCCGAGTGTACAGATGAACACATGAAAGGGGATTTGAACAAATGAAAGCCAATACACGGCGCTCCATTAACCAGAGGTTCAAACTGAAATAGTTTTCACATGAAGAAAGTCAATATGAAACACACTCTCTAAAGCTGTCTGCCCACACTTACACCTCACTCCATAGTGTTAGCTTTATAAATGTTTAGCTTTAGATGAACTTGTAATAGCTGTTGATTGAGTTTCATTGACTTTGTTCAATAAACTCTGTTCTAATTTAAAGAGCAGTTGTCTGGTATTACTGGTGTAATAACAGCTGGCTGTGAGGGCTAGTGTACGGATTCACGCCTTTTAAGTTATTTAAATACAGATATTTATTCATTCATTATATTGGTATTTAACTCATTCAATTCAGTTCACTGTCATCTACATCTCCTTCTTTTATTCTTTATTCAGATTGAGTGGCTGCAGTTTGTCAGAGACCAGCTGTTCTTCTCTGGCCTCAGCTCTGAAGTCCAACCCCTCCCATCTCAGAGAGCTGGACCTGAGTAACAACAAGAACCTGCAGGATTCAGGAGTGAAGCTGCTGTGTGATTATCTGCAGAGTCCAAACTGCAGACTGGAGACTCTGAGGTCAGATCACTGACTGTAATATAGATATGAATATAATAGAAACTGAGTTTGAATGTATTAAAGGTTAGAAGCTTGAGATGCATGGTCTCATCTTTAAGGGGGTCCTAACACAAATATAAAGTCATACACAAACATCCAAAACAGCATTACAGAACAGACATACTTACAATCAAACAAACACAGACAGATATGAAATATATGATGGGATAGTTTTCAGCTTGAAGAGTTCAAAAAGAGACACAAAGGATGCAGGTGGGACCAGTCAGAGAGTTTATCATTAAAACAAGTTTATGTTTAGTTTTTAAAACACTCTATATCCTGTCAAAGTGTTCCAGATTTAGGAATCTTCTTCATGCAGAGACTTCTGATAATGTGGAGAAAAGTTTCAAACTCTTCATGAAGATTAAAAACAACGTGCACATGAAGCCTCTGGTTTCCTCTGGTTCTGTTAAGAAGTCATCTTTTATTCTTTATTCAGATTGAAGACCTGCAGTTTGTCAGAGATCAGCTGTTCTTCTCTGGCCTCAGCTCTGAAGTCCAACCCCTCCCATCTCAGAGAGCTGGACCTGAACTACAACAAGAACCTGCAGGATTCAGGAGTGAAGCTGCTGTGTGATTATCTGCAGAGTCCAAACTGCAGACTGGAGACTCTGAGGTCAGATCACTGACTTTGTCATTCATTTGGATCATTTCAATCCAGAATCAGAATCAGAATCAGAATCCTTTTATTGTCATTGCACAGTGTACCATGAAATTGTAGCATCATCCATGTATACACAAAATAAAAATATAAATATAGTAAAAACGTACGAAAAATACGAGGCAGTAGTGCAATTTTAAGCATAAAAAAAAAAAAATTAAATAGAGAATATGTACAGTGTTTTACAATATTGCACATTGTCCTTGTGTGTGTGTGTGTGCACGTGTGTGTGTCAGTGTCCGTTTGTGTTCAGTGCGGTGATGGCTTGTGGAAAGAAGCTGTTTCTAAGTCTGTTTGTTCTGGTTCTGATGGACCTGTAGCGCCTGACAGAGGGTAGCAGGTCGAACAGGTGATGTGCAGGATGGGTACTTTCTCTTGTGATGTCTCTGAGGGAAGGGAGGGGGCATCCAATGATCTTTTGTGCTGTCTTGACCACTCTCTGTAGTCTCTTCCTATCTGCCTCGGTGCAGTGGGAGAACCACACCGTGATGCAGTAGGTTAAGATGCTCTCGATGGTAGAGCGGTAGAAGGTCACCAGCAGCTTCTCACAGATGTTATTTTTCCTGAGTACTCTCAGGAAGTGCAGACGCTGCTATGCGTTCTTGAAGACAGCTGAGGTGTTAGCAGCCCAGGAAAGGTTATCTGTGCCCACAAAGGTGAAAGTGTGGACCCTCTCCACGTAGTCGCCGTGTATGTAGAGGGGAGATGGATCTGTTCTGTGTCCACATCCTCCATTGTTGCACATTTCAGGATTTCTATATTTTCAGTATTTGTCTGAATTTAAATCTCTGGATATTTAATGATTTAGGAAATTTTGATTTTGTCAAGTTTCTGAATAATTTAGAGATTTGATGTGAACATGTTTTTATGACTGTTGGGGTTTTATGTAGTCAGTTTGGTTCTTACATTTATATTAATAATCATGATTTATTAATTCAATGTTCCCTCGACTTGAATAGAGCTTGAAGATCACAGAGATTCACAGCTCAGATTCTTTCTTTGGATATTTGTCCAACGTATTTATTGTCACATTTCAAACAATCCCTCAGGAGCTGATCAGGTTGTAAACCTTCCAAACATAAAAAGACAAAAACATGTTGATGAACAAAAGTCTTTTCAGAACATAAACATGCTAAATCAAATCAGTCTTAAATTTGAACTAATGAACCGTGCTTCTTTTAGCATCCTTCATTTGAACACAGAATCTAAGTTAATATAACAATTACATTCATCTGAATTTTAGTGTTCATTCAGTTCTTTCTCTTTAGTTTACAATGTAAACTAAACAGTTACATGTGTTCATTATTAATCATCATTTATCCTTCTTTAATGATCTCATGTGAACCAGAATGCATCACTCTGATATTGTCACGACTGCGGCTGAACCCAAATGCAGACCAGACTGATAGGTGTCAAAAAAGTATTTATTTAGAATATGTGGGGGATGGTGTCCAGGGCTGGGGGTGAGGCAGTGAGCAGGAGGTGGCTGGCAGGCAGGCTAGTTGGCAGTTGTTTTTGAAGATTATCCTGGAGACAAAAAACAGGAGTCAGAAGGTGGGCAGGCAGGCAAAAAACTACTTCTTAAAGTTTAGTGAGCAGGGCAAACTGAAGCTGGACTTGCAACAAACAAACCATGAATGGTACAACGATCCGGCAGAGACTGAGTGTTGAAGCAGGGTTCTTGTAGGTGAAGATGATTGCAGGCAGGTGTGTTGATTGAAGATCCAGTGCAGGTAAGCAAAGTGAAGAGGACAGAGTGGAAGGGGGGAGGGGGGAAAACAAAATGCACCAAGCACTCAGCACTCACACAAAATACTCTGAAATAAAATAAAACACACACACCTCATGCAAAAAGGAGTCAAGGAGCAGGTACTGTGATAGAAATAATCAGCCTAAATGAAGTACATGTAAACATTCAAACATTGTAAACAGATAATTCACTAAAAGTGAGTGGATTATACATTATTTACATTCTTCTTTTATTCTTTATTCAGATTGAGGTACTGCAGTTTGTCAGAGATCAGCTGTTCTTCCCTGGCCTCAGCTCTGAAGTCCAACCCCTCCCATCTCAGAGAGCTGGACCTGAGCTCCAACAACGAGTTGCAGGATTCAGGAGTGAAGCTGCTGTGTGATTATATGCAGAGTCCAAACTGCAGACTGGAGACTCTGAGGTCAGATCACTGACTGTGTCATTCATTTGGATCATTTCAATCCACATCCTCCATTGTTACACATTTCAGGATTTCTATATTTTCAGTATTTGTCTGAATTTAAATCTCTGGATATTTAATGATTTAGGAGATTTTGATTTTGTCAAGTTTCTGAATAACTTAGAGATTTGATGTGAACATGTTTTTATGACTGTTGGGGTTTTATGTAGTCAGTTTGGTTCTTACATTTATATTAATAATCATGATTCATTAATAATGATTATAAATGAACAATATTATGAATCTGAATGAATAATGACGAGGCTCCACCCTGAAATCAGGGAACAATAACCAAAGAACACAACATGAGTCTTGAATTTAATGAGTTAAATACAATAATATAATGTAATAAATATCTGTCTTTAAATGATTGGAAGGCGTGAATCCGTACACTAGCCCAAACAAACATTTATAAAGCCAACAGAGTGGCACACGTGTGTGCGTGGTCGTGTATTTGTGTGAGAAAGAGAGAGAGTAGGCGAGATGGTGGTGTAACCACGTGTGGTCACGTCATCTGTAAGATGGCGGACACTGAACAAAAACAGCCTTCCTGCGTGGTCAGATTGTCTGCACGATAAAGCGGGACCAAGTTAAGCTTGGTCTCTGCACGATCTGTGTCTCTGAGGTGTTTGAACGCCGCCGAGTGTACAGATGAACACATGAAAGGGGATTTGAACAAATGAAAGCCAATACACGGCGCTCCATTAACCAGAGGTTCAAACTGAAATAGTTTTCACATGAAGAAAGTCAATATGAAACACACTCTCTAAAGCTGTCTGCCCACACTTACACCTCACTCCATAGTGTTAGCTTTATAAATGTTTAGCTTTAGATGAACTTGTAATAGCTGTTGATTGAGTTTCATTGACTTTGTTCAATAAACTCTGTTCTAATTTAAAGAGCAGTTGTCTGGTATTACTGGTGTAATAACAGCTGGCTGTGAGGGCTAGTGTACGGATTCACGCCTTTTAAGTTATTTAAATACAGATATTTATTCATTCATTATATTGATATTTAACTCATTCAATTCAGTTCACTGTCATCTACATCTTCTTCTTTTATTCTTTATTCAGATTGAGGTACTGCAGTTTGTCAGAGATCAGCTGTTCTTCTCTGGCCTCAGCTCTGAAGTCCAACCCCTCCCATCTCAGAGAGCTGGACCTGAGTAACAACAACGAGCTGCAGGATTCAGGAGTGAAGCTGCTGAGTGATTATCTGCAGAGTCCAAACTGCAGACTGGAGACTCTGAGGTCAGATCACTGACTGTGTCATTCATTTGGATTATTTCAATCCACATCCTCCATTGTTGCACATTTCAGGATTTCTATATTTTCAGTATTTGTCTGAATTTAAATCTCTGGCTATTTAATGATTTAGGAAATTTTGATTTTGTCAAGTTTCTGAATAATTTTGAGATTTGATGTGAACATGTTTTTCTGACTGTTGGGGTTTTATGTAGTCAGTTTGGTTCTTACATTTATATTAATAATCATGATTCATTAATTCAATGTTCCCTCGACTTGAATAGAGCTTGAAGATCACAGAGATTCACAGCTCAGATTCTTTCTTTGGATATTTGTCCAACGTATTTATTGTCACATTTCAAACAATCCCTCAGGAGCTGATCAGGTTGTAAACCTTCCAAACATAAAAAGACAAAAACATGTTGATGAACAAAAGTCTTTTCAGAACATAAACATGCTAAATCAAATCAGTCTTAAATTTGAACTAATGAACCGTGCTTCTTTTAGCATCCTTCATTTGAACACAGAATCTAAGTTAATATAACAATTACATTCATCTGAATTTTAGTGTTCATTCAGTTCTTTCTCTTTAGTTTACAATGTAAACTAAACAGTTACATGTGTTCATTATTAATCATCATTTATCCT
Organism: Tautogolabrus adspersus; assembly: GCA_020745685.1. NCBI lineage: Eukaryota > Metazoa > Chordata > Actinopteri > Labriformes > Labridae > Tautogolabrus > Tautogolabrus adspersus. The sequence goes on from CM036544.1 coordinate 11,892,283, forward strand.
TCTTTAATGATCTCATGTGGACCAGAATGCATCACTCTGAAATAATCAGCCTAAATGAAGTACATGTAAACATTCAAACATTGTAAACAGATAATTCACTAAAAGTGAGTGGATTATACATTATTTTGATTCTTCTTTTATTCTTTATTCAGATTGGGTAACTGCAGGTTGTCAGAGATCAGCTGTTCTTCTCTGGCCTCAGCTCTGAAGTCCAACCCCTCCCATCTCAGAGAGCTAGACCTGAGCTGGAGCGAGCTGCAGGATTCAGGAGTGAAGCTGCTGTGTGATTATCTGCAGAGTCCAAACTGCAGACTGGAGACTCTGAGGTCAGATCACTGACTGTGTCATTCATTTGGATCATTTCAATCCACATCCTCCATTGTTGCACATTTCAGGATTTCTATATTTTCAGTATTTGTCTGAATTTAAATCTCTGGATATTTAATGATTTAGGAGATTTTGATTTTGTCAAGTTTCTGAATAATTTTGAGATTTGATGTGAACATGTTTTTCTGACTGTTGGGGTTTTATGTAGTCAGTTTGGTTCTTACATTTATATTAATAATCATGATTCATTAATTCAATGTTCCCTCGACTTGAATAGAGCTTGAAGATCACAGAGATTCACAGCTCAGATTCTTTCTTTGGATATTTGTCCAACGTATTTATTGTCACATTTCAAACAATCCCTCAGGAGCTGATCAGGTTGTGAACCTTCCAAACATAAAAAGACAAAAACATGTTCATGAACAAAAGTCTTTTCAGAACATAAACATGCTAAATCAAATCAGTCTTAAATTTGAACTAATGAGCCGTGCTTCTTTTAGCATCCTTCATTTGAACACAGAATCTAAGTTAATATAACAATTACATTCATCTGAATTTTAGTGTTCATTTAGTTCTTTCTCTTTAGTTTACAATGTAAACTAAACAGTTACATGTGTTCATTATTAATCATCATTTATCCTTCTTTAATGATCTCATGTGGACCAGAATGCATCACTCTGAAATAATCAGCCTAAATGAAGTACATGTAAACAATAAAAACACTGTAAACAGATAATTCACTAAAAGTGAGTGGATTATACATTATTTTGATTCTTCTTTTATTCTTTATTCAGATTGAGTAACTGCAGGTTGTCAGAGATCAGCTGTTCTTCTCTGGCCTCAGCTCTGAAGTCCAACCCCTCCCATCTCAGAGAGCTGGACCTGAGCTACAACAAGATGCAGGATTCAGGAGTGAAGCTGCTGCGTGATCTTCAGGAGAATCCAAACTATCATCTGGAGACTCTGAGGTCAGTCTCTCAGTGTTCTTTAGTAAACTCTCCACAGATTTGAATTTGATTTTATTTATTTTTAGGGACAATGTGATTGAACATCGTTTCATTAAAAGCATGAAACTGATGTGCTGCATAAAGAGTTTATAGCTGTTGATGGTTTCCAGCTCGTGTCTCTAGTTGGGCCTTTGTGTAAACAAACACATTAAACTCCATAACACTTTATGAGGATCCATTCAAATACATGAACCACAATATGACAATACAAACGCTTTAAAGCAGATAACATTACAGATTTAAGATACAATCTAAAAGTGGGTACAGCTCTCATTTCACTGTTTCTGTAAAAGATTTGAAGTGTGAGATGAATGTGATTTCAGGTGTTTAATGTGTTCCAGAGTTTACAGCCTTTGATGGAGAAAGCTGAATGTTCAAATGTAGATCTACGTTGTTGTATGCTACAGTTTCCATTCACTGTGCTTCTTGTTCCGTCCTGTCTTTGAACACATCTGGAGAGAGGGTCACGGTAGAGGTGGGCCATTTGGAAAAAATATCATATCACCATTTTTTTATCACGATATTATCACCATTCTTTTCTTACTGATCTTCAGACTGATTAGTCAGTTACTGAGCAGTTCAAGCTAACTTATTTATCTGTATAATGTTTGTAAATGCACAGAAACTGTGCTGATAAATTGAGTCTGTTTAAAAACATCTTTGTAGGGGCTCTGGAGGTCTCACCCAGAAATGTCTCTCCCTCGATTTGATCAATATTTCTGCACAGGTTGAAGGTTTTCTGCTCCACTTTGAAATGATGAGTGAGTAATGCTTCCTCTTTGTGTTCATCAGGAACATTTTCACACAATGAAGCATTCATTTGAAAACATGCAGACTTCCAGTTCTCTTGTTTCTGTATTTATCTCTGCAGAGTTCCTCCAGCTGGAGCTTCATACAGGCTCTGTTGCCTTTGTTGTTTTATCACATTACTGGACTAACTTTAGTTTAGTTTGTAATCAAACATCATCCAGAATGTGTTCACTCTGTGACACATGGTCAAATAAGTTTGACTGAAAGAAGAGTTTTATTCATAGAGGGGGCGGGACATGGTTGATTGACAGACAGTCACCATGGTTACTCACTCTCACCTGCCTGCTGCACACTGAACGAGAGGAGAGAGAGCAGCTGACTGACATCACTTCATCAGCATGCATAGAAATCAATGTATAGAAAGAAGTGATTGTAGTCGTACTGTTAAATACATTATCAGCCGAGGTCCGGACCTCGCTGATCTGATCGCCTCCCTCCGTTTCATAACGTCGTTCAGCCTGATCCTTACAGGTTCTGTTATCTCAACAGGTGAGCTTCAGGTGGAGAGGCTTGTTAGTAACTTAAAAACTGAGAGAGAGCAGAAAACACCGACAGCATCAGTTTAAACACCGGGGTTATATCTCCCATCACTGACTGTCTGAGCTCCGCTCTGTCCGACTCTCAGCAGACTGTGAACGTCTCTCCGGCTCGTTCAGGGTTCGTTGTGTCGCTATCTGAGATGTAAACCTGAACTGTGTAAAATATGCAGATAAGTTAACTGTTGCTCACGCCGTGTCGGTTTAGAAAAATATTAAAACCGTTATAACCGGGACAAGCTTCTTTTTGTGGACTAACTCTTAAGTTTCGTTTTGTTTTCGCCGCTGCGGAGCAAACAGGGAGGAGGAGACGCGTCTGTGTGGGAGCATAACCTGCAGCATGATAGAATAAACACATTAGAACGGTTCTACGATCTCTCTGCTTTGGCAGATCGTCAACACGTTCAAATCCTTCACCATCTAAGATCGTTATATCACACACCACTAGTTCAGGGGACAGATTGTTGATACACATCAGCTCATTCATATATTCAGATTCTTGTTTGTTGTTGGAGAAATCCTTTTCTGGGGTCTACACTACGAAGAGAGTTCAACATACTCAGGGTTTGTTTCCTGTGATCTGGCTTCACTAACCCTGACATAAGAGATGGTGCTGAACAGTCACATGAAGCTGCTTATCATCCTGAGAAGTAAACCCAGAGTTTCAGAGAGCACGCTCACATAAAAGGGGCGGAGGTAGCTTCATTTAACCTATCACAATCATCACAGAGTCTGCTGTCAGCAGATCGTCATATCTAACAAACTCTGAACAAACTATCTGAATAATATGAAGAAGTTGAAGACAAACAGGCTCCCAAAGACTAAAGTTACACCGCTGCAGGAACAAATGCAGGAAGGACAACTGGCACAAACAAAGAAACATCAGAGAGTATTAATGTCCAAACTATGGCTTATTCTATTTTCTTCCCATCGTTAGTTGACCTTAGAACTGACCATAATAACTCCTGTTTCTTCTCTGAACTGAATGTGTTGCTCTGACTCTTTCATGTGGAGAGTAGAACAGTTTGAGAAGTTCTATTTCAGCTGCAGCTCTGACCATCACAAACAGAGCGGCATGGAGACACTAAACATTCATATGAAGATATCATTCAAAGACATGAGAAGCTCTTCATCATTTAACATCTTAAAAACAACTCAAAGGCTCCGGGGCTTTTTCACTCTCTGTTAAAGGATGAAGGATATCAGTAACAAACAATCATTACCTTTAAGGACTACATGTAAAATCAGACGGGACACAGGAAGTGTTTGTCGCTCTCTCTCCATCAGCTCACAGAGCTCCACCATCAAGAGATCTGATTGGTCAGTGGGCGGAGATTTTCACAGGTTGATCTCTTTCTAACATAACATGCTCCAGAGCAGGTCAGGTGTGCAGGGTCAGTTACCGTGGCGATATACCCAGGTAAGAAGGGAACCACCTTCATAGGACTGAAAACCCAGGGTTAACCCTGAAGTGACCTCGCTAACCCCACACCCCAAACACACTGAGACACCAATATGAAACCGTTCAGTGTTAAAGTTCAAAGGTGGAGTGGGGGCGGAGCTTAGTTACAGCGCTGTGGGGGAATCTGATGAAGGGAGTCTGTGTAGAACATGATTGATGATTTCTGTGATCTCTCTTCTTCTCTCATTAGATGCTGCTGGTGATCTCTGTTAGAATGTGAGCGATCAGGATGCTGGTGGTGCAGATCCACAGAGGAGGAACCTCCACCATCTTGTGCGTGGAGAAGCTCTGCAAGCTGAGGAGAGCTTCATCCATCAGGGACTGACAGAGGAATCACATCAAAGTTCATTTCAGTGATATTTCTAATGAATCTGTTCTCCACACATTACAGGAGTGGAAGGTCAAACATGAAACAGCTTGTAGAAATGTTAAGAGATCAAAAGCTACCAAGAAATGCTGAGAGAGAGAGAGAGAGAGAGAGAGAGAGAGAGAGAGAGAGAGAGAGAGAGAGAGAGAGAGAGAGAGAGAGAGAGAGAGAGAGAGAGAGAGAGAGAGAGAGAGAGAGAGAGAGAGAGAGAGAGAGAGAGAGAGAGAGCTTAGTAAACTCTGCAGGGCTGGAAAAGTTCAGAAACACCACAACTTTCCAGTCCACATGTTTCTACAAGTATTGAGATGAGAGCATTCTTCTCTGTGTGAACATGTGTCTGATGAACATTTCAAACGTTTACATTGGATCATAACAGCTGATCAGAATGCAGGAGAATCAAAGTTCCTCACCTGTTGTATTAAACAGCCAATCAGCCCTCTATGTTCATTGAAGCATGCTAGCACAGGCCTTCATCAGATGCTATATTAGACTGTTTTGATGTCTCTCTCTGTTTCACCATACGTGTGTTTGCATCCCTGATCTTTACTTTGTTTGCTGGTTACTTCTCACATTTATCATTCAAAATAAGATGAATCCATTATTTGTATAAATATCTTTATTATAAGCCCTGGCTATATGTATGTCAATAAACCAGTGGAAACTATTTCTCTGACTCACACAGGATGAGCTCCAGCTGTAGCAGTGACAGCTCAATGAGGGACACATTCAAAACTTCACAATATCAGATTGTGTCAAAGGTCATTTTTTCATTTGTCCTTTGTGACTCCAGACTTCAGTGTGATGTGTTTGTACTCTAACTTCTGGAACTTGTTCGTCTGTATTTTTGACTTTAGGCTGCTGAAGGTTAAGAACAGAGTGGGCTTCTTAACTTGAGTGACAGCTGTTTCTGTCCAATTGCAGGGACTATTTCAGCAGTCAGTTTTTCAGCAGTGTTACACATGACTTGAAGTTGGGAGGGACGGACGGACAGACGGACAGACGGACCGTCGATAGATGGATAGATACTTTATTGACCCCGAAGGAAATTCAAAGCGTCCAGTAGCAGCTAACAAGACACAAACATCAAACTTTTGTTGCATCTATAAACCCTCTGCTGGCCTCCTTTATATATTAACCTGAAGGTAGATTTAATGAAACCCCCTACATCAACATTAAACTCGTACAATTTAAAATGAGACCTAAACCAAGAAAATGTTCATAACTGGAGCAGGAGTAAGAATGTGTATCATTAAAAACATCACACCTGTCCAGGTTAGAGTTGATCTACAGCTGCACAGCAGAGATGAGTCTGACATTTTAAGGGAGCAACTCTGACACCTAGTGTTTAAAATAAGTACTGCAGTCAGCAGTCAGCCAGCTCTGCATCGGTCTGTAAACCTTTCTGCGTTCTAACCACTCTCCATTTTTCAAAAGCATCTCCAATATTGATCCTAGTTTGAGCACGTTTCTGCTCGTGGAGCTTATTAGAAACATGCAGAGGCTTTTTAGGTCGGGTACAATCACTTCTATCTGAACCAGTTCTCTTGCCCGCTTCCATCGCTGCAACACCTGTTGGTTTGACCTGATAACTGCTCTCATATCTGGCAAACCGAGGGGCGTCCAAAACGGCCGTGTGGGGGTGCCTTAAAACCGCCTACCTTCTCTGGTCCAAACAAATCCAGACCATTCAGGACCAGAATCTAAAGTTAGAAGGAGAACATACTGGCTGCTGCATTGTTGTCAGAGAAGCCAGCACTTCAACATAGCATGTTTCCTTAATGTCTGATCATAGAGGAAGCTCACTTTATCATTTCACTCTCTACACACAGGGAGGGTGGGGGCCTACGTGTGCCCAGCACTGAGCTGAGACTGACAGAGACAGACAAACATGAACTCGCCATTTAGATCGCTTTCTTAGCGTGCTTGCGGTTCCTTGTTGTTAAAGTTGATAGTGTTTAACTAACAGAACGGGGAGGGTGACGAGGGATGTGTGACATGTTGGAGCGGTTTATATTTCATTTTGGCACTTTTAGTCCTCCATAGTACATGTTCCTTTAGTTTGTAAATAAGTCCTTTAAAATATGCTTATACTTAATTCCTCCTTCTTTTCTCTGGGTTTGATGTTATTGTTGTTCCCCTCATCCTCCAGCCATCTGGGGGAACGTAACAATAAACTATGAAAAAAGGAAAGACAAAAAATGTCATCACATTTCATCACTATTGCAACTGTGGTTTTTAATATACAAGAGGTAATTAAGCATAAAACCCATGACTTACTAACCTAATTAAGTGCACATCCAGTAGTAAGGATTTGAAAACAATCCCTTTAGGTAGTTGAAGTACTTCCTCCAATGATCTGAGTTCTTTTGTTGTGTTCATTTCAAACAGAAAACAGATATTTGTCTCTTAAGGTTGTGCTTGTTTGTGTAAATTAGCTGAAACAAATTGTTACTGTTAGAATTAGTAGAAACATTACAGTATGGTATAAAAATACTTTAATGTTCTGCTTTGAATAGTTTGAAGTTTCTTGTTTCAAGTGTTGATGAAGATGAAGAGTAAACCAGTAATAATAATAAAGGGTGGACGAGGCAGGATGGCATGAAGAAGGACTGTGAGTCATTTCAAGCACAAGAACGACGTTTTCAAACATGAATTATTTTCCTGGAGGAAATAAGATTGTGTTGCTTATAACCATAAAGCAGTTTGGTAAAATATTCTGACCAATCCATGCAGTCCCCAAAAAGAAAATGTGTAACATTTCTTAATAGAAATGGATTTAGCAATGTGGTGTAAATTATTCTGTTGTTGACATGAATCTTATTACACACACTCCCCTGACCACTCCGGCTACTGTACATATTCAATGTAATGAAGAACGCTAAGGATAAACGAGCTAACAGAGGATGACCTTTTTAGGTCTTCTTCTTCTGCCACAACTGTAAACAGATGTTCTGCTATGTTTCATGTATGGTAAATTATTGTTTTGTCCTGTGCTGAAACAATATGTCGACTGGAATATCAATGTTTGACTCTACCAGAGAACATCCCATAAACACTGTTTGAAGAGGATGTCGCTGGTAAACTTCAAAGTTTTTTTTTTTTTACTTGATGGACTTTGTGATGTAATAAACAGACCAATAGCAACAATAAACCATTTGAAGGAAATTACCTTTGGCCTTTGGAAAATTGAAGCCAATGTGAAAGTGGCCTGCACCTGCATTCTTCATAATGGCCACAGGGGACGAAGTCCACTTAAAAAAAAAAGAAGATTGTACATGTATATCTCTCGCCTGGTAATTACCTCAGTAGTTTATTCTGAGTTTAGTCACAATCAGCATGATGCTCATTTTAAACTTCACATATTATATTCCTTTTCAACAAGTTTAAATAAGTCTCAGAGCTCCCCAAAACATGTCTGTGAAGTTTCTTGCTCAAAATCCCCTTTGGTCCTGTATTTTAACAAGCCTATAAACCAGCTCAGGCTATCACAAAACCGCTGTTTCTGTTTCTACAGTTTTAAATGCAAGAGTGCTAATTCTATAGTTTTACACCGTTTCTGGTCATGGAGCTTTTTATAAAAAATGCTGAGGCTTTTAAGGTCAGGTAGAATCAATTATGTGAACCAGTTTGCTTGCTTACTTCCGTCCGTCACTGCAACACCTGTTGGTTTGCCGGAAAACTGGTCTCATATCTTGCTAACAAAGGGGCGTCCAAAATGGCTGTGTGGGGGTGCCTTAAAACCGCCTGACCATGCCAGACCGGAACTGAAACGTTGAAGGTGTCTGCTGCATTGTTGTCAGAGAAGCCAGCACTTCAATAGCAGGTTTCCTTAATGTCTGATCATATAGTAAGGTCACTTTAGGATTTAATTCAGTAGATATCTTACATATTGCTCCTTTAAAAAACAATACATGTACTCCACTACATTAATATTGGACACCTCGTTACTCGTTACAATATAAAATCTGAATGTTAACGCCAGTCTTTAATCATCAGTATTGATTGTCTGGACTATGTGCGCATGAGATCAAACAAGAGGGGTGCACACTCTCTCATCAAAACAAGTCACGACATAACCAGCCATGTCTTCAGAATGTGACACCATGGCTGCCACCTCCTAACCCTAACCCTAACCCTAACCCTAACCCTCCTCTCTAACCCTAACCCGCCGGCGAGACAACAGAATGTGATGCTGCCACACTGAAAGCCTCTAATGAACAGCAACACCGGCGGCCGTATCTCCAAATTATATTTGTTTTTAAGGCAATTGAGTAATTGCAACCAGTAGCTATTAGGATGGAATGAAAGAGATGTTACTGTAATAGAAAATGTTGTGAAAAATGTAGAGGTTTTTATAAAGAGGGAGGGAAACAGGAGAGGGAGAAAAAGGGGTTTAAAATGGGAGAGAGGAGCGAGTAAGAGGAGAGAGAAGGGGGGTAAGATGAAACCGATGGAGGGAGAAAGGAAAGTTTTGCTATTGTTGTGAAGAATCTTTGTAAACAATGAAGTGTTTTTACTATAGAAAATTGACTGTCTTGTGTCTTTGTACTTTACTTGAACTTTCCTTTACTACACTTAAGCACATTTTAACACCACATACTTTTGATACTTAAGTACATTAATTGGCTTTGAGACTTTGACCTAAGTAATTTTCTTTAAGGTGTCTTTAACTTTTAGCTAACAAACTTTCAAGTGAGGTATCTTTACTTTTACTCAAGTATGATTTTCAAGTACTTTTCCCAATACTGGACCCAGGGAACAAGTTACCCTGAGAACATCAAGAGAAATAGAGTCATGGGGTCAACAAAGTCAGCAGAGTTAATCATTTGTAAAAACATTAAATGGTAAATGGACCAGTGCTTGCATAGTGCTTTTCTAGTCTTCTGACTACTCAAAGTGCTTCTTTACACCGCAGATCACACCTACCCATTCACACACGGATGGCAAAGGCTGCTATGTAAAGTGTCCATCAGTATTATTTAATCCCATTCATAAACATTATTACACCACCAACAAAGCAGCGGGAGCAACTTGGGGAACCCCCGACCTTCCGGTTGAGAGACAACCAACTCTAATTGGGCCACAGCCGCCCCATTAAAGGAAAGATGTTTGCAGGGACATGGATAAATCACAATGCAATTGGGTTTCGAGTCCTAGTGTAATGAACGCAAAGGAGACTATCAATTTTATTAACTGCAGCTAAAGTAGAGGAGAAAAAATTGTTTTCTGTATTATTTCAAAGAAAGAGTTGTGGTAATGCTTCAACCAACTTCTGGATGAGGGATTTTTTTTGAAGCAACCGCTTTTCCACAGGCTGCATATAGTGCTGGTGCTGAATCCTATACCACAAATCCGGTTCACAAGTTGTTAATGGAACTGCAGCCCAGCCTCGCTCTTCTTCCTGCAATGTCAAATTCTTTTCTTTTTCCTCAACTGCTGCTCATGTAAGAATGATTTTAAGCTCAGATCAAACCATCAATGTCAGTCCCGTTCCCCACTTTACACCTTAACTCGTGTCCTTTTCTCAAGCTCTCACATCATCATCCTGGCTGGGAATCAAATGTTCTCTGCATATCTTTCTTGTCTCTGATACTCTGAGCTTCTTCATTGCACAGTCTGTCTTAAAAATGTTCTCAGGCCATCATTTTTGGTACTATAAGGATATTGAAAGATAGCTCTATCATAGAGGTGATCTGTAATTTCACCATTAAATTAAGTGGATTAAGATTCAAAATTCAAAATGGTTTCTCTCTACTGTTGTACTAATGTTCGGATAATGGATAGATTGCTTCACATAAACTTTTATGACCACTTATGTGAGAACAAAATCTTTGCTTTTCCCCCCCAATAACATCTGAGCATCTGACAATTTGGGGATTTTATGGGTTTCAATTAGTTTAAATGTTTAAATTGGTGGATATGTAAGGCGGGGCTAGATTTTTAAGAACCCGAGTGCAAAACACAGAGTCAAACAAAACCAATGAGACCAATGGAGAATGTATTCACAATATCCTACTTGAAACTTGTGTTTGATTCTCTTGTAAGGGGTAAGCAAGGGATGAGCCATTAGCTGAGGAATGGAGCAGTTACAGTTACTAGTTACTACTATCAAAAAGTAACTGAGTTAGTAACGGACTCACTGCATTATAAAACTAACTAATTACTTGGGAAATTAACTTGAGCGTTACTGTATTTGCTTCAAACCTCATGTTAATGTTCACATTATTCAGTTTTGCTGTGGCAGAATTGAGCAGTGACAACTCGTACATTTCAAATAACACTGTAGTCATTTTCAATATGTAGGTATTTTACCAATTCTCTAAAGGCAACAGACTTAGTCAACATGCGGCTTACAGATCGTGGAGCAGGTTGTTTGTATGGAGTGTGTCCTCCTTGGTCTGCTGAGCTAAAATGAGCTGCACCCAGGTCTCACGGTCAGCAGTACCTATAGCTATGTAAGCGTGTTGTTGTTTAGCTCTGTGCTTCTTTCTTGTGAGAGAGAAGTTTTCCTTCCTGCACATAGACTAACTCACTGCTATATTCTTGTCGTTTAAGCAGGGATAAGTAATGTTGGTATTTATGCGATAGAAAGCTCATGCCTGAATGAACAGCTTCCTGTGTTTGCTTACCGTGTGCAACGTTCTTTCTGTCAGGATGCTAATGTGCTGACGTAAGCGTAACCTCACCTGCTTGTTGTCGGAGTGCTTTTAAATTTCAGTAATTGTAACAACGTTATTGAATCTGGAGCATTTGTTACTATAGTTACCCCAAATGGTAGTGGCTTTACAGTAACGCGTTATTCCCATCACTGGTGGTTTGGCATAAAAAGTTCACATTACTTTTTAAATGTGGCTTGTATCACGCTCCACATATAAAAGTGGCCCAAATCGTATTTGAAAAGATCAGATGCCATATGACCTGTGCTGTTCACACTCATAAATCTGAGTCACATAGGAGCAATCAGATTGGGGTCACTTTTACGTGCATTGTGAATGCAGCCAAAGGGAGAGAGAGGGTACCTGCTGACCAGGATGAGACAGAGGGCATGACTCTATGCTTGATTCAGTCAATGATATAGAAAATGAACCACATTTGAGTTGATTTGTGGTTTAATTTCACACCGGCAGCATTCTGCTCACATCGTTCCGTATATGCTTCATAGTGTCATATCAAAGAGCCACGGGTAATAACTATATCCCACTCTTGAATGAATACCATTACCTGGATGCTGCAGACCTATAAACAAGTCAATTTACAGGGCTATTGGGTAAACAGTGTTTTTCTATTGTGAGGGAAGTTTTGGATAGATTGCTTTCATTAGTGTTGGTGTGGCTCGCTGATATTATGCCAACATAAAGTGATTTTGTCAATATCCGTTAGTAAGCTTGCCTCTTTCTGTCCTCCTCCTGCTTTCTGCCATTCATGATTTCATTTCATCTATGTCATGTCCCCATTGACATCATCTTTCCCTTTTAGCTTTCATAATCATCTTTTTTATTTCTTCACATTTCCTCTGCATGTGTGTCTTCCTAAGTTGAGATGAGACGACCAAGTGGAAAAGTCCTTGTGGTGCTTTGCAGACCTTGTAACTTATAAAGCACTTCTGAATTTAGAGCACCTCTTTAACATGATGTATAAGGAGTGGTCGAGCCGGTGGCCCTATTAGGAGTCAGAACATGCAAACAGAACAAATACTCGTTATGTTCCTTTGTTTCCGAGCCAAACTGCTAATGAGGAAATTACATCTGCAGGCACATCTTAATGTTCAAAGCATTTTATGTAACAACAGTATACATTATATCATTTCAAGGGTACACGCAGAGAAAAACATTAATGTTTTCATAGCAAAGAACACTTCATCAGGTTCCATGCATTCATAAAAGAGTTGATGCATATTCACATGACTATTTTTTTTTATAAAGATTGCAGAAAGCAATTAATTCAATACATAAAACAGCAAAAACATTTTTACAGTGAGCAATTCTTAAACACTGGCAGGAATGTATGATATATTTTCTTAATAACGCTTTAAACAATGGCTAGAATGGCTTGTTCTGCTTTATTTAAGTAATTAAACAATGCAGTTATTGAAGAAATCTATGTAAATGGTAAATGGACTTGAGCTTGTATAGCACTTTTCTAGTCTTCTGACTCCTCAAAGCGCTTTTACACCGCATGTCACACCTACACATTCACACCCATATATGTAGTATGTAGCAAGTAACGGTTGCAAAGTACTGTCAGAATATATTATGTATAAGTATGCAAAGCACATGACTAATCCTCTTCCTCACTAGTTATACATTTAAGCAGCAAGTCTGATTTTTATTGCCCTTCTTTCCTGCACCAACTCTCATTTTCACCTCCGGTTCTTTGACAAATGTTCTTTCTTTTTGACAGGAGCCATTGGACATTCAATCTTTGCTCTAGGGAAGTAAATGTTAGAACTTGTAGCTGTACAGCAGTAAAACGGCGAGACTGGAAATGTTATAAAGCACATTATACAGCCCATTTAAACACAATAACCACAGCCTGGGAGTTCACAAAGAGAAATGATTTTCTTTTTTTAGACAGATGGGTAACATTTGCCATGCTTAGAAACGCTGTTGAATCATTTGTGTGATCATTTTATTGTTCATGCCAACATTGACCTCTGAGGTCGATGTTACTCGATCACAATTTGCATCTTTTAGCTCTATGACCGTGTTACCTTTGTTATTATCTATATTCAATTTGAGGTACAGTGTCAAAGTTTGCAGTGTGGAGACTAAAAAATGTAATGTATAGAATGCAAGTATTCTTATCTTAGGGCCTGTGTCCTTAATTTTAGAGTGCTTCTCACCGGCACCTACTGTTAGTAGATCCAGCACCTACTGTTAGTAGATAACTAAAGTTGACTCATGTGGCACTTCTGCTTGAACACTTCTGTTGTTAGTGACAGTTAAGTCTGTTATATGTAAGAAAAGTCTAAATATGTAAGAAAAATGGATAGGAGCCTTGTCTTGGCACTAGCAGCATTTCTAGCCCTGGAGATTGTACTGTCGAAAAAAGTCTTGGTGCATGAGATAAACAGTGCGAGGAAAATGTTCTACCTTGACAAAGTTGATAAGCAAGTCTCGTCCATACTTGATTAACATCGATTAGCGCGGTGGTGTTCAAAAAGTTGAACTATCTTAAATTGAGAGTGCTGTGAGCATAGCCAAAACGGGCAATGTTGAGAATGTTATTGCGCTAAGGATGCTGAGTGCTGAAATGCTGAATTGCATCTGTTTTCTTTAGAAAATAGACGCTGCTAGTGCAACAAAACACTGTTAATGGAAACAGGTCGTTAATGCTTGTTACATAGCCTAAGTCACTTGGTACAATTAATTCAGGGTAACATCTGGTTGTCTTCCTCTTACATAGCATACCAATTACAGGGAAATATCAGTTTGTTGTATGTCCTTACCATTTGAAGGTTAATTGGCTACCTTTATGCCCAGTGTATAAGATTATTTGACTCTGACCTAAGTCGTTTTCAAACTGTTGGTCAATTTCTCGCTCAAGGTGCTGCGTTGGGTCATCTGTAAGCTGGAGCGAGTCTGCCAGCGTTTAGAGCAGCAGGTAATGTGACTGAACATCTCTCTGAACCTGGTGGACATGAGGTTGTAGAGGATGGGGTTGATGGCAGAGCTCAGGTAGAAGAAGACTCCAGACACGATATGGATTGGCCCAAATATATGCATGTGCTTCACATCAGAGGTGTCCATGTAGCTCCATATCAAGCGGTCCATGTGGAAGGGAGCCCAGCAGAGTCCGAATACTACCACCAGCACGCCTGGACAGAACAGATGGACAGTGTAAGTTAATAACTGGACAATTTGATAGATGGTATTTTTGAAGCCTACAGTTTGGAATTTTTCACCATTGCCATGTTGGTTTTTGGAGCCAGAAGTGACAATGTGGATCAGACGGTGGTGCTGGAGAGAGGTGAGGGATTGGCACATGCCAAGTTGTGGTGTATTTGTTGGCCAGCAAAATGCCATGGTAACAACACTATAATTTGTCTCAAAAGGAGATTTAACTTCTACTTATGAAGAAAACGGCAGATTTGTTTATTTATTTCACAAAGGAAGCTAAGACAGCTTTACAACTTGCAACAGATAGCACTCAATGTCCTGGATTTCTAAAGAGTCCCACTGGGGAAGTTAAAATAAAATGTTTTCTCAACACTATAGCTTCCTACCTTCTCTGTGGGGAAAAGCTAACAATCATCCTGACTCCTGTGCACGTCCTAAGATATCAATTAAACAATACAAGAAAGTAACTTACCTGAAAAAAATTGGAGCATGGACTCTCTTGACAGTCGGTAAGTAAATAAATACACAGCAAAACATACTATTTGTCTGATGCTGAACTAGCTTAGTTGACACCTATCATACAGCTAACATCATCTGCCTGTCACTCAAAACCACCACACCCTTAATTATGTATGACTTTACTAAATAAGTCATTCTTTTATTGTTCTTGTGAATAAAGAAATACGCTTCTGAGACAAAACTACCTGCCTGTAAACATGTTTAATTCTGTTCTACAGTTGGGAATTTTAATATGGAACCTAATGGGGATTCACTCCCTTTTGGAGTCAGCCCCAAGTGGCCACTCCAGAAACTGCAGCCATTGGTACTTCTATACTGGCCTAAATCTCAGCACCAGAGCTTTCTTTTTGATACAGATTTAAAAGAAAAAGTTGAAACAAATGGGCATGTGAGTAAAAAATAGTTAAAGGTAAAACTGTATCAATTGTATCAGGGCTCAATTTTTGTAAAAACTTCTTGCATACACATACACAGACTAGGTTATTATCAGCTTTCTGCTCCTTAGAAGCTGGTTTGACACCTACACAGCATTTTAGTGACTTGCATGTTGCGCTTGCTCAGCTTCTGCTTGTGGGAATTGGAGAGACTTTCTGGTCCAAAGCTACACCTTGGGTCGATCACAGTCAAAACCTTCTCCCTGTGCAGCTGCAGACCAATGAGCAGGTAGAGAATACTGATGATCAACATGGGGAGCAGGAAGAAGACCAGTGTAGAAATCAGGATGATCAGGTTGTACATCCACTGGGGCTTAACCACTTCTGAGGGTAGAGAGGTAACAAAGGTTGGTAGAATAGATTAATCAGCTTGATCACAAACCTAGATGTAACTTTTGCATTATACATTAAACCTTTGTACTCTGCAAAACCTCTTCACTCTTTGGAGACATGCTTTTCTGACAATGATAGCTGTATCAGAACACCACTTTTGTCCAGGCTGGAATAAATCAGCAACAATAAGATGGATAAAGTACCATAGCAACAGGTTTTCATTTTCTCAGAGGTTAAACTCTTTGACTTCTGTAATCCACTGACCACATTTGGTTTTGGTTTTAAATAATTTTCTTAAAAAATATATCGACAGATTACAAAAAAAGACTACAGACACATATTTATAAGGATGAATACAAATGACGAGAAGGTTCATTTCTTTGGATGTCCAGGGAAATATTTCAAATTTTTTCTTCAATGTAGGCCTATTGGCAAAAAGTTATAAAAGACATTCAGGGTTGCCACACTATGTACCCTAATGAATTGGTGATTCATTGTGTGTCCTGTAGAACTACCATTTCAGTGTAACTTCTTAAAACCATGAAGATAAATGGGGTGATATCACAAGTGGTACAGCAACCACAGGACGAGGTCAAAATTCATTGAAATGCTCCACTTTTATTCTTGATAAAATACATGCAACCTGTTTACAGATTTAAAGAGAGGGTTGGTAATTTTTTGTCCAGATACACTTTTTAAGATTTTGGTTGAAATTGTCTTTAGGTCCTGACAGACATTAATAACTCATGTGCTCTGAAAAAGGAACGAAGAAAATCTGTCATCTGTAGCAGTTGTAAGCATATAAAAACTTCGACCAATGTCTGCACTCGGTTCCATTTTGATGAACCAATCATGCCTCCCTGTCTCCCTGCTCGTTCTCTACCCCTTGCATGCACTAGCCCACACTCAAAGCATGAGCTGAGGTCCGCTTTTGGACCAATGGCACTTGTACATGTAAGTGAAGGGCGTGGCTTTTGAGGGAGCACAGAGTGGAGGGGGTGAAGACGGAGCACTGAGAGAATGCTATACTTTCAAAATCATGCTAGTTTTCAAAAAATTACCAACCCTACCTTTAATGTTTGGAAATTATTAACCTTCTATACTTTGGCATGTTAGCATTGTAGACTACTGTAGACTATTCAGAAAATTAAAAATAAAATCAAAATTGTACACATACTGCACACAGCAGATTGGGGAAAACTTCGTCCAAACAATGGCTCCAGCTCCTCAATCCCTTGCAGACTTGTGTTTGGCACAGCACACAGCATGGACAGCACCCAAAGCATGAAGATCACCCTCTTGACGTGAGCACGTGTAGTCATGTGTTTGACTTTGAGTGGGTGCACCACGGCCACATAGCGCTCAACACTAAGCGCTGTGACATTGAGGATCGAAGCGAAGCAGACGGTTTCAAACAGGAAGGTTTTGAAGTAGCAGCCTCCCTCTCCGAGCAGGAAGGGGTAGTTCTGCCACATCTCGTAGATCTCTAACGGCATACCCAGCAGCAGCACCAGCAGGTCAGACACTGCCAGGCTCAGCAGGTAATAGTTTGTTGGCGTCTGCATAACCCTGTAGCGCAAAATGACCACACAAGTCAAAGAATTTCCCAGTACGCCCACCAAGAAGATGGTGAGGTAGGTGACACAGACAGGGAAAAACAATGGGGATCTCTGGAGCCCAAGCTGTCCTGCCAGGTAATCGTCTACCCTCAAGCACAACGCATCCAAGTTGTTGGCAGAAGCGTTAGCTAGAACCCAGGAGATATTCATCCCACATGCCACAGCAGCCTCGGGGCAGCCGGGTCCACTGAAAATTGTGGCATTAGATGATAAAAGACCCGCAAGGGAACAGTTCAATTCCAACATGTTGCAGAATAGCAAGAGGGTTACTCAGTTTCGTGACCTATGAGAAGGATACAGAGGAGAACATTTCCATTTTAAAGCCACACTCCAAAACCTTTACAATGAAATTCAGTTTAACCATCAAAATGATTCTACATAGCCTGTGAAAACATAAGGTCAACGATTGAAATCATCAGACAGAAAATGTCTCTCAGACGTCCTTCCTCTCCGGAAGTCGGGAGAATCTGTGAGAGGATTTTTAATTAACAAAAGTGTTTATCATTACAAGATTTTAACCAAAGTTTAATTTGACAGAAGTCTCTTTGAAACAGACAAACTAAATGAACGATATACATAAAACAGAAGAGATACATGATATAAGCAATGTTTCTTTGATGGACTTTGATGGACTCTGCTGCAAAGCCAGTCGTCACTATCTAACATAGTGACTATTTATCTGGTGGAATGATAGAGTTTGGAAAGCTGGCTTGAAATGCTTAAACAGTAGTTGGTATATTAAACATGACACTAAACTGATAAAGGAGTTGGTTGAAAAAAGGAAAAACCAGTAGAAGCTTCATATTGAACATTTAAATGCAGTTGGAACAACAAAAAATTACAAGTTGGGTACATCCATAAAAAAACAGATGTATGATTCATTGTATGTCTCTGGATGGAGATTTCTAAAGTAAAGAAAAAAACCTGATTATGTCATATTGATATAATCAAGATAAGCTTTGTTTGGCCTGAGACTAAAGTTTAAATTATAAACTCGAGGTATACATTTTGAAGATTGAGGCATTGACCAGGAGGGTCTGATAAAACCTTGTGCTCCATCGTGTAATGTGAAATATAGGATTCAGCTGTTTTGGAGTTTGAACCTCTGCTGCTTTCTCTTTTAAAATACAAAGGATATATTATTGTTAGACATATCTTGAAACATAAAAACAGCTGGTTTGTTGGGCTGTGACTTCTAATAACCATGCATGTTTATTGTGACAGAATTACGATCTGAAAACTAACCTTAGAAGCCTGCAAAACTAAACGGTCGCAACATAAAAAACATCTAACACAGTCGCCAATTAATTTAGTGATATCCTATTTTTACTGACCCGCTTCAATACAGCAGACTGTTCCACAGCAGCAATTGAGGTCGAGTCCAGCACAACTATCAGAGTAATCATGCTCATAAGTGGGAGTAATATGCAGACCGAAGGCAGTCTAATCTGTTTAAGAAATAAAGTGTAGAACAAGCATTATCACCATGGCAACACCAATCAAGATGTTTGACACAAATTGATCTGATAATGTAAACATATTATTGAGCTAGAAGTTAAAATAGTCTCTATAATGTTCTTAAATGTTTGGTAAATCCACTTTGTTTTTTTTACACTGATGATGCAGTTTAAGGTCAACTAGGTTGTCACTCTGTTATCTTAAAATGAGTTATTACTCAGCTGAACACAGAGTCCAGAATAACCTTTGTTTAGATTCCCACACTCGATTTGTTTACCCACTTAAAATGCTTTGGGTTATTAAGATAACTTTCAGTAGGAACAGGAAATACACACACACACACACACACACACACACACACACACACACACAGACACACACACACACACACACACACACACACACACACACACCTGTGGTTTGTTGGCTCCTTCAAGTCTTCATAAGAACAACATTTGAAGAAAAAATTGAAGATTTCTGGTCCTCCTGTATCTCTGCATTGTAGTCGTATAGTTTTCATGGCACTTTATCCCGAATGCTTTGTGTCTCCAGTGCGTCACAGCTGCCCCGACTTCCCACATTTGAGCGCATGTGTTCTCTCCACCCCTTTCTCTCTCTTTTTCTCTCCCTCTCTCTCCTCTTCAACAGAGCATCTTGTTCTCAGCCTCTAGTCGCCGTCTTCATCTCTCTCTACTCAATCTCAACATCTTTTCAACTCATTCTCTCTCTAACTCTTTTCACACACACACACACACACACACGCACGCACGCACGCACGCACGCACACGCACACACACACACACACACACACACACACACACAGTTACACATTTACAAAATCACACTCCCTTTTCCCACTGAGAGATGTCATATTAACTCACTGTGAAGATTAAAGTTCAGATTGGTTTGACCCAGGGAACACTTGGACTGTGTGTGTGTGTGTGTGTGTGTGTGTGTGCGTGCGTGCGTGTGTGTGTGCGTGCGTGTGTGTGTGTGTGTGTGCGTGTGCGTGTGTGCATGCAACATACAACATACCACTGTTCCCATTTATGCTAAGTGAAAGAAAAAACAAACACGTACCCATCCATATTGAAACAAGAATAGAAAAAAGGACACAAAAAGGTCTAAAGTAATAATAATAATAATAATAATAATAATAAAATATTTTTTATTTATATAGCACTTTTCAAGCCAGAGGCACAAAGTGCTTCCCATAGACAACACAACACAATCAATGAAGGAAGTTAAAAACAGTTACCGCAAAAAACACAAACAAATTAAAAGAGATTAAAAGTAAAATAAAATAATGATTACACACACATTTAAGCAAACAAAATAAAACAACAGACCAGACAACAACAGACAAAATCAGTTTTCAGATAAAAATGCGAGTGTATAAAAATAGATTTAATAACATTCATTCAAAAAGCATTTCTGTTCCAAAGGTTAAGAACTTAAAATCATTTTTTTCACTCAAAGGTGCACAGAGAAAATGCAGCAAATTGTAACATTAACTGTGTATGTAATGTGAAATAACTTTCGATAACGCATGTGCCTGAGGATGACTTTCCTTCCTCAGCAGATTGACGGTTTTGTTTTTAATTATATCTTGCCAACTATGCATTGTCATTCATTTGGATCTGCTCTTTTTTTATGTCCAGATATTCTCTGGTGGAAATAGATTTTCCTCTGGAATTACCTGCCGGAAAAAAGTCCGATATCTCAACATTAAACGTAGTAAGAAGCATACCAATTCTCCAAAGGATAATTTGTAAAAGCTTAAATTTTCCTCAAAGCAGCTCTTAGAAACTTCAAACCTTTGTCGATTTTGATGGCCCCTGCAGGCGTTTAAATACATACATGTATTCTCTGAAGAAAGATCTCCTGCTTTCTTTCAACAACTAGCCTAAATGTGAACAAAGGTCCTTTCAGTCTGCATGCTGTGAAATCTGACCCAATGACAGCTGACACAGGTAACAATATCTTCATCATCTTATAGCTGATATATTTTTTTGTTTTTCTGGATAATTTAAATATTTCACCATGTCATTTCGTGCCTGCAACATGTAGCATGTGAGTCATCAGGTGTTTTTGGGCTTGAGTATTGAGAATTAAAATAGTTTGATCCTCAAGAACCAGATGTGTATTTTTCCCCTCCTGCACACCAAAGCCTAATTAATAAGAGATACATTTTTACACGTGTATGCTCAGGGGAGATCTGAGAAAATATTTGATGTACTGAGGATTGTTATAAGCGCCCAGATGAGCCCAGTGAGAGAAATCCTGTACAGCATATTTAAAGTGAAGTGGCTTTGGGAACAGGGAATTCTGGGTGCAATAAATCATCAGCAGGGTGTCTGTCAGAGGGCAGAAGATTCACAGTTTTGGTTTTCTGCACACGCCTGTCTGACTGTGTCTCGCACCACGGCCCCCATTTACCCAATTTCCCTGCCTCTCTCTGCAGTGGTGTCTAATTCAATTACAGCTTTTAATCTCTACGCAGGGGCTCCGATACAAGCACACAACTGACAGGTTCTCATTGGTGAGTCCATTTAGTCCGGTGTTAATTGGGCTTCTGTGTCAGACTGAGACAAAATGCTTTGATTGTGATGTGATCCCTCATAACATTCTTGTAAATTTGGCATCAACATGCAAGTGAAATTCTGCAAAAGAAAGTGTGATCTTATTGCAACCGTTTTTTTTTTCAAAACTGTATCCAGGTAACAAAAAGCTAATCTCTGCTCTGTACACATAACTAAGGTTTAAGGTAACCCATTATAGACATTTTATATTTGCTCAATAACTAAGGTAGTGTCTAACCATGCAAATAGTATGTCTTCTAGTATGTGTTACGCTCCTAAAAACATCTGCAGAAATAATCCAAAAATAATAGGCCATAGTTTTCTAAGGGATAACTTTAGTTAAATGTATTTCTACAAACATAAATCATTTGACAAATGAACATATACACAGAGTTAGAAATTACACATCATGTTTCAGCTACTTTTGTTTGGAGAAGGATAATTATGTCATGCAGTGAACTATAAAGGAAAAATATAATTTTTCTTCACTGAACCAGGCTCTTGGATCGATACAACCAGCTTAAAAAACACAGCAGTGCCAAAATCTGCAGTTCTTCAACCAACCACTTAAGACCCAAAAAGTGAGTCAATCCCCATTAGGTCCCTTATTTAAATGAGCCTACCAGCAGAATTCAACATGTTTACAGTACAAAACATGTCACTTCACTATTAATGATAACTGTAGAGGCAGTGATTTGTTTTCAAAGTCTCCCTTTTAAGTGATATTGATGGTGTTCAAGTTGTTTGAAGTGGAGTAGTATGATGCACTTATTAATATTAAGTGTATAACAGTCAGCATGGCCCTTATTTGGGGAAGCTGTTGTGTGTCACTGTGCAAAGGGTGACAACAAGAAACACATACTTCAGACACTTAAAAAAGTCTTGCATGTAACATTTCTGTTTAAGTTGAAGCTGTTTAGTCAGGAACACTCTCGTTATATTAAACCGGCCATTTATTGCAAATTGGATGTACAGTTTTCCTTGGCGATGAAGGCTCTGCTGCTCTTAAACATGCTTCCTGGGCAGAGCAGCATGCTTCAGCTTTCCAGGGAGCGCAGTGCTAGAAGCCCAGGAGGCTTTGTCCCGGCAGCAGAAGCCAGGCTCTCGAGTAGACGGAGCTCCCCCAACCTTCAGCAAGGTGATCTTGCACTACTACCATCCAATGTCCCTTACGCCCAGCCATCACCATCGGATTGTGTCATCCCCACAACCACCTCATTCATGTACGGCCTGCTCCGACCTCAACCTTAGCGGCAAGGAAGTGTGGACAACAGAAACACAAGGAATACAAAGGAGAAATCCTTCCTGCATATTATCTCATATGCTCGTGAAGCGTCTCCTAATAACACTTGTTAAGAATTGGCGCTATACAAATAATTAATGATTGATTGATTGATTGATTGAAAAACCCCACAAGGGTGAACCAAAATGTTTAGGCTAGAAAGGAGGAGGCTCGGGTGGTGCTGGCAAAGCTCTAAACATCAATGGTGTATCAGGGATCAGTGACAAGGAAGTCGTGGTTATATGTACCGCCTTGTTGAGAGAATGTGCTATTATTGGTAGGGAGTGGTAGACACAATAATTCAATCAGCTGGCTGTCAGCTGATTACAGCTGGAGTGTATGCTTAGCATCATTTCTTAAATTTTTGTTAAATGTATTATGCCGTCAGTATGTTAGCTGCTTGGGTCAGAAAATGCCATGGCCAGCAACTATGATCAGCTACCATAAATATATGTAAATCTGTGGCAAACAGGTACATTTACAAGCACAATCATCAGCAAATGATTTAGCCACAGGTTCAGACTGTTAAGCTTACAGCAGTTCACATGTGGTGACTTCTGTCTCAAGAAAACCAACATGGCAACAGCAAAAACTCCAAACATGAAAACCTTAAAAAAGACAGTTGACAAACAATGGAGGATGTCACAGTGGCCGTGTCCATTATTTACACATGAAATGAGCTCTGACACTACGATCAATACAATCAGAGACTATGTTTTTCAGAACAAACTTTTATTTGCATGTTTCATCATGCACTAATGAAACATGAACTCTTTACAAATAACATACTGTCAGGGGTAGAATAACACCAATAAATGATTCAAAAAGGTATTGAACTAAATATAGGAAACGGGGAACAAAGGTAGCTATTCTTTCTTTTAATAATCTTAAAATACATTTGTATCCCATTAAGGGTCTTATGTCCATATTTAGTTCTCCTTCCCCCTCAAAAATGTTTAAAAAAATAAATGTGAAGACAAATTGCTACCTGCCATACTTGTTCTGATTGGGGATAGGTCTATTGTCTGGGGTCAGATCGGGCCTCTGGTTTACACAGTGAGGGCTCTGATGTCCTAAAAAAAGTTGTTGCCATGTGTCTAAAGTAACAATGCAGAGTGACTGCTCTAGATGCTCTTGTTAAAATAGATTACCCTGAAGAATATTAAACAAGGCAAAATGTCATACGTGAGGTGGCAGACTCACAGACGCGCATGCAGCTGCTGACGTGGGCTCACAGTGTGACTTTTCCTCCATGCCAGCATCTTTTGTCTGCAGCTTCGTATAAGAACAGTTACTGTATTGTGAGGATTTATGTCTGGAGTATTTATATTAAGTGTACAGCTATTCTTGGGCTCCACCTTCACCTGAATAAACCCTCTCTAAAAAGAAAAAATAAGGTATGACTCAGGTCTCTGTCTTATTCATAGACTGTATATCAGAAGTGGACGTGGTCACTGTGATATCCCCATAGACTGTAGAACACATGGACGCAGTCTAAGTGACGTCCCCCATTGGTTTCTGATGCGTAGTTCTGAGGCCCAACGATGGCGGTCACTATATTGGAAATGCTTTCTCAACCACATTTTTTGGTCAACCAAGTCAGAGGCAAAGAGGTGGAGCTGAGGCGAGTCATAAGCCTCCTGACAAACAGCCACAACATGCCTGCTTACAGTCAGATAACGCCTGGAAATATATGCATTACTTTTTCATTCATAAAAGAGAAACGCCGGCAGTGCCTATTAAAACATAACCAATGCAGTGAAGCATTTTCAGCATTCGAAGCACAAAAACACCTTCGACGTCAGCTGTTTTTTGTCTGTGTTGTCAGTCTTTCTCAGTCGAAAAGAGTTCAACTTTTGGAACTCTGCCATGGTTGTCAATGTCACTTCTCCCTCACAGAACAATCAAAATCAAGAAGGTACAGGACTCCAGATATCAACTTTTCAACAGCAATGGAAGAAAATAAACTAATCTTTACCTTGCACTGTATATCTAATGCACCCAGACTTCTTTTTTGACAGTGAAATATCCAGGTCTAGAGCTCTTGCTAATGCCAGGACACATTACCTTACCATTGTTTTTGCATTTTCTTTATGACATTTCCTGAATAAAAAGCACATTTTAAGCATACAGACGATTTATAACAGACGTAATGGCCACTATAGGTAAAGCGGAATTCCGCAGGTAACTTTTGTTATCTATAGCAAAAGCTAGGAGCGCTGTGAAATTAAGGTTGTATGCGCTGCCAGTGCAAAAAAACACCATTAGTGTTATGAATAGCAAGATGTGTAGTCGTTGAAATTGAGTATCTTTATTTTTCTTTGCAAGCAGTAAAGTTTCAACTTTTTGGCAAATAGAACATCAAGGTTAAATATGTATTATAGTCTGTAAACTGATATTTGCATGTAAATGCAGAAGATGGAATGCATCAAGGAACCCATTGGCTGTCATTAAAGAACAATTAAGCAGTTCAACTATCTGTATGTCAGTGCAGCTAACAAGTCATAGACATCGAAGGTGTCAGTCAGACTTTAATCAATGACCAGAGGAAGATAGAGGAAGTATTGCCCTATAGATATCTGATAGCATAGGCTATATCAGAAGCCTTTAAAATATTTTCCAGCAACCACAGAGGCTTAATTGACATATTGTTGTATATAGTTGATCCCCCCTTAAAATGACCTCCAGATGTAATTAACTCTACGAACGACTTAATGTTGAGGTAATTCCCACTTTTTTTCTACATTCACTTCATGTAATCACCACTTCCCTTTTAAATAATAACTTTAAAAAGATGAATTGAACGCCTTCCCTTGAAACACTCACAGCACTGTCCTCTTCAGATTTACTCACTTTTTCCAGCAGTGAAAGCTTCAACTTTTTATACATCTAAATGTTAAGAGCACTCGTTCATTCTATCTGAGATGCAATTTTTCAAGCATATGTGTATGATAACTTTTGAGTCAATCAATGAGCGCCCTGCCTACACCATCAATTCCAAGCAGCATGCCTCCATCACTGAGTCCATAATGGATGGAGCCATGGATGGAGAGGCTGCAGGAGTGTTTCCTGTGTCACACTGTGAATAATGGCTGCTCAGAGGAGAAGCTGCTGCTGCTGGATAGTGGAGGAAACAAAATGTACAGACGGTTTCTAACTGTTAAGTGTCTTTTAATGTCTGTTTTTACAGACTTTGGACTATTTCCCTCTGGTTCCGGTTTTGACCTGTTCTTTTTTTTTATAAAGTGTCTTGTGATAATGTTTGTAATTGGTGCTATACAAATAAAGATTGATTGATTGATTGACTGACGGGTGTGTGTATGTAAAAATCTACATGTATGTGAAAAAAAATTGTTGTCCAAAGCTGATTTATAAATATAACAGCATTTTTTTTCAAATCCCCAAATGGCCTGATGTTAAAGGACCAAGATGTAAGATATCTACTGAATTAAATCATAAAATGACCTTACTATCTTCAGAAATTAAGGAAACATGCTTTGTTGAAGTGCTGGCTTCTCTGACAACAATGCAGCAGACAGCATGTCCTCCTTCTAAGTGTCGATTCTGGTCCGGAATGTATTTGTAAAACCAATAGGTGTTGCAGCCATGGAAGCGTACTTAGAAACTTAGAAAGCCTCTACATTTTTCTAATGAGCTCAATGGCCAGACACGTGGTAAAACTAGGATAAATATTGGAGATGCTTTTTAAAAATTAAGAGAGGTTAGAGCGCAGAAAGGTTTCAAGATCAATGCAGAGCTGATAAAACACGAAAGCGTCCGTGTGTGCGACATGGCAACCCGTTTGCACTTCGACTCTAGGAAGAGGGGTGGGGGGAGACAGCTCTCTCTAATGTTTTGAATTCGGACTGAAGTACCAATTCTAAACGCTACGGGTCAGAGTTACATATTGCTCCTTTAAGTTTAGCGTTAAGTAGAGCTGACAATGTTGGGCTGACATAAAAACCTGACATCGGGCGGAGGTTAGATCCAGACACTGGCCTGATGTCAAAATCTGACCATGAGCTGATGTCAGATCCCGTCATTAGGCTGACTTTGCTGTCAGACTGAAACTCATAATAGTGAAAATGGAGATCCTCAATCACATATCATTAGCCTTATTGTACGTGCACTACCACAAACCATAGCTAAGGTTTATTTTCAATACTACAGGTCTATTGTATAAAATCTCTGAAGCACCACTTAATGTAAGTGTCAGGCCAAAATTCAAATCAATGTCCTACTGTTAACCTCACAAATTATTCATGTCAACCCATAAAACAAAAACACAGCTGTCCTGACTTCTGAAAAATGAAATAAATACAAGCTTGACAGCATAAAAATCAACATTAGATAATAAATTGTAAATTTGTGTCGCGCTGACGGACAGCTGGTGTGGCACTGCACAATATGTTTTGCGTTATTTCAATTCATGACAGGTGTTCAGATTATACATTTGAAATGAAGCCTGCGTCTCTTACTTAGAACAGAAATCATTGTATGGCACTGAACAGGAGAAATCCATATGTCCTCACTTAACCTTAAAGTCATACAGGCATACTGTATAAAAAACTGCAGCTGGCATGCATCTGCTGTCTCTCCTCCTCAACTGCTCCAAACTGTGTAATCCAGACTTACGTTGATCTCCTCTTTTGCAGAGGATGTTAGACTTTCTGTCAGTGCTGCTGACTGTATGAAGGAGCCGCAGTGACTTTCTCTTGTAGTACTACCTCTCCAAACTTGGAAATACGCTGTTTATAGATTCAGGCACAGTTTACAGTAGAGCATGTAGCACGAGTGCCAGTAATACTGTTCACTTCAAACACTGGGGAAAGGTACTTTAGGACATCCTTCAGACAGGTTTGTCATAGATGACTCATAAATAACAGATGAAATTCAGTTTACTTAGCTGGTGTGTTTCTGCTCTTTCAGATGCTCCTGGTTGTGTCACAGCAGCACTAAATGTATCATAGAGAATAATCTGCATGCAGGAAATTAAAGAACGAAAACTATTTCAATTTAGGGTGTATACAAAGAGAGTAACAGAAGTATACAGCTACGTTCCCACCTAAAGTAGTAGACTTTGAGTCCCAGGAGCTTCTTTTCTAGGATCTTCTTAAAGGTTTCTCTGCCCCTTTGTTACCTGTATTTCCACAGAAGTCTAAATATAAGAGAACACGGGGCTGATTAGTACGCTGCTGTTTAAAAAACATGTACTTATTAAAGGAAGAATGTGCAACATACACATACATATAGCAGAAATCAAGTATATCCTCTGTAAATGTCTGTAAATAAGTGTCTTTAGATCACGGTCATTCCATGTCAATTTATGTGAAATATGAAGCTATGAGTTAACCAAAGTGTGCTAACATTAGCCTAGCTGCTAAGACAAGCACTTTTCCAGTCTTCTGACTACTCAAACTGCTTTTGACCTGACGCTGACTAAGCAACTTGGGGTTAAGTGTCTTGCCCAAGGAAACATCAGACATGTGGCTGCAGGAGCTGGGGATTGAAACCCCGACCTTCTGCTTAAGAGATGACTGACTCTACCACTGATCCACAGCCACCAGCTGTGATGATGTAGCCAGTTTAGCTCCAGAAAGAATTTGCAAACTTGTGTATTGTTATACATCAGTTATTTTATTAGACCCTCCTAGACCTGTTTTATCCACATCTTCACACTTTAATTTTTTGTGAGTAGCTTCTATTTGTTCCATTGTGTAATGTGCATTTAAATGATGGGCAACATTATGAGCACACTTCGCGAAATCAAGTGGGTTTATTATGCAAACTCACTGTTTCGAGATCACTAATTTGTCATTCAGCAGTCATTTTCCAATGTGAATGGCCTTCATTAAAAACCTGCTCAGAATAAGTGGAGTGTAGTTGTTGCACTTCACCTGCCACTAGGGGGAGCTCCTGTTCCATGAGTGATAGATCCTCCTCTATAGAGATGTAGAATACTGTATACCTGCTGAAGCCTGCAGAAGGTTGCGTCATTATGTAATATTTAATGTGTCCTCGTGCCAGATAAATCTCAGTTTGTGTGGCAGCCTGCTCACTCTCCTTGCTCGGTGTCACCACCCGTCGCAGGGATGAGGAGGATTGGAGGGTTCGGAGGGGGCAGACAGTCACAACCCCTCTTCATCATCACAACTACCTTTAAATTTGGCTGTGCAGTCATTTCTGCTACACACAAGTTTCTGCAGCATGAAATCCTCGGAGGGGTTTGGTCCCACTAATCCGCTCAAACATGATGAAATGAAACTTACTCAAGGGGTTTGACTCACACGCACGCACACACAGACACACAAAGACACACACACGCACACACACGCACACACACACACACACACACACACACACACACACACACACACACACACACACACACACACACACACACACACACACACACACAAGGCACATGGCATCATCCTGACCTCATTATGAAAAGGTTTCAGAGTCTTCGACCCACAGATTGACTCTCTGGCTTTTGTACTCCAAGCTGATGCCCATGAGGTTGTGATTGGAGCCTCTCTGGGAGAAATAGATGTCAGTGTGAGACAAAAAAACAATGAATGTATAATAATGATCTAAAAAATAGCCATATTAGCTTTTTTTTGTACTACCAAATTAACCAAAAGCAAAGTATGTCTTTATTTAACCAAATCACGTAGTTGTAGCTAACAAGTGTAACGCCGTATTTTGTGTAAGGTCGGTTAAAGTCAAACACTGGGATGTCTAAGCATTAGCAATAAATGTAATATACCTAACCCTCACTAAGGATATATCGGTGATGTGGGTAAAGCAAGAGCAAAGGTACATTTTTGCATTGCGTGTGGTTCACATTCTGATGTCAGTCTCTGTGAGGTGAAAGGCTAAATAACTTCACTAAAAAAAGGTACCACTCCACCAATAACATTTCAGGTATAGGGCACCGTGTCAATCAGTCCTCCTTTAGGATTATAAATAAGAGCACAATGAGGTAAGCATTTAATGCAAAAGATCTCATCCTGAGCAAAATAAAACTTGTCTTGAGTTACTCGTCAACAAAAAGTGGGTTATTTGATAACTATTTAATAATAATAGTAAAAAACATCAGTATTCATCATAATTCATCAAGAGCAGGATTGTTATTGACTTACTTTTTTTTTTAAATCTTTGTCTAACTCGCTCATTATTTAATTCTATTTTTTTGCTCTGTTTTTGGTCTCCAGTAATTCCTGGGACAAAATCAAAACTCACTTGGTGGTGACAGTTTCTTCATGTTGAGTACAATGGATGTAAAGAAAATACTTTTTAAATTGTTCTTCTTTGATTCGAGTTCAGCTGCCTGCTGTTGGCATCACTAAGACTGAACTGAAAAATAAATGTGCCAAACAACCAAAATAAGGAGCTAAAATAGGCCATAAAGCTCAGTGTCACTGCATCATCGATTATCTTTACTTTCAGAACTGCTCCAGACTGCCCCTGTGTGGCCAATAAATACGAATAAAATCTAGTTCTATTTCATTCTTCCTGACCGCCAGAGGCAGTGCATAATGATGGATAATATCCTCCGCGGACGCGTAGGTCGAGTGTGTATAAAAACAAAGTCATGTGTGACCCAGGATGAACCCTCCTCTACTATAAAGGACCGGTGTCATCCTGTCATCATTCCTTTTTTATCTTCTCGCAAGGTAAGTTCGCGTTACAGGTCTAGAGAATATGCTATCTTCGTGCAGTAGCCTACGACACACCGCGATGGGAGTCTCGTAACCGTGGTTGGAGCTGCATGCCAAGGCAACGTCCTCCAGAGGCTGCGGCTGGTTGTCAATTACGGCTGATTGTAGTCAGGACTGTCCAGGTGGAGCAGCGTATATCCGTTGCTTCCAGCTTTGGTCGGCTGCCTGCAGCAAAAGTTTGCCTCGAGACGAGGGACAATCGTGCACGAAGTGGTCTTGGAACGGTAATATAAATACAATTAATAGATATGCCGCAGCGCGGAGTGACCGCGCTCCAGTAGCTGTTTGGGTTTTCTTTACATTGGTTTGGATAGTGGGGTTACGGGATTGTTGGTCCCGGCCCTTTTTTCTTTATTTTTTCTGTTACTTAAACGGAGTGAACTCGCTCCCGTTTGAGTAGGGGTAATCTATCGCATAGCCTTAAACGGCTGAGCTACGGGGGGCAAGAGTGAACCCGCTCCCGCCCCGTTCGGTGCGTTTGTTCGGTGCCGCTTTGAGTTGTATTAAAGCCTTCCTTTATAAAAAAAAAAAAAAAAAAACTAAATTAAATTAAATGTAAATCAGGGCTGGTCCTACATCGCGCTCTGTTGCTAGGCATTGCATATAACTATATTAGCTCTTGGGTGAGTCCAAGAGCAGCGGGAGTGTTTTTTCTCCTAGCATTTAAGTTGGCTACTGTTTATTGTTATTAAGACAAAACAAATCCATACCTTTTGTTTTTACGGGATACAAGGTTATTCTTAGAATCTGGGGTGAAGATACGTCTATATTCTAATTTTTTATTTATTTTTGGTTGCAGGAGTGCCCTCGCTCCTTTGCAACATTGATATTGAACAGGAGCTTCAGTTCTCATTGTGGTTTTTTCACTGAGCCCGGCCTTTGCGGTGCGGAGCGGGTTTATTTTATTTATTTTTTTTTTTTTCGCCCATAGCTCCAAGTACTAGTCTTCCACAGCGCTGGAGTGTTTCCGCTCTTTGCGTTGATTGAAGATTGGTTGAATATTGTGTCAGTGGGTGTGTTTTCGCCCCACTTACAGGCCATTCGGTCAGTACAAGAGAAAGACGGAGGAGACCTACAGGACAATGCTTGGGTTACATGCTTGCAGTGCTTGCATGGCCCCAATGCCGGTTGAGGATGGTCACACTGAATGCCCCTCGTGCCTTGGTGTGGAGCACCTGAGAGCAGGCTTAACGGACACTCAGTGCATGAACTGCAGCTACATGCCTGCAGCCTTGAAAACTGCCAGGCTGGCAGAATTCGAGGGTCATGGTGATACACTGCCTCTATCAGGCAGACCCAAATCCCCAGCAAAACGGCGTCCGGCTGAGGCGGTGAGTGCCCCAGCACGGAAGAGACGTAGGAGGGTTGACAATTTGGCCACTAAGGTGGATGCACTGTCATCTGAGTTTTCTCAGATTAAACAGCTGCTGCTCAATATTCAGCCCAGCAAAGCTGACATGTTAATGGACGACATCCAGCCAGCGGCTGAGTCTCCTGGGCAACAGGAGGATGATGCCATATCTATCAGTGCGTCCTGCAGCCAGTTTGAGGAGGTTGATCCTGGATTGGAAATGTCAGCTAGATCCCCAAGAGCTGACTCCCAGCTCATTGGTCATGGCTCAACCGAAGGCTCGGAGACATATCAGGACACTGTCAAGCCAGTGATCCGCATGGCCCTTTCACACTTGGGGCTAGATGAGCCACAAGGGCCGCCTGCCCAGGCGAGCGCCTTTTTCAGGAGGGCCCCTCAGGCCAACACATTTGCCGTGCCTCCATCTGCCCCCTTCATTGATGAACTTCAAAGATGCTGGGCCAACCCCAGGTCTCTGTCCCACCACACAAGTGATGGCAGAGCTATGGCGGCCATGCAGAACTCGGCTAACTTTGGCCTGGACTGCATGCCTCCGGTGGAGCCTTCAATGGCAGCCATCATTATTTCCCCTGGAGAGGCATTGAGGTCTGATGCCCGCTGTCCCAGACCTCAATGCAGGGCAACTGATGATTATTTAGTGCGATGCTACAATACTGCGGCCCGCATGGGTCGACTGGGTAATACACTCTCCCACCTCATGTTGTCTCTTTCACAATCACTGCAAGACACCAACAGGGACCCCTCAAGTGCTCAAGGCCTCAGTGATGCCTCACTGCAGGCTTTCGCCTTTATGAGTAGGGAGCTTGGCCGGCTCATGTCTACTTTGACACTGACCCGTCGTCAGGTGTGGCTGGCCCAGTCTCCTTTGGCGGAGCCGTGTAGGGCTGCCCTCCGGGCTCTCCCGGTGGTCCCAGGGGAGGTGTTTGGGCCTGCAGCACAGCAAACGCTAGAACGTAGCGTCCAAGCAACGGACGCTAGACGACATTTTGCCAGCCTACAGAGGAGACCTCCCCCAGTAACCAGGCAGAGACCTCCCCACACAAGGGGCATTGCCCGTGCCCACCTGTCGGGTCAGCCTGGAACTTCACGCCGGGTTCAACCAGGCATGGAACGACCCAGCCGCTACCACAATTCAGGGCCATGGCCCCAGACACGAGGTAACCCGGGACTTGGTCCAAGCCCCCCCGGGACTTCAAGAGGCAGGGGGCGTAGACACTGAGAGCCTGGGGCCGGTGGTCGGTCGGTTTTCCCAACAGCAACTCAGCTGCTGGCAAACTTTGACGCCAGACGCCTGGGTTTTTGCCACTCTATCACAGGGGTGCAAAATCCAGTTCCGACACCGGCCCCCACCCTTCAACGGGGTCAAGATGACCAGCGTGGAAGACCCCACAAGATCCTTGGCCCTGAGCCAGGAGATATCAAGCCTCCTCGGAAACGAGGCAATCGAGGCTGTAAGTCCGACGACACAGCGAGACGGTTTTTATTCAAGTTATTTTCTAATCCCAAAAAAGGACGGCGGACTACGTCCAATACTGGATTTAAGGAAGTTAAACCAGTTTTTAAAAACGTTACCATTTCACATGCTACGCACAGTCGATGTGCTACATGCTGTCAGGGAGGGGGACTGGTTCACATGCATCGACCTGAAAGATGCATACTTTCATGTGCCAATTGCACCAGAGCACAGGCGGTACCTGCGCTTTGCATTCAGGGGTCAAGCCTACCAGTTCAGAGTGCTGCCTTTCGGTCTGTCACTGGCACCACGCATATTCACAAGGTGTGTCGGTGCAGCCCTGTCCCCACTACAGGCCAGGGGCATGCGGATCCTACCGTACCTGGACGACTGGTTAATTTGTGCCCGATCACGGGACCAATCGACCAGGGATACAGCTGCCCTCATAACTCATGTGGCCAGTTTGGGACTTACAGTGAACTACGGGAAAAGTTCCCTCACACCTACACAGCAGATGCCCTTCATTGGGATGATCGTGGACTCGCACCAGATGAGAGCCTCACTCTCTCCACGGCGAGTGGAGGATATTCTGCATCTCCTCCCTCAGTTTCAGCAAGGCCGCACTGTGCGGTATGGCCTCTTGCTAAGACTTGCAGGCATGCTGGCGGCAGCCTCAGCAGTAGTTCCTCTGGGGCTTCTATCTTTGCGCCCCCTCCAGAGGTGGATAAACGGGCTCCATTTGGACCCAAAGTGGCACAGACACAGGAAAGTGGGGGTGTCACCTCAGTGTCTCCTTGCGCTGCAGCCATGGAGGAACGAGTCATACCTCTCCGGAGGGGTCTCCATGGGCTTGGTTCCTTCCCGTCGGGAAGTGGTTACTACAGATGCATCACTCCTGGGATGGGGAGCGGTGTGGCAACATCGGGCAGTAAGAGGGGCCTGGAGCCTACAGGAGAGAAGGGAGCACATAAATGTCCTAGAGCTACGGGCAGTACTACTGGCCTTGACACACTTTCTGCCCTTCCTGAGACACAGGCATATACTGGTGCGCTCAGACAACACTTCGGTAGTTTACCACATAAACCACCAGGGCGGCACGAGATCCAAGACGGCGCTGCAGGTCGCACAGCAGCTCCTTCCATGGGCCTTCACCCATTTTGCAAGCCTCAGGGCAGTACACCTCCCAGGTGTCCGGAACGAGGTGGCAGACTTCTTGTCCCGCCAAAAACCGCCGCCAGGGGAGTGGAGACTCAACCCAGAGGTGGTGGAGATGATTTGGAGGAGATATGGCAGAGCCGAGGTGGATCTGTTTGCCTCGGAAGCATCAACACATTGTCCCCTGTGGTTCTCCTGGCAGGAGACAACGAGCCCGCTTGGTCAGGATGCTCTAGCCCATCCTTGGCCAGCAGGCCTACTCTATGCCTTTCCACCGATTCCGATGTTACTGGCAGTGCTACACAGAGTACAACAAGGCAAACACAGCCTCCTATTGGTTGCCCCAAAATGGCCAGGGAGGCCGTGGTTTCCAGTCCTACACGAGCTCCTCGACGGGGTCCCATGGGGCCTCCCAAGGAGGCGAGACCTTCTTTCCCAAATGGAAGGGCGCATTTGGCATCCGAATCCGGACCGCCTGCAATTATGGGCTTGGCCGCTGAAGGGCCAGAGCCACTTTTAAGAGAATGTGACGACTCGGTCGTCGAAACCATTTTAAACTCTAGAGCAGCTTCCACTAGATTACAGTATGCAAATAGGTGGAAACTGTTCACACAGTGGTGCAGTCAACAGGGGGAGGTACCAGAGCAGTGCTCTGTGCCAATTATACTGCGATTCCTGCAAGCGTTACTGGACCAAAACCGCTCGGCCTCAACCCTGAAAGTTTATGTGGCGGCCATCTCGGCCCAGCGGGCGAAGGTGGGGACTCAGACTATTGGGTCAATGACGTTGGTTACTCGCTTCCTGAAGGGGGCACAGCGAAAAAAACCAATCCCCAAAGTACGGGCACCCTCCTGGGATCTACCGGTGGTATTACAGGCGCTCTGTGGTCCTCCGTTTGAGCCCCTTGAACAGGCTGATCTGAAATGGCTGTCTGCCAAGACTGCATTTCTATTGGCCATAATATCAGCTAAAAGAGTGAGTGAACTCCATGCACTCTCTATTTCACCATCCTGCATGCGCTGGAAAGCAGATGTTTCTGGGGTCACGCTGTTGCCGAACCCCTCATTTTTACCAAAGACGCTGCCGCCCCCACATGTCAACCAGGCCATTGAGTTGGCGGCATACAACCCCACACGTATAGAAGGCGGGGATGATGACAAAGCACAACAGCTTTGTCCTCTTCGATCGCTCACAAGGTATATTGAAGCGACATCCACATTTCGCCAGTCAGATGCATTGTTTGTTTGCCACGGAGGGCCCAGAAAGGGTTTAGCCCTGTCAGCACAGCGGCTTTCTAAGTGGGTTGTGGAGACAATTGCGGGGGGATACAGGGCTGAGGGCCTTCCTGTACCTCTAAACATCAAGTGTCATTCAACCAGGGGTGTTGCTGCATCCTGGGCTTTATTGAGAGGCGTGCCTCTTAATGACATATGTGCAGCAGCTACCTGGGCTTCACCATGCACCTTTGCCCGATTCTACAGGGTCAATGTTGCAGCACCACAGGCCTTTGCTGCAGCGGTGCTACCGCTACCGCCTCTTGGTCCAAAGTGAGGTGAGTGCAGATTCTTCGTGACAAGGTTGGCATAAGTCATCCATCATTATGCACTGCCTCTGGCGGTCAGGAAGAATGAAATAGAACGAAAGTTACGCATGTAGAATTCATAGAACCGTAGTTACATGCGTAACTTTCGGTTCAGGTTCACATCACTTCAGCTTTCCAATAACAGTCTTTAAAGGCTACTTGTATTCAAGCATTTCCACATATGGACATTGCAACTAGCCTACTTTTAAGTAATGTTCAAAAACTGTTTTTCAACAGAGAGGAGGTGAACATACATTTAGGGAAAACCTTAACTAGCCTTAAACCTTAAAGAAACTCTGAGCTCCCCCATCAACAAAGACTAAGTGTAAATGTAACTGTGGGACCGATTTGTGGAACAGTTAAAACCTGAAACTCAAAACAAAGCAATACATAGATTCAGTTTTTTGTTTTTTTAAAGAAACCTTTTCAATAGATACAGAGAACAGGAAATATTGTGATGTTCATCTGGAGTTTCTTTAGATTTTCTTTTGATGTATTAAAATGTTTGAAATACAGATATCAATCAATAAAACCTGCAGTGCAGAAAGTTTGTCTTCCACGCAAACTCTGGTGACTGTGATTATGATGACAAAGTCTTACACAGTACATCACACAATACACAACACTCATGCCCACATTTACACACATATATAGAGACAGGATAGAGATGCTTATTTCAGCAGATGTGAGAGAATGAAACAACATTAAGGTTAAATAAATGTAGTAGCTATTCCTTTTACAAACAACAAACTAAGGACCAGCACACAATGTAACGCTACAGCAAGGGTTAGGTGTCAGTCACCCCCCACCCCCCATTCCTCCTGAATGCCAAGTTTCCTTTTTTTATCTTGAGATCCAGAAATTCCTTTCAGACACCTCTAAGCCATTTAAACAATATGCTCTAACGTACTTTTACTCATTATTAATTGTTGATGTAAAACTCAGAAATACTGGTTTTTAACCACATACACCTGGTGTAAAAATGTCCACTAATATGTAAAATATATTTGATTCAGCGGGATGTGACAGGCCTGATAAGAAGAATGTGAACTTGTTTGGCAATAGGTTGACTGAAACATACTTCAGCTGTCAATAAATAATATAAATACATCTTCAATATTTCAGAATAGACACCTTTTCTCCTCTTGGACTAATCCAAAACTATACTGATAGTGTGATTATTAAAACCTAAGAATTTATATTCTGATCTTATTTTTGGTGTACCTGATAATTGGGAGTCCATATTGGGAACAGAAAAGGTCACAGAACATTTGTACAGGTTGAAGTACCCTGGGGGGGGAGCACGTGAGTGGCCTCTGCAGCGATCTGCTCAGCAAACTTGATAATTTAAAACCTGAAGTGGAGGATGCTGCTGCTTGAGTCAAATCATTTTGCAGGTTGTGCAGGGTGAGGAAATACTTTGTTACAGGGTGAACCTTTTCAGCTGCTAGAGTGACTGCCAACCCAAGCAGGAACACATCGGAACAGACAGTTTTTACTGTGTAAGACGCAAACACATCTGACCCCAATTACTCCATCTGTGGAAGGAAGTGGAGGAGCCACTTGTTGAGGAATATAACATGTGATGAAGAGGTCAGTGGTGCTTCAGGCTTTCAGCTACAGAATATTAGCATGTGTTAATAATTGTTGTAGAAAAAGCTTTGGGTGTCACGTTTCTCATCTAGAACGTTAATTACAAGATGGAAGCTTGTGCAGGAACATAATGTATTCAGCGGGCAAACCTTGTTGTGACACACCTCTAAAGAACACAATCTCACACAGGGTGGTTCTTTATGTCTGTATTAGAAGCTCTGAAGGAGGTAATGCAGTAGTTCAATCTGACCAGTTATTTAACTGGAAAAGATTTCCTGCTAATATAAAGCACAACATCATAGATGCTTAAATGTCTGTCACTCCTCCTCAGGTGTTCTGAATAATTAAACTTCACCTTAGATCAAAATGTTTTCATTTAGAATGTATCTAACTGTAAACCAGATATTTCCCCAAATAATGTTTGAATTGAACTATGAATAGTTAAGTATAAACATACTCATAGTAAATTACAGGAAAATGGTTATAGCTGTTGCTTGGCAACAGACCAGAGGCCTTTAGCTACTACGGAGCAAGTTCAACATACCCAACATACCCCATCCTCTTGGTTATCTGGCTTCACTTTCCCCGACAGCTGAGATCCTGTGAAGCGAGGTTATCAACTTGAAAAGTCGACTAGGTTTTCTATGAGTGCGTTCACATTCGGAGTGTTCTTTCCAGTTTATGACCAATCAAAAACATGAACAAGCCTTACCATCAGCAGATTGTCATATTTTACAAACCAGAGCAAACTTTGAAATCAGAAAAACAATTAACTTATCATGCAGACTAAAATCACCACAACTGCAGCAACAAATACAGGAAGAACAAGTGGTAAAAGAAAAATTGCTGAGTGTGAATGTGCAAATTGAGACTTCCCATCATTAGCACACAATAGATCAGACAATAGTAACACACCTGTTGACTCCTTTAAATGAATCTGTTGCTCAGATGCATTAAAGTGTTTGTTCGACAGTTTTAGATGCAATATTTCCGCTGCACACCGGCAGTATGGTGCTGATAAAAAATAATATGACAACGTTACTGAAATAAGCATGTATGCTTAGCTTTATATTTTAGTAAATTAGCTTCAAGGTTTCAGTTCTTTATTGATTCTCTGTCGTAGGTTGATATCAGAACCATGAATATCTTCACAAATATATTTCATATTCTTTGTAGTGCTGACCCCAGAGTTGACCCTGAAGTTAATTTCTGTTGTACTTACTAAAGTTTACTAGAACAAGCTTCTTTTTGAACTGTTGCATATACATAATAATATCACACCCCGTCGTGCTCTTCTTCTATTACCAAATCACAGTTGTGTTGATATTCTGTACAACAGCACTCCCTCTCTTGTGATATAGGTTGTAAAAAACAGTGTTAAGCTCATACAGAACCACAAATATGTTTACAAGACACACGCAGCAGGCACATTGTCTTTCACTCTCCAAACTCTGTTCTCTAATTTGTCTCAGTCATGTTTGATCACGTTCCTGCTCCATCTCAGCTGATGAAAAACAATTGTCTGTATTCATTTTCTGCCTCCACTACTCCCTCATCCTCTCCTCTGCCTTCCTGTGGGAGCCCGGTTGGCTGCGCTCTAGCCTGGTGAGGGATGTGAACATAGAAAAATTAGCAAACACGCCAAAGCCTGTAATTGTTAAATTGCTGCAAATGGACCCCATGTGAGCCAGGCAAATAAACTCAGAAATCAACACAGCTTACCCAGACTCAGTTTATCTAAATTCCAATAGTATGCTCAGTAATGGAAAAACACTGTAGAAATGCCATTTCAAATAGACCCCGATGTAATCCCCTGCCCACTGGGGTCCATTTAATCAATGCTACAGACATGAGCATAGAGGAGGAACAGTCTGCAAATGGAAGTGGAGTTCTGAGTCAGCTCACAGGAGATTAAAAAGTAGAGGTGGATGAATAATGGAGGAGGAGAATGGTGGGAAAATTGCCGAATGTGGCGAATCATCAATAACGCCTCCTGTGAATAATTCTGAAGGAAAAAAGACTTCTGCTGAAACTGTCTGTGCCCACTAAAATGGAATTGTTCTTAATTAGTTTTTTGCTGTGTATTGCCTCACTCTCTGGATGAGCACTCTTTATTTCAGAAGTAAGCCTGCGCTCATTTGTGCCTGAGATTAGCTGCAATCCTGAAATCTCCTGCTGAAATCCCCCCACCGTTATGCAAGCTCCTACACAATAACTGACAGCTTTCCACTGATTAGCTGTGAAGTTTGGGAGTCAGAGGAAGTGCAGCCGTACCTGGAGCTGTGGCTGACAACGAGAGGTGTAGATTCAGGAAAGCTCCCAAAAAACCAACACCAATTCATATTTAATCAATGAGCCGTGCAGCGAGCAACACACTGACAGCAGTTTGTGAAAAGCCCAGCAGTGACCGTGCCCCTGAGCACCAGCTAACAGCCAGCTCCCTGTCTGATCGTAATCATGTATCATTACTTCTCCAATCAATGAAGCAGAACGCCACTCCTGCACTATTTCATCTCACGATTCAGCAGAGCTGGTGAGGACTCTGAGCTCTTCATTTTGGCCTCGTTAGCAAACAAACGGAGCTCTGACTGACAATGACAGATATTCAGACATATGCAGAATAATGTGAAAACTCCTTGCGCAAAGTCTTTTCCTGTTTTTCCCTCATTATCTGTCCGTGTTGTCGCCCATTAACTTTGTCCCCCGGTGTTTGTTGACGGATCGTTTTCTGCCTTTCTCACATCAGCAGCCCTAAAGAAAAAGATTAACAACAACTTTTTGTATTGTTCAGAGAGTAAATCTGTTAGTTTCATGGCCAGAGTCTTTTTCAGCTTTGCCTTGTGGTTGTGCTCATATATTCTCTGTAACATATTGAGGTTTAAGTTTGTAAATTACATGTTGTATTGAGAGGAATAGTTTGACATTTTGTGGAATAGGCTAGGCTTATTTGTGTTCCTGCTGGGAGCTGGATAAGAGTATTGATACCAATTTTAGTCTTTATAGTAAAGCTAAGCCTGCAGCTGGTAAGCTTAGCTTAGCTTAGCTTGGCTTAGTGCAAAAACAAACAAAAGCTTACAGTACCTTCAAAGTTAAGTAATTAATTTATTGTGCCAATTTTATTCTTATTTTATTATTTAGAGCTACGTTTAAAAACATCAATTTATAATGTTAGGAGAGTTACATGCCTGCCGTAGTAGGTTGGACCTAAGCTAACCTTTTGCTACAGTAGCTATAGCTTCATATTCAGCTACAGAGAGCTCCTGGTACAGGCTCTTGTGATATCACGCATTGACTATTGCAACTCCCTACTGGCAGGTCTTCCTGTATGCACAATCAAACCTCTACGGATTTTCCAAAATGCAGCGGCGTGACTGGTCTTCAACTGACCCAAAACAAAACACTCCGCTGTTCTACTCCCTCCACTGGTTCCCAGGTACTGCTCAAATCAAGTTAAACAGATCCTTGATTCACAAGCCATACGTCTCTGTCTGGGACTTCACGACAATTCTTGCCCACTACGCTCTTCCAATAAAAGGCGTCTAAACCATATACCGTAAATATTAATAGACAAAGCCTAAGTGATGTCACACATCTGTTACTGAAG
Source organism: Tautogolabrus adspersus (assembly GCA_020745685.1). Lineage (NCBI taxonomy): Eukaryota > Metazoa > Chordata > Actinopteri > Labriformes > Labridae > Tautogolabrus > Tautogolabrus adspersus. The sequence goes on from CM036544.1 coordinate 11,933,341, forward strand.
GGGTCTCTGGAGGCTCATTGCTCATGCCGGAAATCCTGTCTCAGTCTAACTTTCAGTCAACCTAATGATTGATAGATAGATAGATAGATAGATAGATAGATAGATAGATAGATAGATAGATAGATAGATAGATAGATAGATAGATAGATAGATAGATAGATAGATAGATAGATAGATAGATAGATAGATAGATAGATAGATAGATAGATAGATAGATAGATAGATAGATAGATAGATAGATTATCGATCCCGAGGGAAATTCAAGGCATCCAGTAGCAGTATACAAACATGCAAGACACATAGCAATTGTTACATAAACACCCCCTGTCCCCCCTCCCAAACATATATTACCCAACAACAAAGATTTAAGGAGCCCCTATATATAAGAATAAAAAATTAAAATTAAAATTAAACCTGTGCAATTGAAAATAGACCTATACAACTTATATAATGAAATGTACAAAACCTGTGCAGGAATAGAAATATAGGTGCAATTTAAAAGAAACCTATAAACAGTTAAAGAGCATCTGTAATTAGACCTGTACATAAGAGATGAAGAGTGTTGACCTTCTGAAGGTATGTGTTGTTGTACAGTAGTGTTTAAGATGGAGGTAGTGCAAGGAGTGTGAAAACAGATATTAAACAGTCAGTGCAGACATTAAAGGTGCAAAAAAATAAAGTGATTGTCAAATGTGAAAAGCAAAAATATGTGAAAAACAGACATTAAACAGTCATTAAACAGTCAGTGCAAACATTAAAGTGATTGTCAAATAAGCATTAAAGTGTCCAACTAGAGGCTGACTCTTAGGACAGCAGTACAGATGAAAGAATGAAAGAATGTGTCCATGAGTCACTGAGTGCTTTATCCCTGCCGTGACAGTGAGGTGTTATACAGTCTTATGGCCAGGGGGACAAAAGAGTTCTTAAGCCTGTCCGTGGAGCACGCTTGTGACAGCAGTCTGCCACTGAACATGCTCCTCTGCCTGGTGAAGGTGCTGTGCAGGGGGTGGTGGGTGTTGTCCATGATGGAGAGCATTTTGTCCAAAGTCCTTCTCTCTGCCACCGTCACCAGAGAATCCAGCTCTGTACCCACCACAGAGCCAGCCTTCCTCACCAGTCTGTCCAGCCGTGCTGCATCCCTCTTCTTGCTGCATCCTCCCCAGCACACCACAGCGTAGAAGAGGACACTGGCAACCACAGACTGGTAAAACATCTGCAGCAGCTTTTTGCAGATGTTGAAGGACCCCAGCCTTCTCAGGAAGTACAGACGGCTCTGTCCCTTCCTACAGGTAGTGTCCATGTTTGGTGACCAGTCCAGTTTGTCATCCAACTGCAGCCCCAGATACCTGTAGGTCCTGACCACCTCCACGTCGACCCCCCCGATGGAAACAGGTTGCAGATGTGGCTTGTTCCTTCTGAAGTCCACCACCATCTCCTTGGTCTTGGAGGTGTTCAGCTGCAGATGGTTCGAACTGCACCACGTCACAAAGTCCTCAATCAGGCTCCTATACTCCTCCTCTTGTCCATCCCTGACACAACCTACTATCGCAGTGTCATCCGAGTATTTCTGCATGTGGCAGAGCTCGGAGTTATACTGGAAGTCCGAGGTATACAGGGTGAACAAGACAGGAGAGAGCACAGTCCCCTGTGGCGCACCGGTGCTGCTGACCACAGTGTCAGATGTGCAGTCCTTCAGTCTGACGTACTGTGGTCTCTCTGTGAGGTAGTCAGTGATCCATCTCACCAGGTACGAGTCCACCCTCATCTCGGTCAGCTTGTCTCTCAGTAGGAGGGGGTGGATGGTGTCAAAGGCGCTTGAGAAATCAAAGAACATGATTCTCATCGCGCTGCTCCCCTTGTCCAGATGAGAGTACGCCCTGTGTAGCAGATAGAGGATGGCATCGTCCACGCCCACCTTCGCCTGGTACGCAAACTGCAGTGGATCCTGCGCGTGGTGGACCTGGGGTCTGAGGTGATGGAGCAGCAGCCGTTCAAAGGTCTTCATGACGTGGGATGTCAGTGCGATTGGCCTGAAGTCGCCTGGCTCTCTGGGTTTTTTTTTTGATAGACAGAGAGCTCATGCTAAGGAGGTTTTTAAGCCTTCTGTCAAACGGGCCCATCTGTCAATAAGGTCAGCTACGCGCCTAACTATGGATAACATGTAGGGTATCATTCATAAAATCTAAATGGATGCGTTATTAAAAAATCCCCCCGTACAATGTGTTCCCATGAGGACAATAACTAATCAGACCAATATCTATTTTTTGGCTGTAAAAATGGGCATTTTTGAATGTGCGACTTCCGGTACTTCCGCAGCCAGCCTCAAGCGGGCCCTCGGCAAACTGCAGGATTTTGCACTTCCACATTGGCTTCATTTTTCCAACACTGGAGGTTTCCCCTTGGTCTGATCCTACCTTTACAACAGGGCCCTGAGTCTCTAGCTAGACTCTTCTCTGCCGCCCCCTGGTGGTGGAAGGAGCTACCAAATGCCATTCGATCTGCAGAGTCCCTTTGCACCTTTAAGAAAAAGCCTAAGACCCAGCTCCTTCATGAGCATCTATGCACTTAATGATATTGATGATGATGATGATGATGATGATGATGATATTTATCATGATATTCATATTTATGATGGTCTGAACTCATTCTCTCGTTCACTGCTTCCCACTTGCTATAGGTAAGACAGTACAAAGTGAGCTTATCCCAAGATGACGAAAAAACTTTAGAGCCCTATTAACACGTGCACAAAACACAAATAGCCAAATGTATTACCCTGACTTTATCTGGACTTATTTCCAGCCAGATCCCATGTAAAATGTTCACAATAAATTGGATGATATGCGAGAATGCAGCAGGTAGTATTCAGGAAAATTCCCCTCCATCCAGTGGAAGGGGTTGATTACATGATTTGATAGGTCCTTTATTCAGCAAGCGACTGGTGCGATAAATGAAGCTGCTTTATTTTGGTTTCTGCTTTCCAGTTTTTTCTCCTCCACTCTGTGAACACATCCAATGACACGTAGCATTGATATAAAGGCAAAAACTGCCATCATTGCATCAGTTTGTTGCTCGTCCTCCATCTTGGCGAGTCCTTTTTACGTCATGTCTTCTGCTGTGAGATGCAGTGAGCATGTGTGAACTACAAAGTAACTCTAGTGCCTGGTTAGAGAACAAAAACTGTACACTAACTTTTCCAAATGCATTGTGGGATACTTTGAGTGCTCTATAGAGGATATAAAAACGTTCATTAATCATTCAAACAGCATAGCAAAATGGTGAACTCACTGGACTCTATAGTGCGTAGTGACTGATCCTTAAGACAGCCATGGACTTTGACCAGTTGTCTTGTCTTTGTAGGTTTTCATACATTCATAAAGAAATAATAGTGAGATGAAATCAAAGCTCTTAAAGTGCTCAGAAAAATATTAATTCAACCATCTGATATTATGACAACAGGGCAGATTGTACCTGCAGATGGAGATCATCTATTGACAGCTCCAGAACAGCAACCTTGTGGTGAGAATGTTTTCTGAGTTTTATATTCAAGTTCAGTTCAATTTTTAGATCGTCATTTCAAAGAGGAATGTATGTATAATTTAATTTAGAAAACATGTAACCAGAATGTATTCATTATTCATATATTGCAAAACCTGTTTACAGCTTACATAATCCATATCATGCCCTTATGTAGGATACATATCAATTATGCATCTAAGAAGAATATAAACCATGATTATGCATGGTTTTTGGTTCCATGATTTACATTAGATACTAGATGGTGCTTAACATAGAAACTTAAACATACTGTGTGCATATAAGCCTGAGCAAAGAACTTAAAGATTCATGCAAAATGAATAGAGTAGTGGCTGCAGATATGATCCCACAAGTAGTTTTCACATGCACACAAACTGCCTGTGCACATACATGTTTATTATACACACAGCTCGGTGGGCTGGACAGACTCCAAAATTCACAAGTAGTTTGCAACAGACTGTCTGGCTTTGTGGAGATTTTCTGTCATCCCTTCTTGTCAGCTTAACACTGCTGTCCCACAGAGACGGTTTTCATTCCCTCCACCTCAGCCGCAGCTCGTCATGTCTCCTCTCCATGCTCTGTAAAATATGTATTTTTCCCCCTGAGCCTGAGAACTGATTTCTCATCTGCGGCAGGGATGGGAAGACTCTCCAGAGCAGCAATTCTTTATTCTGCCTGTCGCGGCAACAACTGAAGCACATACAATCCCTGTCCAGTCAGCAGCTCAAATCGTGGGATTTAGCTGCCAGTTCATCATGTTTGAGGGGGGTGAAAGGTTGAACTGGAACAACACCTGAAGACACAAAACAGATGAACTCTAACACTTGTCTCTATGGACTCTATTGACTACTGAAAAAGAGATACAATAAGAAGCATTTTACTTCACTAGTAGAAGGCAAATATAATAGGCATAGCTCACTCTGCAATCCTCTTCAGTCAGAATTTGGCTTGTCAGGCTATTTCAAATATGAGCAGGAATGAAAATGTACTGCACTGTGTACTTTAGACATTGGGGGAATTCAAGGACTGTTATGAAGCTGTGATTAGCAGATTTGTAAATTGTGTCCAAAACACTCTCTCAGTCCCCCTGGAGCTTCTTAAACACACAAACAAACAAGCACGTTATGAGGCATTTGCAACAAATAAGAACCACATGTCAGCAGAGACGCTTTTTTTTTTGCACCGCCACTTGTTATTATTAAAATACCAGTTCATTATGACTGTACTGATGCTGCTGGAAGGGAAACTGCTTGGCCTTTTTTGGGGGGGTCTTAGGTTGTGTATATCTGGTTAAAGAGAGCTGTCCATCACTCGTTTCAGTAGTGGAGGCTGACCCAAGCCTGCTGGGAACTGAACTGTAGTTAATTAGTGCACAAAGCCGGGGGGACAAAAGAAACTTTGGGGTGGAGGTGATTTGGGGAGTTCCTTGGAAGTGTGGGGGATGTGAAGGGGGGTTGAAGGGGGATACAAAGGGGGGACTTTGCATGTGTGTGTTCCTGTGTCTGGCTGCAGCAGGAGGGGGGTATAAAGCAGTGGGTGTGCATGCACATAGAGGGATGAATTAGCAATGTGAAGGGGAGCCTTGTCCCTGAGCTGCTACCAGCACATTCACACGCACACACACACACAGACACACACGCACACACACACACACACACACACACTGTGTCTCCACTGGAACCCGCTAAGGGGACAAAAAAGAACGGTGGGTCTGCTGGAAAAAGACCTAAAAGCAGAGACTGCAAGAGACTGAAAAAGGTCAAAGTATGACATGAACTAATGAGGGCGGACAGTCTGTCAGGACACTGATCTGAACCATCACTCTGATGTGCAGTACTGTATCGTCTTTCATAATCTCCAACACACAAGAGAAACATGATTGTAATGTGTCAGAACCTAACAAGGTTCAAAGAGCCAGGTCACGTCTATAAACCAGATTGTTATTTTATTTGGAAAAGACTTGATGCGAGGTGTGTTTAAGTGTGTGACCAGGCTATTTTTTAGATAAGGCTAATTGTTGAACAGAGTGGAGAAATCTAATTTCATAATTTAGTATATTAGATATATGTCTTTAAAAAAGTGCCCCTTCAATTAATAATCACCAAAGACTACATTAGGTTTTTTTAACCATGATAAATATTTTTGACAAATCACATCATTTTCAACAAGTTGGAAAGTAATAAATCAAGGCACACCATTTTATTTGAATGTTATATTCAATCTTTTTAAAACATAACGTAAAATGATGGTACAGGCTAAGTATATTTATATTCAATCATTTCAGTCGCCTAATATGCTCACATATCTATCAGGTATAGCTAAATTTGGCTGAATTTTAAACATTATGAGTGAGCTGCTGAATGAAGAACTCTAGTTGGCTCATATTACATAGCTGAGCCACATGATCTGGCTCAGTGCGAGGAGCTGAATCCCCATTTACAAAATCCAGTTTATGTTCCAGTAAGGCCTTTATTTATTTGTCTGTGCTGAGATTTAGTGGCGTAGCTCTAAATTTAGACTTTTATCTGATAGATCAGATGATCCTAAAATAGGCTATTGGTGATTTTCAAACACACAAGTAGCCTTCTAGTTGTTGCATTTGCTCCGTGTGTGTCCAATCACAGGTGGTAATTGTGCAGTATCAGTCTCGATGGCCGCTCAGTAACCCGCGGGAGACGCTGTCTGTCCATTGTTATCAAAGCTCCTATTGACGTTTTCCTCCACAGTCCGTTTGATGCCAGAATTGATCCGCATTGAGCGGACCGTCCATCCCGGTGATACCTGCTACCAGCACGGACACGCACTGCGGGCTGGTGGCCGTTTCTGTCTGCTGACCAACCAACCGACCATCCTCCTCCTCCTCCTCCTCCCCCTCAATCTCCGCGCCCCCCTCGAGCTGCGTCAAGCTTATTGAAGACAAACGGAGAAAACCCGGAAGTTTGGGACTTTTCACTCCAAAATAAAATGTATGAAACATCTTACTAGGAATTAAATGATAATCGATTACACAGAGAGCTCATCACCAGTAGCAGTGACGTCAGAACTATGTAGATTGTGAGGTGAAGGAATAAAAGGTGCCATGGCCCATGACATCACTGATGAGGGTGAGGTCAGCTGCCATCAGAAAACAGCTGCTGTTAAGGTATGACTCACCTTTTTCATTGCACTGACATCAATGTGGCTACAAGGTTATCACAAAGAAAAGGTGATAATACAACATTTGTGTGTGGTTGTTGGTATTGAAAAGTAAACCGATTAAATTGAAATGATCAGTTTGTTAGTTGATATTTATGAATAGATTTAGACTGAACTTATTTGTTATATACAAGAATACCACAATTCATTTGAATGTGAATCACAGAACATATCGAGTACAATACAATAAACAAGAATCTCTGCAGTGATAAGTTCGGTCATCTTATAAAACATTAAAAATGACTGGTCTTTACTTGCAGATGATTTAAACTGTTTTGATCCCTTATAACAAAATTAATTTATTATAGAAGAAGAAGATATACAAAAAACAAGAACAGATTTATTTTAGTAGACGTTTCACAGTTCACATAAAAAACTATAGGCTTATGTAGTGTATACCAAAATATATTTAAAATATTTGAACTAAAAGTAAACTGGATCAGAAAAAACATCAACCAAATGTAAAAAGGCTAACATTTTAAATAGTCTTTAATGCATTCATTAAATTAACAATACATAGAAAAAAGACAAGACAAGATCAGATAAAATACTGTTGTCACTGTATGCATGTTGATCTCTTTGGTTAAACTATAACAGTAGCCTATATGAAGTCAAACAATAAAAGTAGGCCTATTAACCTAAAAATCAAAGAAGACTATTAGCCTATCAAATCCAGCACATTGACATCATATTGGTGATAAGTCACAATGTGTACTGTTTTCCCTCAAACAAATGTATGAAGTTGTAAATATTTCGTAGCAAACTATTATTTTGAAACTCTTGGCCGGAAGCCTTACATTTATTGTGTCTTTCTTGGCGCTGCCTGAGCCCCCAGCCCCCTCTGTGTCTGGGTCCCACTGTTGCCATTCCGACGCACATCCCTCACATACAAGCAACAGCTCCGCGGAGTTAACCGAAGAGGACTTCACGGACCCCTCAGCGGGCAGAGACCACTCCACGGCCGGGTTTCCCTCCTCTGCTCGGGGCGAGCAGCAGCACAGAGATGCGCTCCTGGACAGAGGTTCTGTTTAAGGTAAAGTGAGATTTAAAAAAAAATGAGACTGAGCAGCACCGCATTCACCCTGAGTCTGGAGGAATAACGGGACCCGGGAAGCGCTCGGTTCTGGTGGAGGATTGTGGGGGAATGGGGCGGTGAGAGTCTTCATCTGTGCCGAAGACATGAGCATTGGAGGGGGAACAAAAAGCTCGGCTGTGGCGCTCCGTGTTTGAGTGTCCATCCATCTGGAGGGTCCAGTCTGCACACCTTTCTTCATGTTGCAAAAGCCTATTTTATGACAATGGATTACTTGCTGTGGGTGTGCAGCCTCGTTGTGCCCGTGGTGCTGGCTGTAGAAGGTACGTCGTCTTTTAAATTTGTGTCTACTTTTGTGTCCCGTGGATGAACAATGGGGCTGCTTGGATGCATCAGAATTTGGCAGTAAAAACCCTTTGTCTCCATGAAAAAAATACCTTAAACACAAGGAAAAATCTGAAATGCACAAAAGCACACATTGTGTTTTTTCTTCTACCAATTTCACTCATATGGGGGCCAGTTTATATCGAAGATCAGTCATTCTATCGCCGGAATTACCTCTGTTAACCACTCTCCATTCATGTTTTGGTTAATTAAAGCTGTTAATATAAAGCGGCCCGCTCTGTTAAATAGGCAATTCCGCTGAGTATCAATTTGCTGTGTGATTGTTGCTCATGTACACATGTATCAGCACGCCTCGTTCCCCCTGTGTTTAGTGTGAGTGTGATTATTGTTTATGTGTGTGTGCTGACATCCAAGTGTTTCCTATGCGCATGAAGGACTGCCCTGTTGCTATTGTCCCCTGTTGATGTCACACCCACAAGCTGAGTGAGGAAGCCCACCTGCATGCCCCACCTTTTCGAGGTTAGATTCACACCCTGGAAACATTCCAGAGGTTTGTCCCTTTAGTGTCACCATACAACAGAACACACACTCTTCATATGATGAATGCCAATGGTCTGTTGGGTTCAGTAGTGTGTACGTTTAAACAGAGACCCCGAGGTGGATCAATCGCGGCCCCTGGAGTGCCACAGGGACACACATGCGAAACATATTAGTCGACAAGTGTGAATTAAAGGTCAATGGCTTAACAAGTAAGCTGCAGCCCCTGAAGCTCTCTCCATCACCAGGGGAGTGGTGCTCAAGGGAGAAGAAGCACCCCACCACCACCACTTCTCCTACCCACCCACCCTGGTGACGACTCCTCTTTCTCAGAGCTGTAGCTACATTTCTCCTCCTCCCTCCCGGTCCAATCTGCCTCTCCTGGACCGTGGCCAGCCTGATCCCTCATCAATTCTGGTGTCAGCGAGTAAATCAATGCGGCGGCAGCAGCCCTCCAAGTCCCAGTGGGCTCTGACGCTGTGACGATCAGTCCCCTTTTCCCCCCCAAACCAGACCACTAAGTGTTACTCAAAGCTCAGGGGTTAACTAATGTTTGTCCTCTGAGGATCAACATGAAGGGCAGATGATTGCATGGCCTTTTTTTAAACTTTTGCTGCTTACTCAGTGCATTTGTACACATGGCTTGAATCTGGATTTAGTTTTTTTTTTTTTTCAGATTGGCAAGTGTGTGCGCATGGTTTTTGAAAGCTGCACTGCAACTTCGAGTGTATTTACAAAAGCTGATACACTAATGAGTTATCTCCAATTCACACCAGCAGACTGCAGTAAAAGCCTCAGCACTTGTGACACTTTAATGTTGTATTACTCTCATTTACAGTCGGCGTTTACTGTACTCTTATTTTAAAAAGCTCGTAAACTAGATGGACGACCACTCGGGAAGCATTTTATAAAATCATCTACAGCATGTTTATGCGTCTCATGCCGGGAAATGCTTCAAGATTACTGATGGTTTTCACATGAATATAGAGCTCCATTCACATTTCACTGCTTTCTTTGCATCAGGATATCAACACAAATCATTGTTTGTTGACCTGTGAAAGCAGATGCAAGCAGCCCTGAAGAGAGATTGAATTAGGTCAGCTTGACTTGTTCAAAAAGAGCTCATCAAGCGTCCAACTGAGCATCACTGCCGACTGTTATCACTGTGCTTCTATAGAGGGAAGCATGCTCCAAAATACAAATGAACCTCTGCTTGGAATGAGCTCATAAGTCACTTTTTTTAGCTGGAACACCAGGTTTTTTGCACCTATTTATAGCATATGATCATCCTCTGATCGCTGATGATGATGTTTGGCTGTTAATATTTCATATGTTTGCTTGTTGGCAGCGAGTGTCAGCGTCGTACAAGGCGACGCCTCCCTTTCATGCTGCACCCTCTCTCTTACAAAGTGAATAAAACATTAGCATGTGTGAGCTCCCAGAGCGCACTGAGAATGCACAGTTGTGTGGCATTTTGGCTCCAGCGGGCAATCAAAAAAACAAAAAGAAACACTAAATGCCACGGGTGGTGATGCTCTAAAGTTCCCACTGCAGCATTGTTTTCTTACCCCGGGGGGAAGAACTACTCCGACGCTGCTGTAGTTTTATGGAAGAGGAGGGGGCAGATTTCTGGATTTGAGTTATAGCAGCCAGGCGATCTCAGAGGCATTGTAAATTTGACAGGAAGGGGGAGAACTGTGGAACAAATAGGATCTTTTTCAATCTTAGGATTTAGTGAGATGGTGATAACACACTGCAGGTAAAGAGAGTTGTTGTTGGAGGAACCTTTTTCAGACTGAAATTTGAGTGTTCTAGAGCAAAACCCAAGATGGGACTCAGATGTTCAGCTTGAGGATACTTAATGTCAGCCCCTTCTGCTGCCTTCTGTAAGAAAACAACTGTCCTCTCTCACTCTAAAGTAAGGTCAAAAATCATGCTAGGACAGAATCTACTAATACTGACTACAGTAGTTTAGTTGTAGGAATGCTGCCTAGTATTGGTTGAACATTATCAGCTGATATCAGCCCTGTTGACACACATCGGTCCATGGGCAAGTGTGCCATTCAACATGCAGTAGCTGATGTTTATCTGTTGTGTCACCTCAATTGAATACTGGTAAGCTAGTGTAGCTAACGGCTGATTTAGAGAAAATGATTTTAATTGGGCAGAAGACGTCACCTGTTGGCCAAAATCGGATTTGCTCTGATGGTCAAACTTGACATACAATGTGGCAGTGTGGGAGAGATAGCAGCATTTAGTTGGTAAGATGTGTCCCAGTGGCGTTACAAGAAGAGGGACTGCTAACAACAATTTGAATACATCCAGTCACATTGCTCATTTGAACAGCAGACACAAAGAATAACCAAGATGTGATGAATAATTAAGCACATATAGCATGTATAGCACTTTTAAAAACAAGAGTTTGTACAGTACTATGACAAAAAAAGCAAAAAACAAGATCATCAGAAGGCAACACAACAACAGGAACCCAGAAAACATCTTGAAACACAGCAAGACAAGAGGACAAAAGCTGCAAAAACAAAGTTGAGAGAAGACGGGGGATGATGAAGGATGAGGACACCAAAATAGACAAATTACAATTAATACAAACTCTTCAAAAATATAATTTAATGTAGCTAGAGGGAGTCTCTAGTAATGTGTTTTTAAGGTGTGATTTAAAAGATGCACCTGATTCCTGGAGCCGTATGTTCTCTGGCAGGTTGTTTCAAAGTTGAGTTGCCCTGGAGGGAAAATAACAGTAACCTCGATTTTAAACTGAGAGGCAAGGCGGAGGATTTAAGGCTGCACACTGGATCATATGGTGACAACAAGTGACGTACCACACCTTTTTTTTCCCCCTTCCCTTTACTAGTTCTGATACCTAGACTTCAGTATTGTCCGACACAAAGTTCCCCTCACAGATAGAGTGTTAAAAACTATAATAGTCAGGAAACAACACTGGTTGCTCGCGTTTTCTAGCTTTGACTAACATGACACTTTCTGCTAGCACTGCAAATCCATTTCATGGTATTGTCACAAGATTTTTCAGCTGAAACCTGTTGATTTTCAGGGTCTAATTTATTTACAGTTTCCAGTTGTTGCATTGACCGATGTACTCACAGATACCTCATTTTGTAATTGGGTCGTTATCAGAGGTAGATACAGAAACCAGCTTAGGTTCTTTTATGCTTACTCTTTATAACAGAATAATTCTTTAAAAAATGACCTCCCTTCTCTAAAGTCAGAGTCAAAGGTCAGGTTTGGATACAAATAGTACATGTAGAGCTGCAAGAGGTCAGTATCTTGCTCAGCAGGGTGAAAACCAGCTTACACGGGGGCTTGGACCCAGATTGTACGGATGCACCATGCTTGGTGCGACGTTGGGTGAGGTGAAGCCTGTTCTAAAGGAGTATCAGCTCAGACCTGTGGTTAGCTGAGGATGAGCGGTTCTGTCTCTATGCTGCCTCCAGGCACCAGGAGAGAGAAGAGGGAATTGGGTGACGCAGCGGTTCAGACACCCAGGGGACTAGCTGGATCAGCAGCATGTAGTCCGGGAGTGATCAGTCAGCTGTGAGCCTCACAGGGCTGAGGGTGGCCAGGCAAAGACAACAGACGCTGATTTCCCTGATTAGTTCCTCTTCTCCGTCTCAAGTCGTGCTAATCAGTAAAACAACCTTGTTCGCAGTCGTGGATTTAAGCTCGACAAGTGAAGTTATTAACTGCTGCCGCTCGTGTCCTCACGCTCACACGTACAGAGGACCAGGAGTGCTTTTTAATGAATAACAGGATTTGTTTTTGTATTTAAAGCTCAGATTTACATTTTCTTTCTGCATAAATGTTACTCATTAAATGATATGCAGAGGTTAATGCAGCCTCTGTTGTAAGAGATTGAAAAATGTTTATTTTATGCACCACTTATAATCTGTTTATTCAAACCTTTACAGAAAACACTTTTATCTGCCAATCAAAGTCTGGTTATTAATCACATGATTTCCTAATGCTGGGGTCCCCACACTCACTGTAAATACATTTCAAATAACTGTTAGTTCAAATGATTATTCAAAGCTTCATGTGTGAAGACTTTGTTGTTAACTCTGTTTAGATTACACAACAAAATAAAAAGTTCCCCAACGTTAAAAAAAGGACCTTTTCAGAACACTAGATCAGCTTGAAAACAGACAATCCTCTCATATAAATAAAATATAACATTATTATTTGTATACTTATATCTCGTAGAAGATGTGTGAACATCTTCATGATGCCACATGACTTGTGGATGTTTTCTGTCTTGGTTATTTCTTAAAGGTTGAAACAGTAGGTGATGATAAATCCATTTATGAATTCTTAGCATTTTTATGAGCCATGACGTATGTCACTTCTGGAAAACCTTAAAACTTGGGTAAAGGCATTATTTGCCTAATTGTGAAGCTTTAGATGAGAACATCAAAACCCCTTTGTGTCTGTCAAACTATCTACAACCATCATGCAAGCCTAGCTCTGCTCAGTGGTCGCTGTCTGGGCCTGTGGTCTGTGGTAGGTCCAGACCGCTATGGACATTTTGGGGCCGATACTGATAATGGGGAGAAAAAAAATCTGATACTTATACATCGGCCGATATATCTTTCTTAGATCTATGAAATCTATAGAGACAAAAAGATATACATACACATTTATTGCGTTGATCCCTCAAATGCAGTAATCAAACACTTAAAGATAAATAATGAAGACAAGATGGTCTCTGAACTGGAAAGTAACTGCGTATGTACCTGCATCACCACTTAACACTCTGGAGAGTGACAATGTTTGTTGTCATCCATAAAGCTCACTCTGCTGGTGAAAGAGAACTGCTAGTGTAATACAAATGAAACCCAAATTAAGGGCTATTTGACTGGTCAATAATTCTACTAATATTGGCTCATTTTTGCGATAAAATAGCCGATACCAAAAGTCACTGGATATGCTAATATCGGCCGATATTATCTGCTGGCCGATTAATCAGTCGGGCTGTAGTCTGTGGTTCAACATGTCCACTCATAATAACACACAGGGTTGTGTTGTTTGTTCGCATTTTATACAAATTAATTAAATAAATAAAAAAGATGATGACCTGTGCCGTTTCAAAGTGCTGGGCAGGTTTTTGTTAGCGAGCCATGCTAGCTGTAAACATGTTTTCCTGTCTTTGTCCTGAGATAAATATGCTTACTATACTAGCATTAACTTTAGTGTATAGACGTTAGGAAGGTTTCAATTACTTTATTGTACTCTTACAATAAATCACATTAGCATATATCCTTTAAATGCCAAACTGCTCCTTTGAGCTGGTGTTCTCATGTTATTAAGTGCTGCTGAATTTTCTATTGACTCGTCAATTTTGACATTATTGTGACGGAGAACAAAAGGATCTGAGGAGGTTTCATAAATAGTTGATCACTTTACATCAAACACAAGTTGTCAGCTCTTGTCAGCTTGTTTTCATTTACACACAAAGTGAAGCTCATTTGCATAGAAACAAAGAAACCGGGAAGTTTTACTACTAACTTTCAGCCTCAGCACAGACTGCAGAGTAAACGTTGTCATATGGAGCACTAAAATGAGGAGAGATTACATTTACTGTGGAGCATAGTTTAACATTACAGATTGAATCTCTCCTGTTGAATTCAGAGGTGGATTAGATTAACTGGTCCAAATAAAGTCCCCAAAGAACATCAGTTTGTTCCAGCTCCTTAAATTTTGTATTAAAGTCCGATTTCTTTTTTTAATTTTAAACTTTTCTCTCAGAAGTTTTTATGCTTTTTCACATTTTAGACATTAGAGAGTAGAAATAAATGGAACAATCTTGAAGCTAAGTGGCATATCAACTCAATCCACATTTAGGTAATCATTAGTTTTAACCTCGGTTTGGTTTTTGCTTTTATCTCTCATCTAAAAATAAGAAAAAGTAATCTTGTTTCTCTGAAGAACACACAGCACTGAGTGTACACACACACACACACACACACACACACACACACACACACACACACACACACACACACTCACATCTCCAGCTCAGCAGCTACAGATGGACCAGCAATCTTTTCACTCAATCACACAACTCCTATTATTGACACCCGGCAAGCCAAGGACACCCTGTGCTTTAACTGCACTGTCTTTAAAGCAGAACATAAACCTACAGCATTCTTATCACACAACAGAACATTTGTTTACCCTCTCACAGCCTCCTTGGGCGTCTTTATCAACGACTTGCGAGCAAATGGTGCACAGCAGGCGTTGTGTCATTGAGTCTCCGTGAGGAAAGTGTAATTGTTGCTGTAATTATGTGCTAACAACAACAGAACAATGGGAGTCGACGCGGCCGCAGCTGCATGTTGAGAACCCAGAGACGGGTCGCTTCTTGTGAAGGGTGCGAAATAAAACTCCCCAGACCACCTCTCAGGTGACGACTGATTGACAGCCTCACAACAATTCTTATTGATCCTGCTGTTTTATTCCACTTCCTCTCCTCTTATATCGACCCCGTTCTCACCTCCTCGCGAAGTCGTAAACAGCCAGGGGGAGAAAAAAACTTCTCACTTCTCCCCCGTTAACTCCGATTTGACAAATCTGAGTTGAGAGGCGTCACACTCGGGTGTTCTGGGTGAAAACTTCCCTTACAGATATGATTTATTAAATCTCCCTGTGCTTGTTTGACCTCTCTGAACTGCTGCTTCTTAATGGAATACTTCCCACTGAAGGCATCATGGAGAAGGCTTTGTTCTGAGCTCCGCAAATGAATATTGAAAGGAGTGCATTTGCAAAAAACACACACAGAGAGAATGAATTAATTAGGCAGAGTCAGAGATATGCGCTGATTGCGAGTGCTTTCAAAAAACTTGAGTGCATGTGGGTGCAGGTTTTGAAAGAGGGAGAGGAAGTTTTACCTGCTCCTCTTGTGACGCAGAGGGAACTTGTGTGTGTGTGCTTCCTAATGCAACAGTTTCTCCTCCTCACACCTTTTAATTCAGCTTTGTCAACCTTTCGCCTACTCTTTTTATTTTGCAGAAACCCTTATGGACAGTCGGTGGGCAACTACAGAGCTGGCATGGACCACGTTCCCAGAGAGTGGGGTGAGTAAGTGTGTGTGTGTTTGTCTTTTTTTTTTTGCGTTCCCTTGTTTTTTCTCCCTTTAACAACATTTGTTCCATTTGCTTGTTAATAGAGCCCAGTCTGCCTTGAACAGCACACCTCCCACTGTTTTATAACGTTGTTTTTGCTGTGTATGTTTGCTTTCTTGGATTCCTTGAAAAAACAAATGAGGAACACACAATGCGTGGAAGAAATCAAGGATTTTCAGTATTTAGCAAATGTTAAAAGCTTGACGACACATAAAGCACTTAAACAAATGCGCAAACGAGCACATACTCAAAGCAAATCCCCGCAGTGCGTAAGGACTTTTAGGTAGACCGTACCCTGCGTGTCTCCACAGGATAGGGAGCCTGATAATTGAAAGCATGTGTCTCTATCTTCTATATTATAGGCCCAAGAGCGCATTACAGGCAGAAATTAAGGTTTTCAGTTGATCCCCCCTGTAGGAATGGTGAGAAAATAAAACAACATGAATTTGACCCCGGGGCTAACAGCCTGACAGACCTCCCCCACTCCAGGCCAGTGTAATTTGTCTTCGCTACGTGAGCGCAAAGTCAGTCAATGGAAATGGTGGGTTTCCATGGAAACGATCTTCGGCAGCCCTCCTCTTTCCCTTTTTTCCTATGAGGGTCCGCTCTGAATGTCCTAGCATCCATGAAGTCATATGTCAGGACCAGGCGAGGCAGCCCCTCTCCTCGCAGCCTGACAGGCCCATACGTTCGGGGGCTGGCAATTATCATATTTGTCAGGTAGTGCATCAACGTGTTGCTGGTGATTTATGACGCCTAATGCCGACTCTTGGGCTCATCGTTTGGGAATAAATTGCACAGGAGATCGCCGACGTGAGATGAGTTATGCATTATTTTCTTCCAGTTGAAATAATCAATTTCTGGGAAGCTCATTTGTTATGGAAACGAAGCATTCGCTCCAAGAGGGAATTAGGAAAAAATCAAAAAAGATTGACTTCTCACAAGGTTATTTCCTAATGGACTAAATGTATTGACCAATGAAGCCATTTATCATATCCTGTTAGGTTAGCTGCAACATACAAAGAGCAGTGTTAACCACATTTAAAGCTTTATTCTCCGTTCCTTTAACACAGTGAGAAGTCATGTGTGTGACATGTTGGTCTTTCAGTGAGTCTTTTCAAAGCTGCATGCTGTAAAAAAAAAAACTCCTCTTGGATGCAAATATGTGCTCTCATGTTATATGTGTAGGCATGGGAAAAAAATATATAGTGTCTTTCCAACGTAACCTGAAGTGCTCAGGAGGGCTGCCACAGTGCAATCACACTAACAGCACTGCATTTAGATGGGCTTTTTAATAAATAACTCCCTGTTTGCATTATAGATATAAGGGGAAATATACAGTTTTATGCCCTCATCCCTTTCAGCACAGATAACAAATTTATGTGTTATAGAAACCAAATCTCCTCTTGAGATGATTTCAGTTGCTTACAGGGATGTGTGGGCTTCCTATATGTGTGTGTCCGCAGTTTGTGTATGAGCAACTGTACGTGCACCAACACATTTGTGATGATCTTATAGCTGCAGAGCATCCCTCTATCTCACAACCTCCAGCACGTGATCAGCATCAGAACGGATTGTCAAATAGGTATAATGCGCGAAATCAGCTTTAATTGGAAAATGTTTTCTATTAATAGTCTGAAATGATTGGAATTTTCTGAATGATTCATGTAATTAGAAGCATTTTAGCAGCAAATGATTCCTCACAGGCCTCATGTACACAGTAAACACAGTGGGGATGTGTGCTGCATTTAGATTTTCGGTTTTATCACTCCACTTGTTTGCTGTTTTGAATGTCCTCTATGCTTGAATGGTTTGTATCAAAGATTTACCGCGTTTAACATTACTCAATATTAATTACCAACATATTTGATAAGTGGGCTTCTGCTGTAGCTCAGTGGCTCAGAAACAGAGCTGTTGTCGCATCAATGAAACACATTAGATAATCAATTAAATGTAGCCTCATTTTAGTCAACTCTACAACTATTGTCTGCAGCACTAGTGATGAAGAGTAGAGGTGTTCCTACACCATTTTTTCTGTCCCAATACGGACCCAGATTTGATACCTAGATTTGAGTATTGGCTAGTACCACGTATTATCAGATACAAGTGTGATCAAATAATACGGCATATTGGTAGAAAACACTGATTGCTCAAAAATGTCCAGCCCAGACTAACTAGCATTCTCTGCTAGCACTCTGTCTACACTTATTGTTTAGAGTTGTCACATGTCAATCAATCAGTCTTTAATAGTATAGCGCCGATTCATTGCAAATGTTATCTCGAGACACTCAACAAAAAGCAGGTAAAAGACCTTACTCACTGCTATATTACAAAGACCCAACGTTAATCCATCATGAGCACAGCACTTAGCAACATTTAGCGAAGTTACAGTGGCAAGAAAAAGTGTCCTTTTACGAGGAAGAAATCTTTGGCAAAACCAGGCTCATGATGAACTGCCATGCCCAAACTGCGCATGTAGATTTTCCTTAGGCCTGGTGTTTTTCATTCTTTGGGGGGTGGGGGATGAATCAGTACATTAGCTGGAATACTATCAAATACAACCTTCAAGGCAGTGTCAGAGGCCGTATTATCTTTATTGGTATGACATCTGTATTGGTATTAATGGGTATTGGTATTGTATCGGGGTTTGCCTTGGTATTGGTATCAGAAATGGTTTTCGTATTGTTTTTGGTATTGCTATCGGTGTTGGTATTGGTAAGGATATTAGTACTGGTATTAATATACCTATATGTATTGGTATGAGTGTTGGTATTGTATCTCTATGGTGTCAGTACTGGTACTGGTATTTGTATCGCTATCAGTGCTGGTATACATTTTGGTATCAGTGTTGATATCGGTATTTGGACAACTTTATTAAAGATTGCTAAAAGCTTTTCCAGGTATACTGCTGTCCTCTTTTCCTGTGTCATAGTGTCTTCCTGTTGTCTTTACAGTGGGAGGAAGTGAGCGGCTACGATGACTCAATGAGCCCGATCAGGACCTACCAAGTGTGCAATGTCCGACAGCCCAACCAGAACAACTGGCTCAGGACGGACTTTATCCCCCGCAAGGGCGTTTTGCGAGTCTATGTGGAGCTCAAGTTCTCAGTCCGTGACTGTGCCAGCATCCCCAACATCCCTGGCTCATGCAAAGAGACTTTTAATCTGTTTTACTACGAATCCGAGGGGGACGTAGCAACAGACACCAACCCACTGTGGAGGGAGAACCCCTATGTGAAGGTGGACACCATCGCCCCAGATGAGAGTTTCTCTTTGCTGGAGGCGGGAAGGATCAACACCAAAGTACGCAGCTTTGGCCCGCTTTCCAAGGCAGGCTTCTACCTGGCGTTCCAGGACCTGGGCGCCTGCATGTCTCTCATCTCTGTCAGGGTTTTCTTTAAAAAGTGCTCCACGACTATAGCCAACTTTGCCGTTTTTCCCGAGACTGCTACAGGGGCAGAAGCCACCTCTTTAGTGATTGCTCCTGGTGCCTGTGTGACTAACGCCATGGAGGTTTCCGTGCCTCTGAAGCTCTACTGCAACGGGGACGGCGAGTGGATGGTTCCTGTAGGCTCGTGCACCTGCGTCGCAGGCTTTGAACCTTCTGCAGACGACACGCAGTGCCAGGGTATGTGTGGTTAACAGACATTTCGACTTTTATTTAACCAAACCTCCTTTATATGCTCAGTGCAAGTCACCTCAGTGTGTGCCCTCTTCTCTGCATTTATTGTGTGGCTCCTGAAAAGGGGGGTGAAGGAGGGTGGAGGAGAGTATGAATTAATGAGGTGTTGCAGAGAGGAGCAGCATACAAATATTGTGAGAGCACGATGGGAGGGAGAGAAAAAGAGAGGGAGGTAGCTGGGAAGGCACAAAATCAAGTGGCTGAGAGAAAAATGCAGATAATAGAAAGAAAAGGGGTTCCAGAGGAGAAGATTTTAACAGAGAAAGAAAGATAGTGTGAGGTAAAAGGTGTGAATCGCCAGAGATGGGATGGGAACAGCAGCCAGAAGGAGAATAATGAAAAGGAAGGGGGGGGAGGGGCTGCAGGAAGTCAAAGACAGACAAGCAAAGCCTCCTCTCACCTGGGCTTGAGAAATAGTGTGGAACACGCGCTGGAGAGCTCATTCGTTGCCATTTGGCGGCTCAAGGTTAAAAGCTTGCCGCCAAAGACTGATAAAAAGCTCTCCAGGGCTTCAGCGAGCCGCCGCGATGAGGAAGTGTAATTTCCTCCACGGCCTCCCGTTAGTTAATCTACAGGCGGCCACACTCATTAACACCATTCAGACAAACGTGAGCCAACACTGCCACGCTTACATTAATCACTCAGACATTTCATTTCTTACCCCTAGTTTCGCCGCGCTCGCAGCCAAATGCTGCTTGAGATGGAGAGAGGGGGAAGGAAAAGGAGGGAAGGAGAGGAGGAGACAACAGTGGGAAGAGAAGAGGGGAAACATTAGTGCATCAAAAATAGGGGGTATAATCATGTGCTGCAAAGAGGATTGCAGCCAGATAGTGTGCGGATTGGATGTCCTTTAAAGGAAGTAAGGAAAACAAACAGATAAAAGAAGATGATGATGCACTGTGTAAGAGAAGAGACATAAATCAGATCAGAGAGGCCAGAGCCCTAAAGGTCTCTGTGAATTATGAAAGAAAAAAAAGGCAGCATTCTCATCTTATCATCTTTAGCTTTTTATTGCATGGCTTTGGAGCTACAATGTGGAGCCATTAGCTGCGCAGATTTTCCTAAAAGTGCCATTGTTGGGAGTTAAAACAGAAAGACCACTTAGACTAAACTAGTTAATTGCTCCCTCTCTCCCTCACTGCTGGATTTTAGAAGCCCTCACGCTGACAGGACAGATGTTTGCCAGAGACCCCACTTTTTACAGCGCCAGTTAGGAATGTAGCAAACAGTAAAACATGGGGCTCTGGAGGCAGATATATCCAGGCCTTTTTGCTGCTAATCCCCTTTATCTGAATCCGTCTTTAGTCCGGGCTTATGCTGGTTTATCCTTAAGACTCGATATCAGACAACCTTCAGCGTGACACTTTTGGAATTTAAATTAATCGCTTGGACACATCGTGCGAGTTTACCATACACTTTGTATATTTTCCTAACAACTATCCTCAGCTAATTTACGTCCACTCTGATGTCCCTTCATTTGAATTGATTTATTGGCTTATTATGGAGCCACTCTGCATGCATGTGGACGCCTTGTTTGTATGCAGCGCTGTGGTTTTGGACCCAACAGACACTGATTGATGGGTTTGGGGTGTATCCCTCCTCTTCGAAAAGCATTCTCCATCCCTGTTTGTCTGACAACAGCAATCTCCTGTCAACAGTCTATCTTCATCTTTATCCCACTTCTCCTCCTCTTCAACATGAAACTTAGCTGTCATCCAGACTCTCTTTTAGGAGAGATTAATGTCACCTGGAAAAGGGAGTGAGAACGAAAGAGCAGATGTAAATGTATAGATATCACCTTATGCTGAAGTGTTTGCCATTTCTCACGTTTTATCAGCATTTTCTGCACAGAAATCGAACCTTGCAGGTACTTCAAAGGTACAGTTTTTGTTCTGTGGCAGATATGACAGCGGCTTGTCTTTAAGATAAGCGACAGCTTAGCGCTTGTTTTTGTTTTTCTCTTCTCATTGTTCCATTTTATCTCCTCTCCCGCTTTTGCAGCCTGCATCCCTGGAACCTTCAAATCCAAATTCGGGGAGGGATCCTGCTCCCCTTGCCCGTCTAACAGTCGCACCAGTGCACGAGGAGCCAATATTTGTCCCTGCCAGAGTGGCTTTTACCGGGCTGACAGCGACCCCCCTGACTCAGACTGCACCAGTAAGTTATCCTCCAATGCACTGACTCAAAAAATCCTTGATCCCATTTTTGAAAAGTAAGAGACACACAGTAAACAATCAGTGCCAGGTTGAATCTTTAATGACGGTTGCAATGATGGTGTTAAGCTGCTAGAAAATTTCAGGCCACCCTGTCCCTGAAATCCTGAGTTCCCACTCACTCTTATCCTTCAGTGTGAAAATGTTTCTGTTGGATGGGGGCTCAGGGGGCAAGACATGACGTGAAAATAAAGCAGTGCAGAGTCCCACACTACGATGCCAGTTTTTTCCCTTTTGCAGAAAAGAGTATGAAGAAGCTTAATTACATGCATGATCACATGATATATGGATGAAACTAATCAGCTAACTAAACTAGAAGCATGCCTTGAGGACATTGGGTTTGTTGCTGCTCAACTCATACAAGAATAAAGTTATTGTGCTTGGCCTCAAACACCTCAGAGAGACATTCTGTAATAATAGAACTGGCCTTCACCTTTAACAGTAGTAATACCTTTTTTTCGTCTTTTCTGCCCAGATAGATTTAGAAGCTGATGATATCTGGCTGATGTGTTCATAACTTCTTTCTTTCTAGCCTAAGTGCCCCGAAACAATTGTAGTTAAAATTGGTGTTAATGTTTATGCAGTGATGATGTGAAGTTATTGGAATGGATCAATATACATTTTTTAAATACTAAATGAATTACTCAAATCACTTTACAGTTAACCAGCTAGGGCTCACACATTGTTGGTCTGTGCTCTCTGCCTTAATCCCTTACGGGAAGAGGGAAAACACCTCTTTAATCCGTGTTTGTAAGCTCTTCATACTATAACATTCACAAGTTGACAGTGCGTCTTCTGACAAAAACAAAACACTGAAACCTCCACATAAAGTCCTGAGGCTGAGAGGCTGTTTCGAAAGGACTGTCAATCGTCTCAGTAAATTTGTAAAATTATTCACTATAGCTACACAATTACTGTAGCTGATAGTTCCTCTCAAACAATAACGAGTAATTCATAAATCTGTCAAAAATCTGCAGCCAAATCCCACTTTCAAACTAGTCTTGTCTGATACTGACCGCAGCGTCCTCGCTTGTTCTGCATGTTCAGGCCTGAGAGAGAAGTCCCAGCCGTCGTGCTGATGGAGAGCGACATGTGCTGCCTTGACCGTGTAAAATCACTCCCCAAGGGGCCTTTCGCCGTGTTAAATGACACACACGGACCGCAACTGTCTTCCCCAGATCCTTGTCACAGGAACACTGTGGACACTGACCAGCGCACACAGACAGGCGGGAATGGACACAAGCACCACCTCTGAACAAAAACACACACTAACACAAACACAAACACACACAGGGATGACAGCTCCGTCCCTGCGGTCTGTCAGAGTTTGTGCCAGGCAGAATGTGCTTTGTGTTTGGAGCGCTGTGTTGCACAAGAGCGGCTCAGCTTTTCAATGGCCGGCAGCTTGGGCTCAGCGTGTGTTTTAGACGGGTGTCCAATTAGAAGAGCCTCCACTCTGAACTGTGCAGCCCTAATTAGGAAGGACAGTAAGAGTGAAACTCGGCTCAGGGCGAGCTGAACAGAGACTGGCAGTTTTGGCCGACACGAGCTGACGGCCTGAGAGTCTTCCCATTGCGCTCTTTCTGTCTCTTTTCTCTCTGCTTCGAGACAGGTTAGACTCTCTGCAGCTGGAAGCTTAGAGCCTGAGCCCTGTCTCTTCTCTCGCTGAAAAATAGGATAAAAACGAAAAACGAAAATCTTTGTTGCCCCCCTCTCTGGTTATCACACTTTATCCAGGTTTCAAACACTCTTCACTCATAACGCAGCACTGCCTATTGAAACATGGAGTCAGGTTGTACTGATAAAAGAACATGAATTTATATGAAGTATGGATTAAGTCCCACTAGCACCATGATGGGTTACACATATATTAGGATGGAGGCAGGTTTCAGAGTAGAGCTGTGAAGGATTGTGCTTTTCATAAAGGAGCATTACTTAGTGATGAACAGTGGTAGTTCTGCTTGTGCATTACAAGATGTTTTTATTCTCCTGTTTCTGAATATGTTGATTTATTTATCAGCACCAGGAAGAATTTCTCCCATTCTTATGTTTTTACATGCCTTCTTGGACTTTTCTCTGTATAAAAGATTTGTTTGGGGCTTGCGAAGCAACTTTTATTGGTGCTATTTTTTACAGTCTATGGAGCAAACTGGTTTTATACTTTTGCCGTACATTTTTAAAAAGGATTAAACTCTTTGTTTGTATGAGAAGTACATCCTGATGTTGCCTTCTTACAGAGACACTGAAACATTAATGCACCATTCAGGGAGGATAATGTAAGCACTGCATAGGGAACATGACTAAAGCCTCAGCTGTTTGCTTTTCTCTTCCTGCCCACCTATTAAACACCTACGTGTGTCTGTGTTTGTGTGTGCGTGTTTGTGCAGCGATCCCCTCAGCACCTCGCAACGTTATCTCCAGCGTGAACGAGACCTCATTGTCCTTGGAGTGGGAGGAGCCTGAGGACACCGGCGGGAGGAGTGACCTCGTCTATAACGTGGTGTGTAAGAAATGCCTGCAGGACCGAAGCCCCTGCACGCGCTGCGACGACAATGTTGACATCGCTCCTCGCAGGCTGGGGCTGCGGCAGAGGAAGGTTGTGGTGAGGAACTTGCAGGCTCACACCCGCTACAGCTTCGAGGTACAGGCGGTCAACGGGGTTTCTGGGAAAAACCCCACCTCGCCCAGCTACTCTACGGTCAACATCACCACCAACCAAGCCGGTTAGTAGAAGAACATCAGTCAGAGACACTTAATGTGTCCACAAACTGAGTTAATTCTTAGGGCAGCTTTAATCAATAGCACTTAACAACACGATGGAACAGGCTGGTTACGTTCAGTCAATGTCAATCAGTGTATTCATGAGTTTTAGTATCCAGAGCAATGTTATCAGTTAACACATACAGTAAACACTGAAGAGAGAGTGACAGATGAAAAACAAACAGCTGGAGATTTTCTAAAGAAATAACAGGAAGGGTAGATTAAATCATAAATATACTTTATATCTCTACTGTCAGCATTCAGCACACTGTCAACCGTCACTGACAATGTCACCTTTCAACACCTCCTCTTAATATCTGCAGTGTCATCATCACCCAAAACTGCTCAGCACACTTCCACAGACTGTAATTACTCTCCCAGTTAACCTGCACTTAATCCAGCTTTCTGCAGTTTATGGACCCAAGACAATGACTGTCAATTGAGTCACTTTCAGGCCTCACTAATCAATAAACTGCAGAATGCTGAAGGTGAAACATGTTGTACCGTTTTTCTTAAAACGTTCAGGTTGAAAGATTTTGAATAACATTATCTCTCTTTGATGGTTTGTGACTTGGAAGGAGAAACTCTTGGCGGCTGAGAATATGAAGAGACTTTCCCTGACTCCAAGTGTAACCTGTGTCCTCTCCATTGTCTCACTGCAGCACCTTCAGCTGTGCCCACCGTTCATCTGATGCGCTCCACCTCAGACACTCTCAGTCTGTCATGGCTCCCGCCTGAGAAACCAAATGGGGTCATCCTCGATTACGAAATTAAATACCATGAGAGGGTAAGCTCCGAATTTTTAGCTGTTACATCTATCTAGGTCACACTGTATGCCTTATTGACTCTGAACTTTTCCAACCCTGTATCTACAGAAGCCTTTTAAGAGTGGAGAAAACTGTAACACGGAAATATGATGCGTTTGGGGGATAGTAATGTTTGTTGTTGGAGAGTATGAGCAAGTCAGACTTCAAAAACTGCTGATGTAAAAATGCTTCCTCACTGGTATAGACTTCCCAAGTAATGCCTGTACTTATTATACGTATTTCTTTTGACCTTTTGTGGAAAAAAACAAAGATTCTTAGATCCTTGCAGGCTCCTCAGTCTGAAAACAACACTGCGTTAAAGAATGAAAAGGCCTGTGTTTGTTTCAGTAACACACCAGTTTTGGTACCAACTTAATTTGCTTGACTGACAGTAGACAAAAGTAGCTTAATTCATTTGAAGTGCAATAGCTTATGTCTGAAAGAACTGTCATGTATATGTTTATATATGTGATATCGCTTCTTAGTTTAAAGCTTTAGAAGAATAACCCTGCTGCTAAAGGAATCCATCAGCTTAACTTTTATCCTACAATTCAGTGTAGCATAACTTCAGTCTGGAAACTGCCTTAAAGTTATTAGTGACTTTTCTCAACAGGAAACACTTTTTGCTAACACTAAAATTTACAAGTAGGCTAAGGTGAATTTAATAGTTTCAGTTTCAAAAGCAAACTGCCAACTTACCCAGTAATATTGGCTTGCAAAATCTAAGTTAGCTAACATTATTCACAATAAACTACTAGCAATGCCAGATCGAGAGGCTGTAATAACCTATTCAAATATTTCACTTTTGAATGAGTAAGATGTGTTTTTATTGCTTATTTATACTTTTCTTTTGTTTGAGAAAGACTAAGCTTTTTGCCAAAGCTTAAAAACTGAGCTTGTGTTTTAGTTAGTTTACATTAGCCAAATCAAGCTAGGCCATACCAGATTAAAGAGAACTGTATCAGCAAAACATTAAACTCAGTTTAAAACTGATTGTTTTATTTTGTTCAATTCTAAAGATAAACCTTGTGTTATTTTATTCAACGTTTTTATACTAATGCTGACTGAGAACTCAAACATTTGAAGCTTCTGGAAAAGCTTGATGCAGCTGCTGTGTGCTGTGTTTCACTTCAGGGCCAGGTGATGTCCCACACAGTAACATCCCAGCACAGCTCAGCCAAGGTGGAGGGGCTGAGGGCTGCTACGCCCTACGTGGTGCAGGTCAGAGCTCGCACTGTTGCAGGATACGGACGATACAGCAACCCCATGGATTTCAGCACCAGCCTTCATAGTACGGATACACTCTCTCCTACTTCAAGTCTGATCTTAATAATCTGCTTCTTAAGCTTTCCTAATGAGGGTTCTAGCTTAGTAGTTTTTATTGCTGCCTTAATTAGCAGACTTTACACTTGCAGTACAGGCTAACCTTTCATCTCCAAGCTGGTGTTTCTGGTGTTATTTACTCATGTGTGTCTGCATGTTTTGTGGTCCAGGTGACCCTCAGAAGTCGGTGCAGGACCAGCTGCCTCTCATCGTCGGCTCGGCCTCTGCGGGTCTGGTGGTCATTGTAGCCATGGTGGTTATTGCTGTTGTCTGCCTTAAGTAAGTGTTTGATATTTATTGCTGACAGGCTGAAGTACATGTTTCATTTTGTTAGTTAGAGCCTGAACAAAGAGGCTCATTAAATTTTAACATGCTTTCAAAGGGTGCATACTAACATCTTAGCTTCAAAAAGAAGCTCTGCAGGAGAAAAAAACAGAGCTCCTCTGAGTTTTTTCCAGTGGTTTCATCTTATAGTCCAGTCAGATGTTTCTTCATTCTACATGAAAATGTTCGAGGATGATTATTTGAATGTGACTCTGTTTATATGCTGCTTGTTTACAGGAAGCAGCGCAGCGGCTCAGAGCTGGAGTACACTGAGAAACTGCAGCAATACAGTAAGTTTGTGTGCTCAGCCTGAGAACTGTCGCTCCTGTGTTCCTTTGGTCATGCCAGTGCAGTTATCCACCTGATTTAATCAATTATCCAATCACCTGATTGAAGCAGGACCATTTCCCTATTAGCACAGAGGAAACCCTGACCATGCTGTCTGTATCTTGTTTGGCATGATAGTACCCTTTGAATGTGAACTTTACTGTACAGGAAATGTTACTTACTGGGTCTGTGGTCATACATTCAATGAGCCTCACGCTAAGTCCGGCTAACTTACTGTCTGTTTTCTGTTCATTAATAAGGAATGTTCCTGATCATTGAATTAGTTAAGTAAGAAATAAATTAATAAAGATCAAACAGATCACATGTTTTTAGATAAGTAGTTAACACACGTTCCTTCATCCATTTTGAAATAAATGTGCACAGACTTTCTGTGAGATCACTTTTCATTTTGGGAAATTCTCTTAATTAACTCTCTTGCTGAAAGAAAATAAATTCCTTTCTCGTGTCTGTACATAAAATATGAAGCTAAAGACACAAGGGATTAAGCTTAGCTTAGCATAGCCTAGAGACATGGAAGCAGGTAGCCCGGCTTTTTTGAGCATTTGATAAATCTTACAGTAAGAGTCTCTGATTCCCACGAATAAACATGCTTTATCTTGTCTGTTGGACTCAAAAAACAAGGTCATCTTACCGCTGTGAGGTTGCTAGGCAACCAGAGGAACTTCAAGGAAGTAACTGCGCCCAGCCATGAAATTGTCCAAAACATGGCCCCCCATTCAATCACAAACAAGAAGTGACAATTTATCACTTTACCTTCAGCAGGGTAAAACTATGACATAAAAGTGGTTATCTGTGATAGCTGTTTGCTCCTGCTTACAGTCTTTATGCTAAGCTAAGCTAACTAGTTTACTCTCACTAGGAATGACAGTAGCTAAGCATATTTCTCGAAAATGTCAAACTTATTTAATTACCCTGGCTCAAATTTAACAAATGTTTTATAATAAATATTAAATATATATTGATATGAATAGTAGCATTTTGAGTTGTTTTCAGCCATATTAGCCAGGCAGCTGCGGCTACATGCTGATTTGTCTGTGAATTTTTTCTCTCTCAGTTTCTCCAGGTGTCAAAGTGTACATCGACCCTTTCACCTACGAGGACCCAAACGACGCTGTCCACGAGTTTGCCAAAGAGATCGACATCTCTTGCGTGAAAATAGAAGAAGTCATCGGTGCAGGTAAACAGTGCTGTTGTTTTGTCCACAAGGATGGAGAAAGATTCTGGTTTATTAATCATTTATTCGAACAGGAGTGTGCCATCAAGCCCCGAGGTCTGTTTTGTAAGAGAGTCCCTCTTAAGGACTCAGAGAGTGCATGAGAGCTGCCAGTAGGAAGGATTGAAGTGAAAATCTTTTCGCTCAAACCCCACTTGAGTCTGTTCTTTTTTTCTATCTTTCTCTCCAGCGGCATGTTGTGTCCTAACTTCACCTTAAAATGACAGTGTGGTCCTGTTCGTCCAATCCTCCCTGTCTCTTTTTTTTTTCTTTCTCTCTCTTTCTCTCTCTTTCTCTTCCCTGTGAACACTCAGGCACCACATGCAGACCCCCCAAACTCCTTGCCCATCCTCTGTCTCCTTACACTGCTCCCAGGTTGCACACTCGATCAATACCTGCCACTCCCTCTCTCCCAAATATCTTTGACCTCTGATATCCCGTCCTTTTCCCACGTCTCTTCTCGAGTCCTTTCCCGCAGCTAAAGCCGACCCTCGACTTTCTCAAATCAGTTCCTTCACTCCCGAATCCGACCAATAACGTTCCCTCTCCTTGCACTTTCCCTCCACCCCTCCTCTCACTCGAACCTCCTCTCCCCCATCACCCTCACCCCCTCCTCCCCTTACCTCTCCCCAACCTTATTTTCTCGAACCAGGTGAGTTTGGCGAGGTTTGCCGAGGACGTCTCAAACAGGCCAGCCGCAGAGAGATGGTCGTGGCGATCAAGACGCTGAAAGCCGGCTACACCGAGCGACAGAGGAGGGACTTCCTGGCTGAGGCCTCCATCATGGGCCAGTTCGACCACCCTAACGTGATCCGGCTGGAGGGCGTCCTGACGAGAAGCTGCCCGGTCCTCATCATCACCGAGTTCATGGAGAACGGAGCGCTCGATTCTTTCCTCAGGGTAAGCTTGGTGAGAGGCGTGTGCCGCGACACCTCTGACAGAGAAGATTACTTTTTCTGTTTGTATCAAAGCGGAGAAGAACACACACACACACAGACAGACAGTCATTCACGACACCTCTGGGTTATCGGAATGTTTTACTCTCTGTAAAACACCCCGAGGCGCTCGCTTGCTGAGTGATAGAGATTAAATGTGCAATATAACGCCTGCAGACAGGCATAGTGTCTCTGCCTGACGTGACTGACTGATGCTGACAGGCTTTGCAACGCTCAAAGTCCTGGTGGAAAACTGTCACACAGCAGACCTTTGGATACGTTTGCAGCACTGTATTAGAGAGCCTTTGTACAACTGCAGAATACATTACTGATCAGGGTTTGTTACAGACCACTTCCACCTACACAAACTGCTGAACAAAGGCGAGGTGAGAAATGAGGTGTCACACAGTACATTTCCAGCTGCGTGGGGGCCATTACATGTCATTTACATCCAATAAACCTGTTTTCTTGCATGGCTGCACTGTGAAGAAGTCCGCTTACTGTAACTGTTCTGCTGGATGAGGTTACTTAATGCTTCTGCTGGATCCATGGCTTTCTGCTGGTGTTTACCTTCGAACAGCTTATTGTTTGGAAGTTGAGGCATTTCAGGTTATCGGTGAGAGTAGCAGGCTTGCTTTTCTATCTCTGTGTTTAGTGTGTTACTGCTAGAATAATGCTTCACTTTGGTCTGTGGACCTTTGTTGCATATTCTACTGATCTCTTGCTGCATGTTTCCTGTCTCTATAGACACACAATCTCTCAATGCCAAAGAGTTTAACAATTAGACAGAAAAGAACTCACTCAGACTATTATATCTGGATTTACAAAATCAGTAAGAACAATTTGCTGATGTTTTTTCTACCTGTTTTTCAGGCACAGAGTACCAAACATTTGCTGACACCATTTTCACTAATGTGTGATTAACTGCCTCGATCTATTTCAACTAGGAGAGACTTAATTCAAAGTGAACAATACATTTTACAAGTTAAGAAAAGTATGTAAATTGTGCATTGTGCTTGGCAATATTACCCCATTGTGAAGTCTTCGTGTATTTAAAGAGGTAGTGAGGCCAGGAGCAGGAAAGGACATCTGAATAACTTAACCCAGACACTGAAGGAATGAATTGAAGGTGACTTGAGGGGGGAAGGAGGGTCGCAATGACTGACAGCAGAGAGGAAAACAGATTTAACGTTCGGCAGCAGCATCAGGATTGGTTGAAAGAAGTTGTGCTGAAGTGTGGTTGGTTAATATTTAAAAGTAAACGCCCCTACTTATTGTTCAGTAAGAAAAAACAAACATCTGACGTTGTCTTCTGGGGATCAGGATTTAATTCCACTTGGACTTGTGCCACAAAATCTACCAAATGTATCGATAATGACAAGGATGGTCCGCTCCTGTCTTCTTTAAGGACTTAAAGAATTAGACATTTAAATCAAAAAGATTTTTGACCGAAAATAAAAAAATAGAATAGTTTTTATCATTTATCATGGAAGGATGAAGAAAACTATTTTCTAAATGTAAAGATCCTCTGTTTCTATTTCTCTAGATTAAATATATTTGGTCTATTAACTCGGAAATAGTAATGAAACATTTTTTTAAACATCCTAAATTAATTAAGAGTCAATGACAAATCTGAAGAAAAAAAATCACCAGATTATTTGAAAGTGAAAGAAAGTCTTCCGCCCTGCTTTTTCATAATCCTCATAGTGTGAGCTCTTAGCAACATCTCAAATAAAGGAAAATAAAAAAACATTTATGCTAAATTCTTAAATATGTTATTTCTAAGACGTTATATTTTGTGTCTTTGT
This sequence comes from Tautogolabrus adspersus, assembly GCA_020745685.1. NCBI lineage: Eukaryota > Metazoa > Chordata > Actinopteri > Labriformes > Labridae > Tautogolabrus > Tautogolabrus adspersus. The sequence continues at coordinate 11,964,550 of CM036544.1, forward strand.
GTCTTGCAAGAACTGGAGTTTAATCTGTTGTATATAAGAGTCAGTGAATGAGACTCCAGTTAAAACAACATATTAATTGACCAATAATTTTACCATCCAATCATTTAAGTAATTCATTTGACACAATGACTTTTGCCCCGTGAGCCGACCTCGGATAAGCGGAAGAAAATGGATGGCTGTAGAATTACTTTTGCTGCTATTATCCAATGAAACATGTTTATTGGCTGCTTTATCAGTAAAACTGTTTCGGCTCTATATTGTTCTCAGGTAAAGAAAGCAGTTTGAAATAGCTTTGATAACATCTGTATCGATTAATCTGACAATTATTTTCTCAAAAATCCTTAATCATCTTGTTTATGAGATGTCAGGAAAATGGTGAAAAGCCCCAGGTGGCATCTACAAATAGCTTGTTTTGTCCAACCAACAGTTTACTGTCAGAAGAGAGGCAGAAAATTGTCACATCCGCGGAGCTGAAAACAAAATAATTGTCAGCTTTACAAAACGGACTGAAATGATGAAATATTAATTAAGTTATTACCAATTGTTTCTCTGGTGGAAACATCGATGTGGGATCTTGGACACTGTAATGGACAATATTTACTATTTTCTTGACATTTGACACAGCGGACAATTCAACCATGGAGTGATTAATCAATCATTAGCCACAGCTCTTAATCACTGAGTCCAGCCTGAGCCTCTTCCTCCTTCTCACCCTCCTCCTCTCACTCAGCTGTCCCATAATAACACAAACGTCTCCGTGGCCTGTGCTGTCCTCACCCTCGCTCCCCCTGGTGTCACCCGGCCTGTGACTCAGAGGAACTCTGAGTTCTTCTCTAATGAAGACACCAAAGAGTTAACAACACACAAACACACACACCCTCACTGAACACACTTTCAATGTGTGTCTCATGAGACTTTGTAAATCATCTCCTGGATATATACGCACACACACACCCACACACACGCATGCACAGGACATATGCACATGTAGATGTAGATATACAGAAAAAAGTCACACTCACACACACATGCATACACTCAGCTGTGGCTTTGAGCGCCTGCTATGAATCATGGCTGTTTACACATCCATCCATCCCAGCGTGCTTTGCTGTCAGACTTCAGTGAAGTGTGCAGACTACAAAGCAGGATGTTTATGGTTTTGTCATGTCACGTCTTGTGTTCTTTGCCGTCTCTTTCTGGAGTCAAAGATGGGATTGATTATGTCGAAATTGTTTTTTTTTTCCCCCATCAAAACTCTACTTAATATTCAGGTCATGTGAGAAAATCCTCACAGGGTAGATTCAGCCTCTTCAGGTTTGCAGAATTTCTCGTTTTTGATAATGGGTAATTGTGTATTGACTTGCGATGGATTGGTGGCAATCCACACACATGAGGTTTCACAAGGCGTTTCACAGGCGGGAGTCCTGATTTATAAGCGTCTCCTGTTCATCCCCCCCATGTCACGCTTTATAAACGTGGAGAATCTGAAATTAAACCCTGAAACCCTGATCTCTGATTTTGTTTCATGCTTCTCAAATGTTAATAAGAAAGGGCAAAAATCTGCAAATGAAGGTCTTTTAAATTAGCAACTAAAAAAGGCTTTGAGCAACATGCATTTATAATTCCAGGATGATTTTCGCTTTAATGTTGAGCAGCAAAAGAACCTGCAAACAAAGCTGTGTTTAATCAGGGTTAGGTGCGCAGAGTCAGCTAGTTTCACCGTCTTTAAATTTCTTCCTTAAACATCCTCTTTTTTTTTTTTTACATACATTTTGATATTTAGGATTTTTTAATCATATTTATGCTTATAAAAATGATTACTACCCTATTTTATTTAGCTGTATAGAAATCGCTGATGTTTTTGTGACCTGCCTGTTGTAATTTTCTGTCTTTGTGAAGCATGGTGTAACTTGTATTTTAAAAAGAGCTCTATGATTATTAGGACTAGTTTGGAAGTGAAATCCCTTCAGTTGCCTGGTTGTGATTGTTGCAGCTCCCTCCTTGTTTTCGTGTTGCCGCCAACATTGAGCGTTAATGGTTTTAGTACGACAGTAAAGACTCTAATTAATCAGCTAATTGGACAGCATGTGTGAAAAGGTCGGCTGTCAGTGACTGTCAGGAGCATGATGACAGATGTCATGTTTATGTGGCCTCAGTGACTGATCGACTCTTTGGTATTTTCTCCTTATCTCCTCTCTTTACTCTTCCCTATCGTCTCCTTTCCCGTATTTCAACCCATCTTTTTTTCTCATTTCTCATTCCCTCGCTTCCCTCGCCTCCCTCATTAACCTCCTCTTCACCTCCTCCCCTTCCCTCTCTGCTCTATCTCTGGCTGCTGTGTTGTTGTAGCTGAACGACGGGCGCTTCACGATGACACAGCTGGTCGGGATGCTGCGTGGCATCGCCTCTGGGATGAAGTACCTGTCAGATATGAACTACGTCCACCGAGACCTTGCCGCCCGGAACATTCTGGTCAACAGCAACTTGGTGTGCAAGGTCTCAGACTTCGGCCTGTCACGCTTCCTGGACGACACGTCTGCTGACCCCACTTACACCAGCTCCCTGGTCAGTATCCCGTGTGTTTGTTTGTGTGTTGACTGTATGTTTGTATACATGTGTAATTGAGTGCCTTAATTTGCTCCCCGTCACTTGTCTCACATGTACATATGGAACCATGTGACACTGTTCATGTGTGCCAATATTTGCGTTAGTGTGCAAAGCCTTGTGTGAAATTTGCATTAGCTTCTGCATGTCTGTGTTTGCTGTCATGAGACTGTAGTGTGACTGTAGCTGATACCACTTTTGTGTGTGTGTGTGTGTGTGTGTGTGTGTGTGTGTGTGTGTGTGTGTGTGTTTGTGTGTGTGTGTGTGTGCGTGCGTGTGTGTGTGAGCAGGGAGGGAAAATTCCCATCCGGTGGACAGCACCAGAAGCCATCGCCTTCAGAAAGTTCACCTCCGCCAGCGATGTGTGGAGCTACGGCATCGTCATGTGGGAGGTGGTGTCCTATGGGGAGCGGCCATATTGGGACATGAGCAACCAGGATGTGAGTGAGCTTTACGTGTTACAAACACACCTCTCTACAGGCTGAATGATCCTTCTGTGAGTTTTGTGTCTATAACCCCATTTATCCAGCTGGATCATTTTAGGACATTTAGCACAATCTCAGACACTTAGAATTTTGCTGAAGTGGGGCCCCTAGTGAGACCCAAAGACTGTATAAAACATGGGCGTCGTCTCAATGACGTCAACCATTATGAACCCAATGATGGCTGTCGCCATATTGGAAATCACAAATGAACTTCAGGCTAATCGAGAGGTGGAGGTGGGCTGAATGACACGCCCATCTTGCTTGTGTAGCTAGCACAACAGATGAGTTATTTTACAGTTTTTACCAATAAATAAATAAATGAGCTTTAGAGACCTTTTTTACCAAGCTAAACATGTGTAAGCAGCCCAAACTGGAAACTCAAGGAACTGCATTTTTTTTTTTTGCACTTTCGTGTCGGCTGCATTGACTGTGAATGATCCAGACTTTTCCCTGCTGCTTTCACACGCTGTCTAAACCCCACTTCATGTACATTAACTAGGGATGCTGGCATGAAAATGTCTGCATGAATTCTGGGTGAACAGATTCAGACTTTTGTTTTCAGACATTCAGCCCACCAGGACAATGTCCGGAAATGTTCAGGAGTGCAGTGAAGACGTGAAAGGCACTAAAGTTGGGGCGCCAGCAGAGAGTTTCTTTGAGCAGTTGTGGCTCTGATTTCCAGTGTGACATGTTGGACCTGCTGTTTTTATCTCCTCATTGCAGATGCTTTTGCAGCTGTGTTCTACTTTTTACCTCCTTATTTACAGCCTTCCCTCCCACTGCAAATCCATACTGCAAAGCCAAACCCCTCACACTAACAAAAGAATACACAGGAAAAAGGCTTTTTATTATTTTTTCAGGCGTTGTTACCTGTAGGCTATCTGCACCTCACAGACATCACAACTACAACAGTGGGCTTGCAGCAAAGAAACCTCCTAGTTCCTCCGTCCTAAACAAAAGCACTGAAGCAATGTGTACACCTCCACTTTATTCCCACCAGAATATCTGCTCTGTATTGTGCTTCAAAAAAGCGACTTGTAAAAGCTGAAAGCAATAAAGCAAAAAAAAAAAAGGGAGTCGGAATGAAAATGCCAGTAATGTATGTATAACTTTCATAACAAAACCCACATCCAGTAATGAAAGCTTCAAAGTCAAGGCCCTCTTTTGTTCCCAATAGCCTTTTGTGCCTCAGTCATCGCTCAATAAGCAACAGAGTCAACAAATGCGAGATATAAACAGAGGTGCTCGCCGGCTAGGAGCGCGACATAAAAATCAAAGGACAAGCAGCAGGAGGAGAGGAGTGCAGCAGAAATGTTTTATTGTTCCCAAATGGCAATTTTTTATTGTTGTGGGGAGTTTAAAACCCATACAGAGCTTACGGAGTGGAAAGCAGTTGCTAGGCGAAATCAAATCAATGAGCCAACATTTTCATCCTCCACTTATTGTTTCTCCCATCAATCACGGCAGTTTTGAAGGAGCAACTTTGAGAATCCTTGAGAAAATAGTTTTTATAGTTTTGTAAAGATGCTGAAGAGAAGATTGGAGTGTGTGGCAGCATGAGCTGAGACACTTTCTCAAGTGGGACGTAATAAACACAGTAACTAAGGATTATTCTTTCACCGCGCTAACAAAGGGCCAAACACAGTGAACTAAATACAGATGAGTCAGAGGCTGAAGTTAACACTGTGTAGAGGCAGCACATGAAACAGGATTTCATCCGTCTTTGTAACGTAGTCTGTGTTGATATCTTGCACAGTAATGCTAAACTCAGTTAGCATTGTTAAATTTTTAAGCACCACTATATGTTCAAATAATTCATTTTTGGTCTTTTTTTAAAAATATATCTGTTGTCAGAGACTATTTGTGACCCACCTACAGCAGGTTCAGGCCTAACACTCTTTAGAAATCACTGTGTTAGACATTTTACCAACATTATCATTGTTAGCATGTTAGCATATAAGTGTTAGCAAGGAGCCCTTCTGTGTTAAAATAAGGCATGACAAAGACCTTTCCACATCTGTTTTTAGCCTATTTAGCACGTTAACATTGTCATAGATAGATAGATAGATAGATAGATAGATAGATAGATAGATAGATAGATAGATAGATAGATAGATAGATAGATAGATAGATAGATAGATAGATAGATAGATAAGCCCCTCTGTGTCGAAATACATCATGACAGTGACCTTTGAACTTTGGGTCCTGTCCCTCAGGTGATGACGGCAGTGGAGCAGGACTACCGGCTGCCTCCGCCCATGGACTGTCCAATGGTGCTGCACCAGCTAATGCTTGAGTGCTGGATGAAGGAGAGAAACCTGAGGCCCAAGTTCTCCCGCATCGTCAGCACCCTGGACAAGCTGCTCCGTAACGCTGCCAGTCTGAAGGTGGTGACCAGTTCCTACTCAGGGTAAGTCTGTCTGCTGGAACTGAGGAAGCCACTTACACTTTGGTTAAATGAAGTCATATTTGTGTCATAGTTGAGTTTCTTCTTACATAAAAGTGAACAGAGTTTCAGTTTGGGTAGAAACAGTTTCCTTTTGAAAATGCTTTATCTCAGTTCTTTCTTTTTAAAGAGAAAAGCACTTCTTTGTTGCCAACTTGGCAAATTGCTCTGAGATTTAAAAACTCTTTGGAAAAACTTGCTGAATTTACTTTTTAAATAGCAGCAGCAAAAAACTCGCACTGGATTTAAACGATATGTAAAGAGGGGCAATAGTGGAAACGCAACCAGAGCTTAGAGGTAAAGCAGAAGCTCATAGTAGATTACTTTGATATTTCACAACAGATTTACAGGAACTTTTGTCAAAAGTTGGCTGTGTTCTTGCAGTCCGGCTGCTACTGTAGCTGACCTTTGTTGAAAGTATAGCCAGTATAGCACCCAGTGCTTTTGAGGTTTTTCTACAATAACAGCAGGAGACTTTTAACACAAAGAAGGATGATGCAATTCCCTCCTTTTCACCTTGTGTGAAATGGTCCTCTATATTGCACATGACAGATGTGAAGGATGAAGACCACTCATGGCGCGAAGCCGAGAGGAGTTGTGTGTGATAGTTTGTTAGAATAAGATGTCGGTGTAAAAAATAACGGGCTGGACTAAAAAAAAAAATACACAAGGTCCATGTTTGCTAGGTTCGTATTGTTTTTGCTTTTAGTTGATTTTGGAGGATTGTTCTTTGAGTTGAGGTTTTTTTTTCCAGACAGACATCTGCCTGTTTTTCCCTTGGAAGTGAAGAAGTTGACTTATTCATAAGTAGCCGTCCTCAAGCGGAGGATTATTTTTTAACTTTGTCTTGTGCGCAGTGACTCCGAGTGTTGCAGATACTTTCACTGACATGTTTGTTCTGAGTTTTGTTCACCTGGCATCCAGTCAACAATATGATTAGTGCTGGATCCTCAGCTCTGTAGTGATGTATAATGAATCAAGCGCACATCCTCAACTCTGTGATGGCTTCCTGTTTCACAAAAGGCTGAATTCATACATACAGCATCCAGGTCTGGTGCCAGCTCCTTGGCTCAGAGTTCCACTCTAACACGGAGCCCCAAGGGCGACTCCTATGCCAGGATTCGGGCTCAGTGAAGCTAATTGTGTGTGGAAATGTAATGGCTGACCTCGGTTTAATTCCCCCTATACTTGGCTGGATGCTGGAATGTAGGTGATAGGACAGACAGCAGCCAGAGCTGCTGATGTGGAAAAGCAGGAGGTGATGAAGTGTGAGTAATAAGGGAGATTGAGGAGAAGCTAAAAGAGAGGAATGTGTTTAATTAGGTTGCTAATGAGCTTTTTAATGCATCAGGGAAAAGTTGCCCAATGCTTGGATGGGCCAATAGGAAGGGGATGTTCGTGTGTTTCTGATGCTTTTGTGTGTATGATAGCAGATCACATGCCAGTGATAAATACTCGGCCTCGTCTGTATGCAACAGCAAGAGCGATAGAAAGAACAGGAGAAGAAGAAAGGAAGGTTCATGTTGTCAGAGCATGATTCAGGGAGCGTTCCACCTGTGTTTGCGTGTTTGTCTCCTCCTCACCTGCCATTGACTGCTCGTTGATGTTGGGGCAGATAAGAAAAGGAGGGAGAGGATATGAGATGCAGCGCTATCTGTAGAGTATCTTCAGCCACAAGGGCCTTAAAAACAAGGACACTGGCCGAGGAACAAAGGACACTGGCGCTTTTTCCAAGATAGCTGAGAAATATGTTGAACTTTTATTAAAACTGGAGATGTGATGAATAGATTTGGCTCGGCATTTCAGTTGGACTTTATTTATGGCAGATGAAGCTCTCGATCAGCAGTTTTTCACTCTTCTCTGTTTTATTGTTTATATCCACGAGGTCTAAGGTGCAAATACTCTGCAGAATTTAGCTACATCGACGCTAAGATGGATTAGACCTTTATCCACCTTCAATGAGAGCACTTAGCAAAGTGATAATGAGCTGTATCTTTTGTTTAAAGTGGCTGTGAACCTGCTGCTGACCCGTGAGGCTGCTTTGTGTTGGCAGGGATTTGCTGCGGCTCGGGGGGACCCTGCCAGGACACAACAGGAAGAGTCCGGACAGCAGTCAGGAAATCGTTCGGCAACAGATGAGCCAAACTCTCCCCATCCGTGTATGAGCCGAGGATACGGAGCGGAAAAAACTACCTGAAAAACTCTGATGCCAAGAGCCTGATGTAACATAAAAAGAAGATTAAAGATGGAGGAGACAGAACGAGGACCGTGTTGGAGATTTCTTTTCCAACTGGAGATTTAATGTGCGTTTCAAAAGACTTTCCATTGCAGTTTGTGTGTTCTCTACTTGACACTTGTGGATTTGTGACTATTGACATAAACCAAACTTCCTATTGCCCCTTCTCAGGTTGTGTTTGCATGTCTGCATGTGTTTTCTGCTGGTTGGGAATCATTCTTACCTTCCCCCCCCCCCCCGCCCTCAGATCGAGGACTCAGTGCCAAGACAAAGCTTGAATCGAACTTTTAAAGACAACTCAAAACCTTCCTGTACATCTTCAACCCAGTTGATCTTTTCCCTTTGATTCTTTTGAACCCAACCAACTCTTATCTTTTATTTTGTTGATTTTAAGGAAAAAAAAACCCCACCTTTCATCTGCTTCCTCTTAAATACTGTCTTCCACGTGTACTGGGAGACAAACTTGTTACAAATGTGTACAAAGCGTCCGAGTCTTCACAATGTCTCCCCCTCAGAGCGGAGATGGAACTGACACTGTGCGGGACACGTCATGTGCATGCCAAAGTGGAAACTTATTCACGAGAAAAGTACAAATAAGTTCCACGTTTGCTGTTTGCTTTGGTGGCATTTAGCTGTATACGGACTTGAAAGTCCTGGTTTTTCTTAACCTTGTTTGATTCATATACGCATTGTTTTTGAATGCTAAGTTATTATCTTATTATTGCAAAGAAGTGTTTTTTTTGTGAGTGTTTTTTACGAGCACCAGGGCTTAACTTTTTTATTACACTGCTTGTTTTTTTTCTCCACACATTAACAAACCAGACAGACATGAATGAGTGGATTAAGGAGGACATTTTCTGAGAAGACAGAAAAGCTAACTTCCCAAACACTGAAGGGACTTTGTGGAGATCAGTGTTCTTCAAATGAAACGCGCCAGTGGTAGTGCTGTAGTGTAAGTGTGTCGCAGATCAGTGGGAAATAAAAGGTCACTGTCTAGATTACAAGTTCGCAACCTTAATGCTGACCTGAAAAAATTGATGTAGAACAAATTCACTCATTGGTTAATTTCTCCTGATATGTGTTTTCTTCAGCACGCCAGCTGTCAGAGCAGTAATCTACAACAACTGCCTGTAAATACTACTATATTTCTATTAGAGCAGTCAGCTCAGCATCCAGAACAATCTGACCTGACTGTGGCCTCTCTATGACCCTCGTTTATATGCTTGTTTGGTGTGGAGGAGCGAACAAATGACGAAATTCCAGTTTAATGGTCATTACATATCTGAAACTAAATGTGACAATGAAAGAAGAAAATGTGTGTCTGTTAGGGCAGACGTTTTCCTGTGCAATTAAGGGTGTATTAGGTTGTAAAAAGAAAAAAAATGCCAGAAAACCAGAAACGAAAATAAGTATTTCTCTTTCAGTATTTTTACGATAATCATATGCAAATAAATTATTAAACAGATCTCTGGTATTCTCTTTGATTTCTCGGTGGGTTCACCAAGGCTGGAGTTTCAGGTTTCTCTTATCCGGCAGTGGCATGAAAAGAGGGAATAGCAAGTGGGTTTCACCTCCTCAGTTGGAATATCGCAGCAGTTCTGGATTGAATTCATTAAGATTTAAGGTTAATCAAAGCATGGTCCACGCGGCTCACCAATTTGCGAGACCAAAGGACTATTCTGGGGATTTCTTGAAGCGTCTCTGCTGGAGAAGCTTCAAGGAAGCAAAGATAATCTGGCTTCACACCAAGAGTCAGTGTTGTTTGGCTTTAATCTGCCAGCCAGGAGACAAACTGGGTCTCTCTCTCTAACCGGAGCATATGAGTGAAGCTGTCACCTTCTGTTTTTATTGACACAGCGAATGCTCAACCATCGGAGCTCCAGGGACTTCATACTTACCCGTTTTTAGATTCTCCGCTCAGACAGCGGCAGTATGATCAGCAACCAGAGGGAGCACTGGTTCTGTTGCGCTCTCTGCATGTCCTCCAAACATCTCTGCTGCTCTCACAGGATGTGCACACACCAGGTCATCATGAAGGCCTTCAGAAGTAAATCGAAATGTGTTTATACGCCGACGATGTGACGCTGAGTGTTACTCCCCTCAGTGACTTTGGAAGCACGACATATATCATCTGTGTCAAAGCTTTGTGGCTAGATCACAGATAAATGCTGTGTGGTGGTGTCGCTGCTTTAACCGTTCATAGAAAAAAAAGATGTGTAGACGTGCTTGACCTTGGAGATGAATAATATGCATACCAGGCTGCTGAGGAAGAAGTCTTCCATTGAAAAGCTTTATTTTTTTGCATCTATCTTGAAGAGTTTCCAGCTTTTTTAATGAGCTGTAAAACACAGAAGGATCCTTTTTAAAAATGGGCTTGCTTGGTATTTTCAATGAGATCTGACACAATGTCAAAAGTGAGATTTTGCATCCTGTTTACCATTATGCATTTGATGCTTTTCCAGCCTTTGCAGGCCGCTTTAGCTCTAGCTCGCCGCACATCCCAGCAGAGCTGGGTGACATATTTTTCCACCCGCTGCAACTCAAAGATGATGCAAAATGGCAGCAAACCTAAAGGAAAATATCTCATTATCGTATTACTGACTATTAGGGTGATGAGAAATCGGCGGCGACAGTTCCTCACAGAGATTTTAATGAGCGTGCCTTGTGGAGTGAAAGCTGAGGAAGTGATGGCAGGATGACAGACAGGTTTTATTTCATGGCTGCTGGTTGCTCATCACTGACCGGACAGTCTGCGGTTCAACGTCAAATCCCTGCATCATCATCCCAGTGATCCCCACGATTACTGCAAGATTAACAGCAGCTCTGCTGTTAAACTGGACGAACATAATCACACATTAACACCAGCCAGAGACAAGGACACAGAAAAAAAGAGGACACATAAACTCTCTTCAAACACACATTCAGATGTATAACTACACTCTACAACGCCCACTCATACACAGATCTGTTGGATTGGTAGTGATTTGCCAGATTTAGCTGCTTCTCCTTGTATACCCCTTCTGGATGCACCAGTGTGTTCTCCTCCAAAGCTCAAAGCCCTCATTTGCCATCCTGTCCAAAGCAAGTTTAATGCCTCCAATTACAGGGGGTCTGCAAGCAGGCAGATTTGGAGCGGAGAGGCTTGGCAGGAGAGTTTGCTACGCATCAGGGCCTTTTAACAGAGTAGTGATTTGCTGCTGCTGCTGCTGTTGCTGCTGAAGCTGCCTGCACCCGCTCATCAATGGAAAACTACCCTCCTTATATATTGAAGCGGCATGCAGCACTAAGCCCAAACTGTGAGGAGAGACACAAAAAATATCAGGGCTTTTTAAAAACGCTGTGCCCTTGATGTGAAGGAATTTCTGCATCTCTGCACCGCAAGCACAAATGGAAATCAAAGTCTTTTCAACAGTGATTTTCATGTCAAATGGGCTGTATTTTAATTGAATCTTCTGAGATAGTGTACAGCAGAGCGTCATGGTGCAGTGCATTCAAAGAAGATAGCTGCAGAAACATAACATGTTTTATGGTGCATTAAATATATGACAGTCAGGGGAAAGCTTTCGTCTTCTTAATGTTATATTCTTAATGAACCAGCTTTGACTTCGACAGCGAGAGCATTTCAATATTCTTTTTTAAGATGATTTAATAATCTCTTAAATTTTGTTTGTATAAATCCCAAACTGGCCAATTTCATTAATAATCACAGAGAGTATATTATAATTTGCACAAGAAGCAGAGAGATGTTAAAAAACAGGCTGACTTTAGCACTCGACAAAGCATACAACCTGAACTACTGCAGCTGGAGATTAAGATGTATTTGAATTTGTAATCGATTACTCACAAAGGAATTCATAAACACTAATTAATCATCGATAAAACCTTCAAAAGTGGTTTATGATTTCTCAGCTTTCCTCTGATTTGACACTAAATCTATAATTCAGAATGAAGCCACACTTTATGAGACCTTATTCTTTTTTATTTAATCCAAATTAATGGATTACATTTTCCATTTCTTGTAACCCGATTATTGTAATCTTGTTAAAGATAATCCGTCACTCCCTAACCCTGGTCTTCAAGCATTATATCTAAACGTTTCAGCGAGCTGCAGCACTGAACGCAACGGTACTATTTGCTGCAGCATCACGTCTAATGAACAATATAAATGGGGAGATGCAAAAACCTCTCATTATAGAAACACTCAATTTTCCCCTCAAATGATTTCTTCACATTTAATTAAAAGCACACAAACGACTTACACACACAAACAAAACATGTACACAAACAAGCCTGTGATGGTAAATCATGCCTCTATTTTTCCCCCTCCTTTTCCTCCTATAGCTTTTACCTCATGAAGGCCTTCAGTGGGACTGATGATCAGCATGACAGTGCACTTTGTGCTGCAGAGACTTCCCCACCTCTGCCTGTCAGTGGCTCCGTCTCTGCACTGTGTGATCCATTAAATGGCCTCTGAAGGCTGGGCCATTGATTAATGTTCGTCAGTAAATCCAACTGGTTTGAAGGACAGGGGCCGTGGAAATCAGAAAAGGGGCTGCTGGCTGTTAGCTTAGCATTAAGACTAGAAAAAGGGAGGGAACAGTCCAAATCTAATTTTGTTCTCTTAAATTGCCTCTTAATAAAGGTTTAAGTGCCAGATTATTTCTTGGCGGGGACCAGAAACTTCCTGGAGTCTCAGTTGATTGCCCGGCAACGGGTCCCAGCCAAGAAACAGAGCTGAACCGAAACCAACATATTCATAGTTTTGTCGCTCATAAAAAAAAAAACTCATCTGAAATAATTTAGGAAAAAAAAGCCCCCCAAAAAATAAATGGTATAATACAGCCTATTTCCCCACCCCAGATAAGGATGGTAATTTGAACGAAAAAGAATATCTAACATTGCTGTTTATTCAACATTTCTGTAATAGCCTTCACAATCACAGGGTAAATGTCATGGTGCCACTAAAGAGCTTGGTACGTCTTTGATAACATCAGCACAGAGTTGCTGTTCTTCTTGCTAATCTTTGTTTAAGTCTATTAAAATTACAAAGGTTTCAGAGTCTATTAGAATCTGTTGCAGTGGATGAAAATGTGCCTCAGAATATGGAAACAAAACCTAAAGAAGAAGCTTTCAGTTTTCACAAAGACTGATGAAAGAGATTGCGTTGAGTTACAGAGACCGGAGGAACAGAGACTAAGCTGACGTCAGAAGTTCAGCTCTCTAAAGTGACACAGAGACAAAAATCAAAGTGAAAAGACAATTTGTGTTTCACCAGAAATACTTAAAGTCACTCCAAGGAACTTTCATGTTGTGTTGATTTTTTATTCTGTAATAAATAAATATCATGCTGATTCACTTTAATTGTTTAACATACTGTGAAAATCTGCAGTTTCATTTATTTTAAAGGCACTAGTTTGCTTTCGTAGGTCATCGAGAAATCAGTTATAAACCGAGTCTGTTTCAAAACCAGTTCAAAACTCCTCACAGTAAGCTGAAGTTAATATACCAATGAAAAGGTGAAACAATGCTTACAAGTAAAAGTCTGGCTCCCACAATTTAACTTTATTAACATTTAAATATTCACTTTGCAAGTTAAAGAACTGAACATGCCAAATGACCCATTATTGCTTAATTAATATCATTGATGTTTATTTTTGTTTATATCACTTTTTTTAAAGGGTTAAGTTCAGTCATACAAACTCTATGTACTGCTGTCAAGCTGCATCTCTTGAAATAAGGCTTTCGTTAAAGACCCCATGAAACAGAACTGTGAGAGTATCTAACTGCCGTGTCGTGACGGATTTCAACCTGAAATGGGATAGAACCAATCACAAGCTAGAAGGCGGGGCATAACGTTGAGATGAATTAGATTGGATTGTTAGCTTCAACAAAGATTTTTGATTGGTCAAAAAAGTAGTAAACGCCTCCGAGTGCAGTATGAGTCATCAGATATTTGAAAGATTTAACAGGAAGAGAAAATACGCTTATTTGAATGTAATAATATTCAGATAATGCTTTATTTAAATATATTTGGCAGATAAAACAAAACACAGGAACATTTAACACAGGAACGCTGGATTAAAACCCGGAAAATGTATTGATCAATCATATCATTTTATGTATAGCGCCAATTCATAACAAATGTTATCTTGAGACACTTTACAAAAACAAGTAAAAGACCCAATCTGAAAAGGTATTACAATTTTAAGGTGCCACATAATTGCAGTGAAGCAAATACTGAGAAATTAGCAGCAGTTGAAATATCTCAATTAAATACTTGATTGAGATAAAACGTGGATTTTTGAGCTTAAGAGGAGGCGTTGAACAGACTCAGGCTAGTCGTTTCCTCGTTTACACTGTCTATGCTAAGCTAAGATAAAAAGCTATTGGATTTTGCTACATATTTATTGTACACTCACTTGAAAGTGGTTTCAATCTTTGCATCTAAGTCTAGGCAAGAAAGCCCATAAGTTGATATAATACAGCTGAAACTGCTACCCATGACTCTGACAGGCTGCTGATCTGAACATTCAAAGCTTGGTTGTGTCTGTGTTTGACTAGGAAGCCAAGACAGCGCTGCCATGTCGCCTTGTGGTGAAAAAATCAGGAACAACTGCGACAGTGTCCATTGTGCGCTGTAAAACTAAAACAAAATCCTTCCTGATGCAGCATCTGAAAGACCACATGTGACTGCTGGGATGCGTTTCAAAGCAGCAGAGCAGGGAGCTCTCATGAAAAGAGGGGGCTAGCAGAGATCATTAGCATGCATGTGAATGGGCTGGAAAGAATGAGCAGATTATGCATTTGTATGTTTGCTGATGAGATAGAGGGGTTTAGGTTCCTCAACCCAGTTTGAATCACAAATCCCCCCACCAGGGGAGGGGAAAGGCCAGGGATAGAGAAGAGCAGGAAGAGACAGAGTTTAGGCTTTTGAGTAAACGTGGTGGGGAGGGGGTGTGTGTGATGCTGTGGTCTCAGAGCAGATGTCCCAAATTGGAAAAGAAAAGAAAAGAAGACCAAAGGGGGGATTGGTGGATCCTGAGCTTAACTCCTATCTCTCTAAATCTGCAAAGTATCCGTGTGGAGCATCAGGGTGGATCACACCGCAGTGCTGCCAGTCAAAGTTTGGAGAGGTTGTTTTCAGAGCCGCCCCCCGCTCCCCCTTTTGTTGTGGCCTGTGAAGCGTGTTAGCAACAAGGCCGTGAGCGAGAAAAGGCTGACTTCAGGGACTCTTGTCTACATGCGGAGGGCTGCACAGTTCGCTGGAAAGATGAGGAGAGACAAGGAATAAAAACACTTCCTCTCTCTGAGTCGGTGTGTCGCTCTGACTCATCCTGTTTCAGGGTTCGACAGCGCTGATGTTGACACTGATATTTGTCAGTGCTGGTTTGTAATTAAATGGGAAGAGGCTGTTTGACCGAAATGACTTCTTTTTGTCTACAAAGAAACACAAACACACACACACACACACACAGACAAATGCACAGGCGGATCTTATCGCCCTGAAACAACCTGTATATTTGAAATAAATGGCCTGCCAAGCATTTGATGGGTTAGCTAGAAATCCCAAATGCTTATACTACCTTGGCTGCTTTCAAGTAATCATCCCCATGGTAACACCTGACACCAGCTATTCATCATGCAGCCCATATAAACTCCAACATATTCACCACAACAAGTCACAAAGGCAACTTTGTTTTGTGTACCTGCTGCTGACAAATAGCCAAAAAAACATGTCTGTGCATGATGATGTGTTCAGGGTTCAGAGATTCAGGGTTTTATCTGGGTGCTGGACTGCATCCAGTTTTCAATGGTGAAAGAACTGTTCAGATCCTTAACCCAAGTAAAAATTAAAAGGTAAATGTTGTGTACTTTAAAGTAAGTAGTGATTAATGAAAAGAGTTAGCATTAGGGGTTTTACATTGTCAAATCTTAGTGGTCACACTTAGCCAATTGTCAACTGGATCGTCAAATGCCTTTTTTTGCGCTCATTGACTCATATTCTCATTTGCAACAAAAGAGATTAACAACATAATTGAACTTTTTGTCTTCTAGACTTGGAATAACAATTTATTCTATGATAGGACTAGATCCATCCTTTTTCTCACTCATTAAGTCTGCAGTATGGTGACCTTATAATGATATTACACGTGCCAATTTACAAAACAGAAGGCTCATAGCTTAAAGTATAAAAGCAAAAAAAAGTAGCGAAGTACAGAAATTGTATTTATCTTTATTGCACAGAGAAACTAGTTGATCAAACAACAAACACTGAAATGAGGCCCGGGAAACTAAAAAGATTAAAAGGCCAACCGAGATGCTCCAATGGACCCGCAAAATGTCATAGTCCACCTCAACCCGTTTTATAAAATCGGATGCCGCTGTCAGTGCAGACCACCAACAAAGAAACCACGATTTTCACTTCACATCTTTTGACTTACCATTTGAAGATTTACTTTACTCTCCGGTAGGGGTGCAAACAATTAAATAATAATCAATAATCCGTTACAAAAAAATTGTAATTGATAATCGTTGTGTAGTCGACATTATTCTACATTTTATTCCAGTAAATAACCTATGTGCTTATGAGGTTAAATCATGCTTGTGGCATTGTGGATTTAAAAATAATACCCATTACGCTGTGATGTCGTATGCGGAGAGTCTGAACTTAAAATGAATCCTGTGAGAGCTAGCTAGCTAACGGCTAATTGAGCCTAACTGGTAAAAACATGCCAAAAAAGCATCTGATGGCAGTTCTTTGACCTGGATGAAAGAGGAGATAAGGTAACATGTAAATTATGTGGACTTAAAATATATAATAAATATATCTTTGATGTTGAACCATCTCAAATAGCTATTCTCTGTTGTGCTGCTGATAGTGTTAATAATTAATTAGGAGAGTGACAAGTGTGATGATGAAATTGTTGCTGTTTGTGCAGAGACACGGGAAGTAGGGGGGCTTCAAAATCAGGCACAATTTAACCCATCATCTTATTAAAACATTGTAACTGTTTTGATCGCGACAAAAAAGAACTACAAAAAGATTACTCGAGTACTCGCTTTAACAATGGGACGAGTAATCGATTAGAGAATATGTTGCATTTCCACAACCCTACTTTCTGGATCATAATATTCCTACAAAAATGCTTCTGCTACATCAGCAAGGGTCGCCACAATCCTAATCCAGTCAAAGATTTCATTCAAACTAGGGTTGTCAGCAAAAACTAGTTAATCACAGTGATGAAAAAGAACAACACTGCTGAATCTTTTAATGTCTCATTTCAATTTAAAAAAACTTCTAGACAGAAAAAAAAGACAATTATATATAAAGACAAGGAGCACCCCCACACAGGGCGGCTGTGGCTCAGTTGGTAGAGTCATCATCTCTCAACCGGAAGGTCGAGGGTTAGATCCCCAACTCCTGCAGCTACATGTCCGATGTGTCCTTGGGCAAGACACTTAACCCCAAGTTGCTTTTGCTGCTTCGTCTGCTGCGTGTAAATGTGTACGAATGGCATAAGATAATACTGATGGTCACTTTATATAGTAACCTCTGCCATCAGTGTGTGAATGGGTAGGTGTGACATGCGGTGTAAAAAGCGCTTTGAGTAGTCAGAAGAGTAGAAAAGCGCTATACAAGCTCAAGTCAATTTACCATATATAGTTTAAATGGAATAATCCTTGACTCTCCTAGGTTTTCGACTGTGAGATTGACGGTCGACTGAGGCTTTTTCAAACGAATCGTCGAAGTAAGACTATTTGGGGTCACCCCTAGTTAGCATACTTTAGTTAGCTTGGCATTACTAACAGGTATAGTGTCACGATTTTATGTCAAAAATAAAACATTGCATGGCATTGCTTAGTGTGATCGTCAACAGAGTACAAGCATGGACACTACTTTTTTACTTTTAGAGCATCATACAGTGAAAACCTTTAAACAGTAGGGATTCTGACACTTATTGGATACTAAAAGTTAACTGCTGTTTGCTATACAACAAACAGTGATTGATAAAAGCTTGTTAGCATACTTTCACCAACAGTTCAGAGCAATTCAGCCTCACTAAGCTGCCAGCTTGACTGTGAACACTGAGGTTTATTTAAATCGAGATTTCTGTGTGTTTTTCTCGTCTGCAGTATTTGAAAGGCCTAATATGGCACAAAGAGAATGCCTTTTAAAGTGTTCTTCAAGCTGAAAGTTTGCAGTTCATTGTTTTGCTTTGCTTCAAAGACTGTAGCAGAAGAAAGAGGACAGCTAGAGGTTCCCTATCTGTGGACTGCAGATAATGAGGCAGTATCTGTACGCAGGAAGAGAGCAGCCCAGACGGACCAAAGCGTCAGTCCACGGAGAATCAGCATCTCATCCAGTCAAACAGTAGCATAAGGTTCTGTAAGCTACATCCTGAATTCCTCCAGGTTTAATATCTCCATCAAAAGAAGATCAAAAGGAAAGGATTAGAGCAACATAACAGAGGTAAGTGTGGAGAGGAGTCTTCGCTAAACTCCACAGCGCTTTTGATACTGCTCATCCCTGCCAAAACCGTAGCCATGGCAACAGTGTAGAGGGAAGTGTGCAGCATTGATAAGAGTGCGACAGGGGATGAAGGGGTTGACAGATCATTTTGGAGAAGTCTGACCCTTCTGCAGAAGGACCGTCGTCTTGTCTGGGAAATTAATACCATACGCAGATGGTGTGCAGAGATTGACAGTCTCGGACCCGGCTCTCTCTTCTGTGGTAGCAATTTAACACATATCATACTACAAAGTGTTAACTTCAGACACCAGAGAGGGTATTTTCACACTGTAAATGTCTGTGACTGTGGGTCTCTTCTTCAAGTCCTTCAGGATTTATCTGCTGTGCCAAGCTTACTCTGCCTCACATTGTTAGGGAAATATGCACAAAACTGCACTTCCATGCCTTTAGCCGGGCTTTAGCACGCTGCTTCAGTAATGGATGTCATGCAGAAATTGACGTTCAGCATCAAGGGCTCCAGTTTAAAAGGAGAGGAAGACATGAGACGTCAAATTAAATATTGACACTCTCGCTCCTTCCTAATTTGTTAAAAATTGCACTTCTTGCAAGTCTGATTTTGTGTAAACAAGGGTAGGAAGAAAAGATGTGCTAGCTATAGAAAACCGCTGGGAATGCTTATTTGCTCTCTCCGGCTCTCAACACAAGAACAGAGAGAAAAAGAGGAAGAGGATGAGAAGAGTACAGTAAAAAGGCCTCCAGCCTGCCTCAGGGGCAGCACGCCGGATACAGCGTCTGATTTCACAAACAACGTTCGTTTTTGCACCACTGATTCAGCCAGAGTGTTCTTAATTAGTAAAAAATGGACACTAATTGAGCCCCAGCTGTATGTTGAACAAAAAATAACACAAAAAAAGATGTGAATCTCTAAGCACACACAAACCCAAGAGCTCCAAGTCTCTCTGATCCTCTTCTCCCCCCTGAGCTCCGTCTGTTCACTCATGGAGCGTAGCCGCTTGTTAGCACACTGGGAGATTTGTAAGGATAATGAAAAGTCGGGACATGATGGGAGATTCTGCAGGAAGAAGAAGAGGGACTTTGGGACTTGTCTTTTTGGCTCAAATGTATCCTGCAAGTGCAAAAATACCTCCAGTTTTCATGATTAAAGCCAAAATGTTAATCTTATGCTAAAGTCAACATATGGGTTTGCAGTCTGCACTTTACAGCACAAAGATTTTTTTTAAAGCACACCATTTCGGTTTGAAGGCGCGTAAATATGATTTCAGGCTCTCAGCCAGACTGACTCAGCTAAGTGAACTAACACAACAAACTTGAAAGCTGACTTTACTAAAACATGTAAATGGGCTTTTTTCCGCAATGCTAATGAAAATGTAAATTCCCACTAAAATAAACCGTACAGCCAGAAGGCGAAGTAGAAACTGCTAAATGCAGTGAATTTGTGTTTTCACAAGCACGGAAAAGCTACATGTTTTAACCCTGAACACAAACCTGTGGATGTGTTTGAAATACGTCTGTCTGCTTTAAGCTGAACATGCTTAGGTTTATTTCTACTTGATTATATTCGCCTTTTTTAAGTTTTAAAGATGTTAATTGACAGATGTTTTCTTGTTGTTCTCGCACTAACATGTCACACACAATGATCATGCTAATTACAGTGACATTTGTCCCACAGTCGCTGCTACATTTTTAGTCATCTGTGTGGCAGAATCATGCAGCATCATGTGTCCCTTTAGACCCACTTACTGAGCTATTAGCTAACACAATTTATTGACAAACAGAATCATTAAATAGCATGCTTTGTAGTGCTAGAAAACATTCTAATAATGCCTCAAGTAAATGTATAGAGTCCCTAAAGAGGCCTCTTTTTAATATTCATTAAAATCATGTTGCACGCACAGCTGCTGACTTCTTTGGTAAGGTCAAACGGCTAATCCAATCAGCCCTCTGAAAGTGCATAATATTATGGAAAGCATTATAATGCATGGCATGTTTGCAGTTTATAATCTATTTTACTCTAATAAGGGCTTATTCCAATTTGCAATATGCCAGAAAACCTGTTAAATCTTTCTTAATTAAACATAATGAAACCAGTTGAACTGTTTCAGATAATTAACAATCAGTATGTTAATGATGTTACATGCTCCTCTATTGTAACAAAGCTTGTTTAATGCTTTATACTATGCTTGCCATATAAGTGGTGGTCAGTCGGGACACATGGGCATTCTCTCGATGTTGATTATTGATAGTCTGAAGGATTCAAAATGCAGAAAATGACACCCCACCCCAACCTTCATCCCCTGTCGCACTCTTCGTATAGGCTTAAAATGCTTTTCTGTTTCCACAAGTTTTGTAGAAGAAAATGTTTTTCTTCTGAGTTTTCATGGCTCAATCGTGTCCTGGTCATCAAAGGTCTGGCAGAAATTCAGACGCTGTGTAATCTGATTTTAGAAGGACTGCAGAAGAAAAGATGTTCCTGTAAACAATCAGACAGGGAAACAGGGACTGAGGGAGAGTGTGTGTGTGTGTGTGTGTGTGTGTGTGTGTGTGTGTGTGTGTGTGTGTGTGTGTGTGTGTGTGTGTGTGTGTGTGTGTGTGCATGCGTGCGTGTGCGTGTGCGTGGGTGTGTGCGGGCGATGTGTACAGGTAAAGAGGAAGAATAAAGAGGACCAAGCTCTTTAAAACATAATAAATAATCGTAAAGACCCATCAATACAATGACCTCTATAGAAACATGGTGTAGATTTTATAATAATCTTTTGTCATATTGATTAGTGTAAGTCATCTTTAAGGGGCAATCCAATATTTTAAAATGTCAAGTCAATTTGCTCGTCATTGGGAGCACGACCCTGCCTTGTCTTATGTTGTATAATGTCTCTGTTGTATACGAGGATGTTTTAGCAGTCTGTAAAATAACTCTGATGATGTCACCGTGATGTCACATGGGTTAATTTATCTCCAGGTGACAAAAGCAAAGGGCTTATATTAATGTAGCTTGATTAACTACAAGCTCAATGCCAAGACAGGTATGAATCCAGTGAATAGGATAGTAATGTGTTTTTTTTCTTCTACAAAAGTCAAGCAATAAAACGTTTTTTTTCCACCTGGAAATACATTTTTCAGATGCTGTGTTGTGAGAGCCTTTCTGTGTCAATACTTTTCAGTTTTCTGACAATTCAATCTGAAATTCTTGACATGAATTCAATTGAAACCACAAGAGCATATCTGGTCTTGCAGGCAGACCTGACAAAGGAAGAATTTTTACTTTTTTGCACCATGTTTTATTTTGTCTGCTTCTTTCAACTAAATCACAGAAAAATCACCTTATTCCTGGATACATTCCACTATAGTAAACCAGGTTGCATGCAATGTGTGACTTGTAAGTTTAACCTGCCATTGGCTGGATGCAGATGGATGAGAGTCCAGGGCTGAAACTAAAAGTCTGTTCCAAGCCAAGCCTGACCTGACCAACAGGACATCAAACTGAAGGCTGGTCAGTATTCAAATAGCCTGAAGCAGCAGCAGAGTTAATCAAGACAATGTTCCTGGAGAAGTGGTGAAATTAACCTATGGCTTTGTACGCCTCTGGGTGATTTTATGAACCTTGAAATAAGTTTTTACCTAATTTTTATGATTAAACATTAATGATCTTGGGTCAAACTAACAGGAATAACACATGGTGATGAAATCCTTTTGCTTGAGTCAGAACACAGCTTCGGACTTGGAGCCAGGAGAGACTTGGAGCCATGAAAAGACATCACCCGTTTAGCTAATGTTAGCATTCAGCCACCTCCTAGATAATATTTATCTTTAAGAATCACAGATCAGATAAAAAGGCGTATATTAGTTGTAGATATTAACACTCATCTTTGAATAAGCCTGAGGTGAAACTCATGGGATGTATTGACACTTATATAACATAACATTAACTGTGAACCTCTCTCTTAAGTTTTCTTAAGCTTTTCAGGCAACTTTAACGTGAAAGATTCTTTTTATCACTCCTACAAGCAAATGGATTTTAATAGCTGACAACTTAAGACCTTGTATTTGATGTTACTTTTCTTTTTTTCTTCAAGTTAGCAATGTTTATAGTACTGTACAAATTCCTCAGCCCATTTGTCGATTTGTTGGAATTGTTAACTCGTTTAGTTGTCCTAAAATACTTTTTTGGTCTTTGCCGTAAATCACAGAATAGCTGAGGGAGACAGGAAATGTGGTAAAGAGAGAGTGGCGATGTCACGCACCACATAGTCACAAGCTGGGAGTTGCATCAAGGACTTTGCATCTGTATTCATTGGTGCCTGCTCTACCGACCCGTCTCTGCTTGAGTTTTGATAGCACTATACATCTATCTTCGTAAGTCCTCCAAATTTCTGGAAGTACATAAATCATTGGTGGCAGTTTCAAGACTCATTTTCAAGAGTATAGGACCTGTAAGAGGAGAGCCACTCCAAGCATCCCCTTTTTCTGTGAAGGCACTTTGGAATGGTTGAATTCTGTGTCACAAATGTGTATTTAAAGTTGAACATGGGTATCATTTGACACACGCTTTCACCAAAAACCCCTTCATCTTTTCTATTTGAACACATATTTGGAGCAATCTTGGATTTAGTGTCTTGCTAAAGGATACTTCTTCATTGGAGGGGTGTCACAATACCTACATATGGGTACCACACTTTACCACCTTAAAGGTAATATATGGCATTTAAAACCCAAATATAGAATTCATCAAATATATATCCTTACTAAATATATTTTCAAATAATGACTTCATAAAAGAAGGGTTTGTTGTTCTCTGCTCTGTGTTCACACTGACGGGACAACGCTTCCTTCAACTTGTTTATGTTTTGCTCAGGTGATCCAACTTGTTTCATACATGTTTTTTTGACAAGAACCCCTCCTTCTCCAACCGTTATCCCTGCCACCACGTTGTGGAAGAGAGACCCACTCAGGGATGCTGTTTTAAGAGACATAAAGGCGGAGTGTCATCGCAAGAGTACAACTGAAGGAGGACTAACAGACTTTCCAAACGAAGAAGAAAAGCCTGTGTGTTGTCTAAAATACAGAATTTTCTTTGGGCTGCATATAAAAATGAAGATCAGTCCTACAAAGGACGGCACTTGGTCGGAACATCAAGGGAGGGTTGGGGGAGGAGGGGGGTGGTGTGCTGAGGGACAGAGGAGGTATGGTCAAAGAAAAGTTTGTTTGTTATGGTCTAAGTGACCGGTGCTAAAGTGTGACATCTACTCGACATCTACTCTGAAAGTGGCATGTTATACCTTCAAACAATTTGGTACTACTGTACCAGTAACTTAAGTCTTTATTAAAGAATATCTCTCTTTTTCAGTAATGAGCCTTCATGTTATTGGTTGCATAGTTTTGCATAAGAATAAGAACGAACACGTTTTTTACAGCGTAATTTGTGTAATTGTCATTACGGATCCAAGTCCTCATAGGTAGACAACAAAACACTCATTAAATGTCCATCATTAGTACTGTAACACTGCCCTTTAATAACCTTTAATACGTGTGATGCATTTTTGCATAAAATGTACACAAATGTAATGTTTCTGAAAAGCAAGATGAATGGAGTTGTTTTTAAGCCTTTTTGAAATGCAGTGGTTAAGCTTCTATTTGAAGTCTGTCTAATATCCGCAGTTTGCAGTTAGAGGTCCACGATGAGTCGACCTGCTGTCTCTATGAAACACACAACATTTTCTTGAGTGATTTCCATTTAAGCAGTCTTATGAATCCAGCGAGGACAAGAGTTTAATCCAATTCAGTGAGCTTAAATTTTTCAAAAAGTCCCGTGCAGGTTACCCGCAGCCACTTTGTGATCAAAACAAGATATGGAAGTTTGGCAAAGTGAAGAGCTCACTTGATTTAATTAGGAGGCAGATTTTTCCGGGTGCTGACTTACCGTATAATCGCCTTGTTTTTCTTCCTCTGCTGTGCCGTCCCATTACTTGTGAACACACAGTAATGAAAGTCTTCGCTGATTGCAAGCAGGTTGGTGGATCCTTTGCTCATTTTAACACATTAACATAGTTTCCAACAACTAGATGAGCTCTTGATGAAAGTGATTTGATTATAAAATGCTGGATGGTTATGAAATGAAGGCGAGAAACACCTCCGTTAATTCAACTTAGAAGTGGTTTGTAGTATACTCACTGATTGCACTTCTCCTGAAAAGAGCCTTCAATACTGACACAAACAAGAGAATATATTATTATTCTCATTACTGGGAAGTATATCAACCTGAAATAAATTTCTTTTTAAAGGAGCCTACCTTTAAACAACATTATTCCAAAATGAGTGCTGATTCTGAGGAATTGTTTCTGTATGCTGTCCTATCAGTATTTCATTGACTTACATCAGATTGAAGACATTGTGGCAGAAGTGTGGTGTGAAAAGACAGACCTTCAAAACCCTTAATACAAACACTCTCTGATCTCCCTGAGGAGGGTGGTGAGGGTGTTGAAAGTGAGATCATTCCACATTATATCCCCCTGGGTGAGTCTCAATGCCAATAAAATCAACCTTAAACATAAATCAACCAAGGAGTTACGAAACCAGCGGCTTGTTCCTGTCACTTAAAGTGAATTTGCTGATGAGGTTTTATTGCAGCTGTTTAAATCAATAATTCAGAAATCAAAGAGAAGGATTTTCATATCAAACGACTGCTCACTCGGAGATAAGTGATCATCTTGAGGATCCTGGTTTTGGAAAGCATAAAAGATGTATCAAATAGTTCTTCAGTTCCATCTACTATATTTTTAATTACTACTTTAAAAGATAAAAATAAAACACCTTAATATTATAACAGAAAAGTGTAGTGATAGTCTATGTTTTGTGACAAAACCACTGAAAAGACCAACATACAGTGCATTACCATCCCTGTCTGACGTGCTCAGCCCTGAGTCTGTTTGGTCTCTCCGAAGATATGAATAAGAATGGGTCAAAGCTATCGGATAGGATTAGATCTTGAAATCGGGTTGTTCAAAAGAAAAAGTAAAGGATCAGTAAAATAATCACAGTGCTGTCTGATTATTTTTGACCACTTTCCCTGTAAAATTAGGCAAAAAAATGTCCCAAAACAGCTGGGTCACTGTAGTTTGCCCAAATCTGACTCAATCTGGATTAAGGATTATTTTCTTTATAGTGGATTAACACACATTTAGTGCTACAGAGAGAATTTACAGAAGCAGGGCAGTATGTTTGACTGATTCAAAATAAATTACAATGCCCATGTTTATTGTAATAATGGAACATTTTAGCCAGTTAAACATTGGCGCTCAATCATTGTGTTAATTGACAAAAAAAGATGATCTATCTATGGCATAGAGACATCAGATACTGTAACCTCCGTTAGTCTTCAACTGGACAAATATTTTATTTTGATTTCCAATTTTCCTTTCTCTTCTATGAGTGTGATTTATTGACAATAAAACAATTATAACATATCACCAGACTTTATCCTTTGAGCTTGGGAGTTTTCTTTACATAAATCCTTTTTATGATCAGAATATATTTTTCTCCATTGCGGGCAAAAGCCAACATACTTGTGCTATTTCACTAAGACAGAATTTATGTTCCACCATTACATTTCTATGAATCACAACAGGAGACTAAAACACCCCCAGGGCCACAAACATGGAAACAGCAAGATAAGTATAAACTCAGGAGCTGGTCATATAAAGCTCATCTTAGCACTAGTCTCTCCAATTACGACAGACCACTGGGCTTGCTGTTCTCCCTTAATAGCTTCCTCCGTATCTGACACTCTTCATTTCACGTAATGAGAGCCTTCAAGATGTGAATAAAGGTATGCAAGAGCCGAAAATGAGACATGACTGGGGCTCACTTCAAACAAAAATTAGAGCTTAAGAGAAACTGTGCAGCTTTAAAACAGACATCTGTTGTTCGTCCTTCATTGTGGGGCTGAAAGGAAGCAGCCTCGATGCCAAGGGATCCTGTTGTTCAAATCTTTACCAACTTATTTGTCACTGTGGCTTCATTGACTAGAGAAACATCCAGACACTCAGGCTAATGCTTCGGTCGTCTGTCAGCTCATCTCACAATTCTGGCTAAAACTGCAGAACACAGAGGAGTCGAGGAGGAGAATGAAACCAAAACCCCCCGACTGGATCACTCCTTGCTTTTAACACCGTAAAGTCTCCTAAAGTTTATTGCCCGTCCATTTGCAAGCCATTCAAAGAGAGGCTCAACTCCTCCAGGAAGCCTCAGAAAGCTCCTTAACTGCCTGACCTTCCTGTGTTTTTATGGAGACAGGGAGCAATTTAACGTGTTCGAGTTTCTCTGCAGGACCAGCTGAGATGCAAGAGAGTGATATGAGGCAGGAAATCAGCTTCAGCTATCTGTTCTGGGAGGAGGTTGCCATGACGTCTATACGCAGGAACTCATATCTACCTGAAACATCTCTACAACATTCATCAGAGCTCAACCCGGCATGCACATCTGTCCAGCTGGGGTTTATCGTAAAACAGCCTTTACAGTGCATTATGTAATTACCTTGAAATGTAAGGGTCTGTAATAGAGATATTTGAGTGCACAAAGAGTCAGGAAGAGGCTGAATCAACAATAGACAAGAAGAAAAGAAATCTCTTCACTCCCGGATAAAGAAACTGTCAAACCGGTACAGCTCCAGTTTATCTTTTAATTAACATCTCACACTCGGAGACAAACACACCATCAATAATGCAACAGTTACATGATACAATATTAATGTCAGATGAAATAAAGTAATTAGATGGAGATTTGTCTTTCTATTCCAAGCGCACGTCTTCCCCAGCTAACATGCATGGGCCGAATTCTTCAGACAAAAGAAAAGAGATCCTACTAAAATGGAAGCATGAGAAGGAGACAGCAGCTGAACTCATGTGTGACCGTGGCCAAACAGGAGGGGGACCGAGGGCCAACATTTTGTTTGTCAGGACGAACAAATGGTGACAAACGATGGCAAATTGGAGTGAAGGCACCCTGCTGAGCTATGGTCTGCCTGTGGGGGTCCCGATAGAGCAGAGGTGCCAGCTTGGGAGAATAGAAACACATACACACACACACACACACACACACACACACACACACACACACACACACACACACACACACACACACTAACACACACACACACACACACACACACACACACACACACACACACACATACATACACACACATAAAGTTATCAGATAGTAATAAAGTTCAAGGCGTGGCGTGCATACAAAAACACACACACAATAAGAAGAAGAATAAGGCCGCTGAGAAAGCAGCTATCTAAGAAGTGGAGACGAGACAAACAAAGGACCCCTGACTCAATTCAATGTTTCACATCAAAGAGTCTAATCCTATAAAATCTATTTGATCGAGACAGATGGAAAGTAAGTTCTCTATGTTTCTGACTCTGGGAAAAAAACACATCTCCCCTTCTCCCCCTGATTTCCAGCTTTTTCATGCAGCATGTAGAAGTGTTAACCACAACACAGCCATAAATAGATTCCAGGGGCCAACTCCAGCCATGTACAAAAAGGTGTATTTTATCTAATTGGCTGGATAAGACAAAGATTCTTAATTTCCCCTGAGATCTGGGTTGCCAACTTTTGTTTTTACACCACAGAGAAGAAGAGCTGCACTCAGAGCGCTGCCAAGAATTTACAATGTTCTTTTTTTTTCCACGGTCGATGCTGTGTTTTTCTTCCTCCTCAGAGAGCTGCACAGATATTGGATTAATTATGCAGATGTTTAAATATCAGCCCCAATAAAAGCCTCCTACCAGTCTGTGAACCTCAGTGTGCCTTCTGCTCTGTCTGCAACAGTATCATGGCATATTCTCTGGCACAGAGGACACACACTTTTACTCTCTCTCCCTTCTCTTCCTCCCCTCCTGCACACAGACAGGCCATTGTGTGAGGGCACAGATGAGATTTGCATGCATGTTAGACTGGATTACACATGCAGGCTCTGGGAACCTGGACCCCTGTGGTCTCCCTTCTCTGTTAGGGCCTGAAACCTCAAGCTCTCTTTTCAATCTAAGACTTCAAACAAATCTCACAGCTTAATTGGCTCAGGAACATACAAACTCAGAGGTTCCATTCCTTGATCTGCGAGAGAGAAGGAGACAAAGTTTGGGAGATTTTTTTAACCACAGCTGCCCGGTGGAATCAGTGTCAAAATCAATCTTACGAAAGCTCCACACCCAATTTTACATCCATCAGCGGTCAGATTCATCACTCGAGGAGATAAGAGTGTGCGAAAAGGGTTAATCCTCTAAGTGATATGTATAATGAGAAGCTTAATCCCTGATCTGAAGATGCTGCATCTCAGAAGGACGAGATAGCGAGATAAGAGCAGCCAAATCTCTTTAAAAATAGCAGAGGACACAAGGAGATGTAACACACATTTGATGAATTGATATTAATTTCATATTGCTGCTACGTCACTGCTTTCCTTGATCTTGTGAGTGTTTGAGAGCTTCTCTTCGCTCGATCCTCTCCATCATCCATCAGTGTATTTATAGTGCATTTGTTGACAACCAAACAGTACTAAAGTGCCTGCAAACAGACACTAAAAAATATCATCTCAAAGCGCTTGTGTGCCATTACATTTATTCATATGAGCATTAAAGTGAATTGTCAAACGGCGTCTTCTTTAAGCAGCTAAGCCCCGCGGAGCCTCTCTGCTCGGCAGGATTATAAATGAGATAGGATTTAATATTGATCCTCGGCTGACCTCCTATGAAGTTCTCATCATTTTATGATATTCTTCACGCACACTGTTAATGAGATCAATGAGCTCCCACATGTCTGCGAGCAGATAAACCTTAACCTCAGAAAAACAAGCATGACCGCGCTTTTTTTTTAAACACCAGAGGAAGATAAAGGAGGGTGAAATGAAGCTGCTTGTTTACTTGATCAGTTTAGTGCAGGTTTTGACAATGAAGAAGACGAGTTTCTCAACATTTCTTACAGCAGGTTGGACAGGTTCACCATCCACGCATGAAACTATGCGGAGAGTTTGAGCGCTGTTACATTCTAGCTTCATAGCACATTGAGCTTTGCTGAGTAACGCCACCTTCAAAGGAGCAGACCGTGAAATATTGGATAATTTCACCTCACACTGGAACGAAGCTTGTTGATGAGTGAATTTACTGCAGCTCTGGAGCTCTCTGGAGCTACAGCAGGAGAGAAACGCTCTTTGTGTGTCTGTGTCTGTGTCTGTCTCTGTCTCTCTGTATCTTTCTTTTTCTCTATCTGTCTGTCCATGTCCGTCTCTGTCTATCCGTCTGTCTTTCTGTGTTTCTCTCACAGTCTTTCAGTCTCTTTTCATGTCTCTCTTTGTGTCCATCTGTCTCTCTCTCTCTGTCTGTCCTTATGTCTTCCTCAGGATTGATTTCTCTCTCTTCTTCTGTCTCTATCTTGTCTTTCCTCACTCTCCTTCCGTCTCTCTACTTCCGTCTCTTTCACGCTCTGCCT
Source organism: Tautogolabrus adspersus (assembly GCA_020745685.1). NCBI lineage: Eukaryota > Metazoa > Chordata > Actinopteri > Labriformes > Labridae > Tautogolabrus > Tautogolabrus adspersus. The sequence goes on from CM036544.1 coordinate 11,994,300, forward strand.
GTCTCTTCTGAATTGTCTTTTCTGTCTTTCTCTCTGTTTCTCTCCCTCTTTCCCTCTGTCCCCCCCTTCTGTCTCTCTCAGTCTCCATTTCGTTCCCTATATTTCTCTCTGTGTCTTGCTCTCTCTCTCTCTCTCTCTCTTCCCCATCTCACAGTCTCTTTCTCTCTCTCTCTTTTTAAGCAACACCAGGTTCACAAGCAAGCCACACACCTAAATGAGCCTGATAATTATCTGAATATATTTCCATTGCTATTACAATAGACTGCAATCAATGAGCGAGGCTGCCTTAAACTCAGTCCCAGAGGCTTTAATTTCACATATGAGTATGGGGGTGGATGGTTGCTGTGGGTGGAGGCACTTGATTCAATGTATCTGAGGTGATGCCAGCCGTGCAGAATACCAACACACACACACTCACACACACACACACACACACACACACACACACACACACACACACACACACACACACACACACACACACACACACACACACACACACACACAGTGATGGGAGCTGTAAGGAATGCAGAGGGGGCTACCTGAGTGACTCTACATATATACATACCCCTGAGCTAAGCGTCACATGTAATAAATCAAACCATTTGCCTCTCCGCCTGCATGCTGGTCCTGTTTTTGAATCTGAAGCTGCTTATGAGAGAGGGGGACACGTGGAAAATTGTGATTCATCGATACCCAAGCCACGAGCGCACTGTCGCCTCCTCCCTACTTCCCCTGTCAGCTCATTAGCCGCCTCTCTTCATATTGCTATTAGGTGTAGATTCAAACGCATGCTCACACATAATAATACAGAGAATTAGATAAAGAAAATTGTCACATAATTGGTAGCAAATTCCCCTCCCTCTGTGCCAAGCCAAGATAAAGGTGACTGGTCACAGGAAGGTGTAATTGTGTGTGTGCAACAATAAGGTTCCCTTAAATACCCTCTACACACACACACACACACACACACACACACACACACACACACACACACACACATTCACACACACACACACACACACGCACACACACATTCACACACACACACACACACACGCACACGCACACACACACACACACACACACACACACACATACACACACACACACACACACACACACAGTTTTGGACTGGAGCCACAATACAGCAATGACATTCAGAAGTTAACTTCTTAAGTCAGCAACAATAACGTTAAAACAGTAAATCTTTAACCAGCCCTGGCAGGAGACCAAGCGCTGACATCTATTTTAAAAGATTTCTTTAATGAATAGCCTCTGCGGACGAAACAAAATTACATCCTGTATAGATATATTCCTGTAAAATTATATCTCCTAATGAATGATTTGTAGGGAGCAATCTTTCCACACGAAATATGGATGGCAGCAGGGGGGGAAAAAATGAATCATGGAATGAATATTGCTGGCCTGATTTCATCCCCCTCTGTATTTTCAGCAGACGATATCTCATCTATCATCTACGAGCCATTAACAAGCGTCCTCAGTCCGGTTAATGCTGTCAGGAAGACAGGAGCCGCTCTCTGCCCCTCTGCTGCTGCTAACGTCATTGTTCAACTCTGTTCCAGTCAAATGATGTTTTCCTCTTTATGACCAATTACCTTTATCTTTGTTAAATGATGCTGTCAGTTTGTGTTCAAAACTGGTCAATGCAAAAATACAGTGAACAGGCCTTGGTAGATTTCCCTTTTATAAAATGTGCACATACTTTATTTGAACGCTACTGCATTAGTTTTGTTTTTCTTAGGCGAGAAAAGATGTGTTTTTTTCATTTAAGGATTCAAGGCTTGTGATCAGCCAAGATATTACAACTTTCCTCCCCTGCAGAGATGCTTTTCAAAAATTGCAGATTCTGTTTAGACCAAGTGGATATAAGACCATGAAATGATACTTTTTCTTTTGAATTAAATACAGTGTCAAATCCTCGGGTTCATCATTTAGCAATTGCTATCTTGGTTTTTATGGAGCAATTAGTGAGCAAATATAAAAGGCAGGGTAGATACAAATTGCTACACCCCAGTTCACCATATTTACTCAGCAGTTTTGATTAGGCTAAGAGCATTATTTGGCACAATAAGAGGTGTGTTTGATTTGACTCTACAGGTGGGCTTGTTAGGTATTACAGACGGCTAGGCTTTTCTTCAGCAAAAGTCTATACTGACCTTCAGCAGGACAGTCAGGACCAAATGACAATGGCAGAGCATGAGAGACAGTAAGGGCTTTTCTCAGCATACCACAAAAAACAGAGGAGAGATTCATGTTCCAGTCCCCAAATTCAGCTGAACCACTTTTTGGACATTTGTGATGGACAGAGCTGTTTGTGCATGTGTGTGTATTTCATCCTGTGTGTGTGTAGCATGTTTAATAACACAGTGTAACATTTAATTTCCCCTTGTTGGATAAAAAAAAGTATATCTTCTTCTTCAATAAGATTTTAATAGTACTTGTAACTGAGCGAAGTCACATCATAATAAGCAACCATTTGTTCACTTTATCCTTTTTTTACTGATTTGAATGACCATTTTACCTGGTTGAACCTCCTGACAACATTAGTTGTAATGACAGGAAAAATGCTGAATAAATTGTTAATATTTAAAATTGTAGTACAAGAAACAGAAGGGTACCAGGTGAATTGGAGCTATACAAATAATGATGGATTGATTGATTGAAGTCAAAAACGATGTCCATGACATGCTTACATTTTCTCGCCACTCCTCTGCAATGACCATTTCATTTCCAAAGTAGTCCATTCTGGCGTCTCTGCTCTTCAACTTAGTGAGAGAGTCACTGTATATGTATGTGTAAGAATGTAAAAAGTCCAGTTAGCAACATTTACACCAGCACTAGATGATTACGTCTGCTTTCGCACTAATCTCATGTAAACAAAAGTGACAGCGTCGCGCAATGACGCCAAACGGAGGAGAAACCGGCGCACAGTGGGACGTTACAAGCCCAAAAATCCTTTTTTCCTGTCTACACATAAACACCTTAAACGGAGTTTCTTAAAATCTTCACCTTGGAAGGAGTCTTCCAAAAGGTGTGTTTTCAGTGACCTAAAACGCTGTTATGTGTACGAAAGGCCAAAACGCACAGAAAAACCTCTGTTTTCAAAAATACCCATCTACGTGTAGACGAGGCCTGGGTAATCAGAATTTCACATGACTTGACTTGTGACTTGCTTGACCTAAGCAATGACTTGACTTGCTTGATTCTCACCGCAGTGACTTGCGACTTGCTTGAGACTTGAAGGTTGAGACTTGAGACTTGCGTGTGACTTGTACATGTGTGACTTACTCCCATGTCTGCCTTAAACCGTCAGCTGTGTTCATGTTGTTTTCATCGTTTAGACTATATGCTAGCACGATGATGAGCTGGACAAGTTGGATGGGCGTGTATAAATAACCAAGATACTCCTTCGTCTTGCCTTAGCTCCAGCACTTTGTCTGCTTCACGATTATGACGTAAGCTGGAGTCAGCATCTCCAACATGGCGACTGCCATCCTTTGGCTTCATCAAGCCTCTTCAGAAACCAATGGGTGATGTCCCTGAGACTACGTCCATGTTTTATACAGTCGATGGTTGTACTGCCGTTCCAAGGTTTGAGACGTAAAAATGCGGGGTATCTGTCATATCTGTCATTTCAACGTGATAATGAGCAGGTTGAGAGCCAATTGTTTTTGAAAATGTAAAGGGACCGTACACCATATTTCAGAGTAACACAACATATTTGGAAGCCTGTTCCCTACTACAAGACAATGCTAACCTTAGCAATCAACCACTTCTGAGCTATTACGTTAGCAAGGTAGTAAATTCAGTGCTTTTACTATTTGATTATGTGACACTATAAAACAGTAATGCTAGCAAACAGTCACTGTATAGCTTAGTTATATGAGCTACTAATTGGCTAAATGCTGACTTAACTGTTGTGTGACCGTAGCAAAGTGGTTATCAAAAAGGTTGTTTTAAATGTGAAGTGTCCCTCATGTATTTTCATTGGGCATGGTCTTTTCAATTGCTGACAAGAAGCGTTTCAATGATAATGATTTGTCTTATTTACTTAATTTATGTGACTAAAAACCTGGAACAGCAGTCTAAAATAGCATTTTGAGCTTCCCATGACAGAGAAAAATAGACGCTCTGTGAATATGGTCAACCGTAGTCTAGCCCCTAAGTGTCCCGTTGTTTATCATCAGTTCTTCTCTTCTTTTAGGCCATGATTTAAAAGATGAATGTCATTCTTTATTGACGAGGATTTAGAACTATCAATGGACATAAAAAATGTATTAGGAAAATGTTTACTGATATGATAAATCACCTTAGAAGAAGATATTTTCTCATAGACTTCTATCAGTCGATATTATTTTGGTTATTGTAGTTTTTGTAAATCACTTTTTGACCTTGCTCTGTGAAAGGTGCTATACCTAATAAACTCCACTTACTTACTTACCATAAAACTTTTTTTTGTAACCAATGGTTGCCCCCTGCAGGCCATTAGAATAATACAGATTAAAGGTGCTTCTGCATTGGATTTACTTTCCAAAATTGTGGGCTTTGTGCCCCTTTTTTTAAACTTATGTCTGTGGTTTAAGAACATATTGTTGGGGAGATAATTTCAATGAACTGATGTCATCATTCTCAGTTTTACATTAACTTTTTAATAAAGGTGTTACTTGGGGTAAGAATGTCTGTACTCAACACACACACACACACGCACGCACGCGCACACACACACACACACACGCACACACACACACACACACACACACACACACCGGTTCAGTTCATTGTAGAGCAGAAACAACAGTCAACACAGAATAAGAAAACGGCTACCAAGATATTTTTACACTTGACTGAATATCTAAAATAAGCGCTCATGGCTGAGTTGTTCCTCCTTGAACGTGGCATGAAAACAGTTAGTATTCTGAAAACAGACTGAGCCATTTATAGTCACATCGTAGTACAACATGCAGATGCTCCACTGAGCTCCTGTACGCCTTCATCTGTTCAGAGTACCCAGGGTTTCCTCTCTACAATTACATAATGAAATGAAATTGTATCTTTGCCTTTTACTCCCCTTTACAAATCTCCACCTCCAAAGCATCAGTCGTCCATGCTTCAGAGGAGTGATGTTGGATCAAATGGTTGTTCGGTGTTTCGTTAAAATTTCATAAGTTGTGCATCTGTGCCTATCGTTGGTATATTTAACATAAAAGCCCTCGGGCTATTTATGTCCTTGGGGGGATGTTGTACTGTCTCTATAGGCCATTACAGAAGCTGAAGATCAGTGCACAGTTGAATGCACCGATTCAGAGAGTTTGTTTGCAAGCAGGATCATCACAGTACAGCAGAAGTAGTTTGTCCCATTCTGGTACCTAAGGGAAAGACCCATTCAATTTTTTACAGGTGCTTAGGTCCTACATTATCACAATTTCCAGCTAAAAATGAACTGTTTTGTTTATTTTTCCATCTGATATTTGTTTACTTTCATTATCTGTGCACTTCTGATCAAACCTCAACACACATTTCTGATAAAGATATTAAACATTTCACATGTTAACCTCCTGTTTAACTTTATCAACAATATGATATGTTTGTAAAAAAAAACTTGGTTTGTTCTTATTTAAATAGATACTTTTTCATAAAGAAGGTACAGGGTCCTTCTGATAAAATAAATGTTAACACAAACACTCTGGTTCTGTCCATGGACTTCTCATACATTGACTTTCTACCTTTAAGTAATGCAAACTCTTAACTTTACATTACAAGAAACGACACGAGAATAAAAGGGGATCTTTTGATGTTTCACATGGATGTCCAATCATTGCTGGTAAATATAATTTGGGTGAGTCAACAGTGCCTACGTGTTCCAGGATGCATTGCCCATGAGCAGCTGTAGCCTCACTCTAATATATTTCTTCCAAGCGGTAACCTCCCATGTTGAAAAATGAAGCCAATACGGAAGTGAAAAATACTGCAGTTCGTCGAGGGTCAGATCGAGGCTGGCTGCAGAACAGAAGCACCGGAAGTCACATACACACCACATTTAAAAAAAAGCCAGTTTTTACAGCAGAATTTAAGATGTTTACAGCCTGGTTCAAAAAATGAAATATGTCTGGTTAGCCCATGCCTCGATCGGCACACACTGCACAGGGGGTGGATTTTTGATAACTCATCAGTTATGATTTTAGAAGGATAAGCGTTGGTCACAATAAGGCAAGGCAAGGCAAGGCAAGTTTATTTGTATAGCGCTTTTCATACACAAGGCAGACTCAAAGTGCTTCACATCATAACATGTCATACAATAAAGTGAAATAAAATGCAAGAATTAAAAGACAATTAAAAAAAAACAAGGAGCGACCTGATTGACAGGCGGGCGCAATGTAATGGTTTGTCAAGAGGCTTAAAACCGGCCTCATTTCCAGCTCTTTACCTGTTGTAGGTTGACTCCTGAATTTCCCCCCGGGGATTAATAAAGTATTTCTGATTCTGATTCTGATCTGATTTCTGAAAGTGAGGGTGAGACAGCATTTCCAGCATTGAGACAGCCATCGATGGGACTCCAAAGACCCCTGCAGTAACAGCTGGGTGACGTCACCCAGGCTTACAGTAGTCCAATAATATTTAGAGTCTATAATTCCTTCAAACATATAATCGATTGTATAAAAACTGTTGAAAAACAGCAAATTCGCCAAAAGACTTTTAAACATTATCTAGTCAATGACATAGTCTGCAACTAACAAGCATTTTCACTGTTCAAAGCATGATTTCATCGCTAGTTTGGAATGACTAGAGTGCAATGACGAAGACTAAAAAACCAGAGATGAAGTAGCTTGTTGTTCTCTGTAGCCAGCATATGAAGACTAATGAAACAACAGATTTTTTAGTTGCACCAGAGAGACTGAGAGCATCATGAAGCCGCATTTTTCATACTGCCTTATTCAAAGAGATAAAAATAGCATAGGAATTCAGACGAACTGAAACTTTTAAATATAAGTAAGAAATAATTACAGGGACTATTACTTTCCCCTGATTGTGGGACAAATAGCAGGATAGAAAGATGCTTTATCGCTTTATGAATACAGTGATATTTACCGTTAAGCAATATTAATCCAAAGTTTAAGAAGTAACTACCAGCCATACACACTTGATCATACCAGACCCACAGTCAGAAAACGTCACAGTAATGTGAAGGCTGAATCTGATTTTAAGCGTTACATTAACACTCACTGGACTTTAAATGTATTTTCTTTGCATGCACTCTGAGTATTTATAAATACTGTAAGGTTTGTTTCATCGTTAACTGCACAGCCTCCTTCATTGCACATTTTTGTACTTTTTGTTTCTTATGTGTTTACATTTTTAAATTGTATATTATATATTTGTATTGCTTCTTATATATTTTTTTTAAGTTCTTGCTATTTTTGCTTTATTTCCTTTATTACCTGTTTTTGTACCAAGGCACCAAGACAAAGTCCTTATGTTTAAATGTACTTGGCAATAAAAAACGATTCTGACTCTGACTCTGAAATGACTATATAAGCGTTGACGTGAGGCTAAATAGCAGCTAGGTATTCTTTTATTTATAAATGTAACTTTTCATTTCCAATATGAAAGGATTGTGTTAATTTTTGATTTATTTCTCCTTTGAAAACTTACACGAACCTGCCTTAATAAATAATATACTGTCAGCCTGAAACATCGTGAATGTTAAGAAGTGTTGCCTGATTGATGCTTATTTAAACATGCACTTTCAATATTATAGAGAAGATCTGGAGATTTAAATGAAAGTTTTCTGAGGTTTTAAAAATAATGGTTTGGATATTGAAGTTGTTTTATCAGAGTCTCTTTAAAAACACCCGACAGCAGGAATGAAGCTAAAAAACGTACTCCTGTTCTAAAAGAGAAAAATCAGGCTTGACCTCAATCTCTGCACCTTGTTATCTCTCTTAAAATGTCAAGTACCTGAATATGCTGATCAAGGCATGAAAGTACTTATATATATTATGTCCTCAAGTCCCACAGATTAGAATTTTCATTTTGGGCGAAAAATGTGGAAAGCCAAACATCACCTGCTGAGTGAAGAGAACTGGAAAGGTTGCTGAGCCTTATCTGCCATTATGCAAAAAAATGTTCATTGGTACAAAGAGAATGTACAATGCCTTCATGTTGCTTAAAGCATGTGGATGTGTAGCATGCAGCACATCCTAGAGGAGGATAGAGGCAAGAACAGCTGACTACACACAGTCACATCTTGTCATGTTTTAAATTATGAAAACAGGCGATTAAACTTTAAATCCCCCCCTATAGTAAAAAGATAGAGGCAGCTCATTAACAAGTATTTTTAAATTTTGGTTTTAATTCAGGAGCTTCTCATTTTCACAGAAGATATAGAGGAATAGTTTCAGATCACATCTACGTGTCTCCAAGGCTTGGTGTTTAAATTTAGCACTAAAAGAACACAGCTTCACTCCAACACTACAAATAAATATCACGAAATCTGTAAAGCTTCGCCTCTTTTTGACCCTCGTCTTCTATCAGCCACACTGACACACAGCTGCTAAGATGTTGACAACTCTACTTCTGCACCCATTGTGTCAACTGTTTCATTGTCAGCGACAGTTTTAGTTTTTTTTTCAAGTATAGAAGAAGAAGAAAGAATCAGGACAAGAAATGAAAATTTGATACGCGGGTCACATAGAAAAACCTGCTCTCTCATCTCTTCATCAACACCTGGGAATATAAATAGTTCTGTTTAAAAATAATGGCTTTCATCTTCAATTACGCCTCTGAATATTCAATGTGAGAGCAATGGTGCCCCCTTGTGTGAAATGTAATTACCAGTGTGATGGTGATTTGGATTCTAATCAAGTCTGACAACATACAGTGGTTTTACCTGTGAAGTGTGCTCACCTCTCTGGAAGGCTCTGAGTTACAGCTCTGAGTGTTTGATATTTTTTTAATTCAACTTTCATACAGTTTCCTCTGCTGTACACTTTTATTGATTCTGTTAGAAGTGCAGGCCAGTCCCTCCTGTGGGTCTTTAGCCTCTCCGGATTGTCAGCCCTACCCTCCGCTGTCACAGCTCTGGGCACTCTGCACGGCCCTGGGCTCAGTCAGGCGCTCGTAGGAAAGAGCTGTCATAACCTGTGAAAATATACATGGTGATATGTCTTAAGAAAATATAGAGGGCAAAGAAGTGAAGGCTATGAAATATATGCTGAGTTAAGGATTTCTGCAGTTTTCTCTGTAGAAAAAAAGCCACAGACTGTCTTCAGCGCTTTGACTACTTTCTAATGAGGAAGGTACACACAGAAATGGTGGGGGGGGATAAGAAGTATTAACTATGTATGTCAATTCCAGCTCCCAGAGAATATGAAATTGGAGCAGTAGTAGTAAAACATTTTGGGCAATCCTCTCAATTGCTTGCCTGCCAAGAGTTAGATAAGAAGATTTATCCATCTCTTGACGGAAGAATTACACAATTTATACTTCTGAGCAGTTAATATGAAGTTACAGCCATCAGCTAGTTAGCTTAGCTTAGCATGCAGGAAGTGACTTAGCACATGACTCCCAGTGAATACAGAAAATGGTCCTGTTTTAAACTTTGGAATTTGTTTGAACTAAATGAAAATAATATTTTTTTAATAAGTGAACTTTACAGGTTTGAGTTGGCAAATTCGTCATATGAAGCTACATCTAGCAGAGCGTAAGCGTAGAAGGAGTTGACTGCGCATGGATCCACATTTTGTGTTTTCACAATAGCCTACCTTTTGGTATAAAATAAGATAAAAATAACATTTGAATAAGTTACTATTAAAGGTGTGAGAAGGTGAATTTTATTGTAGAGCTACAGCTAAAAGAGTTTCGCTAAACATGAAGACAGAAAGATATGAACAGAGGACGCTAGCCTATCTCTGTCAGGAGGTTAAACAAATCTACCAGCACCTCAAAAGCTGGTCAGTTAACACTTTATTGTTGATAAAAGGTGCTTTTGTAAGATTTAATGAGAGTTTAATTCAATTAAAAGTTGTATCAATCCACTGAAATACTCTCCTAAGGTAGCAAGATAATCAAGTAATATAGTATTATCTTATCTTAAGCTAGCAAGATTTTGGTTGTTGGACAAAAGTCTCCTAAAGAACAAAATATTGCTTGCGATTTTCAGTTTTTCAGTCTTTATGCTAAGCTAACCGGCTGTTGACAATAGTAACATAATTATAGTGACATGAAAGTGGTATACATTGCCTGATGTCACATACAGTATAAGAGAGCAAATGTGCCTTAGCCACATATTTTCAGTCTTGTCCTTTAATGTATCATATAACACATTTTCTACCAGGTATTTAATGAGCTGTGTTGTACTTACTGAGATCATTAGGAGAAGAGCTAGCATCATGCCTAACATTATGTACAAATTATTGGTCAATCCTCCTGCCCACAAAGGACCCAAGATGGTGGCAAGGCCCCCCCACTGAGCGTCTGACACCATGGCTGAATCCTTTTAGTGAAGCATCACAAAAGAAAATAAAGGTTACTTTTTCATCTTCAATCATTAAAATATGGCTCAGAGTCACAGCATGTATAAACGGTTTAATTGCTTCACATATGCTGAGCAGCAATCTGTTGTTTGAATATGTTGAGCCGTGCAAACAGAGCCAAAGTAAAATGAGCCAACCCTGTGTTTTCTCTGCAGTCACTTTGGAGAAGAGAGACACCTGAGACACGGCCACGAAGGGAAGACCCAGCAGCTGCAGAAACACCCCGATGATGAAGGCAGACAGCTCCCATCCATAACCACCTGGTGGGGGCAGAAAAACGAAACCCTGGATTACTGAATTATAGTGGTTTGCCCTGAAATTATGATTTATGATACATGTCATGAAAATTGGATTAACAGCCTGTAATATATTAGTAAGTATATCATACCCAAAATGAAAACCATACATTTAAAGATCTGATAAAGCCAGTATTAAATGTTGAATGGAGAATCAAAGTGTGCAACAGATCCTACTTCAGTTGTCCATCCCCCCTTCTCACGGTTTTTAAAAATCCTTCCACAAATGGTTTGGCAGCACCACAGATAGCTCTATCTAAAAATGAAACCACTGCCAAGCTGGCATACACCACATTTTTGTTCTCTGCTGCTTTGCATCATGCACACTCACGTTGATGTGAATGTGAGCCCAATCAAACTGTTGGATGTCCCTGAAAGCTACAAGTCTTTAATCATATAATGAAAAAGCAATTTTAACAATCACACATCTTTCCAAGTGGTCCAAGAAAAAACCCCATCTTTTTCCACAGGTATCTGGCTTCCTTTGTGTGGCGTTTTTAACCCTGACTGTAACAAAAAGCAAACAAATGCAGGATATGCTTTAACAAAAAGCATTTTTGTCTAATTAGATTACTGTAATCCTGTTATATGTACCCAGTTCCCCCCAGCTCCAGCACCTGTCACATGTAATAAGAGCGATAAACGTGACAAACTGTAACAGACGCAAGCCAACATGAACATACAGGATCCAGTGTGCTTGTGATCTCCTGCTGGCCTGAGTGATATCATTTACTGAGCTCATTCAGCCTGTGTGTAACCTAATATGGCTGCCCTGCGCTTACACACCACCCCAGAGAAAGATTTGGCAAAAGAACATGAGGCCTTTTTAATTCAGTGTGTGTCATTTTGTGTGTGTTTGTATGTTTTCCCGGACAGGTTAGCACCTCGGGGGTTGCAGAGGAAGACAAGGCACCAGATACAGGCGGTACAGCAGATGACCAGGCCCACGGCCAGCACGACGCGGTCCGCCACCTTCTTGCTAAGCCAGCGCACGAAGAAGAAGCCCAGGATGACCTCCACCCCGCACAGGCTGTACATCAGGCTGTTGCCCAGTTCGTCGAAACTGAAGTAGCGCTGTGTAAGAGGAGTCACCATCGTCTGAGGGAATTATTTAAGGAAGATGATAGCAAGGTCGGTCAGTTAGTTGAGGTGGAGACTTTATTAGAGCTGTAAGTAGCACATTGTATGTCCATCAAAGGCCTCATTCAGTTCAGATCAAAAGATTTGTTCTGATTTTAAATTAAAATGGTTACATAATCCAGGTCAGGATTGTGTGATTATTCAGAAAGCAGAGTTTAATGAGAAAAGAGATGGCCTCGTTATTTTCATGTCAGGGACAAATACTGTACATAGATTATGTACCCTTGTTACATCTGCTCCTGTTTGAGTGTTTAGTGATTATTTCTCTAAGTGTCAGCACACATCTTTGCAGGTTTATAGCTCTGATTGAGGAAATTTGGGTGAAGCTAGGGGTAAAATAGTGTGACATTGTGTGAAATGCTTGGAAACCCCAGCTGATGGATCTCAACGGTAGCTGCTCTCACCTCCAGCGCTGTCTGATTGAAGAGAGTGATGAACTGAGCTGTGAGCAGAACAACCACCTCCTCTCTCAGGAACTCTGCACAGGGAGAGACGGAGAGAGAACGAGAGATAATCATAAACCAAGCTCAAGTGGTAGCATTAAATCGAAAGTTATAAACGGCGAGTTAGGTTGAGATGAAGATAAAGATAAAGAAGTTTGAAGAGAAAAGAAAACCTTGAAATCTGAAAGTCGTAATCCTGAGATTGAAAGAGACGGGCGTGACGATCCCGGCTGGTTGGTCATGTTGATCCCCTCAGTCGAACAAACTGACTATTTATTTTTCTACAGATAAGAGAGATCTCAGTGTTCCCTGTTTCTCATGTTCAAAACACAGTAACATGAGATAATAAGAAATTCAAATTTTTAAACCAGCTTTTCCTGGAACAAAAACCCCCTTATGGACTTGGAGAGGAGGAAAAATGAGCTGGGCTTGCAGCTAAATTTGGAAGAAAGTGCCAGATGGCTGGAGGAATGGCTTGATATTACAGTGTGTGTATGGTCCAGTTCTTTCTGTTCAGTTATTTATATGAATATATATGTTTAGTTATTGCATTTACAGTATAGCATGTATCTATAGCATGGCTGTATTTTAATTTATTTGTGGTTATTTGGTAAGCTGATATGGGTTTAAACATTATTGTATAGGATTCAAGTGTCTAAACGTGATGTATTATTGCAGTTCCACACAGCTTGGGCACTTAGAAGAGAAAGGTTTTAAAAATTCATTATAAGATGGGAGATTTTGGCTCCCTTGTGCAAGACAAGTTCCAAAAACATCATTTTTCATTACTTGGAAACATGCTGCCAGGTTCTCACCTATTATTCTATTCCTCATGTCAGATTAACCTGCTGAACTCCTCAAACAAATAACCAGCTACAAATATGATTTAGTTTAGTTAGACAGCTGAAGAGAGACAGGAAATGTTAGGAGGAGAGAGTGGGATGACAAGCAAAGGGCAAAGGTCGGATTCCAACCCATGATCGCTGCGATGAGTGACTATAGCCTCGGTACATGGGGCGCGTGACATAGGCCTAACCACTAGGCTATCAAGCGCCCCTTTATTAAGAATTTTGGGGAATTACCCCTATTTGCTTTATTGCAGAGACTCTAATGGTGGTATACGGCTAACTTGTAGCCTAGCTTAACTTAAACACATACACTTCTTAGGTAAGCTAGCTGTTTTCCCCTGATTCCAATCTTTATGCTAAGCTAAGCTAACTGACTGCTGGCAAACTCGCGAAGGATCAATCTTCTCATATAGCTTATCAATCTCTACTCTAAGAGTATTTTAAAATCATTACTTAAATTGCTACCTACTCAAGGTCACATGAATCCCCTCACGCTGTTTCTCCAAATAAAAAAGAAATACTCCTCATCTAACTCCTATTCCCATTCCCTTTCCCATGACCAGAAATATATCTTTATGCTTCGCTAGGCTAACTTGCAGATGACTGTCACTTGATATTTAGCATATATGTGGGGTGGTGATAAGAAACTGTACCCCAAATTGCTCCCACTGCTACGTCGGCATTGTGTGAATATGTTTAAATGGGATTAGTTAGTAGTGATGGATAATTTACATAGCAGCCTTTGTCATCAGCGTGTGAATGTACACAGGCTCTAACTGTGTTGTATGAAATTCACAAATCCCAACAGAAATGCAACAACTTGATGAAAGCCAGTGAAAGATGTGCCTGAGTGTTAAAGATTCCTCACTCACACAGAAGAAGTCAGGGAGGATCAATAATTCAAGAGAGTGAACACCAGACTCAGTGTAGCGGCTAACAGACACAGCTACAGTATGAACCAGAGCTGCAGATATCCCCTGGTTTCACTCCAGAGTTTCTACTGCTGTAGATTTTCTCCACAACAAAAAGGAATCAATAAGAAGAATGTTGGTCACATCACCAATTCTGTCTCCATTTCATCCACAAGTCAACCACAGCAAGCCAGTCAATACAAAAGGAAGTCTGCCATCCATCCCTCTTTGCCACATCTTCAAAGAGTGAGAGAATCGATGCAGAGGTTTGAGACACGTACACACACACACTCCAACAAATACACTGCAACAAAGTAAAGCTAATCAATAACGACACACAATCACTGTCTGCATCCTGTGTAAACTTAATCCAATAAGACACCTGGCATCATACGTATACATACGTACACGCTGACATAAACCAGAAACGCACACACACGCAAGTTCAATCAATACACAAGGAATCTGATCTGACATGCCACACAGAATTTCTCAGGGGGATTTGGAGGGTGGAAAGTGTGTGTAGGTACAAGGAAGTGTCCAGGTAAAAGTGTGTATACATGTAAAAGTCTGTGTGCAGGTAAAAGTGTGTGGGCAGTTAAAAGTGAGTGAAGGTAAAAGTTTGCCTGCAGGTATATAATTATGTGCAGGTATAATTGGTTGTGCAGCTAAAACTTCATTTGCACGAAGAAGCCTGTATGTGAAGCTATGATGAGTGTGTGTGCATGTTAAAGAGTGTGCGTGCGTGCTGTGTTCAGGTGAATTTCCATCAAAATTTTCCGGACTTTTTGAAAGTCGACCTGTGGTGCCTTTCCTGCATGTCATTCCGCACACTCTCTCTCTCACAAATTTCCAACTCTCACTGCCTGTCTCTATAGTAAAGCACATGTCATGATTTGGTCTTGTTTTAGTTTGTATTTTGGAGTTTAGATTTCTTTATATTATTTTAGTTCTCATTCTCCCTAGTGTTGCTTGTTTCCCTGTGTTAATGTGCCCTTGTGTTGATTGTTTACTTGTTTAGTCTTTAGTGTTTCCTGTTTTATTTTGTAATTTCTTCGTCTTGTGTCTCTGTGTTTTGTTACATTCTTCAGTTCTGTGTTTCTCAGCTGTTTCATGATTTAGATTATAGTGGTCCCCAGTTTTGTCTTTACTCCTGCCTCTGTGTGTTTCCCTCTTGTCTTGATTGCCCTGATTGTCCTCACCTGTGTCTTGTTTGTCTCACCTGTGTTGATTACCCTGTGTATTTAGTCTCTGTGTGTCTTCCCTTCTGTGTCGGATCATTGTCGTATGTCGGTGTGTGTAGTCAGAGTTTCCCCGTGTCTTTCCAGTGTTTTCCTCGTGGCTCCCTATTTTTTTGTTTTGTTTTTCAGAATAAACAAAAAGATTTATTTAAACTAAAAAAAGGCAAGGGCCAAACAAAACTTACTATACAAGAAAATCCAACTAAAAAATCCAAAAGGGTTAAACACTGGGAAGCACAGGAAGACTGAGACAAACACCACATCTGACTTACGACAATGATCCGACACAGAAGGGAAGACACACAGAGACTAAATACACAGGGTAATCAACACAGGTGAGACAAACAAGACACAGGTGAGGACAATCAGGGCAATCAAGACAAGAGGGAAACACACAGAGGCAGGAGTAAAGACAACACTGGGGACCACTATAATCTAAATCATGAAACAGCTGAGAAACACAGAACTGAAGAATGTAACAAAACACAGAGACACAAGACGAAGAAATTACAAAATAAAACAGGAAACACTAAAGACTAAACAAGTAAACAATCAACACAAGGGCACATTAACACAGGGAAACAAGCAACACTAGGGAGAATGAGAACTAAAATAATATAAAGAAATCTAAACTCCAAAATACAAACTAAAACAAGACCAAATCATGACAGCACAAAAACCCCCAAATAAATATTTTTTGAGGAACTAATGGAAATATTTTTAGAATGTTCTTGGAAACTTTTAAGAGTTTTCAGGAATTTTCGTTGGAAGTTGTTGGGAATTTTCCTAGGGATTTTGGATAATGTTCCACAGAAATTTTCAAAGGAAATGTTTAAAAAATTTCCCTGGAATTTAGGGAATTTTCATTTGAAATGTTGAGGAATATTCATGGACATTTGGTGGAAGTGAATTTTAGTGAACTTAATGAAAAGGTTCTGAATTCTTCCTGGGAACATTCGTGGGGAATGATTTTTTGAGAATTTCCCTTTAAAAGGGAGGAATATTGCGTATTTTCTCAGAAATTATTTAAGGACATTTTGTCATAAAATCTTATGGAATTTCTGTCACTAATTTAAGTTAGGAATTTTTGTTGGCATTTTTTGATAATTTTCCAGGTAATCTAAAGAAATCTCTGGAATTTTTTAAACTTTTTTGGGACACAAAAACAGATACCGTGTTTTGGACATTTACAGAGATTTTTCATCAGAATTCAGTTTTTCTTTTGGAATTTTGTCTAATTTTCTCCAGAAGTTCTCCAAGAGTTTTGGTTATTTAAAAAAAAATTCCAGGGAATTTCCAGGAAACTGTCCAACTTTTTGAGAACATTTCTTCACATTTCTGGCATAGGACAGGAAGTCTACAGTTACTCACCTCTGCCAACACTCTGCAAACCTTGCATCCTGGACGAGGCTGAGGTCCCTAATTCGTCAGAGTTGACAGCTCTGTAGGTCTGCACTGGCTCCTCGTCGGACCCCATCAGCGGGGCCTCCTCCTCCTCATAACCATCCTCTTGTTTCATCTCCACCATCACTGCAACCCCCTCCGAACTGATGGGTTGCACATCCCAGTACATGACCATGACGACAAACTGGAGCAGCACCCACAAAAGGCACATAAAGATCTGACAGAAAAGAAAATCCTTAAAATTATACATTACATTTTCCTGAACATTCTAGTTCAGCTGCAAAAGAATGCTTTTTATACAATCCTGGAAAACTCTCAGGAGAGATTAAGGATTCAATATAAGGAGGGGAGTGTTCAATAAATAAAGAAACCCTGCAGAGTGAAATTTAAAAGATGTAAAGATTAAGACATGCAGTGTCAAATTATGTTGAAAAATTGTAAGTAGGTGTGTGAGCTTTGTTCTATCTCATTAGAGCCTCATCTGTCCTACAGGTGTTTTATTCTTACTCATGAGACAGAAATTAATCGATACGGGTTGTTACCAGCCTGAGTATGGCTGCAGGCATTTTGTATTCTCATACTTCAGAGCAGAACAAAGAAAAAAAATCATGTGAGAAAGGACTATGGTACAGAATGTAGAGCGACTTTTTCTGAGGATTGTTTCTGTATTCATACGGCTTTCAGAGAACTTCAGATTACTGATTATGTGGAAGCTGTTACCCCAGGAGATGTGTATTTGTTCACAACAAAGGGCCCCAGTTCGAAATCACACAGCCGCAGGAACAGGTTGAACGCCGGCCCTGGAGAGACAGGGAGGAGGAAACGCTTTAAAGAGTAGTTGGAATTAAAAGAGGATGTGAGAAGACAGTAGCCTCCACCTCAGTGATTTTTATTGAGTGCCTCTTTCTCACAGTTAAAACTGAACGTCAAAGAGAACATAACCAAATCTGTCTCAATGTCTGATACTTCTGATGGTACAGAGGAGGTGCAGAGAGGTGAGATGACACCTCACCCGCTCTGTGGTAAGATAAAGGGAGAAAAACTGACCGACAAGGAGGCCAGCTTGTCGACAGGCCATGATGGCTGCAAAGATACCAGCACGCTCCTCTGGCCGAGTGCTCCGAGTTAGGAAACCAAAGATGGAGGAGCCTGCTCCTGCACCGATCCCTGAGAGGAAAGCATCACTCTTCTGTTATACTTTCACAACACACACAGGGCCATAGAACAAATGCTTTGGATGCTAATTCATGACATGCACTGAAGTAAGTGTGTGTGTGTGTGTGTGTGTGTGTGTGTGTGTGTGTGTGTGTGTGTGTGTGCGTGTGCGTGTGTGTGTGTGTGTGCGTGCGTGCGTGCGTGCGTGCGTGCGAGTGTGTGTGTGTTTGCATGCGTGTCACCTGCTACAAGCCGACTACATAACAACAGCCACTTTGAATATCCTATAAAATACATGAAGTTACCTGAGGAAAGACAAAAGTCAATGAGTTAAAAACATGAATCTCCAGCGTAAAACAAATGCATCATTTAAACCCAGTACAACCCTCTGATGAACGAGCTTTATGGCTGAAATATCAAGCAGAAAGCATTGCCTTTACAAATGGTAACTGTTCAAATCTCCCTTTGCAGTGCTGTCACAAGATGTTACAATTGTTACATGTGAAACTACAAGATGTTTTACAAGGCAAACATTACACCTACTACTTATCGTCATCCTCACTAATCACCAGTTTTGCCATTTTGTACTGCTGGACAAATATCAATATCAATATCAATAAGGGTTTATCACAGAGTAAAAGTAATGACTATTTGATTTACTTAAAGGTATGACAAAATACCTCAACAACTAAGAGTGTTTAGCCACTATGACTGGGGATGCTTAATTGAAATTTAGTTTGATACACCACTGTTTTTTGGCCATCGTAGTTTGAAATAATCAGCATGTGGACAAAAGAGTGGACAAGAACATAGGCCTACTGGTGAACAGAAAACACGATGAAGCAGTTTCAGCGTAACTGTATGAATGCTGCTGTGATGTGTTTGTTTCCTTTATGTTGTCTTGGCTTCTTTCAATGACTCGGCAAAACTGAATTGCCCTTCTGGGATTAATAAAGTTGTCTGAATCTGAATCTGAATCTGAGCATGCATGGAGATTGCATCATGCTGTGTCAGTTGCAGGAACAAAATGTTGTCACACAACCCCCTCCCATTCGCTTTTCGGGAATATTTGCTGCCTAGTTCTCACATCCGCTTCACGCGAAAAATGTACCATGGGGCTGGCAGGATAAATTCTGGGTGAAATCCATTCGTGTGTATATGTGCAAATGTACAGTGCATGTGTGAAAGCACTATAATACATAAAATCCCTTGTGCAGATTAAAAGATCAGCCACAGTTTGAGTGTCACACAAGTTATTTATTCTAGTGAATTCTTAAATCTGAATCTCTGTGTCATGTGATTTGTGTTGAGCTTTAATTACTTACCAGCAATCTCAAAAAGATTGGAGAAAAGGATGATGGATTTTGTAGTTTTGCTCCGGTCTGACCAGAGCCCAAAAAGGGGGCCTGTCAGGAGCCCACTCAGACTGAAGGCAGACAGACCCAGACCAAGGAAATACGGAGGGGCCTCCAGGATCTGTAGATACCTCCATATTGTCGGCAGAATGACAGCTGAAAGCAGCAGAGCGAGATATGAGGGAGGAAGAGCGAGGAGGTAAAGGAGGGAGACGAGTAACTGACAAGCCTCATTTAACCACAGAGAAAACAGATTTTAATTAAAGCACAAGCTGTATCCTCTGTGATGTGTGCTCACAGCCAAAATGTCAGGCAGATTCTGCTCTAATGAGACCATTATCTCATGCCTTCAAGTCCATAAAGCTGTCATTATGAGCTTACCATACTCGATGCCGCTCAGCATAAATATCAGCCCAATGGTGAGAAAAGTTAGATTCCTCTTTTGGTGATTATCCATCCTGTTTGGTGATTGTCTGGCTTTCATACACCGAACTCTGGCTGTTTGTGTTGCTGACAAACGGTCAGCGGCATAATCGGATAACAGGAGTCACTGTGTGTCCAATTACAACGGCTGGCCTGCTGGTAATCAGAGGAATTTGTCTCACTGCTTTTAAGAGGCATCTCAGATCTTAAAAAAGAGAGATTTTAAGGCTTCTCCTGTAGTCGAGG
This sequence comes from Tautogolabrus adspersus, assembly GCA_020745685.1. Taxonomy (NCBI): domain Eukaryota; kingdom Metazoa; phylum Chordata; class Actinopteri; order Labriformes; family Labridae; genus Tautogolabrus; species Tautogolabrus adspersus. The sequence goes on from CM036544.1 coordinate 12,014,318, forward strand.
TTCAGCAGGAGGGAGACCAAAAACTGTGTGAAAAAACAAAAACAAAATCAACCAGCAAAACAGTCCAGAACAGGTTGAAATGATTGCAGCAGTCTGTTTCCATTAGGCATTTATGTTAAAGATGAAATTCTGTTTGAGTCCCATCGGCATTGCAACACCACACTGTGAGCCTCGCGGTCAAGGCAATGTCTCAGGTTACCAGGTGAGGTAAAGTACACTGAGCTTTATACATTTTTAATCTTGTTTGCTTCAGTTTCATCAAAAGCACTTGAATCCCACCTACAACGCTGGGGAAGAAATATGCCTGCCCTGCCAGCTTTCTCTGATAGGTTTTTTGCACTGTTACAAAAAGAGACTCCATTTGCCCATTCTCTCATATAATACATCACCAAGTAATAAAAACATACAGCTCGTAAAATAGATCAGATCAACCAGGATTACATTTCCCTGAATATGAAGCCTAACACCAGAGAGTGTGATAAAAGGTTGAGTAAAATATTCTGCATCACTTGATTGTATTCAATAGTGAATAAATTAGGTATGACACCGCTGTCTGCTTTATTGAAAGGCTGGCTCCATATTCAAGCTGCTCCACTGCTCTATGCCTTAGGCTTGTTATATTAAACAGAACTGTCACCAAGTTAATACCTCCATATGTTTTTTTTCGCCAGCAACCCATGAATAATACAGAGACTTTCGATTGTTTGAATAACACATATAAACTCACTGCACTCACATCCGAGAGTGTTGGGACTTTCTGAGAGCTCAACATGAAAATGAATTATCATAAGACACACGTGTTTGGGTCAGTATCGCCCCTGTATGTATGTGTTTGTGTGTAAATGAATGTAAAGGTGAATTATCTGGCATTTCATCACAACTCCACAACTTTGAATCCCAATTTCATCAAGGGGGAAACCGTTATCAGCTGTGGAGTGTGTGGTGTTGGAGATTATTGATCTACATGTGATAAAATAAATCAAATAAATTTAGCAGAAACTGGTGGCCAAACTTCATCCACATTTATACTTAATTTTTTGCCTTTTTGTGTGGTTAGACAAACTGTTGGGAGTTTCATCTGGTTATGAAACAGACTGGAATTAATACTGATGCCTCTATGTGACCTACAAAGCAAACAAGACCATCAGGAAGAAGATTGACTGTCGCCATAGTGTTTAATGCCTGTAATGCGCAAAAGGAGTAACAACACACTGCTGAAAAAGTTTCACTGTAATTTGTATGTTAACAGTTAAAATAAGGTATGAGATATTTCATTGGAAATACTACACACACACAGGACGGGATCAGCAAAGAGGTAGAAAGTAACATTATGACCACAGGGGGGCGTCGAAATCAAAATGAAAGTTCCTCACAGTAGCTGAGTTTTATTGTCTGCTAGCTTTTCAGCGGAAACAGTCCATAGGGAGGGCAAATGAGGATGAACGTCATCCTTATGAAATGCAAGATCCAGTCATCTAATGAAGAGTTTTCTTTAATTAATCTCTTCGATGTCGCCTCTAAACTAAAACTTGATTCTCATTTCTCATGTTGGGCTGTAATGCACGGAAAAGGACATCTTGGCTGAAAGTCTTCTATGGCTCTCCAGTGAATAAACCTCCTTGACCGACCCAGTCCTCTGCATTTATTGTTGCTATTGACAACATGTTCAGAGCTTTTTCTGTATGAAAGATTCAAAGTTATTGCCTAACTGAGTGATCCTGCTGTGTGCCATACCTTGTGAAAAAAAGACACTTGGCTTACTTACAGACTTTTATTTTGATTATCAAAGCTCACATTTCATGCACTGTCCTAATAACAGTGGGTTTATTGTTTTAAGTGGTTAAAAACTCAATTGATCACATTTTTTGATTAAGTTCTTCTCTCAAATGGGATTTGTACATTACTGTAGTTTTAATTTTACTAGAGCTTGTAGAGCAAGTATTCAGAATCATGCAAAGAACCTTCCCATCACTCTCAGTGTCTTCTTGCTGTTTTAGTCGCTGTAAAAAGTTGATAATCAAGAAAGGATTCATTCAGCTTTTCCATGACAAATGACTGTATGCAGCCGAGCGTCACGGGCCCACTGAGAGGCCATTAGCATCCTACCTGCCTTACCTGTGGTGGTTTCTATAGAAACACACGAGGGGGGAGGTGTTGGTGCTCACCTTTGAGCCCGAGTAAACAACAGGGAGTCCCCCAGGGAATAAAACTGCAATCTGGTCCACTCAGTCAGTCACAGCGCTGCACTGGAGCCTGTATGAGATATAAGATGATGAGCTGTCCACAGACAGACATTTGACTTTAAGATAGAGACAAGCTTGTTAGTTGGATGTTCAGACTCAGGCTGGGAAGGAGGTTGAGATAGGAGTGGGCATGTTCTTGAACACAACTTCCCCCCGGAGGTCATTCAACATCCCTATTAACATCAACCTGCAGGGCGCTCGCAGGCGGCAGACACGGTAAGAGAAGACCATCGACTGAGCCGGGCAGCTTTGAACACACTGGTGGGAGTTTATTATACAGGTGAAACACAGGTGAAATTTAAAAAAGCTTTCAATTGAGTCATCATTTCTGTAAGGGTGAAGAAAAACACAAGGTTGAAAAGTCAGACACGAACAGAAAGGTTTGAATAGAGTACAATCCTTTATTAATACCTTTTCATGTTTAGTGTACAAGGATCACCACTCAGCAATTTAAAACTAGTTTATAGGAAGTCTTCTGTTTTTTCTAAAATAATTATCCAATAAAGGAACACCTGACGAGTTTACAAACATTTGTATTGGTCTTGAAATTTGAAATTTGTATCAAACCCTGCGCTGTGTGTGGGTTTGTAGAGTTAAGGACATGGCTTTCACAGATTTAAAGGTGCTAATCTTATCAGTATATTTGTAATTGTCTAAAATGTGAGATCCATGTTTTTAGTTGATTAAAAAGATTGTGATGGACCTCTGCAACCTCTAATCAAATTATGCTTCTGTGTCGTGGAGGTGTCGGTCAGTCAGTCATTTAAATAATTAAATTAAGATCACAAAAATCAGTCATGCATTAATTAATAATTAATTAATAATTATGTAATAATTATACAATAAGCACATTTAAAAATCACAAAATGACCCAAAATGAAATGTGAGTTGATATTTAATTTGTTCATGCATTGAATAAGAAAATCTATTTGTATCACTGATGGATTAAATCGAATAATCCCTGAAGTACATGAATGTATTTGTGTGTGTGTGTGTGTGTGTGTGTGTGTGTGTGTGTGTGTGTGTGTGTGTGTGTGTGTGTGTGTGTGTGTGTGTATGTGTGTGTGTGTGTGTGTGTTTGTGTGTGAGGGACACAGAGAGGTCCTCCATGTAGCCAGGGCTCATGAGCAGGACTACAGCAGGGGGGTGGATGGGCGTGGGGGTCAGCGGGCTCGGACTCAGGTGCCTGTGTCGAGTGTTGGCGAGGACCGAGCCATCCTGCTGGGCTTCACCATGATGGCCTTCTCTGTGCTCATGTTCTTTGTGGTCGGCATCACCATGGTCAAGCCCTACGTTAACAGGTACACTAAAGAACAATGATCATTACGAGGATGATAAATGATAAACAGTTATGACTTGTATATCATTTCTACCTTAAGTATAAGTTTATTTATTAACACTCTTGTTTAATAATGCAAATGATTACTAAATTAAGAAATTCACAGATGTAACAAAAGAAGAGCGAGTGCTGCATTCAAAATGTATCTTCATTTTGATTTCTCATGAATTAAAGCACTGTTGCAGTTTGAATGGCTTAAATAAAGTTTTAAAAAACTACGTCACAGTTTTTTTTTTGATAGCTGCTTTTTGCTAATTACATTAACAAGTAAAAGTGTCAGATAAACCCCAGACTCGAAAGGATTTATCCCATGAGTGACATGAATATCTGAAACAAAGTTTGTTTGATTAATCTTCAGTAAAATAATATAGTCTAGATCAGTGAAAGCCAATACATAAACTATATGTTTAAATGTTGACTTAAATCGAAATTAAGATAGTATCTTTTATTTTTATTCTGTTATGCTAAGCCTTCGTCTACGTTCTTCTTTCCCTGGCAGAAATTGTCCAAATAAAAAAGTTGAATAAATATCTCAAATGAAAACAATCCTCTTATTAGAGATATGGTAAGAAACTACTATTACTGCGTTCTGGTGTGATTGTTTGTATGTGTGTTGGAGATTTTGGAGTTTGAGACCTTTGTTTTGATTTAGAAAACGTTCCCTGTTGTTTTGCAGTAACTGGGAGGAGGCCAGCTGTGTTGTGCTGCACTCTGAAATCCTGGAGGAGTGGGTGGACTGCAGAGGTGTGAGCTCTGTGCCCTGTCTCAGGGTGAAGGTTAACCTCACTGGCTCCAATCAGACATTTGCTCTACACTTTGACGAGGAATCTGTCCTCCAGGCTCCTGAGGTAGGGATTTATGGCAGTAAAGTCCAGGTTTTAGGTCTTACCTGAGGGCTTCAGGAGTATGGGGTTTGAATCTCACTAGGTGTTGTATTTGGACTGGAGAGGAGGACAGCTTGAGGATAGGGCCTGAGGAGGAGATTTGAGAATTACAGGTTTATGTCTGTGTACAACAGCTGTCATCCTAGCAGCCAAGTAAGCCATGTGAGCGGTTAAAAAAGGTATTGGTTTGTATAAACATTTTGTCAAAACTCTACCCTAATAGTGTTGCACCTATAAGATTTCAGGGGCACCCCAGGCCACCCCCTAGACACACTACTCCTTCTCTTTTCTATGACAAAAAGTGTGTTCAAAAAGAGCCTTGCTAATCATCTGTCTGATTGTAATAAGATCTTCAGGAACTTAGTGGCAGGTCATTTAATAAAGTCAGACTTGAATCTTATCCTATTCTTTTCCAGTGTTTCTACATACCTAAATGTCTGATGGACAGAAAGGAGCTTCAGAAGGAAGTGGATACAGTTAAAAACAGCCTCGACACTCAGCTTGGAATCACCTCTTCATGCCTAACTGACCGCACGAGGCACCCAAGGGACGCCATCTTGAAGAGGAAGTACACTTATAAGAAGACTTTGTTCGCACTGCTTTGGCCGTGTCTGATGCTGGGGGGCGGGGCTCTACTGGTGGGCCTGGTGAAGCTGACACAGTACTTAGCACATGTGTCCTCTGGGATATGCAGTGAGGCTGCAGAAGGCAGGCTGACATCCAGACACACTCAGGGACAAGTGTACAGACTGCTCCGCAAGTCCAGCATGCTGTCTCCTTCATGACTTATCCCGTGTTTACACTGCAAAATGACCAATAACTACATGTGATTATTTCACAGGCACATAATGGGAATTGGCACCAATATTTATAACAATAATCAGAGTGAAACTTTGTCCCCTGGTGTGGCAAAAATCCAGGATTGACAGTTTTATCTTCTTACCTAAAAAGATCCTTTCAGTAGCCTGTTGTTGTAGAGAGTTGTAGCTTTTAAAGCTCCTGTGAGGAGTTTGAAACAGACATCAGTGCCTCTTTATGGGCTACAAAAGCAATCTAGACCATCAGCATAATGATTGACTAATTCTGTTTTTTGTTTTTGATGCTGAAACTTTAGACGAATGATTTACAGCACCCTGCAGAAACAGACTCTTTTCGTAAAAATATATATTTTCAGTGAAAGCTTTGCAATGAGTGTTACATTTGACTGTTAAAACAAAGCAGGTCGAGATTTTTTCTTACAAAACATCATTCATCCATGAACAGGACCAAATGGGTTTAGAGAACAGAGGTACCACACCAAAACACCAAACATTCTTCACAGGAGCTTTAAATGATTTAGCTCAAATAGTCCACTGTCAGTGAAGAGCAAATGACTGTCATAAACGAACAAAGGCAACCGCACACACCTTTTAACATGAGTCTGCATTGATACAATGAAACATGTTAGTCTTTTAAATATAGTAAGCATGAGGGTAACTTTTCAAGCTTGATTGCATCCTATGTTTTTCAATCCCAGTGTTTTAGATGTGTATGATATTTCAAAGGCAAATGTTGACTAGGAATAATGAAGCAAGCACGGCGCTACACCGGGGCTAGGGGGCGCTATAGCCCCATCATAAATCTGTCTAGCCCCAGTTAAGCCCCCTCACGTATTTTGGTAGTCACTGGATATGCTAATATCGGCCGATATTATCGGCTGGCCGATAAATCAGTCGGGCTCTAACTGTAAGTAATCAAAGTGCCTAAATAAACAATGTATTCATTTAGGGAGAAATGCTTTTTATTCATCAGTACAATACATGAATGAATACAGTTTCTTATGAGGATCATATGCGGATGACTAAAACAAGTATTTGAAGAGGTTTTATGATATATATACAGATGAATATAACTAACATATGAGTCTGGTTCTTTTTAAACATGCAGGTTAGCTTTTTCCTCCTTATTGTGCTTACAGACTTCCACTCAGGGCAAGAGATCTCAACTCGACAACAGCATCAAGTCCTCGTCCTTCATTCAATAATTCGCCCTCTGCTGCTTTCTCATTCATACCGTTTCAACAACTCGAAGCTGTCTACTGGGTCTCTATGAGGATGGTGCACGAAATGCATGATTCCTCCTTTTTTTTTTTTTGGTTAGCAGTTACATATGTGAGTTTGCTTACATTTAAAAATACAAAAATATATTACCTCTGTAGTTATTCAAGGGAAAAAAAAGCATTTGCACTTGTAGCAGTTCTCTGTTAACTTCATTGTGACTTTGTTGTACCTCACACAAGTAACAAGGTCATTATTTATACATGAAATTCAAGTAAACAACATCAGGTCAAACAAAAAAAAAAAAAAGTAGATAGTCGAGGACCTCATGCAAAATGCAGTGTAAGAAACAGAAAACATAAACATAAGATGTACATAAAAAGGGAAATAGCATCATTTAGACAGTTCTTCCATAAAGTATTAGGGGATTTTATTTTGAGTTTGGGTCCGGCCCGTCGCTCTGTAGCCCGTACAGAAGCACATCCATCTCAGTAGGAACAGTTTCCTGGGCATAATAAAGTCCTGACAGATGTACAGCAAACATAAATCGGACTTTCAGACATACGAGTGTCCAGGAAACCGCCCTGTTGTGTTTCATTTGGTAAAGCTAGAACATTTACTGACCTCTTACGCATGTGTCGGTGCAGTGTAGCAAAACCTGCAGAGACTTTTCTTCCACACATAAGGGTGACAATCATAGGAAAAGAGGAGGGAAGAAGACACTTGGGAAGGTTGAAAACGATTCACTTCGGCTGCTTTTCTTTACCTGGATGTTACGATCTGGGACCAAAGGTGAGGAGAAGAGTGCGTTTTAAAAATATTCGTCTGATCTAGAACAAGAAGACAGGAGTATTTTACAGATGGCTTAGATTGAAGCTCCACATATAGCTGGTAAGAAGAAGCAAAAAGGCAGGGACCAAAGGCGTTTCTCACTGCTGTGTTTTTCATAGGGAAGAAGACGACGATCCTGTTACAGTGCAACATTTTCTCTTCCATGTACTCTCTGTGTAAAGTCTGCTGACACTGCTCCGTGGTAGCATGTCTGGAGGGGGATGCACTTCTCTCTCTCATTTTGCACTCCGACATCACCTTTTTTTTTTGTTGTTGCAGTAAACAGTACATATTAGGATCACAACTTGCATAGTGTAACAGCACAGCACACTAAAAGAACACTGCATATCTGTATCTCGCCTTTATCAGCTCCTGAAAAAAACAAAAAAAAACTGTGCGTCTCACACAGCTGACCATCTGAAAGTTTTTCCTCCAGTCCGTCTGCGTACAAACTGCTCGGGGGTTGAATGATGCACACTCGTGCCTCACAAACTGATGGAATAATACTGATAAACAAAACAAAATCAAACAAAAATACTGCAGAGATCAGTGCTATGAGTACACAGGAGATTGGAATAGTAGTGACTTTTTTAACAATAAGACTGCGGAGTAGTGGAGTTACACATCTAGTACTTTGGCTCAGTAGAAAATATATTTAAAAAAGGAGTATATGCACCGAATTCATACAAGTCTCTGGATATACTGCTGTACAAAAGTCAGTTTTCTATGGAGGGTTATGAACGGAGGATAAGTCATCTGTAGGCTACAAAGTCGTTGCTTAAAAAAGAAAAAAGAGTTAAATGCTAGCGAAGGGTTTGACAACACGTCCTCTGTCTGTTCTACTTAGAGTGTTTGAGACTGCTTTTTTTTTGTAGCTTTAAAGATTTGGTTGGATCTCCAACGTCTTCATCCGTTCGAAATAGGTAGTGGAAAGAAATGCAGTTACTCTCTGTCAGTTCATAGTTAGAAAAAACAAGCTGTGCTAATGGTTTACAACTTCATGGTGTTTTCTTTCTTAATGCTGATGGTTTAAGATGTAGTGAAAGACGTTTTAAAAAATAAGAAAATAAAAATGTGTCCATAGTTAGTTAACATGAAGAAGGCCAACGTTGTTGAGGTCCATTATACTTTTTTAGTTCCTATGAAGACTGATAGAAGATATCTCCGCCCTGCTTTTTTTTTAAGTTCAAAGTGCAGGGAGAAGAAATTCAGAACCCTGCAGGAGCATTTAGGCCCTAAAACTGGCCCTTCAGAGGAACCTTACTTTTCTGGTGCTCTTGCAGGTAACGTTCGCAGTCACACACTGGTTGAAGTATTTACCAGGCCTTAGTGTGTTTGGGGAAATACCGCGCTCACTGCTGTCACAACAATCCTCGACTCTTCTTCTGTTCCAGTCCTCATTTTTAGTTCATGGCGTGCTGGCGGATTGTGTGGAAGATCCAGTCCATCTTTGTAGTCCAGCCGCCGTGGTGAGCGTCGTTCATCTGCTTCATGAAGTAGTCCAAGGCCTCCTGCTCCGTCTTGTCCAAGGCCAGGGTCTTCCGGATGTAAGCGATGTCGTCGAACGACTGCAGTTCGGGCATCCCCGAGCCCAGCATCATGGAGAAGAGGTTGATGAAGAGGTTGGCGTGCTGCCGGATTGCAAGATAGGCTTTGTAACACATCTCCTGGAACCTGGGCGAGGACGATGACGAAAAAAACATGGAAGAAAGGTGGAGACAAAAACAAGGTCCAGATATTTTATAAATCTGCCACTGGGAACAGTTAAAGCTCATCTTATAGGATGGACACGTTATTGTCATTATATAAAAGAACACGATAAAGCTTTGTTTGCAGCAGTCCTGTACTGCAGCGTTATGAAATCTGGTCAAATATAAAAACATACCCAGAACTTCGTACATAGAGATACAGTTGTGCTACACGGAATGAGTAGAGAAATAGCGCATAGCATAGTGCTGCACAAAGTATTTCTGTAAACTTTGGTATTTTTATTTTCATTTTGTTCTTTTACTTCAAGATAAAAAGCTGTCGTGTAGATACCTTTCAAACTCCCTTGTTTTGGTGCATTCCTGAGTTCCTTTGCTAATTACAATCAGGAAATCCTGCGTGAGCACGAAGGGCACCCGTTCCCTCTTGTACCCAAACTTTTTCTTCTTGTGGTCGAGAAAGTGTCCAAAGTCTATGTGAAACAGCTGTGGGAACGTCAGAAGAGTAAGAAATGTACTCATTAGTGTAAGGAAATAAACTAATGCACAAATAACATCAAAAAATATATGTCAACCTTACCTGTCCATCGTCTTTGACCATAATGTTGCTGTTGTGTCTGTCACCTATGCCCAGGATAAATGTGGCTACACAGTAACCAGCACAGGACCGGGTGAACAGATCTATGGCCTGGTCATACCTGAGACATCAAACAAAAAAAACCCTGAATATTATGCTTTGAATCCCTTTGAAACAGCTGGTAGAGAGCCATTTTCATTCCCCATAGTAATGTATTTGAAGCACAAAGAGAAGACAAGGGAGAGTCCTGTCGTGAATACTGTTAGCGTTCATAGCAGCCAATACGTGTTCAGTCTGTTGCCATCCTCCCCCTAATATTCTGTTTGAAGAATTCGAGAGAAATGTGTTGGTAAACATCCTCATCGGGTAGGGTTGCCAACTTTGATAAAGCATATAATTTGATCCAAAAAAAAAAAGGAAGTTTGTTTTGAGGCTAAATCAGCAACACCTCCATTGTAGGATGGGTCATGAATGTTTTCAAATGTTTTTTTCAGGAAGTGAAAAACTTAAAAAGATTTATTAGAACCTACAGAGTGACTTTTTTTAAACTGGTAAGCCAGAAACTGGGATATGTTTGAGAAAAAATACAGGACATGTGTGATTAAAAAACTTAAACATCTATTTTGATTTCATGAGTACTTGAATAAAAGTCTTTATTAGTCACTAATACTCCCTGAAAGATGAGAACAACTCTTTAAAACAATCCGTGTGCACTCACATCTCCCCCTTGTTCTTATCCTTGAGCCACTGATGCAGCGTGTGGCTGTTGAACTGCAGCGCCCCCTTAAGGCCTCCTTTGCACTGGATCTGCATGATGGTGTGAGAGTTCCTCACCACTTCGATCAAGCCCACACAGTCTCCGATGGACAGACAGCCATAAGGCAGCATCCTGGGAGAGGAGGGACAGGAAACATGAAGCGAGGCAGGAATACTCGGGACAGCAGTGACATCAGATGACTTCAGGTGGTTTCCAATAATCTGCATTCAGGTATGGGGGGCCGAACATGAAAGCACCGAGCGCCGGTTAATGTGCACCTGCATTCTCGCTGTCATGGGGAAGTGAGGAGCCTACCTGAGATCAAGGCCTTGGTTCTGCCAGATGTTCTCCATTATCCTAATGATCTGCAGCGTCAGCATGTCCTGCCTCAGATCTGCAGAGGCAGAGAGAGAGACGAGGAGGAGGGTGACAGTCAGGTGATTATTAGCTGCTTAGCTCCACTTTGATCAACTGCACCATGCATTATGGAGCAGAGCTGTCAGAGTCGCTTTGGTCACAGATGGTGCACCAAAATGCGCGAGCTGCAGCGGTGAAGTGTGATCCGAATAAGAGGACTCGTTCTGATTTCTAAATTAAAGGCATATAAGGTTGTGTTTGTGTGCCATGATGCTGCACATATGAACTAAAGGCTTAGAAAGAATTACGATGCATGCTCAGAGATACTTTTTTATTGTGTGTGTGTGTGTGTGTGTGTGTGTCTGTGTGTACTTACAGTAAAACACACAAAAAAAAGAGATTGACGTGGGAGGCTAAACTCACCATCTCCATTTTTGAAGATGATTTCGTTGTTTTGAAAGAGCAGCTCTGACATCATATCTGGGTTTTCCCAATTAAGCCACAGCGGTCGCTTGGCTGACGACATCATCCTGCATTCTTCCAGGCTGAAACAGACATGAGGATATTTTTGAAGTGGGTGAGATAATGGTAAAAAAGAAACCACTTGTCGTTTTAATTGAAAGTGACTGTGTGCTTGAGAACAGACTCAAACAATGTATACATTATTTCATCCATCACTTCATCTCTTTTGGTCAAATGAGCATGGTTAACCATAAAATGAGTTCAGTGAGAACACCCTGACTAATTGGACTTTATACAAACCCAAAACAAAGCTATGTGTTAAATACAATACTGCTTTAAGCCTTTAAAAGGACAAAACACAACTTGCAGAGGTCAAAACATTTCAGTGGAGAGGTTAGATAAAAGGAGTGCTGATGTACCGGAGGTTTCCGAGCTGATGAGCTGGATTCAGCGGGGAGGTGAAGTTCTGCAGGGCGTCCATGTAATCGGGCCGTCTCATCTGCTCCACCAGAAACTTCATTTGAACCTTTCAGGTCCGAAACAAACGCATCAGTCAGTAAAACAAGAGCACAGTGAGGTTTTTTTTTTCCTCAGCAAACTGATGACACAGTGAGTTAACACTAGTTAGCAGGTTAAACAATGAATTTACTTATTTACCAACACCGGTGTGTGTGTGGCCCATTATCTGTCTGAGCCAGTGCTTATATAACTAACTGAACGTTGTTTTCCAGCGAGCAAACTGTTACAAAAATTCTGATTACTACAAAAATAATGTTGTGTAGACAAGGGTTATCAAAAGTATTGATACTTCAATAGTTTTTGATACTAAGTGTTTTAAAGGATATAACTGAAAATGTGAAAGTATGAAATGTACAAAAACTGATCTAGTGTCAGATTGTAAAGCCTAAGGCTGTGACACCAGTGAGACAGACTAAGTGGTGGTCGAGTGACTTAAAGAGTGAGTAAAGAGAGGCGTCTCATACGGACACACAAGGTACCTTTATCGTCTGTTGCAGACACACAGAGAGCAGAAGAGAGAGACAGAAACAGCAATGTCAGACTGACACCTTCAAGTGAGCAGCAACAGCAAAATAAATAGAACAACAGGCAAATTCTCTGCAGGCACAGACACAAGCACACACTTCTAGGGGATCATCACTGCTGACTGAGAGGGATGTTTTTAGTAAAAATCAAGCTCATTATGTTATTCATAACTACGTCAATACGTTCAAATGTGTCGGTCTGGTGTTCAGTCACTTCTTCTGCACCGGCGCTGTGTGCAGGTTAGGAACTAAGAAAAAGAAAACTATCTAATTTTTGTGCCAAAACCTTTTTCTATTTGTCCTTTTGCTATTTTGGAAGAGCTGCGTATCATTGTTTGCGTTTCTTTAGGCTTAAAACTGGAAATTGGTCGTCCTCATTACAATGTCCCACTTCTACATGTTTTAGGTCATTTGTATTCAGTTGTTTCTTGTGTTGGCCTTTTTTTAAGTTATATTTTTGGGCCTTTTTGCCTTTATTGGATAGGACAGTGAAAGAGAGACAGGAAATGTGAGGAGGAGTGATTTGGGGGATGACATGCAGCAAAGAGCAGAGGTCGGATTCGAACCCGCAACCGCTGCGACGTGGACTATAGTCTCTGTACATGGCGTGCACAACACAACCGCTAGGCTTTCTGTCGCCCCCAAATGTTGGCCATTTTAATGAAAGTGTCTATTCTTCAGTTAGTGTCCTATTTATTTTAAGGGAATAAACAAGGAGCGTCTCTGTGCTCTGATCTGCATTAATTTGCTATTGATACTCTTTCACGTCCCTGGAGGCTTTTATTGAACAACCACTCAAAGAGCTGATCTTTATAAACAGCAGCTTAACTGCTCGACACAAAAACAGTCAAATAGATTTAACAGAGCACTAGTGAATCAAAATGAACAATATTGATGTAAACAAAGCTGTGGAAATATAGGTGAGACATGTACCGTGCCAACTTCTTTTAAGGTCATACCGGAGTTTGTTGCTGTATTTGAGTTTCAGCTTTTATTTAAGATTTGTCTTTATTATTCTTTGGCTATAACAGTTTAGATCACATCGTTTTTCAGTCTCTTATCCTAGTCTGGTTATATTAGGCTCCAAGCAATCTAAAAAAACAACTGTCCAAACTTCATCATTCTATCTACTTAACTAGTGTCGTGGGATCTGTCGCCAGATTGGTCCAGATGTTGTCAAGATTAAACTCAACTGCTCACGGATCACAATTAACAGCTGTTGGCTGTTGGATTACCTTCTGTGCCTCATCTTTCTTCTCCTGTTTGAGGAGGTCGGTCAGATTGATGAGTTTCTCCATGGCCTCCACCTGTCTGCTCAGGTGCTTCAGATACATGCCACAGGCCCGGCAGTACGACTCCAGCAGCAGGCCAAACCGCTGGCTCACTGTCTTGTTGTGCATCTCTGACCTGCAAGAGGCAAAAAGAAAATGAGGAGAAGAACTCTCTGGAATTCAAAATAATCTAGGACCTGAATGATAAGTAACAAACGCATCTTTAAACTCCTGAAAGAGGCCCTTTTAATCAACTCACTTTAAATGCCAGAAGAAGAAATGTCCTATCCTCTGATTGGTTAAAGCCTTTTTCAGCAGGAAGCGTGCAAGTGGGTTATCAAGGTACTGCTCATACTTAAGAACCTGGGCACAGAAAACAAAGAAGTGTACCATAAAATCTTGATTATGTTCCTTAGAACAAACACTGCTGTACTGAATGAAAGTGAAACCTAAACATTCATGCTCTGATTAAAAACAGTTCACGCGGTTGACTTGGGTTGCATTCAAAGCAAGTTCAAAGTGAAACCCACCTGAACCAGTTGAATGAGGTACTGTGAGAGTTTGTCATCAGTTAGATATTTCTCAAGGCACTTTACGGCAAACTCTCGGATCATAGGATCAGGGAAGTTGCAATCCAGCAACTCCATGGCTTGTTCTGGCTTGATAGCAGGCCAGTCCTTCAGAAGGCAATACATCTGAAATGCAAAAAAAAAAAACATACACACAGATCTTTTATTTTTACATTTGTGCAGTTTTAAACAATGTATGAGACAGTGTTATAGTCTGCAGTATCTGTAATTTAATCAGCTGAGCTTTTGCATTAACGAGTAAGAAAGGCACATATCCATTTCACACCAGATGTCCTTCAAAATAAAGGCGTGTCAGCAGTAGAAACATGAGATTACCTGTGCGATCTCATCTCTGGAGTTCCATTTCACAGCCAGGAGGATCTTGGGAAGGATCTCTGGCATGTTGACACAGTCTTGTCTAAAATAATGAAGTAACAGAAGAAAGTCGTTTTTAGCCTTTATGACAACAGGGTCGGTGCCACCTGATTACTTTTGTGTAAATGTAATAGTTAAGAGGCCTCAAAGAGGCAAGATAATGACAGAACTGCAAACGCGTTACCTGTGCCTCCATACAAAGTCTTTCTCCTGCTCAGTTATTTCAGAAAGCGGGTCTCTGTTGCACAACTGACGTAGCTGCTCATTGTCGGTGTCGGTCAGGGGGTTGTCACGCGCCAGTCTGTTACTCTATGACACAGAGAGAAAAATACAGGTTGTAAATGAAACTGAACCATAAAATACAACCAAACAAACAAAAATCCATTTTAATGAAATGCTTGATATCTTACCAAACCGGTGTGGCAGTAATTAAAGCCAAGCTCTCTGGAGATATTCCAGTTCGCATGATCTTCGATGATGGTCATATCAGGGTACTTGACGGGGCAACTGAAATGATCAAACTCCAGCTCCAGACAAGGGGTTTCCTGCATGTTTAGAAAGTAAAGCAGAGGAGAACATTCATTCAAGGTGTTTACTGTTATCAAAGAGAGAAGCTAAAGTGATTATTAAGAGGTATAAGACGCTCGTGTATTTAACCCAGGCAGCTTAGAGTGTGGCTCTGGAACTCTACATGTTCTCACGTACTGGATTAGAACCGGTTCATGACGCTTAGAGGTCAAAGGTATACGCAATTACTAGATTTGAAAAGCTTAAAATCTTAAGGCGAAGATGATATTATGTGCCATTTACTTTGATGTTTACATTTTTTTCAAAATGATTATCTTTTTAAAATATTCCATTGTTGTTTATGTATATTAGTGTTTATATTTCTAATACCAGTATGTACTTCTTTTACATTGACATGCTTTGCATTAAGGACAATGATAATCTCCATTTGGAACTTCTGGAAGCATAAAACACAGAGATGTGAGTCAGCGTTATGTTGATGATGTTGACATTTGTTGTTCACCTTGTTTGGGTTAGATCCCGTGACGCCGATAGGGTTGAGCAGGTCCTCCAGACCGTGTGGAACAGGCCATAGGTTGAGAGCCATCTTCCCTGCTACCAGTGTGTGGGTGTAGTCAAACAGGTTGATGTTGCCCCAGGCGAGGGGACAGTGCTCCTACAGGAAAATACCAAGAAGATGATGCACGTGAAAATCATTAGAGCAAACAGCCCAGGGCCACGAAACAGACAGGTGCAGAGCAGAACAAAGGGAAGGTGTTTGTTTTTCATGCCTACATTAACCGACCTTGCGAATGCTTTCGTTTCTATAAGAGATAAAGGAAGAACACATTTGAAAAGAGTTTGAATGATATTTAAAGGTTTTATCTCTAACATTTCCAGGAACATCAAAGCCCCCTTTTTTTTTTTTACACAAAAACCATGCAATGTTTTTCCATTTTGCAATCGCAACTCTATACAGTAATTTCCATTGTTAGTGGTGGAGTCCGCCTTCACGTTCACACAAGGGAGTCAGGAAAAATGATGACTTATGTAAACCAGAGTAACAAAAAACAGCATTTTCTTTTGTGTCTGCTTCACAATAAGTGTTCAACTTGTGGCTGTTATAGGGAGGCAGGCAAAGGAGAGAAATGTGTTCGTCGCTGAGGTTAATGCTGACAGTGACAGTTTATGACAAATGTGTCTACAAAACCAGACATGGTCATTTATGCTACTTTTCTAGTGTAAGGATTAATTAATCAAGAGGGAGCAGCCACAATGAGCTGCTGGAGGATGCACATCTCCAACTCCTAGGCCACATATCCATTTCTTTTCACGCTAGCTTTTCTGTTGTGTAGAAATCTACTTGCACAATGAGCACCACTATATCACATAGTAATATCTCAAGGCATGGTGGAAAAGGGTCAATTATTTGAACCGTTTCCATCATCTAAATTTGATAAGACTTCTTTATTCAAACAACGCTACTTTTGTTTCCTGAACTGTAAACGGACACAGAACTTGTTGTTATGATATATTTCTGCTAAACTCGTGACTCAAGTATTCACTGTGGTACTGAATGCATTTGTTAACACCAAAGTCACAATATTTGGCCAAATTAACCAAGAATTAAAGGTTCTGCCTGTTCAAGATTTACATTTCTGCCCGTGCAATATGTCTATCTTTTTTTTTCTTCTTGTGGCAAGCTACATTTTTACTGTGCAATGTACATGATCTGCTGTGAATACTTTTTGAACATACACTGTCTCTTAAATGCCAGGTGTTTGTTGCTGTGGATGTCTGTATGTTTGTGCACTTTAATAAGTGAAGCACTTCTCATGTCGTTGTACAGTTTCTATAACTTCTATGTAGCTTTCTAGCATTGCACCGCTAACCTCTTTAGCTCCCTTCCTTCCTTTCACCGAGCAGATGGAGAGGCAGAGCCGGGCGGCTCGTGGGATGTCTGGAATGTACATGTCGTAGTTCAGCCACTCGTTCCACCTGGAGCAAACAGAGAAAGTATCATTTAAAATCAATCGCATTACCGTCCCAAAGTCGAGGGAATCCCCAGAGTGTGAGAGACTACCTTGGATTAGAGCAGGGCACACGCTGGGTGTTGACATTGTCACACAACTGCTCTCCACCATGGTATATCCCAGTCCTGACGTAGATCTACATTAAAAAAAAATATATATAATAAAATATTGTACTTAATCACATTTTAAATTGATCTATTATTGCATTTCTGACTGCACGAATTGACGGACAACATGCACTTAGCCTGCATGGAATGAGGACATTCTCCAGTGTACACTATCATTGTTGATTATTGTGATGACGAAATAAAAAACCATTGAGGTGTACATATTAGGTAATACTTTACAATTCCAATGACTTGCTATTGATCAACATGTTTTTGACAGTAAGTGTTTCTAAACTTCGTTTTTAAGTAATTCCACCTAGCAGAAGTGCTTTTTTTTCACCACAAGTTATTCATCATTCATAGTGTCCTCGATTTTGTCTCCCTCCTGAGCCATCAAGCAATCCAACCCTGCAATAGCCAGCCAATTGAAATCAATTCATCTGAGGTTAGCTGATGGCTAACTGTGGTTTCATCTGATTGGCCAAATGACGTGAATGCATAGCCCACGTATCAAAGGCAAGCTGAATTCAAAGGCTTGTGCATAAAACATTTTTCCTTGTTTCTTTAATTAGGGGAGGATGAAAATGCAATTTATTGCAGAGTCCTATTGTGCACTTTCATCCTTGTACCTCTACGTAATTTGAGAAGTGTGATCACAGTCAGAATGTATTTTCGTACAACTACAACAACAAGTCCACTCAGTTATACTGAATGTGTACCTTGTCAATATCTCTGATGTTGACATTGACGTAAGTAGCGCACAGTATCCTGATCCTCAGCGTTCCGTTGATAGTCCACAAAGACTTTGTGGCTGTTTCCCCGTTCATGTAGGGTGTTGCTGTGGATATTCGCCTTGCATAAGACGGCATGGTGAAGTTGTCCATGGGCAGCTGGGAATACAGGCTGTCTTTGGCCATTAGCATCAAGTTGGGCATCCGTCCCAGCATGATACAGCTGCGCACATACTGTTGAGGACAAAGTGACATTTAGGGGTTTTTGTCCTGCCTGACATTTTGAAGCACAGAATTAAAAAAGTTTACAACATTTAACAAATTTGATTTATAAATAACAGCACAGCAGTAACTGAAACTTAAGTACTTGAGTGATGCATTCAGTCAATTGAATCAGCATCATTTTACAGGCAGCACATTTTTGTATTAAATTTAATTCTATGTAATGAATGCCAAGCACATCTGTGTTGGATGATAATTTGATGTGAAGTGAATCTCTTCTCCTCTAAGCACAATAGCATCCGATGCAGCAGACCTGAGATTAAATTAGATTACCTTGTACTGACTCAGAGGGTATTTCTCCAGTAAGTACTCGTCACAGCCGCAGACTTTCAGGATGTACTTTCCCTGATACTCCTGCACACACATCTTTAGCTGCTCCTGGGAGAGCAGCATGCTGCGCGTCTTTTTACGAATGGCTTCGGCTATCACCTGCTCCGGTACATAGTCGTGGTTGATCTTCAGGGTGTACTTCTGCTTGTCATTGCTGGGTGACACAATAACCCATATGACCACTATGATTTGACCTGAGGGAAGGAGAATTAAAAAAAAAAAGAAGAAATATGTGATCAGTTGTACACAAAACAAAGAAAGCACAGTAGTTGTGGTAGATGTTGGATTGTATATTCAGGACATTATTACAGTGAATCTTAGCTGCTCAGTGTCCAATCTCTTACCTTTGTCGAGCTTGTTGTAGATGTGCCGGGGAAGTTCTGCACAGGATTCTACATTGGGAGGATACACGTACAAAGCTCTACTGTGGGGTCCGTTACTGTCTCGGAGGTCCACAGCCTCTTTACATACATTTAAAATGTTCCTTCTAAAGTCCTGCACTTCTGGGTCTTTCACCAAATCGAACTCACATATTGGCATTCCAATCGCAAAACCTGAAAGTGAAAACAAGCGCTTCATTAAAAGTGTTGTTTTTTTGTGCATTTTTCAAGACATGTGAAATGGGAGCCTTGGCATACTACATTGCAAAACATAAAGCAATATAAACAACAGGTTAACGCTCCTCTTTGAGGGAAATGAAATTGGAAAGGCAAACACTTGCTACAGTTTCTAACTGACATTAGGTTTGTAACAGCAAAATGTTTTTAAAAATTACCGATCTCTCTGTTGAGGATCTTCTCTTCTCTGTTGCCTACTGGCTCAATTACTTTAAGAAAAGCCTGAAAGAGCCTGAGATCGCACAACCTCCTGGTCTCATCATAAAACTCCTCCCGCTCTGCCTCTTGGGTGACACTGACAAAGATGTAGGAGCTCTCCTCCTGTAGCAGATGGTATAGAGGGTACTTCCTGGCCTCTTTGAAAAGCTCATGCTTGACTGTGATCAGTGTAGCCTCCCGGAGGCACTCCAACGTGAGAATCATGCCATTTGGCAGAAGGCAGTCCACCAAGATGCTAGGGGGCATCAAGTGCATCCCCCATAGTTCTCCTGAGGAGGGCCTGGGAGGCATGGTCGTGCCTGCAAATCCACTCTTTTCAGAGCCTGCTAATTATCAGATGAGCGATGTCAACCAACTGTGAGGAAGAAGGAAACAGGATTATATAAGAATCACTGACCTGTGCACAATAATGCAAAACGCTTGTGGTAAATATTCAAGGATGCTAGAGTTGCATAGTGACATCATTTAGAAACGCTTCATATGCAGACCAATGCAAATTAATTGTCAAATTAAAATATATGATTAGATTTAGTCAGTAGGCTACATCATACTGGAATACCTATAACTCTACTGTATACAGTTTTATATCTTTTCTGATAACCGTATCTATCACACATGAACATAATGTGAGGTCAAATTGGTTCATTTTAAAAGAAAGGTGGCAGCAACACATCCATGACAACTTCGATCGATATCTTAAACGATATAGATTAAAGTTATCAAAGCTGTCACTTATTTGTTCATCTAATAAACCACTAGTAACTTAGCCAGACATAATAACAAGTCATAACATCTAAACAGACACTTCTTTAATAAATGACTCACGCTTTAGTGAGATGATGTTAAAACAACTCTTGCTTACTCGAAAAGGCAGCAATGAACTTATAAACGTCCAGTTATGTCGAATTAAAGGACTTTAATATTCATGTAAACAGACGTGTTAGCATAGAAAAAAAAAAAACACACTAGTCATTGAGAGTTAGCTGCTATCGTTATTCTCTTAGCCTCGGTCACAGTTCTCTCGGACAATTTGTGTTTTGCGGCTGTTTTGTGGGTTAACGTAAGGTGTTTGTTCCTTAGCTAGCTAGCCTATCAAGCTAGCTAAGTTCACAAAGCAGATCAATGTCATTTATTATATAAAAATATCGACTGATACACAAGCAAATGTGAATACTACAATAAAAGGGTGAGATCCTGCAGTGTGTTGTGTGATAAACTTGCCAATAGTTCCGGCTAAAAGTATACACCAAAACACAAAAACAAATATAAAGCTACCTGTGTCAGATAGCTAAAGCCAGCCGGTTAGCCGTGAAGCTAATCAGCACAACCATTAGCAGCGGCTAGCTGAGGAAGTCCCATCCGAGCCCGCTCGGGAAGTCTCAAGCAGCGGTGCTAGCTCAATCGTTAGTCCATCCAAACAATGATCCTGGAGGGTCAGGCAGACCCGCTTTACTGAAGTAAAGACGCCACTATCTCCCGATAAGGTTGTCAATGAGATGTAGCGGAATACGTATATAATACTTCATGATGTTCTTCATCGTGCTGTCCCTAAAAAAAACTGCACACTTTGGTAGCACGCTAGCTCCACACAGCTAGCCTGTTCGAAGGCTGCTAGCAGGCTCATCATCATGGATGGACCGCCCTCCCACACAGTGAGGGAGTTAGCTGGTGGGGAGCAGTCTGTCATGAGATGAGAGTGGGGAATTCAGGGGAAAGCGCCGAAAAACCACCAAAAAACACGAGGAGAACTGTCAAGAGTTGTTGTTTTGTTGCTACGGACAGTCACATGCAGAGCCCAAAGCTTTCTGCAGCATGTGTGTTAATGGATGGAAGGACCCTCAGAGAAAACTTATTCCTGAGCCACTTTTCATAACTTCTACTACACTTTGTGTTTTATTGCTTCCAGCTGGTATGTTATAATTTCCTTGCTGGGGATTTAGTAAAACTATAGTACACCGTTTCAACTGAGTTTAGTGGGACAAGTCATTGCAGAGCAAATCTGCACACCCATCCTTGTGCAAACAGGCATGTATCTAGGACAGGTATATTCTCCAAATAACAAAGCTGCCATGTGTGAGCGTTGATGCAGGTCTAGAAGAAGATTGCAACTTTTTAAACCCCTTTGTTTCTTCATTGTATGCATAATAATAAAAAGAAGAAAATGCAGCTTTGACAGAGGATAAGTGTGTTCTCTAGCGTGTAAATATTTTGGAGTATTTTAGCTGCAGGTCCACAGTGTGACAAAAAAACATTTTGTAAGTAGTACAATGACAGCATTACATTTTTTTTTTTTATTCATGAGATATCCTGGAGTTTTAAATACATTCGTTTTTGGGTTGATTAGTAAAGTTGAGATTTTTGAGTCAGAAGTTCTTTGTACTTAAAAGCCTTGCATGTTTTGTTTTTTAATTCAAGCTATCCTAGATTGTTTTATAACCTCTTCATAAATAAAGTTTTTCAAGGAAGGTGCACAGTTGTTAAATACTAGCTCTGTGTGTTCATCGTGGTGTGGTGAGATACATTCAATTTTTGTGAGCATGTTAGCGGATCAATCAGTCATGCCAGGTTCTGAATACCTCATGTTAGATTATGGTAGACATTTCATTGAGAGACCCAAGCATATTATTTGGTCACTGGGATAATGGATATCAAAAAAGAAAACATTATTGCTTCAAAAACAGTCAAATAAGTGTGAAAAGTTATCACTTAAAACAGGTAGCAACATTTTCCTTGATCCATATGAGCAAGTTTTGTTTGTCATAAGTAACAATGGTTACAGTAGTGACACCATCCAGTCATAGTTTTCCCTGTATAGCTGCATGTTATGTGTGTGTCAGATTCCAAACATTCAGTTTAATATTACAAAATAGTCACATCCTAGATCCTGAGTGAAAATCAGCTGCTCATAACGTCTCAGCTGAAGAGGAAAGTTTGCAAGAGGTCATAGCAAGGTCGTTTTACTCCACAAATTCCTCTCATGATGTATGCCCATCACCGAATGCTCTTCTTTCAAAGTGGCTGTACGTACAGTATTTCACCTCTTTATCTTTACTATCTCTTCACATAGCCTGGAGAGGTACTGAGTAAGCTTCACCATGACGATGATGAGGGCCCCTCCCGTCAGCATGCAGGAGGGCCACAGCAGCGAGTGGAAGACAACACTGTGATCGTACAGCCGTGTGAGGAGGACGGTGTCCTGCTGCTCACTGGGGTCGTAGAAACACGGGACCTGCTGGTGCACCTTCAGACGCTCTGAGATGTTCATGATGATGACGTGCAGGGCAACGCTGTCCTTTTGACACCGCGGCACGTAGAAACACTGCAAGGACAAGCCAAGGTCACAGAGGTCATTTAGGGGTCATTCATTAAGAGTCGGGAAAATGAATAAAGCACACTATGACAATATCTTATCAGGTAATATGGTAATAATTGTTACTATTCTGTGCAAATAGGACTGAGCAAAAATAGTCAGCAATGTTCTAATTTAGATCATAATGCAACACAAATGCTACACACCATTTGGGTTTCCAATTAACTTGTAATGTATTTTTCTGTGTGCACGTTCTTTTCATTATTATTGGTATGACTTGAGCTTGAGCTTCAAAAAAATGCATTATTGGGGCGTGCAGTGTTTATCCTATCTTATCTTACACAGTATCTAAGTTTTTTGGTACACATTTTTAGGGTAATGTTAAAAATATTAATACACAGGTTTCTGTGGCTAATTTGCAACCCCTGATCTTGGGGATTTTGATATATTTGATAGGACAGTGGATAGAGTGGGAAACCAGGGAGAGAGAGTGGGAATTGACATGCAGAAAAGAAGCCACAGACTGAACTTGAACCCAGGCCGCCCACTTATAAGGCCTATAGCCTCTGTACATTGGGCACAGCCTTAGTGTTAAGTTGCTGAAAAGGCTGCACTAGCTACATTAAACAACTTTCATTGTTTAAAACTCGCTGAAGTCTTACTTCTGGATAATCACATTTTGCTTTAACAAAAATAAGATAAACAGACTTAGTATTGTATTTTTTTTAGGTAGGACTGATGTTAAAATATGACTGTTAGCTTTAAAATAAGATTATTTGCCTGTTACAGCAGCTCAATAGTCGGAGTAATGGAAAGAGTAATCACTCTATAAATGACAAAGATAAAAAACAATGATTCAATAATAATCAATACAAATAATAAAAATGAAACCATGTAACTGCTTGTTTAAGATTAGGATGGAGAGCATAGAACAGCATAGAAAATGACTTTATACTAAACATGGTTTCTAGTATTTTGATAAAGTCACAGTATAATAAATGCAGAATTTGTACATAGGGTGACAATTTGCAGTTGAAAAGAGGTGAAATTTGCAGTTTATGATGTCACAATACTCAGCATTTAGTCAAATATTTCAAATTGTAATAATATTGTTTTGTGACAAAGTTTGGTAAAAGCATTGTAAGGTCAGGAGTGTGTCTTTTTCCACAATTAGTAATCATGCCTTTTTGTGTCTTCTATGTCATTGTACTCTTCACCCTTTATGTTTAAACCCTCGTCTCAAACAGGACATATTCAACGTCCTATCCACTCACATTTTCTGAATTGTTTGCAGTTTAAATCTATAATCAGGCCAACATCTGATAGCTGTTGTCAACATTTGAAACGGTTCAGTAATTCTCAGTGTTTTCCCTCTGGCACTCACTTCAGAGCTGATGTCCTGCATCTCCTCGTTGTGAGATAAGCGGCTGACGCGGCTCGTGTTGTTGACACTCACGAAGACCTGCAGACATGGGTATTTGGAGACCCTCCAGCAGTCTGACCCACAGTTGTAGGAACAGTTCATGTCCGCTGTGACCGTGGAGTTGACTACAACACACACACCCTCTTCTGTCCAAACACTGTGATGACATTCAAATGGAGATTGAATTTAATGCAGAAAAGCAGCAAACATTTCAGAGATCTCACGGTGTGAGATCAACTCGGCTGGGGTGTAATTTCATAGTGTTTTGTATTTTGCAATTTTCACATTGAGGGAGAACCGCAGCAGTTTCTCAACAAGCACATCTGATGAATAAAACATGTGTGAGATAGAAATATCAGTTTACTCTTTTATAGGGAAGTCTGTACCTGTCTGCGTAGGAGCGTAATATTGTAATCCCCAGGACAAAATACATCATGACTGAAGAGAGAATCATTCCCAGTCCAAGGAAGATTGCTCGATCTTCACCTGGCCTCAGAGCTGTCACTGTTTTCTTTTTATCCAATATATCGACGTCACGGAATTTCTGATAGATTGACCTAAATAATGTAAATGAGAGACAGTCAATATTTTATTTTGAAAAAGCTACTACACTCAAAGTGCAGTGACAGCTTATAGGCTCCCCCTCACCATCACTGCATTTTGAGTCATAAAAATGGCAACACGAGGCTACAAGAAATGCATCACAAAACAAAAACTACAGAGCAACAAAAACATAGAGATGTGAAACAACTTTACAGAAATGTTCAACTGACAGAAAAGAAGATAGATGATCCCCAAACACAAAACAACAAGAAAGACACAAACAACTGCAGGTGATGTGAAACAGAAAACACCTCTAATGCGACCCAAAATGAACACAGGTGCAAAAAGACATACACAGAAGACAAAGAAATAACGGATGCAAAAAACTTAAGACGCACAAACAGCTACAAAGTAACAAAGCAACTAGAGGAGATTTGAAACAAACAGTACCTAAGCAACTCAAAATGGACACAGAGGTGCACAACAATCACAAAGGACATAAAAGAGGGATGCAAAACAACTTCCAAGACATACAAAACATCTAGAAAGTAATCCCCACCACAACTTTAAGGGCACATAACGTGAACAAATCGATCAAATACAAAATGAAAAGATAAAACTAGACACATGAAAGGCTTGTTTCTAGTTTTTTTGTGTGTCATTTGTGCGTCTTTCAGTCTGGATGGGTAAAAAGATTCTGGGGCCCCTTTTCATGTCTGTTCTCAAAGGCCCATTGTGTCTTTTGTTCCCATCATCCAATCAATTTCTACTTAAAAAGCGTCAAATCAAAACAAAAGTAATCCAAGGACACTTTAAGAGCTGACTGATCAGATTTTTGTAAGCCTGACTCAGTATGACCCTGTTACCTCCTTTCACCTCCTCCACCTGATCCTCCTGCGTTTTTGGCTCCTGCCACGAAGAACATCTTTCCCGATGACCCGCGTCCTCCTTTCCTCGCTGGCGCACGGCGGGAAGATTGCTGAAAAGACCTGTGAATTATAGCCAGTTTTATGTTTAGCTGTTTTACACCAACACACACTTTTACCACCAAGACCATAAACATTAAGAGAAGCCCAAGTTACCTTTTACAGATTTGCAAATGACAAATCTTACTGTACCTTTGGTGCATATTTGCAGTCAAACGCAACACTTTTTTTTTTTCTTTTTTTTACTTCCAGCTTTATAAAAACCATTGATTAAATATCTCTCCTAATCTCCCTGAAACAGCAGCTTGCGATTTCCAGAGTATTCTGCAGTGTTGGGACAGGAAGCAGCCCTGATATAGTGGACTCACTCTACCAGGTAAACATCTCATTTTGAGCACAAAGAAACTCTACAAAGGGTAAACAAGATGACAGATAGCCACAGATGACAGATGTGAATGCTGATGTGAAAAACCTACCTGCTATTTCCTCAACACTTGTGCTGTCAACACAAAGTCATTGGCTCCTCTCAGGACAAAACAACAACACCTTGCATGTACCTCCTCTTCGCTCTCTTCCAAGTCCTACAGTTAGCAGAAAACACAATTTTCAATGCTATACATGTAGCTCTGGCCCCATAAATATCATTAGCCTTGATTCAGATGCAAATGAATGAGGCAAGTGAGACGTTTTGAGTTATTTGTTCTGGGTCACCCAGGGGTGAGCAGGGAGCTGAGGGTCGATGCAAACCCACTCTGATGATTGCCTGACATTTATTTTAAAATACAGTTTTGAACAGATATTTACATGGGCACATATTTAGTTATGTGGGGTCATTTGCTCCTATAAAGCAGTAATGTAAACATCAAAAGTGCAATCCATCATGAGCCTGGATTTTCTAAGAAATACCATTCAATCAAGTGATGATCAATTATTAAATCATGTTGTTCATTTACTCCTTTTCAGATACAAAATAATTAGTACATAATGAATCAGATTTGATCTCTCTAAGCATCATCATCCATCATATGGATACCAGTATCTGTAAAGGCCTCTGATACAGCCTTAAATCTGGTATAGGGTATCGCTGAAAAACAACAATGATGATGTGCTAGAAACAAGTGTAATGTTAGAGTTCACACAATGTCAACAATCATTGTTTCCCACCAATATTACGATGTTGTTGAGTTTCAGAACATGCTCATGTCTCTGTATTGGAATTAGTATCCTGAAAGAACAATGGTATGGGAACATTTCTAATGTTGATGGACCAAATGTAAGCACAATAAGCAGGCTGTTTTTGTATTATGACACATGTCAACCTTGCCAAAGAGCACGGAACAGAAACGGAAAATAAGTTCCTCTCGGATGAGTAATTTCCTCATTGTATCACATTCCCAGCTGCTCAGGGGAAGCTCGGCTGAGAGACGCCCCCAGAGTGACAACAAAATCAGCAGGAAACCAAAAATGTTATCATAGTTATTCTCCCCTTTAAAACACTTCACACATTTCTGCATGCAACAAAGAGGGACACTTACATGAATTTTATGCTCTGTCTTACAACTTTTCTCCCCCCTAAAAGCACACTGACCATTGCTCCCCGAGTGCCTAAAGTTCCACACATAGCTGTATTGATTTCAGCTAAACGTGGATGCACACACTTTCAGAAAGACGGCCTTACTACTTTTTTTCTTTACAGTCAGGAGTTTAAAGGGTTTTGAGAGCAGTGTATTCTATGCCGCTGAGCCTCATGCTGCACCTGACTTACAAGGGCAGGTGAAGGGAGGGAGGCTCATGCTGTTAAGTCTGACTTTGCAGGGCCTTCAGAGTTACCTTCAAATTAGGGAAATAAACGAAAAATGTAAACGATGTAATTATGGCTACCTTCCAAATTGTTACAGTAAGTGTATTATTTCTGTACTTTTCTAGAACTAGACCCCTAAAAATGTGAAATGATGCTTCAGTATTTTTTTCAAACTTCACTCTATCCAAAGTAAGCTACAGAGTAGGAAGAAGTCCTCAATGACAATCCCTTGCGGTACTTAAAAATTTAACTTTGGAAACATTTGTGTCCTTTCTTTCTGCTTATTTAAAAAAGGTACTGAGTCTGCAGTGTCATATCATGAAGCACTGGAGGGAGACAGACTTTGTAGGTGTGTTCATGCACGTGTGGAGGTGTTCTAAAGCTCTACTCCAGCGTGAAACTGCTTACTCCAGCAGAAACCAATTGTTCACATTTTCCTATTATCAGTTTAATGAACTACATATCTGAAGGCAGATAGAGCCGGCCGACCTGACTGTATATTCTCAATGGGTGTGTCCTTGGTTTTATATTTTCTTCCAGCTGCTTCTTTTTCAACTTGTAAGACTCAAAATGGGACTGAATGAGTGATTAAAAAGAAGTAGATGACATGTGGCATACCACTTAACTATAGAGAACTACACAGAGGCATAAAAGTGAAATAAATGGAGGCAAGATGATTACAGATGACACAAAAAACAGAGATGTTAAATGGATACAATAAGAAACAAAATGAAAAAAGCAACTAAAAGTAAGAGATGTAACTTCACAAAAAACTCAAGACACATAACCAAAACAGTAAAAAGCATCAACAAGTAATGCAACACACCCCAAGAATGACTACAAATCCACACAGAGCAAACCCAAAGAGAGAACACAAAGAGAATAGATAATAGACATAAAACAACAGAATAACAACAAAACTACAAAAACCAAAATATCAAAATGAGATGCAAAACAGGCTTGTTTTTTAATTATCTTTGTGTCATTTTGTGTGTGTTGGTGTGTGCGTGTGGTGTGTCTGTGTGGATGAGGAGGAGGGTGTCAAGGGGCCCGTTGTCACACAATCCATTTCATGTTCCTAAAGAGTATTTGTAATAACCTTTTGAATCCCATTGAGGCCATACTGCGTGTTCCTCCTAGAGACTGGAGGTCTGAGGGAGCTACTTTGATCCTGAAAATGTTGCATTAGCAGGTGTTTTCTCACCTTGTGTGCTTAGCTGCACCAAAGGAATTCAAAGCCCGGGCCTGTTATCAACACGCTCTTCAATGAAGAATGTCTCAGCATGTATTTTTTGCCTTGTCCTTCCAGTGATTACTGCCTCCCTGTCAGGTGTTCCATAGTGTTTGGTGCCTTTAAAGAGTCACATGTGCCACTTCACAGCCCCGCACAGACGTATAACAGAGCAGTAAACACTCACCTGAGGTGTGCACACAACCGCAACTGCAGTGTGAAAGTGAAAGGCATTATAAAAGGCATGTCTCAAGCATACTGTACATACAGTCAATGTTGTGGGCACAATGTCAAAACCCAGTCATCCATTTAGAATTGAATTAGGAGTCTTTTTTTATAGTTGTTTACTTTGTTTTGTCATCATACAGTTAAGACTTGGCAAGGCAGTTGATAAAAAAGGGGAAGTAAACAGATGAATTTTCAAAGCTACTTGATAATGCAGATCATATGAAAAGCCCACACTGTAACTCCATAAACTGCACATGCATTAGCTAAATAACTCTTTTGTATCCCAGCTATGTGCTGTTTGTTGATCCTCAATCATAGGCTGCATCCTCTTTAAGCACATGGCCTGCTGTCTCAGTGTTTCCTCGTTGGTGCCTGTCATAATCTCTTGTCTTTGCACTTCCAAATTACAATAAGCCCCAGCTTCTGTGTGAGACTAGTGTGATCTGAGTTGAAATAACAGAGGTAATAAGAAGGATGTGTGGGGTCTTACCTCTTGTAGCGGTGTTGTTATGATAATCCAAACTTTGGGCTACAACTGTCAGCAGTGGCTCTCCGGCATGGCCTGGGCTCCCAGAGAAAGCAGCTGGTCACCTCTTATTTAAACCCCAAACCCCAACTGAACAGAATGCCTGTCATACCTGTGTTAGTAATATGAGTTCCCTGTACAATGCCGTCATGCTTAAAATGAGTCAGTCCAGCACAATGAATTTCCACTGTGCCTCCAAATAACCGTGTGTGACTGGCTCCGCTGGGGGCCCGGCGCTATGTTAGTAGCAGGCTCTGCTGCATGTCCCGAGAGGAATTCAGGAGCAGTTATTTCAACCCCCCAGCCCTCCTTTTCCATGTTACAAATGTACTGTATGTTTAAAGGCTACTTGAAGGCCACCTCTGAAGACAGTGTGAGTTAAACTGTGCCTCCTCTTGCCACAAGGTGTCTCTGTAACCTCAGAAACGGTAGAAAGATAGAGGAGGTTCCTCTTGACTGCTACAACAGTTCAAATGGAAAACCTGAAAATTATTTGTATTGATGATTCTAATGCAGGTTTTTTTTCTTTTTTTAAATGGTATACTGGTATATTTCTAAACTGGCGATTAAGCCATTGAATTAAATGGGAAATATAACTGATGTGAATTTAAGACATTTACCATTTGGAGCATTAAGTAATATTCTTTACTTTCTACAAATATTGTGCTACAAAAGAATGTATTTATTTTGTTGGAAGTTACTTTTTTGTCTAGTTTTTATATCAGATTTAACAATAAGAAAATCACTGGAGAATTCATCATCATTTGCACATGATATGATACATATATTTATCTATTATGCGATACCATACAATATAATAAGATAAAATACAATAGGATACCATACCATACCATACCATACCATACCATACCATACCATACCATACCATGTACTACCTCCACAGTAGAATCAAAGTTAAGAACACTAGATGAAAATGATAAGAAGAAAATTATGCTTTGCATGCTGAAAAACGTGCCTGTATAGATATTTCTTAAAAGTAGCATGTGGCATATCCATATTTAGTTAAAGGGAGTGAAGTATTATCACATACAGTTTAGTAACAACGTATGGAAGATCTTTTAATACTTCCGGCTGCTGTTTCTTTTCATATTGTGAAAGGCGTCACTGCATGGATAAAAAGTGAGCTCAATCAAATGTAGAATACAACTGTCCTTCAAAATAAAATTGCAAGGATTTTTTTTGTTTTTTTAGAATTCTGATCTATAGACTATGACAATGTGTTAATACAGGCCATGATTTCCAGGACAACACTGTGTGATTTCATGACATGATATGAGATATTTAATGTCCCTATAGGGACACAACAACATAGTACTGGTATGTACCAACTTGCACATTATAATCAACAACTTTTGATATCAACATATTGCACAACCCCAAGGGCCAACATCCTACATTACCAGCTGGTGAGAGTCTATATGGGCACATAGGCAGAAATGAATTCTTACAGCATTTCAGTCTGCTCTGGGGGACCTTGAATTTCAGGAAGGTAAGAACTAAAACTCTGGGGTATGGGATCTTTCCTTTCAGACCCTATTTAATAATCCATTTTGCAGCAGTATTTATTCAACTTGCTGGATATGTTTGACCATAAAGTCTGTCTCTTATTGCTGCATTGTTCTGCTCATCACTTTCCATTCACTGCCTCTTCCAACCTCAGTCCAGTGATGTCCAATGAGGACAGAATAATCACAAGACATCCTACATGAAGAGCTCTGTCCTGGCTCATGATGGCTAAGATGCTTCCTTCTTTAATTGCACTCTCTTGTGTTTATCCCTAAAAAAAAATGGGGCATACAGGAGAGCAGGAAAACATGTGCTCAAGTATAGATGAGAAAAAGATTCAAGATCATGCAGATGGAGAGGTATTTATTTGAGGTTAGGCCTAAACATAACATGGCCACAAAGAAGAGCAGACTGTCTTCAAGTCCCACATTTAGAGGTGAAATAACATAGTTACAGGGGGGATGAAAGGCGATTCTGCTCCTTTGTTTCTCAGGATCTAATAATAGCTCTTGCTGAGCGGGCAGTGGAGCTGAGCTGCAGTCCCTCCTCTTGCTCCATTTTCCGCTTTTTTGTCTTTCATCTTCTTGCAGACATATTTCATAGGTTTAATGATGCATGTGATATGCTCTGTAGTGCTGTGAGGTTTAACAGCGATCAGGTCAAGTTGACATTTTTTCTCTCTTTACATGTAGCATTTGTTATTCCAGCTGCTAAAAAAAAAATCACATTTGACCCCAATCTGAAGGTTTCTGTTTTCCGTTTCCTTTTTTTTTTTTTTTTTTTTTTTTTTGGGGGGGGCGTTTTTTTAATTTTAAATGTCTTGGAGATTTCTGTTATCTTTAAAACAATATATAGTTCTGGAGGTGCAGATAAAAAAATGATTTGATTGTCAGTTTTGCATTTTGTGTATCTACACCTAAAACGCAGGGTTACATAATACGTATTACTATCAAATGCAGATATCAAATTTGCATTCATGGTTTGACATTCTCTCTTTTAAAAAATGATGGTAATAAAAAGATTCCTCTTTATATGTAGCCACAAATGTGATCTTCATTTCTGCCTCTTCTTTAAAGGCATCACAGTTACTGCTGTGGCTAAGGCAGTTAATAAAGCTCTCTGCAACTTAAGCAGCAGTATCCAAGCAATTACACAACATACCAACAGGTACAGCATATATCAGTGCAGTGTTGCGGCTGTCCTCGCATCCCTAGCAACCTTGCGTTATTGTCCTACAGATAAGCTCCCCGCCCCCACACACAGATACTGCTGTATTCTTTCTAGTCTCACATTTATAGAGGGAAACACAGCTAATCTCATTTCATGGAGGGCAGCTGTACAGTGCAGACATAAACAGAACGTATGATTTAGACATTTTCTCCAATACAAGTCAGCAGCTATTCATTTTTGTATCTATTAATGTAAAGTATACGTGCATGGACAGCATAAAAAGAGGAGGAAGGATTTGAGTCAATTCACAATATTTGCACTTATAGAGTGAATCATACATTGCGTAAAGCTTGGCATTCAAGAGGAGAAATTTGCCTCACATTTGTTCACTGGCAGCCAAAACACCCTCACACAAAGTGGGAGTGATGGAGAAAAGATTTCTGTTTCTCCTGGCTTTAGGAAAGAAGCAAGAGGCAGAGTGTGGGAAATAACCCCTAATTGACCTAAAGAGACAAACAGCAATGAAACTGAAAGCTGTTATTGCATAATTTCACCCTGCACACCTCCATATTAGTGTATGTATAGCACAATATATTAGACAGGGGGGTTTCTTGTGCTATAAGGATGTTGGCTAAAGGCCAGAAGAGCACTGGGATCATACATTTGGAGGATTAAACAGAAAAAATCTGTGTACTCAAGTAGCACACAAGTTCATCAGCAACCCCGGTAATTAAATACATATAACCTTTTAGAGTGGTACCATGTAATTGCATGTAAATGCTGCGTCTCTGCCACATAGTCATTGTTGCAGATGGTATCCTGCACATTTTTTGCAAGTATAAATGATCCATCTCACAAAATTATTACACACATTGTTTTAGTTTGTGAGGGTGCATGTGCAGAGTTCATAGGAGTGATTTAACTGTCCCCAATTCTACATTTCATGATATGTCATCATCTCACAATGGGACAAGCTAATGCTGTGCTGGCCCCTTGGTTGAGACAGCCAATAATTGCAGTCAAACAGGAGATGTTTCATACAAACTATACATTTTCTGAATTTTGAAGGTCAGCGTCGAATTATTTATATAATTGCTTTTACATCTTAACGTATCAAGGTATGCCATTTCAATATGATTCTGTTATCATATTACTGGAGAACATTGAGGTCATTATTGTGATTATTGATTATGTATACATCTGAAAAAAAATCTGTGTAAAACACAGATTGCAATGATGATGTAAGCTTGTTGTTGACTTTCCCAGTCTGAATGACTGAGCAAAGGATAGGGGGTGGGGTGTCATTAATCCATGTCGAGTGATGACCCGACAAGCGAAAATGAGGTGTAGTGGGGGATGGGAGAGGACACAGTTGTTATGACTGGTGCTTGGCTGCTGGACAAACTTCCAGAGGCCTCGGCATTTTTTTTTCTGTTACACACTTCATTGGTCGGTTACAACAACGAGGAAATGTGGCTCCATTTTGATGTGAATCTGTCAAACGGACCAGGGGCTACTACTGAATCAACGCCTGAGGACGACTATCAGCGATAACAATCATCCAAGACTTGTTTGATGCTTCTGGAAAATAGGTTAGTTAACAATATAGCATTATGTCATAGTCCAACTCCAAGACATTTTAAACAACACTTCTTTTACATATATTTATTTTCTGGTGTTCTTACATACATTAACCACCGAAGTGTGATGTTCTCGATAGAGTAGGTGATAAATGTGTTACATATCACCGTAGTCATGTGTTAATCGTTACATTGAGCCTCAGAGAGAGACCATTTTAAACAACAGTAGTTACAGGCAGCAGCTCATTTCTGCATGTCGGGTCACTCCACTGTGTCGACTGTCTGAAGCCGTTGCTGCTTCTTACCGCCTGGCTTTGGTTTGAATATTATAACCTCACGATAGTTTATGTTTGTGCGAAAATCATCTTTTTATAATCGATTAATCAGAAAGCATGGTCTGACTCAAACACGCGAGCTGTGGAAGATACCGTCTATTGAGAGTTGTTTTCAAGTAGGTACGAGATTATAGCAACACTGTCATTAGCATAGCATGCTAGTTTTAGCCATCAAGCTAGCTAGCTAGTTAGCAGGTTAACAGTGATAGCAAGCTGCCGATTTCACTGTACTCTTTAGAGTTGTTGTTTCTAAGAAGCTAACGTAATGCATCTATACTTAGTTACTTTGAAACAACTACAAGACAGTTGCAAACAAAGTAGTCAACTGTTGGCTATCTACATTCATTTAAAGGTATCTTTAGACCGCTTTGCCGGAGTGGCATGTGTGGGGACGGGTACTGCAGCCGCCAAGGCAAAACTGACGCTAAGTCGCATGTTAGCTATTGAGCTAACGTTACTAAGCTCACCGTGTTTAAACGGGATTTAAGGCATGAAGTTCAAATTGAAAAAGTTATGTATGTATTTACGAACACTGCTAAAACACTGCACCTGTAACGTTACTCATTAACTACATACTGATTATCTGTGTTACTATGTATCAGCCGCTTAGTGACCCATCACATGTGGACTATTGTCAGCCCGCCTTTAGAGCAGAGTACATGATTGTACAGTTACAGTACAGCTCTCCACTGTTTTAAGGGGAAATTGTATAAACTTATCATACAATAATACATAGTATTTTGGGCTATTAATTGGCACAAACTGGGGCGGGCTAGCAGATGCTTAAAACTGTTGGTGATAATGTACACACTGAAGTCAAGCCCTTTGGGTCGCCTGTGTGTGTTCGGGGGGGGGGGGGATTTCCGCAAGCTTGCCATGCAATCTTTATAATTTCGCAACAGGCAGATCAACAGGGTGAGTTGAATGTAACGTTACTTAATTTGCAGGACATGTTTGGCTTTAGGAGGGGCACCCTAACCAAGCCCCTTAATGTCTTTTATCCAGAAATGACGTTAAAAATATATCTGAACTCTGATCATTTGAATGCAGCCACAGAGAAAATGGGCTAAAACACAATAGTCTTCAGCCCATGATGCTAGCTAGTGTCTGAGACTTGCTCATAGTTATTAAATAAGCATGCTTTTCGGGGTTAGTTATACTGTTGAACAGAAATATGTGACTGTTATGGCTTCAAGCCTTACTGACCCAGTTTTTGTCATTTGCTTGGTGACACACCCCTTTGATCATTACACTTTCCTCTGGCTGCCCTTTCACCTGCTCTGTGACAAACAGCTGCTGGACTGTCTGTTCTTTTAAAGGTAATTTGTCACAGCACTGACAGAGAAACGAAATCGTCTCAGATTAACTGGCTGGGCTTTTGCAAATCTCGTGCTGTTTACCCAAACTTGATAGAAAGATGCAATGAGAAGTTTGATATGTGATCCAAATGTAGCTCAGTGCACTCAACATTGTACTTTTTCCTCTTAGGAGCTCAGAGTTCTTGCCGTGGACAACAGAGCTATGATGCGCACCTGAAGACATCTCGATCACATGGGTATATCACTTTTTGAATTAACCTCTTTATACTTTTTCCCCCCACATAACTTCTCTTGCTACACACATGCATGTCTATAAAAACTTCTTCTTTTTTTTTTTTTAATTGTCAAGAGTTAAAAAGAGAAGAGCTTGGCTTGTAATCAGACAGGACTGTGCAAGAACTAGTCAGTCCAGACAGACATTTAGTATCAAACAGGTCTCCAAAACGTGTTTTTATTTGATATTATTTTGTGTGAGTGATCAAATGGTAAGAGCGTATCCTACTAGAACAGGAATAAAGATCATCTGTCACCTACGGTATTTATAAAGGACACAACACTGGAGTTCTTGAATGTCCACCTAGCACTTTTTCAGGCAGAAAAGGACTGGCTGTGTTTCTGGAGCGCTTGGATGAAGCACTTGTGCTCTGATAATAAAAGCTCTGCTGTGTGTTGTCTCTATGACAACAGTCCCTTAATGACAGCCACTGGATGACCAACACTGCTCTGTTGCTTTTTACTGTATTTTTTATATTTGAGATAGTTTTTTCCCCTTCTCTGTGAGCATCAAACAGAGGACGCTTGCCCTCCTACTTTGTCTGGACAAGGAGCAAAGAGGATGTGGGCACATGGCACGATCCGTAGGATACAAAATATAACAATATAATATTAAATGGAAGTTGGTCTGTTAGCTGGAGAGGCGAGTTCTATCGAGCTGCCCTTGAGCAAGGCACCAAACCTCCAACAGCTCTGGATCACTCCCTGCATAGCAGTGTGTAGCAGCCCCACTCTGACATCTCTCCACTAATGCATGTCCACAGGTCCTGTTTGTGCGTGTGTGTATTTCGGGCCTATGTGTGTGAGAGGCATGTCTCTTAATATGCAAGTGTAAGCCAGAATTTCCATCAGGGATTTATAAAGTATGTAAAAAAAAAAAAAAAAAAAAAAAAAAAATCATTTTCTCACCAATTCCCCAACATATTGAAAAATACTTGTTTTGCTTTTTGGTTTAGAACATACCAAACCTCGTTGTCACAAGGAATGCAGGTTCACTGAGTGTGAGTCCTCCGTTGGCAACGTTCAATGTAGTCTGGAGCTATGGTAACATGAGACTGGTGTCAAAGAGTTTAATGTCTTCAGAGCTCTCCTCTCTTATCAGCTTAGGCCTCTCTTAGTTAGACACACTGCTATTTCATAGCTCTGAATCTCCGTTATACATCTTTAAGAAACTTTTAACTGATGTTTGGAAAATGAATTTGATAATGACTCCGATGTGAAGACATGACAAAATCATCATGTTAGTTTCAATGTGTCTGGCTCAGCTGTAGAGCTAGCAGGAGCTGATCAATGGGGTTTAAAAGATGATTCAATATTTTGTTCTTAAAAACTAAAAACAACCAAAACATGAACAAAAGAGAAACGCTTCAGGAGGGTTTGTGAGATGAGACTGCGGCTCCACAACAGTGCTGAGCCAAGTTCCTCCGTCATTACGCTCTTATACTTACACAGTGCAATAGCTATTTTAATTACAAAGCACATTTCATTACAGGTAAGCTCAATGTGCTTTACATTGAGGTTCAAAACAGGAACGAAAGAATCGATAAAAATGGTGTCCACTGTCATGAATAAGATGCAGATAATACATTAAATCATAAACACCACATGCAGTACAGAAATATAAAAACATCCTGGATAAACAATAACCACACAAGTGGTGACATGTACTCAAATACAAACACACATTTTTTTGATCTTTATCTATTTCTGTTCAGCTTTACGCAAGATGGCATTACATCCATAACGGTGCAATATTGGTGTCACAGTGAGTGAATTCACATCGCATCAAGATGTTGTGGAACGCTTCATTACAGTGCTGTCGCCAACAATGCAATGTAAAACGGATGATTGACACCATGGAGGCGTTCAAGTCTCGCCGTGAACTGGCAATGTAAAAGTGACTAGTGAATAGAGGTGGGGGAAAAAATCGAGATTCTTCTCTTTTAAGATTTAAAATCGATTCATAACTTCAAAAAAATCGATTTTTTTTTTTTAAATAATTTTTTTTGAGCTTATGATGGTGACATTCTCCTGTTTAATTAAAGTCTGTCGTGTTCTGACTAAGAATAATTAAACCACAATAACCATCTGCTTTCTTCAACTTTCACTCGGGAGCAAGAATCAGCTTTTAAATTTGAAAGAAATAATGATCGACAATTATCGTGATAATTATCGATATCGACTGATATGACATGATATATCGCCCAGGCCTATCTACATGTTATATCTGCCACAGATTAAGTTTTTGTGCTTAAAGATAGTTGGGCTATGGTTAATTATGAGCCCTGTTAATGAAACCCTCCACACTCTGTAAAGCATGAAAACATTTCTGGTGCAATAGGAACAATGTTTTCTATAATCATGCTTTGTTTTATGCAGAGAGATTATAATTTCTGATGGCTTTCTCCACAAACAGTAGTTCTGTATGAGAGCCTGTTTGTTTGTTTTTAAAGCATTTGCTGGTTTCTGGTGGTTCTGTGTATCGAGCTATGAGGACTTTTCTGACCACCTTGTTAGGATAGCTGAAGGGCTTCTACCAGATTCCAGGCCTCTTGTTCAGTTGGTCTTGGATCTCAGCCGCTGGGATGTGGCAGGAGGCTTGTTGACTCTTTCAGTGGGCTGGCTGGATGGAAACAGTAGAAGTCCTGTCTCCCAGCCAGACCCCTTGTTTATTTCCACAGTCCCGTTTAAACAGTGTGGGCTCTGCAGAAAGAAAAATGGAGCCCGGCATAAGCACTGTTGAATCTGTTATTGCTGAGGCTTAAAGCCCATCTATTCCAGACGTTTGAGGCCAAAACAGCCCGCATGTCTCATGAACATGGCTGGTAATTATTCCCAGTTGTAGGTTAATGAATGGAAAAAGCTTCCCTGTCTGGAGCCATGAAGCTTCTGCAGCAAACACAAGTAGAGAGTAACTAAGCCTTTTTATTTATCAAATGGCAGATAGCAGTTATCTTCTTAGAAGTTGCAAGATGTAGGTCAAGTAACTTTATGTTTTTTTAAACCTCTTCCTCCTCTCAGTTTTCATCGTGTGTGCCAGTTTGGTAATGAGCTACATCATTAGCTCGTAGTGTAACACAATCCTCTGTGTGTGTGTGTGTGTGTGTGGTGTGGTGTGGTGTGGTGTTGTGTGTGTGTGTGTGTGTGTGTGTGTGTGTGTGTGTGTGTGTGTGTGTGTGTGTGTGTGTGTGTGTGTGTGTGTGTGTGTGTGTGTGTGTGTGTGTGTGTGTGTGTGTGTGTGTGTGTGTGTGTGTGTGTGTGTGTGTGTGTGTGTGTGTGTGTGTGTGTGTGTGTGTGTGTGTGTGTGACAGCTCTGTTTTACACCTGGCTCAGTGCCCCTGCATGCCATCTTTCTTTTACTACCCCGTAATGCTCTTGTGGGCTGTTAATGCACTTTGAGTGATGAAGATATTACTCAAACCTCCTTCAGCTCATAACATCAGCTGTTAAACAAGACTGCTCTGTGGTTTCTCTTACAGGCTCCTATCCTGTGCTGACCCAATGGTTTAATCACCAGGACTCAAAATGAGCATAAGCAGTGATGAGGTCAATTTCCTGGTTTACAGATACCTACAAGAGTCAGGTAAGTCTTCAAGAGGAGAACCTTTTTTTTTTTTTTTGACACCTCCCCGAATAGCAGTCAGTTTCCTTCCTTTAAAATAGAAATGTAAAGTATTACATTATTCACTGCTTCTCTTGGCTCCAGCGGATTGAACTTTATCTCCATTCTGCTTTCCAAATTACCCAAACCTCCTCCAGGCTTCTCCCACTCAGCATTCACCTTTGGCATAGAGAGCCACATCAGCCAGTCCAACATCAATGGAGCCCTGGTGCCCCCTGCTGCCCTCATCTCCATCATCCAGAAGGGCCTGCAGTATGTGGAGGCTGAAGTCAGCATCAATGAGGTCAGACTCCTCATGAGGGGAAGTTTATGATGGAACTGGCAGGAAGAGCTGTACATTCAACTTCAGTTTCAAATCATGGTTTACAAATGATAGTAAATCCAGCAGATACGGCTGAGAAAAGAGGTTAAAATCCCAAGTGTCATGTTGTCTTTTTCAGGACGGGACATTATTCGACGGGCGGCCCATCGAGTCACTGTCGCTGATCGATGCTGTGATGCCAGATGTAGTCCAGACCAGGCAGCAGGCCTACAGGGACAAGCTGGCCCAGCAGCAGCAGGCGGCTGCAGGAAGTTGCAGCAGCACAGGGCCGCAGGGAAGCACCAAGAACGGGGAGGGTGCTGCCAATGGGGAGGAAAATGGATCCCACACCTTAGCCAGTAAGCTTGCTCATGGTTGTAAACAATCTCTGAATCAGCTCCTTAACAAACACTTCTCTGTCTTCTTGTGCTTAGGGGGAATTAAATGTAAATGGTGTGGTACCTTGATGTAGGGCTGGGCGATGTGGACCAAGTATCATATCTTGATATACAGCTGTGTTTGTTGTTATGCATGCGTTTTTTTGAGTTTCGCTCAGAGAGGGAGAGAAGAAATAGGTGAACTGGTGGCTGTACAGAAGACATTTATTTATTATTTTAACGCAACATAAACTATCCATATAAACAATCTTGTCTTGCCCTGTATCTCGTTTGAAAATATATCGATTTAATATTTAAAATCTTGATACATTGCCCAGCCCTACCTTGCTGTTGGGGCTGATTTTGATCATTCTTTATGAAAAGAATTTAGCCTCCCAACTCTGTCACATTTTGTGTTTCTGTGTGTGTGCTATTTGCCTCTCTCACCGTAGCTGCTTTACAACTCAGTGCTTTCGTTTTGTTAATATCTGTGGCTTCCTTGTAATTACACGCGGCTGCTCTGGTGTTTTTTCCTCACACTCTCACGTGTTTCCTCATGGTGTGTGGTGCATCTCTTAACTCACCTTTAACCAGTATACAATTATTTGTTTGCTTAGGGGTTGATGATTTGTATTCTGTACCGCTTCAACATTTGGTCAAGCTGTGGTTTCGATAAAAACATTGCGGGTCGGTCCACAACGCCACAGCTTGCTCTCTGAGTCCACAGCTGTCAGCTGTTCAGGCTGGTGGTCACTATAGTGCAGAACCGTTTACTCGAGTCTTGTTAAGAAGTGGTGGCGACAACATTCTGTTTGAATTAACGTGATCAGACAATGACGTACGTGTGCACTGCTGTAGGGCCGGTCTGGTTTGCAGAAAAACTAGATGATGTCAGAATGGGTGTTTGCTTCCCTGCACTGTAAAACTCAATCAGTATTTAGTTAAACTTACTAAAATGACTGTGTTGAATATTTGAGAAATGAAGTCAGCTGAACTTATTGCTTAGTCGTACTTGAACAGCAGTTTGATGTGTTTGTTTAAATCATGAAACCAGTTGCCTTAAAAATATCAAGCAAGTGTTACTCCTAGAACTCAAGTCACTCGAACATCCATTATACATCAATGAAAACAGGCCACATTTGTTTCTGTACAAAACTCCTTTTGTGGGTCATTATTGGTGATTGAATTAAAAACTATAAAGACTATTCCAAAAGGAGCAATGATTCATTTCATCTTCTTGTTTCTGCCTTCCCAGCGTAAGGACCGAAGTTATTTAATACTGATGAGTTTTGTTTCTCACCCCTCCCCACAGATCACCACTCAGAGATGATGGAGGTGGACAGAGACGTTGAGATCCCCCAGAGTAAAGCCATGGTCCTGAGGGGCCATGAATCTGAAGTTTTTATCTGTGCCTGGAACCCTGTGAACGACCTCCTCGCCTCCGGGTCAGTACAGGTTCCCTACGGTAATTTTTTAGTTGTTTTAACTGGTCACACAGGGTCTAAAGTAACTAGGACACGTGTCATTCTTTCTGGAACACACAAGTACAGTAAGGAACAAATGTTTTTAATACAAACCAGTCACGTGTTCAGCACATTACTACATAAATGATAAGAAATCATAATAATCAGGAAATGAACTGAAACAGCAGCTGTGAATAATCACCGGTCAATGGATCTTGATTTCTTTTGTTGTTGATGATTTTCAAAATATTTCTACATAGGGTTAAAAAATGTTTTTCTTGATTTGGAAAATGGTTCCTGATTATCCAATCCTGAGCCACAGCCCCTAAGCGTAGGTAGCCAATCATCATATGGTCTTAGTGTAAATAGTTGTTTCTGCCAAAGTGAATATTAGTATAATTTCTGTGCATGTTTTTTCTCTCCGAATAGTTCCATAAGAAGTCGTCCAGCCCCAGCTATGTGGTTAAAATATTTAGTCTTTTTCAGTGAACGTTTGCTAAACTTGAGTCATCGACTTTTGAGAGTGTAGAATCATTCCCTCTCAGCTGTAGCAGTTGTTGTGGTTGTTTGATGTGTAGTGCCGTCCATGGTCCTGATGCGACTGTCACAGTGTTAGCAACTTTGTCTTTCACTAATAACAGGCTGAGGCCTCAGACTGTCTGTGTATGAACTGTAGGGTAAAGTAGTGTTTCTGAGACTCCATGGTTTTTGCATAGGCCACTTTGCATATCTTGTGAAAAAGCTGCTCTGTGCAGCTGCGGGTTGCAAGTGCAGGGGAAAAAGACTTCGGCTGCCCATCCAGTTACTTTCCTCTTAACACTGGGAATGCATGTCTGTGAATCTGTATACGTTTCTTGCCCATCAACATCCATCACAGAAAACACTTTATCAAACTGTAAAGAGTCCCTGAATCAAAGCCTTCATAGGTAACGCATCTCTGTTTATGTAAATGAGTGCTGCTTGTCGTGCTGCTGCCCTTAGATCTGAGGAGTTACATGAGAGCAAGAAACCACACAGCCCATGTGACAGTCTATGAGTTTAGTGCTTGTTCATCGTCATCATTCAGAATCATTGTTTCTCAATTTTCCTCAACAGATGAGATGAATAGGTTAAATAGGGGCTAAAAAAAGATTTTGAATTTGATACTGCGTCCAGGTTTGATTAATGATTTAAAACCCAAAATCAACTCAAGAGCAACAATGGTCAGTTTTGACATAAATGCTGTGTTAATGTTCCTAATGTTACATTGTGTGTGTGTGTGTCTTTGTCTGCATCTGTGTGTGTGTGGCTGTTGGCCGGGGCAGGTCTGGGGACTCGACAGCACGGATCTGGAACCTAAGTGAGAACAGCACAAGCGGATCCACTCAGTTGGTTCTCAGGCATTGCATACGGGAAGGAGGCCAGGACGTACCCAGCAACAAAGACGTCACCTCACTTGACTGGAATGTGAGTGTGTGTGTGTGTGTGTGTGTTTGAGCCAGACTGTAAGATTGTGAGCCTGTTCCATTGAGTGCAGTGCTTAGTAATGTAATCAAGTTAAATGTGTGTGTGTGTGTGTGCCTGTATGCATGTTTTTGCTTCTACAACTTGTACTAAAGG
Organism: Tautogolabrus adspersus; assembly: GCA_020745685.1. NCBI lineage: Eukaryota > Metazoa > Chordata > Actinopteri > Labriformes > Labridae > Tautogolabrus > Tautogolabrus adspersus. Next base: position 12,057,148 of record CM036544.1, read on the forward strand.
CATTCCATCTGACCTGATATGTGTGGGCGATTCTCTCCCACGTGGGAAAAGGTCTTTTACACTGCTCAGCTGCAAACTTTTATTTTATGAAGTCAGTGCATAACTGCAAATCAGCATTCATCTTTTAGAGTTCAGATCCCGGCCTTGTTAATAAACCTGTAAAATTGCAGAGATTCAATTCTACCTGTATCACAATGTGTAAATGAAACTGAGAAGGATTAAATTAACTGACCTCAAATGAACGAGAGCCATCTCTGTCTTTCTTTCAGAGCGAGGGAACGTTGCTGGCTACAGGCTCATATGACGGCTTTGCCAGAATATGGACGAAAGACGGTGAGTTTCTGGCCCTTTTCCATATCATGTCTTTGAAAAATGGTGTAATGTACCTGCGCTCTTTCTTATATATATATATATATGTGTATCATTTTTTCAGGCAACCTGGCCAGTACTTTGGGTCAGCATAAAGGTCCTATATTTGCACTCAAGTGGAATAAGAAAGGAAACTTCATCCTCAGTGCTGGTGTAGACAAGGTAAGACAAAGATTTTGAGTTCTGGCTTTTAGACTTGAATACGTTGGATAAATGCCTCTGGGATTGACCTTGAGAGCACTGCAGCTCATTCCTTATTCATAGTGACCTTTACTGAAATGTGACAGATTTCCCATGGAAACAAAGAGTGGGGATGAGATGTAACACAGCGGGGGATGTTGCTAACTGAGATAGCAGTGGAATAAGGGGTTCAGATTGCTTATGCTTCTGAATTTTAAATGTAAAACTGATCTTTATGGAATCAACAGTTTGATTGGATTTTAAAGCCACTCAGTTAAATAGATTAAATAACTGTAATGTGTCATGACCGGCTCAAAGGTCATAACCAAATAAGGGACACGGATAAAGAGACACCGAAAAAATAATTGAATTAAACTGATTTATTTACATAAAAGTATATTGTGCATGGGTTGGATGGAGAAGGATGTAACCAATCAAGGCGCATTGGGCCCAGGTGCTCTCAGTCAGGCTGATTAGACAGGAACGCTAACCAATTAAACGAATCTGCAACACAAGAAGAGTGAAGGCACACCCTCACAGGCCACAGGGCCGTCACTAATGTGAAAGTGGTCTTGTATGCTGATAAAAGTCAATGACACATTTTCACCCAGCTCTGCAGTGTTCCACGGCTCTGTGGATCTTTTGAACATCTATGTTAACTGTTTAGTGTTGTAAGTAATCAGGCCTTGACCTTTGGAATACAAATCAGATCCATCAGTCATCAGATCAAGTTCAGGGACAACAATTTAAAGACATTGTTCAACATTGCCATCTAGTGTACAGAAGTGTAATGACACACAGTGTCAGCTTCAGTGTCCACATGAGATGTTTAACAGCCTCAGATGTGTGTGATCTATGAACGTACTTTTATACATCCTCCTCTATTTGTTCACATTATCCACGTCACCTGAGAGGAACTTTATATAAACAGATTTGTTCTATGTTTTAAAGTAATAATATTCATATTATTTATTTATAGAGCACTGTTCTAAACGTACATTCAGAGTGCTTCACCTCACACAGTAAATATCATAAAACCAAGCACGTTGTGCAACAAGTCAACAAGACAAGCCATGCTAAAAACAAGGCAAATAAAACGGGAATAGACTACCCAAACATCACAGTGATGTGAAGGCTGAAACTGTTTTTATGCGTTACATTAACGCTCACTGGACTTTACATTCTTTTCTCACATGCCCTCCATTGCAGCTTGTAGATTTTGTTATTTTTTATTATTATTCTTTATTTTTTGACATTTTTTAAATTCTATTGTTTATATTGGTAAATTTCTTATTTTTTACATTATTTAAGTTCATGCTTTTTCTTGGCTGTTTTTCCCTGTTAACTGTTTTTTGTTTTTTGCACCAATACACCAAGACAAATTCCTTGTATGTGTAAATGTACTTGGCAATAAACACGATTCTGATTCTGATTCTGATAAAATGACAGCAACACCGACAATAGGACTGTTCAAAAACTATGACTGATTTTCTAACAGGAACATCAAGGGAAAGTAATGAAAATCTCCTCTTTCACACAGACCACGATTATTTGGGACGCCCACACGGGAGAGGCAAAGCAGCAGTTTCCTTTCCACTCGGGTGAGTGACAGAAGTCAGCTGCATTGTTCCACATCACATTCTGTGCAGGAGTTATTCTTTTCAGACAGATGTTACCTTCTGCTGAACTCTAGTGAGACAATACCAAATCGTGTTGAGGCTGATATCTCTACGCTACTTATCTTGACACATTTTGTAAGGCAGCTCTGCAGTTTGGCATCGTTTTCTTTGTTAGTGTAACAGTGACAGACTCCGCCAGCTCTCACTTTACAAAAACTATCTGAACTAGAGTATTGTTAAAGGTATTTTCACATGCATGAGGCAATAAGAAATCTATATAAAGACCAACACGTTCATGCTATCGCCTCTCCTCATGTTCTGTCTACATACCTCACTGCTGTTACAGTCCTATCTCTCTTTATGTACCTCCACACAGCTCCTGCTCTGGACGTGGACTGGCAGAGCAACAACACGTTCGCCTCCTGCAGCACAGACATGTGCATCCATGTGTGTAAGCTGGGTCAGGACAGACCTGTCAAGACCTTCCAGGGACACACGGTGAGACAGGACTCCTGTGTGGGCACTGCTTCCTGACGGGGAGGGATATAGAAACCCTCTGCTTGTCAAGTGTAAACTGGTGCTTTAAAGATTGTGGAATAGCTGATATGCATTCTGACGGTGACTCGGCAGCTTCAGATGATAGTCAGCTTATTGTGTGACATGAAATAAACAAACAAAAAAATATCAGTTGACCCAAAATCTATTCTATACGCTGTGTTTGTGTTGGTTTCTAACACACGTCTTTCTCTCCGTAGAATGAGGTGAACGCCATCAAGTGGGATCCCACTGGCAGCCTGTTGGCCTCCTGCTCAGACGACATGACATTGAAGGTCAGTTCACATAACACGCTCAGGGTTTCCCTGGCTCCAAACCGGCATTTGGGACATTTCACACACAGCTGTGAGCATGATCAGTCCTCTCACAGTAAAGTCATTAAGTCAGTGTGACATCATCAAAACATGTAACTTTTATTTCTGACCATTTAATGAAGAAATAATAGTCCAACAGAATTCTCCGCAGTGTTTAATCTTCACACCATTTTCTAATTTAGTCATAGTCATTAGTCTCTTGACGAAAATGTCCTTTATATTTAGTCAGATATTAGTCATTTGTTATTGATTTCATTTAGTCAATTACTCACTGACTAAAATTGCATATCATTTTAGTTGAGGAAAATATTTTAGTCAACAAAATCGTCATGGACATTTTGTTGTTGCTGTCTGTCTGTCTGTCTGTCTGTCTGTCTGTCTGTCTGTCTGTCTGTCTGTCTGTCTGTCTGTCTGTCTGTCTGTCTGTCTGTCTGTCTGTCTGTCTGTCTATCTATCTATCTATCTACAACACGTAATCAGAACTCAAATCTGCTCATAATCTGTATAATTTTTTCTATTGGCGATTACTCAATAGTATGATATGATTGCCGTAACCCTGTAGTTCTAAAACAAAGAAGTAGGAACGCGCGGATCAGTCGCGAGCTTTTATTTTGGTAATCAGAAGCTCCAGGGGGCGGGACTTTACGGAACTGCAGGCAGAGAGCATGAGCATTTTTTTGTTGCTGTTTGGTGTTGTGTCGCCTCCAACACCTTTCAGTCACACACAATGTTACCATCTGATACTCTTATTATAAAGATTACTTCTACTGTTTACACATACAGGGTAACATTTCACTGGAGTTGTATGTGGTATCATTGCATCTAAATAAACCTGATACATTTTTTCCATTTAAGATTGGCCACATGAAGGAAATAAAAGAGAAGGAGAGACAATGAGCACCTCTTTGGTGAGCAAGCTAGAGAGTAACGAAGATAGTGTGTTGATAACAAGAACTAAACAGGAAATCAGAGGTTGAAATGCTCCTGTCAGATTTTTACACAGCAGTAACACAGTTAAGCACAATTAAACATGGCCCTACACCGTCTGTCTGTGTGAGTGCACCTACAGTCAGGCTCTGTTCATGTGTGTGTTTGTGGCTTAGCCGAGCACTCTGTCAGACAAACACCCGCAGCTCATATGCATCCATGAGACAGATGGAGGGCAGAGGAGAGGGATCAGGAACACAGACTGCTGCATTTTCAAAGAGCTCCAACGATTCATTTATGAGAAAAGACAGGAAGTCCTTGCTCTCATTTGTGCCAGCTCCAGCCCTGTCAGAATACTGCAGCTTGTCAATCAGCAGCTGCATGTGTGAAATACAGCTGCCAAGGATGAGAGGCGATATGACAGCTGAAAGTCAAAGATGAAGGTTTATGTGCTGCCAGTACAGCAGATGTTCTATAAATTGCTTTTAAACACATGCCCGGAGGATTGCATTTCTCTTCTCACTCTTAGTTGTTATCATTTTGGTTTGGTTAAAAAAAGAAAGAAAAGAACAATTTATAAAATATTGTTTATGGTCAGGCAGTTGTGTAACATATCCTTATGTGTTCATTTCATACCTAAAGCTGACTTCCTCCTTTCTGACACAGATCTGGAGTATGAAACAGGACTTGTGTGTCCATGACCTCCAGGCCCACAGTAAAGAAATCTACACCATCAAGTGGAGTCCCACAGGTCCCGGGACCAACAACCCCAGCGCCAACCTCATGCTGGCCAGGTGAGACCACAAAGCAGCACCTGAACAGTTAGTCTCACCCTCAGGAGATCTCAACTCCTTGTTATTCATTTGACTTGGAGGCACAAGACATGGAGGTTTTGTAAAATGTGAAAATCCTGTTTCGCTAAATGAATAACACAGAAGATACACTATATTGCCAAAAGTATTGGCTCACCTGCCTTGACTCGCATATCAACTTAGGTTACATCCCATTCTTAATCCATAGGGTTTAATATGACGTCGGTCACCCCTTTGCAGCTATAACAGCTTCAACTTTTCTGGGAAGGCTGTCCACAAGGTTTAGGAGTGTGTTTATGGGAATTTTTGACCATTCTTCCAGAAGCGCATTTGTGAGGTCACACACTGATGTTGGACGAGAAGGCCTGGCTCTCAGTCTCCGCTCTAATTCATCCCAAAGGTGTTCTATCGGGTTCAGGTCAGGACTCTGTGCAGGCCAGTCAAGTCCATCCACACAAAACTCTCTCATCCATGTCTTTATGGACCTTGCTTTGTGCACTGGTGCACAGTCATGTTGGAACAGGAAGGGGCTATCCCCAAACTGTTCCCACAAAGTTGGGGGCATGGAAATGTCCAAAATCTCTTGGTATCCTGAAGCATTCAGAGTTCCTTTCACTGGAACTAAGGGGCCAAGCCCAGCTCCTGAAAAACAACCCCACACCATAATCCCCCCTCCACCAAACTTTACACTTGGCACAATGCAGTCAGACAAGTACCTTTCTCCTGGCAACTGCCAAACCCAGACTCGTCCATCAGATCGCCAGATGGTGAAGCGTGATTCATCACTCCAGAGAACGCATCTCCACTGCTCTAGAGTCCAGTGGGGGCGTGCTTTAGACCACTGCATCTGACGCTTTGCCTTGTACTTGGTGATTTATGGCTTGGATGCAGCTGCTCGGCCATGGAAACCCATTCCATGAAGCTCTCTATGCACTGTTCTTGAACTAATCTGAAGGCCACATGAAGTTTGGAGGTCTGTAGCGATTGACTCTGCAGAAAGATGGCGACCTCTGCGCACTATGCGCCTCAGCATCTGCTGACCCCGCGCCGTCGTTTTTACGTGGCTTACCACTTCGTGGCTGAGTTGCTGTCGTTCCCAATCGCTTCCACTTTGTTATAATACCACTGACAGTTGGCTGTGGAATATTTAGGAGCGAGGAAATTTCACGACTGGACTTGTTGCACAGGTGGCATCCTATCACAGTACCACGCTGGAATTCACTGAGCTCCTGAGAGCGCCCCTTTCTTTCACAAATGTTTGTAGAAACAGACTGCATGCCTTGGTGCTTGATTTTATACACCTGTGGCCATGGAAGTGATTGGAACAACTGATTTCAATTATTTGGATGGGTGAGTGAATACTTTTGGCAATATAGTGTATGTTCTGCAGCTTCTTTGTTAAAAGGATATCTTTTCTAATAATCATGAGGAGATGTCCATTAACAAAAGTCAATAAACAAGTGTTGCTGAATCTCCAACTTTTTCAAGATCTCTGTTGAGACTTGGGCCAGATTCTAGGAGCAGGCCCATTCCTTCATCAATAAAGAATCTGACTCTGACCTCAGGTCTGATGCTCTTATTGTTAAAAACTCAGTTGGACGGGAAAAAAATACGTTTTCATCTGCCTTTCTGCTGAACCAATTCTGCCTCACATGTTTTTTTAAGCTGTTGGCTACACAGCATGTGAGTCACCGCCTTTACAGCCTGAATGTTCTTCAGATGCACCTGTGAAAGATGTCACAGGGGCTTTAATGACCCTGAGGAAATGAAGCAGGTTTAACAAATCAGATCAGGAGACAGTTAATGCATAAGTGGAACATAGTCAGTTTTTTCTGATAGATGAACTCTCTAGTTTACAGACATGAGTCATTTCATGTGCAGTCAGTATACTGTCCATTATGAGTTACATACATGGCTTACATTTCACTCATCCTCTGTCCCTTCCCTGTAGTGCATCATTTGACTCAACGGTGCGTCTGTGGGACGTGGAGCGAGGGGTGTGTATCCACACACTTACCCGCCATCAGGAGCCCGTCTACAGCGTGGCCTTCAGCCCTGACGGCCGGCACCTCGCCAGCGGCTCCTTCGACAAGTGTGTCCACATCTGGAACACTCAGGTATGGGATACTTCTTTCAAATGACAACCACACTTACACTGATAAACATTAGAATTGTTCCAGGAACAGCACAGCTATTGGATATCTGTGCGCCGATCCCATACTGTAGTTAATTAGCAACAAATAAAACCAATTGGTTTACCTGAATTCATTTTGCCGACGTCCCTCTAAAACTGTAGTCTACACTGAAAGCTGTACTGTGCTGCCAATAATAATGTCTTATGGCTACCACTGATAATAACATTTCCTGACATTACCAAACAATAATAACACAGTGTGAGCAGAGAACGTAGCATTACCCGGTGTGTTACATTCTCTTATAGCATGAAACAAGTTGATGTCACTTTTAGGTTCAAACTGAGCCACCACTTACTGCTCAGCTTGTTTGAAGGCAGCCTGCTTTGGGGGCTGAGAGAGAGGGAAAGATGTGTTCGAAAGTCTCCACACTGAGTCGTTATTTATTCCTAGATTTGTTTATCTATGTTTTTTATTTCAGGTACACTATATGCAGCTTAGAAGTTTCTTTCAAAGTTTGGACAGCACTGTGATTTAGAAGAAACCACATAGAGCTCAAAAGTGAGCGCCCACTTTGTCGGCGGCTTTGGTTCAGGAAGTAAATTTCCTTATTCAAATCCTCCATTGACATTTCATAAAATCCTTTTATCAAGACATTAAAACCTGGAGCTGAGACAACCAGCTACCCCTCTGCTCGTGACTATAACACATTAGTTTGTAGTTTGTGTTGTGTGAATATATATATAACATTCACTGCTGCATAACAAAGTTATTAGTACATTTCATGTTAGCTAACTAACCAGCTAGCCTGCTAGCCAAGCTATCTATTGGTGGGAAACAGTGCCATAGTAAAAGCGAGGCCCACCAATCAGAGACGTCGCTGTGACACTCGCTGATCGTGGGTAGTGTAGTGCTTTGCCTCAGTATCACAAATAAATCTCGATTTCTTAAGTTATACTTGTTCACACACAGGTAGCTCGTGGTAAGTCTACCTTGGATAGTTAGACATTATGGCTAATATAAAATCTGCTAAGGAGAAAATGAGTGGGATTTTTTCCCTTCTGGAACCACACGGTTGAGCCCATTTGAATCAGAAACTTGTCATATACGGACAGGTCAAGTTTATAGAAGTTTGCAGTAATCGTATTCTGTAGAGACTTTGCAGTAGTCTAGAGCACAGTCATGGAGTCAGGAGATAGGCAGGGTCACTGTACAAGAGATCACATAAACAAATATGATAGAAATGTTTCAGGGAATCGTTTGAAATGTGGACTAACAGATTCACTGATTCATGCAATCTTGGACTAAAGTCAAATTCTGAAAGTTTGGTTTTGAAAGAGAGCACTGTTTAGCTTTGGGAATGAGAAGTCTACATATCCTCCTTCACTCAAATCTCTTGAAAAAAGAACTGCTTTATTATTTGAACATGGAGAAGACGAGAGCCAATGAAAGGATGAGAGTAACTTCATTTGAAAACATATGGGGGGGGAAGTAATACAAGCACTCTGTTTCTAAAACATCTCAGTAAACCAACCTGTCTTTTTCCTGTCCTGTACTCCGTGACTGGTTGATTTGACGTTTGGGCTGTGATGTCATCAGGAAATTACATTTGAATTGGTATAAACTAAACCATTGTATGGATGACGAATGAATGATGGAGAAAAATGGGCCGTTGTCAATAGAGAGGACTAATATTTGAATAGTAAATGAGATAAGCAAATAAATAATAGTTATTACCAATTAGAAAGTCCTCACAGGAGCTTGAGTTTATACTCTGTACAACCTTTGACAGTCGTTGAGCTTCCAAGCATGAGCGTTGCTTTAGAGGAGAATGGTGGCTGTGTGCATACGGTGAATGACTGACTGTAAAACCAATAAATAAAAGAAAGCTCTCTGTCAAACACTCTCAACCAGGAAATACAAAAATGATAACCGCCATATCGCATTAGTATTCATTATCATATATTAGGCAGGTACTAGTATGTGAACGTCTCTAATACATGTTGGCCATTATGTCATAGCTAGGACCTAAAATAGCTTGTTGTGTGTTTGTGTTTCTTCAGACGGGTGCTTTAGTTCACAGCTATCGGGGGACAGGAGGGATCTTCGAGGTTTGCTGGAACGCCACAGGGGACAAAGTAGGAGCCAGCGCATCAGATGGATCGGTGAGTTGTGTTGCCCGAACGCTTGGTCACACATTTCATTAACACTGCTGACTGTAGCACACACATTTGTCTCTGCATCGCTCCCACAACAGACTGCTGACCCAGGAGGATTGTGGGTCAGCTGTGGGTATTAAAGGTTCGACCCGTCCGGGGAAACTGACCCCATTAAACAGCTCTGGTCAGAAACAGGCTTCTGCTGGGGATAATGGTTAGGTGCTTGACTTAATGTTTAGGGGCCTTTTGGTTTCCCACAGTCACACACGAGAGAGGTTGGTTGATACAGGAACATGTGTGATGAGAACGTTTTTGCAAGAATTATGATGAACACTGATAAGAGCAGCATCTGTGTACAGCTATGGTTTCTGAGGTAACTTAGAGGCGCGAAGAGTTTGTTAAGAAGCCTCAATAACAAAATGAAGATGTGACAGCTGGGTTCTCTTTTTTTAACACCAGATAGAGTCGAAAGTGTCCAACATTTTATTGTCTAAAAAAGAAGTTACTGCTCAAACACTGAACCATCTACGAGCTGTTGATATCTGACTGCTTGTGTTAAACAACACAAACAGTTGCCCTGGAAAATATTCTGTCTGTTTTCACATTTCCTCATTAAAGTCCTATTTCACTAATGAGTCATCATATTAAAAGATATTTGTGCTAATAATCAGGTCCCTTCTCTTAGGGCGGGGCAGGGCAGCGCTTAAATAATTCCTTGAATTACGCACGGGGATGGCACAGATTCATGGCGCATAAAAAGTCAGTGACAGAGTTAGATTCTGATGGTACAGACACGTAGTAGAAGCGACTGCCAGGCTCATATTAAAAGTCGTTTAACGGAGTTTACTTAGTTAAAGAACGCGGATCTCCACACGGAGCGATCAGACCGCAGTGCGAACACTGAAGGAAAAGTTCACGTCTGTTCGTTTGGAAACACATAATGCCTGGCAGTGAAATACCCGAAGATGTTTACATCAAAGACACTCAGTGTGTTTGTGACAACATATTCATGTGAGCAGGTTTAATCTGTGATGAACCTTAACGAGTGCAAACTGTGCTGTGGGCTGACACACAGGCACACACATCTAAAGTCTGTCTGTCTGTCTGTCTGTCTCTCTCTCTCTCTCTCTCTCTCTCTCTCTCTTCACTGTCCTCTGTATTGTTAATGCACTGATCTCAGGGCAGTTACAATAACCCCTGTGTCAAGGGTTCTATAATCTTGAACAGCAATATTAACAAATATATAAGTGAGTAATCTCAAAAACATTTAAATACACAATATAATGATTGTTGTTTTCTTCTGTATTTTGGTACTTGTCATTATTTCCATGTGCCATCATGCAGTTTGTAATGACAGAGATTTTGTGTTTTAAATCTGTAACCTGCAGTCTTATAAACTCATCTTAAGTGAATGCCAGTAAAAAAAATCTATTTTGAAATAGATCTTTTTCCTATAAGGTAAGGATAGCATAATGATTAATGCCTGACCTGTTTTGTAACTCTTAACCCCTCTGTGTAATGTAATTGTACATTTGTATGTGAAAACCAGTTTTCTGTACTTGTAGGCTACCTTATTTAGATTTTAAAAATCCTACAGCAGCCTGGGGCCCAAAACACGGGTTATTCCCTGACTGGTTAACCAAATATTTTTAACAGTACCCGATGCTGAGAGTTAATTTCTTAGCATCAGGGATGAGATGATAAAATGCTAAACTGAGACCCTTGAAGAAAATCTGTTCCATAGAGCAGGGATGGAAATAAGACAAGCTCACTAACCAAAGGGCCCGCCCTTCTCCTCATGTTAAAGTATATATAAAAAAAAATAAAAAATTGCAGATCCAGGCCGCTATGTTTCCTAAAGGTGTGCTGCTCCTCTGCACTGTCTGTAGGACAGCAGTCTTCAAATCCCAGTTCTGAATGAAATGAGAAGTGATGGTAACGTATGAGGTCATGGTGAGAGCTGTCCACGAGTCTGTAGGAACAGCCACTTTGTTGACATGATGCAAATCAGCCCTCAAATCTGCTGTGCTTTCCTACATCGTGCACTCTCATAGCTGTTGTTCGCTGTGATTGTGCCTTGTACTCAGACTGGGCAAACGCTACCAGCTCACAGATACTTTCTCCTCCCACAAAACTTAATGGGAGCATATCTTCTGTCAGCATTTTTGTGGTAGCCTAATCCTCTCTGCTCTGACATCATCACAAAGATGTGTGCAAGTGATTTGATGCAAGACTGCCTGTTGTCTGTCTCTGCTGGTTTCTCATTGTGCTTTAAGCTTGTGCTTTAAGCTTTTAAGCATCTGTGGTTACTTCTACCACTCGACAAGTTCATGTGGTGAACATTTTCTTTAGATCAGTAGGAGATGTCGTTTACAGGCTGACACGTCAACACGGCACTGTGCTGCATTCAAGAGTTTGTATTTACAGATACACGGCAGAAAAAGGAAACCCCACACCCAAAATGTCATTGGGTTGCCTGTTTAACCACACTGAAAACTGTGGAGTGAACTGAAGATCACAACTAGGCCTGGACGATAAAACGATAACGATCATAACTGCTGTATAATTTCTCTCAAGATAAATATAATAAATGTTCGATGAAAGTTTGATAGATTTAAACCTGTAATTACACCACCCAAACACTGGGAAAGGGGGGAGCTAATGTGCCTTTAACGCTAGTTGCCACCCAACATAAAGAGAAGAAGAAAAAGACGCCGAACAACGAATCATGTCACAGGGATATGGAAAGAAAAGTGAGGGTAAGAAGTCAGAAATGCAGGAACTTCTCATTAAAGGTAGATTTATACAATTTACATCGTGATTGTGGGTTCTGTTGTTTAGTTAACGGCCTAATCTGCGTCTGACCCTCCTGCACTCCTGGCTGCAGACAGACTGACTGATAGACAGGCTGCAGCTGTTTGGAGAGAGAGAAAGTAGAGACAGTAGATGATCAGAAATGAACAGTGCAGCATCACGCTGCACTGCATGAACTGTATCTGAAAATGTCTAATGTGAGTAACTACTACTAATAATCAAAATAATGATAAACTCATGGAAGCCAAAATGCATAAAATAATCCTGTAAATAAACCCTTTGGGGGTGCACATCAGATTGAAAGAGTCCTATATTAAGGTTAACGAGTGAGGTGGGCATTACGACATGCGTGCTGTGGGTCTGTAAGCTACTTCACCACTTTCACCGTAGGCTGAGAGCTCAACTACCGTACTGTAGCTCGTATGAGTGCAAACTCCACAAAGCGAAAAACAGACGGAACTCGAAGAGGTACACAGCTGTACAGAAACGTCGCTGAACACAATGGAAACCGTCACGCAGGTATAGAGCTTAAAACTTTTTTCTCTTTGGAAGACATTTCAAGTCAGACTGCGGCTAATACACCAGTGCGATTTATAATCCGGATTTTACGGTAAATCATTTGGCCAGCCTGTCACAGCAGATTCATTGTTTACCCTGAGGATATAAGACTAACCCAGATATACGGAGCACTGATCCCCAAACTCAGCTACACCTGTAAACTCGGTTGTGTCTTTGTCTGATTATTTAGATTTTTGTTCTAATCTATAAGTGACTCATACTTAAAATACTTGTAGGTGTGAAAGTGAGTCAAACTGAAACGTGCGGCTGAAAAAGTGTCTGTGTCTGACTCATTCCTCTTTTTACAGGTTTGTGTGTTAGACCTGAGGAAATGACACTCGACTGGGGGAGCCATGGACCGACTACGAATGTGTACATAGCCAAAATGACTGACTGTCCCTGCCTGTCCGCCACACTGCTGCAGTCCCATCAGAGACCATGGCCTGCTGTTAGAGCCAAATGGAGCACCCAATGTCCCCCTCCATCCTCCCTCCATTATTACTCAGAGGGACCACACCTTCACTACACACAGTTTAAATGCACGCGTCAGCCATGCAACAGGTGTATGTGTGTGTGTGTGGACATGTGTCTCACTGTCAGAGTGCAGGGAAAACACATCTCTGTTTTCTCACTGTACAAACTCGAGGGACCCATCACACACAAACCAAACCACCAAGGACCCATCCTGCTTTTCTCTTTTTATCCTTTGTACCTGAATTCTACACATTTGTGTGTCTGTTGATGTGTGCATATTGCATATGTCAGCATCTGGTGTCCTGTGGACATTTTTGTTTTGAATTTGGATTGAACTGATCTCTGTGGGTTTTATATTTCATGTTGGGTGGGAGAGAAGAAGGGAGGGGGGTTGTGAGTCTTTTAGGATAGGTGTTCAAAGCTGTTCAATTTGAGATCCATTCATTCTATTCGTGGCACTTGTCGGGGTTCACAAAATGCAGGTGTATGGCTTGGAGGCTGAAATGGAATTACAGCAACTCTATTTTGAACCAAGAGATTTGCTTCATTCCTGCCATTTTTAAACAAAGTCGAAAGCAGTGAATCAAAGGAGAACTGTCCTTTGTTTTAGCAACTTTAATCCTCAGAAATGTTTTTTTCAGGTGTTCACAATTCATCAGGTTGATATATATTAGAGTGCTAAAGAATTTAAAACCTCCAGGCTGAAAGATAATCTTCATAGGTGTAAACACATGTTCGTACCGTGTGTTGGGCAGAAAGACTTCCAACGCTTCAGGTTTCTGTCACTGAGCTTGTCCTGAATCTGTGTCTCAGGTTGGCGAACAAATGTCTGCCCTTAAGTGTCAGCAGTGAGGTGACGTAGTGCAGGAATAGCCTGACTTCTGGTGCCAGTGACAGCTTCTGGGACCTGTAGGGGAAAAGAGAGAGATAGAGATACAGGAAATCAGGCCTGTGACTGCACACATCCATCTTTGTAAACAATTAATACTTAGAATTTTGCTCATTTCCTCAATTAATGGCTTGTTGCCATCCAATGCTAAAAGATAATCAAACTAAGCCATTCTAATTGTGTCCTGTTTACCCTCCATACACATGAAACACAAGGACATCATCTGGGTTATCACTTCCTCAACAGGACACAGGCTCTCTAAACGAGCCTTTTAAAACACGCCTCACATCTCAAATAAATGGAAACGCTGGAGGTCTAGAGCCGTCTTTTGCAATTGTCTTTGAATCTTCCGAATATCGCTGTAACACAACTTTCATATTGAGCACCCATGAACACACTACAGCCTCTGTCTGGGTTTGCTGCCAGGCAGCCTTTGTTCAGCATCATTGACTGATTATAAAGATGGACTAAGTGTCTCTGCCTCCCGTTGGTAACTCATAGCAACAGACACTGTGTTAGATAAAGAATCATCTGACGTGTATTTTAATTTTCTAGTTTGACCCAAGGTGGTGAAGGGGGAGAGCTTATGACCTAACTGCAGCAGGTAAGTAGGGGGGTCAAACGTTTTGGCTTCACTTTTGGGAGCTGTCATGTTGTCCATCTTTTTATAAAATCGTTGTCCAGCTTTAACACACAAACACATTTACACGTATTCTCTGGAAACGGGCTGCGTTCAGGCCAAGGCACCGATAGAAGGAGCTTGTATTTGTAGTGTTCAGAGATGGCGTTTTAAAACAAGTCTGCTTCTTCTTTGAAGCAGATTCGCAGCAAATGACTAGACGTAACCTGCATATAATATATATATCTATAAATATATATCTGTGCTACCACAGGGGATTCTTTTTAATGCCACTCGTACGCTAAGAGTGGGTTTAAAAGTTACTTTTTGAAAACAGTTTGTGATGTTCCTGTGCATCACCAGGGGCGTGGCGATAAGGAATGGTTGTTTTTATAAAATACCATTATACAGTCATAGAGAAAGAATAAAAAAAACGAGCAGCCCTTTCAAAGGGTGATTTTTTCTGCACTTTAGATTAAAATGGAGAAACAGGAAGGTGTGTTCATTCAAGCCATCGATGACGCATCTTAATGCTCTAAAAGATGAATCAGAACTGGTGCAGAAAGTGTGCGGTGTAAGGTCACGTCAAATCAAAACCAAGCCAACTTCATGGCATTCCAGGTCTCATCCAGCAAAAGGCTCCACACACACACACACACACACACACGTTGCAGGACGTTTCAGAGATCTCGCTCAGAATGTTTGTTTAAAAAGTTTTGTACTGAAGCTAAAGACTATTTTGCTTTAATACAGTCAGCAGCGATTAGACTGTACCACGAAGACACTATTTCAATGATGTCTATGACAGTGGAATGGTATTTTATAATGTTGTGTTTTTTGATGAGAAGCTTTTTACACTGCGTTCAAGTGTGTTTGCTATTTTTTTTTCCTACAAAAGTACTAACGTTAATTCTATCTTTGCTACGTTGGAGAGTCCTTGAAGGTTTTGTACTTCTCCAAACTTTTGTAAACTTGATTAATTTGTAGATACATACACCAATTGAACAAAAAATATATATAAAATTGATTGGATTTCATTATTGATGTATTATAACAGCGAACATGTACATACAAATTTGCTGATTTTTTGTTGTGTTGTCTTTGCCCTCACCTTTGTCTCTTTCTCTCTCACTCACATGGTTGCAGCCTGCAGCCTTCTGATCTGACTGTTGTAATATCACTCGGATTTCAAGGTCTAGAATAAAATCTATTTTGATAATACTGATGTGTTTGCTTTTTAATTTTCACTCTGCTGCACAGACTCTACCTGTTTGTGGAAGGCATATTTGGATAAATGTTTTTGTGCAGGAAGCACTCAACAGTGACATGTCAAGCATACACAGGACAAACTCAACTAGCTGGTGTTTTGCCTCTGCAGCATCAGAGATCTAGAGATTGTAATGTCAGTCTGTTTATCAATTTGATCATAGTTAACCACTAGATGTTCTGAATTGAAATCTGTGGGTTTGTTAACCTCAGTGTCGTTAACAAAAGCAGGCTAGGAACTATAGTTAAACTTTGCTGATAGATTGTTGGCATTGACTTGATTGATCTTGGCTGTGTTTTTTTTCTTCTTTATGCAGTGTTTAGACTTCTGCCAATGAAGGATGAGGCCAAATCTAACAGCTATCTGAGGTCATTTGTCCCATCAGCAGTTGGGTTCTTAAATAAGCTGTAGGTATTGTTGCAATTGCACTTATACGATGGACTGACGGACTTTGTGTCTCATATATCTTACTCACGTCTATCATGATGACATCTATGGGAGGTATGGTTCATATAAATGTATTTATGTCTTTGTGCTGTTTCTTTTATTATTTGTATCGTGTGGACTTCTGTTGCAAACCTTTTTCAAAATTGCCCCTTGGGGACGACAGAGATTTTCCAATCCGATCTACCCTATGGCCCTAAATTGCCATCGCAACCAAAACAGCAATGCCACCTTCAACAGAATCCAGGCTCTGTTTATGCGAGCTAGCCAGGTGGTGACACCGCTGGTACTACATACCCTACCACATGGCCCCCACAAAGAAAATGTGACATTATACATGAAAAGTCAGACAAATAGAACACAAGAGAAAATAGAAAGACGGAGAAAAGTCTGAAGAGACATTTTAGGAAGAGGCCGGGGGAAGCAGAGCCAGAGTGAAGTGGCTCGCACCGGATCAGGCTTTTTCTCTACCTCACCTTAAGAGAGCAAAACAAAGGCGATAAACGGTTTTCTCCTTCCTTTGTTTTGGCCCCCATCTGGCATTATTCCTCCTCATCCAAGTCCACTGACTGGTTTTAGCTGCTTCATCTGGCATCTCCCTTACTGTCCTTTACAAACTTTGCCCACGAATAACCAGTTCCCTCAGTAATGAGAAATTACTAATTAGCGCTATAAGTAAAGATTCATGATTTCTAGAGGTATCATAAGGTTCCATTTTTATATGTTAAAATACTTTATTTTCTTTTTTTTTCTAGTCTTGTAGCCTTCCATTGGACAGGACAGGGAATAGAGTAGGGCATTGGGGAGAGAGAGAGAGTGGGGAATGACATGCGAGAAAGGAGCCACAGGGCGGACTTGAACTTAGCTGCCAGCTTGGAGGAGTATGGCCTCTTTTAATGGGACATGACCTAACCGCTTTGGTCATTTTTTGTAAACCACAGCTATACTTTGTTTAGTGCTGATGGACAGATGGCTGGCTAATGAACTAAACGAGGATTGTGCCCAAAAGTATTTGGGCTTTTCAAGAGGCAAACTTTATGGCTCATAGAAACGACAACAGAAAGTACCAAACACTGCAGTTTCCCAACTGCAAATGCCCAACTTTATAGTATAACATGACTGTTGTATGAAGGGTTAAATTTAAGGGGAAAAAAACTTTCAATTGAATTGGGCTCAAATTGGTGAATAATTAAGGACATGATTGGTCCCATCCCTTATACGGAGGCTATAGTTGTCCAAGCAGGCAGGGGTGGGTTACCACACGGGCCTACCGGGCACAGGCCCAGGGGTCCAAGGGCTCAGGGGGCCCCTAAGCCAGAGCTTCTGTGTGAAGTCGCTGTTACTTTTAAGGTTGCATAGTCGTAGGGCTCAGTAATTGATGTCAATAGCAGGGTCCAAAAAGTCCTACCAAAAATAATAAAGGAATGGCCTTCAGTCCATTATCTGTAGAGCTGCACATTTTCATAGTAAAACTGTGTTAAATGGACCATGAAAGGACAAACCTTTGGGGGAAGTTTATTGGTATACAATTTTAATATTAAGCAGCTTACAGACCACTAGATGTTTCTCATCGTTTTACGATGCTCTGTAACTCTGGGCAGCTGCATCAGATGAAGTTTCACTGTTTCAGGCCATTTGCTATGATATGAATAAAACAGTGGAGAAAAGTCATATACCACCTTTGAAGCAAACCAATAACCCTCAGTAAATGCGTATCAGAAACAGTAACCCACTATTTGGATGAAAAAAGTAACCCTTGTCAAGTGATAAAAAAAGAAGCGCATTTCGTTCACCAGAGAAAAAAAGAATAGACACATTATCTCATAATTATGAGATCCTCATCTCGTTATTACGAGAAAAGATTTCATAATTACGAGATCCTGATCTCATAATAACGAGATGTGTCTAATTTTTTTTTCTTTGTTGAATGCAATGCGCTTCCGTAAAAAGTACAATGCAAAATAAAATAAAAAATACCAAAATATGCTTGAAGATTTTGGTGTGTTTCTTTTTATAGGTGTAAAGTTATTTTTTCCTTTGTATCGTAAACGTTTTTACTAAAAGGCTAAAAAGAAGTTCTTATAAAGCAATCCTCAATTACATTTAAAGGATTGTTAGTTTTGTGTGCTTTTAAAACACCACAATGTGTGTCAATGAAATTATGGCCTGATGTTTTCGCTAAATGAATGGTTGAAAATGAAGAGGGGGATATGAATGTATGTTACAAATTCTATTGTCATACATTTAAAGGTTGTTCAGACATTTTACTCACAACTGAAACCTTGTGTATCTTGTGTTAGGCACTAACCAAATCATCAGGACTTGAAAATCATGGGGATACGTCATCTGGGAACCATGAAAGTTTGGAACAAATGATGTGCCAATCTGTCTTGAAGATGTTGAGAGATATTTCTTTGACCATGTTGGAGGACAAAAGGAAAAGACTAGGTTTATTCTGACATAGAGATCTTTTCCCTCGGCATAATGAACCTCTATCATATTTTATTAAATCCATATAATAGTGTTTGTGAGCTTTCATAGAAACAAAAAACGAAAACCTTTTAACCTTACAGTAGTGCTAGATGAAACGTTGGGAGATTTCCACAGTCATCAACATCCCCAGAGTCTTAAGGATTACCAATGCACCATGAATTCATGTACATAAATATGTAGCAATCAACCTGGCAGTAGTGATTCTTATGAGCGTAGACCTAATGGTCGTATGATTAATCCCTGCTTCAGTCTTAAAACTATATTACTATGTCACCTGGTGTTTGAGGAGACATACTGGGCGTATAAGTTAGTTCAAGGGCTCATCAAATGAAGTCTTTCCCATTTTGATCCAAAACGCTGGACCTCATCTATTTCAAGGAAGGTTTTAGGCGGCAGGATCTCCATGCTGATAAACTTACAGTCCGAGGGGTGAGGGAAGTACCCATACAGCTTTCAACTGTAAAAAGGTGAGTTTGAAGTTTTTGCTGATATCAACTTGAAAGAGTTAAGTGTATTTCCAAACTCTTACAGGTATATTAATGTTCCATGACAAGCAGAGAAATTTAGGATGCTTTGAATATATCTGCTTCATCTAAAATGGCGAAGATATTTAAATCTTAATAAACAGTTAAAAACTAATACAGACAGTTTTTCTCTTATTGCAATTGTAAGGACAATTTGCAATATGCATGCATGTATACTTTTCTGGCTATGTTAGGAACTCGTTTTTATCAGAGATTGACCCCCCTTAAGAGTCACTTTTACAGAACACAAAGAAAAAGAAAAAACAGCCTTCTAAGCAAACTGTAGACCTCAACCACACAGAGAGAGCTTCATACATCATTTGCATTATACAGTATTGTAGTATACTAATTCATAAATGAGTAAAGGGTTTGACTGATCTCTATATAGACTTCTACTGATGATTCTCATGGCTGTTTTTTGTAAAATGAAAATTAAATGAATGTATGTTTTACAAGCACTTCCCCATTCTTCAACACAGTAGGTCATATATGGAACAATCATTCTTTTATTCTCTTCATGTATTAACATGTATAAAAACATCTGTTTTTCTATGTATTTTTCTATCTATGTATTGTACTTATGTTTCATGCAATTATTAGATACGTCGGTCTATTTTCTGTTAGACAGTTCAGTCCCTGTCTTTCCGGTATATAAGGGGTATTTCCGCTATTGTCTGCAACGCTGATGAAGGCCTAGTGCCGAAAAGGGTCTGTTGCTGTTATTTTGCTGTTCTTACATGGATAAAGGAAACCTAAAGGACATTTGTGTAATGACTCTTCTGTCTCTTTCGAGATAGCAATGGTAGCCTATACAAATACCTAGCTTGGGAAACGGTTACCTAGGGAGTGGTTTTTTCAAGTTTCATGTAATGTAATAAAAGCAAAATCTTCCCATCCCATCAAAGAAAAGGGCTGCTCTTTAAAAAACAACATCATACAATTCAAATTCAGAGCCCCATATGCACCATATTTTCAAGATGTACAATTAACTCAGAAATTATGCTCAGGGTGGGGAGTGCAAAGGCTTGTGTCAAAAGGATTTTTAAATTCCGTAAGGCCAGGTTACCAATCATAAAACATAAATCAGAATTACCATTATTTTGCCAATTTCCTTTTCATGAGTGCTGCTGACTCATTGATAACACATGTGTTACCTACCATTAGATAACAGCCAACACCAGCATTCACTTTCTTTCTTAATGTTAGCAATGAAATCATGTTTTTCCTATCATATCATATTGTGATATTAAATGGTAGGGTAAGGGTTAGCATTTAGACCTGTAGTTGAATGTCATTAGCTGTATCTAAAGTTGGCTGTTAAGGACACATTGGTTAACTTAATCTAGGGCCTGATTTCCACCTAAATGTAGCCTACTCTATCAGTTTCAGATCAATCCAAGAGGGATGAAATTTCACAAATAACCTAAAAGCCAAGCAGCTATAGCCCACTAACATAACAGCATTTTAGCTTTCAATCCTCATTATATCAGAGTAAAAAAAAACAGGCTGCAGTATCACTATGGCAAATGATTGTCTTCTTGCAGTCTGTTAAACAGTGAAATTAGAAAATATAAAGTCGCTAATAATTGGCATCCTTTGCTGCATGGCAGGACCAGGATACCTGGGAGCATGGCCGCCGACGCCCTCGTCATACGTTATAGGGCGTGGTCAAAAGTTGGCTGTGGACACTTCAGCGTGAGGGAGGGGAGATACAGAAGAACCTAGGCAACCAACACTCAAAAGTCATCTCCACACAGTCAGGGGACAGATGAGAGATCGGGAGACACACAGTCACCGACAAGACCAGAGAGTTTGACCGTTTAACGAGGGATCGATGCCCGCTCCATCACCTACTGAAGGAGGATTTAATTTCTAAGCAAAGACGAAGAGCATCTGTGCAGTTCGCAAGAAGACGGGGAAAGAGACTATAGCTATTTCTCGGATTCACACACATATTTTCTTTTACCGGTGAGTCTTGGTTTCTTTAGAGAAGTGATGGTGTGCGTTTCCTTCTTTCCCACCCTCTCTGTGTGTTTTCAACTCTATAAATAAATGTGACTTTGGAAACATGCATGTAGGGTCGGGTGGTTCACTTTCACAGTGCTTGTTTTAGATGCAGCAGACAGAGGAGTGAGGATCGAAACTTTGTGTTTGTGCTGGCTCCAGGACAGAGTGACGGCGGAACAAACCTATTCAAAGGAAGAGACAGGGGCAACACCTTGTGTAAATAGTGTTATGATGAATTAAGGCAGTTTAAGGTTACCATTGTGTAATTTACTGCGGCCCCTTTCCCCTCTATTAATCTTACCTTTTACCTGAAATATGCATAAAGACGTCCTGCTCGAGACAACAGCATAAAAACTTTCATGTTGAAGAACAAACAACAGACTAACAAACACAGAACATCAAACTATAGAATAAACTACACTCAGTAACAAGACAAATGCATTCGCTGGTTGGATTATCCTTAAACCTGTTTTGATAATCTTCCTGTTATGAAAAAAATGATCTAATTTAAGATAACTGTTTAGCTCATAGGCTACCAATGGTTTTTCCAAACAGAAATTACATATATAATTCCTCCAACTGTTGACTTCCAGCATAAATCAATTAAAATACAATAAATGTATAGAAAGAATTAAAAAGATGATTATAAATAGAAAATGTTTCAATGTAGTTCTGACTAGACTGTCATTTCTAATGCTGGGAAAACTCTGTTAATTATACATAGTCATTGCACCATAAGCACCGTCTCTTTGGCTGTCTTAGTTAGACTACTTTGTTACCTAATGTGTTTGATTTTGATGCTCCGATCCATTAGTCTGAATAGTGGTCTCATATTTACAACCTGGTACTAAACGTCTTTTGAAGTTGTTTTTTTTAAGGAAGAAACAACTCTACCTCAGACCCACGTTTTTGTATAATCTAGTGTGTGTGTATATGATTCAAATGTTCACAAAGGCAGCAGGCAAGAAAAGGCTTTTAATGGGCCTGAGCCAGCTGGAGATAACCTTCTTGTTACAGGATCAAATGAAGCAAATAAAAGCCTGTGCAGTCTGTGATAACTAGCTAGGCAGATAGATTTGATTTATGCACCAATCCCAATAAAACAGAGGTGAAAGTGTTTATAAAGACATGTAAATAAGCAGAAGCTCGTTATTCTAGAAATATTATATGTTGTGAGCTGAAACCATTTTCATTCTTAGTGCTTTCTTCCGAAGAAATAGTCCCGACAAAACAGTTTGCCATGTGTTTTGTTCATTAGAGTGAGGGGAAGTATGTTGCTGTTTAATGTTTTTTATCAATGGAATATTTTGTGTTATGTGCCAAAGATTGAGTAACTCTAAAGGTGGAATCCTGATACATATAAAAACAACATGTAAAACCCCTGAAATATCTGCATTTCTAAACCACACAAATAGATTTTCTATGTTTCAATTCTGGGTTAAGTAACCCTGAGTGGATGACCTGTGACCACATGTATTGCTTGTTAGATGACCTTAAAAACTTCTACAAGCTTTTATATCTCTTATACCGTATATACTTTTACAGTCCACGGTGCAGCATGTTTGAGCTTATCTACATATACGACAGTAAAAACTCGTTACTCCCTGTTAAATTGCTGACAGGAGCAATAAAATACAACTTACACATGCTTTATGAACCAGTAAACTTAAGGTGATCAGAAAAGTGTACTGTATGATAAAGAAGTGTCAGCGTTCACATACGAGCACGAAGCTGACGTGGACCAGAGGTGAAGCAGAGTCTCTCATTATCAGGCTGAGAGAAAAGAGAGCCATTCTGAGCCAGTGACCCCATTAGGCACAGGCCATCCAATGATGTTTAAAAAGCTCTCGGGGTGCACTGGGACTCCCAGGCCCCGGGCCCATCATGATCCCCCTTGGTTTCAGACCGCGCTCGGCCGGAAGCAGGCTATTCTCGTCCGGCATTATGCTGCCGAGCTTTTCTGACGCCTTCCATTGTGTCAGAATGCTTTCCGTGACTCTCAGCGATTTCAGTGGGTCCACCCCTTAAACCCCTCCATTATGAACTTTGCTTGCATTGCCACATTTGCTGTGTTGGCTTTTGCATTCAGTCATCCTCCCCACTCCCTTCACACCCCCCACTAACTTTTGACTTTTCAGTTAGCGTTTCTAATCTTGCACAGAATACGAGTGGGTGTAGTTAAATGTCTAGTTCAGATCCAACCTGAAAGCAGTCTCCATTTAAAATAGTTTTGTAGGGCTGCTGTTTTGAAACTGAAGTTTAATTGCTTCAGTTGATTGCAAGTAATCTTATAACAAAATGCTGAACAAGATTACTCATCGCTAAAACTCAGTTGCAAAACATGTCATGAGACCCAATTGCATCCCTCAAACTTTGTTTCTGAGAAGGCATTGGTCAGATATTGTGCAAATGCAGAATTTATACATCTTAACTTCCTCCTTTTGAGAGCAAAGGAAGCAGATAGTAAGTGAGATTCAGTGTGTCAAAGTCTGTCACAATGGTAAATTTTCCTCTTTTTTTCAGTTCTGCAGAAAAAACGTCTTCATGGGTAAATGATGAATCCTCATCTGCTGGGCGACTGTGAGCAATCAAGTCATTCTTCTGCCATTGTGGACATTTCTCAGCAGATACGATGACCCCAATCTATGCCTCCTGCTGAATGTGGAAAGCCTAGGATGGAAGACTCAGCAAGTGCTGCTCCAAGGCACTGGAACAACACTCAAAACCACCTTATCCTCAACCATTTCAGCTCTTCGTCACCACAAATTTCCTGCTTCATCACCATCTTCAACCAGACAAGGAACACCGCCTCTGTGTGACAGAATTCCAGGATGTTAATGAATTTCCGGCGTATCCGAAGATGCCAGTGTGTGCAGTTGATGACCACCTGCCTGGTGCTATCGGTGGTGATGGTTTGTTGGGAGCAGCTGGACAGCAATGTTGTCAGCCACGTCAAGTCCTACTCCTACCGCTATCTGGTCAACCGCTTCACCTACATCAACAAGAGCCTCACCATCCCACGTGAGCAGGCCAGGAGCTTCAGCAACTTCCACTACCTGTTGGACCACCCAGACAAGTGCGTTGGAAAGGACGTCCTCCTACTCCTCTTTGTTAAAACGTCCCCAGAGAACATTGAGAGGCGAAATGCCATCAGGTCCACCTGGGGTAATGAGACCTACATCCAAACAGCCCTGGGAGTGACAGTCAAGGTGGTATTCGCCTTAGGAGCACCTCCGACCAGGAAGGAGGAGCCCTCGTGGAGCAAGAGAAGTGGGGTCGGTTTTCAGGAACAGCTTATTCACGAGGACCGACTTCATCGTGATTTGATCCAACAAGACTTTCTCGACTCCTTCCACAACCTGACTCTGAAACTGATCATGCAGTTCCACTGGATGCACAGCCGCTGCTCGCACGCCCGCTTCCTCATGACCGCTGATGACGACATCTTTGTGCACATGCCAAACCTGGTAAGCTACCTTCAGGATGTGAGCAGTAGGGGCGTCACAGACTTTTGGATCGGGCGAGTGCACCGAGCGGCACCGCCAATCCGCAGCAAAGACAGCAAGTACTATGTGTCCTTCGAGATGTACCAGTGGATGTCATACCCAGACTACACAGCAGGGGCTGGCTACGTGGTCTCCAGAGACGTAGCAGATAGAATTTACCAAGCCACGCTGACCCTGAACGCCACTCTTTACATAGATGATGTGTTCATGGGCATTTGCGCCAATGCCATTGGTGTGTCCCCCCAAGAGCACGTTTATTTCTCAGGTGAGGGCAAAGCACCGTATCACCTGTGCATCTATAACCAGATGATGACCTCACACGGTCATGTGGAAGATATCTTTGACTTGTGGAAGGCAGCGACGGACCCTCAGGTGAAAAAGAGGACATCTGGACTCATAGGTAGGCTGTATTGCACAGCAGTGAAAGTCTCTCTCCTCTGTAAACCTTACTTTTTCAACACATACCCTTGCAAAGCAGCCTTTTTGTAGTTCAGGGTTGTGTGTGTAAGAGTGTGACAGAGAGTGGGAGTGTGACATATGACAAATTGAAAGGAGATATAGCAAATATTACCTCAGTCCTGTCAGTTGGACGCCCATGTGAAACACTTAAGTGTGTGTGCTCTGTGTTTTCACAGGCAGAGAGACGAGACAATTCATGTTTGTGTGATCATTAACATGTCAGAGAAAGTAGAATGTGTTACAATCAGGCTCTTAAAAGAAGCTGTTATCCAAAC
Organism: Tautogolabrus adspersus; assembly: GCA_020745685.1. Classification (NCBI taxonomy): domain Eukaryota; kingdom Metazoa; phylum Chordata; class Actinopteri; order Labriformes; family Labridae; genus Tautogolabrus; species Tautogolabrus adspersus. The sequence continues at coordinate 12,082,544 of CM036544.1, forward strand.
TCAAACCCACCATGCTCACAAATTTGAGTTTTAACTGATGAACTCAATAATTGTCTATCTCAGCCAGTTGATAATGAGAGAAATTCTTCCTGCAGATTAAACTACTGTAATACATTAAAGGGTTGTTAGAACTTTTAATCCTTAAAAAAGCAACAATATTCTTTACACATTCTTTTACCTGTTATTCTGTAATTAAACTCATCAAACATATATGAAACTAAAGGGCCCACAAAAGGCCTGTTTCTAAAATCCTTATGCAAAGCAGAAGTAACACGTTTAACGTTGTTGCTGCTGTGTGATTCATTTCCAGATAAAAGGGCACACAAGAACAGTGAGGTGTTTGAACTGAAAATGTTTCCATGTCATGAAGTGCAAAATGTCTCTCAGTAAGTAATGTACATGTGATTTCCTGTGCTGGAAATACCTATGAAGTCATGATGAGCAACAAAGCATGGGTTCAAAATAAGTATTTTTTTAAGTTACACAAACTTTTTTTTTTTTTTTAATAAAATTTGTGGAAAATGTTTTTTAAAGAAATAAAATATCCAAAGTGAAAAGTGTTTCATGTATTTGTTTAAAGTAAAGCTCAATAGTTCAGTTTAATGATGAAATCATGGGGAAGAAAAGATTAGTCCCCAGTCTGACTGCAAATTGTTGTTGCTGTTTTTTATTACCATTTCAATGGCTATTTAGTTATTTATACCACACCTTTAAACCAACAATATCAAACTGTGGTTAAAAAACACTAATGTAGTGACTTTATTTCTTTAATGGTAGTTTTAGATATTTTTTTAATGAATTACATTCTCTAAAAGTTCTCAGAAGCAGCCAAACATATTGCAGAAGCCAAAACAACTGGCCAGTGGATTCAAGTCCAAGCCAAACCCCAACCAATGTAATTTGATAATCTATAACATTTTCTGCAAAATGAGTGATATTTGGGGGAATTATGCAAATTTCCATTAATGCAAGGAGTAGGATGGTAGAATACTACCGCTCTGTCTGATATTAAGGAGCTACAGCCAGACTATGCTTAGCTTAGCCTAGCTTGGCTCTAGCACTAACTGGGGACACAGCTAGCTCGACTTTGTCCAAAGATTACAAAATGAGTTCACCAGCACGTTTAAGGCTCATAAATTGATATTTTATGTTTTTTGTTTAATTTATAAAACAGAACTTAGACGAGAGAGTTGGTTCCAAGATGTCATCAACATTGATTGATTTTTTTTTTCATTTCTAAAATACCCAAAGTACATGTTCCTTGTGAGCCCGTCCACAGCAGTCCATTGATTAGTCTGTGATGGTTCTCCGACCAGCTTCTTCAAACAGGGGCTGTTATGTATGTACTAAAGTCAAAGTCATTTTTAATGTCAGTTTTTCCGTACGTGCTGAACATTCAGAAATTTCGAGAGAAAAAAAAAATGTCTACAAACCAAGGTGCAAGCTAAGTATAAAAAGATTTTAAAAATATATACAAAATATAAAGGATAAAATACAGATATACAAAAGTACAAGATAATGTGCAAAAGATGTGCATTCAAAAACAGCAACAACAAATGTACATGGACTTGAAATTAACATAAATAAATATAAGGCACTAACTTAGTGAAAAAAGAAATGAATTTGTATTTTAAAAGTCCTTTGTCTTTTTAAACTTAATTACTTATTATTGATAAGTACCACATGCAACCCCACACAAGACTGAAGAGTCCCTTTAATCTTAATGTTTTTTCCAAGGAGGGTATAGTGGTTACTGAAGAAAACAGTTCAAGGTACTTGTGCAAGTTTGTTTTCAGGGATTGCTATTAAAAAACATTTTTCTGAAAATGAACTTACTTTTCAATTTTGAAAAATTAGAACTTGAAAGATTTGAAAAATTGAAAAGAATAACTGCAAAAGATTTTATATCCGAGCATCATCATCAAGTTATATTTCAAGTAGAAGTTGTCATTTAGAGTTGGGCTAAATTAAGGAATAAAATGAACTAAAGTAACACTTTTATATCTTTCTTAAAGATGAAGTGCGGATTGAGAACAGAGAATATGATCACAGCCCCCACTGTGCTTAGATTTTGCATCTTGACCACATGCAGTGTAGGCAGGAAACAGTGTTCAAACGTTGCAACCGTGCAGAAGACACACATTACTACACACAGCCTGTGAAATAAAAGCCCTGAAGCCCCTTCCCTCCATGTGTTTGTCTCTTCTGCTTTGACAACAGTTTGCTAAGCAGAGCAGGTGAGGGGGCTCCTCAGGCTTCATTGGAGTCAAAGTGCAAACCTTTTACGATAACTCACACACAATTTACAACACAAACACATCTCTAAAGGTAAAGGTAAAAACTTTGCCTGAGTGTGCACTGGAATGTTTTTCACTATGATTTTGATTTTCATTCAGGCATTTTCCATCTGACATGTGATATGCAGAGCCAAAAATACCCGGCGACATTGGCCAGACAGTCATCAGTGTCAAGAGTATGTCTGATCCACGGAGGCATCTGGCACCAACCTGACAGTAATATCTCAGGCTGGTTCTGTGTCAGTGCTAAAGACATATTATAAAAGTCATGATGTCATAAAACTTCACGGATAACCTAATCTGGAGGTCATTTTTTAGTTCTGTAACTTTGTGATGCAGGCTGGAGGAAATACTACAGCTTCCTTTTAAAAATCTCTAAAGACTATGGGCTGTTAATGAGTCTTTTAGAATTCCATATTTGTAAGTAATCAGTAAGTAGGCCTTATCAAATAACAGCCCTGAGATTCAGTCATTTTGAGTTTTTTGGTGTTTTTGCCGTTTCAGTGAAAGCACAAAAAATATGTGAGGGAATTCTTTGCATTTTGGGTAGATGATTTCTGGTCAGCTCACCTTAACTGTACAGAACTTAATACAATCGGTATAAGCTTTAAAGCTATAAAGCTTTTTATAGGACTTCATTGGCTAGCTAGCACTCCATGAATGATTCTCAATGTTCAAAGTTTAAAACTGTTTGATTTTATTATTTTAGAACTATATTTGTTAATATCATGCTTTCCATCACAGGTTCTTACTTACAATCTTTTACCAACCAAAATAATATCATAACCTCAGACTTAAGATATGCAAATTCATACAACATAACCTCAGACTTAAAGGGGACATATTATGAAAATCCACTTTGACAGTGTTTTTGAACATATGTTTGGGTAACCTGAGTGTCTACCAACCCACAAAATTTGAAATAAATCCATCCAGTCCTTTGTTTGTGGTCTTCATAAGTCTTACAACACAGAGAAAATTGCTCCGTTTCAAATTTTCGCAGTTTGTGACATCACAAGTTGGATTCGGTAAAAAAAAAAAAAACCTCCTCTCCCGTGTTTTCTACACCCATGGACTCCACCCCCAGCCTAGAGCTAAACTTTTGCGCAGGTCTGCCATTTTTATTCTCGCTAAAGAGGAGTGATGTCTACCAGGAAAACTCAGGGGGGGCTCATTGCATTTAAGGAGACACACACACCAAAACGGAGCGTTGTGAGAGAGCTGGTTTATACAGGGTCACAAACCTCCTCTGCTGCTTGATTCATGTTATATTTTGACAGAAGAACAGCACAGACGTTTCATTTAGACCACAGGGGACTGTTTGAAAAGGTAGAAAAGGGCTATAATATGTCCTCTTTAAGACATGCAAATTCATATCCCGTTCATATCCCATTCGTCTCACAATCCCCATCCGTCACATCTGTTTTGACCATAAATGGAAAAAGAACCTGTACTTGACTGCTCACTTTTTATGTTCTTGTTCACAAGACAACGTGCACTCTTTTTACACCTTATTAGAGGGACAGGGCAGCAGACAGAGCTGGAAAAGCCTGCAGGTCTGACTTGAAGCCGGGCCATCCAGAGGGCCACAGCCTCCTCACATGGGGCATGGGAACTATCCCCTAGACCACCAGTGCCCCTGATTTAGTTATTATTATTTTCTTGTCTTCTTGTAATATCTCTTTCTCCCTCTGTCATGATGGTTTCGGTGTCTCGGTGAAGTACTTTGAATTACCTTGTTGCTGAACTGAGCTATATAAATAAACGTGCCTTGCCTTTCTCTAATAAAACTAAATACACGTCTCAGTGTCTGCCAGTTCAAGGTCATTAAAAGGTCGCCCCACTTCACCTCTCTATGAATGCTCTATATGTTTTTTTAGCACATCTCTTCCTAAAATCTGGTGTTGCCTGGATTAGCTGTTCCCCAAGCAGCTGCTCTGTTTCCAAGGCAACACACAGGAAGAATAATTCACACAGAGGTCTAAGGCTGACTTTAAAAGCACAACCAGACACCTACATGTGTTTTTAAGTCTGCTGAAACTGACTGTGTAATGAAGGCATTCAGATGATTAATAAGCAGGTATGTTCATTTAAAATGGATAATGTAGTTTACACTAAATAAGCTGCAGAGTCGGATTTCCAGAAATATACAAATGAGTCCATTTTGAGACTAAAGTGATTATTAATGAGGAGTCAGCTGCTTACTTCAGCCATCAGGACAGTGGAGCTCATCTTTAGTCTCTTCCTGACAGTTGGCTTGGCAAAATAATTGCTTAACATGCTAAATATATATGCAGAGTGTGCAAGTGAATAAGCAAGCTCTCTTCAATACTTGACTACTTTAAAGAGACAGCTTCATTCAGATTAAGACCATGTGGCCCCTCTCTACAGAAACTGAAACATTTGCATTCGAGAATCTATCAATGTGTAGAAATCTTGTTCGAGAGAATAAGCTATCTTAACAGGAACATATTTTGTATGTTGAAAAATAAGACAATAATCAGTGGGACACTGAAAATGAATTTACTGTAACTTTATTGTGAACGAACAATGTGTTTAGCTTGTAGCTTCCTCAGGTTTGCCCAGCATGCACCTGAGGAAGCTAAAGGTGAAACGCGCTGTTCGCTAACAAAAAAGTAACAGTAATGTCATTTTCAGTGTGCCACTGATTATTGATTTATTTTTTCATTTGTATGTTCCTGCAAGCGAGCGGCACCTGAGGTAGGCTGTGCTACCTCGTTGGTCATTTATATTTTGTATGTTGTGTAACCTTTACATGTGTTGCAAAACAGAGTCTGCTCAACCAGGAAATGTTGACACAATGTATCTTGTTAAGGGTCAAAAGTTCATGTGTAGAGACTTGAAGAAGAACTTTGACACTTTGAGAATAACAATTATTTTCATTCTTCTTAAAAGAGTTGAATAAGGCTGCTACCAGTTATATTAGTTATACAGCCAGCAGTGGTTAAATTAGCTTAGCTTAGCATAAAGGCTGGAGAGTCCAACAATCTGAGTTTCTAATTGGTATCTAGATAAAAGGACACCCACCCTATAAATAGAGCTATGCTTACTTTATCCCCAAACTTAGGCTAAGCTAACCGCCTGCTAGCTATCTCGAGATGTATCAGCCTCCTAATTTTACCCGTGGCAATAAGAAAATAAACGTTTGTTGGTTTTTATTTGATATTCTGTGATGACAAGTATTCTTGAAATTGTGTTTCAGTGAAGGACAGTTTTTGTCCTAAGAAATAACAACACTTTCAAATTCTGGGGTCACAAAGAAAGAGATTAGGTTTTACTCTGAACAAAAAAAATGTTTTTTTCTTGATAAACTTCAAGTTATGTGACAGGTTTATTTTTCTATTAATGTTCAGACATCACGAGGAAAGGGTCCAGACTACTTGAAGAATACAAAAACCTGATTTTTTCTGCTTCTTCTAAACACGGCAATTTCTTCTGTAAATCACACCAAAAAACTGCCCATGTCCAGAACCAAGAAGTCCTGCTTGTTATGCATATGAGTCTTTTTGTTCAAATTGTAGATACTTTACAGATTTCTTACACTAGCTGGGGGAATCGGTTGTTGAGAACCCATTTGCAGAGGTGTTTGGGGACCCCTCCAACCAGTGTCCATCAGCATTATGTCTGCCAGTGTCCCAACCATTACACATCTCCCTCTTTTAATCTCTTTCTTTTTTTATTCCCAGACAGATAATTCCTCTTCATTTTCCTATGGGGACTTACACTGACAAACGTTGGTTTTCACAGCAATAATGCATACAACACTTACCAGGGCAACAAGAGTGAGTGCTGTCAGCATTTTCACATTTTGAGCTACTGCTGTGGTTTAAAGTTTGTCTGCTGTCAGGCCCAAGCAGCTGTCTACCTTACCTGTTGACAAGCGGCGCCTCTGCACGTTTGGTACACATATCCGTAGTACTGCTAGAGAGACACATTTTTAATATTGCAGAGGCCTTATTTTATATTCATTCATTCAGATGAATTAAATGAGCATAATTGGTACGATACATTCTTATTTGGTTAATTAACAGCAGTGTCATTTTTGTTAAGAGGAAAGGTGTTATTTTGATTGGTTGCTTTTATTTGAATACTCATGAACAAGACACAGTGCCGTGGAAAAATACTGTGCTGCCTTCCGAAAAAAACCACTGAGCTTTCTGTATCCACAGGTTAACCACACCGAGTAAAATGGAGACCTCTAACTGGGACACAATGGTTGGTTAACATGAAACTAGGTCAGAATGTATACTGTACATTTCCTGGTAAATAACTTCCACAAAAAACAACTGAATGATCAATTTTTTGCTCAAATTCATGTTTGAGTCCTCCATAGCACATTTTTAAATCTGATACTGTAGGTTGTATTATATAATACAATGCAATTATCATATCATGGTGTTTTTTTACACTTATTGTGGACCTTTGAAGGAGGGTTTTCTATACTCTTCGATTGTTATATGTGAATTAAAACGAGAATAAGTCTCATATAAGGTCTGCATCATTACATTTTGGTATGGCATACAGGGACCAAAGATTACAACTATGTAGTATATTTTGTAGGTGTCAGAACTTGTGTGTGGCAATAACCACGCTTTCTTTATCAGAAAGTTGAACATTTTCATCAGTGAATTGATTTAAACAAAATCAGAAGGGAACATGTGATGGTGTTTTCACTGCTTGTTATATTAAGGAATGTATATGACACTGTCAACATAAGTAACAAAATAAACCCCATAAATATCTGATTTGATGTAGATCTCTGAAGGAGCACATCCGTTTTTTGTTGACAGGAATTTAAAGCAGTTAGAGATACAAATAAGAATTTGAATCTTATAAAACGTTTTAATTAATTACCTCCAGCTGTATTAAACACACTTTTAAATGTTAGTGTATTGGAAACCGGACATTTTTTTAGTTCAAAGCCGACCGTGTTTTGGAGCAACCTTACACTTAGTTGGCCACTAGATGGTGCTGTCAGATCTCATGTGATCGTGCATGCCGTCATGCTAAAGACGTGTAGGTGGTGCCATCCAGCCTATAACTTTTAGAGTTGTTTTTTTTCTATTACTTTATTTATAGCTTTTCATACAATACAGACATACAAGATAGACAAGAACACCCAGCAGTATTACACAACATGACAGAAAGACAAGAAAGAGAGGCAAGGGACACACATTTAGATGTCCAAAGCTGTAGCCAGCAAAAAGAAATTCAAAAAAGAGACTGCCCCTCTTTTAAAAACGGTCCTGGTTAGAAAACAAACAACAGAACAAAAACATAAAACATACATATATGGGTGGGAGTCAGTCGAATCCTCAGTCAGTATGCCAAATAAAGCAGAGTTTGCACATAATATAGACAGAACATAGCAGCACAGACCATCAATGCATACAGTTAAGTCTTATCTAGCAATGTCAGAAAGGGTTTCCACACCTTAATGAAATAACCCCGACAGTTCTGTTTGCTAAAACGAATCTGCCCCATCTTAGCAATGAGAAGCATTTCATTGAGCCACCTTTTGAAACATGGGGGTGTTGTAGACTTCCAGTTAAGTAATATCAATTTCTTAGCTGCAACCATGCCTGCATTGAGAGCCTGTTTTTGGTTGGAGGGAAAGGGCCTCGTCAAGTCAGAGCTGCCAAATATTGCCAAGTTGAAGTCTGGCTGAATGTTTGTTTCATATTGTTTGGAAAACCAATTAAATATGTCACTCCAGAAATTACTTAGTACTGGACAATGCCAGAACAGGTGTGATAATGAACCTTCTGCAGTACCACACCTATCACACAAGGGGGAGACTGATACAAAAAATGTACTTAGTTTAGTTTTAGAATAATGCAGTCTATGGATAACTTTGAATTGAATTAACCTATATCTAGAGTTTATAGAACAGCTCTTTATACTAGACAAGCCCTCCTCCCACAGTTCATCTGACACTGGAGCACCTAGTTCTTCAGCCCATGGCCTCCTTGATATGACCTGCACTCACTGGTGTCATAAAAACAGATACAAAGCGGGAGACAAGATGTTTAGAGTTTGGATGTGAAATAAGTATGTCATAAAAAATCTGGCTCTTTGGTTTGGTTGTAAACTGTGGGACTGATTCCCGTATAAAGTGCCTGACTTGAAGGTAACGGTAGAAATGTGATTGAGGGAGATTAAATTTAGTCTGAAGATGAAGAAATTAGGCAAATTTGTTGTCAATATAAAGGTCCCCAATACAGCACAGTCCCCTCTCCCTCCAGTTCAGAAAAACACTGTCCATTAACCCTGCTTGAACAAATGATTATATGCTATAGGAGTTTGTACAGAAACATTCGGTAGACCAAAAAACTTCATTTGATTCAAAATCTTCACGGAATGAAATTATTACCAAGTAATTCGTGGGAGGGCTGTGCTCTAGAAAAGAGAAGTGCTGGAAGAGAGGTTCCTGAAACTGACATGGCTTCGATTTTTAACAGAGTGGGGAGGTGGCAGACCAGTTACCATCAGGGAAGCCCCATTGCCAAAAAGTGAAAGCTCTCGCATTAGCAGCCCAGTAATAGTGCTTAAACACAGGAAGGCCAAAGCCGCCACTGCTTGCATCTTTCTGCAGGTGAGATTTGGAAATGCGAGGGGGTTTACTGGCCCACACAAACGAGAGAATAACTGAATCTAGTTGTTTAAAGAAAGACAATGGTAACAAAACAGGAAGGTTTTGGAAGAGGTACAAGAACCTCGGAAGCGCAACCATTTTTTATCGCATTGATGCGACCAATCATAGAGAGGGGAAGCAACTTCCAATTCCTTAGTTTTAGTAAAAGTTTGGGGTTTCTGGATATCTTAAGGCCAAGATAGGTTATGTGTGTTGTAACTACTTTAAATGGGAGAGATTTTAAGAAAGCAGGGCTCAGAAGGGCATGAATTCACTTTTGTCCTAGTTAATTGAATATCTTGACAGTTTGCTAAATGATTTAATGTGATGTAGGAGGTTTGGAACCAAAGTTACTGGGTCGGATAAACAGATCAATAAATCATCAGCATATACATTTACAATACTTTCAACATTGCCAAACTGTACACCGTGAATATCTGAGTGACTCCTGATCCCTATTGCAAGAGGTTCTAAAGTGATATCAAAAAGGAGGGGAGAAAAAGGATCACCCTGCCTCACACCACGTTGCAGTTCTCTTCTTTTCCTTTTTTTAAAAGCAAACAAATGTTTGCTTCATAGAGGGAGCTGAGAAGCCTCTTATTTTTAATTGAGTCGGTTACCATCCTTAACATGAGAGGGACTATTTTTTTATGGAACGCCTTGTAAAATTCACAGCCAAACCCATCTGGGCCAGCTGCTTTTCCAGAGGGGAAGGCCTGAATAGCATCTAAAAGATCAGCCTCGGAGATTGGGGTGTCAATATCATCCCTCGAAGCGACGTCTAGTTGGGACATATTTAGGTTGTCAAAAAAGTTACAAAAACCTGCTTCAGTGGCCTTTACTTTGCTGGAATATAGTTCCTTATTGAAGTCTTCGAAGCAAGTTTATCTCCTTTGGTTGCATTAATAATTTACCTGATTTAGCTTTAATCTTATGGATGGCTTGCTTAGCCTGCTCACCTCTGAGTTGGCTTGCTAAAAGTTTTTCAGGTTTATCCCCTAGTTCAAAAGATTTCTGTTTGAGTTTTAATACAAGACTGCTTATGTGTTTACCAAGGATACTATTATACTCACATTTCAGTTTTAAAATCTTATTATAATCTGACTGCAAGAGGGATACTCTGTAGGTCTCTTCGAGTGTTGGAAGCATTCTTACTTTTAGAGTCTTAAACTGTTACCTAAATTGCATTTCAAAGGTTGCTTAACGAACATCATGTTCAAGTACAGACTTAAAATACACACTTCATAACAGCAAGTTTACTTATTCAGTTTATTAAGACATTCATACAATTCTGGGGAAGAAATCTGAAAGTATTGAAGGAGGGGGAACTAGCAATATAATAATCTAAGGTTAAAATCCACATCTGCAAAATATGGCCCACCAGTGAGAAACTCAGATAAAGTAATGGGGATTTAAAAAAAAAAAAAAAAAAAAAAAAAAAAAAAAAAAGAGAAGTGCAGTTAAAATGAAAACATTCACAAAAGATGAAAAGCAAGAGAATCTACAGTATAACATGAAAAGTGCGTCTACTAAGCAGGCCCACAATACAGCGCACATATGTTAGCATAACATAATTTGCAGACTTTATACAGCACTTATACCTTTTAGTCCACAAGTAAGTTACTAAATGGTGCAAAACATCGAATACACACACCTCTATTGAACATTTAAAGAAATACCTGATAAGGACCTTTACGTTTACAGACCCCATGGCTTCGTAGCTCCAACCAGCCAGCACGTTGAGGTTAGAATCTACAACTGTCCAAGTGGGACCACCATAGAAGTCACTTCGCTTTTAACACATACCAAAATTCTGATCCAAGGTTTAGCATTTAGAAGTTTTTTTTCTCCCCCTCGAATAATATAAGCACAATGCAAGTGTACGATCGCTATCACTGCATTTAAAAAAAAAGAAGATAATTCTCAGGGCTCAAATCAGGTCAGCCACATTCATAGGCATCTCCTCCACGGTTGTATTGTAAAACGTCTCGATGTCCCGAAGGATCCTCTTGTCCTCCTCAGTGACAAAGTTGATAGCAACTCCTTTTCTGCCAAAACGGCCACCACGACCGATTCTGAAGAGGGGAAAGGTGAGGTACACATTAGACTCTGTCAGGTGGCCAAGTTGTACTTGTTAGTGCAATATGTGTGATGAGATTTACCTGTGAATATAGTTCTCTCGGTTTGTAGGAAGGTCATAGTTAATGACCAGTGAAACCTGCTGGACGTCAATGCCACGAGCCTTAAAGACAAAGAGAAAAATGGTTAGAAAGAAGTTGATGGAACCAAAAACGGTAGCAAAAAAAAATCCTCCACACTTAATTGTTGCTCATTTAAAAGTAACAGATTCCTACAGTAGAAGAACCCATTGTGGAGAACGAGCCTTAATCTCCCCAAAAGTTTTGACTGCTTGGTCATTTTCGGACTGTTGCAGGATTAAAGATATTTTGGGTTTCAATTTCGAAGCTAGTAATTTGATGCGTTTATTGCCACCCGTCCATCCCCTATACTAACCAGGAGGTCTGTAGTGATCAAAACTCTGCTCGATCCAGAACGAAACTCCCTCATAATCACATCGCGCTCCTTCTGGTCCATATCACCATGCTGTGAATAGAGAAGATTTTAATTAAGGAAACTGTGCAGTCTTAATACCGACAAACACTAACGTGTATTTATCCATCACAATAGTTGTTCAAGCTAGCAGAGAGAGGAGAAATGTTACCAGAGCAGACACAGTGAAGTCCCTAGCGTGCATCTTCTCAGTCAACCAGTCGACTTTTCTCCTGGTGTTGAGGAAGATGACAGCCTGGGTGATAGTCAGTGTTTCGTACAGATCACACAGGGTGTCCAGCTTCCACTCCTTGAGACAAAAAAAAACAAAAACAAGAAGTTATGCTGAGTGATGCTTTGTCAACTGGACCAAGTTAACCTTACAAATCCTTATACAAGCAACACATCATCCATGTAACTCTATTTTTAAGAAGCAGCTTATATGTAACACAGCATCTTGAGACAAAGGACACTGGACATTAAGAAAGCGGTCCCTCCAAGCCTCATTTCAGACACTGTGCCTTTAATCTCCTTCCCTGGTGTACCCATGCTTACACGGCCACATGAGCCAAACCTGTGAGGTCTGGCTCCTGCAGTTTTAGCAGAGTGCTTTAATGAGAAGGAGAGTTTGACATTTCTAACTGCTTTTATCTTCTTCATATATCCCCTACTACAGTGTTATGTAGTTTGAGGGTAAGATAAAACCCACCTCTCGCTCCACATTGATGTAGAATTGCTTGATACCCTCGAGGGTAAGCTCTTCTTTCTTCACCAAGATGCGAATGGGTTCCCGCATGAACTTCTTGGTCACCTCCAACACCTCCGCTGGCATGGTGGCAGAAAGCAGGACCACCTGCAGACAGATCAGATGGAACATTAAATTCAAAGACAAATGACCCAGTTTTAAAAAAACTGTTTTAAATCAGATGCGTGTGGCACTGAACCTTGAGACAGAGGCCAACGAACATTAAGAAAGAGGTTCGACCACATCTCATTTTCAGTCCAGTGCAAATTCATCTCCTTCCACGTAATACTCTGCTAGCATTATTGCATGAAACAGATGTAATCTGAATCACACAATTATAGCAGAATTCTGTTAATGCAGAAGGGAGTCATATTTCACCAGTCAACCTTTAAGGTCACACTTACTTGAATGTTGGTGCTCAGTTTCTGAAAGATCTCATAGATCTGATCTTTGAACCCTCGACTCAACATCTCGTCAGCTTCATCCAGAACAAACATCTTGATGTATTTCGCACCTGAACAGAAATAAGGGATAGAAAGAGAACATCTTTCTGTAAATGAAATGAGTCAGAATTGCTATTGTTTACCATTTAACCAGTACTGTAATACTTACACAGATGTCCTCTGTTGAGCATGTCATACACACGTCCTGGTGTGCCCACCACTATGTGAGGAGCCTCAGCGTCCAGCTTCTGTATTTCTGTACGAAGGCTGGTTCCCCCGATGCAGGCATGACAGGCTGCCCCCATGTAGTCACCCAGAGCTAGAATGACTTTCTGGATCTAATGAAAGATGACAGGAGAAAAACGACAGTAGTTCAGTAGAGTTTTGAGCATGAGAATAAAAAGATTTTTAAAAAATGAAGAAAAACTGTTTAGAGTGATCAGTGAAATAGAAAGGAACTCATCATTTAAGTCAGTCCCGAAAGATGGTATGCCATCATATCACCCAGTTTTTCCACAGAACATACATACATTTAAAGTAGGGCTGTCAACGAGGCATTTTTTTAGTCACGATTAATCAGACTTCCAATAGTTAATCTTATTTTTTAACACACGTTCGAAAAATAACTAGAAAATATAAATATTGGATTTTTTCATTTATCAAGGTTTTTATTATTTATACCGTCTGAAGCTAAGAGTGCTGTACTTCCTGTTCCGATACGAACCTTCTTTTAACTTGAAAGAAAATACAGAACTTCCTGTAGATCGAAGGTCACATTAACTTGATTGGCTAACATATGGTGCACCAACAGCGGGAAAAAAAAAACACCACGAAAATCATTGCAATAAATAACGACTGCAAACATTATAGACCTTAATCGCATTGCAAACAATGTGTTAACACTGACAGCCCTAATTTAAAGCACAATTAATTTCAGAAGCCAGTTTGCCTTTTAAACCAATGTAGCCATGGACACAGACTACACCAGTCGAAAGAGGATGCTTTTGTTTCACATTTTTCAGAATTTTGACAATTTTAAAAAAATGGTACCTTCATACTTGAATCAGTGTCCTCAATGTGCTGTTTAGGTCTTAGACACTGTTGAGGTTATTGTGACCTCAGAACAGCATACCTGCTGAGCCAGCTCTCTGGTAGGAGCCAACACCAGAGCCTGGGTCTCCTTTTGCTCAATGTCCAGCTGCTGCAAGATAGAGATGGCAAACGTGGCCGTCTTGCCAGTGCCTGACTGGGCCTGGGCAATGACATCATAGCCTATAGGCAAGGGGTGCAATATTATTATAGTAAGAAAGTATTCTTCAAACTGTTAAAATAAAAAATGGTGTTTATAAAGACACAACTTCTGACACAATCAAATATAAAAAATAATGTTTTGAGCTTTTGATGTGTCAAGTTGAGAGTATTGAGTGATCAGTTAGAAAAATAAATATCCCCATTATTGGGTAAGTCCCGAAAGATGGTAAAGCATCACTTCACTCAAACTAAAACAATTCACTTGTATACCAATTTCGTTTTCTGTACCTTTGATGCAAGGAATGATAGCCCTTTGTTGAATGGCAGATGGCTTTTCAAAACCATAAGCATATATTCCCCGGAGAAGGGTCTCCTTCAGGACCATGTCATCGAAATTGTCTGTAATCTCAGTCCAGTTGCTCTAAAATAAGGAGGAACAAGGGCTAGTGAGTGAAACTGTGTACAGAGAGTCAGCTGTGAAAACAAAAGTATTAGTCATTTACTTACCTCGATGATTCCATCAGGTTCCATTCCATCTGGCCCCCCATGGCCTCTATCTTTTGAGCTATTAAAGAAAAGAGACAGTGTTCAAATTTCACTCCAACTCTTCAGACATTTATTTTGTTAAATGAACGATGTATTTAGGATTAACGATAAAATACACAAGTGCAATGGTCAGTAAGACCTACCACGTGTTGTGTCACGTAGCTGCTAATGTCAAGGCCTTTAAATTGCAGCTAACTTTAAGCGATTGCAACGTAAAAGCTCTGTCGGATGAGAATTGAGCGGGTATTCAGTGGACCGGGTTACGCCTAAAGTGTCTCATTACATAGTCCGGGCTGTCGCTCGCTGAGCGCACGTGTCAAATTCCACGAGCAGGTCCTGAATACCTTCCCCTCCTAAAACCCTGATTATGTAACCACGAGAGGTGTGTGAGCAGCTCGTAAATACATTCATATTTGTGTTAACTTATGACACAAAGCTACAAAAGTCACATCTGTACACGATCTGCAAAACTTAACATGGAGCTCTGCTCTACTAACGTAAGCCAATATGTCGGGCAGTCGGGCCTCTTCAGTTTCCTGAGAGCCAGGCCGAGCTGCAGCCAGACGGCTCGTTGAACTACAGTGGCCGGGAGAAACTGTATTGAAATACAACCCGGCTAATACGTTATACTAATGGTCATTAGAAAAAAATGAACCCTTTTAAACAAGAGGCTTGTAACGGGGACTTAGAGCTGCGGTGTAACTGGGGGTGCCAATAGAAAAGCTAACAGTTAGCAACCACATCACCCTCACAACGTTTGAGCCTACCATAATAACATATTTCCATTTCTTCATTACACTAAGTGCCTACCAGCGTGGCACTCTTAAAAACACTGAACATTGACAGATGTAAAAGAAAAACAAGATTGTACCGTGAGTTTACCTGTTGTAATCAGCAGAATCGCTAGACATCATCCGTTCCCAACTTCAGCATGCGAGTGGAAAGATCGCTGATGGCGATGCCAATTGCTTTTATGCGGCCGGACTACTTTCACTTTGGCGAACTCAACACTGAGTTTGGTCGACAATATCGTCCCATTTTACATAATTAAAAGGTGGATTTCGTTAAACTGTTGTATATGTCTGCAAGATACAAAGGTAATTCAATTTACCAAAAAAAAAGGAAAATTATTGCGGACTACATTTATCAGCGTAAGGATATTGCAGTAATAACTGGTTCTTAGGTTTCTATGGTGGCTCTGACAGGTCAAAAAGCTCCTGACAAGGTTGTGCAACATTTTTTAGAGAGTGTTCGCGTGAGGCCGAATATATATCTAATAAAGTAAGACTATAACCGCCATATTAAACTAATTATTGCTAAGTAATTCATAGATTGTTAAACTTAACATCGTGGTCTTAAACTGTTATTGTGCTAATTCTGTTATAGTGTTCTTTTACCAATTTCTTTTTCCCATTTTGAATGTAAAAACCTTTGTTAAAAAAATAGTTTGAGAACCTACAGATTGGTATTTATGGAAGCCCATTTCCGCCACTGTGATGGAAAAAAAGATCCTGTAAGTCATAATGAGTTAGTATATCAATATAATGACTTAGTATCTCAAAATACTACTACAATTCTACAATTCACTTAGCAGACGCTTTTATCCAAAGCGTCTTACATCAGAGAGTAAGAACAACACAAGCAAGGATCAAGGAAAAATAAAGGAACAATGTCAGTAGCCTAAGGACGAGCGATCAGCTTTGAGTCCGATTGGACACATAGGTGCTGAAAGGCATTGCCCAGAGGCAAGGCACAACATTAACTGCCGTTCTGAGACTCTAATCAGTATATAAAAAATAATGACTTTGTATCTCAATATATTGACTTAGTATATACTCAATATAATTGCTTAGTATCTCAATATAATTACTTAATATCTCAAAATAATGACTCAGTATATACTCAATATAATGACTTAGTATCTCCAAATAATGAGATAGTATCTCAACCAATGGACAGCTGTCCCTGCTTTACGGGCCGGTCGTTAAAAGTTAACTTTATCAGTCACTATGTGCGTCAGCCCTTCATGAAAATGATATGAAAATCATTATATTGAGATACTATCTCATTATATTGAGATACTAACTCTTTATAATGACTTAATGGATCTTTTTTTTTTCCATCACAGTGGCGGAAATGGGCTTCCATAGATATTCCTCTTTGTTCTCCCCTAAATGTGGTTTTACTTGATGCTAAAATAAAAGGCTTTTTAGAAATCATCTTGATTGTAAGTGTTTGATTCCGATACCCCTTTAAAATAGCTATTACATTAAGCCTATAACCTCCTCACACTATATCTTCCTATAAGTTTCCATTCCTAAGAGCTGGGGAAAAGTAGCCAAACACATTGACTCATGTAGGCTATTTAATACTTAAGCAAAACTTTTAGATAAGCTCAATAGGTTGAGCAGTAACAATATATGATCCAAGCGTTACTAACTACTTGCAGGTTAAAGTTTTCATCCACAACAGGTGAGCACCATAAATTACCAAGCTGTCTTAGGTTGAGCAGTAACACCAAAGTATTGTCCTGACACATTAATACAATTCAATACGAAATATAACTGGTATTTGATGACAACTTTGAACTCTAAGCAGATGAATCTGCAATATGTAAACTGAATCGCTTTAAAAACTCTCTTGTACCCACGTCAATCAAAATTCTGGATAATGTTTCGTAAGGCTGTGTGGGTGGTGCAATAGCATCATGGTGTTCCTATATGTTTTTATATTTTCTTTCCTTTGTTATTTTATCTCTTATGCTGTGTTTTTGCAGATCTAGTGCCATATGGGTAATGTACAATATATGTTGTGTTGTTTTGCATTGGTATGTGGCTTTCTGTCAATGTGTGGATGTGTTTTTCTATTGTTTTTATTGATTGATTCGAGTGGAAGCAGCTGAATGTTTGGCAGCACTTTGAGTCCAAGACAAATTTCCCAAAGGGGACAATAAAGTGTATCGTATCATCTGTGTATTCTTGATTTATGAAATTCAAATAGGCTAAACAAATTTGATAGGCCTAACACTTTTTTACTTTAAAATAGGTAAGACCGGAATTAATGACCTTTACTTGTAATGGGGTACTTTGATATTGCAGTATTTTCTTTTACTTGTGTAGAAGCCTTTATACCCCTTCCACGCCTGTGCTCAGGTTTAGTAAATGCAAGTCTTCTGGTCGGTTATAACACCAGATATCAATGTTAAATAGGAGTTGTCTGTCTCTTCCAATTAACAATAAATCATACAAGACAATGTCAAATAAGAGCTGTTTGTCTCTTCCAATTAACAATAAATCATATAAGACATAATGTAGGGCAACGGAGAGTATAAAAAGATTTGTTTGTGACTTTTAATAACATTGTTTGAATTTGAAATATTTGCATATTCTCCAGTTAAAACCAAAGCAGTGAGTGTACTTTACTCTAATGCACAACAGTGTAGTAGTTGGAAAAGAGTTCCTCCCCTTCTGTAATGTCTCTGAGTGACACCAGGACAACACAGCGTAGAGGCCTCTGTGAGTCCTGGCTGTAGTTGACATTTGGAAGATACTGGCGGAGCTCGATGGGAAATGTGTCTGGCACATCATACTCCTGGTAGCACACATTAGCAGGACACTTGTTGGAGCAGTTGTTGACGTACTGACCCACAGCAAGTGGGTTCTGTGGTCTAGCAGTCAACCAGCTGGTGTCACTCATTATGAAAGGCCCCACTCTGTCCCTGCCACTGCACGACTTGAACACCACTCTGGAGATGCCTTTGTCATTGCCATCAATCAAAACACCGTCAATACACCTGAATACAAATGGGTTCCTGATGGACTGGAGTAGAATTGGCTCATAGGCTTGATAGACAGTACCAGGGTACATGGCAACTGTGGCCCCTTTGGACACAAATCCTTTGGTAACAAACACCCCAGTTCCTGCAGAGGGCAAAGTGCTTTGCTTCCGGTCAATGCAGAACCCCACACACTGTAACATGGCTTCGTCTCCAGACATTGGAAGCCCGCCACTTTGGTCTTCTTCACTTGTTACCTGTCTGAGAAATTGAGTTTGAGCAGCTCGGAGCTGTTCATTATTAACCCACTGTCTCCTGAGCAGGATCCTGAAGAGCTTCAATAGAGTCTGTGATACCTCCTCATCCGGGACTAGTTTGTCCTTTGAGCTCTCCGTCACGTGCCGCAAAGTTTTCTCATTTTTTGACAAGTTCAGCACAATCCAAGGCACAAACCTGTGTCTGTACGATTTCCATTTCTCCAGAAATCTTTTAAGTGCACTTCTCAACATCCAGAGCGACGTCTTTTAGTTCTGTCGTGCAGGAAGGAATTCGTTTTTTTTTCGTGATATCTCGTATCACATCCGACAAGTTGTTTCAAAATAAAACGTGAACTATTTATTTTCAAATTAAAATGAAATGTCTCAATCTTGGATGAAATTATGTTTTCAAGTAACGATAACTTGGTATAAAGTATCAGTTATTGAGAATGATATTGAGCAATGTTGAAGTTTGAAAATGTGTAATAGTCCATAAGCAACTAATTGTGTGCTTTTATTTTCAATAGCGATTCTTTAAGCGGAAACGTGTTTGACTTGTCATGTAAAGACTTTACGCTATTAGCCTGCTGGATGGGAGGAAAGAGAGTCAGGCAAAGACAAACATGGTAAGATATTAGTCTTTTTTTATAATGCGCCGTGATGCAAACTAAAACAGTGCACTCGCAAAGAAACTATTATGTTGGGATATTTAATATAGCTAGAGAACTGCGCTAATTATCTAGTATTCCCCTTTATATAATGAAAACAAACGTAGCCCTCGACGTTAGCATTAGCTAACTAGCTCACGGTTTAGACTAGCCAGCTCTCCCAGTTAGCAAGCTAAGCTTGGAAGGCTGAAGGCAACTAAACAACACAATTAGCTATACAAACCACTGTAGTGTAAACTGCGTTTTGTTATTGACCAGATTTTAATACTTGGGTTGTTCAACACTTGTTCAATAAAACGTGAAGATACTAGCCAACTGTTAGACAGCTCATTGCAGTCGGTCACTTCTGTCAGGATAACATGTTTTTTGCTAGTTTTTTCTCGTTGCTTTTACAAATATGTACTTTACCATGCTTTATTCTTCATTATCAGTTAGCATACCCTTCGCTGTTATCATGTAAAGTTTGGGAGTCACACAGTGGTACTGGCTGACGTTGATCCTGTTTCATGGCAACTCAGAAATATACAAAAACATCACAGAAATGACGTGTTTCATCTGTCATTGCTGTCCTTTACATTAATCTAACTGTTTATTGACTGAACAACTTTTTTTCCATTTCTGTGTCTTTGTCCAGAACAAGCTGAAGTCCTCTCAGAAGGATAAAGTTCGTCAGTTCATGATATTCACTCAATCCAATGAGAAAACTGCACTGACTTGTCTGTCACAAAATGATTGGAAACTAGATGTTGCCACCGACAAGTTTTTCCAAAATCCAGAGCTCTATGTTTCAAATCTAAAGGGGGCCTTAGACAAGAAGAAACTCGAGCAGCTGTACAACAGATACAGAGGTATGGGAAGCATCCTTTATATGTAAGAATTTAGCACCACTCCAATACTGTAATAGAAAAATAAGTCAGACAATGTAACTACAGTGAACTTAAAAGTCTTGAGTTTTAATTTCTTATAATATTCATTTGGTTATAAAAAAAACACTCCCATGCTTAGATCCTCACGATGACAACAAGATTGGCATTGACGGGATCCAGTTGTTCTGTGATGACCTGAGTCTGGACCCGGCCAGTATAAGTGTCCTCCTCATAGCCTGGAAGTTCAGGGCAGCAACGCAGTGCGAGTTTTCAAAACAAGAGTTCATGGATGGCATGGCAGAACAGGGGTGAGTGTGTGTTTTTTCAGATGCCACAAACAATCCTGAAACGGAGCAGAAGAAAGCTCAGTTCTGTTGAAAGAGATGTTAACATAAACACACAGGACTACTATTACATGTTGTGGGCTATAATTCTAATATAGATATGATTTAAGGTAGGCTTAAAGTTCAGAGCCGTACAAGGACTGCTGTAAACACATGCCACATGTTTTTTGTGTGTCTAAAGTTGGAAAACTTTACATGTATTCCTTTTTTGAATTGATTTAACAATGTTTACTTTATCCTTCTATTAGGATGCTTTGTTGATGAATGTGTCTTCTGTTAATAGAGCAACAATTAAGCCTTTTAAGACATAATAACTTAGGATATCAATGATTTTAAAATGTACCTATTTTTGCAAAGAAATACTTGTATGTTGTCAAATATAAGGCATTAAGTTATCTTCCTGGTCTACTAAGTTACATAGTTTCAGTTGATACACATTTATCCTATTCATTGCATAGTTTTACAACTAACAGGTTGGTTAAATGTTGATTTAAAAAAAAAAAAAACATTTTTCTTGTCTTGTACTTTTTTGTCCCCAGCTGTGACAGCATAGAGAAGCTAAAAGCTCAGCTGCCAAAGATGGAACAAGAGTTAAAGGACCAAGGGAAATTTAAGGACTTTTACCAGTTTACATTTAATTTTGCAAAGAATCCTGGCCAGAAAGGTTTGGGTAAGAATCTCTAGACACTCATCATTTTTTAACGGTTCAATTCTTTGTTTGTTGTACAAATATCAACCCATGACTGTCTATCTTACAGATTTAGAAATGGCTATTGCATATTGGAATTTAGTACTGGCTGGAAGATTCAAGTTCCTGGATTTGTGGAACAGATTTTTAGTTGTAAGTTGATAATCTCACTCAGGATTACTCTTTAAAAAATGCAAATAATATTGGTTCACATTCTGTTTAATGAACATCTGTGACAGGAGCATCACAAACGATCCATTCCTAAGGACACTTGGAACCTCTTACTAGACTTCAGCACAATGATCACAGATGACATGTCGAATTATGATGAGGAAGGTTGGTGCAACATTTACTCGTAACATGAAGGGAACCCATTTAATCATCTAAGTATAGTTTCACACAATGTTAGTGTAAGAGTCTCTACCCTGCTTTGTAAAGTCATGGTATTATTTTACAGTTGCAAAACATCAGTCATCCATAATCATGTTCTTACCCACGTTGAAGTCTCAAGTTTTTTTTTATCAGATGTTTTTTTTTGGTTTGTGTTTTCAACAGGAGCATGGCCTGTGCTTATTGATGACTTTGTGGAGTTTGCACGGCCGCACATCGGGACCAAGAGCACGGCAGTTTAATGGCGGCTCTCGTTCAAGGAACATCCATGTGAAGTTTCTACATAACAGGGAGCGCTTTGAAAGGAGGACAAGGGGACCGCACTGAGCTGAGAACTATGTTGCCTTTTCAACCCTCAGGACTGAAATATTTTACACAGCAGAGACTTTATATATGTTTGTGTGTATTTACATATATAAAAAAGGCATATCTCTTTGTTGGTCAACTTGTGGTGGTTTGGAACCTTTATCTTAAGTATTGGGCTTTTTGTGTGCGCTCAAGCCAAATAGAGAGGAGTCACCATCTTGGTCCACATGGTTCTTTAATGTGGTCGGGCTCCACTCAGAAGCAGGTAGATAGACACACTTCTGAATTGTAATCTAAACACGAGGGTTCGCAAGGGGATGCTGTTCTTTTAATATTGAATTTAATACTCGTGTGCTTAACTGATTTTGTTTTTGTTTTATGATACATTTGTGCGACAAGTCAGTATAAAAAATTGATTGTAATTTTTTAAGAATATTGCTGTTTTGTTAAAACAAATGTATTAAGATAAAATAAATGTTTCAATTTGGTGTCTTTAAAGCTGCCAGGCTTCTGTGACTGATGTGGCCCTCAATGGGTCCTTTAAATCACAGGTTTAGAACTTTGAATCCACCAAATTCATTCAGTCGATAGAAATGCAGTGTAACGACTTTACAATTCTGTCTGATATCAGGCTAGCTTCTTCTATACATCTAAAGCATAGTTTAAGTTGAATTTGGTCATGTACCATCACAATTTGAGGAGTCAATTAACCCTATAATGAAACAGATGTTGCGGGCTATGATTATGTAGAGGTCATAGTTCATGATTTGCTGTGACTTTGCGCATAACTTAACATTTTTTGCTCCACTTGCAGAGGTCAAATCAAATATATTATGCAGCCTAATATGTACATTTATTTATAGAGAACATTTCAAAGTTAAAAAGTGCACAAAAGACAAAGCATTAAACATGGGTACAAAAAAAAGTAAAGATAAAGTAATCAAGCATAGCTACATTTATTGCAGGGGCACTTTAAATGGGGATGTCCAACTGGCATAAAGTAATCAAGCAAGTAGAAACAAATAAGTGAAAAACTAAACTTGGATTTCAGTATGTTCTTGAACACAGACCAAAGAAATACCCTTGTAAGATAAAGCAAAATAAGGCAGTATATTGTCAACTGGGCATACACGTTTTCAGAATTATTAACAGGGAACTAACATCTCTTTCAAAAGTCAGATAAATGAAGAAAATCAGAAACAGTCACCCTCTTTAAAGACACCAGACTCCTGTGACAAAAACAGTGATTTGACCTCTCCATCATCCATCAAATGAATTCTCGAGAAAGCAATATTTTTTTGACTAGAGTTATTGCTTGTAAGTATTCATCAGATTCACAAATTGAACGTGTTCACTGAATTCTACGGATGCGCTGCCTCCCTGTGGTTATCTCACGACAGTACTCTACGGCACATGCGGTTGCTAGGGGCGACTGAGTGACAACAGACAGCAGCTGTAACGGTTGCTGTACAGACAAGTGGAGGAAGAGAAAGCGTCGACAGTTAATGATAAGAAAGCGACACTTTTTGACTTTATATTATTATTGTGGGGTTCTCTTTTGTATTTAGTGACCTTGTGAAACTGAAGGAACATGGCGAGCGCTCTTAGTACAGTTCTCTCTGAGATGGGCTGGGATGAGCGCTTTGCTATACCCGAGCCAAACGCTGAAAACAAGGCTTTGATAGAAGAGGTGAGTTTTGAAAAGTTAACTTTGTATAGAAATGAAATCAACAAGTACAAGTCATTGCGTAGAAAGCTGAGTATGCTGTGAATGAACGTGTTCAATCTGTATTTAAGAGACTTAACGATCCCAGAGTAAACTTACGTAAATTGCGTAAGGGAACGTTGAAAACATTCTAACGTAAACACAGAAGCAAATAAATCCGAATTAATGAAGAAGGCAGAAAAATACAGGTTTAAATCGGTTTAAATTCATATGCTGTGGAAGGACGTTAAGGTACAGGCCCATCTGTAGAGAATTTAAAATGTTTTATTAATATTTATCTCTCCTTGTTAATTATATATTTGTAGTTTACATTCTGAATGACCTATGTTTTCCAGCAGAAGGTAATGTGTGTCCTTAGTTTTGTGCTAATGTCAGTGACATCTTTTATAGAATTGCAGGTTTTGTTTGTTTAATATAATTTAAGGATTAAGGTCACAAGGTACCCTATCACAATGTTTACTATACGATCTCCTGCTCCCATATATGATGCACTTAATATGATGACTTCAACAAACAGATACGTAAAAAAGAGGCGGCATTGGTGCAACTGGAAAGCAAAATTGAGACAAACAAGGATAGAAATAAGCTCATGGTTGAACGTCTCCAAAATGCCAAACAAGAGCTGCAAAATACAGAGGTATGTGCATCACTATAATATATTGTTTATCTATTATATGTGTTCGAGATGTTTTACCATTTCTTGTAGTTGGGCAGAATAACCAGTGTCGGGTGTGTTGTTTTTCTAAATGCAGGCTCTATTGAAGGCCAAGGAAAGAGAGGAAGAGTTAGAGAAACACCTTACAGCCCTGGCAGAGAGGGAAAGAGGTCGCCTGGCACAGGAGACTGCTAAGATGGAGAATGACAATAGATCTTTAGCAGAGAGGAGTAACATGCTAGAGGTACAGTATATATACCATCCATAACATGTTTAGTGTACAAACAACTTTAATCGTTGGTGGCAAAATTCTCCATTTTAACCATTGTCTACGTCCTTAGAACCATATCTTCAAAGCCAAGCAGAAGCTGGAGGAATTCAGGAACCAGATGAACTGGGACCAGCAGACCATGGATGCCTTTCTGGAGGAGTCAGCACGTAAAGATGAGGATACAATGGCTATCATCAAGTACGCTCAGCAAGATGAACAAAGGATCAAGGTGAAGGGAAAACCCCTTTATATTTTAACAGGCTTCACATCTATTCTGTTTTCATCAGAAACTAAACATCTGGTTTTAGAAGTATCCTGAACTGACAGCTGTATGATCTCTCCTGATACAGTCACTCACTCTGGCTATAGAGAAGAAGACACTGGAGGCCAATGACAAGCGCAAAGTACTTGACAAAGAACTGACTGAGACTTTATCTGCACAGGTACTGTTAAAAAACACTGCATATCCTCTGTTTCTATGTCTGATTTTTGTCCCAGTGATAAAACTAGCAAAGGCTGGAAGAAATTGACACATTCTATGTTTACTTTTCAGCAGTGTTGCACATTCTTGTTAAAGCAACTAGAAGCCAAGTCTATGTAGATTTCTTTTATTTAAAGTACAAAGAACAAAGTGCATTATAAAGAAAATATGAGTAGAACAAAGTCGTTTTAAAAAAAAACAGCTTTTCAGACTTATAAGAGGAATTTAAATATTAATTTGACACGAAAACTTTCTTTAGGATGTCTGACAATCTAGTCACTTTACTTTGTCAATAAATTAAACACAATGCCAGTGACATCTGGCAGACATATAAATAAGTTTAAGAACGACTTTGGGTTGGACATCTAAACATTAGAATGTTTAGGTCAGATAAAATCATGTGAAATAAACTTTATAAAAGAAATTAGGACTTACGTCATGCTGTTCTTGAATATCCCTCCCATGGAAAATCTTTGAAATGTTTGCTTATATATTTTCTCTGCGTTCTGAACAGATTGCTTTAGATAAAACTACGGAGAATTTGCAGCAGGCCCACCTTGAGACAAAACAGCTCATCCACCAGTGGGAAAACACCATCAAACAGATGAAGCAGAGAGACGCTGAGATGCAGCAGTGTGCGCTGGTAAAGTGACTTCACAATTTTGTCACACTGATAAAACGCACACTGACTCAAAGTCAAAATATACATTTTAAAACAAAAACAAACAAACAAACAGAATGTATTAAATACTAAACTTTACACTTGAGTCACATTTGTTTCCACGTTCATATCTTGCTCCTTGATCCATCCAGCAACTTGCCCAAGCCAACCATAACATTAGGGAAAGAAATGCCACTATCACAGAATGGAAGCACCTGCTGGACACTGAGAAGAACAACAACAAGGAAACCGAGAGGAAGATAACTAACTCCAACCAACAGGCTGTAAAGCTACGGCAGGATTTAAAGGAGCAGGAGAGTAACTGCAGGAGGCTGCAGGACGAGGTCAGCTCCTCAAAAAGCATGAAAGGCATTCAAATTGATGTGATCCTGTTAAAAAAAAAGCTCACTGAACGTGTGCATGAAGAATGTGACAGTCTTCAAATAACGTACCTTTTTAACTAACTTTATACTTTTAAAGATATCACATTTAACTTTGAATTCCCTGCAGCTGCTGAGTTGTAAAGGCACTCTGGACAGAGCAACATCAAATGTGGCGTCTGTGACGTCGCAAATAGCCAGACTGAAGAAAGACATCCAAGACAACAATGAGAAGTCAGTGAAATATTACATGTCTGTTGTTGAATTACCACTGCAGCATCTTGTACACAAGTCCTCTCTGTATATGTGTTTTTGTTGTAGACTGAAGCAGGCCAGGACCTACAATGTGGCACTGGAAGAGAAGCTGAAAGTTGTGACTCAGACCGCCCTCAGTGAGGAGGAGCGAGCTGCACAGATGGACAAGTTCTTCAAGGACGAGGAGCAGGCGATCAAGGTAAGCAGCCCGAAGACCCTGAAGTATAATCTGTTTATTTTCTATGGCAGCGATTGGCATGGACCACTGTTGTTTACATTTTCTGACTCTTTCAATTCTCATCTCACTAGATTGATATTTTTGCTGAACACAGCTTCTGTCTGTTACAGAGGCCATGGATTAAAACATTCATTGGGCACAATTAGACCTGACATTTTTCAAACAACAACGAAGAGAAGCATAAAACTAGGAAATAAATGACCTTCAAATTACAGATCCTAATAAACTGGATAAAGTAAATTTTTTTGTTTTTTTTGTCGTAACCATCCTGATGCATGCGACCATGCTTAAAGTAATGAAACATTTCCCTGAAGGACTCAACCACTGTAGTATTGTAATTAAATGAATTGTCTCTGATATGTTTTGGTCATGTATAGAGATACAGACTTTATGGGTTCATCAGAGGTGCAGTGACATAAAGTCAAAACCTTTTTTACCCAAAGTATCAATTCTCGCTGCATGTACTTAACACCTTAAACCAGATAGGAAAAGCTCTGATTGACTTGAAATGTAAGGACATTATTTAAAGGTGCCTTTGACTATATAGTCTTCTCACATGAATCACAATTATATTCAGCATTCTGTTCATTTTGTGATTTTGAGTTTTGTTTCTTAGACCTCCATACACTGGGATTGGTGGAGGCTTTAAGGGCTGTACATGGCCATACATGCACCAATACTGTCACGTGTGCTAAAAAACAAACAAAGAGGAGGACCCGCTCGCAGAAAACCCCTAAGTATTTATTTGAACAAAAAAGGTAAAAGGCACAATAAGACTTTTCAGAAATCTAACAACAAATCCAAAGGAGAAAACCAAGAGCCACGAGGAAACTACAAAACAAGAACACGTGAAAAGTCTCACAATTAGTGGTGCAGCTTAGCTGGAAATTCCATAATAATTGTCCATTTTGTGATAAAAGGATATCATTTGGTACACTTACAGGGAAAGGCATTTAAAAAATGTTTTGATATTGGGGCATCGTAAATTTTTTAGAAACACAGAGACTAAATACAGGGGGCAATCAAACAAATAGAGGAAGTAAGACTAGATACGACACAAAGGGACAAGAACTACAAAATAAAACAGGAAACACTGAAAACTAAACTCTGGATTATCAACTAAAAAACACAGGAAACAGAAACACAAGGATCAAAATGACAAAATAAAACAGGAAATGACAAAAACAAGGAACAAACAAACTAAACAAGAGTAAATTATGACACATGCCAAGGTTAACAGACACTAAATGAATTAAAACTGAAGAAAATATCAGATACCAGATCAGATTGTATACCCTCGTTTTTTTTGTTTTAGAATTTGATTTTAGAAGTATTATTTTTAAGAAATCTGTGATACATATAACATGATTGTTGTGTTACTCTGTTATAGCACTACTTAAGCTTTTTTTTGGTCTATTTATTGCTGTAGGAGTTGGATGTCCAGCTGCGTGTCTGCATGGAGGAGCTTTTCCATGGAAAAGAAAACTTGCAGACTCTGAAGACAAAAGAGAAGAATTCTATTACCCAAGTTTCCAGGAGCACGACCACCATCGCCAGCCTGGAAAGCCAGCTAGGAAAACTAGAGAAGGAATTAATAAACCAGCAGTCCAACCTGAACAAAAAGGCACGCTTTCCAAAGCCCACACACAAATCTAACATGCTACAATTACACAATCAAACTGTCCTTAGTCTGCTGCTAGACTGCAATGCCAAAACCTTTTTTAACCTTTTTCTTTCCTGCCCTGGGTAGGAATACGAGATCCACCAAATGAGTAAAAAACTGGCTAAGCTGCAAGGTAACCTTCACGAAAATGAAAAGCAAGCCATGGACAAGACAATTGCTGAGCTGACCGAAGCCCTGGAGGAGAAGAAGGCGATGGCAAACATGCTAACAGGTGCACTCAAAGAGGCGGAGGTGAGTCAAGTGCTTGTTTTGTTTTTTACCTCAGTGTTCTTCACTGAACCAGTGAAACTCATTAATTCAACACTTGTTTCTGACAGGATGATATTCGCTACTTGAATAAAGAGATGGCAAAGTCAGCCGCTCAGAAAAGAGATCTGACCGAGAAGGTGGAGGAGCTCAAACTGCAAAAAACCACCAACGAAAAAGAGCTGAAGAGAATCAGGCTCAGGAAACAGGTAAGTGACTGATGCTATGGCAGGTAAGAAGAAATCTCTAAAGTCATTGGTGCATGATCACCACCTTTAGAATGGGTTAGGATGAAGAAAGACATATGCACTTATTCTTTTAGTTTTATTCAAGGTAGTATCTTTCTTTGGCCTTGTTTTTCTCAGCCTCATACCTGTATGTTCAGTATATATACATAGATACACGCATACGTACAGTAAAGACAGACAGACATCATATATATAAGGATGTAGTTTAATTTTAAACATTTGTTTATAAAATTTTTGTATGATGATTCTGTCAATAACTCTTCATGCAATGTATCTGTACAATGCCAGGGAATAGAAAAAAGCGGGGCCTTACAGTTTTCCCAGAGCCACTAACAGTCATAAACATACATTTAGAAAAAACAGCATCTCCTCACATTTAAACGCAGGAACCAGAAAAGGTTTGAACATTTGAGCTTTGCTATGTCCCTTGGACCTTAGATCCTGACTAGAATGAAGATGTTTTGTATCTATCATTCACCAAGAAATCATGTTAGATTCCAGGAAGTTTTATCTCCTGATATAAAAAATAGTAAGGCACATAAACATCTGATAAAACTGCAAAATGTCATATTTCATTCTTTGTAAGATTAAGCTCATGACTTAGCTAACAAAATGCTGGCCTGAGATACATATTTATTTTTAAGACATGAGGGTGGTGTTGAAATTGTCTTCAAATTATAAAAAAACAAAAAACAGCAATGAACATAATGACTTCATCTTAATGATGTTAATATACAGCCATATATTTCCACTGTAAGCATAGATCCAGTTTTGATACATCGGAAGAAGATGCTTAACAAATGTACTTTGATGTTGTGGTCGTCCCTTAATGCCATCACTGTAGATGTTTAAAGATTATTTCCGTAGAAAACGGCAGAGAATCTGAAAGGTGGCCCCATCTGCATGCAGAACAAAATCACGCACTCTGTTGTTGACTCCACATGTTCCTCACCAGGACAACATGGTGGAGCACAACATCCTGAAGATGGAGTTGAAGCGTAAGAGGGATCTGCTGTACAACAAGGAGGACAGTGTGCTCTCGTTAGAGAAGAGGAGGCTGGAGCTGCAGAGAGCCATAAAGGAGCGAGAGGATGAGATCAAAGTCTGCAGAGAAATGCTCGGCCAGCAGCTCAAGATTAGTGAGCAGGAGAGGCAGAGACTCAGGTGAAAACTTTGAATAAAACTTTTCTCCAAGCTTTGTTTAGTCATCAATCCTTCACATAACCAGATCAATCTTTGCTTTACATAGTTTTTCATTTGTGTTGTTCTCACATAAACATGGTTTCAGTCAACATTTTTACTGAAGGATCTCTTAATTGAACTGTTTCTGTCTCAGCGCTGAGCTGAATGAGAAACTGTCCAAGATCGACACCATGAAGAAGCGATATGAGGTGTTGATGCTTTCACTGGGAGCTCCTGAGGGGGAGGAGGAGAAATCCCAGGCATACTACATCACAAAAGTACGAGGTCTTTCTATTCTCCTTAAAGCCTGTTGACACTGTAATGGGTTGTTGCTTTGTTCTGCACTGCACTCTCACTCTTAGAATCACTGCTGTGTACTTTTCATCAGGCTGCACAAGAGAAGGAGGAGCTAAAGCGGAAGGGAAACAGTCTGGATGCTGATATCCGCAAGATGGAGCTGGAAAATAAAGCTCTGGAGAACACCATCCAGTTATTCAACAACTGTAACTCCGACTTTCGCAAGTCTCTAAATAAAGCAAGTGAATCCAGTACGTATGACCTGATATACAGAAGTAGACTAAACAAGCAACACAGAAACCTACTCACACTCGAATCAGGGATCATCAACTTATGTGACTGACTATAAATGTATGATTGATCACAATGTTTGTGTTTTAGGTCCAGAGTACCAGGAAAAAGTCAAACTTGAACAGCAGCTGAGGGCCGCTGAAGAATCAGTGAAGTTTAAGAGAAGACATATACAAGAGCTCCAACAAGACTTACAGGTTCAATTCTTTTTATAGACAGAGCAGCAACACACCTCATTACAATACTCCCAGACGTAACTTGTTGTTAAATTTATTCGTGAGCAGTCAGCCTACCCAGAAAAAACATGCTCAACTGTCTAACGTTTGTTACTTATTCCGCTTTCTTTGGTAGTATTGTAATCGTCCCTCTGATGCCCAAACATCACAATCATTAAGACTCCTAACTTAAAGCTAAAAGCATCCTTCTTTATGATGGGTTTGGTTGCACCACATATTTGTTAATTTACCTCTTAGTTTCTTGTCTTTCCTAAATTTTTACTTGCATTACATGCCAGTATAGACTAAAACCCTTTTCACACATATGGAAATCTCCTGAAAACTCCGGAGATTACCCGGAGGAGCTGTATATGTGAACGCAAACAGCCAAATTTTTCGCTCGGACTTCACCCGGAGTTTCTCCTGCCAGAACCCTAGTATTTTTTCCGCAGCATGTCCGAGTGGGCTGATGTGCGAACGCTGCAGGATATTCTCCGGATAATTCACCTCGAGCCAATAGAAGGTGACGTTTCTATACTGTGACTGCTGCACGGTGCATAGAGTGTCTGCACGCGACCACTACGATCTGCTTGCACGTAATTAAACGGCTGCATTATGTTTTCTGTTCGCCAGTATGTTGTTCTCCGCTCTTTTGTTGATGTTGTCATTCAGTTGGACTACACGTAGCATTGATATAAAGGCAAATATTCTCATTATAGCGCCGCGTAGTGGACTCTGTTGCTCTGTCCGCTACTTCCGCGTTGTTTTTTTACGTCACTTCTTATCTCAGGAGACCCCCCCGCACCCCTCCCGTCTGACAGGGATAGTCTCCAGCTGTGAGAAGCATATGTGAACAGCTAGATCAGGAGAATGTGTTGTCCTTTCTAGAGTATTCATTAGTAAGCAACCCACTACAGAACTTTGTATCTCTCAGTCATCCAGTGAAATTGACCTGGTGTGAGGGCCTGTGTATGTGCATGCTTCTTCACCTTACTTTAATGTGTTTTGTGTGTGTTTGGTCACCGCTCTTCATTTACAGGACATGAACAATACCCTGCAGAGTCTGCTGCAACAAGAGCAGGTGGAGACAGAACATATAGATCACAAACAGTCACTCATTAGCAAGCTGAAGAAAGACATTGCATCCCAGCAAGAGAAAATCGACAGAGCCACGAAGCAGGTTTGATGACTTACTGTTGTAGTTTTACATCTGTCATTTGTTTTACAAAAAGAGAACTTTTAAGCTCATTGCTTGGAATTTAATCTTATTTGATAGGAGTCTTTTGGTTACAAACTGTAGTACATTATGCACTGATGTCCTTAAATACAACCATTTTCTAGAGGTCATTATAATCATCATTGTTCTGTTTGCTCAGTGTTCTAAACTGACCAAAGGGATCCGCTCTGCAAAAAACACCAAGACTGAGACTTTTGAGGAAAAGGACATCAGGCTGAGGGAGCTGATCGAATTCAACAAGAGTATCAACAAGATGCTGAATGAAGCCATGGAGGACAACCCCGACCTCAGATCAGTGCTGGAGAAATACTTCCTGCAGGTAGAAAACATTCAAGACTACAATTTATTCTTTTGTATTCAGAGGATTATTTGAGCTTTATATCATGATCTGCTGTGAGTTACTGTCTTTTTTGGAATCATAGATTTAGATAAGTAAATATAAATCTTTCCTGTTTAATTCTGCCTCTTCTCTTCAGGCAAACATGTGTCTCCCATCTCCATCTTCCACTCCAACGAGCCACCGGAGCTCCAAAACAAACTCTGCTTGCAGCTCATCCTCTCTCAGGTCAGAGGATCTGATAATTCTTCTCATTAGTCTCCTGACAATGACTGTCGTGTCTACTAGGGTGATATATACACCGACTGTGCCGAAATCCAAATTATTCACATGTCATTAGCTAAATAAAATGTTAAAGCTGTGATCTTAATTTGGTACCATTAATTATTCTGTATACTTCAAACACAAACATTTGATTCTGCTGCTCTCCCTCATGATCTTTATGGTCTTTCTCTGTAGGTCTGCTGGATCCTCAGCCGGCAGCAGCCCCAGGGCCTCTGCACTGCTCTCCCCCGTACTGAAGACTGTGGAGCTGGGCCTGGATCTGAATGTGACCTCTCCTCCTCGCACCTCCTCCAGAGGCTCCAGCTCTGCCAGCAGCAGCAGCAACAGCAGAAAGTTGAAGAACCCGTAGTGTGCTGCTTCTCTGTCTACGTCATGTTTTATTGTCATTCCTTATTGACAGATGTGGATGGAGATCAACTAATAACTTCATGAGAAAGATGGTTATGGTTACTTTAAGTGTCCTATAACTGTATAATGACAGGATGGAACATTTTAAAATGCATTTGAAAAGATTTTTTGGTTCATTTAAAAGTCTGTTATGAGTCATTTCTAATTGTAATATTCCTCTTACTCTTTTTATTGTAGACTTTGTTTGTGTATGTTTGTTTATCTGAATGTAATCGAGCCTGAAGCACACTTGATTTTCACAGAATAGCCTGGATGTGTTCACAATGTGTCAGCAGGCTAGACTTTTCTCTTCTAATTTGAAATTATTCATTTGATTTAAGCTTAAGAAACACTTTATTTACACATAGAAAAATAGCTACACAGGCACTTGTGAACTTTGGACAAGAGGATAATAATAAAGAAAGTCATGGTCTTAGAAAAAGTGGCCATGACACATTAACATGAGGGTCCTTCTCATATTTCATTGACCAGTGTGGGGTGTTTGTCCTACATTACGAGACTCCTCTTTGAGGAGAAAATGTATTGTGGTTCACAGCCACACCTTCTGGATAAGTTTCCACTTCCTCATGTGGAACAAAAAAAGCCAGAGCCTCTGACGGACCAGAGGACGTTTCTTCTCTCCATAAATTTCACTCTTTTAATTTTTTTTAATCTGGAAAAAAACGTAAACATGCTGCTGCTACTGATCCTGTTTGCTGGATGTTTGACCCGGTGTGCTGCACAGACAGGTGAGTAGACCTCCAGGAGGCTTAGGAAAATGAAAAATATATAGTTTTGTTGTTTACCTCTTAAACTCTTGAAGCTTAGGTTCTGCAATAAGAATTAAAAATGTGGTCTTTTCTATTTAGATGTTTTCCCGGGGTCTTCTTCTCCCTCCTCTGAACCAGAGACGTTGACCATGTCTACATTTCAACAACCAATTGAAGCAACATCTACCCTGCAAACACCAGATTCAGCAGAGTATGGTGAGTTTTTTTGAGCATGCAAATGAACATGGGATTTTAACATGAATGAGATGATTCTAAATTCTATTTGATATGCCACACAGTGATAGTGATCCTTGAGACAGTTGTTCAGTCCACTCTGGAGATAAATGAAACAACAGTTGCTCCAGTCTTAAACCAGGTCAGTAACTTTGCCTTGTTCACAGTCACGTCCTTGCCGAGTTTAATGTAAATACCTTTTCAATCATTTTGTGTCTGATGCCATAAAAACATTTAAATCATTTAATTCGATACAATGTGGGCAGCACACAATTTGACCACTCTATGATATGACTGACTGCACAGTGGAATCAAATGTTAATGTGATGAGTTTAGATTTTTTGTGTGTATTTCAGCTCCAAAAAATCCTTCAAGGGATCCAAGAAGGTCTGGACTTCAACCTGACATTAAAGAAAATCACCAAAGTCTGAATCCTTAGCTCACAAATGTCTGTTTGACTAGGAGCTGGACTATATTAAGACTTGAAAATGAAATTCTAAACAATGCAGTTTATATAAAGAAGAGCTTATGCGGAGATTTGAATGAACATTTCTGCCTTTTTCTTAAGAGATGCTCCTGAACATGCAACAAGTGAGTTTTTATGTTTTAAAATGCGTTGAACTAAAGAACTGAAAACACATGTGACGGCCAAACGTCGTATCAACAGGTTTTTATTTATACAATTGTAAAGAGATGGTTTTTGTAAAAACGCTGCTTGGAGTCCATCTTTAAATTCCAGACTTTAGGTAACATAAGACAGTTTATCTGTTTCCTGAAGTAATGACGCTGAAAGGAGTCAATGAAAGGATCTATTGTTGCAGGTTTGTCTGTTACTACATTTCCAGGCTCATGCTCTGTAACTTGAATATTAATCTGATTGACATGTCAGTTAAAGCTGTGACAGTCATGCAATGTAATCCAGAGGTTTTACTTCCTTTTCATGCAACTTTCCATGTTCGCATCTATGTACTTCTAGATTAAATCTTACACTTACTGAACATCTAATAGATTGAACGGCCTTGTCTTTGTTTCTCATTAGATCTTCAGATTGACTATTTCCACCATCTTTATTCTCACTAAAAAATCATTTAAGTCGTGAATTCTCTGGCTCTGTTCCTCTCTCTGCTGTTTCAGGAGGTAGCTCCTTACTTGTAAATGCTGAAAGCAGTTATTGTGAGGTATATTCAATGTAGTCACTAATGTTTCAAATGTATCAGTCATATTGTTTGTTATCCTTAGTGAGTAGACCTGTAATCCCTTACATGCTCATTCTTCAGGCACTTCAGCCACAGTTTTATCAGGCAGAACATCTGAAAATGCAGTCTTTGTCACATGTATACATTTTACAAATATATCTCCAAATTATTTTTATCTGACAGCATTGATCGTTGTCTATAATATCAAGTACCTGATGATCATTGACAAAGTCATTTTAAACAAATGTCAAACTGAGTGTTATGTGAAGTTCAACCTTTTGTCAGTAGAGGGCGAACAGGCTGAAGAGGAAAACAATCCTCTTCAGACTCAGGCTGCTCACATTCAATACTTTTCACCCCCCACTACTGAATAGAATATGTTTGCTGTACTATCTTTAGAGTCTAACTCAACACTTCTCAGAAATTTCTGTTCACATCTCAGGAAACTAAGAAGTCTTTCTACTGATACAGTCACAGCAGTATTTCATGTACCAGGACAAATTCAGCTGAATCAATGCCATGGTATTAAAACAACAGTGTCAAATGATTATTGTACATGTGAGAACAAATCATCTCCAGAGAGTTTGTTATGGCTCTTTAGTTCTCCTTCTTGTTGTTACCACGAGGAAAAGGTTCAAGTTCAAATATTTTCAACATTAAATAAAAACGTTTCTTGTTTGTTTTAAACTCAACGCACAGCAAAGGCTCTGAGCCACACTCATTGCGAAGGGGGAAGGCCTCTCTCTTATATCAGAGTTTGTAGGGTGAGAGGCACCAGGCAGGTGTGGTGATACTCACAAGGCCCCCGGGGAGATTTCCTCTGGGAATGAGAGGGTTTCCTCTTTGGTACTATGAGTTATGGAGAGGAAACACTGGCTGTTGTTTGTGCATATGCAACGAAAGGCAGTTCGGAGTATGCAGCTTTCTTGGAATCTCTGGGTGGCTTCTGGAAGGGGTTCTGCCTGGGGGACTTCAAGTGGACACCTCAGGAACTACACTTTTTGACACCTGTCTACCTCCTTTTTAAAGCATCAGAGGTTGCCTGATTGTACTCATTCTATTTTGACCGTTGTTCAGTTTAAACCATTTCTTTAATTAAGTTTGTTTTCAGTTAATGCTCGAGGTTTAAGAGACATTACAAAACGAAAAGCTTTATTTCTTTATGCAAAAAACTTTGATGCAGACTTTTGTCTAATCCAGGAAACTCACTCGGTTGATGAAGCCTATACGTTTTGGAAATCACAATGGGGGGAAGACTTATGGACATCTCATGGAAACCAGCACTCAGCAGGAACACTGACTCTTAAACACAAATTCAGCGGAAAGATAATACAAACTCAAGCTGACCCTTATGGACACTCAACTCATTATCAGTAACCACCTTGGTTGTTTATGAAAATACCTAAACAATACTTCTCTGTATGGTCTGTCAGATCTGAAAAACACTCATTAAACCACATTAATATTGACTGACCTGAATCAAGTAGGAGAGACATTTCTCCAAACCAGAGGGAGCCAGATGTATCCACCAAAGCAAATGAACATGAGCGTTCAGATTCTTCTGGTTCCCACGCTACGCATTCATATGTAGGATGTGGAAATTCCAGTGCATCAACACTTTTATACACATGTTCCCAGCTTTTATTTCAGTTCATGGCTCAACTTTTTATCTCATCATTTATCATCAAAAACAATAAAAATCAATAAGTCTGAACATTTGGGGGAGTTGATGTGATATTTGGGTTATTATAAACATTCATCAGTTTGTTTGTGAGGCTATAGCAGCCAAAGAAACATTTCATTGTCTGTCAACTATGACTCATGTTTAGAAATCATGGAAAATAATCACACTGATGTTGTGAAAAACCAGATCACCTAGAACAGGGACGGGCAACTTTGGTCACAGCAAGGGCCACATTCATTTAATTCTCACTGCCAGGGGGCCAAATTGTAGGATACAAAAACGATTACAGTCAGTTATGTCTCAATTTTAACTCAACATATACCAGTGATCAAATATTATTATGGACATATCTCTGGTTTTCATGATTTCATGGCAGATTTTGTCATGTTACTTCATGTTTCCAATTAAATTATATGAAAAAATTGACCTGAGGGCCACGTTGAGGGTTGATGGGGGCCGCATGTGGCCCCCGGGCCGTCAGTTGCCCACCCCTGACCTAGAATGTAAGCCATGTTTTTGTGTGATGAAGCAACACACAAAAAAGGCATCCTGGCGTCTCTTTTCCCTTTAGCTCTATAGAGCAGTGTTGTGATTTAAATGAACTCTAATGTTTGGTCGACTCCCGTGTAGCTGTTGGCTACAGCTGTTTGCTGTTTAAAAAAATATGTTGATGATGATGATATTGATACAGTTTAGAGTATTCTTGTTGATAGTGATATTGATGATAAAGCTGTTGATGTATTTGATGATAAATACATCTTGTCTTTGTGCTTTACCTGTCAGCTCTTGTGTCCCATCTAACTTGAAGCTGTTTGTTGGCACTTAATGACGTTGTTACCTCCTGTCTAAATCCTTGCTTGTGCAGTACTTGCTTTCATCATCATCAAAGGAAACTGTAACATACTGTCATTGTAACTAGTTTAGAAACACAGCGAGGTATGGAAAGTTTAAAGTACCCTTTTTATTCCCTCAGGAGGGGGTGATGAACCGATGAAATAAAAAGAGAGATAAAATGGTCCTACATGGCTTATTCTGCTGTGTTTCAGCTTGATGTGCAAGAAGGCAACTCCCACCACATCAGCATGAATATACAAAGTGCTGTTTTTAGGTTAGTTTTGTGCTTTTGTTTTGCTGCTCCATGTTAGCCAAAAGTCTGTTGTTGTTTAAAATCCCTAAAATGGTTGAACTGACTGAATATAGACCATTACTGGAGGATAGCATTTAGCTAAATCTCTCTTTGAGAGCTTTTGCCTCATAATTCACGGAGATGTAAGGTCCATGTTTTATAGTAGGTCTTATGAAAACTGTGTAGCATGGGTACTGTTGGTTTAAAAAAATGGCTGTAGGATGATCTGAAAATGTTTTGAACTGGGACACTGTTTTTTAAGTCAAGTTTCAGGTCTCTGCAAGTTGAATTCCAAGATGTCCTCAGTGAACAACAAATAGGCAAAGAAAGTAATTAAATCCATTAAAACACAAAATAAGAATTTATTAAAATCTATTGTATATTCAATGATAACAAATCCTTCAACTGAACATCAAGATTTTACACAAGTAATTTCACTTTTCCCAGTTTGTTCTTTTTAAATAAAGTTCAATTGTAACTTCTGCTCTGTCTTCATCTTCACTTTTATTCAACTCTCCTCCTGCTGTGGTCCATGTTAATCAATCTTATACCGTCCACATGATCACATGATGCTCGGCTCTTTTTAGCCCTCCGGGGAGATTGAGCTGCGGTCAGAAGACGTCCAAGCCCTGACAACATACTTGACACATGCAGATCAGATCCGTCCATCTTCAACATGAACCTGAGACTCCTGGTTGTAACTTCTGCTGTTCTCCTGGGGGCCACGCTCACCATCTCACTGGCAGACCGAACTGCACAGTGCAAAGTCAAATGGTAAGTTTAATGTTCTGTATTATTCAAGATATTATTTGACCATATGCATTCATGAAGAGAATTTAGAGCTTGTCATTGTGTAATGAGTTTGCTTTAAGGGGCCCTCTCTAGGAATTCTCTGTATTTTTGTTCGACTGAAAAACAGTTTGATTTGATTATGAATCCAGCAGCTGTTACTTAATGTTCACAGAGCAGATGCTGCACCATGTGACCGGCTCTTAGACAGAGATAACTCTTCTTTGGGTGTTTTTCAGTAGCATAAAATCGACTTCTGTCACAGAGTAAAAGGGTCAAATGCATGTTAGACAAGGAACTTATGAAGTCAAAGCTCTGCAGACTAATTTCTCACACGTTATCCAGGATATGTGGAGACCACAAGACTCACATTAGTCATAGCTACCTGTGCAGAAACATACAGAGTTATGATGATAATTAACAGAATATAAAGTTAATATTTGTATTAATGATGTTTTTTGTGGGGCTGTACAGGTTGTTTGACATCTCATGTCAGCTTGTCCAAGAAAAGCTGGTGAACCAGATCAAGGCATGGCAGATCAGACAGAGCTGTCTGTATGCAGGAGAGAAGTGCTCCTACGAGGTCAGAAACATCTTGTTTAACTGATCTAATGTTGAGTTATGATAAATAATGAATTGGAAATCGATTAGAATGTCTTCCTATATCCTCAAAGATCCTCAACATAAATAACTTTTCCAGTAATGACACAACGTTTCATATTATTTAGTACAGGGGAGACATGGATTGGTTGCCACTAAATTTGCTACAGCCCGATGACTGTATACTGCAGTGCTTCTCAGTCTCCTTGTGTTGTATAGTTTAAAGCCAAGATAGCCCCACAACGGGTGCTGCCTTATTGACATACTGATATAATTTGGAGCCAAGACATGGCTGGTGTAACCAAGGAATTGACACCACACCCTGTCATCTAACCACAGCACACCTTAAACTTACAGAGAAACAGTGAAAGATCCCTTTAGAACGACAACGTCCACAGCAGAACCAATTCTTGTGTCTGTTTGAAGTCTACAGTTATGAACAATTCAATGATTGTGTTGTAGGTTGTAAACCTGAGTTTCAAATAAGCAGTATCTGATGTGTCTGTAAGAGTGATTTTGAAATGTGCTGCAGCTTGTGGCGTCAGTTCCGTACCTGATCACAGCCACACACACGTCTTCAACCACCAAGAAAGTGAGCGACCTTCAGTTTCTCCTGGAGCAGTCAACCGTCTGCAAAGTGACTGTGAGTGTGTGTTTTAGCCCTGAACAAGCTTTGTTCAAGACCTCAGGACTTCAATGCAAAATCTCATCATGTCTGATGTTTCTTTTAAAACATTTAACTCACTGTGAGTACCATACAGCTTCAGTTTTTACACCCCCCCCCTTTGTGTGCATGTGTGTGGTTGTGTGTTGATGTGTCTGGTGTGCAGGGAGAGGCGGTGTCTGAGTTCTCTAAAGACCCGGCTGATAACAGCACAAACTACTGCAGCCTGCAGAACCTGATGGACGGTACATATATCTGATCCATTTACCTCAGAACACACCATGAAAAAATGATTTCTTTGAACTTTTTGTCTTCATGAGTGTCTTTGTGTTTTTCTCTGTTCAGGGAGTAACCTGATCAATGCTGAGGGGTACAAACAGTTCAGCAACAAATGGATCTGTTCTGGGTTTGATACTGCAAACTGCACTTTAACCTAGCTGGAATTTTTTTTTTTTTTTCTCTTTACGTGAACGACCTGCCCTTTTTCTACTAGGTATCATCAAGTTCACTTATATGAAACAGCTGATTACTTTAAAAGATGTAATGATTGACCTGTTCTTACAAAAAGCAATTAAATGCATTAATTAAAAAACCAACCACAGCTTGTTGTGAGCTTCTTCGTGATAAACAGTGTAAATAAGTCATAAAATCATGAACATAATAAGCTATGAGCTGTTTGTTGTTGTACTGAATTGAGGCTCCACTCAGTTTATTAGTATACAGTGACTTATAATCAGAAGGTAAACTCAGTAATATTGCAAACCTGTAAAGAAATATACAGTTTTCAAAAGGGATGCTTAATCATTTTCCCAGTTCATTACAACAGACAATTATAAATGAAAGAAATACACAAAAAATAGAAAACGAAAATGAAGGTAAGTGAAAGTCATCTTTAAAATGATTTATAAATTCTAAAGGTGTAATTTGTTTTTAAATTCTATCCGGCTATTTCCAATACATATGAGAAATAACCGTCCTCCTGACATTAATACATGATACCAAATGGTCCATTAATGTTGAACAGTTTAATTTAACTCTATGTGTGCAGCAGTACTGAACCTGCAGTAACAGTGGAACAGGCTCCACCTAAAGTGTCAACAGCAGCTTTC
Source organism: Tautogolabrus adspersus (assembly GCA_020745685.1). Taxonomy (NCBI): domain Eukaryota; kingdom Metazoa; phylum Chordata; class Actinopteri; order Labriformes; family Labridae; genus Tautogolabrus; species Tautogolabrus adspersus. The sequence continues at coordinate 12,123,573 of CM036544.1, forward strand.
TGATTATTGTGCACTGTTTCACGTTACTTTCCCCTCCGGGCTCGTGTGTGTAGAACTGGTCTGACAATGAGGAAACTACTAAAGGTGAATGAGTGAGTTAATGACTGATTTATAACCCAGAAGTAACACATTGATGTCAGTGCACGTGGAGAATGACTGCACATACGTACACACACATAAAAGGTGTAGTGTGTTGTGTTAAAGCTTCATAAAAATGGTCAAAATAATCTCTTTCTGATTGCAGGAAAACAGAAATACACTGCAGGGGATTTTAAAGTGGCATACATTGAAAACAAAAAGTAAACCTGAATGCATTAAATATTCAAAGTGAATAAAAATACCTCAAACTGAGAACTGAACTGCTTTGCGTTAGCCTGTTCAGGAGCCTGTTTGTTTTATATTTGTGTAATTTACAGTTCATTTGAATCTGGAATCAAACTGTACAAAGCTATATAGTATATACAGTATACTGTAGGCATATTTAACAATCATCTGCATATCCAGAGCTGTCACATGATTGTATTCCAGCCACATCATTATTTGATGTTTCATCAGACAAAAAGTAATCGCAAAAGTCTAAAAAGTGCACTATGAGCTGTTGTCGTGTACCAATGTTTATAAAATCCTCATAGAAGATATTCCTTCATCTTTGTACAAAAATGAATCCCATTTTCAGAAGACAGCAAAAGTTTCTCAAATGTTGTTTCTGCTCCTTTCCTGCGGAGTCGTTTGAGAACTGAGGTCTTTTTTTTTTTTACAACTGCTCCCTCGCCGCTCATTCTATAAAAAGTTTTTTTTTTCTGCCCATTGGGAGCATGAATGTTAGCACGTGGAGTAGACTGAGGCCTCCGGGTGGCAGCTGAGTACTGAGCCATGAGGTTTCTCTGCAGCTCATTGGGTTTTACCGCCTGCTTGTGCATCTGTGTCGGTGTCAAATTCCGTCAGGCAGCAGTAGAGCAGCTTCTGGGTGAATATGGTGACACTGGCTGCAGGAGGAGAAGAGGTGGAGGGGAGGTCAGTTACAGTGACAATCAAAATGAATTACTGCTGTATAATGAATTAACTTCTTTACATTTTTGACACATGGCTCAAAACAGGAAAGTAGTCAATCAACTCCACAATAACATTAAAAGCAGTCAAGTGTTCTGGTGTCTTTGGTAAGACTTAGTAGACCATATTCCCACTGAGGCCATGTTCCCATGATGTCACGCTCAGGGTGGGAAGCTATATTGTTGTTATCATGATTCATGTCTTTGCTATAAGTTATATAAATGTAGTGAACTTTTTTCATTTTATCGCTTCCGGATTAAAAAGCAACTAAGGGTGAATTCACACCTAAGCTTACTCTCTGGTCATAGTGCCACTGACCAGGGCTACAGCCCCAACTAGAGGCAGCTGCCAACAGTAAATAACATTCGACGGGCTTTGGTGCGCTTGACAAAGTGCAGTGAGAAAGCAAACCGCACCAAAAGAAAATGCAACAATGTTACAACTTCACCCCTGAATCGCACGAGTCCTCTGGACTTCATATGAGAAAGCGACCTAAGAAGACAACGGATACTGAAAATCAAGAGAGAGCTGTGACCACATTTCATGTTGAAAAAAGATGTTTGATAACCCATTTAGCTTACAGCTTTAAAAAGAAAAAACTTATTGTGGAAAGAAACACTTTTGTTTTCTCAAGATCACTGGAAAAAAGTGATAACTGGAAACTTACTCTTAATTAACTCATAAAAAGAAATCTAATTTTAGTTTTCCTTTGAGAGAGCGTTGATGTTCTTGTCTTGAGAGGCAGAATGACTTGATTTGGGAATTCAAAGTAATGGTGTTTCAAATTCAAATAACTTGAAAGCATGGCCTGTCTTGGCCTCCACAGATTTTAACCAGAAACTTACTGGTTAGCTTGCGTATGAACTTGGGCCTCCTTTCCTCTGGCAGGTAAATCATTGCATAATAGACCGGCACCCCTGAGAGTGCGATGCCAATTCCAATGAGGGAATTGATGGTGTCTCCAAACAGAGGAACGATGACTAAGAACAGGCTGCACAGACAGTAGATGAAGGGGAAGAACAACGTCAACTGCGGAAAGAAAGAGAGAGAGAGGCAGAAATCTGGTTAGTTTATTAAAAAACTAATGTGGGATAGTTTTGTTTTTCTACAAGGATTCAAATGAACTATAACTGTTGTATTGGTACTTTACACAAGGTGTTTAGCAAAGGAAGGCACTACATGAGACAACAACTGAAATTTCTCATGAGTCTAGTGCATACAAATATGACTCAGCTATATTTCCTTGTTTATTTAATACAAACGATCAATGAGGTTTGGCTGAAAACAGAAAAACTCAAAAGGAGCAATATGTAACACTTAGCCAGCTCTGCATCAGTCTTGAAATGTTTCTGCGTTCTAACTACTCTCCATTTTTCAAAAGCATCTCCAATATTGATCCTAGTTTGACCACGTTTCTGCTCGTGGAGCTCATTAGAAAAATGCATGGGCTTATTAGATCGGGGAGAATCAGTTATATCTGAACCAGTTCGCGTGCTCGCATTCATCGCTGCAACACCTGTTGATATGCCGTTTGCCTGGCAAAAATGGGGGTGCCTTAATACCGCGTACCTTCAAGGTAAAAACAATTACAGTCCATTCCAGACCAGAATCGAGAGGACATTGAGGACATACTGAGGACATACTGGCTGCTGCATTGTTGTCAGAGAAGCCAGCACTTCAACAATACATGTTTCCTTAATGTTTGATAATATAGTAAGGTCACTTTTTAAGTCAGTATATATCTTACATATTGCTTAAAACTCCCCTCAGACCATCAGGATGTTTAACTCACACATAGTCCTGTGGATCCAGAGGATCTCACATTTCCATATTTGTACCAAAATACTACAACATTTTATTACATAATCTGTATCTTACAGTTGTGACATGTTTACTTTTTAAATGCTGTTAGTGATTTCTTTAACAACTTTTCCATTGTCTATGACTTTGTTGTTGTTGTCACTTTTTGACCATTAATATACACTATACTGCACATATCGATGAGCATGTTACAAAGAAACCTCTCAGTCTTTACTCAAAAACTAACTGAAGATGTTTCTGCAAGTGATAGATACAGATTACAAAGTGGACTTTTTATATTATATCAGGAATCATGCGCCTTCATACCTTCACAGGCCTGTGTCTGTCCGGCTGAGTAATGCGCAGGTAGATGAGGCCGGCCACAGACAGACCCACATAGAGCCAGTAACTGAAGCTGAAATAGTTGATGAGCTGAAATACATCCTCCACACACAGGAAGATCAGACCCATCAGCCCCTGCAGCACGATGAGAAGGGACTCATTATTCCAACTGAACTTTTTATTTATTTTTTAGAAAAATGATTAATTTCTACGATAAAGTTAAATGGTCCTCACATTGAACAGAAGGGCGGGTATGGGTGTGTACCGCTCCAGGTGAATCAGACTCAGTGTGTCTGGGAGGTGACCCTCTCTGGCACCGACAAAAAACAACCTGCATGTTCAACAACAAAGAGTTATTGACGACATACTTATTATAAGGCTAAGGCTATTTGTTGTTCAGTATCTCCTACATACCTTGAGGCAGAAATGATGGAAGCATTAAGACCTCCAAAACAGGACATAGCCACCGAGACAGGAATGATCCACTTGAATGGTCCAAGGACTGCATTCCCAAATGTCTGTGGTGTCAGATTAACATGGATTATAACAAACTGCCCTCTCTGGATGAAGAAGGTATGTTTTTAGAAGAACCTTTCACACATTTTTCAACATTACACTGACAGCATGCAAAGAAGGTTTACTGGTGTCACAGTGCAAAACATCAGAGGTCGACTTTTTCTAAGAAGTGCAGGACTAAAGTTAGCAGCAGTATTAATTCTCTCTCTCAGGTGACTGTGTGTGTCTCTTACCACAGCGACAGCGTCACTGGCCAGCAGAGATGGTATGTCCAAAACAACATAGTATGCCACATTAGTCAGCAGGTAGATAATGGTCACTATGGGCATGGAGACTGCAATGGCCAGAGGAAGATTCCTTAAAACACAACAACACAGAGCGGTTACTGATTCAGTGAAAATCTACAGTAAACAGATTACAGCAGATTCATGAAAGGAAAAAAAATATATATTTTTAAAGACATTTCAACTCCAACCTTTAGAGTCTTTTTCCTTTAGTTCACAGATAACTTAGATGTCCATTTGTTACAGTATCATCCATACTTGTAAGTTCTTGTGTTTCAAATACATGGGCCAGACGTGGCCATCGAACAGGGTGGTCTGGCACCGTGTAGTTCCTAGAGTGTGTGTGTGTGTGTGTGTGTGTGTGTGTGTGTGTGTGTGTGTGTGTGTGTGTGTGTGTGTGTGTGTGTGTGTGTGTGTGTGTGTGTGTGTGTGTGTGTGTGTGTGTTACCTCTCTGGGTTCTGAATCTCCTCAGTCACAAAGTTGAGAGTATCCCAGCCAGAGTAGGAAAACAGAGCTGAGTAAAGTGCCAGAGCGATGGCTCCTGGATCTGTGGAGGAGCCTTCAAAAGGTCTCTCAAAGCTCTTTGATTCTCCTGCACATACAGAGTTAAAACATTAAAGTGGCGAGTGGTGCATATGTGCATATGTATGTTTCCTCTGAAGCATTTATACTTTTATCTAATCTTACCTGTCAGCGCTTTTAGGATTCCGACAATGATGATGAGGACGAGTGCCGTGAGTTTGACATAAGTGAAAATGTCTGTGACCATAGTCCCCCACTTCACATAGGCACAGTTGATGAAGATGAGCATACCTGGACAAACCAGAGGAATCATGAAAAAAACACTGATCACAATGACCTGGAGTTTATACAATAAAAATCAATGCAAAGCTTCTTCTTTCAGGAATAAAGTTCACATGTGTTGGTAGTTTTGTGAGGCTTAATTTGCTCTAATTTGAATTAAGAAGATGTATAACAAAGCCTGTAATCTCAGTCATGCACAGAAGACCACAAACCATCTCCTCTTTGTCTTGTATAAGGTCCCATTCAGTACGAGGGTACAAAAACAGACACTGAGCATTTCGTGACTTACTGTATCTCTGATCTCTAACCTGAATACCACGTCTGCTAACGACATTCTTCACAGCACAAAGCCGCACTGTAAAACCATGATGGTATTTTTAAAGGACTGACAGTCTATCTTTAGCCGATGCCAGTCTCACACACACAGGGTTACTGGGTTTGAAACTTGGATAAATGGATTGCCTAAACGTACTGGTACCATAATATCTCTCCACCACTTGATTTTGGATATGGTATTCCTGCTAGGTTAAATTTAAGGACTTTTTAAAGAGTTTTAAACCCTCAGATGATAAAGAATATCTACACTGTCAAAATAGTTTCCTGTGGCTGCTTCACAATAAAGACCAACCCATGTAGTGCTTCTTTAACATTCTTACAGTGAACTAGCAGCAGCAGGAAATGTTGGATTTGCATCAGCAGTACCTTAATACAGCCTTATAGGAGAGTGAGGCTGATATGAACTCTGGCAGACTGCCATCTTTAATGACATTCGCCTGAGCAGTGATGCATCAAAAGTCACAGTTCTAGTTTTACTTGATCTCAGTGCTGCTTTTGAAACAGTTGACCTCAACATACTGCTTGATAGACTGGAAAGGTGGGTGGGACTTTCTGGTACTGTACTGAATTGGTTCAAAACATACTTACAAGACAGAGACTATTTTGTGTCCTTTGATAATTATGAATCTGAGCGTAGAAAGATAATATGTGGCGTTCCCCAAGGATCAATTCTAGGGCCCATTCAACATCTACATGCTGCCGCTTGCTCGGTTACTGGAAAATCATAATATCTGTTACCATGCTAACGCAGACGACACACAACTGTATATCTCAGTGTCATCACATGACTACAGTCCCTTACACTCACCAAGTGTATTGAAGGAATCAATGAGTGGATGTGCCGAAATTTCCTACTACTACTATACCTACAACTACTAAAAAGGAAGGTTAAGGGTCAGTGCTTACCTTGACTCCATGTCACTGAAATCTACAAATCAAGCCAGAAATCTTGGTGTAATTATGGAATCAGTCCTTAATTTAACAGCCACATAAAGACAGTTACAAAATCAGCCTATTACCATCTAAAAAATATAGCTTATTTTAATTAATTATTTTATCAAATTCTAGCCATTTAAATTTGCAATCGGTGAGAGTTTTATACATTAGTCCTGTGAGTGTTTTGTTTCAGGCCTTTTAAACTGCTCCTTGTGGTGGAGCAAAAACTTAAGAGAGTAGTCAAGTAAAAGCAGCAGTGAAGAGAGTTTTCCTGCTCCGTTAACACTTGGAATATCACAAACATTTATGTTACATAATAGATCAAGGATGAACTTATGTACAGAACCTTATATCTCACACACTCATTCAGACACACAAAGTGTTTCTTACAGAGGCAGGCTGCAGCAATAAGTCGTACAGAGTCATAGGGCGGCTGGCAGGTGGGGTAGAAAGCATCCACCAGGTAGTTGGCAAATGTCAGAGAGATCACTGCCTGGCTGGCCGGTTCAATCAGCAGAATGGACGTCCATAGACGGATGAAAGCTAGGAAGCCTCCAAAAGACTCCAGGATGTAGGCATAGCTGGCTCCAGACTTAGTGATGGTGGTGCCGAGCTCTGCGTAGCACAAAGCCCCAAACACAGAGAAGATGCCCCCAAAAGCCCAAATCAGCAACGACAGCCCGTAAGAGCCGCTGTACATGAGGACACCCTTAGGTGAGACAAAGATCCCAGAGCCGATCATGTTTCCAACAATAAGGCAGATTCCATTTATCAGGGAGATTTCTCTTTTCATCTGCATTTTTTGTTCTTTCTTTGGTGCTTTTAAGTCCTCATCAGACGCAGCCCGGGCACTCGGGCATATCGTCTGAGACACAACCCCCATCTTCTGCCTCAGATCCCCCATCGGTACCTCCAGTGCTGTTGTGGAGATGATAGAACAATGATTAGAGTAGATATACTGATATAACATTTGAAAGACATGATTATTCCCTATATAAAATTAATTCTTTTCTTAAATACTTTTCTTTGAACATGTAACTCCAGATCTCAAGGCTGAGCTACAAAAACCAAAGTGCAGCAATAATGTGTGAGCATGTGGCCGAGCACATGCATGATAGAAGTCCACTCGTGATGCATCAAGACAGGAACAGAACATTTAAGTACAGTATTTATGACATAAAAGACAAAAGTGAACTTACTTTATATGCTTACTAAGAACAAATCAGCAGGTGTATTTGTTCCTCTGAACATGGAGAGTCGTCCTCAGGTCACTGTGCTCTGAACCAGGTACTGAGACATTTGGTAAGATCACCTCTGAGAGGCAGCAACAGGGCGGTAAATGTTGCAATCCCTGCAGCCCAGAATGACTACGAGTATTTTTCCAGCACCAGGCGAACCACACTCTCGTGTTCCCCCCTTGTGCTATTTTCAGAGACTAGAAGACCTCGTCCCTGCCCCCAAGGAGCTCTTAGCATTGAAGATAGAGGGGCTCACACTGCTTCTGGGTCAACTGACAGGATACAGTCAGTATATTGTATAATATTTAACATATGTTTTTAACAGTACATGACACATTCATAATTTAATACATGTTTGGCCCAACAGATGCCTTAAAATCTGTCATTCAGAAAGGTTGATACACATTACACACATGGTTAGTTTGAGACAGTGGGTCTCAGGCACTGACAAATAAATGACAATCCAACCCTTCTACACGCACACTGCATCGATTTGAAGTTATTGAGCATCTATTTTGTTTAATTTGTGTTTGCTAGTTTTTTTGTGTGCCTATTTCAGTATTTGTTTTTGTCAGTGTCACCTTGTTTTTACAGATGACTCGTATCTTTGTATTTGTTTGTATCTTTGTAGTTGTCTCGTCTCTCTTTTTCGTGTCTGTGCATCTCTTTGTGATTGTTTTGTGTCATTTGGGCCTTTTTTCTTGGCCTCTAAAGTTTTTTTTCTGTCTCTTTTGTGTATCTTTATTGTCATTTTGAATCTCTATGTTTTTCATAGTACAATTCTACAATTCATTTAGTATACCCTTTTTTCCAAAGGGACGTACATCAGAGAGTGAGCACAACACAAGCAAGGATCTAGAGAGGAGGAAACAACGTCAGTAAGTGCAAACAAAAAGGCTTTAAGTCCAAACGGACACAGTTGCTGACAGTCAGTGCGCAGAGGCAAAGCACAGTTTAAAAAAAAAATCAAAGTTAATATATCATCAACCACACATCGACCACTTCCCTATGAAAGTTCAAATCAGCATGAAAAACATCCTAAATATTTTCATTGTCATTATCAAACAAAATCATCATCATCATCATATTAAATTTGTGTCTTTTCATAGTTGTCTTTTGGCTTTTTTTAGTATAATTAAGTGTCTTGATGTTTTTTGCATGTCTCTGTAGTCATTTGTCTCTGTGATGTGACTTTGCAGCTCTGTGGTTGTTATGTGTCTCTCTTTGTAGGTACTTGGGCGTCGTTGTGGGGAGTGAGACTGACAACCCAGAGCCCAAATGGACAAATGGAGGGAGGAGCCCTGGGAATAGTTTTGAAGGTGGTGCTTAAAACATTGAAATGTCTTTAATAATCACATATTATATTCTTATTCAACCAGTTTAAAAAGGTCTCAGAGGTCCCCAAAACATGTCTGTGAAGTTTCTTGCTAAAAATCCACTCTGGTCCTGTATTGTATCATCCCTCTTAACCCCTCTATTTCAGCCCTGCTCAGAACAAGTTGTTTCTGTGTCTGTAGCTTTAAATGTAAATGAGCTGTGTCTGACCACGCCCCTCTCTAGAAGGGCTTGGGTGGACTAGGGCTTTTTTGCTCCATGCCCTAATGTTTACAGTGAGAAGGCAGACTCAGAGTGCAGAACAAACACCTAGCTGTAGGAGTGTCACCCACCTGGGGGAGGGGTTACTGCCCTTTGTGATGTCATGAAGGGAAAATCTACAAACAGCCTGAGCACACATTTTCTGAAAAAGTGGAGCAGGCAAAAGATGGAGAGGATGGACTTTTCTCATAATTGGGGGGTTTGTAGACAGACTAGGGACACAAACTAGTGTTAGAAAACCATGGTTAAGTGTACTTTGCATAATATGTGACCTTTAATGTTGGTTGGGATGATCCACTCTAAGTTTGGGTGTTATGAGAAGAAAAGTAAACTAAGAACTGAAGGCACTAATTCAAATTTTCAAGGTTAAGACAAATATGGCTTTATTAACTACTTCTACTACTATTAAGCACAGGTTTGGTTTTGGTTTTGCTGTAGGATTTTTTGTGTTTGCTCTCTTTTCTTCTCCCCCTCCCCTTTCTGCTTTTCGAGTGGCAGGGGGCGTGCCTGGCTCCACTCCGCTCATCATCTTGTCTATAAAAGCCTGGTCTTCACTTCACTTCTCTGCCAGATAATTCCGTCTTGTTCGGTAGTGTCTTCAAGTGATTTTGGCTGTGTGTGATTGGAGCTGCGTATTTTGCAGTGTTTTTTTGTGCTGTGGATATTTTTGTTCTTACCTGTGTTTTCCTGTGCTCAGGTATTCCGGGTTTGCCTCGCTGTTCACCATTCTGTGTCTGAGTTTCCTGTGTCACCTCGAGGAATACTTTTTTGGCCTGCCAGCTCCCTGTCTCCACTGCCTGCTATTTTGACAATTAAACCGTTTTTTTACATCTAATTACCTGTGTCAGTCTCTGCTCTGGGGTTTGATTTAATTGAAACCTTAACAAATAATTATAATAATCATCATATTAACCATTATGGATGTGTTCATTTGACGGTTTTTATTATTATTAAATGTCTTTATTGTTGTAATCTATTTGTTGTTGTTTAGTCTCTTTGTGTTTTGGCATCTTGTTTCTGTGTCTTTGTGAGTTACCTTATTTCTCTCATTTTTCTCTCCTGTCTGTTTTCTTTTAGTCTGCATTTCTTTGTGTTACTTTTGTCTCTTTGTTGTCATTTTGGGATCCTGCATGTGCTGGTGCCTTGTATATGTGTGTCTCTCCTCAGTTATTATGTGTCCCTTTATGGCTGTTTATTATGTTACAAGTCTTTATGGTCATTCACCGTGTCAGTATGTGTGTCAGTATGTGTGTCAGTATGTGTGTCTGTATGTGTGTCTGTATGCCTGTCTCCTTGTGGTTTGTAGTGTCCTTTGACCTTTCTGTCCTCGTCAGTTCGGCTTAAACTATCATGATTTGATTCATGTTGCATCAAGTGAAACCAGAAAGAAGAGGAGTGCAATCAGAAGTAAAAAGAGGGTCACTTTTTAATGACTTTGGATACAATTAATGAAAAATGATAGATGTTGAAACCGCCAAAACACTTTAAAGTGAACTTAGAGTAACACGTTATATGGCTGTTTGATCAACACACTGATAATAACAGGAGCACTAAACAAGGCCGATACTTTGCACAAGGCAGTTCAATGAATATCACTTAAACAATCAAGAGATCACAAATATCAATGTACATATAAAAAGGTGAAACTACACAGAAATATACTCTAAAAATGTGTAACACCCTATTTATGTAACCAAATGTGTAGCATTTTACTCTACTGAGTTTGATATGAGTGTAAAAAAGCTTTGACACTTCACTGTTGAGACTTAATGCTCAATATTCTACAATTCTACAATTCTACAATTCACTTAGCAGACGCTTTTATTTGTGCCAATATGAGGCACAGTTCTCAAAAACAAGGCATTACAAGATGATGGAAGCACAGACCTTGTTTGGCCCTGACTTTTGTTATTTAAATGACTTTTTTATCAAAATGAATTATTTCATGGAACAATGTGTCTTACTAAGAATGACGCTGTGTTTTTAGGACAGCCTCACGGAGCTACACTGACTGGGGGAACCTGTCGATCCACATGATGAAAAGATGAAGTACATCTGTGTCGAGAAGGTTACAGTTTGATGAATTCATAGTGGTTACAGAAAGTGAATGCTGGGGCTACATTATCTTTTTAAGAACGTCTTTATGTGAACGCAGTGATGAAGACAGTGACGCCATAACTGAGAAACACACTTGTTGTACGTAAACAAAGTTCAGAGTCAAGCTTCTTAAAGGGACAGTTCATTGAATTTCTTTGGCTGGTAGAAACCTGCTTGGACACAAACATTTTCAGATGTCAGCACTGGAAACAGTGAACTGACATTTTAAAGCTTTTTCTGATATGTTAAGGCCAAACTATTAATTGGGAGAATTGTCAAATGAATTGACATTAAGATGACCTAAATCGGTAATGAAATAATTTATATGCTAGTGTGAGGAAAACAGACATATTTGTTTCTTTACTACACTTCATTCTCGGACAAAGAACCTGTATGTATAAATAAACAGAACAGTTATCATCCATAGCTATACAGGTAAACCACTGATATTTGTCTTCATGTATATTTATGCGTTTCCTTCCTTTACTGAACCTTGTCTATGTGAAGCAGATACATACTTATATTGGTGAAAGTTTGTGTCGTTTTGAGCAGATCAGGAAGCGTTACGGTAGAAAAGATCGTAGCAGTCAGGAGTAATTAACAGCCGTTCTGTGTAAAGCAGGTAAACTCTACAAGCAGAGCTCTAGCCATGTGCTCAGTAGGAACGAATTGTGAAACGTATTTTTCAATCTTAGTTCAAAGTCCGAGGAGAAACTATTATAAACTTTGGAAGTATCCAGATGGGTCTGAAGTTTCTAATGAGAACATAACACATGATTACTGACAGGTGAGTTCTCTGCTGAGAGGACTGAGAGAAATCGGATCACTTTGGTCCACTTTTAATTCAGACACAGACGTGCAGAGAGACGCACATCCCTCTCATTCTGGGTGTCTTATTACAAACTCCACTTCCTCTTTACTCTGTGTCCCAGTGGCTCTCTAGGGCTCAGCAGTAAAAACAATAAAAAAAAAATAAGGAGAAGAGCACAGTCAGCGACAAAATCTATCATTCAGCCACAGTTGAACTGGTCCAGAGTTCGACGGCTATCATTAGAACACTGACTGTGCAGTCTCTCACTGATAGGTTGTGCACTCCAACACAAGGACACAGATACTCTCCGCTGCTGTGATGAGAACATCCTCTCTTAGGTAATGCATATTATCAGAATATTCAACCCATGACTACATGATATTGAGCGATTGCTATGAAAGGAATACACTTTTTTTAAGCTGTGGATTTTCCAGCGTGATAACAGTCCTTTTGGCATTACTCCGATCGAGCGAGGGTATCAGGAACGTTCCTTTTCTATAAATAAACACACACGTTCACACACGTACACAACACATAAAAAGAGCGGGGCCACATAATTACGCTCTCATATAATGGAAAGTGAGCTTTTGAGACAAATGCATACATAAAACAAAATCACAATAAATTGTTAAATAAAATCACTGATTCAGTCAAAACCTTTGATTCTGTTCACACAGAATTAAACTTTTCATCTCTTGTTAGTGAGCGGAGATTACATCTCAAAGCCCACAGCGAGAGTCTTTTCTCAACCAGCTCATCCTTTGTTTGTTTTTATGGAGAGAAAGACTTGCAAAAAAAACCCACGTTGACCATTGAGAGCTTAGTGTAGTGTCAAGTCGGCACAATCTTTTATCACAGTTTGTCTGTGACTGATGCTACATGTTCCTGGGTATATTATAGGACATGCTGAGCGGAGGTGCGGTGGGGAAGACGACAGGGGGAGGCGAGCTGATTTCAGGCGGGTAGGGCATTAAGCCCATCTGTTTGTTGTCGTGCAGCTTTCGTACAACAATGCGGCAGAAGTCTTCATTGTGTTTGAGACAGTTGTCCAGCAGCTGGCGGACTTTAGCCGTGCGCGTGGGCTGGTTCTTCACAAGTTCATAATCCTCTTGCATTAACAAGGAGCGAGCCAGCAGGGCGTCCAGGCTCTGGTTGAGACAGGCATCTGTCATCTGACGGACGATCTCTTCACGCCGCGTCGAGATCCACTGAGCAAACGGGCCCTGAAAGGGAGGAGAGTGTCGCAGGGGAGGAGAGTAGTCCGCTGCAACAGAGGAGAGAGAGGGGACATACAGATAATGGTTACAAATGTTAGGTTCAGTTTAACAATTGTTAACCTGTATTAAGATAAACATGTAACTTTAAGTAGTGTCCTAAAAAGTCAACATTGCACTCTTAATTATGTCCCATTCTGCATGAGTTGAGTCATGCTGATCTATAATATTCTTTACTCCTTAAATGATAAATATGTTCTGAATGTTGTTGACTTTCTATGACAATCATGATCAATACTGAGCCCAGTATATTCAGACTGTAAGTAATGTAGAACAACTTTATTCATTACAACCAGTAAGGATGAAAGAGGTTTATATTGATGGGAATCTGTTAAATTACCCAGTTATTGTAGAAAATGATCATGCAGGATGACACATTAATAATGGCTTTATAATGACTTATAAAGAGCCTACACTTTATTAAAGGCAGAATGTGCGACATTTTACACATAAATAAAGTATATAAAGATGTTTACATGGACGGGACGGTTAATGTGTGCTAACATTAGCCTGCTAACACAACAATGCAGGACACAGGCAATTGCAGCTCGAGCTAAAGACAATTTTGACCGCTGCTTGCGCTTAATGGTGTTTAATTATGGTGCGTTCTAATTCACAACTCCTTCGTGTGAACGCGAGTGGAGAGGGGTTGGAGGTGTGCCGCTGTAGGAGAGCGGAGGCTTCAGAATAGCGGAGGTGTCTCTAAACAGCAGTTGGTTTTGGTTTAATGCTGGTGCTCAAGGGCAACATCTACCGGATCAAAAAGTCGCACAGTCTTCCTTTAATGAGCATGTTCATTACATGTAGTTAAATGTGAATATGTGAACCTTTTTATAAAGTGTCACCAATCAATCCAAACATTTTATTTAATTCACTTTCCAGAACTCAATTATCATCATCGTTGTTATTATCTCATATTTCATTCATTATGCTTTAACTGCTTGTACCTTGTTGCTGAGGCTTGAGGGTGAGGTTATCCAGATGTGTCTCATATTCAGAGACAGGCAGGCCGGCTTTGATGGGGTTGTTCAGATCATTTTCTGCGCAATGGTCCTTCAGAGACTCAGGAAGGTCAAGATTGTGAGCAAGGAACGACGCTGGAAGCCCCTCTACATTAAGAATGAGAAGTATGGTGTTCATATTTTAAAATCTAGTCAATGTGATGAAGCAGCATAGCCAGACTCTGAATGATAGGGAAACATGACACAGCATGATTACCTTTAGAGGGAGGAGCATTGCTGCTGCTGAGGGCTCCTGGGATAGAAATGTCTGTGTCCTGAGAGGAACAAGAGCCTGAGCCGGAGGTGGAGCTCTCCTTTAGTAGAGCAGACAAGTTGTACTGATAAATCCTCAGATATTAAAGACAACAACCAATGGAGGCGCAATTTCACCATCACTGAAACTGTTTATTTGATTCATATTTTGAGACTTTTTTGGACTACTGACCGGCCAGGGGCTGTGTCTGTCCTTCAGCATTTTCAGAGGCCCCTCCTCACTCCTCTTCTCACACTCCGACTGTGCTGAACAACAGCGTGTATGGCCCATCAACTGTGGAGGAACAAGGACAGAGAGGAGCATGAGACTTACTGTCAGGGAAGATAAGGAGGAAACTAAAAAAAACTGTAAAACTGTGTTAAATCAAATACGCTGAGATGAATAAACCTGCTCTCAGTGCAATTACAAGAAGACACTGCCCACAGAGGAACATTGTTCAAACATGAACACAAAGAGAGAGAGATTGTGGAGCAGAAGTGTTTTTTTATGAGTCTGATCACACAGTTATATATTCACTTCGCTGGTTCTTAAATTCAGTGTCGACAGTGGTTTCACCCGACACACACACACAAGCCAGCACACACACAATGACACTGAACCTTAAAAGAGGAAGGATATGCGAAGGGGAAATTATGAAGAAAAGTTTCTGGCCGGTCATTCTCTCTTGGTCACAGCTCGATTCAAACTGTCCCAAATTACACACACAGCCTGAGTATTTATTCTAAGCAGGGGGGATTCCTTGAGGAGGAAAGTCATTTACCATTATTACTTCAAACCACTGAGACTAAAGGTCTGAATATGATGTAATCATTATTACGTTTTGAGTAATAAGATTTCAGGGAAGGCAAATTGTGTGGTTTTTGTTTCAGTTTACAGCTTTGACTCTCTCTGTACAGTTCAACCCACATCTGGTCCCTAACAGCTGAGTGTTTAGTAAAAGGAAACGCCTCCAGTATAACTTGAGATGAATGACTTTCTGATACATATATGTTACAGTTTGGTTAAATTGTGTTTTTATTGTATTTTTCCTAAATGTTTTCTCATTTCAGATCGGACACAGGTGCTGACAGGAAGAGCAAAGAGGCAGAGCACAACATCGACACATTATGCCCAGGTACAGTCTCTTTGTGTACCTTTGTTGTATGTTCTTCCTCAGCTCTTTCTCCCTTTGTTTGGTGTCGGTTCTCTACCAGCTACTCTCTTGTCATATAAGTGTAAATGACTAAAACACTAAAAGAAACCTTTAAGAACATGAAGCGTGAGAAGACTCCTGACTCACCTTTGCCCTCTTGATCTCCAGCACGGCCTCCAGGAAGTCAATTTCATCAAACTTCCTCACCATGGGCTCCAGTTCAATCAGACACTCTGAAGAAAATGTCAGAGAAAAGAAAACTTGTGACATCGATGAAACAATGCAGGACAAAGTATGTTAACCTGGTATTACCTCTTTATCTTGTCAGAAAAGGGAAGTTTTTATGACCCACAGCTCTCTCAGCAAGAGGTGTGATCAGAAACTCCCTAAAGTTCAACGTGTGTTTTATCTTCTTTATCTATTTCAATGGAATCTTACTCTTACATTCAGATCACATTGTACGTGTTTCAGCAGAGTGTATTTACAACAGGGCCGTATGAATGACAAACCATGTGGACCATATGCTGTGTACTGTTACTGTGTTGCTGCAGCTCTGCAGTTTGTGTGGGTGTGTCAGTGAGAGAAAAGTGAGACGTAACCCTCCATGTTAAAGGAATAAGATGCAAATATTCTTTGAATCTCTTCAAACTAAATTTCATTAAATATGCTCCCTGTCGGAATGATCAAAAACTATCTTGATTATTTTCGATTGTTTAAGTTACAAAGAGTCCTAAAATCTTAATGAATGTGTTGTTAATCTAACAACATTTATCAGAGGCCTGTGATTGATCTAATAATAATCATATTCTAAAAAAAACATTTGTGAGGCCTTTTTATTGAAGCTTAAAATATTAGGATATTAGTTTTACCATTTTGCTGAATGAGCAGTAAATAAGCAAAGGGCTGGGAAAGGCATACTTGCCCTAAGGGACTTGGGTTTCATCTTGTGTACAAAGAAGAAAAATGAGTTTCAGTGAAGAAAGCTGAAAGAATGTCCACAATGTGACAGAAGGCTGATACTGAGTCACTGCTCTGTCAGGATAAAAAATGAAGTCTGAGCAGGAGAATGCTTGTTACTCAACATGACAAAAGGCGTCATCCTGAACTTTGAATAAAGTTACAATTATTAAGTGATTTTTGAGGGCTGTGGTTGTAAATCTTTTGTCAGTCACAAGTCCCTACAGTTCAGTCTGAGCTTACTTAGGAAGGAAGGTCGCTCGTCTGGGTTGTGGGTCCAGCCGCAGGTCATTAAACTGATGAGGGTTTCTCTGCTGGGGATGTCAGCTGGCAGACTGTCCAGACTGATGTCAGGACGCGTCCCACGCAGCACACTGAACATGATCTGCATGGGGTTGGTCACATCTGACGGCACATACACAAACACACACACATCAGGGATTCGACTGGCAGCACCATCAAAGATCACACAGAGTCTGAACACAATGAGAGAGTGGCATTTGTAGATCGCGACACACCAAAAAGTGTGTTACCTTCAAAAGGAATTTGTCTGGACAGGACCTCCCACATAATGATGGCATAGCTGCAGAGTAGACATTAAAGAAAGAAACAGTTAGGAAAAGTTGAGTTGCATCATTATCTTCCAACGGTACTTTCCCTCAAGAGCTGAGGGACTTTACGACGAGCTGACTTGTGCTGCAATCCAAACCTGTTGGACTAACTCCAGAGGAGATAATTCATTTCCTAAACTTCTGTAGTGAAAGTCACTCCTCTGTCCCTAACAGATCCTGATATCAAAACCATTTACTGGCACATTTGAGACAATCAGCCTTTGGCATAAATCTCTGCACTGATGGTTGTGGTATGTTAAAAATCCAGGCTCATGCTGACCCATTGTGTCGCCTAACCAGTCAGAAGAACTTCCCTTAAATCTGCTTTACGCTCTGATATGTCCCTAAAATCCAGGTTGTGGCTGACAAACATTTACTCTATCAGAGCTTAAAGCAGAACAATGAAGTCATCAGGTGTTTATCCATTCAGAAATTCAGCTCTTTCATTTGAACTTCTGCCAACCAAACATTGTACAAATAAAATACATTAAAGGTTTATTTTGTGGATACTTATTCACAGTAATGAGAACACACATTCTGTCCAACCTATCAGTAATCACTCATTACATGTGGCATGTTGTGTCACCTCACCTGTACATATCGTGCTTCACATCGGCCCGACGACTCTTGGAGGGTTCGTACTTCTCGGGAGGCATGTAGATCACTGTGCCCCCCATCTCTGTGGGCTTGGACCCGGAGCCCTTACTGACGGACAGCTGCCGCCACTTTGAGAGGCCAAAGTCTGCAATCTGGACAGAACGACAGCAGATCGTTGACATTTGTATCTGTTTGTCCCCATCTTTCTTCCTGCATCTTATCCCATGTCCCCTATACCATTTTTCTTTTGTAACATAACAAAGAGTGCCTCTTTACCTGCTTTTTGTAAAGTGTCTTAAGATAACTTTGGTTATGAATTTGCACTATACAAATAAAGATTGATTGATTATTACTTTCTATTTGTTTTAACACATTTTCATTGATCAGCGTTTTATTGTATTAATGAAAGACACCTGAGCTGTGCTTTGGGAGAATTGCCTATTTTATTTTTTTCAATGCAGCGGCTATGAATAACAATCCAGGAATTATTTTCCAGCTATCAGCAGGTAATTATGGAATTATTCCCAGATGTAATAATCAAGCCTTCAGTTACTTTCATAAAGATGAATCACTGAAGAGACAGCGTCCACAGATTGCTTATTTAAACAGACTAACAGTCCAAATCTCTGTGATATTTAGTTTAACATCACATTTGAGAATGTGAGGCAGCTCATCTTTATATTTGAAAACTTTTATCAAGGTCATTTATGAATATTTTACAACGATGATAGTGGAATAGATCTTGACTTGTGTTCTGTCATCCACTCGTAACATAGTAACTGTGTCATCGCTAATAATAATAATTAAGTAGGTCTGCGGCTCAACACACACAAACAAAGACAGAATGGTAACGCACAGAAGGTATCTGTGTAGAAGGACTCTCAGGGAAGTTCCGAATTAATGTTTTTCTTTTTTCACTCACACAGTTTTCACAGTACCACATTCTCGCTGGCACACGAACCTTCACATGAAATTCACTGTCCAACAGGATGTTCTGCGTCTTCAGATCATGATGTAAGAGGGGTGGGTTCATGTTGTGGAGGAAATTAACCCCGAGGGCGATCTCGTACAGAATCCTCAGACGTAAAGGCCAGGCCAGCGCAGGGTACATGTCTTTCTGTTGGCACAGACGGCAGACCAGCAGGGATTAAAATGATCAATAAAGTACCAATAGAAAACATGCTTGTACACGTGGAGAGGGAGAGGGTGTGTTAAACTGAATTTAAACTACAATCTAAAGCATTCAAGAGTGACGCAAGAGAAAACTTACACAACCAAGACAAGTGGGAATTTCCCAAAACTAAATGAGTCTGTTTTCCTCAGGGCTCAGCATCTTTTTACCCACTTTTCCCCCCCAGCTTCATCAGAGACTCTGAAAATGTGGAAGTTTCACTTTTGCTTGACGCCACACAGGCAGGAATGTGTTGGCATGACAGCGAAGTACCAAAGAGACAGAGGTGGATGTGGAGCAGCTCACCATTGTAAACAAAGAAGCTCTTTCACTTCAGCCTTTTTGGCAACAAAAGCCACAAAACAAGAACTAAAGAACATTTACTATGTTCTCTGTACATGTGACTAGAATACTACATACTACTGTTCCTTCTCTGGGTGAAAGAAGAAAACAATATAAATGCCTTTAAACAGACTTCTTAACTCCTGATCCATATTAATTCTCTTACAATGAGCGCTGGCTTCAGTTGTGATGTTGTCGGATCATTTTCTCAATGACAGGCTCTCTGTATTATGAAGTGACTTGATGACAAATACCTCATGAAGTAACAGGTCCAGAGAGCCGTTGCTCATAAACTCTGTGACGATGCAGAAGAACTCGGGCTCATTGCAGATACCAAAAATCTGGATTATGTAGTTGAACCTGGCTTTGTGCAGCACCTCAGCCTCCTTCAGCAGGCAGTTCCTTTCCCTGAAACACAGCCAGGTACACAGAGTCTGTGTTTACTCTCGGGCAGGGTGACAGAAATACCACAACAGTGACGACATTTGCAGTATTGTCAGTGTACACAGAGTTACAGGAAGCAGGTCCAAGGACTGAATCTTTATTAGAGGCTCCTATGCTTTTAGACTTTTAGTGTTGGAATAGTTTATGGCTCTTAAGGAATAAATAAACAAGACACAAAAACTTAAGATGAACTTCAACATCTGTCCAAGAAAGACAGCATAATGATAGTATGTGTGTGTACCAGCGTGAGACAAAAGGTTAAAGGTCAGCTGGAGATTCAAACGTGTGTTTGAGAACTGCATCTCAGAGAAATGTCTCGTGTGTCACAGCGGCTCTGAATTAATCATCTGATCTCAAACTATGAGAAAAGGCTCTCAATGTGTTTCTTAAGAAAAAGAAAAGGAAATGAACATTTGAGAATAGAGACGGGTTAGAAAGAGATACACGAGGTTACTAAGAAGTTTTATACTCAATGAAGTTAAAGGTTAATAAAATCCTTGGCTATCAATTAAAGTTTTACGCTCATTGAACGTTGTTAAAATAAAGTGTCGCTGTGGATCTCTAAAACAAAAGTCAAGAATAACATGTGCATACATGTTGCTCAGAATCATTACTTTAGAACAAATGAAGAATTATCATTATTTATAGGGATTCCTCACTTTGAAGTTATGGAGCACAGAGTGTATGTTCTTAAAATCATTTAAGGACTACAAATGTTTGCAGCTCAGCTTGAGTGTGGACATTTTTGAAGCTTCTGTTCAACCTTAACCACAATGAGGCCGATTGATGATGTCATCTAGAGACGGACCTGACAGCTGCTCTGAATCAAAGAAATAACTCCTATGACACCAAAATACTATTTATTAAAGCCTTAAGAGAAAAATCTGCCAAGCAAATATGTAATCAGCTGTATGCTTTCATGGCTAAACATATTTGTATTAGTATATATGTTTGTGAAAGTAAAAACAAAAGATAGTGAATACAAATGTTGGTTTGAGATGACTTACGAACCATAGATTACTCACTAGTCAATATTTCCACTGAGACATTCTGCTCATTAAAACTCTATGTGGTTCATTTCTGTAACAACCACATTAAAGCGATCCTTATCAAAACATGTTTTATTATGTAATGCATTCATTTGAAAGCAAACTGAATATATATAAACCTTATAGTTATTAACAGATTTAAACTTCAAAATATCAGGCTTAAAGAAACAGTAAAGGGATCATGTTGTTTAAAGAGCCAAGAAAGACATGTCAGAGGAGTCATTGTAAACATTCAAATTAAAATGTACCCTTAAATAAAGATGTGCTTTTTTATTCTAGGAATGTTTGATTTAAGCAATTTTCTTCTCCACCTGAACAGCTGAAGGGCAGAGAGATGTATCATCCAAAGAGAAACCCGCAGCTGTTCACAGAGTGATGAAACAACATTAATACATCAGATTAAAAATGTCTGCAAGCTTCTGATTGGATCACAACTGACACAGATTCATATCTTGATTATGTGATTTCCACCATAGACAGGTGTTAGTGTATCTGTACAGCATTGACAGATTCCTCGGGAGAAGCACAGTAAAGAGTGCACTTAAAATCAAAATATAGGCTACAGCTGTTCCAACCGATTCTTGTCAATAACTGCATAGCCAAAAAAAACACATCAACGTGGGGTACCTTTCTCCAACAGGGGCGTCGAGTTTCAGGCACTTGATGGCCACAGTGGTCCTCCAGTCTGAGTGCTGAGCCTTGAACACGGTGCCGAAGCCCCCTCTGCTCAGGTAGTACAGGTCCGTCAGCTTCTGGTAGGGGATCACCGGTAAGGTGCTGGTCAGACTACCAATGTTCACACAGCCCATTGCCGCGGACGGCTCCATAGCAGATAATGAAGCCTTTACGGGAAGTCTGAGGATTTATCAGCCGCTGAAAGCAGAACTGCCCCTTTTGCTGAATGCAATGAGGAAGAGCTCGCTCTTTTAAACGCATGCCATTATATCGTTATCTGCTAGCGAGCTAAGCTAACCTTCATGCAGCGTAGTAATGTGAAAGCGGCTGGTAAACGGTGGTAGCCAGACGAAAAAAGTACTAGAATTAAATGTTTGCGTCTTCACATGACTGTTTATTCATGATATGCTGCCAGACTGTCTCTGACTGGCAGTCAAAGGCTAAGTGAAAGAAGTATAACAACAATGAGCTGCTGCTGCTGCTGCTGCTGACCTGCATTGTCATTTAAAGGCAGGTGGGTTTGTTGTTGCTAATGACGACACGCTTCCGGGTTGTTCATGAGATGCGTTCATGTCCATAGGTTTCGAGGGTATTAAACAGTTGTTCCTTATACTTTTTTTTAAACGCTCCGCTGTGATCTTCAATATTCAGTCTTGTTTAAAATACTAATCACACACTGGTATTTAAGAAAGGAGTGAAATTCAAACGACCTGTTTGAATTTTAATGTGTTTGTATAATGTTGTTGTGTGTATTGGCCATGCATCTACTTGTGTTTTGATGTATGTTACTTCAATGTTTTTATTATTGCCACTGATGTACCCAGGTCTCTCTTGAAAAAGAGATTACAAAATCTCAATGAGACTACCTGGTAAAATAAAGGTAAAATAATTACCAACTGTGTCTTTTTCTTCACATTTTTGTTTCAGTTTCATGGAGACGAAATCTTCCTCCGAATTTGAACTCAACAGATAATAAAAGTGATTTTTAACATGTTGGAATTCCCCAAACTCGTGAGTCCTCTACCCACATGTTGATGTCATGTGATATCATGTGTACAGAGTCTTAAAACTTTAACAGGTCGTAGAAGAACAATTAAACTTCACATAACATCTAGCAACTTTTAGTAAGAATTCAAAATTACTAGGCCATTAATTCAACTAACTTTAGATAGATAGATAGATAGATAGATAGATAGATAGATAGATAGATAGATAGATAGATAGATAGATAGATAGATAGATAGATAGATAGATAGATAGATAGATAGATAGATAGATAGATAGATAGATAGATAGATAGTCGTATTCATCTTTCCTTGTTTGTAGAGTTTTATGTGTTCTCTTATGTGTTTGTGCTTTATAAAAACAGGAACTATTCATTTCTTAGGAGATGACACACACTCTGAAGCATGTGATTTAATCTTTGTAATCTGACGCTGCTGTGACACTCAGGAAGTCAACAGTTCAGTCCATATGATTTAAGCCCTTCCTACATTGGCCTCACAAAACGTGTCTATGTATTTATGATGATCTGACTATCACCAAGACACTCCCCACACAGTTTATTCTAGACACAAACCTGCAGCACAAAATGTGGGATTATCTGCCTTGAGCTGTTGTGATTTGGCAACTAGACTCGTTTTACTGTGGTCATATGAATTAACTCTATATACTCTAAATCCTTCCCCCACAGATGGCTGCCCCCTTTGTTCCAGTCCCTTTACATGTGGACTGGACTGGAGCTTGCAGGTCCTGGGCCAAGAAGGAGTCTGAGCCCCCACCGACAGAAAGCCTTTCCTCTATGAGAGCAGTCAGACCCTGGGCTCAAACCTCAGCTTACTTCTGGAGGAGACCTAGAGGAAACATGTTGGATGGACCTTCATCATTGCTGGGGGGTGAGGGAAGAGTTGGGGACAGCTGGGTGGAAAGACCAATCACCCCAACACTACTGGGCTACGAGATCCTGGAGGAGAGGGCAAAATTCACAGTAAGGATTGTGAATTTTTCAAACCAAATATGACTAATCTAAATCTAGTAAGCAAAGAAATACATATCTGACATGTTTGTTGATGGGGTAAAACTTTTTTTTTTTTTTTACTTTTTAAGTACAATATCTTTGAAAGGTTGAAAAGAGGATTTATGAAGATTTTTACATGTGGACTTTGTCTGGAAATGCATATGATGTCACATTGGCATCATATGACTCCCTCTGTTGAAAAAGCTTATATAACTTGTGTGTGTGTGTGTGTGTGTGTGCGTGTGTGTGTGCGTGTGTGTGTGTGTGTGTGTGTGTGTGTGTGTGTGTGTGTGTGTGTGTGTGTGTGTGTATCTCTGTGTGTGTGCGTGTGTGCTGACTAATCAACACTGTCAAATGAGCAAAATCTTTCACAGTCCCAATTGTGAGCATGTCACAATAAAAATGCATTCAAGTTACTCTTTGTGGGTCCATGTGTTTGTGTTTACTTAAAAAGTATGAACACTTTTAACTGTTAGGTTTATAAGATCCATGTGACGACTGCTGAAGGAGACAGCTGGGTGATCTTCAGAAGATACACTGACTTTTGCCGACTTAATGACAAGGTGAGACTGTCGACCTCCTTCACTTTATAAGACGTTATTTATGTCGCACAATTTTAGCCTCACTTAGTTAGCGTGCCATGGTTATTGTCTTAAAATCGGTTAACAGCAGAGAAGGTTGCACCAAAAAATCTAATTAATTTCTCACTTTTATTCAGAGCAGAGTGTCAGAGGTCCACACTGTCCTTGTTTATAGACAGATATGACAGGTTAAATAAAGTCTGCTTTTTCCAAACAATTTACTAACTGCATACATTGGCACATGTGCACTTCTTTTAACATGATCAAAATGTTACTCTACATGTCAATCAGTCATAGAGTGTCAGAAACAATTTATGTGCAATAACCAAATAATAACCCAACCCCCGCTGTGCTTTTGAACTATCGTTTTCTTTAGTTTGTGTCATTAGAAACCATGCATTCTGTAAATACTACAAACCTTACACCTCTTTTATAGGAACCCAATATGTACCCATATCTATTTCAGCCCCTTTGCTTTCTCCATTGCACTAAAAAGTATATTCAAATCCTCTGTGAGAAACAGGACAAAGTTATGTCCATTTTGGCGCCCCTTTTGGACAAAGTGGTACCCCTTATATCATTGCTGATTTTGTTCTGCATGTGTTTAAGTTGTGTTTTTTAAACAAATAATCTCAGCATTCTTGTATTCAACAGTCAAATGTATCACTAATCAAGAATCTTTGACTTGATTTTTTTGTTGCTGTTTTGGCAGTGTGTCGTCAATAACTGTCATTCCACTACCCTGTAGCAGCGCCTTCAGGCATTAATAATAACAACAAAATCATTTATATTGTCGCTGATGGTTATGTTTGCTTAAGTGGGTCATATAGAGGCAACAATAATAATTTCAGCCTGTTTCATCACCAGCTAAAAGCGCTTCATAGGAGCTTTAATATACCCCAAATAGCAGTTTTGTGTTATAGTGTTACCTCTGTCTATTCTAATGTATAATGCTGCTTGGAACTCCACAGTGTAAGAGTTTCTGAATCATAGCCACATTTGACAAGCAATCATGTTGTTCTTAACTTGTTTTATTTTCTGTTCCCTCAATCTTTGGTAAATTTTTTTGTCCGAAGCTTAAAGAGCTGTACCCCAGCTCGGCTCTGGCCCTGCCTCCTAAGCGCTGGTTCAAAGACAACTACGATGAGGAGTTTCTGGAGGAGAGGCTGAGCGGCCTGCAAAGCTTTCTGCAGAGCTTAACAGTACACAAAGAAGTCATCAGGAGGTGCGTGTCAATATGGGAATATTAAGATGGACTCCCACAAATTGTACTCTCTATCTTGTTTGATTTTGAGTTTTACATTTGTTTGCTCCTCAGTGCAGAAGTCAGACGCTTCCTGTGTTTGGTTGATCCGCCAGGTCCATTCGATAGTCTGGTGGAGAGTCGGGTGAGGTCACTGTCTGTGCAACAAATGTTGACTCAAGGGCTTAAAGTCAAGATTAATTTTTGGTAACTTACTGGCTTTATTTTTGACTTCAGGCTTTTTGTGAGACTCTGGAGGAGACAAACCATCGCCTGCAGAGGGAACTCTTGGACAATCAGAGAGAAGTTGACGCTTTGAAGAAGATCCTGGAGGAGAAGGAAAACCATATCTGCCTCCTGGTGAAGAAAGCCAAGTACGGATTTTTCATTGTTTTTATACAGGAATAGAAACATGTTCTTTACACTATATTAAATGATTTCCACTTTAACAGATCCCTGACACTTCCCTCTGAGAGCTTGGAGGATCGATTCCAGCTGACAGAAACAATAACTGCAGGCACAAACACGCTTGAAGAAGGATCCGAGAAAGTACACACACATGGAAGTGAAGCTGCAGATGAGGATAGAGGAATGTCTTTAAATGAAGACGACAAAGAGTCAAACCATGAAACAACCTCCTATATTTACCCTTTATGTTACTGGTACTAATTTCCCAATTTTAATCTACCAGCTGATGGTCCTTTTGATAACACTAAAAGACACACTGACAAATGTTGTGAAACAAGTTGGAGTACTGCGTGCAACTGTCATTGTCCTGTTGCATTTCAAATTCAAAAAGAGACACAATTTCAGAGTTTGGGTCTGAAATACTAACCATCTTAAAAAAAAACAAGCACAGCATAAGTTCAATTATGGAAATGTTTTGGAAGTTTTCACGACTACTGTAACTCTTTGTATATTTTGCATGTCTGTATCTTCCTTTTATTTCATGTTTCACTGTGTGTGTGTGTTTATATAATCTTCCACATGTGATGCTCATTTACTAAAGGTTTCTGTTACATTACATTCAGAGGTGTATGCCAACCATTCATATCTCAATGAATCCTGCTTTGTATTCAAGAACTTTGTTTTTACAGTTATTCTTCATCGTTCGTGTACATATCTTGAGAATGTTTTTAAATTCTCACCACTGGAGAAATGTTAACAGCTCAAACCTGCAACAAAACACTTTAAGAACCCTGCAAAAGCTCATAACTCACCCCAAACCTTTAGTTCATTCATCAAAACTATGTGGAGTGTGTCAATGACCATCTTTTGGCAGCAGAGGCGCTGCTTGTCAACATACGGCAGGAACCCCCCCCTGTGATATAATGTGAGAGCACTGACTCATATGACTGAGTCTAGCCCTAAATGTGGGGGAGAGACACTTTTATAACATAACTTCCGCTAATAAAATGTGTTGGTGTCAGATTATATATCACATAATGGGGACTAACGCTGTTTGTGGGCGCCTTGTCAATTTTTGCCTCAGGCCCCAACAGACTCCAGAATCACCACTGTTTGGCACCGCTGCTTAGAACAAGAACTGTGTATCCCATCAATACAATGAAGAAATATAAAGAAGAGAAAATGTAGGCCCATATGTACGAGTGTAGAACAAAAACTAAATAGGCTGAAAGTGACAACAGAACAAGTGCATTCTTAATGTAAACCAGTGTGTTTGGACATTTGCCTGAATGCAATAACATATTTTCAGATGATTGTAAATGATGACCAATTCTCTCTCTGTCACAAGTGAAAAAGAATTTCACATTTACTTTTGGTGCCTCAAGCAACTTTGACCAGAGGGTGTCAGTGTTTGGACTGTTTTAGTCAGTTAAGCAGCTGCACCTGAATCAGAGACACATTAGAGGGAACTTGATGTTCTGTTCTCTGTCTCAAAACCTTGAACTCAGAGCTCCCAGACATTTCCCCTGGAGATGAATAACACCACACAATTTATGAATTTATAAATGAACACATGTGCAGTATGTATTTGCTTTTGTGTGTGTGTGCGTGTGTGTGTGTGTGTGTGTGTGTGTGTGTGTGTGTGTGTGTGTGTGTGAGTGCGTGTGTGTGTGTGTGTGTGTGTGTGCGTGTGTGTGTGTGTGTGTGCGTGTGTGTGTGTGTGGGTGTGTGTGTGTGTGTGTGGGTGAAACCACTGTCGACACTGAATTGCAGAACCAGTGAAGTGAATATGTACCTTTGTGATTAGATTCATAAAAACACTTCTGATCCACAATGTCTACACATATTGTATAGTCATTCCCGTGTACTAACGGTGTTCCTCTGTGGGCTGTGTTTTCTTGTATGTGTACTGAGAGCAGGTTTTTGGCATATTTGATGTAACACATTATTACAGTTTAATAGTTTCCTGGGTGTGTTTATTCCCTTCATTCATTTACCAAGATGGAAACTGAACAAATCAACGAGATGGGAAAAGACTCAGAGGTATACGCAGCACTTACACCGCAGAAATAATTGAATTGTTTTATCTTTTTTCTTCTATTGTAATGAAAAAAATGCAATGCACATGTAGAAAAATAAATGATCAAAGGAGGCTATGAGGGCTCCCCTGCCAAAAAAAAATAAGAAGAAAGTGATTCATAAAAATGAGAAAGGGAAGAATAAAAATACACAGGGCATGAAGGAAAGAGAACAGATGAATCCAAAAACAAGAGTTTGGGGTTTAAATATCTGAACAGTGACTGTTTTGAGGTGGACAAGGGCTGGAGTGAAGACATTTGATACATACTGTATATCAATACAAACCATCAAAATATCTTACATCACACATATTTTTTTTAATTAAAAGTTGTCAAAATCGGTCTCAGCTGTCCTGAGTGTTCTGGAGAAGCATTGATGATATTCCTCACCGGACTATCCTCCTGATTACTGTCTATACTCATGCATTCTCCTGTCCTTCACATGGTTAATCAACAGGAGAGGCGCTGGGGATCAAGCAGCCAACACTGCAATGACTGACTCTCAGCCACAGCTGCAAATTGAAAGCATATGTTCCAAAGTGTCAAATTCCCTTTCCTCTGCAAGTGACGATAAAGTTAAACATCATAGCACCAGGGAAGAGAAGGTACAGAGCAAAAGCAGACAAAAAAGTGTGTTTAAAGCCCTGCTGTTGAGACACAAAAAATATGATTTGTCCTGGGTAAACAATGGACCATTTTCATGGCTTCCATTTTCATCCAACCTTGAGCTCAAGCTAATGTGTTCCAGGATGTTGTTAGTCATACAGTATCTGAAAAACTTTTATATTTTAAACTATTCACACAGTTTGATCAGCATCTCAACAGACATTACACAATGGAACAGTAACACAGTAATTAAAGTTAAAACCCGATATTTGTCTCAAATACAGTCAGACAACAACTAACACAAGCATCCAACCACAACCTTAATGAAATTACTATCAGGCTAATGAATTGGCTGAAAGCTATATCAGTAAAGTGTGATCTGATACATTATGAGCATTGTTAGATAAGAAATGTCTTACTAATGTATAATGTTAGCTACGGAGTGATTACATGCTAATGTTAGTCATTGTCCAATCGTAAATAAAAGGCTATCAATTATGTGGTTTTAACTCTCAAATGTGGCCAGCTATCCCTCCAGATGTTTACCATTATGCATTGTGTTTTCAGTTGCTCATAAATGTGGAAGCATTGCAATGATATTGATTGTCACCATGACTTCAATACCTTTACACAATTTACAACTGGAATAACAGCAGCACAATATTTTACCACTATATGAGCTTCTCTCCCTAAGTGAGGACATAGAAAAATGGCCGCTGTGAAGATGGTGATTGCTTAACAGCTTGATAAAACATAACAACATGTTTAAATCTAATAAGGTGCAGGGCTCTGTTTGTTTTCAGTTGTTATGGGAAAGGTCTATTTTATTTAATATGTGGGTCATAGATTGTGTCTTAAATGGGACGAACATGATGTTGAAAGTAATAAGGGATAATGATTTGCACAGCACAAGGTGTAGTGAATCCTTTCCTCCCTCAAGGCCAGACCCTGGCTGAGAAACGTTGATATCTGCCAGTTGTTCGTTAGCATGCAACCACAACTTTGATGTCAAATGATGAAATACCACTCTGTGTCCTGCAGCAATTTGGCACACTCCATGAGAAAACAAAACTCAGGACTCATGTCAGAACATAAAGATTTATAAACAACTCAGCAAAAACTTTGGAGCAGTCGCCCCACAAATTACTCCTCAGGGTGCCATCATTTGAGATTGAGTGCAGATTTGCGGCTCATACAATCCAAACTAAGGACTCTTTATCAGTCTCGAACAAATGCGCAAGATAAGACTTGGGCCATTAGTTTTGTTCATGGGCCGCATGCTTCAGCAAGTGAAAGATTCATGCTGCTCGGGTGCAATTGCAGTGCAGTATGGATTGTTGGGGCAGGAATACTTGTCCATCCAGAACACAACTTACAGCTGCCCAAACGTACAGAGACCCCTATACATCATCGAGGCTCCACAGTTAATGGTAATAAGTGTTGTGGTGCTTGTGGTCACGGAGGTCCTGTTATTGAGTTCATGTATAGCCTGTCGGAGGCTCTTGGACAAATTTAAATTGTTGGCCCTCTGTTAAGCTACTTAACATCCAGCCAACACGTTTAGAGTTCTGGATGTATCGTGTTACCTTCAGGTACCTGTCATGTACACATGCAGTGCACACAGCAGACTACACAGGCTGGATATGATACATGTTCCTTGTGCCTCTGGAATGAAATGAAAATCTGTAGGATGGGAAGATAAAGACTGTGTTAGAGATACCAAACTATTCAGCAGATTCTTCCAGATGGTAACCTGTATATGATCATTTCCATCATGTTCAGAATCAGAATCAGCTTTATTGGCCAGGTTACACACACAAGGAGTTTTACTTCGGTGAACTGTACTCTCTATGTACAAAAGTATAACATTAAATATCAACAATAAATACAAATAAACACAAAATAAGCAAAGACTTATTTAGTACAAGACTAAATGAGATAATAATGCAGTGGTGAGTAGTGCCAAAGATGCTGAAATAAACATGATAATAAATAAAAATAAAAATATTACGTGACAGATGGATTAACCCTTTCATGCATAGAGGTCACTACAGTGTACAGCTATTCAAAAGCTGTTTTCTTGTATATGCATGCGTTTTGATGGCACAGCTGCACATCAGCCACTACAGTGGATGTTATTGCATCATCTCATACACTGCAATCCATTGGCCAGCCATTGCATGTGACTAAAAAAGAGAGGGAAACCGAGATGGCCGACAGATAGTCAGAAGCACCAAGCTGCTCATTTTTTTCTGTTCAGACCTTCTATAAAAAGAGACCCTTGAAGGTAAGAAAAATATGGTGACATCAAGTAACATCTAAAGAGTCAAGTAATTGCTAAATTTTCCAAGTATTGATTTTATATTGGGAGAAAATTATGATTAATCATGTGTCCACTACAGTGTACGTCATGCATCACTAGCTATATTTCAACTCCAGTTCATAGACTACAATTAGTCTGTTACTGCTGCTGTTCTTGAAAATACTTCATCCATAGTAACTTTTTTTTTTGCCTGTAAATCAAATCAAATCACAAAATAAAATCAAAACCTTGAGTCAGGATACTGTGAGGATCTACCTTTAGTTCATAGACTTGTTATTGGTGTCATATTATCCTCAGTTCAGAGACTAACAGGTTCAATTTTATGCCAGTGGTGTGTATACTCTTTCTGTTTTGACCTGGCTAATAAAACAGATTTTAGTTCTGATTTTTATGTACTGGCAAAGTTTAGAGAAGATTTCCTTGCAGTAAAGCATGGGTGCCCAATCCTGGTCCTCGAGGGCCCCTATCCTGCATGTTTTAGATGTTTCCCCTCTTCCAACACACCTTATTCCAATGATCAGCTCATCATCAAGCTCTGCAGAAGCCTGATAATGATCCTGATCATTTGAATCAGGTGTGTTGGAAGAGGGAGACATCTAAAACATGCAGGATAGGGGCCCTCGAGAACCAGGATTGGGCACCCATGATGTAAAGCCAGCCAAAAAAAACATTCAGTTTGTACTGGCAGTGCACCTTACTATAGCTGACATTTGATAGATCACGAGTGAGAGCCTTGTGAATCTATACAGGAGAGTGAATTCCTCAATGGTGTTTTTTTTTGTTTGTTATGCATGCATAAAATTATATTATTTTATAGTTCACATCACATTTCACACAGTTTATTTTACAAGTGTATTCATTTGTTTGTTAAATACATACGTTGATACAAATGCATGCTGTCCACCTGAGTGGACAGATAAATATATCTTTATAAATGTGTGTTGAAAAAAAAATAAAGTTCAAACCTTGTTTTTCATGCCTAAAGATGAATAAAAACACTTAGTAAAAAAATCCCTACTGAGGTTATCATAATTCATGCATTAAAGGGTTAATTTACATGAGGTAGAGTTTTACAGTATTTACATTAAAGGTGTGCATAGATTGATAATTTAAATTAAATAATAAATACTATATGTATATGTACATTCACAGTGACACACTCATGTTGGCAAATTTCAAAAATAACTATGGAGGACCCAGGACATATATGTCCTATATAGGGGGGCATGATTTCCCTTCAACCCTAAAATCTTAACCCTTATCTTAATGTGCAAATGTTGCAATGACAGTAGGAAACCTCCCTAAGGGGGCCCCATCTGACAGTTTTCACTCTCATTGCCCTGCTGAACGCTGGCTGGAGGGCCACCCAATTGATTTTTGCCTTGGGCCTGAACTGACTCTAGAATCGTCACTGTAGAACCTAAACATGTTCAATGAGTGTGTAGCATTCTGTGGCTACAACTTAATTTCCTTTTTGCATGACTATGCTGTGAAATGACAAATAACTGACCTTGGCTCCCTGGTTAAATAAATGCTAAAAGTAATACATGTTTTATGAAAATCTAATGAGTACAAAAATATTCTAGGCTTCATTGAACTGCATCTTTTATAATTCTCTAGGCACCTGGTATTGAAGCTTTATGTGTTTGTTACAATTATGATACATCATATAATTTCTACAGCCAAATGGTAGAGAAGACACCTCAGCGTTACATGGCAGCTGATACGTGAATGTGAATCATTATGTGGGGGCTGATATGTGAGGTGAGGGCACTGCCCTCTGTAGGTGAGTTGAGGGATAATTACAAGTGTGGGCAATTAGTGCCTCGTTGCCTGAATCCTGGTAGATGTGTTGTAGGACCTTAATATTTACAGTCTATGTGTAGGACTGATGGTGGTGGTCACTTAAGTGTCTTGTATTTTTGCCATCTTGCAGTGTAAGATGCATCGTCAGTTGCAGTGTAGGTGATAACAGTGGGCTCACGTGGTGGTATCTAGTGGGGTCTGTGATAGAATCTCTCCTTGTAACTCTGTCTAGTGTTTGTTGCCTTCAAATATTAGTAATGGTTTTAGTCTGGAGTTGTACTTTTAGCTAGTTATTAGTCTTGTGAAATAAAAGTCTTTCTTAAACTTAATGTTCTTTTATTTTCTCAGGTACGCAACAAAATGTATCATTTTTAAATGAACCTTATATCCTGCTCTTCTTGAACATATTTGTTTTGTGTCAAAATATAAATAAGGGGCCTATTATGACCCATATAGATTTTATATTTGTCTTTGATACTGTGTCTGCTCTCAATTACATCACGTATAAACTTATATAACTATACAAATATTTTTCCAATTTAAAAAAGTAAAACTACACAAACTAAGCACAAAAGACGTGTATGTGCTGAAGTCGATATAATACCAGCTGCAGTACTTGTGTCTCACAGTGTGGACTGTGGGGCGGTTGTTCATGAAATGATAAACTTATTCTTACTTTAAAGTAAGTTATGATATCTTCCTCTTTCAAAGGCCCAGAGAGCATAACATCTCCAGCTGTATTAGACTCAACGGGAAGATCAAAAGAAGTAATGCCAAATATGGGATTGTGAATTTACAGACTCTAAACATGAATCACTTTTTTCTTTTGCACATTCATACTTCAGAACTTTCATTTAGATCTTCACACCTGACCTCCTGTCTCATCAATTTGACAGAAAAATAAAAAAGAAGCACATTTTAAAGGAACCAAATGTACAAGCCTACAAAAAACTCCACAGGGTTCCATGTCTCCTGGACATTTCTTCCCTGTTGTGTCTTTTATTGGTCTTTTTTTTATTGATATCTTTTGTAAAGCTATCAAATAAATATTTTAAAACCTCACGTTAAATGTTACAGATTGGACAAACAGTACCTAAAGTACAATAGCCTATTGTGTGCCAAAGCGGTGGACAAGGGAACACAAGACCTAAGGGATCTGGATCTGGATGATGTGATCAAAAATGGAGAGCTCTGGCACAGCTGTTCGCATCTGGCCAGATTATTCATCTCCAAATGTAACTCCAGGGACCACTTGTGATTGGATCTCACTTTCCTGCTCTGTATGTAAATAAGCACAGAGCCTCATTCAACTTCATTAGCTGATGCAGACTGGCTGCACAGAGGTGGAGAGCTGCACTCATGGGCACGAGCAGCAGAGAGGAGAGGGGATCCTAGACTAAGATGAGGTGACATAAAAACTTTGACATATATTACCTATACTCTTATGACATATATTCAAAATAAATTAATACACTTATGTATGTATACACTTTTTTACTCTATGTTCAAACCTCTAGTCCATATTCAAACAATTTAAGCATATTCTTACTTTTTTCAGAGCTCTTCCAAAACCTTTGTCTATTTTCAAAACTTTTCTTCATATTTTAAATTTGCACACTTTATATTTTAACTCCATATCAACGTATTCAAACTTAATATGTTCACTGTTCTGTCATATTTACTTTCATATATCCAAGCTTTTTTTTTCAAATCTTCATACACTCAGTTTTATGTTCACAATGTATTCCATTTATTCCACTTTCTAAATGTTCAAACTTTTATACCTCATATTCAAACTTCAATTATTTATATTTAAATCCATATCTAAACGTCTGGTCCATATTCCCACATTCATGATCCTGACATATAGGCTACTCAAACTTGTATTCTATATTTTCAAAATGGCATTCACTATTCAAACTTCATTTGCATTCTACCCTTTAGACCACATAGCCTATTAAAACATGTATTCAATTCTTTTTCATAAATTAATAGACCTTTATTAGAATATATTTGTAGTAAACGTTGCACTGCTTTGCTTTCCTGTTTTGGTTGTTCATGTTACTGATACACGCCTTTTTTTTGTGGGCAAACTCTTAGGCCGGTAAACTGCTCGTGTGACAGAAGGAGAGGGAACACGCAGCAGGGAAATTACGTTATTTAATCAGTTAAAAGAAACCCAAATCACTGAAGCAATTAGGCTACTTAATTGTGTGTTTTGGCACGAGCCATTTCCGTCTTCTTACGCGCGTTTCTAGAGCAACCGTCGTTTGTCCGCGCGAGCATCTTCTCCTGCGGTGTGTCGAGCCTGGCACGTGAGGGCGGCGCGGCTTTGTCGGGCTTTGTCGTACGTCACCGTCTCCGTGCTGGAGGCAGAGATCCCCTTTCCTCACAGCCAGAGAGCAACAACAGAGGGAGTTTAACAGGAGAAGTGCGTAAATCGCGAAACCTTCTGTTTCCATAGCAGCTCACAATCTGGGACCTATTTAATGACTGATTTTTTATCGTGTGAACAGAAAGCTTATCATCTCCATCATCATGAGGAAGATCACCGGCAAACACTTGTTGTGCTTCCTCCTGCTTGCCTTCCCGCTGTCCTGGGCAGAGACCACGAAGAAGGATGTGAAAAAGCCTGAGAATGACACAGGTGAGGATTCCATCTTTTAAACAAGATTTTATTTTTTTACATGTTCAGGATTTTTTGGTTTGAGCCTATAAGAAGTAATTTAATGGGTAACATCCTGACAGAAAATAGTGCAGCTGATAATACTGTAATGACTGGATAAAAAAAATATGCTTAGTGGTTCCTTAATATCCCATTGTGCCCTTAAAATATATTTTAGCTGCAATAGAGTTAGGGTTTTATTGCAAAATTATAGAAAGAAGGAGAAAGGGGGACAGCTATTTGCATGATTGTTCATGCTCACATTGTATTTCAATGTTTTAATTCAGATTTTAGAGAATTAAAATAAACTTGACCTTCCTAAAGATGTTTTTGCACTCAAGCTTGTAAAAGCTCTCCCCTCACATGTGCATGAACCCCATTAATCATAAAAATAACCTCAAAGTAAATAACACCTTCTCTATAGGCCATGCAAATATTTTGGTTTTCGTCTTTTATTGCATCATAGGCTATACATCATCTTGAGTGGTTTAATAACAACCAAAGTTAACAGAACCTCATGTTTGTCTTCCTGAAATTCTTGGCTAAACAAGCTTACCCTAACCCTAACCCTAACCCTTACTCCCAAATTAAACAAAAAACATTCTCAACCAACGTCAGTCATTTAGACACAAAAGGTTGTGAGCATCGCAAAGTATTACTCTACTTAATACTTTATTTCAGACACAAAGGTCCATATCAGCATCAAAATATTGTTCACATGTTCACAGTAACACAAAGAGACGTTTGTCCCAATGCTTAAAAAAAAAGAGGAACACCTTGTGTCACTTCATGTGGGCTGTGCAAGCGCCAGTGTGATTTCATTTTCTCAATCATTTAATTGACACATACATTTGAACATAGATTTTCTCAGGACAGCATTAAACGTGGGATCATTATTAATAACGAACATATGACTAGCATTCACCCATCTTGGTAATTTGAGAAAGCGCCTAAATGCATGCGTAGAGTTTGCAACACTGGCACTACATATCATCATTGTCATCATTATCATCATCACTCAAGTCGTTCCTGATAATGTACCCCAGATGACTTTGTTTTTACTGTTAAACTTAATATCATAGTGCACACAATAACCAGAGCAGATTCTGAAAAGTTGTTATGGGCATGGACTATAGGGTGACAAGATGATGAGCATACGTCATTAGGGTGATGGTAGGGTGCCACCATGGTCTTGAAAGAGGTCTCGGGGTCACACGATTTTGATTGGCCCTTCATGTCCTGAGTTCTGGTGAATTTCTCTATTACAATTGTGTGTTGTTTTTTCATCATTGCCCACCTCACATTTTTACAAGTAAAATATGTGAAGAAAATATATTTGAGATTAAACATCAGATTATGGCCATGGGAGAGATTTTTATATAATCATTGGGTAGTGTAACCTTTTGGGGTGCTAACTTTTTGAATATTGATTTCCACAAAGGAGGTTATGAAGATACTGCATGTGTGTGTGTGTGTGTGTGTGTGTGTGTGTGTGTGCGTGTGTGCGTGCGTGCGTGCGTGCGTGCGTGCGTGCGTGCGTGCGTGCGTGCGTGCGTGTTTTCTACTTCTATCCTCAGAGAACTGTCCACTTGTTTATCAGAGCGAATGGTGCAGTGTAACCGTAACATAACGCCTCTAAACTCTGTTCTAGCAAATAAAAGCAGAACAAACATAAACCAACAACAACATATGGTATCCGCCTCTTTAGAAGTCTGGGGTGTCATAAATGTAATGGTTCCATTCATCATCGGGTGTCCTTCAAACAGAGACAGGCAAAATTAAACACAGTGTTATTCTGGAACACCATGCTTCCTTCTCTTCTCTGTTCAGAGTTTACATGCATAGTAATCATCAGGTTGTGTGATGGTGATCAATGACAGTATAAACATTCACAAATGAGGTCTTTCAAAGTTTGTGAATCAATGGGACCCCGTGAGGTCATTGAGCACCCAGACATAAATGTGTGGATTCTATATTGAGTTCTGCCAAGATGTTTGCAAGATAAGCTGCACACAGACGGATATTCAATATTCAACATTCAATTCAATTCAATTCAATTAATTCCTAGTTTCAGCAAAGAAGCTGGAGGTAAATGATAAAATATGATGGTGTAAATAATTGCTGCTGTAAGCTCTGGGGTACAGACAGGAGATTTTGCAGAACGCAGTCTTGGAAGATGAAATCTGAACTACCAGGGTTGAGAAAAGAAATCTGTTTAAATGAAAGAGGAGAGTTCAGCCCTAACAACCCATTAAATCAAAACATGAAGAAAGCAGAGGCTACTTTACAATGATGGAAAAGTCAATGGGGATTTCTAAAAAACACATTTAAAGCTTGATTAACCATCAGAAATCAGGAACTCTTGAAGAAAAGAAAAAAAGAAGAAAAAAAAATCTTGAAGCAGTTCAACTGGAAAATGATAATGACAGCACACAAAAACAGATAAGACGTCTATTTCCCATACTAAAGATGTATTTAATGTAGCCATCGGATTCTTACAATCCAATTAAAAAAGTTGTATACAATCAAACATAAAAACACAAAAAGACCTAGGCTATGTAAAAACAGCATGACACAAAAAAGTAAAAAAGTGTTAAGACAGACAGGAAGGAATAAAAGCCAACTCTCTAGCAGAGCCAAAAGCCAAGGCATGAACGTGTGTTTAAAGGTTAGATTTAAGTTTTAGGAATGAGGGCATGACTACCTGACAATGAGCAACCCTGTTGAGGGAAGAATTCAGTGTTCGACAGAGCAGTCTTTTTACCTCAGAAAAACAAGGATATTTAGCCCCGAAATTTTGAAAGCCACCAGGAATTCACTCTCATCTGCCTTCGAGGCGGCCGAGATCCACCACTCTCAATGCACTCCAACACTCCACCGATATCTGGGTTGGTGAGTTATCTTATAGCTGCCCCACATTGGAGCTGTTTGCTTTTCACATCCCGCCCTTTGCTCAGGAGAGCAAGAGGCAGCTTAATAAGCCCTGTTCTGTTCAAGCCCTACTCATCTATTTGAAAAGGACTTGGGGGTTAGAGGGCGCAGTCAGCTTTTGTGTGTCGTGTGCCCATTCTCACATATGGAGAAAGTCTGTGTCTATCACTGGATAGTAGAGGCAATAATGTTGGCATATGAGAGTCGAGGTCTGCAGCTCTCAGGGATCTGCGGGCTCATTCCACTAGGGATGGCCACTTCATGGGCCCTGTTTAAGGGCATTTCTGTGAATGTATATAAACTGCTACCAGTTGGACATCACCCCATACATTTATTCAGTTGTACCACCTGGATGTGACAGGGCCTTTTTTGGCATACTCTGTCCTCAGTGTTTATCTTAATGGTGTGCTAGTCCTTGGGGAGGTTGTGTGGTGTCGGCCTTGATAGATCAAGGTATTGTGGGCTTCGGAGCATGTAATGGGCCATATCTCCCAAAGTGAGATACCAAGCGAGATTTGAAATAGAAAGTAAGGTTACATGGGTAACTCTCTGAAAACTGAGTGAGGTATGTCACAGCACTGCCCTGCTTGCATTGTATACGAATTAAGAATAACCCTTGAGAATGCAGAGTAAGTGCCAGATGCATATAAAGGGGGATGGGCTACCCCGTGCAACGATGATGATTGGTCTGTAGAGACTTGGTGGTAGTGGAGCTTCTGTGATTGGTCACACCAGATGGCACTTCCACCATAGTGAGATAGCTCACTTAGTTTTCAGAGGACTGGGTAACCTAGGTTACTTAAAGGGATACTTCACCCATTTGCATTAAGCTTTGTATCAGTAGTAAACTTGTGTTTTTATTGAATGGTCTTGCATCCAGCCCTCATTTCCCCCTGAGACGGGAAAAATCTGTATTTTCTCTGAGAAGCTGCCGCAGGTGATGCAAAAATTGTCATATTGCGTCAGCTGCGACTGTTGTGGTTAGCAGGGGTGAAACTACATTGCTAGTTCCTCATGTTTTCGACCACTAAAGCTACAGACCTATCACAGATCAGTGGGCTGGGCTTCACTGCCAGAATCGAAACTTAACATCCGCCATCTTGCTTGAAAGCTTCGCTACCAGGCTCTATGGAGAAAGCTGATATGAACCAAGAATGGCGAAAAAAATATGTTTCAACTTCAAACTGATATGGATGAAAGGGATTTTGAAGGTTTTGTGCTCGAATCGGATGTTCGTGGCTCTTTCTACGAGCTGCCCGCAATATTGCTTCCAGGTGCCTTCTGAAGAAAGACAGCGGCTGAACAGGGAGCCTGAGCCGGCTCGAACTGGTTGTCTCTATGGATAATGCTCATAAGGACCGAGAATGGCGAAAAAAGTATGTTTCAACTTCAAACTGATATGGATGAAGGGGATTTTAAAGGTTTTGTGCTCGAATCGGATGTTTGTGGCTCTTTCTACGAGCCGCAATAAATTTCACAAGGAAGCCCATGGGATTTAAATATAGAAAAGATGGGGTGGTCCGCATTCAGGTTCCACCTGTAGTTACTTTCCTGTATTTTGTTTCCCACTCTCTCTCTCTTTCCCAGATTTCTTTCTCTATCCACTGTCCTATCTCTAAATAACGGCATAAAAAGCCCAGAAATTAAACTTCAAAAATATAGTAAAGATAGTAGAAATTAGTAGGAAGGGACTGTGGTTCTTATTGTTTAAAAGACCTTAATATGCTGTATTTCAAATATTAAAGAAACTATATCTGCAGTCAAAGAAAAGACCAGACAAGGCTCATTGATGATTTTTCCCAACAGAAATTCCTCAACAGACCACAGACAGTATATCCAAC
Organism: Tautogolabrus adspersus; assembly: GCA_020745685.1. NCBI lineage: Eukaryota > Metazoa > Chordata > Actinopteri > Labriformes > Labridae > Tautogolabrus > Tautogolabrus adspersus. The sequence goes on from CM036544.1 coordinate 12,163,410, forward strand.
CATCATGAAAAAATAATGGAGAACCAAAAGGCGTCCTCAGCCCTTTACGTCCTGTTCACTAATGATCACAGCAGACAATAATAATGACTTCGTAATGACTTAAATACTCATAATTCATAAAATTGTATTCATCACAATGCCGTGTGTTTCCAACATAAAGTAATACCACATTCAACACACTTCTCCTTCCAGTTGAACAGGAACAATTTGTTCAGCCTGATAGATAGATAGATAGATAGATAGATAGATAGATAGATAGATAGATAGATAGATAGATAGATAGATAGATAGATAGATAGATAGATAGATAGATAGATAGATAGATAGATAGATAGATAGATAGATAGATAGATAGATAGATAGATAGATAGATAGATAGATACTTTATTGATCCCGAGGGAAATTCAAGATAAATTCAATAAATTACTCTGTAATGGAAGACACAGGGGGATTTCAAACCAAACATAAACACATTTTGTACAACTTTTTCCATAATTATTTGATTAAGTGTTGAAGACTCCTTTGGAGTTACATAAGGATTGAATTATCCCTCTTTTTCTGAAGCCAAAAACGCACAAAAGCTATTCTTACTTAGAAGAGGCCATGCAAAGTCGACCTACCTGATAACATGATCCAAGCCTTTTATCCACTTTCTTGTCTTGTACAGCTATAGAGCCCACACCCAATAACCAGGTTCATTAAAGGGGATTTAACATGCCAAGTTTCCTGCGGTTTCACACTTGCATTGACGCACAAATACGAACCTTTACAACTAATCCCTAGCTGTTGATCACTGCTTGATGAATTAACAGGGTGGCATCCAAACTTGTCAGGGTTCTATCCATTTCCAAATCCTGTTTTGGGTTGTTGTTTCCCTTTATGGGGGAAATAAGATTATGAAGAATTCAGGTCTCAAGAGAGTGTGATAAGGTTTCCCTTAGCCATGGAAACTGAATGGCCTTCACTAAACATAGAACAGAGGTTGTGTAATAATTGATGTTTATTGAGGTACTGTGCTGTTGTGTTAAAAGTAAACAATGATTCCTTTTTTCTCAACCCTAGTTTGGAGCCAAGCAAAGACCAGACGACTGTTTGCGAGGAAAAAGATTACTCCGCCACAGGAAAGTCACGTCCCTGTAAGCTTTATAGGTTCTTTTCAAACTGCCTTTGTATTGTATATTTGTCACAGTATGTTGCCTAACCTCTCAGTAAGGTGTGCTTGTGAATGCATAACTTGTAAAGTGTTTGATCAAAAGGTTTAAAAAAACACTAATTCAACAATATCATACTCTAGTGTTGTAGATAAATCCAAGACACCAAATTTGATGGCAACTCTATGCCAGCAGACTGATTGTTTCTGCACATAACTGTATTAGGACAAATTGTCCTCTAGTTTATCACAGCAATTTTTGAATCTTTAAAAGGTTTGGAAATGTGGATGGTGAAGCTGTAAGCAGACGGTTACCTAGTTTGTTTCAGACAGAAGCAACATTATCACTCTCTTGAAGTTTTGTTTATAGCCAGATTCTTTTTACTTCTTTTTTCCTGAGGGGAATATTTGACTCTTGAGTCGTTAAATGCTTCATTATGTTTCCCCGCCATAGTCACTAACTTATTCTGCTGTTCAGTGCTGGGGTGTCATTCAGTGGGCTCAAGTTATTTCATTTAAAACAGCACGATGACACGACTGAGTGTAAATAAAAACCGAAGCTTTGCTGAACAAAACAGCAGCCTGAAAGACATTTAAATGGTCTTAAAAGCTGAGGGAAATTCCAGGGTTGGATGAAAAGAGTCAGTGGGTGAAACCCCCTTTACATTTCACCAATTTCGAGCTAGTGTGAATATTAATTTGAGAGTAGTTCTTTGTGTTTGACGCTTTCCCATTTTTAAGTCCCAGGGTCCTTGGGTATTAATCAATTTTTTCTTTTTGCGTGTCCGATGATTCATGTCAATAAATAAATTCTCTCTCTGTCGGTGTTGTTTCAGAAACACAGGTCAAACCTCATGACCCCTGCCCTTCGCTGTGGCCGCCTGATGGAGAGCTGCTCCTCTCATATGCCGTGCTGCGATCCCTGTGCCTCCTGCCGCTGTCGCCTCTTCAACACCATCTGCCACTGCTGGAGGATGAACCCGCTGTGCTTAAAGAAGTCATAAATGAAACACAAAAACACATGCAAAAACATGGCCTAACACAGATTGCAACGATAGACACATAAAGTACATACATACATACATACATACATACATACATACATACTTACTTAGTTACATACATACTTACTTACATACTTACTTACTTACATACATACATACATACATACATACATACTTACTTACATACTTACTTACTTACATACATACATACATACATACATACATACATACTTAGTTACATACATACTTACTTACATACTTACTTACTTACATACATACATACATACATACATACATACTTACTTACATACTTACTTACTTACATACATACATACATACATACATACATACATACATACATACATACATACATACATACTTACATACATACATACTTACATACTTACATACTTACATACATACATACATACATACATACATACATACATACATACATACATACATACTTACTTACATACTTACTTACTTACATACATACATACATACATACATACATACATACATACATACATACTTACTTACTTACATACTTACTTACTTACTTACATACATACATACATACATACATACATACATACATACATACATACATACATACATACTTACATACATACATACATACATACTTACTTACTTACATACTTACTTACTTACTTACATACTTACATACATACATACATACATACATACATACATACATACATATATACATACATAGAGAAATACAAACACATGCACACTGTCCCCTGGCATGTGGGCTCATCTTTTACACAGGTGCACTTCAGAGAATATTTTTACTGTTCAGAGAAGAGTTGCAACATTTGGAAAGCCATGAAACAGACCGAGGCTGAAAGTGATGAAAGAGTGAAGCCTGGGATTTTTCTGTCTTCAGCTGTCTGAGCGAGAAAAAAAAACACTGAAATGTTTTCTGAATACATCATGTACAGAATGTATGTGTGACATAAAAGGAGTGACATACGCTTTTCATGTATGTAGACAATCACATGTAAACAATGTGCACTGTGCCTTGGGAATTTCCCACACTATTGATGCTTTTGCATATCTTAATGTTTTCTGTGTCATGTTAATATCATGGGAATATAGATTTCATCAGCAGACAAGTTACTTATTTTTGAAACTCACTGCCCTCAAGACTTAGAGTGGTAAAAAAATAAATCCAAATCATATGTTTTGAGTCCAGGCTTTGGTGAAAAGATAGATTTCAGGTCTAAAATGGGAAATTACAGATCATTCATGTGAGGATATTGTGGTTAAAGCTAGTTTATCATTTATCTTTTGAATAAATACACCAGAAGCCTATGATGTCCTACTGCTCTTATTCTTTTTCATACGCTTTCAATTTAGATGCAAAATAAAAATGCCCCTAAAGTGTAAATTTAGTAGAAAACCCTGCTTCATTTAGTATGTGTGAGACATCATTTTGGGGGGAAAAGCCAAAATATGTAGTTATTTAGCACACAAAAAATGTCTGGCAGCTATCTTGTGTATGAACATGGACTTAACCTGCCTTGTATTTTTCTCTGTGACGATTGTGTGAAAAGCAGAAAGAGCTGAACATAGCCATGTGGATTAAAGAAAATAAAGCATGACTTGTGTCCAGGTATCCTGTGGTCCGTGTATTACATTGTTTAATGATAATCCATTTTCTTATTTGCCAGAATATGTTATGCACTCAATAGCCATGAACATAAATAAGTAGAAAAAGTCAGCGTAACTTGAAGGTGAAGTAGTAATTTTTCAGTAACATATCCATCTTAGAGCAGCCCACACAAGTTCCCATGAGAATGTGCTGAGTTTGGTTATTTCAGCATGCGGGGCCAAATCAAAATATTCCTACTTCAGTTGAGGACGGAGTGAGGAAAGGTCACAGGTCAGGTTTAACATAAATCTGTCAACAAAACTCCTGAACACCTTATCTAGCTTCAGCTAAATCATTTGGCACAAATTCTCTCACACATGTAAAAATGAATAACCTAGGAGTGTGTTACATGCTAGAAGTGGGGTGAGGCAAAATATTTTGCTATTGTAAATCATTTTTTTAATCTCTGTTTTTAATCAAGTGTGTAGGTTTTATTCTCCCTTTCATGATTTCCAGCCAAATTGTGTCACATTCCTTGGTTTACACACCTACACTATTTATTTCTCTGGGCTCAGATAAGAGACCAGCTGATTTTTTTTCTCACTTAACAAGCTACTGACATGCACAGCAGAGTCAGGTGTGGTGGACCAGAGGACTCTCCATAGTGTTCACCAAATCTCAGCTTGATTAACGAGGACAGACTATGAGGGCACTGTCTGTATGCTGTTCTTATTTCCTCTCATGTATCATCGGGTGTATTTTGTAGAACATGAGCAATTTAGGCAATCTTTTGTGTTCAGTTAGTATATGCTGATTTGTTTGCATGTGTAATTTTCCTTTATTTTACTGTCATAAAGGCTAAACGTAAATCCACAATAGCCTTGTAACTACTATGTGATGTGCTCATAATAGTGAGCATTTAAAAGCTATTCTTAAATTAGTTTCAATCCAAATTCAAGTAGCCTTTAGTAAATTATTGAGTATATTTTCTGTTTAGCTATATTGTATTTTCTTGCACTTTAATTGTTTGTCTCTGTTTTACATGTTTGTTTCACATTCGGAGAGCGGTCACTCAACAAGCCCCAGTGCGTTTCTTCGGCTTCTCCTGCAAATTAATTTCTGAAGTTATTGTTTATTTACTTCCTAACTATTATGTAGGCCTACTTCTGGGATTGTGTTTGTAGTTATTGATTTATTATGTTTTTGTTTCTTTAAAATTTATGATTAAGGAATGGATATTTATTATGTAATATTTTAATTTAGTGTGCCCATCCAGTGGTGGGGCTCATTGAAGCTAGCATTAGCATTGTCTGTTAGCCATACCCGTGGAGCCTACATTTACAGCTGTGGTCAACAAGCCGTGGGAGTAAATTATGCACTTTTCATGATCCATATAACTGAAGGAGTTGAGCATTGGCTTGGAGTTTAGTTCTGTGATTAAATAGCATAAGATAATGCTACAGTGCTAACATTTTGCATTACATTCCAACTACTCATCTTAACCTTCCTAGGTTCTTCGGGTCAAATTGACCCGTTTTAAAATTCAACCAAAATCAAGGAAAAGTATGTTAAAATTATTTTTCTCTATGAAATGCTAAAAGGGGTCAGAAGTGAAATTTAGACCATTTCTTTCTTTGAAAATGTTAGACATATTGGATTTTCTAATAAAAATTTAATTTTAGACACACACTTTCTCTAAAAGGAAATTTACTTTACAATAGAATTTCTCTCATTAGGCCCTGTGTCCACCTAGCGTTTTTTTTCTCAGCGCCAGCGTCTTTTTTAAGTTGTTTTCAACGGCCGTCTGGATGAAAAGCTAGTGTCCAGCGTCTTTTGAACAAGCGCTCTGCCATTTTTGTGCGACCACTTCCAGCGCTCAAATTGAAAATCTTTCAACTTTTCAGAAAGGCGCTGTTGACGTCACCGGCGCTCTTTTCAAAATGCATGATATTCCCCGTATTTTAGCCTCCTACTGATCGTATCTTGTACCCACATCTTCTTTGCTCCGTGTCTGCTAGGGCAAAAGACGATGTCAAATATAAAACATGAAGTAAAAAGTAACGGAGCCGTGTCGGTTATACAGCGGCCGTTGTCAACACACTGTTGTCATAGAGACAAGACGGACGTGCAGCGCTTTTCTTCTCAGCGAACAAACGCTCCCCATCAAGTTCCGCATCAAGTACAAACTCCTTCTTCTCACCTTCAAGTCTCTCCATGGCCTAGCCCCGCTGTACCTCACCGACCTCCTCGAACCCTACACCCCTTCTCGACAGCTTCGCTCTTCTGACACAGGCCTGCTCTCCACTCCTCACACCAGACTCCGTTCCTTCGGCGACAGAGCTTTCAGTACCTCTGCCCCCACTCTCTGGAACTCTCTCCCTGCTGAACTCCGCTCTGCTTCTTCTCTGGACATCTTTAAAAAACTCCTCAAACACCACCTGTTCACCCAAGCATTCCCTCTAGCCATTACCCCTCCCCCTCCCCACTAAGTGTGTCTGTTTTCCTTGTGTGTGTGGGTGTGTGGGTGTGTGGGCGTGTGTCTACGTGTATTCATGTGTCCATCCTTTTTGGTTAAGCGGCCTTGGGTTCCTTGAAAGGCGCTATATAAATTTAAGATATTATTATTATTATTATTATTATTATTATTATTCAAGCAAACACTCCCGAGTGCACAGCCAGTACTTTTCTGCCCGGAAAAAACGCTAGGTGGACACAGGGCCTTATACTTGTTTCTTTTTAACCCTGAAGTTTTTTCCTATGTTCAGAACAAGCAGTTGGAATATGTATGTTTTCTTAAATGAATAAATAAATAAAGTAGCTCTTTATTAATGGTATATGGGGGGTAGCCAAAAAACTAGGGATGTAAAGATTAATCATGAGGCAGTTAAAAATGGATTCAAAGGAGTCAAGGTTCACATCGGTACTCTGAAAAAGAATCAAAATAATATGGTGAGCGTCAGCAGCTGTAGAGCAGAGGCGGTTGGCAGCTGCAGAGAAGATTTAGAAATTAGGGACGCACCACCTTCTTTTAAATTGGAGGTGTGGAAGCATTTTGGCTTCCCCAAGACAGAAAATGAAAGAGGTGAGAAGATAACAGACAAGACAAAAACTGTGTGCAAATATTGCAAGAAGACAGGGAACTACACAAATTGCACAACCAACATGATGCAGCATTTAATCGACACCAAGGCCAAACCACACTGACAAGCAGGTTTACAAGCGGGTTTGCAGCCCCGCTCGCCCAAACGAGTGCAACAGCCAATGAGATTACGAGGTGCATTGGTGTTTTCATGAAAAAATTAAAGGAATCTATTTCAGTCATCTCATAATTTGTCTTCAGTCTCAAATTGTAAAATAAATCGCTTGAGAATCGTATCGTGAACACAGTATCGTGAATCGTATCATATCGTGAGTTGTGTGAATCGTTACATCCCTACACAAAACCCTTATTTTGTCTGCCTAAAATACACAAAACGAAATAAAAAAATATTGATTTAATTGTAAGTAATGTAGTTAGTAATGAAGAACAGGTAACACTTTACAATAAGGTACACATATCTTGCATAGTTAGTGGGAAACGAATGGGAAACTAACCACTATAACTAACCACTAAGTAATGGGTAGATAGTGAGTAGGCCTACTTCCTCATCACATGTAGAGTAGCTCATGATTATTTAACGGATAATGGACGCTGGATAGACCACACAAATTGTTGCATAGTTAATGGGGAATGAACTACTATTTAACCATTAGTTAATGGGTAGAGTGCTTCTAAAATTCCTGACACAAGTGTAGAAAAGAAAATTAGCAAGGAACTATTGTACATTTGTGTTTTATCTTAAAATAAAGAAAAATAACCTTTTCAATATTCCAACAACTACTAGAAAAGAAGAGAAACGGGATCAAACCGACACGTCGTCACACATGGCCGACACACAGGACGACCACATGGCAGCAGTGCTCACTGAACTTAAAAACCTACGTAAGGAGCACACAGAGGCCTCTCAAGACACGAAGGCTACATTATTCAGAGTCGAATCCACTCTCAGTGATGTGCTGGAGCGTACAACGAAACTTGAACAACAGATAGTGGAGGTCGAACACGGAGGATAAAACACTTCGACACGAGAGAGCCATCCGCTATCTTCTTCACAGAGAAGCAAAATTGTCCGCTAGGTGTGAGGACCTCGAGTCCAGAGCAAGGAGGAATAATTTGCGCATATTTGGAGTAAAAGAAGGGGAGGAAAAAGACAATATGATTGACTACATAACCAACTTGATTCGTACTTCACTTAACCTGCCAGACGACCTGGTCATGTGTGTAGAAAGAGCGCACCGCTCGCTGACAATGAAGCCTAAAAACTCTACTCCTCCGAGGTCCATTATCCTCCGATTCTCTGACTACAGAGTTAAAGACACCATACTTCAACAAGCCTGGAAACAACGAGAGGTGACATACCAAGGACAGCGGATATTTTTCGACCAGGACTACACAGCTGACATACAGAGGAAACGCAAGCAGGTACGGGAGGTGATAAAACTACTTCGGGAGAAAAAGGTGAAAGCTCAATCGCCATTCCCTGCCCAGCTGAAAATTCACCTGGAATCTGGCGTGAAGACTTTCACGACTCTCGCAGATGCAGCCCTGGTCCTCAGAGAGATGGGAATTCATGTTAAGGTAGAGGAACGGGAGAATCTTCAGAAGGAACTGTTGGGCAATCACTGGGACACGGCGCAATCATCAAACGCATCAGGACTACCAACGATGACAAACACGGACTTGCAGGTCTTTGTTCAAGGTGAAAAATGAATAATAGATAACCGGGAGATGTAAGTAGACAGATTTATTACTGGTAGGAGTTAAGCTTTTCGAATAGGCTGGGATTGCCTTGTTTTCATATTGAGGAATTGAACTTGGCTGGTTTGGTTTATGAATGAAAAATTACAACAACAAAAAAAGAGGGAATTTTCCCCTTCAGTGGAAGAAGGCGTAGGACCGCTTATTTTTATTTATCTTTTTTATATATTTACTTTTTTTTTCTTATTTTCTTACCTAAGCAACTTTAATCAAGCGACTTGCCGTTAGATAGTTGCAATAGCACTGTGTGTTCCTCCGGAGAGATTTTAGTCACAACTCTCCATGTTCTTAGCAACTGATTAGTCAGATGTTAGTGAGATCAGTTCGCTGTTTGGAAGTCCGTTCAGGCTTTTTAGTGTATATCAGTTCATGTTTTTATATCCAGTCAGATGTGCAGTCATATATTGTATTTTGGATGTTTTACAGGGGCATTGCGTTTAACTTTAAAACTAAAATGAGGACAAGGTTTAAGGATAATAATACCTGGTCCAATATTACATGAATGACTTAACTATAACCACCTACAATGTCCGTGGACTTAATCACCCTATTAAAAGGAAAAATATATATAGTCAGCTAAAGAAATTACATTGCTCGATTGCTTTATTACAGGAAACTGACCTACCTGAAATAGAACATAAAAAATTAAAAAGGGAGTGGGTTGGTCAAGTTTACAGTTCTTCATATGGTAAAAAAAGGGGAGTGGCAATTTTAATTCATAGGACATTGGCCTTTTCTTCAGAAAAAGTTATACAGGATAAATTTGGGAGATTTGTTATGGTAGTGGGCACTGTGGGAGAAACGGCGATATCTATTTTGAACCTTTATGCTCCAAATGAATATGAACAGAATTTCTTTACAGAGATTGCAAATATAATTGCTAATAATGCCAAGGGAATGATCATCATTGGCGGAGACTTTAATGCAGTACAAGATGGAGGATTGGATAGAATACCAGCTGAGAGTGGACCACGGAGCAAAAAAAACAAATCACTCAATAGTGTGATTTCAGAATTAGGGCTAGTAGACCCATGGAGACATAAACATCCAACAGAGAGGGACTTTAGTTTTTATTCTAACGTGCATAACAGTTACTCCAGGATCGACTTTTTCTGTCTCTCCCATCAATACATATATACAGTAAGTATAAGTATAAGTATATATATATCAGTTCGTTTCCGGCGCCGCTCTGGGTGGCCGCTTGTTACGGCAGCTCCGTCCCTCGCGTTATTGTTTTTAAGTTTATTTTGTTAATTTTGAGAAGTCAGCTGAGAAAGATCAAGGCTAGGAAGGCCACAGGTCCCGATGGCATCAGCTCCAGACTCCTGAAGGACTGTGCAGACCAGCTCTGTGAGGTTCTTCTGCACATCTTCAACCTGAGCCTGAGTCTGGAGAGGGTCCCCACTCTGTGGAAGACTTCCTGCGTGGTGCCAGTCCCAAAGACATCTCACCCCAGGGAGCCTAACCACTTCAGACCTGTGACCCTCACCTCTCACCTGATGAAGACCATGGAGAGGATCATCCTCAACTACCTCCGCCCCCTGGTGACTTCACATCTGGATCCTCTGCAGTTCGCCTACCAACCGGACATCGGGGTGGATGACGCCGTCATCTACCTGCTGCACAGATCCTGGACTCACCTGGAGAACACCGGCAGCACTGTGAGGGTCATGTTCTTTGACTTCTCCAGTGCCTTCAACACCATCCAGCCTGCACTGCTCAGGGGGAAGCTAGAAAGAGCGGGAGTAGACTGTCACCTGGCTGCGTGGACAACAGACTACCTGTCCTACAGACCACAGTATGTGAGGCTTCAAGACTGCGAGTCGGACATGGTGGTCTGCAGCACGGGGGCCCCACAGGGGACAGTGCTCTCCCCCTTTCTCTTCACCCTGTACACCTCGGACTTCTGTTACAACACCTGCAGAAGTTCTCCGATGACACAGCCATCGTGGGGTGCGTGTCTAAGGGGAGCGACCAGGAGTACAGGCAGGTCATCACAGACTTTGTCGACTGGAGTGAGCTCAACCACCTTCAGCTCAACGCCAGTAAGACAAAGGAGATGGTGATTGACTTCCGCAGGAAGTCACCCCAGACTGCACCGGTGAACATCCAGGGTTTGGACATTGAGATGGTGGAGTCGTACAAATACCTGGGTGTTCACCTCAACAATAAACTGGACTGGTCACACAACACCAACGTCCTGTACAAGAGGGGCCAAAGTCGACTGCACCTGCTGAGGCGACTGAGGTCCTTTGGAGTGTGCAGGACTCTGTTACGGACATTTTATGACTCTGTGGTGGCGTCTGCACTTTTCTATGCAGTGGCCTGCTGGGGAGGAGGGAGCACAGAGAGAGACAGGAAGAGACTGAACAGACTGGTCAGGAGGGCCGGTTCTGTCCTGGACTGTCCTCTGGACTCTGTAGAGGAGGTGGGTGAGAGGAGGATGTTAGCGAAGCTGACATCCATCATGGACAATCACTCTCACCCCCTGCATGACACTGTGGGGGCCCTGAGCAGCTCCTTCAGCAGCAGACTGAGACACCCACCCTGCAGGACTGAGCGCTACCGCAGGTCCTTTATTCCATCTGCAGTCAGACTGTTTAACAGCATCACCGCCTCATGACTCTGTATAATAATCATCAATATCATTAATGCTACACACTGTGTGTGTTTTTTATAATATCTGATCTGTCTTTCCACAAGTGAAAGTGTACATAGTGTTTATGCCTGGTATTATTTAATTCTATTGTATTTTTACTTCCTTTATTTAATTCATGTAAACATGCACGTAGCTGTTTTTTCTTAACTTTTTGCTATTGATGCTGTTTATATTCCTGTTTTTGAGCTGCTGTAACATCTAATTTTCCCCCATTGGGGGATCAATAAAGTTTATCCTTATCCTTATCCTTATCCTTATAAAGTCATAGACTGCCACATTGAACCAATAACACTGAGTGACCATGCCCCAGTCATGTTAAAAATCGACCTAGGTAAGGAAACATTTTTCAGGTACTGGAGACTTAATGTCTCTTTATTGACTAATCCAACGGTAATAAAAGATTTGAAACAAAATTTGAAGGAGTACTTTGAGATAAACGATACCGGAGAGGTAACTCCATCAATTCTGTGGGAGGGGGCCAAGGCAGTCATTAGGGGGAAAATGATACAGATCTCGTCAAACGTAAAGAAAATGAGTCTGAAAGAACAAATTAAGCTTGAAAATAAAATAAAACAACTAGAACATAAAACCACAGGAATACATAACATTCTATTAGAGCTAAAAAAAAAACAGAACAGCCTTGGATGAACTCCTCACGTATAAAGCGGAGGGGGCTTTAAGATTTTCCAAACAAAGATTTTATGAGAAGGGAAACAGGGCTAGTCGTTTACTAGCCTTCCCACTCCATAAGGCCCAGTCTAATCGTTTAGTTCCCAAGGTAACCCATCCTAAATTAAAGAAAATAGTATCTCACCCAAAAGAAATAGCAGATGCTTTTGCTTCATTTTATAAAAACCTTTATGAAGATCCTGGGCAACGAACGATTGGTGATAAAACTGAAGCATTTCTTGCCAACCTGCATCTACCCTCCCTGACAGAAAGTGAGGCTTTAGAGATGGAATCGGATATTACTGAAACTGAAATACGAGAATCCATAAAAAAATTAAAAAACAACAAATCTCCAGGGACAGATGGACTCCCCAGGGAGTTTTATAAATGTTTCATAGAAGATCTGGCGCCAATCTTAACTCGTGTTTTTAATTATGTGCTCTCTAAAAAGGACCTACCAAACTCATGGTCGGAGGCAATTATATCAGTGATCCACAAGGAAGGTAAAGACCCTATCTACTGTGAGGGCTACAGGCCTATTAGTTTACTTTGTAATGACCTGAAGTTACTTACAAGTATCATGGCGAAAAGGATGCAAAAAATTATATCAAAGTTGATCAACCCGGACCAAACTGGTTTTATTCCCAGTAGACAAGGGTCAAATAATATAAGGAGAACACTAAATATAATTTCCTGTGCAAGGAAAAGTACTCCACATTCTATGTTGATCAGTTTTGACGCACAGAAAGCCTTTGATACTGTGAGTTGGCAATTTTTGAAAAAAACCTTGAATGCTATGGGATTCCATCCGGAATTTGTTGAATGGGTAGGGGTTATATATACAAATCCAAAGTCGTGTGTGAGAGTGAACGGTTGCTGCTCAGATGTTTTTGGTCTTGAGAGAGGGGTCAGACAGGGAGATTGCCTCAGTCCCCTGTTATTTGCAATTAACATCGAGCCCTTAGCAGCATTAATAAGGCAAAATGAAAATATTAAAGGTATAAAAGATGTAGGTCAAACAGAGCACAAAATATCCTTGTACGCTGATGACATTTTAACATATATCAGTGATCCAATTGTCTCTGTTCCTACATTAATGAGTGATATAAAAGAATATGGCGAGCTCTCAGGCTACAAAATTAACCAATCGAAATCTGAGGCAATGATGCTGTTTGGAAATTGGCCTCAACAATTAGCAGAAAAATTTAAATTTCATTTTTCTCATGGTGGCTTCAGATACCTTGGGATTGTCATTACCTCTGACACATCGCAGCTGTTTAAGGCTAAATATGGTAAACTATTATGTGAGATAAAGAATGATCTTACGAGATGGGAAATTCTTCCCTTATCTTTAATAGGGAGAGTGGAGACAATTAGAATGAACATATTACCAAGGCTGCTATTTCTCTTCCAATCTTTACCGCTAGAGGTTCCCATGTCCACGTTTAAAACAACCAGCAAGTGGCTATCTCAGTTTATTTGGCAAAATAAAAGGCCCAGAATAAAATTGAAAAGGCTGCTTTACTCAAAAGAAAATGGGGGTCTGGATTTGCCTAATCTAAAAAAATACTACTGGGCAGCCCAGCTTAAGTCAATGGTAGCATGGTTGACTCAAGATAAAGATACCTTGTGGGTTGGGATGGAACAGAGAACTTGCCCCAATATGCCATTAGACACTACCCCATTTTTAAATCATGAAACCTGGAATTTAAATAAAATCGATAATATGTGGATTAAAAACACTTTAAAGACATGGTTAAAAGTGAGAAAGAAACTAATGCTTCCCAGATCAATATCCAGAGTAATGAGGATTGCACATAATTCAGATTTTCTCCCAGCTAAACTAGATATAGGGTTTAAAAAATGGGAAGCAAAGGGTTTGACTCTGTTGGGCCAGTTGTTTGATGGAAAAGATCTAATGTCCTTTGAACAAATTAAACATAAATATAGTCTTCCGGCTCACGATTTTTTCAGATACCTACAGCTTCGACACTATTTACAAAAACATAAAGAGTGGGAAAGACTATGTGCATTACCGTCTAATATAGGGAATGTTTTTATTTTAACAATTAAGGGAAGTATTAAAAAGAAGATAATATCATATATTTACAAAATATTGCAAGAAGAGCCAATGGATAATAGTTTTGATATCAAGGAGAAATGGGAACTAGAGATGAACACCATTATTTCAGACGAGAAATGGGTCTTGTCATGTAGAGAGGGACACAAAGTAACAAATAGCCCCACATGGAAGGAGTTTGAATGGAAAGTTAAGCTGAGATTTTTTAAGACCCCTCTCATCACTTCCAGATTTGGTAACACCTCTAATCAATGCTGGAGGGGCTGCGGCTTGGTAGGAGACCACACCCATATTTTCTGGGACTGTCCTAAGTTAACAAACTATTGGCAAAACATAAAAAAAGAAATTGAAAAATGTTTAAATATAGAATTGCCTCTAGAACCTTCTTGTTTTATTTTAGGAATATTGCCTGATAATATAGAAGATAATAATAACATCTTATTACTAAGAGTCCTTTTTCTAATTGCTAAGAAAATGATAACTGTCTCCTGGCTAAAGCAGCAGCCCCCCACGTTAACACAATGGAAACAAAGAGTTAAAGAGGTATATAATATGGAATTCATAACTGCAAAGTTAACATTAAAAACAGCAGGTTTTTTGGATAAATGGTCTCCAATAAAAAACCTTCTTTTGCAAGTGATGTGTGTGGGGAGGAAGAAGTTGAGAAATAACTAATTTGTTCGATATGTATGTTTCCATACTTGTCTGTGGGTGTGCATATGTGTATATTTAAGTCGATGTGTGGGGGTACATATATATATGTGGATGCTATTACTATGTATTTACCCTTTTTATTTTTTTTATGGTTTTTTTTTGTATTTTGTATTTTTCTCCTTGCTGCCTTGTCTGCTGGATAATGAACAATACCCATTCCTGTACATGGGAGTTGTAAACGGACATTGTATGGACACTTTCTCACGAGATGCCCTAAAAGATATTTGACATTTGCCTTTGCTAAAACTGAAGAACATTTGACTGTACTGTGCAATATTATGTGTTTAACTGAAATAAAAAGAAGTTCAAAAAAAAAATATTCCAACTTAAAAAAACCTCCTAGGAGTAAAAACAAAACAGACATAAAAAGTTATAACTTGGACTCTTAAATATGCAGCTTTATAAAGGAAAAAAAACATAGAAAAATAAACATACATTAGTCTTAACATTTATATTCTGTACTGGCAGCGTATGTCGTGCAGCAGACGGCCAATTACTTAGTGGTTACCTAGTGGTTATTTAGCGGTTACCTTGTGGTTACTTAGTGGTTACTTAGCAGTTACCTAGTAGTTACCTAGTGGTTTGTTACTGGTTACCTAGCAGTTACTTAACGGTTACTTAGCGGTTACCTAGTGGTTACTTAGTGGTTACTTAGCAGTTACCTAGCGTTACCTAGCGGTTACTTAGCGGTTACTTAGCGGTAACTTAGCGGTTACCTCGCGGTTAACTAGTGTTTACTTAGCGGTTACTTAGCGGTTACCTACCTTTACCTACTATCTTCCACGGGAATTCCCTGCAGTTGTGGTTAGCTGTGTATACATCCCACCGGACGCCAACTACAATAAAGCGGCAGAGGTGTTAGCGGGAGAAGCTCATTCTATGCTAGCCAGATATCCTGGTGCCCCTGTTTTCATTATGGGGGACTACAACAACTGTAGACTGGATCGGACCCTGCCGTCCTTTCAACAATATGTGGATATTCCAACACGAAGGGAAAACGTACTGGATCTTTGCTATGGGAACATAGCAAATGCCTTCCGTGCTTGCTCATACCCTCCGCTCGGACTCGCGGACCACAACATGATCTGTTTACTTCCGGTTTAAAGACAGGAACTGAAGCGGATTAAACCACAGATCCACAGCGCTCCACAGTGGACGGAGGATGCCATCGCACAACTCCAGGGGTCTCTTGCATGTACAGACTGGGAGATTTTTGAGGGCGATCTGGATCATAAAGTGTCCACAGCCACAGACTACATTAACTTTTGTATCACCACTACCATTCCAGTGAAAAAAATAATAAAATACCCCAACTCAAAACCCTGGATCACACCTCAGATGAGAAGTAGCCTGAAAGAAAAATCTGTGGCTTTCAAACTCAAAGACTGGAGTGCTCTCAGGGCAGCAAATCGATCAGTAAGGAGCGAGGTCCTGAAGGCAAAGCAAACATATCGGAAAAAGATGGAGCAGGAATTTAGTAACATGAACACCAGACTGGCCTTTCAGAGGGTTAAAACACTAACAGGAGGTAACATCAGGCCTCAACAAGTAATATCAATGGAGCTGGGAAATAACTTAAATACATTCTTCAACAGATTTGACACTCAAGATTTCACTGAAGAGTGTCTCAAAGAACTGAATGATCTACCTCCAGTGGAGTCCTGTATCACAGCTCCCTTCACATTGGAGGAAGTGCGGTCCCAGCTGAAACGGTGCAAGCCCGGAAAAGCCCCGGGCCCAGATGGTATCCCTGCCAGGGTACTGAAGATCTGTGCATCTGAACTGGCACCTGTAATTTATCCCCTCTTCTGTGAGACATATCGGACCTGTAAGATTCCTGCTCTCTGGAAAAAAGCTACTATCAATACCCAATACCCAAGAGATCCCGACCAAAAGAACTCAATGACTTCAGACCAATTGCACTAACATCTTTAATCATGAAATGCCTTGAGCATCTGCTGCTCAGAACTATTTTACCAACTGTCCGAGAGCAACTGGATCCTTTTCAGTTCGCCTACAAGTCCAGGAGGGGGACAGAGGACGCTGTGGCCTGCCTGCTGCATCTCCTCCTGGAACATCTGGACACTCCTGGCACATCAGCTCGGATACTCTTTGCAGATTTCAGCTCGGCTTTCAACACTATACAACGGCACATTCTGATACCAAAATTACACCGACTCCACGTTCCACCCTGGCTGATTCATTTAATCCATAACTTCTTATCCAACAGACAGCAGACAGTTCGGACCGGCAGTACTACTACAGTTACACTACTACTACCGCTACAGTTTGCCTACAAGGCAAAACGGGGAGTAGAGGACGCCACACTAACCCTCCTGGACACAGTGGCAAAGCACCTTGACTTTCCTAACTCATATGTTAGGATTTTATTTATGGACTTCTCATCTGCTTTCAATACAGTAAATATAAACACACTCCTGAACCGCCTCCAAGGACTAAAAGTCAACTCAACACTGGTTTTATGGATTAAAGGCTTTCTAAAGGACAGACCACAACATGTTACAGTTAATGGTTTTAAATCAAGCGACATTGTTTTAAATACTGGGGTACCACAGGGCTGTGTCTTATCACCAATCCTCTTCTCCATATATACAAATGACATAACCTGTGATGACAATAGACTGACTCTGTTTAAATATGCTGATGACATGGCTCTGGTAGCCTGTCTGACAGATGAGTGTTCCCTGTCCACATACAGACAACAGGTGAACACCATGGCCCTCTGGTTTAAGAACAGCTCACTGGAGCTTAACGTCACTAAAACCAAGGAGCTGTGTTGCGGGGGGCGCCGAACACCTGACACCCCACACCCTCTCTCCGGGATGCTCATGCTGGAAGGGCAGGTGGTGGAACAGGTAAACTTATTTAGATACCTGGGCACGGAGATCGACCACCACCTCTCCTTCACACAGCATGCTGTGACGGCCACTGCCGTAGTGTACCAACTATTAATTGCTTCTGTGTCCCCATTATCAGAAGAGTTGACTGGTCCAATCTGGAGCACCTGGCCCTGTTGCTCTCAGGGCATAAAAGCCCAACGCCTGGCACTCCGGCTGGCTCTCTCACTCTTGACACACATGGTCATTCACTCCATGTTTGGTTGTGCTGTGGTCTGTGTTTGCGTTTGTATTAATAAATCATTGTTACTTGCAATCTAAACTAGTGTCCTTGATCATATTTGTCATGGCCCTTGAGCCAGGTTATGACAAATTGGGGGCTCGTCCGCCTTTTTCTCTTTTGTGCCGTGACTGGGGTAAGAGAGTTTGAAATTGTTTGGTACTTGGTTGAGTGGTTCATTTGGAAGATTTTTTGGCTCAATTTAATGTTAACTCGTTGAAATTGATTATAGTTTACCTTTACGCAAGTTTTTGCTTGACTTTGATAAGTTTTGTGCTTCAAACATTGTTGACTGTGCGTAAAGTTGGAGCGCTGGCTGCGCGCGCAGGAGTCTATTGTTCTGTGGTTTGCCGGTTCGCGGTAAAACTTTTGTTTTTTTTGCTCGGGTATGACCAGGAGTTTGTTTGTTGGGAAGGACTGCGAAGTCGGGATAACATTGCAGGGTAAGTTGAGTTGTGGATTGTTTGCTCTTACCTTGACGTGTAGAGAGAGAGTTTGGTTGTCAGCTGCTTATTGTTTCGGCTGCCGGCTGGCACTTGACAGTTTCCTGTGCGTAATCGGTAAAATAGTGTGGTGTTTTCCCCTGGTAGGCTGAAGCGACGTTCCTCATATGGGTTCGTTGTGCGGGGATAAATTAGGAGTGTGGTGAACGTGGGTGAAGCTTTTGCTTGGGAGCATGTCCGTGGTTTCGGGAAGGTTGCTAGCCTGCTAGTCGCCCAACTGAGCCAGCGGTCACTAGTGCGTAAATACCCACCACTGAAGCTGCAATAGGGTCGAGTTTAGGTAGCTGGGTTTATGTTTAGATAGTGGGGGAAATCCACATTGGTTTGAGGAGTGTTCCTCTTGGTGCGCACGGGTTGGTGTCTCTGTGTCTGCTGGTTTCCGTGTGTGCGTAAAGCTGACAATCCGTTTTTTTGTTTTTTTTTCTCGGGTTCGTTGTCACAGTAATTGTAATTAAAATGTCTGAAATTGAATTGTTTATTGCTGATCCATCTCAGGAATACCTGGATAAATGTTCCAAAGAGCAGTTGCTAATGATTGCGGAGCATTTTTCTGTGACGGTTGTCGGAGACAAACGTATAAAAGAAAACATTAAATCAGCGATAAAATCTAAATTAACCGAGGAACGAATAATGAAAGAAGATAAATAAACGACACATAATCCTACTGCGTTATCTTTTCCGACGCATGGTCTGACATTTGAGCAGCAAAAGGAAATTTTATTAATGCAGATGGAACATGACAGAAATCAACAGGAATTAGAAATTAAAAAACAGATTGAGTTTGAACGAATCCGCCAGCAGTCCGAGAAAGCTAGACTGGATTTGGAGGAATTGCGTTTGTCTTTGGTGAGGGATGGCATGTTGTCTGGTGAGGAGCAGGGCGCACAGGCCCGTGGCTCTCTCGTGCATCGCTTTGATGTTAATAACTTGCGTCTCTTACCACGCTTTAATGAAAAGGATCCAGATACTTTTTTCTTGTTGTTTGAGCGTGTGTCTGGAGCAAGATGTTGGCCCGATGCTGACTGCGCACTAATGCTTCAGACTGTTCTCACAGGGAAGGCGCAAGAAGCATATTCTTCTTTGAGTTTTGAGGACAGCTCCAGTTACGCTAAGATAAAATCAGCTGTGCTTAAAGCATATGAACTTGTGCCGGAGGCATATCGACAGCGTTTTGGAGGCTGGGAGAAGACAAACAGTCAGACATATGTAGAGTTTGGCAGGGATCTGTCCACCCATTTTAAGCGGTGGTTAACTGCGCTTGACGTCACTTCGTTTGATGGTTTGTGTGAACTGATGGTGTTGGAGCAGTTTAAAAATTGTCTTCCAGATCGCATTGCAACATATATAAACGAGCAGAAAGTGCCAACTGCTGCTGAGGCCGCTGTTTGTGCTGATGAATATGTGTTGCTTCATAAGAGCAGTTTTCGTGAGTGTCCTGTTGTGCGTGAGGCTTTTGGTTACCGTGGTAACGTCTCTGTTTCACCGTCTGAGATGCGTTCGAGGAAACTTGGATTTGTGAGATCTGAATATAAAACCGGCGTTAATGTTGATAACAGTAATGTCTGTAACTATTGCCATGAGGAGGGACATTGGAAGTCAGATTGTCCGGTGTTAATGGCTAAAACAACAGGAGTGCAACATGTTAAACCAGCTGCGTGTGCTGCCCCTGTTAAGGATTGTTGTGTTTCTGAGCGGTTTATCTCTCACTCTTGTGAAGCTGATGTTTTGGCAACATATGCACCCTTCATTAGAGGTGGGATGGTGTCACTTGTGGGAACCAATGAACAAGTCCCCATAAAGATCCTGCGGGACACTGGGGCTTATGATTCTTTCATTGTTGAGTCTGTTTTGCCTCTTTCAGGGAAGACTGACACTGGAGATTGTGCTCTTAGTCGTGGGATGGGGTTGAACATCCTTCCTGTTCCTTTGCACAAAGTGCTTCTTGATTGTGAGCTTGTTAAGGGTGAAGTATGCGTTGGTGTGCGTTCAGCGTTACCCATTAAAGGTGTACACTTTATTTTGGGAAATGGCCTGGCTAGGGGAAGAGTCTGGAGTGACACTCCACCCTTACCTGTAGTCACTTCTTGTCCGGTTGATTCTGTGTCAGATGAAAACTCTGCAGTTCTGCCAGAGGTTCTTTCATCTTGTACGATTACACGTTCGGTGTCGAAAACTGATGAAAACGTGCCCCTTGATGGGGTTGAGGATGTTGTGTTGGAGGCACTGTCTCTGGCTGAGATTCCATTGTTGCTGTCAGACAAGAAAGTGAAGGAGTGAAGGAGTGGCCCTTCTTTGAATGAAACATTTAAGTGTGTTGTACCTGTTGCTGGGATAAGTAGTGCTGTGAATGGCTGCTTTGGGAAATTGTTACCTGTTGGTGAGGATGGTGGTAAAATGAAAAACAGGTATGTTTGTCGCATGGAGAGGCATAACTTTAGGCCAGGTGAACAGGTTCTCATGCGTATGCCCATCGTTGGTTCTCCGTTTGAGGCCAAGGTCTCAGGTCCTTACACTGTGGTGAAGGACATTTCTAATTTGAGTGATGTTGTGTTGAAACCATGTCGGAGGAGACGTGTGTGCGATGTTAACCTCCTGAAGCCATACTACTAGCGTGTCGCTGTAGTAGACCCAGAAGAGGTTGTGGAGCGTAGTACTGAGCCCGCAAGATGTGTCTTCGAATTTGCTGTGACACATATGGTTAATATATTGTCCTAATGTTTCCTGATAACCTGTTCTCTTTTATCCTTGCCGTGCCTATCCTCTTAATTCGCTCCTCAGGTACCGGGGGTTGCTGAGAATGGGTGGGGGTGGAGGTGCAGGCAGTGCAATCAAGGGAAAAGGTCATGTATGAATCGAATTGTTACATTTTTTGTTTGTTTGAAAGTATTTTGAGTATTGAGTAGAGTTGTTTGAGTAATTATGGAGATGTTTTGCACGGTGGTTGGTTACGGTGATATTGTGTCGGTGGTCCCCCTGGGACACCGATTTTAAGAGGGGGGGTGTGACGGCCACTGCCGTAGTGTACCAACTATTAATTGCTTCTGTCTCCCCATTATCAGAAGAGTTGACTGGTCCAATCTGGAGCACCTGGCCCTGTTGCTCTCAGGGCATAAAAGCCCAACGCCTGGCACTCCGGCTGGCTCTCTCACTCTTGACACACATGGTCATTCACTCCATGTTTGGTTGTGCTGTGGTCTGTGTTTGCGTTTGTATTAATAAATCATTGTTACTTGCAATCTAAACTAGTGTCCTTGATCATATTTGTCATGGCCCTTGAGCCAGGTTATGACAATGCAGACTGCATCTATAAAAAAGCACAACAGCGCATGTTTCTCCTGAGGAGGCTAAAAAGTTTTAACGTCAGACAGGACATTTTAACAACAGTATACCGGTCACTCATTGAATCAGTCCTCACATTTAACATCATATCCTGGTACAACTTTCTCACCGAAAAATGCAAGAAAAAACTCACTGGTATCATTAAACATGCAACAAAAATCACCGGCACCACCCAGATCCAACTGTCAGAACTTTACATGCGAGCAGCAGAAAGGAAAGCAGTCTGCATCACTCAGGACCCTTCACACCCCCTTCACCACTCGTTCCAGCTGCTCCCCTCAGGCAGTCGTTTCAGAGTACCACTAGCCAAAAAGAAAACTTATAGAAACTCTTTTATTCCCACTGCAATACGCATTTTAAACAAGGCTAGATAAGGAATGCTTTTAAAATGCTGTGCATTTGTTTTTACCTATCTAGGGTTCTTTTAGTTATATAAGACCTAATGGGAGTCTTAATGTGAATGTTGTATGTTTTTTATGTTTTATGTTTTACGTTACTGAGCCTCAACAAAGGTAATTTTCTGTCACAATGTGATAGACAATAAAGTTTTTTTGAATCTTGAATCTTGAATCTTGAATCTACAACAGCTCCACTTATCTCCAACACTGGAGCCCCCCAGGGATGTGTGTTAAGTCCTTTCCTGTATACACTTTATACAAATGACTGCACCAGCCCATCACCCACTACAGTGTACAAATCAAATATGCAGACGACACCGCCATACTGGGACTTCTCAAGGACAGTTTTAGAGCAGCTGTGGAATTTATTGGTGTCAAAGAGGAAGGAAAAATATCAGCATGTATATTAGTCAGAGAGGAAATAATGCAGAAGTTACTGGAGAAAAACCTTAAAGAGACACATTTACGCATAACGGCAGCCAGGCTTGTTCAGAGTTCATTTCACATCATGGCAGAGCTCAGTTTCAACGTGGATAATGGTTATCTGGAGGGTCTAGTTCGAGGAATGAAGGCCGGGATTCTGACTTCCACGGACTATCACAATCTGGCCCAGTGTGACACTCTTGAGGGTAAACAACAAATCTTGCAATTTTTTTTCATTTTGGGATACAGTTTTAAATGTAGAAAAATTGAGAAATGTATCATACCAGCAGCAACAGCCTTTAAAAAAGTGAGAATGTGTGTGGATGTCTTAAAAGTAGCTGCAGTGGAGTGCTCTGCAGAAGTTTCTTTATCTGGACCCAATTTAAGAGAGAGGAGCAGGAAACATTTCAAGGAATTTTTACATTTCAACCCACTAGTTGTGTTTTAAGTTTGCCAAATAAGCTATGTTTTATATTTAATGTGTGTTTTTGCATACCATCTGTAAATCTGTGGTTTGTGTTATAATTGGAGATCATAGGCTGTAATTTATTTAGCAAGTTTTTAAAATTAGCAAACAGCCAAATTTGATTTATAAACTGTATTATGATGTTTCTCTGTATTTCTTTCTTTCTTTCTTTCTAAAACTTACAAGAAAGTGGCTGTAAAAAAAACTTTGTGATGCACATTCAACCTAAAAAAGGATAGAGTTGTGTAAAATCTCAAGGGTTTTGTTTTTTGTCTCAGACATGAAGCTGCACCTACAAAGTACAGACTACGGTAAACTGCTGTCCTCGTCTGAAGAGGACCTGACTGTGTCTTTTGTGGACAGCAAGCTGCGGGAGAACCTTGTGACTGAATTCAGCTGCCTTCGCTCCAACGCCCTCCCTCCTCTATCCACCTTCCTTGACTATATCACGTACGAAATGACTCATGAGTTTTGCTCTTTGTTGTCTATTTTTTTGTAGGTAATCAGGCTTTACAAAGAAAACTCATTTTGACTATTCAACTGTATTTCCCTGGTTTCTAAAGATAAAGTCATACTGTATCTGTTGAGAACTATGTCATTATGAGAGGAATTTAAATATTAAATATTATGCAGACAAAGGACTATATTTTGAAATCCATTATCTCGGTTCTATGTGTTGCCATAGATATAACTACATGATCGACAATGTAGTCCTGCTGATCACTGGGGCCCTCAAACAGAGAGATGTGGAAGAACTCCTTCCAAGGTGTCACCCACTGGGAGCTTTTGACCAAATGGCAGCAGTCGGCATTGCCCGAACCCCAACTGAGCTCTACTCCGCCATCCTTGTGGACACCCCACTGGGTAAATTCATCAATTATTTTGGTCAGAGATGATCAACTCAAAATCAATACAAAACAATTAAGAACTTATGTTTAAAAACAGCATATCTCATAAAACAACATGTTACAAAACTCCATTACATTGTCGTTAAAAGGTTTAAATCAGTGGTCACATGATTGGTCTGCTTTAAGCCATTATTTAAGTTTAGTTTTAAAACATTGAAGCTTGTGCAGTCTGATATGGGTGGGAATTGGGTTCCACTTTTCTGTGGCTCTCACTGAAAATGTTGATCGTCCAAAGCAGTTTTCTTAAATTTAAAGGTCCCCTCTTACCAATGCCCTGGTCTCCGTAGGGCATCCATGTGACACACATTTTTTTAAGCGATGGTGGGGCCTGGTCTTGAATTAATGTATACACAAGACACACGTCTGCAAACAAAGAAAACTGTCAAAAATAATAATAATACCTCAATGAGACTCAAATCCCAGCATGTTGCCTTACCACTGGCTGTAGTTCCCATAGTCCGCCGTTTCTGAAATGTCAATAAATACGTCAAATCTCCGACTGCAGAAAATATTCCACTGGTTTTGTGTACCAAAAGAGGTTGGCATTTTTACACTTCTCTCAGGGACATGGTAAACACAACTCCATTTAAAGGAACCATTGTTAACTACTTTACGGGCTAGCTAGTGATACTGTATCTAAGCTAGGTATCTGCTAAACACTAAACATGCTAGCAAGCCAAGTTTGCACTTAGGCCTACTCTGCATTCTTTATTATTTTTCTCAATCCTTGGCTTTTTACTACATTATTGCATTTTGTTCTTAGGGGGAAAACAACTTCAGTAATTGGTAACTGAAGATGTTAAAGCGCTCAACAAGCTATTGAAATTGCTAAAGGCCGTGTTTGCTATGCTAGCTTGTTTAATTTTGACTCTAGTGCCATGTTCCTGCAGTTTTAGCTTTTTTATTGGTTATAATAGACTGTTTATTTTGTTTACATATTTTAATACAGTTTATGAACATTATTGGCACAAATTAATGGGTCAAAGTAAATACAATATTTTATGTTTGTCTTGTTACCATAGCTCAGTTTTTCCAGGATGCTGTGTCTGAGATCAACCTGGATGAAATGGAAGTTGAGATCCTCAGAAGCAAACTGTACAAGGTGACTGCAGGGTGATAATGTGTTTTACAAAATCCACTGTTCTGATGCCTGTCAGAGATAAAACGGTATAGCCTATGTCCAAATCAATTCTTAACTCATGTTTAACAGAAGTGTACTGAAAGTTTAAGCTACTCTTTCACATGAACAAAACTTAATATTTATTTTTTAAATGTTGTTTAAAGGCATATTTGGAGTCTTTTCATTCTTTTTGCAAGAACATCGGAGGAGCCACTAAAGATACAATGTGTCCCATTTTGGAGGTACTGTGGTGATTTTATGGGTTAGATTTTCTTGTCTTTTTGGCTGTAAGACTCGTCGATAAAAATAATTTGTTTGTGTTTATGCTGCAGTTTGAGGCGGACAGGCGAGCCTTCATCATCACAGTGAACTCCTTTGGAACAGATCTGAGCAGTGCGGACAGAAGTGCGTTGTATCCATCTTGTGGCAAGCTTCACCCTGATGGGCTGCAGGTTCTTGCCAAGGCAGAGGACCACGAGCAGGTCAAAGCAGTGGCTGACTGCTACCCAGTAAGTCTTATCGATCCCTAAGACTCCTCAATGAGTGCTGCTGCATTGTTACTGCAGTAAACCTCAATCAGACATATGGTTAACTTTAAACTTAACATCCCTTCAGGATTATAAAACTATTTTTGAAGAACCCGAGCCAGGATCAGATTTTAAGACCCTGGAGGACCGATTCTTTGAGCAGGAGGTAATATAACTTTAAAAATGTTCATTAAAAGTGTCCAATAGAACCTTTAGAGTCTCAAGATGACTTTTTTTATACAGTCAAAAATAGCTGAACCCCAATACACATTTTACACTTGTGCTTTCACAGGTTGAGAATCAACATTTTTAAATAAAAGTATGCCGTTGTAATGCAATTTTATTCTGTGATATTTGAAGTCTGTGATCTTTTTGGCTCCAACATATCTGCAGGGATGATAATGAAAACTTAAGGCAAACAGATACATCGTATTTGTATGAACAGTTTATCTGTCTATGTCTTTAAGTGTCTACCTCTATCATCATTTATCTTTTCTCAGGTGAAGCTGAACACGCTTGCTTTCATGCAGCAGTTCCACTTTGGAGTATTTTACTCCTACATCAAACTGAAGGAGCAGGAGAGCCGCAACATCGTCTGGATCTCTGAGTGTGTCACACAGAGGCAGAAGTCCAAGATACACAACTACATACCCATCTTCCAGGGAACAAATTAACTGAGCAATATATATTTAAGAAACTGTTTAATTATACATCAATACAAATAAATCAATACATGCACTGAATGCAAACAAATATTGTACGTTTTATGATCAAAGTTTACTTGTGAGAATTAGTTACTGTGTTTTCATGAAGGGCAATCACAAATAACTTCAGTGTTTGTACTACAGACCACAGAAAACACAAAAACGAGGCCACATGATTACTTATGACCTGCTCTCTGTAGTTAGTTTGTTCACATTCTCATTATTGGTACAGTATCTCCATTATAGAGGGTATAACTATGTGTGACAATACAAATTGAATAAAAAATAAAGAATAACATGTAATATATAGCACAAACAGTGGTATAAAAGTTTACATTTTGATCTAGCAGCTAAAAGAGGTCATAAATCTCTATCTTTGCCTTACATCAGCTTATCCTTTCTTCATACTTTCACTGAAACAAGAAAAAAGAGAAGACAGTTCAATCTGATGGTTGCACTGATATATTCAAAACATCTGCCAATATAGAACCACAGATCAAACTTAGTGAAACTCACAGCACTGCACAGGCACTTCCAGAGGTATGTAGTTCTGCTGACAGAGATGAACAAAAGCAGATGCTAGCCTGCAGGGGGCTCTGGAGGAGCTCATCTCACAAACAGACAAGAACTGAGTGGGACCCACCTGACGACACACGGACACACTGTTGTTAACATGAAGCTCACACAAACACTATCATACTTGCAGCTTTGGATGCTAGAGAGAGAACAAATCTCTTTGTCAAGCAGGTATCAAGTTCTCAGTTTAATTTCCTCTGTGTGACGTCCTCAATTTCATGCCCACTGAGCATCATTTTGCTTTCCACCAAGCTTATTAGGAATTCTCTACGTTTTACGTTAGCTGAAAAATATGCACTTTTATTTTGAAGGATTTATTTTTTGCAGAACTAAAAAATGACATGACCATATTTCTTCATAAACCAGTTTTCAACAATCTGGTCTAAATGCATATCTTCCTGAGACCATGTTTGTTTTACCACATGTGACTTACTTGTCATGTGCATCTGATTCCTTTTATTTTCTTGGCAGATAAACGTAATGAGAGTCCAGAGATATATTTCTCATGTTTTCACAGCACCTTATGTCCAAATATGATTGACCTCACCAGATAATGGTGACATCTGGAGTTAATGACTGTGCTTTGATCTAAGCTCATACTAGGTAAGAAGGCAAGAGTGTTTTTTCTGTACTCACCACCCTGAAACAGGAGCTCAGTGGGGAATCAGGAGAAGAGAACAGGAAGTCACAGCTCACAGGGCTGATGACTGCTTCTGGAGAGTGCTCATTTACACGTGTTGGTTTAATACAGACTGGTTTCATCTGGAGACAAAAAGATGATCAAACTGCAGCTTGGAGCTAGACGCTTTAATATTTATAAAAACGTATTCAGATGGCAGCAGTTTACACTTGACATCAAAGGGAGGCTCAAATGCTGTAATCCTGATGTTTTGCAGAATTTCTGGTTTGCATATTTTTTAAAGGTAGGAAAATAAACAAATCGGTTAATTCAATACTTTTCAATTCATCAGCAACTAAAAAACAAACAATAAGAAATGTGAGCCAGGACATATTTCAAGAACAGGTTATTCTGAAAACCACATTAGGTACGGACTTTAGGTCACACCAGCTAACTTTAGCATTCAATGAACTTAACTGTTGGTTGACAAATATAGCTGTTTAGATTACTGGTAGCTCCCTAATAGTACCGTTAGCTAGTAATTTAAAACCTCCATATTTTGTGAGCTTACTCTATCAAATCAAAATATGCTTAATGTATTTTGTCTAAAATTGGCTAATGAGTTATCAAAGAGGGTCATATTAGTGATTCACCAGATTTAACTATTAATTGTCTTTTTATTTTTTTATCAATCTGGAAGTGGTCAAATTATAACGAGTTGTTGGATTTCCTGTATGTACATGATATGCAAATACAAATTGTACAGCTGTATTACACTTTACCAGTATTATCTTTGTGAAGCATCACAAAGATTTCATGATATCACACAGTCCTTTCACATCTTGATACGCACCCGCTAATCTCAGAGGTCTACGATTGATAACAGTTGATATCATGCGCCTATTTAATACTCTCAGATTTATATAAATAAACAACTAAATTATGATTCAACAATTGTATTATTGAACTCTATAATAAAGGGATTACAGATGGAAATGAGCTAGTTAACTTGAAGCTGGTTCTGAGACTAATGTCATGTTGTACACTCTCCCTGATTCAAATAAACTATTTTAAATAAAACTCTTCCAGACATTTTAATGACAAACGACCAAATCTAAATATGAAAGAAACAATATAAATATATTTATAGGCTGAATACACTGTTGGTGTTTCACAAACATCTGGATACAGATTGATGTTTTCTGTTTTGGTGACACTGAGTCATTGATGATGAACTGATATTTCCGTATTTTTAGACCGCAAATAGACACATAATACAGGATTTACTTATAACTTGTCCCACCTGCCAACTGTGAAAAAACCTGCCCATGCTCTCAGCTTGAGATCCATCAGGCAAAAGGAAATCATTTCCTGCTTCATTGTCATTAGTCCCCAACAGACCAGTGGAAGTGCCTGTGCAAACAACAACATAGTTTTGTGCTGGACTGAGTTTCTTAAAAATTACAAATGAGCTTTAAAAATATCTGTCCAACTTTGAATTATGTTTTGCTGAATTTTTAGTTTCCTTACCGTGCAGCCATCCATCAAGAGTGAAGCTGCACACCTGAAACAGCAGATCACATGAGACTGACGCTCCATGCTGATTGGAAACCTGCACAGTGTTCGGCCCTCTTCTGACAGCCACTCCATTGTCACTGTGAAAAGTGTGCGTTACAGCGCTGTTGCAGTTGGCCTTCACCTTAAACACAAAAAAATATTCTACATTTTACCAGCAGTAATTTTGTTTCTGGACAGACTGTTTGAAGTCACAACAGTTTAATTCTTCTTTTTGGATTGGCTAATGTTACTCCAATCCACACAAACCTGTCCGTTTTGCTGAATGTTGATGGTGTTGTTATCCATTCCAATTAGTAGGAACGTGTTTGAGTCTGAACCAAGCATTAGCGTGAATGAGGACTCAGCGCTGACATCCTGAGCGAGGAGCAGAGGACAGGAACCCGGGAGTTCGTACAGGTGACCATCGAATGTCACCACAAACTGATCAGCCACCAACAGGGCTTGATCTGAAAGGCAGAACACAATGACAATGTGGTTTTCTTCATTACTATTACATAATTCTTATAGCTGGAAAAACTTCAGCATAGCCTTACATATGAATGGGCTGTCCATGATCTTCCTTTTCAGGCGATAGAGTTCAGCTACTGGTCGGATGGAGGCGAGGTTCTGCAGGGGCCTCAGGAGCCACTCCTCCAGCAGGATCTCCACCAGACCAGCCTGGGCCGCCCTGGGCCAGTGCAGCGATGGCAGCAGCACTGATATGATCACTGAACACTCGCTGGAAACAGAGATCAGTCAGTTCAAAATATCTTAATGGAATCATTTCCAAGCATCTGTTTTGGTCTGTTTGACAGAGCATTTCAACGAAAATATTTCAAAGAAAGTAAGGATCTGATTAAATTAGAATTAAAGTTATCTGAAGACAGCTCAAAGACCATAATAACCCCCACCACCACCATCCCAAAAACAGTCCTAACTAAATTTATCAAAGTTCTCAGTTTGCCTGCATTTGGCCTTGTTTTTGTTTGGGATGGGCATACTAAGATATTATTGACAAAATGCCCATTCTTTGATCTCTTTAAGCATTTTATGAAAGGACAATCTTAGTGAGCTTTTCTTCATGTACTCCTCAGACATGTGTGGTACCTCGGGGAGAATTTGTAGACAGATGCAAGATGTTTCCTGACTCCAGACAGAGCCATCGCCAACCTGGTCTCCACCCAGTGGTAGGTTTGCTGTCCTGCCTAACTCAAACAGAGCAAGAACCATTCGTATTCATTAATGAGTGTGTTTATATGCACATTAATATCATAATTTGTGTCTTATGCTTGCATTCTAATGTGTGTATGTAACCACACAATCAGGCACAGACTGCAAAAATCTACAGAATGCTGTATGTGAGGAAACGGTACATTGTAAATGGACTTGAGCTTGTAAAGCATTTTTCTAGTCTTCTAACTACTAAAAGCACTTTTCACCGCATGTCACACCTACCCATTCCCACACTGATGGCAGAGGTTGCTATGTAAAGTGGCCATCAAAAGTAACTAATGCCATTCATACACATTCATACGCCGCAGACTAAGCAGCAGGAGCAACTTGGGGTTAAGTGTCTTGCCCAAGGACACATCGGACATGTGGGTGCAGAAGCTGGAGATCGAACCCCCGACCTTCCAGTTGAGAGACGACCGACTGAGCCACAGCCGAAATAACTAGAACCATCTTGGGACAGACACAGAACTACTAAAACAGATTCCTCACCACATCCAGGGCGGCACTGAGCGTGGTGACACAGGCCTGAGCGAGTGGCCTAAGCTGAGGGTTTTCCAACAGAGCAGGTAGGACCTCCACCAGCCCATCAGACCACAAAGAAACAGCCTCTCTCCATAGCGCCTCCAGCCTCTGCCCCTTCACATCTTGATACACACCTGCCAGAGTGGCTAAAGGCCCTGAGGACGGAGCAGAAGGCGGCATCAGGCTTTATGTTTTCAGATTTTTGCAATGCATTAAGATGTCTCCCATGAGGGCAACAGTAGATCATTGTCACTTTGAAGATACCAGAAACAGAACAGCAAGGAGTGCAGACGTCAGAGTGACCTTACAACAGATATCAGATTGATTGTGATTATAGAAACGGATTGTGTAAAAACAGAAAGATATCCATTAGATTTGTGAGGGAAAGATGCTTTTCATGGATCAGTTAATGATGTAAACAGGATAATTAGTTTTTAGTTTGGAATTAGATTAGTGCCTGTGAGGAAAGGCAGAGGCTGACTTTACTGTCTTTTAGAAGAACTAAGAGGCACTTAACTAACTTTTTTTTGTAAATACAGTCACAAATTTCCTGTTCATACACAACCATAGAAAGTTGGGTAAACATAGTTAATGTATACACTCCCTAATATGTCATTGTAGCTCATGCAGAATAGAATATTGTTGCCATTTTAATTTCACAACAATTTTAAATCAACCAATACACCTGGAAATGGCAATATGTGTCTTCATTGGGATTATGATATTTGCAAACGTCTGTGTTATATTCTTATTTGGCTAAAATGTATCCAAAAAAAAAATGCAATAATCGAATTGTAATTTCATATCGATTCATTTCTTTGTAAAAAGCCTTGTTGGAAAAGCTCTCAAACATGACATCTTCAACATCAAACTCTGCTGTAGTCTTTGAGAGGGAAAGAGAAATGCTACTTTAATTGTCATGTTGACTTTAATATTGTTTACCCAACAGAAATCGTGTGTCTATTGCATTATAAGTCATGGTTTGAATTCATCATTCATCTAAATATCGTTCACAGCGCACATACAGCTTTTCTATTTTCTGAAAGTAAATGAATGAGTAAAAATGCCAACTGTACATTGCAAATTAATTTATGATCAAATAACAAGAAATGATGAAGCTAAGCTGGAATTTATTTTTAATTCTCAAGGTTAAGCTTAACGTAGTCATCCATTCAGCATTTTTGTATGAAATGAAAAATGTAGATGTTTTAAGGGTGCTATCTCCCACAATATTTCCCCCAGTGACAACAAAAAAATGCACGACTCCCTTTGAGAATGTTTTGCCATTCACAGCTGTGAGCTGACACTCCCGGACTCACTCCTCAGCTCCTGCTGTCCCAGCAGAGATGCGTGCTGCAGCAGGCTGAGAAATCGAGGCAGGCTGTCCGTGACGATGCGCCACAGGAGGCTCCTCTGCCACAAAAAACCTTCTTCTCTGTGATCCAGCAGAGCCTTTGCTTGCTGGGATAGATGAAGGGGGACCAGGGTCAGATCCTGAAGAAGCTTACTGTCTCTGGACTGAAGAACAGAAGAAGTCATCATGTTAGAAAATGAACATTTTTAAATAAGATCACAACATTATCTGCTGAGCTTGAAACCA
The DNA here is from genome assembly GCA_020745685.1 of Tautogolabrus adspersus. Lineage (NCBI taxonomy): Eukaryota > Metazoa > Chordata > Actinopteri > Labriformes > Labridae > Tautogolabrus > Tautogolabrus adspersus. Next base: position 12,195,798 of record CM036544.1, read on the forward strand.
CATGCATCGTTGGCGTAACAGTGTCATGAGGTAGTTTGTGTGTTGTGGTTACCTGCTGTCGGAATTCAATAAGGATATGTTGCATCATTTTGATTCTTTCCAAAAGCTTCTTCCGTATCTGAGAGCTCAGATATTGAATCCTTGCCTGTTTTAATAACAACAAATATTATTTAAGGTGTCATTGCATTGTTATAGAAAAGTGAGTTCTTGTTTGCTGATACCTCTACAGCGGTCAGACTTTCCAAACAGCCATCTGCTCTTAGCATCAGCTTCTGATTGGCAGATCCCACAGACACACGGCCCAGAGTTTGAGGTTTACTGCTGCGATCTTTTTCCTTCACATCCAGCATCAAACTGTGATTCTTTCCAACACATGCTGTAACAGTGACATCCTCGCTCACTCCCGGACCTGGACAAGAACAGATCAAACTCTTAATAATAATATCTTTAAGAAAAATTTGCATGAGCTCCAGAGATTTTTTTTTTACCATTCATATACCCTGCTGTGGTCCTCAGACATCGCCCCTCTACGCTCCCGTTCAGCCAGATCTTCTCCCTGCGGTCAAGTCTGGCCTGCAACTGAAGTCCAGACCCCCCGGGCCAGGTCAGGGCACTGCCCCCAACCTCCACACTCCAATTACCAATCCTGGACTGTGAAATTTACACACACGTTTGTACTTGAATATAAGGGTTATATTATGGTTTTAAGGGGGTTATGTGCTGGTTTATCTCTTGTCTGGAAGCTGTGACTTTCAGAGTCTTATCATCACCATGAGGATGCTCGGTAATCAACACACACACACACACACACACACACACCTGAAACCTCTCAAACAACAATTTTCAGTCGACCTTATTCCACAATTTATTATTTTTCGGAAGAATTACCGCCAATTTTGAACCTGGCCAGGCTAGATTCTTCCCTCTGTTTCTACTCTTTATGCTAAGCTAACTCTCTGCCGTTTTATTTTTTACAGACAAACAAGCCTCTCATCTTCCTCCCTAATATCAGCTAATAAATATATTTCCCAAAATGTCATAATTTTCTTTAAAACAATCACAACTACATGAAATCCCAAATCCTTGTCTTTACCTCATTCAAACTTCAACTTTTAAAGACGCTACATTCAAAAAATGTCCTCACTCTTCATGTTGAGACTTAAACTGTTCTCAGAAAGAAAAGGTCACACACAGCACACACACAGAGCAGCAGCCACTGTGCAAAGAGTGCTTTTTAATCCAATTTTAACAATGATGTATAACAAAACAGTCCTCCAATGTAATAAAGCTAATGTAGCCAATAACTTAAAAGTGACATGATATGCCCTTTAAACTTAAAGGGATACTTCACATTTTGAAGGTCTTGTGCTCGAACCGGATGTTCTTGGCTATCTCTACGAGCCGCAATATAGCGGCGAGCAGTTGAGGCTGATGGAGGAACGGGAGCTGTCTGCTGTCGACAGGCAGATCTCAGCAGCTGGGGCACAAGACCTGCCTGTCGCCGGCGGAGCTGGGGCGGACTGGTGGTGTCGGTGCTCTCACTGTTTGCCTATGAACACAGACATAGAGTCCAATTGCTGCCAGGAATTTCTAAGATGCCAATTCCTTCTGGAAGAAATCTCGTAATCAGTTGAGAAAACGGCCGTATGTGTTGTAGACAGACTGTAAATACACCCTAGCTTCAGTGGGAGTTGCCTGCGGTGCTGTGCATTCTGGGAGTTGTTGTCTTTAATCCACATGAGCCAAGAAGACACTTTCTGCCTTTTCTCGGTCAAGAAGGCACCAACTTCAAAATGTATTTCACATTTCTACTACATGTATGACCCAATGTCAATACAGATTCATGTTTCAACGGGTGAAGTATCCCTTTAAGTCACAATTCTTAACAGAAACACATAACTGTAAGTCAATCAGCAGAGGGGTTTTAAACTTCTATACCTCAGAGAAAAATGACATGTTAGAGCCCTGAGCTGTCGACGAGTTTGTCAGGGCGAAGGTGACGCTGCACTGGCGGGGCCGTCCTGTCACCGACAGATGAGACTGAGTGTAAAACAGCTCCTCTCCTGAGTTCACTCTGTGCGATCCTGACCATGACAGAGTCTGAGACAAACAGAGAGAAGAAAAAACAGCCCAAGCAAATAAATGAGCACAGAGTCATGCAGTTGTTGTGAAAGTAACACGGAAACAACTGTATGGTGTGAAACGAATTCTTACAAATCAATTATAAGAAATAAGACACTTTCTTGCTGCAGACATTTATCACAGGGCCTTCAGGAAAGAAGTGTAACACAAAAACGGACAGATCATAACTTATTTACGTCAATGATTCAGTTTTGGGGTGTTTTCACACATGCAGGTGTATGAACACAACACACCAGTTTTCACCCCAAGATTATCTGGACTTTTTGGCCCCAAGTAAAATGTTTGTGTGAAGTTGGGATGAGATAATGTCTGAAAAAGCAGGTAATATTCACTGCAAGCAGGTGGGAGGGGGTGACAACGGTTATATCATGTGACTGGTGATCAACTGGTGCGATCTCTGTGCATGTAATGTAAATGATTCATACTCTTTTTGTGGCGTGAGCCTGATTTAGTTGTTGTTGGACTGCGCATGCGCAGCATTGTATGTACAGCTAGACAGCCTGCTTTACGACATGTGATGAAGGGCAATAAAGGAAAACACTACACGTGGATTACCGTCTCCGTCCTCATTGTATCAGAAAGTGTTAATAAGTTAAACACTTCACATGGTGTCAGAAGTAAAGTTGACATTATAAGTTTAATCGGGAAAATAGCCAGAATGGCGAAGTTTTCCGCACCGGAGCAGTTTAATTTTGCCAAGCCGGAGGACTGGCCTGATTGGAAACAGCGTTTCAACAGGTACCAAGTCGCCATGAAGCTTAATAAGGAGCCAGCCGACGTCCAAGTGAGCGCGCTTATTTACTCCATGGGCCCGGAGGCAGAACAAGTGTATAAATCATTCGCCTTTGGTGAAGAGGACGGGGCTAACGATTATGATTACATGCTGGGGCTGTTTGACGGCCATTTCGTGCCGAAACGTAATGTAATCTTTGAGCGTGCACGTTTTCACTCAAGGACCCAAGCAGCGGGTGAGACAATCGAACAGTATATAAGGCACCTGTACGAGCTTGCAGCTCACTGTGACTTTTTTGAGAAGGAGGAGGAAATACGAGACAGGCTCGTCATTGGAATCAGAGATAAGGATCTTTCGCTAAAACTGCAGATGACAAGCGACTTGACTCTGAAGAAGGCGGCAGATATGGCCAGACACTCAGAGTTGGTGAAGCTACAGAACAGCGAGACCGGCTATGCAACCGGGCAGGTCGATGAGGTGCACAGAAAACCTTTCAAGAGTAAGTGGAAAAATAAAAATATGATGGCCTCAAACGCTCATAGAGTTGATGAGAAACGGAGTTGTGGCAGATGTGGGCGCGTACATAAAAGAGACCAATGCCCAGCTAAAGACAAAGAGTGTAATAAATGCCACAAAATTGGCCATTTTGCTAGTCGGTGCAGAACCAAGCTAATTCAAGCAGTGACAGAGGATGTGGACAGTTTATTCCTTGGCTTAATAAAAGAGAAAAGATGAAAATGAGGCGACAGTAGATGACTTCATAACAGATACGGAGCCAGCATGGCGCACCACGCTAGTGATATGTAGGACTGCAGTGAATTTCAAGATTGATTCAGGTGCAGACACCACTGTAATCAACGAGGCCACATTTAACTGCCTCCGCGTGAAGCCAAAACTCAAACCTGTGACTACTAACCTTGACAGTCCAGGAGGAAAGGTAGATCACAAAGGACAGTTTCTGGCTAAGGTACATGTGACAAGAGGAGGAAAAACTAAAGATTGTTACTTCAGGATAACAGTTGCAAAATCTACATGCGACAATCTACTAAGCCGATCAGTAGGAGTTCACCTGGGTCTGATCCAGCACATCGGAGAAGTGAGTGTGTATGGAGATGTAGGACTTCTTAAAGGGGACCCTGTGAAAATAATCCTTAAAGAAAACGCCAAGCCATACAGCGTTGCGGCACCCCGCCGTATACCTATTCCACTTCTACCAAAAGTAGAAGCAGAGTTGGAGCGAATGGAGAATAACGGCATAATAGAGCGTGTGACTGAGCCCACCGAATGGGTAGCGCCCACAGTACCAGTAATCAAACGGACTGGGAAAGTTAGGATTTGTGTGGGACTAAACAAACTGAATGAAAATGTGGAAAGAGAAAAGTTCCTGCTGCCCACCACTGACAGCATCTTACATAGACTGGCCGGAAGCTCAGTGTACTCGACGTTGGACGCAAGTGGATTTTGGCAGATAGCCTTAGACGAGGAAAGTTCAAAGCTGACCACATTCATAACCCCAAAAGGACGTTATTGCTTTAAACGGCTCCCATTTGAAATCACATCTGCACCAGAGATATTCCAAAGAAAAATGCAAGAACTTCTGCAGGACCATGAGGGCACAGAGGTTTACATGGATGATATTTTGGTGTTTGGAGCCACTGTGGAAGAACATGACAGCCGCCTAAAAAAAGTAATGGACACGATCCACAAATCAGGCCTGAAGCTCAACCGCCAGAAGTGTAAGATCAGACAGAGCTCTCTTCACTTTCTGGGTCATGTTATCAGCAAGGATGGCATTGCTCCATGCCCGGAGAGGGTGTCTGCCATCACCTCCCTGGAGATGCCCAAGAACTTGACAGAGTTAAGGCGAGTGCTAGGTATGGTAAATTATGTTGGAAGATACATACCTCACTTGTCTAACACCCTTCATCCGCTCAACGAGCTACTAAAGTCTAGTGTAGCATGGACATGGGGCCCACAGCAGGATGAAGCCTTCAGACAGGTAAAGATATTAATATCATCCGCTCCAGTACTTTGACCCGAAACTGCCGACTGTAGTTGGCGCCGATGCATCCAGTTACGGGCTGGGTGGAGTACTGTTTCAGGATCATCGAGGTACACTCAAACCTGTAGCCTATTGCTCTCGTACTCTCACTGAAGCGGAAAAGTCATATGCACAGATAGAGAAAGAATGCCCTGCTGGCGTGTGGGTGTCAGAGAGATTCTATCTGTATTTATGTGGTTTGGAGAGCTACAAACTACTGACGGATCACAAACCCCTGGTGACACTTATCAACAACAAGGACCTTGATAAAACACCGCTGAGATGTCAGCGACTTCTCATTCGACTCATGAAGTTCAATCCCGTCGCTGAATACATCCCAGGTAAAAACTTGGTCGTACCTGATGTGTTGTCTAGGCATCCAGAGTTTAAGACCGATGATACTAGACTAGATGAGGACGTCCAAGCATATGTGGATGCGATCGAAGAGCATGAGAGACACAAACCGGTCCTTGAACGCATTAAAGCAGTAACTGAAAAAGATCCGTCCTTGAAACTTATTCGACATTACATCCGGTCAGGTTGGCCACAATATGCAAGAAATGTTGCCAGGCCTGCCTTGGACTACTTCATGGAAAGAGGCAGCCTAAGCGAACAAAACGGATTGTTAAAAAGAGGAAATCAAATTGTAATTCCACTAACCTTACGAACAGAGATGCTGGAAAGGATCCATCATGGTCATCAAGGCTTAAACAAGTCCAGACAGAGATACAAAGATGCTATCTGGTGGCCAAAGATAAGCAATGCAGTAAAGGAGAAAGTATCATCATGTCCTCACTGCAACGAGCACAAACCCAGCCAGCACCGCGAACCACTCATCACTACACCACTGCTGGAACTGCCGTGGCAGAAGCTGGCCGCTGACTTGTGCGAGTTCAAAGGTCAGAACTTCCTAGTAGTTACAGACTACTATTCAAGGTGGCTGGAAATACTAAACCTCACCAGGACTACAAGTGAAGTTCTAATAAACAGGCTGCTTAGCGTATTTGCACGGTTTGGGATACCTGAAGAGCTATTAACTGATAATGGCCCCCAATTCACCTCCCAGCAGTTTCGAGACTTCATGCGTAAGTATGACATCAAGCATACAACGTCAAGCCCATATTATCCACAAGCTAACGGAATGGCAGAGCGAGCCGTCAAGACAGCCAAAAGTATATTGAAGCAGCCTGACCCTCAGCTCGCTCTCCTGAGCTATAGAGACACAGCCACTGAACCAACTAAAGAGAGTCCAGCTAGACTCCTCATGGGAAGGAGATTACGGACTACAGTCCCCAAGCTCAATCATCAGCTGAGGCCAGCCTGGCCCAATCTGTTTACAGTGAAACAGAATGATGCCAAGGCCAAGCGGGCCTACGAAAGCACCTTCAACAGGAGACACTCAGCAAAGCCGCTTCCTGCCCTAGGTGTAGGTGACAGGGTGCGACTAAAGACTGACACAGAGAAGGCGTGGACTGAGACCGGGGTCATCCAGGCTACGAGTCCCACTCCACGCTCGTTTGTTGTGAAAACACCTCATGGGGATATCACCAGACGAAATCGCAGACATTTACAGATTGTTAACGAGGAACGTGTGGAGCTACAACCGGAACACCCCACACCAGTTGACAGCAGTTTTACCATGCAAAGCCCAGCACCTGCAGACAAGACTGCTGATGTGACATCACCACCTAAAGTCATGACAACACGCTCAGGACGTGTTGTGAAACCTGCAGTCAAGTTGACTTACTAGTTATTTGGAACACAGAGCGAAAGGGGCAGAATAATCCCTCTCTGTTCCATCAGGGAGTGGTAGTCTACCTCCTACCCTGTAGTTTAGAAATGTTTTGTTTAAAACTTGTTTATAGCTGTTGCTGTATAACTCATGGTAAGAAAAAGGGAAGACAAAGAAGAGTGACGAATAATTGAAAACAAAAGAGAATTATTATAACAGCAGCCACATTTGTCAAGTTGTTTTCTGAAACATGTTTGTCTGATATTATTCAAGTTCAGAATTAATTACACATATATTTGTGTTACCCAAAAGTTAAGAGGGGAGATGTGGCGTGAGCCTGATTTAGTTGTTGTTGGACTGCGCATGCGCAGCACTGTATGTACGGCTAGACAGCCTGCTTTACGACATGTGATGAAGGGCAATAAAGGAAAACACTACACGTGGATTACCGTCTCCGTCCTCATTGTATCAGAAAGTGTTAATAAGTTAAACACTTCACACTTTTCTTCTCACCAGTTTGTTCTTTTCTACTTGTTGATACTGTTAATACATCAATTTACACATGACACTGATATGAAGAAAAAGTCATTTTAGAGTCGGACTCTGTTGCTTCAGTCATCTTGGATTTCTGAAGCCTCTTTTTATTCATCACGCCTTATGCCCGAGGCCGCCCCCACATTCCTGTCTGATAGGGAAAACGTGACACTGTGTATGGGGCGCCGATTGTAAAGTTGCACACACTCAGATATTTCTCTAAATGTGAATAAAAAGTGATGTTTTAGGGCTAAATGTGGAGAAATGTTGTTATTATTTGTAGTGTGCGCAACTTTACAATCAGCGCCCCATAGCTGTGAGGGACATGTGTAAATAAGACAGTCAGGAGCAGCATATACTGTATGAAAACATCTCCCTGAGAGAGAAAGTGATACAGATGTGTGGACTCACAGGCTGAGGTGGACAGAGGCCCAGTAGCACCGTGTGCTCCAAACGATCTTTCAGGTTGGACTGGATTTTGGCCAGGAGAGTGTGTGAAGGACAGGGTGCAGGAGACACTTTTTCCAGACCCATGTTAACCTGAAGGCTGTGCGTACCCTGTGGGCCCCTCTAGAAAAAACACAGACATAATACAATAACGAATAAAAAACACCAGCCATCTGCAAACACGTGAGGAGAGAGTGAGTCATTACCTGGTACTTCAATCCCTGCTTGATGCTCCTGTTGTCCCATCTTAACTCTGCATTTTGTAAATATGAGTTCCCTTCCTGAGACACCGACACACAGCCTTTAATCAAGGACACCACCATCTACACACACAAACAAACACACATATGATGTTACTGGATTCTCAATTTTACACAGTTAGTCATGTGAAAAGTTTGAACATATTCCACCAACCTGTTGTGTTGAGAACTGAGCACATGCCTGCCCCCTGCTGGAGTTGTTCTGCCACTGTTTGTTCAGGTTGAGGGAGATGTTGATGGGGGCCGTGCTGTCCAAGGACAGGTGGGTCTGCATGCACAATGATTGTTTTTTTTATAAACATACGATACAATATTGCACATAAAGCTCTTACTAAATATATACAAATGTTGTGAATATTTTATTTTAATCAATAAATTAATTTTTTCGCTTTCTTTAGAAACTACTTTGCATGTTCAAGCATGCACAATGATCATAGATTTGTGATTATTAAGTGTAAGTAGCCGTGTTAAAAGGGATTGCAGTGCATTCTTTTTAACAACCAGCAGGGGGGCAACTTCACTGTTGCAATGAGAAGAACAATTACATGAAACCAGAGAGGAAATGATCTTACTTCTCAGGTGATTTATACCTCAGTAAACATTTACCTAATGAGTTTATGAGCTCCATCGTAATGTTCAAGTTTTCTTCTTTACAGCTTGATGTTACTTTTTCAAACTGAAGTCCCAATTAAAGTAAAGCAGACAATAAAGCTGTGGGCGCTTTATGGTGAGTCCACCTGTGAACTTTTGGCCTAAATAAAACAGTAGAGTTCAGAAAGTTATACACATTTTCTTAATCTATGGTGTTTGAAAATTGATCATTTTGTCTTTTTGTTTAAACTGCTTTGTGGAATTAGCTTTTTGTGCTATTCTTGGCGCCCCCTGTGGACAAAATGGTAAGCGTGATCTCTTTCCTAAGAAGGTTAAAGCGACGTTTGTTTGTTTTTTTGACAAAAAAGATCACATCTTGGTTTCCATTTGAAGTCAGCACACTGTTAATCAACAACTACACAGAAATCTCATTCCTGATAGTTTTGTTTGCTTTTGTAGGTCATAGACGCATCAGTATTAAGGTCAGTCTTTTTCTCAAACAGCTAAAAAAAATCCTCTCAGAAGCTTTAAGTACACACAATGATGTATAGTGTCCGTTACAGCAGACATTGGTGCTTCAATTGAGATAATGGAAAGAATACTGTTATAAATGTTCGAGTGAATGAGCTTCACAAAATGTGTCAAATCAATGACAAATATTTTTCTGTCACTATGTGATAGGCAATAAAGTAATTTGAATGTTTGCATATTGTGACTCATTTTTGATGTAGTTGAATAGTAAAGGCAATGTTTTTTTTAATAGAGTATACTGAGCTTTGAAAAGTGTGTCAGCCTACTGCGTGGCTGCTGCGTTGTTCTCTCTGTGAATGATGTGTCAGACTGTGAACGCTCATCCGGCTCAGTGTGGAGGAGAACGGCTGATTCAGCTCCAGTTTGGTCTCATTCATCTCCTCTGAGCGACTCCACAAGCTCACAGCTCTGACCTTCAGATGACAAAGCAACAGTGTGAGTACTTTTATTTATTTGAGCTGATTGTTAGACGTGTATGTGACATTGTGCTATGTGTTTTAAGTACATTTCCCTATTTGCAGTGTGATATGTAGGTAACAGTTTTTATCTGCACACCCTTTGCATTATGTTGTAAGCAATATCCTGGAAGTATTTTTACACAATTAAATATTATGCCTTTAACTGTTTTTGATTCCTACTCTCTGACCTGCTCCAGTTGTCCATGCCTCGTCCAGCCCAGTAAAACACTGTCCAGTCTGCCCTGTAAGGACCGCTCCAGTGTCACCTCCAAACTGGTCCAACGAGGAGCACAGCTGATCTGAACTGAAGTCAAGGACAAAAGAGAAGCATCAACAATCTTTCCTCTGCCAAAGTCCGAAGTTAAAACTGTTGGATATGATGGAAAGAGGCATTCATGCTTCCTGCAGGGGTTGGTAAAGAGCTGGTCCACGGTGGTTTACCCTTCAGTGTCTCATTCCCCAGCTCCAGAGCAGGAGGGGCAGAGTAAAGACCCGACAGGCTGAATTCCTGGTTCCCCCACACAGCTCCATGTTGGACCTGGTAGCGCCATGCTCTGGCCTCAAACACAGTCCTGACAGCGACAGACCTGGGGAGCGGCTTCAACTGGAGAACAGAGGCTATCATTGAACTATTCAAGACGAAGATACATCTCTGTGTATATGTTGATAAAGAGGTGGGTTTTTAGCTAAGAAATACCTGTGGGTACGTGTGTTTGAGCTCTATATTCTGTCTGTATCCGCTCTCTATATCTGCCAGTTCCCCGAGAGCCCACAGCCTCCTCCTGCCTGATAAAACCTCCACCAAAGCGGCCACACTGGACTCTGACTGGTTCAGCTGCAGAGAGAGAGAGGTCAGATGGCAGCATGGGTCTGAAAACATATCTTACCAAAAAGTATTCTTTTAATGCTAGTGCAAATGAATGTAAAATAATGACGTTACTCTAGACCACATCTAAAAAATAGATGTAACATATTTACATCTATATGAAAAACCTGGGTATGGAAGGACGAGCCTTAGTTACTTCTATAGTATCAAAGATAAATGAAACCCACTGTAAAAATGACGTATATAATAACAGATATAATAATAACTGAGTTACAAAATACAACAACAGAGGGATCTACAAGGTGTGCAAAAGAAACCATGCATCTCTTCAGCCACATTTTTGTAAGTTCCGGGGTCAGCATTTATTCATCAAAATTTACATCATGTCTGCGAACAACATTTTTTAATAACATTTTTGTAAGGTCCGGGGTCAACTGCCTTAGAAAAATGTTGGAACCTACCTGAGAGCGGACGTTGAGCTGAGACGGCAGGTAAACCAACATCATGGGAAGGGTCTGGACCATCTTCATCATCAGCTCCTTGCTGGACAAAAGAATATCTGTCACTTACAGGATGTGTGTGTGTGTGTGTGTGTGTGTGTGTGTGTGTGTGTGTGTGTGTGTGTGTGTGTGTGTGTGTGTGTGTGTGTGTGTGTGTGTGTGTGTGTGTGTGTGTGCGTGCGTGCGTGCGTGCGTGCGTGTGTGTACACCTGTGTGTGATTGTAGGAGACTAGCAGACTTGGTTCCTGTATGCTGTAAGTATATGTTTTTACAGTACCTATGAGGGGCATGGTGTCCCTGGATGATGAGTGCAAGGGAGGAGCTGCGTTCAGGGTTGACAGCGATGGAGCACCTCAGCTGTGACTCAGTCAGTCTGCCCCAGGCCTCCACCTGCATCCACAGAGACAGTTAGCACAGAGGACAAAAGATGCCGAAATGTTTGTCATGTTTTATTCTCACCTGTAAGGTGGGTCTAGTCTCTCCCTGCATGGTGTGTCTCAGTGTGACTCTGGCCTCCTTGGACCCTACATGAGCCCCCCAGCCTCCTACATCCCCTACAGCTAGGACTCTCCAGTTGTTCCTGTGAATGTCAAGTGAGGCACTCCGCAGAGGACCTGAAGAGAAGACCATAGCACACTATAGTTCAAGGTCAAAGTCATGATACTTGGTAAAAAATTATTGTTATGTTATTTCAACAGTGTTAGACAAAGACTGTCTTAATAGTCTTTGTTACTTTATGTTTTTTACTTTCATATTCCTTGAGAATAAACACATAAAATGATAAAAATGATATAAATTGATTCTATTTTTTTTACAAAATAAATGGTCACTTTGCTGAACTGCTCAGTGTTACATTATTTTAAACCTTGGAGTTTTTAAACCTCAACCGTATAAGTCAACTTACGATTGTAGTTTTCTATCAATTTTCTTTAAAAGTTGATTTCTTTTAACATGTTTTTGTATCCAGTTCTCAGTCTCTGTTATCGTACAGAATATTTTGTGTCTATCACGTTGTCATTTGTTCAGAAGCAGCCTCAAACAGTTTTTAGTTTTGTACAGATCAGCCTTTAAATATTCAGTATCTCATTATTCCTCATTTAGAAGCTTTATATTTACAGTCTATGTTTAGAATAGAAAATAGAAGACAATATGAATCATTTAATGTCATTATACAATAAAGGCTTTCTATTCTATTTATAGCTTCTTCTTTTTTTCTTCAAAATATCTTAGACAGGTCCTATAAAAAGAGCACAGCTTTATGTGACAGTGTATGAAGGCTCTTGTTTGCTGGTGAATCGTGTTGTCTCACCTCTTTTATTTATTCAGCGTTTGCAGCTGTTTTACTTTCAATGTACGGTGGGTTCCTTTTACAGGTCCATTGGGATTGTTGTAATCCCACCTGTGCATATTGTTCCCTACATTGTGATTTTCTTTAAAGAGAGACGAACTGAATACTTAAAAATAACACCATGTACCCATCAGGTGTTATGAATGGTTTAAAGGAGCGAGAAGCAGAGTGCTTTTTGAAATGTAAAATTGTTGAGTTTCTGGTGAAACCTTCTGGTCAGTCTTTGAAAATTGCACAGAATGTAAGCATTACTGGCAAAACCTATTTTATAGAACAAAAGAACTATCATATAAAATTACATTTAAATGAAGAGTTGCATGCCCTCCTAAAACCTGAAAATTTACCGAAAATAAGATATTAAGAAAGAAAAAAATTAAAATGTAAACTGTCTAAAAAAAGGGAATGTTTTAAAATCCCCAACCTCAGGATATAGTAAAAGAGGTCTCCATATGACGCCCAGCTTTAAATATAATGACCTTTGAACTGTGCAGTCAGAGTAGTTTCCAGCCTGTGCTGTGTTTCTGTGTGATTAGAGGATGGAGGAGAGTAGGAGAGCAGCACAGCCAGACGTCCATCAGACACACTGACATTCACACCAGAGACGAGCAGCTTGTGGCCCTCCACAGAGAGCTGAGCCCGAGAGCGAAGCTGAGCTGGGACTCCCTGGATCAAACACAAGCCCTGAGAGAAGAAAAAAAACAAGGTGATGTTTTTTTTTCTTGCATACAGGTTCATCAAAACAAAACAAAACAAAACAATGACTATGTTTACATGCACACCATTTTCCTATAAAGGTCCATATTCTGGTTAAGGCAATATTCCGAAAAAGGTGTTTACATGCTCCGCAGAGTGCTGAGCTACTGGAATATTCCCGTTTACATCTTAATCAGCATATTCAGAATAAACTGTAGTAGTAGAAGAAGAAGTAGCGTCATGACAAGACGTCATCTAGGGGCGTAAACAAATCCTTGAAGTAGCATATTCAGGAGCATATTCCCACTAACGCGTTTACATGACCCAATATTCGGATTGATACAGGCATATGCCAGGGGTCTTATTCAGTTTTTAATAATCGGAAAATGAGCTTAATCGGGTTATGACAATTGGAATAAGGTGTTTACATGACTCCTACGCAATCAGAATATAGTCATTATTCCGATTAATACAGGAATATGATGTGCATGTAAACGTAGTCACAGTTACCTCTATATTAAGTGGAAGTCCTCTGTCCTGTAGCCACGACCAGCTGTGCCACATGTTGCCTCTTATCTCTTTGTTCAATGGGAGACTTTTCATCTTCAGTCTCATTTCTGCCTGCCGACCTCCGAGCTGAGAGTGTAAGGTGAAGGCCTTCCCTTCAGCAGAACCAAACTCGACCTGTACACATGGTCACTGTGATACTTAACTTACACACATTGTGTGAGCTGTTAAGGTCAATATAAGTCAATACTTTATTTGTTATATCCATGCAACTCCCTTACCTGGATGCTGTTGTTTGCAGGGACTCCCAGTTTCTTCAGATAATTCACTGTGTGTCTAAAATGACTCTTCACTCTGATTGTCTCAGACGTCTTTAACACCGTCATCTCTTGGGTTACCTGTAACACATGTGTTATAGAGCATTTAAACTACATACAATTACTGTGAGCCCTCCTACACCTGGATCCTACTGTAAGAGCCGAGTAGCACAGAGATTATTATAACAACATGGTGACTTTACCACCCTCTATCTCTTTAAAGAGAGAGTTTGTTTTATATCTCTTCACTCCAGACTCTCAAACGTAAAGGCCTGCATCAAGATAATAAGACACAACACTGTCTCTAATTACAATCTATTTTACAGTAATGATCATATATACTGAAGAGAGAATTATGTTGGGTTTTCTGAGGAACACGTAGGCTATTTGTAATTATATTTTCTGGACAGTCTGGACACACATTTGTGTATAAATATGTTTGTAAAACAGCTTTCGCTGACCGCGATAAATCTGCACTTTCTTTTGATGCCCCAAATTCAAGGAACGCCCTCCAGCAAACTCTAAAGACTGGAGTTCTTCCCTCTCTTGCAGAGTTCATCCACTATGTTTCTAATTGTAAGTGTTTGAATTGATCTCAATTGTTTTTGTAATTGATTATAAGTGATTGTTGTTGTATTTTGCTTGTTTTAAATGTGCTTGTAACCCCGACGGCATTGAAAAGGAGGGAAACCTCAATGTCCTTTTTGGAATAAATAAAGGTTTGAGTGTCCTTCCTGATCCCCCACCTACACATGCTGTTCTTTTATTCTATGTATGAGATTAAGACGACTTCTGAGTCGTTTGTCAAGATTTAACTGATGTTAAAAAGATTACTTGTGTAGGAGAATTGCAAAGAGTTGTTGAATAATATTTATTTATTTTCCTTGTATATTTCTTATTTTTGTATTTCAATAATTGCTTTTATGGAAGTTGTTAACTCTGGATGGTTTACATGCTTAACCACACCTGCTCTCATAGCACTTCTCAGCCTATTGGTGTGTAATTCTATGTAAATGTATGTCGCCCCCATTTTTTTAAAATGTGTAACCTGACAAAGCCCATCGAATTAAAAGGTTTTCAAGTTTTTGTGTTGTGGTGTAAGTGTGCCGGCTTGTCTTCTTTTCTTGCTGCTGTGTTTTGATTCCCCTGCACCTGCATGATGTGTGTCATGTGTATAAGCACCCTCCTTTAAGACCGTACAATTAAAACAAACAGATAAATAGTTTCATAGAGAGCTAAAGCTGCATCCTACCTTTTGATTCCCTGCACTGCTGTGTAACAAACAATAATAGGAGCCATTGTCATGACTCCCAGAGTTCATTGTCACTGTCGCACTAACAGGGAGTCCCAGCCTCTTCAGCAGGGGCACAGAGTGGTTCAGATTCAGCAAAGCTTCATTTTTATCCTAAAAAAAGAAACATAATTAGATTCTGATGATTCATCACATCTTTGAAAATATCTATAATGAGGCTAACTCTGTGTTAAATGTATTAAAATGTTATTGTATTCCCACACCTCAGTTTTCTTGAGAGACAAGGATGCCTGTAACTCTTTGTCATCTATCACCATGGAGACCTGAGATTCAGCAACAGTTGGGGAGACAACCAACAACCCGGAGGATCGCACCCTGTCAGGACTTCCCAACTCCTACAAACAGCATCAGAATGCAACATAGTAAAACAATGATACATTTGATAGCTGAAAATTAACTATCAGTTGTGTGTTTTCTCCACCTGTATCACTGAGCAGTTGTTGTGATACACCAGCGACCCCTGCAGGCCAGCCTGTGACATCACACCTCCACTGACTCCTACAGAACACTCGTCCATCTGAATGAAGGCTTCGCCGTCATAACGGTTTTCGTCATTCCTGCAGCTGACTCTCACTCGACTGAGCTGAGGTACATTTCTAAGGGATGGATGGTTGTGATTGAGCTCGCCCTCCACTCTCAGGTCTGGCCAGGCCCTTGCATTCAGCCTCAGGAATCCCCTTTTGCCCTCCAAATTGGTGTCCACGAAGATCGTCCAGATCCTCTGAGGGTCCTTCCACACTGAGCCATTCAGATTCACCTGTCATGGACAGAAGATACAAGTCATTATGACCAGTAAAATATGAGCAATAGGAAGCATTAAAGAACTATACTGATAATATTAAGTTATTTAGATTTGTCTTAGCTGGAAAATTGCTTATTTAACTTTCTAAATTTACAACAGCTCAGTGAAGTTGAGAGTCACATTAGTCTTTATTGATGTGCATGTATCTAGTGTAGTGTGTTCTTTAGACCTTTTTAGAATAAAAAACTATAATGATTAGTTATGTCAAAGCTTTAGGATTCATACCCACAGTACCTGCAACATTGGGCATGTTGACTCGAGTGCCCAGAGCCACTGTGTCCTTCCTTCAGCTTCTATGATTCTGTCGGCTCTGATGAAACATGTCCCCGCTTTAATGAACAGGGACCCCGCCTGCTCAGGGCCCCCAGAAGCAGAGGCCTCTATAGTGATTATCTGAGGAACACTGTAGCTCTTCAGTGCAAGGAAGGAGTGTGTAATGGTCCCAGAGAGGTGTGGAGGCCTGCAGGACTGACTCAGCTGCAGGGACAGGTCCTGGTTGTCTGCCTTCAGGGAGGAGGTCAAGGAGAGCTGGCAGGGAGCAACTGACAGGAGGCCCTGAAGAGACAGGGACACTGGAAGGACTGAATCCTGTGTGAAGACATAAGTTGAGTAGTTACGTAGTGTCCGCATTTAGGAATAAATGTTTTGATTTGTTACCACATTGATATACACTGCTTAAGATATATGGAGCGATTTATCAACATTTAAACTCTTATATTTAATTTTTTAGGGTTGATGTTTAGATTTTGAAAGACTTCATGCATAGATTTTAAAAAAGTCTGTTGTATGCCCCCTACTGGTGGAAGAAGAGTTTCCTCTCTCTGCAATTCAATGTGATGATTTATTGGCTTTAATGTAAAAGAAAGAAGATATTGCTTAAGCATGACATAGAGATTTACTGTATAAGGCAGAAAAGGATCACATTTCAGTAACATATAACATTTATGATTGATGTTGTATTTTAGGGAATGTGTTGTTTATTTTATTTTTACTTTAGTATTTTATATTTTTGCATCAGACCTTCCATCAAAACATTTCAGATGCTATAAGAGCAAGACATTATTTAAAATGTTAAACTTAGGTAGTGCTTTGTAACTGAATTACAAAAAACTTAACCAGTACATAAAAGTGCAGTGTAATTCATTACAGAGCCGTTTATCAGGTTGCAATTGCTATTCTAAGGTCATGGCAAGAGGAATTCATTTTGCTGCTAAAATAATCTCACATTTGGGTCTGTCTCCATGTCAATTTTGAAGTGTCTCTCTATCTGCTACGTTATGAATGTTTTCTCTATATCACTATCTATAGTGCAATCAAGTCAATCAGGGCTAAAGGAGTCTGGTCTCACAGCTGTATCATCCTTTGTGTTCTTCTGCTGTGCTTCCATGGTAAATGAGCTGTAGCTTTACCCTCTAACAGGCTGGAAAACTGTGCTTCAAAGGAGGCTGTGTTAACATGGACATGGATGAATTGTGTGCAAAAGTAAAGCACTTCCAACTGTGATGAAAGAAATGACAATGTGCTGTCACAGTAAGAGGTGGGTAATGTTTTCAACTTAAACACATCAGTTTTTCTCAGGTTTCACAAGCAGTATAAGACTGTTTTGTTGTTACCTGTAGAGCAGGACAGTAGTTGGTCACATTTACAGTGTAGGAAGACTCCTCCTCCTCTGTTAGGGAAGTCTTGGTTTTCCCCAAATTCCCCCTGAAATAACATTGTCCCAGCTCCAGACCAACCTCCACACCAGGCAGATGTGCAGCCGAAACATTCAGGATTAATCCTCCACGCGAGGGTAATCCTAGCATGTGTATTGCCTCTATATTGTGCTGTACAGATGCTTTCAGGCTAAGGTTTGGGTGACATGTTAAATTCAAGCTGAGGTTGCCTTTCTGTTCACCCTTAGCATGGAGAACAGTGCTGAGATTTATTGAACATCCAGAACGGGTGAATGAGATGTTTACTGAGGACGGCGATGGCAAAAGATTCTACAGAGAAAAAATGGAAAAAGAAGGATTAAAATATGTGAAAAATATTTCACTTCCACCGATAAATGAGTACACAACTTACACACCTACACACATATCTTGAAAAACCAAAACAAGACCATAGTTGAAGGACAAATAAACGTTCCCCCTGTCCTACGTTTGAATATGCCCTTTTGCTCAGCATATCAGTGCCATAATATATAACAGGGTTTGATTCAATTCTGAGCTCGTAGTTTAGAGATACGTCTGGCAGAGAATGAAATAAGGAAACAAGGGTTAAAGAAGATGTGTTTGAATGTTACATGCTAACTTCAACATGCTAACATTCTCTCAGAGAAAATGCTTCTGTGCATAGTTTTATCTTTGTTCTAGTTAATTTGTGATTATTATTTATTTTTGATGAAATAAGTCTTTATTGTATTGTTAGATTTAAGGTAAATTAATTTTAATTCTAAGTTTGTTATTTGCTCTTGATCTCAGTGTACTAGAATATCACTCTCTGTTGTACTGTGTAAGTTCAGATGTGACGGTAAACTTTATCTGATTCAAAACCTCATTTAAAGATTTAGTTTGGATACACAACAGTAACAGTATTATCAATAATACAGTATACAATCTTATTATAATAAAGCTACTGTAAGCTGTATCTAGGGCACACCTACTAATAGAAGGGTTTTTCTTTATTTTCACTATTTTTCACATTTTAGAATAATAGTAGATATTGAAACAATAAAAATAAAACATTTGATTTCATGTTTGTTTTGGAATGAAATGCATACATACGTAGGCATCAACTTCGTTATTTCTATTTTTATAAGAAACACATGTCAAGCATTTAAGCATAAGCCTTTAGGTCAAAATGTCTTCAAGATAATAACATGCATTTCAATGAGGTGTGTCCAAACTTTTGACTGGTAGTGTATTTTTGGGCTTTTTATGCCTTTATTTTAGAGAGAAACCGGGGAGAGAAAGATTGGGGAACGATGTGCGGAAAGGAGCCACAGGTCAGATTTGAACCCAGGCGGCCATCTCACCACTGTTAGCTATATATGCTAGCATGATGACCTGCTACGTTGTCATAAAACCATGAACTTAAAACATAAAGCTACGTCAATTTGTACACATATTGTATGTACTTGGTTATAAACAAAATGGATCAAAGTTAATAAAATTCCTCCTGTCCAGGAGTAAATCTATGGTAGTTCATCAACAAGCTCTTTTGATTTTAAGTCTACATACCTACAGAATGACCAACTTTGCATCTTAAAACCCATACGATAATTGAAGCTTAACTCATATGAATCTAAGGGGAATTGGTTATTTGTCATTTCAACCATGGTGTTGGTCATACTTCTTCATACAGTATTGGTGTTATCAATGCAGTTTGTGCTGTGGTGGAAAGACAGGAGTCATCTCCAAGATGAAGATGTTTCTTTTGCTTTCCCTCTGTTGAGAAACAAGTATTCCTGATACCTTGTTTCCTCTCTAACCTTCAATAAGACACCTCGCTGATGGACAAAAAAAATCCAACAGGTCCTCCTGGTTTCTGCTCCCCTGTGTCGATTTCCAAGGAGACGCGAATCCCTTTCCATTTTTAATTCAGCTTGACCAGTCGCAGTCGACATGCTAACAGCTAGCTCCTCTGGTAGAGCAACAGTGATTCTCAGAGAGTTGGATGGCTCCCAGGCAGCAGTCATGTTGATCTGGGCAGAGCTGGTGTTGAATAAGGATCGTGCACTACCAGAGAGTGATGTATCACTGAACTGACCTCTTCCTTCAAGGTGTACTCTGTTTGGGATGATGGAGGACAGAGAGGTCCAGTGATGCTGAAGAGTCCAGTCGACTTCAGCATGTCGGTCTTTTAGAATTACAGAAAAGAGACACTGAAACGAGTCATGCCCTTTTTCTAAACCCAAAGACATTTTGAGTCCATCTTTCCCAGTTTGTCCATTAATTGTTAGATTAGTTTTTTGTAATATACCTCCCTCAACTCTCTCAACCTGTACCCACATCAGCTTCCCCAACCCTGTACACCTGGCAGAGACCAACAGCCTTGAGGTGATTGAGTCCCATGCTACACTGACATCTGCCCAGATATGACACCAACTTTCCAGCCTCATCCGACCTGTAACCTCTGCCTTGTGTGCAACATTCTGGGTCGCAAACTCAAGCAGCCCATGCCAGCCATATAGGCCAGGCCTCTCAAGCCGCAGTCCAAGATTCAAGTCCATTCTCCAATAGCCAAAAACTGTTTCAACTCCAAGGGCCCACCTCTGAGGACCAGGCCGGAGAAGTAGCCTGAGACTAGATTTAGTTGGCACGGCCAGATTCTTCAGCAGCAGCTCGGAAGAATGCGTGAGGTTAGCTTTGAACTCCTTTTGGCCATTGGGACTGTAACAACCTTTAGCTTGAGCACTGAGGATAAAGTGAGTGAGTGACAGACCATAGCAAAGCCTGCTGTGTGGTCTATAGGAGCGAAAGACTCTTACCCCCACAGGGCGACCTGCCACATTTCCATAGCACTGGGCTGAGAGTCGGTCTGCAGTGGCGTCCCCTGTGCAGTTCATCTGTGAAAACAATCCCCACTGTTAGCAAAGTTTGTTTTGAAATAAGAAACTAAAGGGGTGATGGAAGAATTCCTGAGGAATCACTGAACTTTAGACCAGCAACATAAAAATTTGTAGCATACCAACATGCTAAAAATTATTATTATCTGAGCGAATAATATGAAACAAAGTATTTAACATTGATACCGTTTTCAGTTTTATTTTGAGCTCCGTTTGATACTACTGATTATGGCTTTCTTATGGATATGATGAAAGAGGGGTTTAACTTCTTTGTGGGAATATCTTGTCATTTCAAGCAATATGCATTTTCTCTTTGTTGACATAAACAAATTCCATCCTACACAGTAAATTTAAATCGTAGCGAGCAGTTAGCTTAACTTAGTATAAAGACTGGAATCGGGGGAACAAGGTACCTGGCTGTGTCCAAAGGCAGCAAAATACCAGAAGCTTTGAAGTTGACAAAGAAGCTATATTTGCAGCAATGGCTATTTATTCTTTTAACTGTTTTAGGGTCAACATGCAGGGTAAATGTCATGATAAAAAAGCAACAACATTTTAGGTCCAACATGCAGGGTACAAGTAACGTTCATGCAATTTGAAAAGTTAAGTGTGTTGTCCCTCAGGGATCAATGCTTGGGCCCACTTAATTCTAAACAGTTAACATTTTATATCTGCCTGAAATGTGTTAAAAAATGATTCAAATGTACCTGTGAAGAGGTGGGTATGAATCCCTGGAGCAGATTCATCTGTTGCCACAGAGACATTGCCAATATAGCAGTGCTGTTTTTTGATCCAACATTGAAAAGGACTTCAAGAATTCTCTCATCTTCCATGTGAAGGATCAAGCCTGTGTCCAGTCCGTCTGTTTCCAACTAACCGTTGGACAAATAAACACAAACATATAGGAAAGACAATATCCCTAAATAACAACACATTGATGCATATAACTTTTTTTAACCTTGCTAAAGATAGAAAAAAGACTGATCTAAACCTGACAATGTGCCTTGGCTTCCATGGAGCTTGATAAGCCTCTTTTCATCAGAGCTTTGATTTGATGCTTCAGTGTGGAGTAGTACTCCCATCTTGGGACAGCCTGTACTGTCTTTCCTCCATTAAACTCAGCTTTTAGATGTTCACGTCCAGCCTGCAGCTCTGCCAGCAGTGACAGTTGACCACTAGCTTTGACCCACCTTCCCTGGGCACTACTGATGGCAGGTACACCTGGATCAAAAAGACAACACCAGAATGAGGGACTTTGAGTGATTACAATGCAGATAATATAAAATTACTTAAAAATAAAGTAAAGACTACCTGTGGCATTGAGCAGGTTGAAGGAGTGAGACAGTTTCGCGTATACCACACCTGTCCCTTGATCTCCCAGTTGGCGGCTTAAATTCAAACACAAATGCTCCGCCCCAAACCAAGCACACAGCGAACTATTAGACATGTGAAGTTTATATCCTGTCGTTCCATCTTTCTCCTCGCTGTTCAAAGAATCTTTGGTGTCCTCCTGATGTTTTACCTCCATGCTGTACAGAGCATCCATCACTCGGACTCTCAGCTGTCCTACAACAATAATAAGTCAAATGATCCCAAGTACTCAGTACGTTTTCATTTTAGGTCAGCCTGCCTCTGTTCCAACTAATCGTGGTATATTGTTAAATTATTATTATATTTATTTTCGAATGAACCCCTACCTTCAATGAGGGTGTCAGACTGTCCCAGCGCCCCATCCAACCCCAGGACAGGAGGTAAAATAACAAGGCTGGCAATGGAGTGCCTCAGGTCCCCAGACACAGCCAGCTGAAGACCCCGGGTATTTTTTAGAGACCCTTCGATCTGGGCCAACAGCGCTTCATGCCCCTGTGTAAAGGAGCCATGTAGGGACACACTGGAGGCGACAAGAGGTTATTGTCATTGTCAGTTGTAACATCAACTGATGTGTAACAATAGGATTGTTGTTCCTGCTTGTGTTGTCAGGGGACTGGTTTGAGTGTTCACAGTCTATGAGAAATGCTGACTAGAGTGCATGTTAATGTTCAGCGTTTCAAAATTAATAAAGAGATCTGTCAGCAAGGTGAAATGCTTTAACTGAAAGAAACCTGATGGAGGACACACCTGTCTGAGGACATGTTGGCGGCCATGTTTACTTGCAGGTCTGTGGTAGTAGGCAGCAGGCTCTGGGATATGTTGAGCCTTAGTCCCAAGGCTCTGTCTCCACGATGGAGGGAGTGGGACATCCTGGCATCCAGCTTCACTTTCTCCTTTCCATCAGCTCTTACATTTACTGAGCTGCTTCCTCTACCAGCCACTGTGGAAATATCTGCAGCTGCCTTTACCTTAGTGTGACAGCAAAGTGATTAGAGAGCTCAGACAATAAATCACAGTGAACTTTGTAATTACCAACAGTTTCAATATCCTGAATTTTGAAATCAAAACATTTAAGGAACCTTGACGACATAAACCCACCTCTAAAGTTTTAGGAATCTTTGATTTGAAGGGATGACTCAACGAAGAATAAAGATTAACTCTCCCTGACGTCCCATTCAGCTGTACAGAAAGCTGAAAAAAAGCACAAATTCTTTAGAAATACTGCTGATAAAACAAGCATCAACTTAAGACTGAGGTGGTTTGACTCACTTTGCACTGCTGTCGCTCAATTCTCAGTTTCCCTCCAGCCTGATAATTAAAGTCAGTGTTGCTTTTGGGGTCCCAACACACATTTCCCTCCACTATAGCAGAGGAGGGGATCTGCAGCTGTAACAGCAATAACAGGGAACCGGTCATAACTTCAGCCTATCTACTGTAAACTGTTCTCTACACTTTTAGAGGTAAACATTCATCCCTCATTACACATGCTGACTGAAATCACCATTGTGCACATTTGCAGGTGTCAGCACAAAAACATGAAAAGATGAATGCATTTGGAAAAGGTTTCAATAAAATGATGTTATATTCAGTGAGACCTGGAGCTGATGGGTGTAGTTTCCTCTGACTTTAATCATATGCTGACAAGAGTGCAGAGAGTTCAGCTGAACTTGTCCAAAGAAAGTCAGTCTCTCCTTGCTGCCGACCCGTAACCTTCCTTGTACATCTTTATGGGTCTGAAAAGGAGCATGCATATTTCAAAATATATGTTTCCTTTAAACTGAAGTTCCCTTAATTTAGATAAGCATTTACTTATATGCATCATACTAAATGTAATAAGTGTCAATTCCCACTGCAGATACTATAGCATTGGGAACATTAAAAAGCCAAATCACCCATTATAATAACAAAAATGGACTATTTTTGGAACTTGACAATCATTTTGCTTTAATCAGAGGCTGAAGAGACCAAATATGTCTGCATCTAGCAAAATGTTAGGAGTTCATGCAGTGCTGGGCATCATGTCAACAATTCTAAGCATAGGCAATTTTATTTCAAAAATATGTAAATGATTAACAGCTAAATTGTACATAATTTCAATGTGCTGTGCATTAAAAACAAATGAACTTACAGTAATTAGGTTTCATGTTTTAAAGGCAGTCAGTTTACCTGATTGTTGGATACGGTCACACACATTTCTGAGTCTGAGGGAATAACGTCCGAGCTGAAGGGATGAACGAGTGCAGAACAAACCTGAACAAGAGGAGAGCCGCAAAAAATGCCAAAAAAGTATGAAATACTCCCACACTCTGTTTTCAAGTTTTTTTTTTGCTGAGTTGTT
Source organism: Tautogolabrus adspersus (assembly GCA_020745685.1). NCBI lineage: Eukaryota > Metazoa > Chordata > Actinopteri > Labriformes > Labridae > Tautogolabrus > Tautogolabrus adspersus. The sequence goes on from CM036544.1 coordinate 12,219,833, forward strand.
ACATTTTTTTGCTCTACACTTACAAAAGGGCTTGGTTTTCGGTAGCCGATGGTGAGGGTGTGGATGACCTCTCTGATGCCTTCAAAACCAGCTTTTGACTCCAGGATGTAGAGGGCTTTGAGGAGGTCGACAGTGAAAGTCTCCCGCAGGAGCAGAGTCTGAGGAAACGTCTGGAAGGGCTGTCTGTGCAATATGGTGGTGCTATTGAAGTTAGCAAACCTCTGCTGCTGTGAAAATCAGAAAAATATAATACAATAACAGATTGATTTAAGATGGAGGCACAGACCTGAGATGGAGCATTGCTGTTTTCTGGTACATCTTCTTGTCTTTCCTCAGCTCCTCTACGACTCCTTCAAACTCAAGCTCTGTGGACGGACTTTTAGGCTGTGAGAAGGTCATCTTCACAAGTGCTTGTCTCTTTTTCAAATTCTAAAAGGAGTTAGTAGAGAAATAAAATATTATTGTTACATCAAAAAATAAGACAAGCAACACAAAAATAAACCTAACCATCCATTGACTACATTCACATGGCGGCCATTTTGCTGTGATGTCATGCTGTGAGAAGCTAGGTCTTTAGTCATATAGAATTTGGCACGCATTATCAATTCAACACTTCCAGATTACAGAGACAATGAACGGTGAAAATCTGGAAAGAAATTTGGTCGTATTTTAAGATAAAGCAACATAAAGGTTATCCATTAGCTGGGGTCAGATAAGAGCTAAAGTTAGCATCCATCTACTTTCTAGGATAAAACTGTTGGCTCATAGCTAATGTTACCGTGACGCAGTCTGTGTAATACAAAAAGAAAGAAAAAATGTATTTCCCACATAATGTTAATTTGACAGATAGATGACATTACAGCTGCCCAAAAGTAAAGCCAAAACATCTAAAGCGTCCCCTTCTGACTGGCTGCAGTATATGTCATAAAGCCCACCTCCTCTATGTTAATAGATACTAATAGATACTGTTAATAGTTGTCATCAAAGTTATTTCTTATCATGCTGATTTATGTTCAAGTGTTTATTTTTTTCTGGGAAGTTTAGTTTTAATTAGTTATTTGAGGCTATAAAAAGTGGCATAGCGCCATGATTGACAGCGCTGTGGGAAAATGTGTCCTCTGCAGAGTTTTTACCAGATAAGCAGACGTAGAGGAGAAATGGTGAGAGGAAACCCTAATGAACACTGAGTCATTGAACCTTCCTTGCTTGTTTGTTTGGAACTGGAGCAAGAATCTGTTCTGTTGTGTGCTGCACAGACCATGGGGATTGGAGGGCAGCATTCAGCTGCAGGAGGGGCGAGATCTCAGAGTCACACTTAACACACCGGAGGACGTCATGGACATCATTTTATCGGAAAAACTTAAATGTGTGTTTTGGTTTGTGGAACATCAAAACTACGCTCCACCAACTGAACTCTACTGTGCAGACTCTGGCAGGTAGCCTGGGTTTATCAAATAAATTACCTTACTTAAAAAAATTGCAAGATATCCATCTGCATTTTAAATATTTATTGTCAATTCGCTTGTTCATTTATTGAGAATTGGTCAAATAATAACAAAAATATATTGTTTATAATAACCATTTTCAGGTACCATACGTATATCTGACTTAAAATCTGGAAGACAACAGTCCAACATTATGACAGCATTTGAGCTTCCCCCCCGAGTGTGACATCAGAGGAAAATGGCGGCTGTGTGACAAAGGTGATTTTCACAGATACAGCACAGGGTTGCCTCCCACCTTATCTGCAGTGTTCAGGGCCGCTATGAGGCTCACGTTCTGCTTGCCGTAGGTGGAGGCAATCTGCAGGGTGTGGCTGAGTTTAGAGGCCTCCAGAGAGATGTCTCCTCTCAGGGGAGGAGTCCACAAAGAGCTGAAGGATCCAGAGGCCTTCACAGTCCGCTTCCCCACCACTCCCCACCCTCCTGCCTGTAGAGAGACGGAGGAGGTAGAGGAGCAAAAAGCATGCACACGTAAAAACACGTTTTTTTAGATAATTAGTTAGTTACTTTGTAAAGATATTTTGAGTTATACAAAAAGCAAAACATTCACAGGTATTACAGAAATAACATATTATCCCCCACCCCTTTAAATGTTCTCATGTTTCTGATTTAACAGAGCCCATTCTTATTATATTGATGCACCATTTATTGATCAAATTGAATCTATTTACTAAACAATAACCATATAAAAATAAATCAAACCGGAGACAAAGGGAAAGAAATAAAAAGTATGTTTTTTTTCTCGGGCACTGATAAAAAACCTTTAAAATAAACCATTATGAAATGTTTAAAAATGGTTGTCATGTAGCATTAAGGGTCACAGGCAACTCTTTTGTAGAAGAACAATTTATCAAAAGTGTCAAATGAAGTATGAGGTCTTCAATCCGTTGTTTAATCTTGATCATTGTTTAAATCCAAATCAGAATTGAATCATCTGGAACCACCAGTGTTCAAAAATTAGGTCCCCATTGTGAAAACAAAACACAAGAAAGCTATAATGAGAATATTAAGAAAAGCCTCTCAGTCTCTTCTCTCCTTACTCTGATGTAGGTGACAGCTGGTGTGTAGAGCTGCAGACGGGCCTCCTTCTCCCTGCCTCTGTCCCTGTAGAAAGCCTCCAGCAGGAGGTTACGGACGGTCAGCCACTTGCTGGCTGTCAGCTCGGATGAGAGCTGGAGTGAGTGGCGCTGCAGCTGGCTCAGTTTGTGTGAGGTGTAGATGTAAAGCCATGGTGTGTCCATGTTTAATGTGCCTGGTCAATATTAAGAGAGAGACTGCAGGTGTGGACTTCAACAAAACTTCACTTTAAATTCAGATGATTGATGCAAACAGAGAAAATAGGCATTAACGCTCATTTTACCTTCCCATTTTTTCTGCAGGGTGTCTTGTGGAGGACTTTTCCAGTGTAATCCAGCCACCAGCGGCATCAGGTTGTTGTAGTTGACTTTGAGGTGAGTGCTGCTCTCAGACCCGAGCTGTCTCAGGTGAGAGTGCAGAAGCTGTGTCCGGTAGTTTAAATTCTTCTCTGGCACTTGGAGACTAAACTGGGATTAAACGAAACAAAGAAAATACACAATGTAAATACAAAAAATATCCTACTTTAGGAGACAGATTTTTTAAAATCCTTAGCGTTGGTAAGAGAAAAAAATCTTCTTCACACTTATAGAATTACACAAGTATTTAGAGCCCCGGAAAACAGATGATGACACCTGCAGGTCTGTTTACCTCCAATGTGTAGCTGGTGTGATTCGGTGTGGACTGATTTTTGAAGGACTGGCTTAAAAGAAGGGTGCGTTTGTTGTTGATCTCGTCCCAATGTTTGCCATAGCTCACGTCCAGAGCTGATTTAATGTGGCTGGTGCTCTCCTCGTGTCTGAGGTGGATCTGTGGACACACAGAAAAGAGAGAGACAGAGTAACCCTCTAATGACCAATAGCCTGTTTCACCAAACGAGGAATAAATCAATCTCCAAAGTTAGAAATATTGCTGTCTGCAATCACCTTGTGGTTGATGGGAGCTGTGTTGGAGCAGTAGAATTCATGATCTGCTCTCAAGATGTACGTCAGATTAGCGTCCCTCTCACGCCTCAGTCTCTGAGATGTGTAGCAGTCCTGACGCAGATGTCGAGCATCACCTGTACACAGAGTCAAAGGTACTGAAACTGATTTGGTGAATTTATAAAAAGGCACATGTGATATGGCTTATTGGTGGCTCTACGTGATAAAGCAAAAACAGTGATCAACATACACTGTGTGGCCTCAGTAAACAACACTTTCTGGGGTTTCATACAAAAAACACAAATAAAAAAACAGCTTACAAGTGCATAGAGGATTTCAAAACAGGTTTGTGTGTTCCTCATTTGAGTTTTCACTTCCTGTTGCAAAGTGTCCATGCTGGTCACTGCATAATCTTTTTATAAATGGTATCTCCTTTCTCGGGTGAGATGTTGACAGACTGACCTCTCTTCCAACTCTTTGTGTTGAACCAATCAGTGCTACCAACGTCTCTTCTCAAACCATCTCTTTCCAAAAAGGACTAACATTAGATACCATGAATTTGAAGTAAAATGTTACTATTATCATAATAGACCACGCCCACTTCAGAGTCAGGAAGTGCACCCATTTCTTAACACTGGCGTAGTTTTTATAGCAACATCTGTCATAGAGAGACGTTTGGGAATTTCCCTGTGTGAATATTTGCTTTTCCATTACTTACCTCCTAAACCGTATTTGAGCCTGAGCGCGGAGCTCCACAATGAGCCCTTCTGCTCCATGAGTCCCAGCATCCTGGTCCCGACCACACCTGGTAACAGGAGCTCTGCCTCCACAGAGTACTGCATGCTGCTGCTGTCTCGCCTGCGTTCCAGAGCCACTGATGATGACACAGCAACAATTTAATATCTAAAAGAGTGCTTTGTTAGTATCAGAAAGTGATTATTATTTAAGTGTCTGTTTGGATACCTGACAGTGAAGCAGTTTCTCTGAACACATTCTTTACAGTTGCAGAGAAACTGGTCTTTCTCCCCAGTCCACGAGTGACATTAGCAGAGAGGATCATGGGATGTCCATCAGCGGCCATTTTTGCTTCAAGGTGATAGTGAGTCCTCTGCTCTGACACGAGGGTCTGAGTGTCGATCAAACCCTAAAGATGACCAATTAATGAACATTTATGTGACTGAGAAACCATTTTTGAGAAACTGTAACCCAAAAAAATCTAAATACTTACCGTGATATAATAATGGACACCATCAATCAACAGCTCCAGCTTTCCTGACTTTATTTTCTTCTCTTGCTCAAGATGACCTAAAAAAAACCCACACATTTCAGCACCTAACTAAGACAAATGTTCATTGTAGATTGTGTTTTCTTTCCCCAACCTTGTATGAGGATGGTTTTCAGAGGATGGGTGATCCTCAGCAGCAGTCGGCGAGGGTTGAAGGTCAGATCCAGAGACATGTCTCTGGGGATGGAGGACTGAGGTGTGGCCAGGAGGAGGTGGAGGGACGCATCTCTGGGGAGCCACATGCCCCTCTGAAACATATGTTTGAATATTTTATGTTTAATGAGACATTTTCATTCACACCATGTAGATCTCACGATGGGAAATAATTAAAAAAAAATCCTTATTTTCTTGGACCTGCAGAAGCATTGAGTAGGCAGCCTCCAGCAGGTAGTAATGGAGTCCTCTGTCCAGCTTCAGCAGCCTGAGGGAGAGGTGGACCGGTCCTGGAGGAGGAAGAAAAACACCTGTGGCAGGTAACGGGTAAGAGGTATTGGAGCAAAGCTGCCAGCCGACCATCTTAGACCCTGTGAGCAGAGAGAGATCGGCGTTTGATAAAAGAATGTATAATGTGAACAATAAAGAGAGTCAACATATCAATCAAACCATTTAACCGGATTTGAGGTGAATGTTTTGAGTAGAGTTATATGATTCTGTGCCATATCAGTAAATAATCATTATAGAAAGAATAATTGTAAAAACCAACAGCACTTGGGACAGTAAAACACATAGAGAAGAATTGTTTTTTAAGTATTAGAGTGAGCACTTTACATGTCTTTGGTGTGCAGGTGGTCTTCTGGACTCGACTCTTTGGTCCCTTGATCTCCTCTCTGTGGTCTCCACTGAGCTGAAACACTCTGGAGCTGGTGAACACAACACACACACAGGAAACAATGATTATATATCAAATAAGAGCCTCTTTCCTTATTTTATTTATTTCTTTGATTAATAAAAAAAAAAGTACTGATAGAATGATCCTAAAACATCTTCAATACATTCCACAAAACATTTTACATTTGCTGCAACAACATTATGGACCAAGCATGATTAGACTGAAATATGTTGCATCATTTTCAAACACACAAAAACAGTTTAATATTAATAAAAAAGTTCAATAAGAATATGTAAAAGACTTTGACCATTTTACATCATTGTGGATAAAAAAAAAATCAAACAACATTTAAAATGATGGTATTGAATGATTGAATAACTTAGGTGATACGTTTGCACACTACTAAACTTAGGCAAACTTAGGTTGAAATATTTTACAACTGGGCTGAATTATAAAAGCTAAAAGAAGTGGTAAGTGGTATCAAGCAGTTATTTAACAGCCAAAAGAAACATTTTTTAAAGGTTTTTAAATCTCCCTGAAACCCCTGCCATAATCATTTTAAAAACAACTAATAGACACTATGTTTTCAAATGGGAATAAAGAGAAGGCATTCTTCTGTGGGGAAAACCAGTTGAAAGCATTTATTCAGTTTGTTATTAAATGAGGAAAATGCTCGAAGCAACTCCTAAAATAACAAGGGGAATAACAACCCACATGTAAAACAGCCTTCTTCAGGCTGTGAGTCTACGTTTCCTTTATTTTTTTGTTGCTCAGTTCAAGTCAGCTCACTTAAATACTTGTCATTCTGAGGAAGTGTAATCAGGATGACATGTTTTAAAAAGCAGACAAATGAGGTAAAGGCTGATATGTATGATATTGAGGTTGATAAGCCAACATGATCTCTAGTGAAGATACTGAAACTCACAAAACACCTCTGAGATAGTATTTAAATGTTCACATTTACCTGACAGAGATGATGTCCATGATGTCGTCCGGTGTGTTTAGTGTGACTCTGAGATCTCGCCCCTCCTGCAGCTGAATGCTGCCCTCCAAACTGGTGGAGCTCGTCAGATCAGAGACCCAGTCCACCGCAGCCTGACCCAGAGCCCCGTCCACCCCCATCCTGACAGACAGCCCCACATGGGCACTGAGGACAGAGACACCAGTTACACTCTCTCATAATCCTCGTTAAAGCCCCTGTAATATGTGGTAATAAGGACTTACTTGGGTTTGATGTATCCAGCCAGGGAGAAGTGAGACATATCTCTGTGGTTGATGTTGCCCTTCAAACGCAGAGAAAGCAAGGAGGTCATGTTGATGCCAAGTTTGATGGGGAGACCAGACAGAGACGGTAAAATCAGCTCCTCCGTCATCAGCACGGCTCTGTGGTTCACCTGAACCTCCTGACCCTGCAGGACATAGAGATGACTGGTTGAAAACAGAAGTGGATATGAACATGTAAATGTCAGTGAATAATAATTTGTGAGAACAATTTACCTTCAACATACCTTGAGGAGTTTGACAGCGAGTCCTGCTGCGCTCAGAGACAGCTGGTTCATTTGATTGTAGAGATCGTCACATGTAAACACACTGAGCTCATTTCCAAACACCTTCACACCGAGCCAACACTTCAGTCTGTTCTCCTCAGTTCTCCCTCTGCCAAACAGCTGGAACAAACAAAGAAAAAAGCATGTGATACAAACGGCTATGTAACCTTTTTTACTTATAATAATTACTTATAACTAATGAACTATTTTCCCAAATGTTTCCCAAAAAGCATTTTTGCAAATCTTTGAACATGAAAACAAACATAGACATTCAAAATAATGAAATGTCTTAAAAATGACTACTTACAACAGTCAAAGCATCCAAAATGTCTCTGTATTTTCCAGGTTAGAATATGTCAATGTAGGTTTGTCATACTACTATATTTAACATGTTCACTTATATGTTAAGTAGATGCTTACATAACAGTACTGCCCACAAGGCTAAAATTTTAAATGTAAAGTAAACTAATCCCCATCTGTTGTACAACAGTACGCATGGCTAAGCTTAAACCTGTTGCCTTAATAAACCCCCCAAGACACCACCCTATAGTCAATAAGACTGTCCTGAAACAATGACCTCACCATGGCCTTGGCCTGGGCCAGATAATTGCTGGTGCTGGATAAACACGTTTCTTTTTCTCCTCTATGGCCATCGTCTGTTTTTCTTCTCGTCCTCTTTGCCTCTTTGGACTGGGAATGACTTTGAGCCGCAGACTCTCCACCAGAGGGGTCGTGACCGAACATGTTCTTTAAAAGTGGTTCAGCATTTTCAACATGGAGGTCCATCTAAGTCAGGAGACACAATGCATCCATGCAACATGAGTGTGTAGGACTTATATTTAGAAATGAATCAAATTAGATACAATTGAATAAAATAAAATAACTCACTTCCAGAAGGTTGTGGGCTCTACCATGGAAATAAACTGTCAGGTTTGCAGTGGCAGATCTTGGTAGAAATGATTTGGGGGAGAAAACCAAAGATGTTTCTATATTTGTAATCCCCATACCTGAAACATACAACAAAACAGAAAACAAAGGTGATCATCTCTTTTTTTAGTAATTTCTTTAAAATGGGAAATTAAAATTCACACTGATAGCTGTTTTGCTTCATTTACATGAATTTACATTGAAAGTAATGTTATCATTACCTGATGAAACAGTGTGGTCTGAATAGGAGGAGTATTTCATAAACTCAGCCTCAAAGTCTCTGCTGATTATATCGTCAGGCAGTGATTCGATCAGAGGCTGCTTCATAGGGTCTTCGCTCCTCAGGACATTAGTCAGGTGACTCCACACATATGAGCCCACTGGAGAAGCAAAAGATCAAATGCTTATAGTAACAAACACCACATGAAGATGAGTACGATAGGTGAGTCCAGACAATAAATGTGTTCCTATCTATGAAACTATAAAACTTTACAAACTATCAATCAATTCAACTTTATTAAACATAGAACTGTATCTATAAGTTGATTTTGCGATATGAAGAGTGTTTGTTTGCTTTAAACCATTTACATGATGAGACAATCTATTTGGGCATCTACTCTGACAAACTTGGTTTATCATTTTTATAAATGAGAAATTAAAGAAGCCCAAGAATATAGCCTTGGGGCACACCACCTGTTGCCTGCACTCTGTGAGAAAAGAATCTTAACACATCTAATAACTTTTTTCTATTACAAATATATTTTTGATGTTGTACTGGTCAACCATGTTTCTGCAGTTTACTTAAATGTGTTGATGTACCATATACAATCGTATTAACAGAGTTACATTTAAGTCAATACAAATCTCTTTGTTCCCTTTTTTCCAAGTATTGTGGAGGAACATGGGATAGTTACAATTTGGCTACATTTAGGAAAACAACATGGGTCATCAGTGTGTATAGAGGAACAACACCACAAGGTGCTTGCTCAACACTACTACTCAGAATTAAAGAATTACATTTTTAATAGCTTCAATTTGAAAGATTTAACCAAACAATGATGGCAGAAAGACATTCTTGGCTATCATACAACTCACATTTCAAACAATTTCTTTGTTTGTAAGATATTGATAAGGGAGGCACCAAAACCATAGAGGTTTCAATCGCACCTTGGCTGGAAGTCTCGTTCCTCAGCATCTTCTTCACCACTTCAAACACATCCTGATCTGGGCAGCGCAGGAGCTGCTGGTATGCAGCTATTCTGACCTCGGGATCCTCTTGGGAGGAGCGGTACAGCTGCAACAGCACGGATCTCTAAAGAACAGGGAAACTGCTGTCAGTCACTGATACTCCACTGCCACTCACCTCTTCACCTCAACTCATCATGAACTAATTAACAACTCATTTACAATGTTTGCTTCTTCTTTGGAGGCTAATATTTACATTTGACTGATGTTCTCTAAGCATAAACATTCGTTAATATTCAATGAACAGATACTGGATCAGTGTCTTGTTGAATTGTTTTATCCCACTGTCAGCTATTAACAGTTTACTACATGCTCAGCTTTGCTTTTACAGAACCAACAGAAAAAGTGTAAAAAAAGAATGATGCATTTCATTCCAGTATTAAATAATGTTAACTCAGGAATCAACTTACATCAGCTGAACAAGGAAAACGTCTGAAGGCCTGGATGGCAGTAAGTCTTAGCTCCAGTGTAGCTGAGTGGCTTAACATGATGCAGTTTATCAGAGGAATGAAGACTGGAGCATTCAGACCGATGTTTCCGACTGATTTCAGTGCATAAAAAAGCTGTTGGTAGACAGAAAATGATTCAATACATTTTATGTAAGATTGTTTCAAAAGATCCATGCTTTAGACAGTTTGTTGAATCATTAGGTCTGTCATTGGCTCTTACACACTGCCAGTTTAAGACAGGATACTTACGCCCCTGTTACGTCTCTAACACACAGAGGGAGATTGGTGGGGCAAAGTCATTTCACCCCTGATGAAGGCAGGGCAGATCAGAGCTGTATGTGTGCATGTCTGAGAGTGTGTGTATGTGAAGCTCCAGATGTGTGTTCACACACACTTTTTTCAACGTAGTAATGCAATGTAAAATCACACACTGGGACGCCAATATTAAGCCATTACAAATTCAATGTGTAAGTACAATGGCCAAATGACGGCAGAGCTTCATAACAGTGCTGTTATGGGCAGACTCTGTAAAGGGCTTTAGTGTAAGAACACAAAGTGGAGAAAGCACCTTATCTTGAATGTGTTGTTCTCCTTCACATCCCTCCTTCAATGTTTCCTCAAGCGTTTGTATAAAGGTCTGCACTTCAGGAAGTTCACTGCATGAGGTTTGAAACTTTTGGCACAGCTGATAAACCAGAGCTGATCCAGATAATAGCGCCTTGGACCGCAGCTCGGAGACCTGCAGTAAGACCTAACACAGAGAGCAGAGACACAGTATGTGCTCAATATTTAGGATATGTGATTGTATTAAAGAATGCAATTATATAAATTTGTCTCAGGAGTCAAAAGCTTTGATGAGAGATTTGTCACTAAGATGTTCTTACATTGATGGAATTGATGATCTGTGGTGATGGATGAGGGATGAGTGCTACGGTGGTGAGAAAAGCGTGAGCATGCTCTTCCTCCAGCTCTTTGTTCCTCATTAGGTCAGTTAGCAGTATGATACAGTTTTCAGATCCACAAGCTGGCAATGCATCCAACAAAGGCTGCCTGTCCAAACAGTTAATCAACATCAGTGTTGTTGACCTGTGCCGTGTGTTTGTAAACTTTTTATATAACATAAAATGGGGTTAAAAAATGAAATGCAAGGCACTCAAATTTAAGAAAGATGTACATGTTCACTGTAAATGACAGCACATCATAGTGAATTCTGTGTTTAATATACCCTTTTCTGAAATTGGACATTTTAACTTTTCAAAACAAAGATAACCTTGAAAAAGTTGTTTACTAGAATACATTTGAAGGTTAAGACAGCATCCACTTAGCTTAGCTTAGCAACTAGTGTCAGAGGATATATTTAAAATAAATAAATAAATAAAGCATTGGAGTTTTACATGGTGTTATGTACCAGCTGTTTTCTTGTGGCTATGCTAAGCAAGAATCTTTTTATAACAGAAATATCCGTGCTAGCATTTTTTGTCTTTATGCTAGGCTAACTAATTTCAAGCTGTAGCTTGATATGCTTGATATTTAGCATACAGACTAAGGTGGTATTCATTTTCTTAAAATGAATAAAGTATTTCTATAAGGTCACCTGCATACCACACAGCCTAGTTGAGCTAAGCTAGCAATACAATGATCAGAAATGCTTGATAAGAATGGCTGCTACAACTTATTCAAATGAGACCATTGTTGCTACTAACACCTGTGTTTGTTAAGTCAAAATGTCCACTATGATAAAGATGGATTTTCTATGTAATGGGGAAAACATACGAGGCACTAAGTCTCTTGCTTGTAAGGATATAGCTGTCTCAGCATAGTTTCTGATTAAGTTGGCCCCACTGTCCCACACAGATAGTCTTTTGTTTACTTGTGGACTTGACCAGAAGCTGTGTATCTTTCTCATTATGACCTATAAACAAAATTGCTTTCTGCTTTAATCCATTCTACGGTAGCTAACCCCAATATAGTCCATTAACTATACGCTGAGTGTAGAAAAATGTGAATAGGAACAGTCATGTGGAGATAAAGAACTGACAAGCCAGAAAATACCCGATTAGAAAACACAAGGGAAATACTGACCAGTCATTGCGACATTTGAAAGAGGCTTCTTGCCAAAGCGTCTTGAGTTGAGGAAGCGTTAAATCTCTCAGCTGGAAGGCCAGTTGGAGGAATTCTTGTGATACCTGAAGGCATCAAATCCAAACACATATGGACTACACTTTAGTTACCAAAAATGAACACAATTTCCTCTTTATTTTTCAAAACTAATCCTGCTGCTCATCAAGAATGATTGCTTTCTGCAGAACTGTGAAGACATTTTCATTCTGTCAATCACCTGAGCTCAAAGCAGTAATAACCTTCAGTGTATGTCAGGCTTTGGCTCTGATGGCCGCTTTTAAACACTTACCATGTAAACATACTATGATTTAAGGTTGCCAGATTAAGTTTAATTGACCTCCATTGTGTGGGGAAACATTGATATGATTGGCTTATATAGCAATGCCACAGAGTAAGGGAAGACATCATTCAAAAACACAAACAAGGCAGATGTGGTCTGGTACGGTAGGGCTACTTGAAAGTGATTCATATTTCTGAAAAGTACGGCAACACCTGACTGATACGTACATCTGGGACACATACAATGAATGTTTTACATTTCTTCACAAATAGATATAGTTTAAACCTAAATCCTGTTCAGGCCTACCTGTTGTGGGTCTGAGCTGAGGCTACACAACATCCTGACAGTTTGACTGGCTTGCTGCAGTGTTGCTGATCTGGTTCTCCCTGGCCCTGCAGCCCCCTCGTCCTCAAACTGAAGGTCAGTGAGCACACCAGGTCCTAAAGAATCTGCAATGAAAGCAGACATCATAATCCATGTTTGTTAAAAAAGTATAGATGCTAAAAGTAACTGATGAATGTGTCAATGTTGTTCCTGACCTGCGTCTGAAGGAGTCCCTGGCTGGGCCCTGAGTAGGAGCAGGACGGACACTGTTTGGGTCTTCACCAGTCCTGCAGTCCTGGACCATGTTGCCATGGAAACAGTTTCAGTACAGTTTACCTCTTCCATCACTGTGGATCCATGCCTCTGAACGCAGTGCAGCTCCGACTGCAATGACTAGCAAAAAAATACAAAAAATATATCCGGCATATACGAGCGCTACAATTTAACTGAAAGACCGATTGGCTAAAGTGGGATATAAAGGACAGTCTTTGACAGTCTTTAATCAGTGGGTAGATATTGCTTTATGCTCCTATCTTGAATTGTAGCACTTTGAGATTTGCTTTAAATTTAGAGTTTGTTATAAATACGCTTTATTATTATTATTATTATTATTATTATTATTATTATTATCCTTTCTCAATTCTCCTCCACTTTTCTTTGTTTTTTTTAAATTGTGAGTTCTTGGAAAGTTTCCATATCTTGATTCCTTTGCTAAGGCTATACAAAAGTAGTGCTATGATGTAGGATGATACAGAGTTCCACTGATTTTTATTGAATACAAAATTCAACTTTTTAGTCAGAAATAGTGCATATGCTGTTGCATTATATCACCTTGCTTACAGTAAGACAATATATTGATAAAGGTGATCCTAACTCCTATGTTGTGGTATGTAGTGTAATCCCAGATTTTTGCAACTACACCTCATATAATGTCCATGGCTGGAATTTTAGTAACAAAAAACAACAGAAATATTGAATCATTTATACATTTATTTAACCTTTAATATTTAAATATGATTAGCCTAAAAAATATTCTAATCAGACAATAATATAATAATCATTTGGACATTTTTATACATCATAATATAAAAACTTTGCCCAGGTTGGTAAAACAGACAGAAAACTCACACATTTGCCTGAAACGTTCATGGCTTTGGTATCTTCAGTGGTATACAAAAACATGTGAATACATTTAAAAACAGAAAGATGAATGTTAAAGTTAACTTACTGTATCTTCAGTTACAGGTACTGAATGAGGCCAGAAATTTGCCAGTCTGGACTGGTGACACTGTTTAAGATCCCTGTTCTTCAGCAGTAAAGGTCCTCGCCTTTCATACCTGGTGTTGCATGTCCCATAAACATCCGTCTAAGAGAGAGTCATCAGAGAAAAGTCAGATAATCACCCTGTGCACGCACTAAATTATGGCTCGATTTCATTAATCACTAATATTGTTATGTAGCAGAATTGAAGGTGGTAACTGGCAGACTTAAGGAAGTAGACGTTGCACTTGTTTTATTTTGAAAAGACTTCAGGCTGCAGCATGAGGTCTATATTACTCAGAACAACAGAGAACACATCAACCCTCACCTCCTTTTGTAATTCCTGTTTGGAGGCTGTGCGGGAGGTCTGGAGCATGCTCAGTAGAGCCTTCTTGATGTTGAGGGCCCACACCTGCTCCCCCTCCTGGAGACAGAGGGCCATGACCTTTCCCCCATGGAGGGAGAACTTGAGGCGCGTTCTCTCCAGTGAATCCCTGGGAAACAAAAACACCAGATGAATCCCCCTGAGACCCGGGAACACTGACAAGTGGGACATCTGAACAGAGTATCACATTCGTAGGAGAAACAGTTATAGCATTCCAAAAAGATCTGGACTCAATGAGGCGGTCAGAGAACAGATTAAACCACATGTTTGCAACCAAAAAGACTTAGCTTGATGAAGGCCAAATTATACATTAATTCATTCAAAAACACACCAAATCGTATGCAATCTATTAATTTTTACCTCAAGCTCTTTAAACGCTGCACAGAATGTTCCTTCTGAGGGGAAAGTCGCTTTATCTGGGGATTCCTAATCTGTTGGACAAGTGTGTGCATGAATTTCTGATCTTTTTTGCAAAATCTGACATATACTTTTCACAAACACATTTATTAGAGCTGACCTTCATCATAAGGTGACACTTGGAAACCACGTCAATATCAACCACACAGTCCAAAGCCAGACCATTCCTGCCAGCACTGGAGCCATACAGATTTGTGGTAATTGTTGTCCTAAATCTGTAAGTATACCTCACCCCTCTCTGAAAGGACAAGTCAGGGCTAGAAAAGCCTAGGAACATTAAATAAGAATCATAAGAGACAAAGAAAAGAGGTGTTCCACTATGTGGGACATAGTTAAATGATTTGCATGAAAAACATGTATTGCAGTATTTGTTCTTGGAAGATATTGGATACAAACAACAAACTGCATTCTCACCAGCACAACTTGAATCACAGAGATTTGGTTCCATCTGGAAAAAATCCCCTACTGCATAGAGAGTCAGATAAAAAAAATCTTAGAATAGGCACTGATTAACAAAATGTAGGGGGGAAAAGGACATCAATTGAAGTTTTAGTCAGTTTAAGTCTGATTTCTCTGGAAAGTTGTGTGACACACCAACAATCACAACAAAAGCCACAAAACTCACCATGTAGTAGTATAAAAATCAAGGTAACATGCAAACAGCTGGGCAGTAACAAGTTCATAGCCATAGCAACCCCAAGTCACCGCAGGTCCTTCTGCCTCTGAGCCTCCACATGTAAGCAAGATGAAAACCAAGCAGTGTTCACAGCCACTGAATGACCACGCTTGTACGTGGGCTTCCACAGTGACCCATAGTGCTCACAGCAACCAATCAGGAAATACCTTCAGAGCTGGGGCTACAAACAGTTACTGAGCCAATCACTTAGCATTGGGCCTCACAAAAAAAGAGGTTTACTTGAACTCCTTCAACTTGGAAAAAGGTCTATAAGACTGGAGCCACATATGATAGGACTGTCTTTTCTTTTTTGGGGCTGGAAAGTTAAAAAGTTGGGAGGCTGGGTTTAGGCAGCCATAGGCCTATCGAATCTAGAAAATAGTCATCTGACACATGCAAGGATTATGAAGGGCTAGGCAACTTCACAAGAAAGCCTAGTGCAATAGAATAGCAGAGCCAGAGCATGTTAACTAATTGCTTCTTTCGGTCATTAAACTACGTCTTGGAATATACTGCTAAACACACTGTCAATAGGCCTATGTCCATAATCAATAAGCCAAAACACCAGTGTGGACAGTAATCTATCAAAAGCTGATTCATTAACTCGTCTGAAGAATAACAACTAGAGAGGGAGAGACGAACTAGAGAAGAGAGACATCTAGTGTCTGTGTTTTGTGGGTAAAAACGGTTTAAAGTAGCGCTTTCGGGGGGGTTTATGGCTTTTCTTTCTTTTTTTTACACTAGAGCCCTCCCTCTTTTTGTGCCTGACTGAGCTCAGACTAATGTAGCCTGCCCAACACGCCTTTCCTCCCCATCTCCTTCCCCCATCATTACCCCTTGCTGCCTGCCACCTACTTTCCACGATGCACCCGCCGCCGCGATCCACGCCCGTGCTGCGACGTCAGTCAATGCGCGCTGCTGGTTAGAGCTGCGTTCAATAACATAGAGAAAATTATATTTTAGAACTACCTTTGAAATATCCCGTTAACCCACTTCCATCTAAACGGTCGCTGGATACAATTGCTGTCATAGTATAGTTTTTTCAATGGTTGTGCTTGAGTATGGTGCCATTATAAATAGTTTTATTTGTGGTGTAAAGTTGATGATTGAAACACACTTGAACGAAACAACAACAACAACGTTGCCGTTTGTGTGAAGTCGTGATGTGGGATCAATTTTCGAAAAGTTCAATATTCCAGCAATGATATCTGTTCTGGGGTAATCGTGGGATTGTATACCAAACTTTAATAGTCATTGAAACATTATCACCTCAACCCGTTTTTAACCGACAGGACTTGAACGCATCCTTAGCCCGGACCAGGGGGCGTAGGTTTGACCGGCTTCTCGGAGCTCAGACACAATGAAACGTCAGACGGTGAGAGACACGCATGTTGGGCCGAGGACATTGGCTCACTTTTAGCACATTATTATTGTAAATTGTGCCTTTTCTTAGATTAACAAAGTAATTTCCTTACTACTGGTACACTGTATGGGGGTTACAAGGCTTCGTCGAGTTTGACGAAAACGAGGTCCGGATCAGACAACCGTTAGCCCCTCCTGGTGGATTTTTGTCGTTATATTTTTTTCCTACGCTACAAAACAGGACAGATAACAATGTCGTTGACTGCTTCGTCTGATTATTTCGCTGCTGAGTGTCTGGTGTCGATATCCAGCGGTCCTGTCCTACACAGACCCACCCCGGTCGCCCCCGCCAGCCAGTCGGCCACGGTGGGCCTGCTCCCTGGGGAGCCCGATGGGTCGAGTGAGGACATGGAAGTCCGCGAGACGCTGAGGCTGGAGGGGGCGAACATGATGGCGGTGGCCGGTATCCTAACCGACCTGCATGGTAAGTTCCGACCCATGTCGGCCTACTCGGAGAGCAGCAACTCCTCGTGCGGAGGGGAGAGCGGCTACACCACGTTGTCCGACCCAACTACCCCAACCATGACCCCTTCCGCCACCCCAGTGCCCGGACAGCAGCTGAGGGGGGGAGGAGGAGGAGGCGTGGGGGCCCCGCGCTCCCCGGTGAAGCGACATCAGTGCACTTTTGATGGATGCGACAGAGTTTACGGGAAATCATCCCACCTGAAGGCACACATCCGGACACACACAGGTACGAAGACAACAGCAGCTCACGCGTGTCGCTAGCTAGCTGAAAATATGAACATAACTTCAGCTTTGTTAGTGACTTACACGCCCATGTTGTAATATCACGTTGTTAGCTACATACTGGAAGTGTTGTCATTGTACTTTATAGGATTATCTGATATCAGCGTGGTTGTAGCGAGTTTATTATTGTACATTAACCCCGACTTGCTGCATAACGTGGTCAAACAAAGAGGGAAAGACAGAAAAACACCCCTCCAGAAGCTCTGACAAAGAAGTAAACTAACAAAAGAACTGGGCTGGACGTTAAAAGCAGTGACGGAGGTCTTCCTCTGACTGGATTTGCATATGAAATGAACGTAAGACGAAACCTTAACGTCGGGAGCAAAGAGTTCATTGTCGGTCGTAGCCTCTCCTGTTGATGGCTGCAGCAGCTTCTGCTGGATGTTTTGGTCTAGTTTTTCTCGGGGGTCTTATGGCGTCTGCTAACGAGTTAAATCTACTGTAACCCTGCAACGTGAGAAATGCAAACCGTATGAAGCAATGTTGCAAAAAAAAATGGTGGATGCGTCTTTTTGATGATAAACCTTTTTAATATACTTTCTGTGCTAGATGAAGAAATATGATTCACAAACCAACACTTGTGGCCGAATGGTACCACAATGTCAAAATCTACATGTGGGTGGAAATACACCCACCTGTTGGGGGAGCTCTATTGACTGAAAACGTGCATGTGATTTTGCTCAAAATGAGGGGAATTGGTGCGTTCAGGGTCACTGAGCAGGCGCAAACGGATTAAGGACAGGAAACGACTGAAAGAAACTGTGGTGGGAACGCCCTCAAAGAGTCCTGCAACAACAACGTGGCCTGGCTTTGTGATCTTGAAAATGGCACCGAGCATCCTACTCGCTTATCCTGGTTTTACTCATGTTGCCTGCTAGAGATTAAGGCTAGTGGTAGCTTAGGGAGACTAATCTGGACCATCTAAATCCTGGATATGTTTTGTCACGTATTTAACAATGAAGAGATGATCATTTTTGTCTTGACCATGTTTCAGGAAAGTAATCCAGGCTTCAGATCAGTGTCAGTATCTGGGTATTTAACGTACTCAGTTTAAATGTAGGTGGATAGACTCGTGCACTTGTCAATAAAAATTGTAAGAACTCAAAAACAAACATCACTCTACTGATCAGTTGAAAATAGATGTTTATTATAGTTTAAGACATTTTTAACCTCAAACAAACACACAGGACACTCTTGAAAAAGAGATTTTTAATCTCAATGAGTTTTCTTTCCTGGTTAAATAAAAACAAATACAAAACAAGACATCATGTAACTAGTATACAATAACTATAGCACTGTTGTAGGAAGAGTTAAGTAGTATACACTAGCAGGTGTACCAAATTAAACAGAGCTGCGCTGATGTTAAATGTATAATTTATTTTGTTAGTCCTTAGTTTAAAAAATAATCAAATTATAAAATGCTAAAAAAAAAAAAAGCACCAAGAATGTGTAGTTGGATTCTGTATAGTAGGGATTTGTAGTTTTTCTTTTTGTAAAATATAATTATGATGATAAAGCTCTATTAATCTAATCATTCAAATAACTTGAAATCTGCCATCACAACAGTGGTGAATTGTAGTCACATAGAATGTATTATATTGAAAATTCTCATTTTACATTCAATAACTATGATGTTTGTCTGTGTTAGACAATAAGTTTAAACTCAATTGGTTCTTAACTGTTCCCTCCTCTTTTCTCTGTCTCTTGGCTGCAGGTGAGAGGCCCTTCCCGTGCACCTGGCCTGACTGTGAGAAGAAGTTTGCCCGCTCAGATGAGCTTGCCCGCCACACTCGCACGCACACAGGGGAGAAACGCTTCCTGTGCCCACTATGCGATAAGCGCTTCATGCGCAGCGACCACCTGATCAAGCACGCCCGTCGTCATCCCGACTTCCAGCCCTCCATGTTGGGGCGCAACAAGGGCTCCTCTTCTACCCTCGCCATGCACCATTAGGATGGTCTGTAATGGGGGTTGCCTGACGGGGACACAGAAGGTCACAGTGTTTCAAGTTAACCAGCTACAATCAAGATCCACTGATCAGTGTTTGGCATATTTGTGCTGAACAAAAAAATTGTGCACATAACACACATACACACCTAAAACACACACAGAGTTAGATGTGAAGGAAATGTAGCCTCATCTCTCCATCCTCAAGGATGAGTCGTGACCACTATTCACCTGCTCATCAAAACTAGGGTTGGGTATTAAGAAAGTTCTTAAGAGAACTGGTGATTTGCTTAGAAATATGCTTTGTGATTCACAAATCATTTCCCCGAAAGTAAGTTTTGGACCTACTGCACTCCATTTACAATGTCGTATACACGTGTATAAGAGCACGTGTATAATGTTTACAAAAATGGAGGGCGAGCGAGCTTTCATGCGGCTACACTCTTCTGAAGACAGTAATGATGCAGTGAAATACTGCACGACACATGAAAGCAACAGAAATATCCATTCATTCCAAAATGGCTTTAGTATGCAGTGTCTTTGATGAACTGGTCGAACCTTTTTATAGATCAAATACACTGATGGGCATGATTTTGATCCATTGAATTAAATACAGGACAAGTTAAGGTACTACATCACATTGATGCAAAGACTCCGTAAAGCCATTTCTGCCATAAAGCAGTCCATTAAGACAAGACAAATGATATGGCTTCTGTTTCACTGACAGTAAAAAGCCAACAGGACACACAGAGAATATTTATGTACATACAGTTGACTTTTATGAAGCAAAAACATTTCAACAAGTTTGTCATTTAATACATGTCTATGGCAGCCTAAACCTCAAGAGAATAAATGTGTTTTTGTGTTTCTTCATACTTTGTTTTCTTTTCTCACTCAGGATAGGATTTGATTTGGAATCACAAAGCATATTTGATCTCTAAAAAGCAGCCCAACCCTTACAAAAAACCTCACTTTCTCCAACTGAAAGAAACGTTCACAAATTGCAGGGATTTTAGACATTATCTGTAATAGTCTGCACATTTTATCATCAGCCAAAACTCCTCTGTTTTCTAGTGGCTCATTTGTAGATTGTTGTTGTGCTCTTCAGTACTATCTCTTTCAAATGAGTAGCACAATGTTGTGATGTTTGGTAGCGAGGCAGTGACTAGAAGTCTTTTAGCTTTTCTTTATTATTGAGCTTTGCTGATTCCATATAGACGTTTAAGTGGTGACACATTCCTTTTGTTTTTATTGCATTAGTAACCATCAGTGACGCAATTTGTTCAGATTTTTTCTTGTGTATTGCATCTAACTGTAGATCAGATATACATTTAGCCAGAACGTGGCTCAAACTTTACTGTAGAAGAGCTGTTTGCACAGCACCCTTACGTCTAGACCAGTTATCAATTCATGAAATGCTGAAACATAATACACAGTAGTATTATGTCTAATACTGATGCAAATGTATATAAACTTTAAGCTTTTAACATAGAAGAATGGTAATGCTACTAGCAGGAGAATTAATACACGTGATGAATTGTAGTCCTTATATTAGGGGTAAAAGTATACGCTTGATAGGATGGCATTGCCTGTGAGTGTTGGTGTGTATGTGCTTTTATTTACTTATTTTTTAGCGACAGATTTTGAGAAAGTGTGTCTGTTATGGTATCAAAATATTTTGGGAAAAGAAGACATAAGTTAATATTGACTTTCAGCCTGCTGCCTTCAAAATAAAAGAGTTCATTCCACTTTTCAGGAGAGCAGGACACATAAAAGGATCAGGGGATTCAGTCACAGATAAAACAGGTTCAAATCTTGTGTAGGAAAGAACATTGGTATCAAAATCATCAAGGAAATAAGTTCAAGCTAACGCCAGTAGACTTCTTGATGTGGACATTTTGAAAAGCACAGGCGAAACCTAAAGAAAAAAAAACATGACTCAATTCTATTCAGGCGTTAAATTAAGCCAGCAGCGTGAACGATTGAAAGTGTCGGACACTCGAAAAGAGGCTTCAGTCTTTATTAATGCTAAACCATGAATGCACTGTGATGAGGACATGAGACTTTTTCAACATATTCATTTAGAAAAGATTGCACCAACATGTTTGACATCTACCAACAAAGTTCAACAATCATGTTTTACACCAATACGACTCCAAAAAGAAGTCATCCAGATGTTTAGACTGCATTAGAGTACACACAGTGTCTGCGTCTTATCGTAAAGAGCTTGATTTGTTTGTTTGTTTGTCTTCCTCTGTTTCCACACTGTTGTTGTCCAGCTCACGGACGTGTTCCTTTATCTCAGAGAACAACACTTCTTCAGGAAAATCTGAAAGCCTTAAAACTATGTCATAACTACTTTGCACCATGTTTACAGTTGGATCATTGTATAGGTATATCTGCCCCTCCTGTGGGCTCATTACAGCTACTCATTATGCAATATGGCACTTTTTTCTTACAGTTGTGTTTGGCTGAATAGTGTAACGGCTTGCACTGTTACTCTGCTTCTATGAGCGAGCATCGTGGAACTTTGCTAGTGTGTTGATAACCAATGGTTTGTAAAACTGCCTTTTTTGTCCAAGTGCTTTAGAGAACGTGATGAAAAGAACTGGTAGTTTATGTTTTGTTTTTTTGTTTAGTGTTTGCTTAGTCATCCAGGCCGTCTCTGATTGAGGGATTTGTGTTTTTTTGTTTGTTTTCTTTAAGGAAAAATGTTCCATTTGTGTTTGCTGATGAGATGACTTTTTCCTCCACACTAGAGTCAAGGAGAAAGACTTCATCTGTCACACCATCCACGTTAACTACTTCACTGTTGATCTCATTCTAATGGGAGCTGGGATCTTTAAACATTTGTATCCATATCTTCACCAGAGGTTTGATCTGTTTACAGTTTTGGGTTGCTGCTGGCAGTAACCTCGAACGCTTGGACTGTTTCACAAAAGGGACACACTCTTGTTTTCTACGTCTCCAAATGGACATATGCTCTCTCTCTCTCTCTCGTCTCCTCTCACAGACGGGAGCGTCTTCTCACACAGACTCTGTGCTGGGTCTCAAAGCTATAATATCACAATAAGAACATACCTCACTCATTTTGTTTGTGGCGTCTGTACAGAATCCATCCATCCTGTCTTTCAGAAACTCCTACAAAGCCACTGAGCCTTGGATATCAGAAACGTGTTTTTATCACCTAGATGGTCTGTTGTGTATCCTTATCTTCCTCATGTCTGTATATGCAAGATCACTACTACCTGTGTAGCAGCAGAACTTACTCCTACCTGCCTCGGTGATTTCTGTTGTTAATGGACAGTAGCGGGAAAAAAATGTATCAGCCTCTGTCTTTAAGGCCCAGCAGGAGTTTTAGGCACCAAGGGAAAGACTCCCTGCAGACTAAGGCAGAGGCTTCAAGTGGGTATTGGAGTGTAACAATGAAATACCTGTAGACTGTCACTTCACTGCAGATTTCAATTAAGAGCTCAATCCAAATCTATCTGTTCATATCACTGAATGTGGCTTGATGTCAGACGAGCATTATCCACTTTGGATGAAATCTTTTGCTGCCTCACTGAGAAATAAAAATACAAAATACTGCAAGGATTTCTCGTGTCACCACACTAATTCAGATATGCACATTGTACAGAAATGGATGTTTTTTAAATTGATGCCTAATTTTTAAATTAATTTAATTTTTAAAAACCCCCTCTTAGCTTTAGTTGAGGTAAAGAGGAGGAACTGTGGAACTAAATACTTGCTGCAACAAGCTGTTTTGATATTTATATTCTCAGGTGTCTTCAATTTTTGAGCATTGGAGTTTCAATATTTCCTGTTCAACACCTAAGTAAAGCATGTTTTTATTTCGTTTTGTTACGCTGATTAATTTATTCCAGAAGAATGATCATTTGTGTGCTTTAATTATTCTTTCATAACTCATTTTTTTGATATGGAACAGTACTAATATGAAATGTTTCCATTGTTTGCTTGACATGAGAATACCATTGCTTTTTTTAAAGAATAAAGTCCTTCATTTGATTTCTGTTCTTAGCGTCTTTTTGTGTGTTTTCTTCTGTTCCATGAGGTTGTAAATACAACTTTACATCTCAACCATACCTGCTGCAGTTACTGCTGCCCCACCTTAGGGGGCAACAGCATCAAACCTTGAACAGCCTCGACCTCATCATATAGCCACAATAGCCTCACTGCACTCTAGTTATTGTTCTATTGTTTACATAGTCCAGGAGGCACAGCTGTGAATGTTTCCAGCTGTTGTGGTGATTGTGAACGTGTCTGATCTCCCATCTAGTCAGCTTGTGCTCTTGATGCGTTTCTTTGTACCCCAGCAGCATGTCAACACCCAGAGCCTGAAGCTGAGAGGAGTGCAAAGCTTTCTCACCAGCAAATATATGAACTCATAACCACAGTCGGCTATAAGCTTTGTTCTGCCTATTTGAGTGTTTAGTTTGGATCTTTTTACTTTTGTAATTCATTGAATTTGGTTTCTTTTGTTTCACAATCATGGAGCTCTATCCTCGTGTTACTGTGCGGCACTCTGACATCACAGGTGTCTACTCATATAAAGGAGCAGTGGTGACTTAACTTTTAAGTCATCAAATATAAAACACTTTGGACAATTGTTCTCACTTCAAAGCTATATTTATACATTCCCTGACTCCTCTTCATGAAATCATTGTGTGCAAACTATCTGTGTGTGACACATCATTACTGAGGATATCCACATTTCACAGGGACAACAACAGATGAGCTTACATTTTAAATGCAGTTTCACTGTTGATGGTGTGACCAGAAGTTCCCTAACTAGCTCAAAATATCCTCTAACATACGTTCTTATCATCAGCAGAATGACTTTACTTAGTTGTCATTTAAATCAAACGTCTTAGACACTTTGGATTGTTCTTCCATGGTACCAAAGTTGACCTACAATACACAAACATGTTGAGAACCATTACAAATGTTCAAAGGCCTCCTGACTAATGAAGTGAGCCTGGAGTGACAATTGTTTTGTATCATAGTTCAAGTTTGCCTCATTAAAATCACCCACAACACAGATTCATCTGCTGAGATTTATTGTGAAAAGAATAGGTCTGAAAGATCTAGAAGTGGAGGCGTTTCAGGAGTTTACAGCACTCCATTAACTGTAAAATATCTTTTTATCTCTAAAAGATGTTTTCTTAGTTCTGTACCACATCAGATCCCATCTGTCCTGCTTGCTTAGCGTGCTCATATACTGTGACGGCTTCATGCTGGAGGAAACTAAAAGTGAGATACATTCTTACTTCACATGAAGTATATAACATTGTAGAGACAAAAGTGATGAGTAAGGAAATATATATCGAGTAAAAGCTGAAGATAGCTTTGAAAATGTCAATTACAGAGTCAAGTGCAGTAAGTGTATAATTAGAGGAAGAGCTTATTGAGTGTTTGTGTCAGTGTGTGGGTGAAACTCTCCTCCTCTTTCTCCATGTTCGGTCACTGGTACTGGCTCCAGTAAATATACATACTGGTCCTCGTCGCAAACAAACATCTGAAGCCTGCAGAGGAGCAGACGGATCTGCTCTTACTCCAAACATCTTCTCAGTATTCAAAGACTCCTGACACATTTCCCCTCTAAAGATGACCATACAACACAAGGTATACATGATGGTAAATGAAGTCACACAGACCAGTCTGCCCACATGTCTTCAGTCATATGACTTCACTTTTATAAGTCAGAGTGATAACGTTATTTCATACATTTTTAAATTGTTACATTGTTAGAAATAAAGATAAATGATGTCATGTCCTTGTTCTATTAAGGTGTTATGCAAACGTATAATACCACTACATTTTATATATGCTATTGCAAAGCTCCTCAAAGCTCCTTCAGTTTTTAGTTGGTTATGAAACAGACAAAAACTAATATTGATGTGTCAAGCTACAAAAGTAACCATGACAATAAGAAACAAGATTGATAACATCTATATATTAACTTTAGCCAGACTGAGGGATGTAGTTATCACGGACGGTATTTAGAGGTGGATATTTACAGTTTCATGTTTCAAGGCTTAGTGGTGTACAGAAATACTGTTTACATGAATAAACGAAGGACAGAGTCAGTGTTTGGGTTGTTGAATATTTTCTTTTATTGTTTTCCTCACTTGTCTGACCACGTTTTAATCGGGGAACAATGTTGTATAAAATGTGAGGACTAACATTTACACAGTGCAGTTTAGCTGACCAATAGGTTTCATTTTTAAACTTACATTTAAACCTTTCCATTTGATTTGGGATAGCTCTCTGGATCAAATACATTGTAGTAGTTACCCTGCGGAACAAAACAAAACCCACAAGTGTTCATAAACAAGAACTTAAGTGTGATTTCCTACTTTTTCCTGAAATACAAATTAATTTTTACTCAATAATCTCTTACATAAATATGTGTAATCTCATGAAATATGGCAATGCAGGGCTTTGAATACTCCAGTCTGTTGATGCATCTCAAGAAAATGAATGAAAGGATACACAAATCAATTACAATAATATAATATATTTTAATTGATGGTTGTTGTGTTTTACCTGTGTCCTTAATCGACACATTTATTTAAACTCCTTTTCATTTGTAAATAAAACAAACTATATTATTATAAATAGCTATAAATTAATTAATATTCAGCCAATGTTTGGCTTTATGTCCTGAGTCTAGTCTTACAGGCAGCAGCTGCCCCTCACATTGACAGGCTGCGCGGAAAACAAGAATGAGACACATTTTCCACCCGGACAACTTACACTGTGGCACGCCGGCAAACCTGAAAATATAACACATGTGGGGTGCATCCGAATTGCAAAGTGCCTACACAATCTGTCAGTAGGCAGTAGACAGTACCTACTATCCGTGCTGTATACTGTTAGTACCTACTATTCAGTAGACAGCACAGTAGGCAGATATTTGTGCCTACTTCATTTGATTCATTCAGGATGGAAGTGACGTCATTTGTCGTCATTTGCGTTACCTGAACCGGCCGCCTCCATACTCGTTTTTTTTTTTTTTTTTATCTTTATTGAAGAAGAGTAATGCACATATACAGTCAGTAAACAAAAACAAAATCACAATTTAAATCAAGTAAAAAACAGATTAAATAATAAAATAACACACAGTACATACAGGAAAGAAAGTAATATACAGAATATAAAGTAAGATAAACCAATAAAGACGCAGATATAAATCATTCTTTAAACAGAGGGGGAAAGGTTTTATAATCATGCACACATTTGTTACATTTTCTGTTCTTAATTAAAAGTAGAGATTTTAGAAGAGGACTTTAACTCTAGATTAAGAATTGATTAAATTAATCCATGCTCGTTTATTTTGATTTGGAGGCGCAGGTGAAGTGACGTTTTATGGTTAATTTCGCACAGCATTGTGGGTGGTAAAATACAATTCATTTCCTGATAGCATGCATCCGATCCATACTTCATAAATCCCGGAAGTTAGTATCCATACTGAAATGTTCAGTATACTGAGGTGGACACAAAAAATGCATACTGAATGACCACGAGAGTTCAGTCTACTTAAACTCCCTACTGAATAGTACGCACTGCATACTGAACTGTGGCAATTCGGAAAGGGCCGCCGTTACAGCAGTATTATCTGCTGACTTTGCATTATTAAACAGACCGTAAAGTCGTTGTTATGAGATAATTTTCTTTCATCAGACACGTTTAGTTTTTACAATGTCGGACGTGTCAGAGAAACCTCCTCAGAACTGGATCCTTCTGCATCCCACCGTGAGTGCTCCCTCCGTGCTGCGTTCACAGGTCTGACAGTTCATCATGAAATAATCCGTGTTTTTCTTTTCCTAGTATCTGCAAATGCAAAAACTAGAGGTGGAGGACCAAGAACAAGTTCATGCAGCTTTCCTGGTGTACATGGATCTGACTGAGGGTGAGTTAACAGTGCAGTAGAGGCCATCGCTAACAACATCCAGAGATAGACTCACAACTTCACACAGCTGTCACTGCACTAAATCAATAACTATGATGAAGCCGGGAATTTGTATATTGATCTTATACAAAATTAATTTAGTGTGTCTTAAAACTATTATCAAGAAATATTTTGATGATAAATATGTTGATGATATGTGTTGAAGGTAAAAAGTATCAGAATTAAAATCCCATTAAATGTTAATCAATCTAAATCAATCTTTATTTGTATAGCGCCAATTCATAACAAATGTTATCTCAAGAGCAGGTAAAAGAGCTAACTCTTAGTTATATTATCCCAACATAAGACCCAACATTAATCTATCACAAGCATAGCAGTAAGCAACATTTAGCAAAGTTACTATGTAGTTTATGTTTAATCTTAGCTCTGCAAATGTCTCCACTAGTCCATAAATCTTTAATAAGGTACTGTAGTACATGAACTTAGTGACCTTAAAGGTATCTGCAACCCTTCTCTCTCTCTCTCTCTCTCTCTAAATTTCCCCCATTGGGGGATCAATAAAGTTTAACCTTCAATAAAGTTTAACCTCTCTCTCTCTCTCTCTCTCTCTCTCTCTCTCTCTCTCTCTCTCTCTCTCTATTTTCAAATTCAATGTCCATTGCAAAGCAGAATTCATTTGCTGTAATCATGAAAGCTGCGTCACAAATCAACCACAATACAAGTGACGCATTTTAAAGAATAAAATGAAGGATCAACTCAAGACCCTTTGTAACATAATAAAAAGTAGAAAAGTCAGCACACTCAAGGTCCTTTAACGGCTTTTAATCCAGGAGCAACGTATAGACCAGCAACGGACGCGTTTCAGCAAAAAGCTGAAAAGCCTTTATCGTCTGCCTTTCCTACTTTCTTGTAAGTCTTTTTACGCTTGTGCACCGGAAGAGTTTGTACTCTTTATGTGTGCTCCTTTTTCTTCTGCATGAACCACGCTAACATAACACCTTTACGATAGATGGCCTATACTTAATTTTTTACATTTCAAATAATCTATACACAGTTCTGACTTGACCATACACATCAGGTACTATATATATTACATTGTAAATGAACCTTAAATCCTCTGATAGTTTTTTACGACATATTTTGTAAAATGCTTAAATAGACGGTCTCTTTCTTTTCTACAGTGCGTGGGTGGAAAGAAGTGTCATGTGTCAAGAGTCTTGAGCTACAGCTGGTTTTACTGGAGGGGAGGGAAAAAGATGGAGCACCAATACAGATAGTTCTACCTCTGCCTGTTCACCGATCTCTGACCCACAAAAGGTTTTTGTAACTCTGTGTAACCTCCTTCTTTTACTTATAGGACTTGTACTACTAGAGGTTCCCAAATTTGGCAGATTAAGTATTTTCTCCATTTTGCTCTGCAGCATACGACATGTGCTGGACAGAGGCTTCCCCATGCTGCTGTGTGCTGTAGCTTCTGACTCCACTCTGGTCTACCAGAGGATGACCGACGGGCTGGTGACCCCTGACCCTCCTGCTGGACCCTTTCAAGATGTGGGACGCCGGCAGCATCGCAAGAGACGGCAGCAACACTGAGCAGCTGGACAGGGACGACATCTTGGGGATGTCAGTGAACCGTAGAGGAACAGAACGGGTCAGGCAGATCGCCTGTCTGTCTGTCTCTGTGTGTGTCTGTCTCTGTAAGCCACACTGTAAAAAGGTTAGGGTGTGGTTTGACATGGCAGAAGAAGCAAACAGACAGAACCATAGAGCTCCCTGGAAAACAACACTGGCTTCATCCAACCAGAGAAGTGTTATTCTCAAACCCTAGAGCGTTTGAATCTAACTGGGATGTAGAGCGGTTAACCAAAGAGAGTTTGTTATGATGTAAATTACCAAGAGAAAATTATGATTCTGTGTATAAGTACATCTTTTCATCGGTTTCCCTCTGAGCCCACTGATTGTGAAGGTTCTGACCTGAAAACACACTTTGAGGTTTATTTTAGGAGAGTTGTTGATTTCATACACACTACAGTATCCCATTGCTTCTACAGTCTTTGGATTAATGTTCGAGGTAGGTGCAGTAAATGAATTGTTGTAAGTCTGTAAAAATACATTTAATTATACTCAGATATGTATTTATATCATAAAGTTGTATTTTATACAAACAGCGCTCGTAAGGATCTCTCAAATTGTGTTGAAATTGTAAAGTTTGTGATGTAAAAAAGTTTTTTGTTTGAAAATATTTTTTTAAACAACAGAAGAACCTTATTTTGAAAGAACCATTAACCGATGTGACAAAAGAAAGCAGCTGCACCAGGTGAAGTAAATACAATAGACTGTAAATACTAACATCATGTTTGATAAATTAAGCTTCAAGTGAAGATGAAGTGTCACTTAGATTCAGTCAAAAGTGACACTTTTTTTTGAAGTCACCATATTAAATAGTTTGAGATTTTTGTAAATTCTCTATTCTGTATTTTAGGTTGATCGCATACATGTGCAGCTGTGGACGGTAAGCTCAGCTTTGTGTAGATATATTACACCATGAAGTCATTAGGACTTGTTGAATGTTTTATCTGCGTTGAGTTAGCTTACTTTGTGTTGCAATAAGCTAGCCAAGTCAAATCATACTTATCTCATCTACTTCTGTTTGTTTACTTTTCCATCCAGATCTCTTCAGTAATCTGTCATTTATCATAAGGTGATTCTCTAGTGAATTCTTACTGATGGAGAATAAATGTATCTGTGCTGTCTGGTGAAAGAAGCTTAACAGTATTTAATTTAATCATTACAGTAACACAGATGTCAAATGCTAAAACTTTGTAGATTTTTTTTCCGCAATTTCTTGTCACTTGACAGGCAACATATATGATTTGACTTTTTTGACCCAAATTCCCTGATATCAGACAAACCAGTACATGGATGGGCATGGTTTATGTCCAGTAATAATATCGATAATATGGACTTTCATTATTGTTTTAATAGATACGTATTCATTTGAATAAAAGCGCTGCATCGACTCTAAAAAGGATTCAGGTTGTTCTGTCAGCTTCACTTTACTTTGAAGAAACACAGCAATGTAAGCTCTGTGTTCAAGTTACTGCAAACACTTTTATTTTTCTAGAAAAACAAAAATTCAACATAGAAACTGAACACAACATAACACTGGTGAGCAAAATGACACTTGTATGTGATGCATTAACCTTGAGGGTTAACATGGAAACAGACTGAAGCAGGGCACTACAATAACCCTGATGTGTGAGTGCATACGTGTCTTTTTAATGGTGCAACAGTGTCTTAATGAGAGGAAGGACTTTGACTACATGAGACAGAGATAACAACACTTAAACCCTGAGCCTTAGTCAACATAAATACTCTACATGGTAGCAGAAACAGACATGGACAGACACACACACTGTACTGGCCATCAGACTGTGGAAAAGAGGTTCATACTGTGTCTTGGAATGCAGGAAGTTTTAACCCCGTGACTTTTCGGGGAGGCGTTCAGGGATGAAATGTTCAAAATGATGCAGATAGACATTATTTCACTTTGAATCAGTGTCCACAAAAGCACTGGTTTCCTCTGTTGTTGAAAATGTACGTTAGTGACAGTCTGAATATTTCAAATGTCAACAGAAAGTCTCAGTGACAGCCATGTTGTTGTTTTTTATCTTCCAGGATTTATCCAAGCAGATGAGGTGCGAGAGTACTCCTAGTTCAGGATGTCTGTCTTTCATAATGGCTTCTTTAAAGAAAGTTGACCTCAAAGTTCTCTCCATCGGGGAAAATGTTTAAATACTGAATTGTCTTTTGTTGGAGGTCATTTCTCTGGTGGTTGACATACCAGCAGGAACTAAAGTTGTAAGCAGGAGGGCAAAAAGGTGCTTCATTCAAGTCAGTAATCCATGTTTCTCAGGCGTGTACATAAAAGAGACAGTCAAAAGAAGACAGAGCTCCCCTGGATATGTTGATACATCTTACAGTCCATCCTAAATACTGGAGCGACAGCTCTTTCACACAGGGAGCGATGAACCACGGTGCTATGTCATGCCTCTTCTGAGCAGTAGTCCTGGCCCTGTAAAAGAAAAAAACAACGGGGGAAAAGTTTTGTGTTACATTTGAACTAGTATGTGTATCTTGTGACTAAAGCTGGGTGCAATGAAACAAGTATAACAGTTTAAAGATCCTGCTTTGCTAAATGTTTCAATGAATGAAACAAACTTTGTTCAGTTGTTCTCTTTATCTAAACACATTCTTTAAACATCTGGAAAACACCATGAACAAGTCCTTTTGCTCTAACATAACATGTGGTAATTATCAGGGTATGAGTACACGTCCATCTTTGATTAAAAAAAATGACATTTCTACTAAACAAACAGTACGATTCATTTTGAGTCTCAGCTATTTTACATGATCAGACTATTCCAAGCCTCACCATATTACACACATGTAGAACAATAATTGAAGGATACATTCACTGTGTAATAGGCCAAATAGAAATAATCAGGATAGCTTTCAAACACAATGCAGCTAAAGACATGAAGCATGTTCATTAACCTCTTTATTTTCTAGGAGTTAGTGAAAAGCATTATGGGACATGTAGGACACTACAGGCGAAAACTCAAGAAGAAATGATGTGACTAATTACTTTGTGTCCTATAAAACCCATTAATGAAAACATCACAGTGAGTTAGGCTCTTCCTCATAATTCCTGACCTCTCTACAGGCTCTGTGGCACTTTGTTTCTCTCTAGTAATAAATCTTTATATGTCCATTTCAAAGTAACAATGTAAAAAGTCCAACTTTGTATAAGGCAATTGTAGGTTTAATACAAATATTACAGAGATGAGGAAGGGGATTTACAAACAATGAAAGTCATAAGTCAACTTGAAAAAAAAAGGATTTTCTCTGAGAGGAAAGTGATACATGTGCAAGAAAGTGAAATCTGAAGTAGATGGCGTCCTGTTGGGGACTATTTTCTGTGTATAAATAAACATTCGGTGCTCGAGTGAGTGCTTCCAGCAGCAGGATGGTGTGTTTGTGTGGGACCAGCTCAAAATAAACCTCTGTGCTTGTTCTCAATTTGAACCTACAGTATCATCCAGTGCAACAACCTGGCTTAAAGACATCTCTTAAAAGAAAGATGTAAATATGTAAAACACATGTTTGTCTTTCTGATTCCTAGACAAAAAAGAAAAAAGAACCACCTCTGTTAGAGGAATTTTCAATACTGGCATCAATATTAGAAGGGCTCTATGTTTCAATAGATTATAGACAACTACAAAGCTTTGATGAGTGTTAAGCTTTATCCGGGTTTAAGATACACATATTTTATTTATAAGTACATCAAACTGTTAATTTAGTTCTTTCTTGGTATCTGTTGACAATGCAAAAAAAAGAGAAAGATATTGAGAATACTGCAGGCCTTCTATTGTAATACACAGGATATAATTTCACTGCCATGTATACCATTTAAGGGTCGTTCTGAAGTCTAACTAATCCACTCTCCCCTGTGAAAGGATTTAGTCACAGCAGCTCTGTCAGTACAACATGTTTTAAACAATTCCACCTTAAATGACCTCCGTGGTGGAATCACTGGACAGGACAGATTGGGGCTGTTTTGTGGTATCACCATGTCATCTGCTGTGTTCTAATTACAGATTTGCTGCAGTGCAAGGATTAACCTCCATTATGTTATTTAGCAGGAGCTTAGTGCAACAAAAAAAAAAACAAACACACACAATAACAGAATGTAATGCACCAGGGAGGGGGCCTTACTTTTTCAATTTTCTCATCCAGCATCCTGAAGAATTCCTGTTGGCTCTCTGAGGAGTGGATGCTCCTGCAGGGACCAAAACGTACAGCAGTCACACACCACTAAAATACAAATGAACAAATAACTGAAACAGGATCATCAGTCAGTGACACTCACAGAATCTTCCCATTTCCGTTTGACCCTGTTTCATCCGTGGGTTGACCTTTACCAAGTAGAGCACTCTTCTCCTGCAGGGAATCAATTCAGACACCGTTAAATGACCGAAGTCAACTTCCAAATATAAGTTATCAGACAACATATAGATTTAAAAAAAATCAAATAACAAATGTTTTGATATTAAAGATCCCATGAAGCATGCTACTTTGGGATTCTGTACATTTAGGTGTTAAAATTAAAACAGGAAGCTAGGGAGGGACTTGTCATGTATCTACAGAGGCTAGTGGAGCTGGATGTGGGAACAATCAAAACACAGATACAGTACTGAATTGCTAGCTAGCTCTAAACTCCAGTGTGTCACAGGCGAGGGGTAGAAAACTTCAGAAAGTGTTGGACACAAAATGAATTGAAGCCCCCCATTGCATAATGAGCCTTCATTTTTTAAGTTCCAGGAAATAAGAAACTCTTAAAGAGCATGAGCCATACCTACAAGAGAAATGTGTTTGTCATTGTCAGGACAAGATATCGAATTACCACATATGAAATAAAAGAGAGACAAATGTTTGAATTAAATGTCCTGGGAGCTTAGATACATACTCAATCATTTCATTAGTGTATATGCTCTGCCTATAGTTAGCTCTAATGTACATATTTTAAAAAGAATCTCATGATATTTTTTATTATAGGTTCCTTATTCTACAATTTTATTGTATTTTATATTTCATATTTACCCTATTTAAATGCATCCCAGCAAATGAAGCTATCACAAATGTACATGTACGGTATAAACTGGGTGACAATAAACGTCTTGTGCCTTGAAACTCCATTTTCTATCATCAAACAATCCTTTTTTTTTTCATCATTAAAATGTAGATATATGCATCGTATTTACCACACAAACTTTATCTCATGAGTAATTTTCACAACTAATAAACCCTTATTAAAAACACAAAAAAAGAAGTGAAGAAATCTTCACTAAATGCCCTTTGAAGGAGAAAAAAACAGAACCACGCACTGTGCTGTCCTGGCCATCCACTCCGCCCTCTTCTCCGCTGATGTACTTGACTTTCTCCACGCTTTTCATCTTGTACTCATCTGTGACAGAGTGAGGGACAGACAGAGAGGAACATATCTCTTATTAATACACGACAGCAGACGATCAGCGCTATCATCTGGGTTAATAGTTCTCACAGTTCACTACTTGGCAAAGTAATTATGTGCCTCAGTTCTCACGCTGCAGACTAAATCCTCTCTTAACAATGGTTGGCAAGCGTCAAACACATGAGCTGTCAGCTCGATCCATCTCTTCTCTCTGCCTCTCCATCTTTTTCTCCTGCACATGCACTCGGCCCCCTCCTCTATCTCACTCCCACGCGTTTAAAGGGCATGATGAAAAAACACAGTACCCATGCATAGAGATGAAGCATGATGGACACATGTAGTTATAACACCCCAGATAGTGTAGTTTAATCATAGTTTCAGTTTAATACGCAATTGTAGCAGCTTTAAGAGCTTTAACAGGGATAAGCCTTTATTTGTAGTGGCCCCTGTACAGAAGTGTTAGCATTAGTGCAGGTACTGTTTGACCATTCTTGTGCACCTGTAATTAATAAGGCGCTAATTAAGGGTCCCTAATCAAGGGTCTGACATCTTTCCAGTCTGAAGGTGTTTCATAGTTCATATTTGTAATCACTGCTCACCATTTTTCAGCTTTAATGCACTATATTATTGTACTTAAAATGTATTTATGGTATTTATTTTTTTAAAGGTACAGCGTTTCTTGTACTTTTGGCTTACATCACTGCGTAATGACTTTATTCATGCAGAAATGGTTACTTGATTTGACCTTCTTTGTCAATAAAACATTGTGTTAAAAAGAACATCTATACTGCATTAATACAAAAATATATCTATAAACAGAGCGTAAATCATTTAATTGGATTTGTGAATTGGAATAGATGAGAAATGTAACCACAACAGTTTTGATAATTCAACCATTTGAGGCAAGTTTTTGCTAAAAATTGTGAATTGAATAGTTCATGTTTGAGACTTAGTAAACAAAGAGACATTTGAAGATGTTGTCATGTGTAATATCGTTACTGGAATAGTTCTCATTATTCTAACAATTTAAAGATCAAAAATCTACTAAATGTTCATAATGCATTTGTTTATAAGTTGCTAGTCTCAGTTCTACGCCGTACAAAAGGCACCATGATATATGGTTCTAATTGTCTGAACTTTCATGTACGGCTCTTTTTGATTAATTCAGGAATATTCAATATGTAACATTTTGCAAACATTTGGCTGAAAAGGGGAACATCTGCACAGCGGATATTTTATTTACCACCTATATTGATGTTAATATGACCTCATCTTTTAAAATCAGGTTTTGCAGACTGCATGTGAACCCGATCATATTATAAGTGAATTATATACATTAATTATAGCAATTGCCTGATTTGTCATCATAGTGTATCCCCAAATTACACTAAAGGGAAAACCACCTGAACATGGAGGTGCATCATGGGAAATGTGTATGTCAGTGTGTGAAAAGACAGACCTGAGATGAGGTCCCCGTTGCTGTAGGATTTATTTTGACTCTCCTCGCCACCAGGCACAGCAGACACCTGCTTGGCAGAGGTGCAGCCCATCTCCTCCTCCTCAGCTGCTCTCCTCCTCACTCCTGAGCATTACAGACACACCTACAGGCAGGCACGCAGGATGGAGGGATAAAATACAGTTAGATATCCAGAGATCACCAATGTTATGAGCCAAGAAAGCCTCAGATCACAGACAGGTTTGGTCTCTGAGGAATACATCTGAGAAGAAACACCCAGTAGAGAGTTTGCTCTTTTTAATCCTGAAAAACACATCTCTTAAAGTAAATTAACTATGTTTCTTAACTCGCGCACTGAAAATCCTCTGGACTCCTGCTTGGGAATCCCCAATTTCCATAATCAATTAGTCATGAAGCGCCCCACCCTGGAATATAAACACGCGGGCAACCCACTCTCCTCTGAAAACAGAATAAAATAGACTTAAATAGGTTTAGCCTGGTTGTTGTGAGTCACGCACACGCAGGTCTGGGAAAACACCAATCAGAACGTGCGCGCGGCGGTGCCAGCTGCACAGCAACAATGAGGCCTTTCAAGCTGTTGGGATGCCACCGTGCCAAGCTACCGGTCCTCTCCGGGACTGTGAGTGCGTGTGTGTGTTTGTGTGTGCGTGTTGAGGGGGGGGGGGGGTTCTGCGGTGATCAGAGGATTAAACTGTAGCCCTTCAATAATGTTTCCATCTCAGCCTTAATAAGAGCATATTGCACCCCCAGCAATAGCCTATTGCCGTACATACAATGATTGTGTTTTGCATTGAGCCCTTAAGGATGAGTACTGATCGATGCTCATGTTATGATTGAGCCTGACCGCACTGACGGTCCAGCTGCAAAATCAGCTGCTCCACACAAATCACTGATCACTATCCTCCTTTGTATAATATAATATGTTATGTTATTATAGTATCATTATTACCTACATTGATACAATCTGCAGCCCATTAGTTTATCTCTGTGCTATTGCATACAATGTTAAGCATGCAACTGAGAACAGGAGAGAGGTGAAGGAAAAAGCATTTCGTTCAATGTAAGGTTTCAACCATCGTGCTATTTCACAACATCCGAGTAGAGAGCATAACGATCAGAGATACAGGAGTAATAACAAAAGATGTTGGAAAAGAGCAGCCATTCCGTGGCCAGTAGGAAACGCAGAAACGATACCGCATTAGCGGAACCAAATAAATAATCAATGGATTGCTAAATAAATGTACGGCGATTGGGGCCCACTTACCTTTCTGGTTTGTCCATGGTTTTGGGGTCCCTCCTCTGTTTATGGTTCAGACAGGATTCAGTTCAGACGGAGGACCCAGACAGTCCGCATCTGCAGCTCTCGGCTCGACACAGGCATCAGCAGTGGGGATGCAGTCAGTCCGTCTGCCAGCTGTCTGGTCGCACTGCCGGAGCTCATGGCAGGATCCTCTATCCAAGAGGAGGAAAATAGGAAAATACAGAGGCTAGTCAAACAGCTGCAAGTGTGGATTTCAAATAAAAAATCCAAACCACATTAGTTTGTAATATTTTAATCATAAAACTAAAAACGTTCACTTCATTTTCAATATACATTTTCAGTCTGTTCCGACTTCTTTATGCGGCGGAAATTTGACTACCAAGTTGCATTTCATCTGTTTCCACCGGGGCTTATTTCAACGGTGCACCATGAGCTTCCGTCCAGCTCACTTTTTCTGCATCATCAAAGTTGGCAGCAATAACATACAAAGTTAGTAAAGTTCCCACAAAGCCGACAGTGGAAGCAGCCGATTATTGACTGCCATCGACATGGTTTCACTGACGATGATCGCTCGTGTGGCGGACGGACTGCCGCTCGCGGCGTCCATACAGGAGGATGACCAGGTGTGAATGAAGCTAGCTGACACGTATAGCCCATAGACTGTAAATATCAAAGCCTCAGAGTTGAACTCCATTCAACATGTTTGATGTTTAATGTTTGCACCCCAGCTGGGTCGACAAGAGCTCCTGACAGCAGCAATGACAATGTATTTACTCTGTGTGTATTATTAGAGGGGACACTTTGTACATAACTAGAATATACAGTTTAGTTTCTATGGTTTGGTGCGTGTTTACCTGCTGTACGTCATCGTGTTATGTTGTTTTTCTTTATTTAAAATGCTGTATAATGAAATAACTTGTTTTAGATTCAAAATAAAACGTCATGCTCATTCTACCTGTTTTGGCCGAGATCGATCATTTTGTATTTTTTTATTTCAGACACTCAACACGTTCCTAAAACGTCATACAACGTTTTTCGTTAAATGTGTAGTTATAATCTTCATCTCTGTTTAATATCATGTTTACAATTGTACGGCAGTTGTGACTTTAAGCTGTTTTCTGCTGATCTTTATCAGTCTGGAAGAGACCTCCAGCAGTACCAGAGTCAAGCCAAGCAGCTGTTCCGCAAACTGAACGCCCAGAGCCCGGACCGCTGCACCCTGGAGGCCGGGACCATGAACTTCCAGTGAGTTGCAACAAGTAATATTGTTAACTAGGAGTGTATATAAGACTGTAAAGTCCAAGTTAAAAAAATTATACGATAATTCTATAACAATGCACAATTTGGTTTGTTTCAGTGAAATACATTTATCGCTGTGCGTCAAGTTATCAAAAGAACAAATGAATTTGTAAACGTGTCTTTCTGGTTTCCAGTTATGCAATAGCACAGGGTGTGTGCTACTTGTTCCTCTGTGAGGCTTCCTTTCCCAAAAAGATGGCTTTTGCATACTTGGAGGACCTCCACACGGAGTTTTATGAGCAGTATGGAAAAAGAGTTTCCACAGTGACAAGGCCTTACTCTTTCATTGAATTTGGTAAGACTATTAACGATGTGTTACATTAAATAAACACAATATCCACCAAGACTTAAATTGTATGATGCATATATTGTCCCAGACACATACATCCAGAAAACTAAGAAGTCCTACACTGACGGCAGGAACAGGAGGAACTTGGGCAGCATTAACACAGAGCTGCAGGATGTGCAGAGAATTATGGTGGCAAATATTGAGGAAGTTCTGCAAAGAGGAGAAGCTCTTTCTGGTGAGTGCTGCTCTGATTATCTGCACACATAACATGGGAAAAAAATACCTAGAGGGCCTGATCATACGGTGCAATCAATTTGTTGGCGTTTGGATTACACTTTATTATAAGGTGTTCATATTAGTGCTCTACAGTAAGAGGCCTTTTCATCGTCATTTAATATGAATATGTATGAAAAGCCCCTTGTAATGGACACTGAATAAGACAAACATGAATCAAAAAAGAATCTTTTACACAATTAATTAATGCTGAAGAATTGTCTTTAACTTTTACTTGTTTTTACTTCAGCTCTAGACACCAAAGCCAGCAATCTCTCAAGCTTGTCGAAGAAGTACCGCAGTGATGCAAAGTACCTCAACACCCGCTCTGCGTACGCCAAAGTTGCTGCTGTGTGTTTGTTCTTTCTCACACTCATCATCTATGTGCGTTTCTGGTGGCTCTGATGGACTCTCAACTGGCACTCTGACATGAGGGAGGTGTATATTCTTGAAAACAAGCATTTTAGTTAATACTGTTACTTTTCCGTGATACACAAGGGTGCCTTAGAGGGATCATATTCAATTCATTTCCTGCCTGAGGTAGAAACCTATGTTTAAGCTTCAAGTTGCATTATGTTTACCGTATAAACTGAGCCATAGGTCTGTGATTGAACTGTATCACTCACGAGGCGTTTATGTTCCTGTAAACTGGACTAATAAGAGCAGAGTGTTTACACACTGTCAGAAGGGTTTCTGTCAGAGTATCAGCATTAAGGAGAACCATGTATGCAAAAGGAGAGGCTGTGGCGAAGTCTTAATATTGTGATATTTGAATGTTTATTGTTTCTAAAGTTTACATTGTAAAAAAAGTTTAAGATTAAATATTTATCAAGTGATCCATTTCTATTTAACATCTACATTTATGGCACATGTACTTCTTTCATGAACATACAACCCAAGTCCTTCTCTTTATGCTTTATATAAACACTCACAAACCAGTATTACCCAAGTCTAACACTGTGAGCAGCTCAAGTAAACAAAGAACACATCATGCAAAGCAAACAAGGTTGACCTACAGGAGAGGGAACAGTCTCTACCGCACATACATGGAAGCCTGCCATAGCAAATATGATGGTGGCAAAAGAGGAAACATCAGTCTCAACTCTTGTCTTGCCCGTGGCTAAGCAGATTTTGTTGGTGATTTTGCTGAATATAGCTTTAATTATGTCATATGACCTCTTGTGACAGATATTTGGGATGGATTGATGGATGAGTGATTGTAGATGGAACAGACGTTGATTGTGAAATGTTCAGTGGAAAAGTAAGCCTGGGAGTTTGTTTTTTTCTTCATGGCTCTCTCAACTTTTGATGTGTTTTTTTCTTCTTCTTCAATCCAAGTTGAGAAGAAATTCAAACAGTTCTCTCCTGTGTTTTAAAGTTCATGCCCCTCTGCTGCAATCCTGGGTGATGAATGGATGCCAAGACAAGAGTCTCACACTACCAGATCAAAGTCGTCCCTCTGCAATAAAACAACAACGCGGCGGTTATTTACATAATATTGGCAGAAAATGATCGATGGCATTTAAAGGTTTGATGACTCAGATCGGAATGCTGAATCTGTAAGAACATGACCTTTATTCTTCAGCTTTGTATAATTAGAAATGACATGCAAACTGAGGAAGGTCGTTTGCAGAACTTCATGTCAACATTTGTATAAGGCTGTACTGAACGTAAGCAGAGCCTGAACCTATACTCACCTCATCGTTATAATTCATGACATGCTGCTTGATCTTTGAGGAGTCCACCCACGTGACGAAATCTTCCATGTTTCTAGAAAGTCAGTCAACATGTGATGAGCTGAGACACTTTTTATACCCACATGTGTTTAAACGCCCCTGTGCAGTACAAAACAAGAAGACAAAACAATGTGGACACTGACCTTGTGACTAGAAAAGCTGGGTCTGTGACGACGTCGGGGCCAACACGCACATCTGAGACTGAGTCAAGGACAACACTGCGGAACAATTTCTACCCATGAGCATAGACAAAACTAACCACTCTGTCAAGATAATTAAAGGCAAACAGGAGATTTTGCAGAAAATAACCCTGTGGTGAAGGATACGTCCTTGTTCGATGAAGGTGACGGCTGTTTTCAGGTTCTGAGCCATACGCAGGTTCAGCATGATGCTGGGTAGCCTCCTCCTGCAGGAGTCAAACAGGTAAAGGGAAATACAGGAGTAGTGGTATATATTTACACAAACATGTTTTGCTGAGTTTTTACCTGCAGAATGAAGAAGCTGTGACTTTCTCTGTTAGGGACAGATTCTGTTTGGTGGGGATGAGACCGATGCTGTAACTGATGTGATGAAACGGAGAAATCATCAGTGAGTTATAACAACTGAAACAAAAAGACTGTCCTAAACCACAAAGGAAACAAACAACAACACTTTATGTAAGCACAGGAGCATATTCCATGACAGAAATTCAATGAAACCTTGCTGTCTTTGGGAAAGCCTAACGAGTGTGATCAAAAGATAACATGACACCAACTACAACTTCAGCTGGCTTTTTTTTAAATCCAGCTACAAGCTCATAGTTTAGTTCTTTATAGTATAGCACCAGCAAAACTGATAATAAAAAAGTAAATTACAAAACATTTGCCTGTAATCACATGATCAGACGAAACTTTCATGTAGTAGAAAAGTTAGTAATGGTCCCAAAAGTTAAAAGTTGAATTAGTGCTTGGTCAGTGTCTCGGTCTTAATACAGTGAGTATTTGTTTCTGATAATAAAATATGTGATGGAGATGAAAAGTTTAAAGTTGTGTTAGGCTGTCTCTGCCAGCAGTGTGTGTTTACTTCTTACATAATCATCACAAAGCTGTCTCTTGTTTTCCTGAGTTGCATTAAATGTCAATCAAAGCAAATTGTAGCCACTAATTCAAATAGCTTTGGCTTATTGTTATTCCTTTCCCCTGTTATTCAATGCAATACTTAAATGATGACAAACCATTTTCCATTAATCTGATGCTCCAGGGATCTCAATCTTCAAACCTGCAGGTCACCATGTTCAACCACTTCTGTTAAAGTTTTGCATTATAACCGATACATGACGCCCTTGGTTTGACCTAAAGAGCCATTGTGCCCCTTTGTTAACTATCGAAATTATGTTCAAATCCAAATAACATCCAAGTTACGCTGTTTGCTTCCCCCCAACCCAAGAATTAACAGTGCCCTTTGCCGAGTCACAAAGAAAGTTGAAGATTTTAATATTTGAAAGGAAACCATAAGTGACTTTGCACATGTTTGTTCAAAACAACACAAACGCTGGTGGAACGCCAAGACAAACGTTTCGTTGTAAGTGTAATGTGTTTGTAAAGTGTTGTAGTCGCTATCGACAGGATAGATCTGGGGATGTTGATACACATATACAGTTTGCCGTCATAAATGACAGCCCGAAAGTACAGTGGATGGACATTATAACCGGGTTAAAGGTCACATATTATACAAAATACACTATCACGTTTTTCTTAGACTAATATGTATCCCTAGTCTGTCTACAAACCCCTCAATTATGAGAAAAGTCCATCCTCTCTGCCTTTTGCCTGCTCCACTTTTCAGAAAATGTGTGCTCAATCATGCCGTTTCGAGGCAAGTGGGTGACACTCCCACAGCTAGGTGTTTGTTCTGTCCTCTGAGTTTGTCTTACACAATAAACAGTAGGGCATGGTGCAAGAAGCCACCCAAGCCCTTCCAGAGGCTCTTGGTCTAAAACAGCTCACTTGCATTTAAAGCTACAGACACAGAAACAGCCTGTTCAGAGCAGGGCTGGAATAGAAGGGTCTATAGGAATGATAAAATACAGGATCAGAGTGGATTTATAACAAGAAACTTCACAGACATGTTTTGGGGAGCTCTGAGACTGATTTAAACTTGTTGGAAAGGAGTAGAGTATGTGGCCTTTAACTTGTGACAGTGTTCACTAGTCAATCACATGAAAAGTCAGTGAACAAGTGTTGATACATAATGATACACACAGTCCTAACCTTGATGTCAATAGAGCTACATTAAACAACTTTCCATCTTTAGTACGGAAACCGCATTCACTGCTTGTACTCGTTAAAACGGCATAAAGTTGCAGAGTGACTTGAAACTTAATGAGCTGGTTTAATATGTTTTTAAACCGAAAAGGAAAGACTTGGAAGCAGATCCATAAGGATGTTTTAGCTTGACCGCATAAACTTCTGACTCGCAAATGTGACTCATAGATGGTTCTCTTTTAATGCAAAATGTAGTGTTTGTAAATTTTACTTTGTCTCCATTTGTGTCTCTGTCTGCAGTTTTGTGTTTTTGCTGCTGCCTGTCTCTGCCAGGTCTCCTTTGGAAAAGAGGTTCTTAATCTCAATGGATAACCTGGTTTAATAAAGGTTAAACAATCGTGGCTGGAATCAAACAGTTAATCACTGCAATCAAATGTTTTGTGACTAAACCAATGTGCCTACAACAATTCATTATCAGCAGGTGTATTGCTTGTAACATATCAGCTAAAATAAGTATCCATGGTGTTGACAGTGATAATCGATATACAACTTTGTTGGGGCAAACAATGACAGAAACTCACAGTTTTTCAAGTAGACGATGTGAGTTCTGAGCTCTGAATCCATCTTTTTCATCCAGGTCTCTGATCTTCTGTGTCAGATCTCTGATGTTTCGACTCAGCTTGTTGTACCTGAGAGGAGACACAGAAATATCATATATAAAATATACTATATATCTCCTCTGTGTGTATTCCTCCATAATATATAGGGTTAACTGACATTATAACAATGATATTAAGTTTTCAAAGCTTAAATAATGTAACAGTTTTTTACCAAGTCAACAAAAGAATAAGAGAAAGACTTTTACATTTCAATTGTATTTTGTAAGTTGTCCTCAGCCGAAGCTATATTTTTGTTTACATTTCAAAACGCAATTTTTAGCGTAACCTAGCTAAATTTCGAGGCTCATGCCTAATCTTAAGCAATAAATAGTTAAATGGTTTACTGTTATCAGCCACATAAGGTGACCAGTCTGTGTATCTTACTTGGTGTAGTCTTCCCTCTTTTCGATGCGATACTTCCGCAACACTTTGACCTCGTGCAGGTTGTTGTCTACCTCCCAGTTGATGAAATCAACCTTCTTCAACAGCTTCTGTTCATGGTACTTTAATTTACGAACCATTTTTACAGGTTTCGCTGACTAAAACCAATTTATTGACAAGGTAGACTCCTTCTCATGGAGCATGAAGTGGAAACAGGAAACACGTGTGTTTTTTTCTTCTTCGGCGGTCATTTAGGGTCGAACGTCCGGCAAACGTGGACCACAGCGCCACCTAGAGTTCTCCGTGACTATTACGTGACATCGTTTCCTTAACAGCACTTTACAGTACCAACTGTCTGAGTCATAGCCAAATATTTACAGTATTACAGTAATATTTTTTCTTTAACAACAACTTGTAGTTGTTGATATCAAGGATTAGCACGTTTTCTATTTTATTTTTAGCAGAAAAAACAAGTCACGAATTTCTGTTCACATTTCTTTATACATTTTTTAGAACAACTTTGTCTTCCAATTAATACCTGACTTATATGGAAATGTTTTAATATAGTTTAGTGTAGCCACATGTACTTCCTGTCTTCACTGCAAATGTTGGGTTCCTTCCTCCAACAGAAAAGAAAATCTGTTGGACTTTTCCGTAACATACCAAATGTAGTAGCTGTTTATTAATTAATCAAGAGGTTATACAATAGAGATAGATAGATAGAGCACAGAGCCAGCCTTCCTCACCAGTCTGTCCAGCCGTGCTGCATCCCTCTTCTTGCTGCATCCTCCCCAGCACACCACAGCGTAGAAGAGGACACTGGCAACCACAGACTGGTAAAACATCTGCAGCAGCTTTTTGCAGATGTTGAAGGACCCCAGCCTTCTCAGGAAGTACAGACGGCTCTGTCCCTTCCTGCAGGTGGTGTCCATGTTTGATGACCAGTCCAG
Organism: Tautogolabrus adspersus; assembly: GCA_020745685.1. Lineage (NCBI taxonomy): Eukaryota > Metazoa > Chordata > Actinopteri > Labriformes > Labridae > Tautogolabrus > Tautogolabrus adspersus. Next base: position 12,264,727 of record CM036544.1, read on the forward strand.
TTTGTCATCCAACTGCAGCCCCAGATATCTGTAGGTCCTGACCACCTCCACGTCGACCCCCCCGATGGAAACAGGTTGCAGATGTGGCTTGTTCCTTCTGAAGTCCACCACCATCTCCTTGGTCTTGGAGGTGTTCAGCTGCAGATGGTAATAGACTGTATAAAAAAATCACGAACAGATACAAAGAAAGATTGACATATACAGTCAATGTGTTCAAGGCCTACATCTTGCACTATTACTTTTAAAAATTAAACATTCAGGTCTTTTTTCAACCATGATTTTCTAATGTCCCCAAATATAGGTTGAAAATATAGATTGTATCTTTTACTGTCATGACAACCAAAGCCTAAATGTATTTTTACTACTTTATTCACATCAGGGTTACAAGAGCATTCATACAGATTATAGTCCTAACACTTCATACATTTTTGTTGACCAAATTATAGCCTTTACAGTTTTTCCATATATACCATTATATTCAGTTAATTACCCTAAAAACATTTAAACGTAAAAATAAAATAAAACAGTTTTTGTGTGTACAAAAATCAATACGAATAAGTAAAATTGACTAGTTTATTACATTTTATTTTTAATTAAGTTGCCATATTGTTGGAGTAAAGGTAAAGGCAAGAATTGGAGCCAGTTCAATTCTGAAACAAGTGTAACGTATGCCGAGATTCTTATGGCCTAAAATAACATGAAAATCTATAATATCACATACAAATAGCCTACTGAATAGCTTCGCTTTTACACCATACAGTTTCTCAAATTATGTAGGCCTTTACAGGCTATGGACTCTGACAGTTTCCCAAGAATAACATATATGTTAATGTGTTTTTCTCCAGCAGGTGTCACTAAACGTTTCGAGCATGTGGTCCGAACATGGACTCATTCATCGTGGAGAAAGGGGGACTTACTCTTACTTCGTCCTCCTTCTAAAGGTATGCTCAGTGTGGAGTGTGGTCCGAGACAGTGTAGGCTACTTCTTACAGCTGTGAGGAAGATTATGTGACCAAATCTCATAGTTTGTGCTAATATAATAGCCGGGATACTTTAATGGCTTTTATAATAAGCGTCTAAAAGATCACAGTGAGTGGACCACCCAGCGGATGATTTAGAGGAGCGTGTCACCCTCCCCGTCCTGAGCTGAGAGCCCTGTCAGGTAAGTTTCTGTGTGATGGAGAGATGTGGCTGCTTCAGCCATGGGGTAAATTATTATATCTTAAAGCGGCAGATCTGATGCCTGAGTTATTTTGTTAGGAGACTTCTGTTGGTCTGTTTCCTTCTGCTGCTTTTATTTCAATCCGTAAGGACCCCTTCAGAGACCGTTTGTTCATTTACTCCTAGCTCAAAGCAGCAAATTAAAGGAGCCCTTAATGACACGTGTTAAAATAAAACATAAAAAAAACAAGTTTTTTTCTTACTATTTTTTCCCCCTCACTTTAGTTTAACCCTTATGACGGATCCACATCCTGATGGCTGTGTGCAGGTGTAATATTGTTAAGATCAACACACATTCATTCAAAGGAATAAATCCCTCCATGTAATTACAGCCTTGATCCTAATACAAACATCCACACAACACCACAATTGTCAGCAGAAACATCGTGCAGTTTCAGCTTTTAATTCCTCTATTGTATGACATAATGCTGTATGGTTTAGTCTTAGAAAGAGTCCTAAATGTCAAGTTGTAGCAGATTGATTGGTCACCCCACCCTCTCTGCAGCCACACACACACGCACACACACACACACACACACACACACACACACACACACACACACTGACGCGCGCACACACACACACACACACACACACACACACACACACACACACTGACGCACGCACGCACGCACGCACGCACGCACACACACACACACACACACACACACCATTTTCCTTGACCTGAGTCGAGTCAGTGTTATCTGATGCTACATCTACAAAGATAGTGCACCCTGATAGAGGTTTTTGTCATAGGATGGAGAGACTGTATAGTCTTACAGAAGACCTGTTTTTCTTTAAAAGACGTTGAGATAAAAAGAAACTTGGTTTTTAAGTCAGTGCACATCCAAACACCTGTATCAGAAACTATTTTTAGACTTTATTACTTAAAGAGCTGTTGGAGTTGCAGAGAATAAAGAGAAATCCAGGTGTGTGTTGCACATCTGGAGGAAAGCGCTGTATAACATCTGTGTTCAAGTGGCACACTCCTCAAGTTTAACAGGTTTAAAGGTGTTGAGCTGGACTGCATGGTTTCAGTTGAAAGATTGCTTCAGGATTTTGTTGTGTGGAGTTACAAGTGTCTGGCACGGATCTTTAACATCTGTGTTGAACACAAAGACAGACAGTTTTTCATGTTTCTGTACATGCTGCATCCATTTGTTCCCCAGATGGTCATTTTTTTTAGATTTGGGAAGTTAGTTCATGAGGTTTAAAGCTCTGTGAAGAGTTTTTAACTGGCTGTATAATAGTCTGATAATACTATTGATGGCTTTTATGTGAACTTCAAAAGCAAAGGAGACTTAAAGCAACAACAGTAATTATTTCTATATATTTCTTTTTCAAGCCTTCCTCTGCCAAAGGTTAGGTGTCAGATGAGAAGATTAACAGCACGCTACAGACTTAGTTTATATTTTTCCTGACATTTAACCAAAAAAGTGAATGAACACAGCAGAGAACAAAATAAGTTACAATTAAATACTGTAACAAACATTTATCACAGCAGCTATACTAAGTTTTCTTTTTTAATGCATTAAATACATTCATCCCATAACACTGATACACTTTTACTCTGGTGTTTAATCCAGGGATATTACTTGTAAAGTACACAGAAACAATCATTGAGCACATCTGGAAACAAATTAGATTTGCTTACAATGTATAGCCCTGTGTAAAACTGCAAAAACAACGCACACTGTTAAGTTTTAATCACAGCCTATCATGCATTAATGGTTAAGTTCTCAGAGGTTATTATTTCCTGTCTCACACCTGCAGCATCCTGAAGGCTTAAACACAAACATTCTTTACACTTAAGTCTCACATTTCCTGAAGCATCTTTTTTTTCTGCCACTTCAAATGTCTTTCATCACCTGTAATGGGAGGGAGTGAGATAACTTCTCTGGTCTTAACAACTTATAACTGTGAAGAGTGGACTGTTGCGCATTGTGGGGTCATAAACTAGTCTCTTCTAAAAACACAGACTCTAAATCACTTTCAAGTTTCAACAATCTCTTACTTGGATCCAACAGCCTGCCTTTCCCTTGTAATGATTATGCCTTTTTTCAAAAACTTCTCGTCCTTCTCGTATGTGTCAGTTAATAAATCTTTATCTGTGTTCTTGTGTCCTCTGTTTTTTCTCCTTGTGACTCCCAGAGATTTGGTTTTCCCTTTTTGTGGACTTTACATGAGAAAGCCTTGTTTTTGCTTTTTTGTTGAAATAAATCTGTTTCAGATAGTTCTGCACGTGGGTCCTCTCTTTGTGTTTGTTTTTTAGTAACCTTGACACAAACTATTTTCTGTCCGGTGAAAGTAAGAAAATGTGTTAATAGGTTTTCACCTCAAGAGACAAAGTTCACTGCGCATCGTCATACAAATCTTTACTCTGGTGTTTATGTTCCTCTGGTAAATACAGGATGTAAAACGAGCCACAAGAGGTGTGGCGAGCTCCACACACTGACCTCCTTATGCAGAGGGGCATGGCTGCACAATCCCGCTCTGTGTGCTTGAGTGTGTGTGTGTGTGTGTGTGTGTGTGTGTGTGTGTGTGTGTGTGTGTGTGTGTGTGTGTGTGTGTGTGTGTGTGTGTGTCTGTGTCTATGTGTGACGCCAAAAAAACTCTCTCTCTCTCTCTCTCTCTCTCTCTGTAGATACATTTTAAGAACACTGTTGAATTTAAGTTGCCAGCTATGCTTGGTCCCTCACACCTGTTTGTTTTATGGTTTGCTAATCTTGATGACAGATTACATAACTTCAGCATCCTTCAGGATCCTAAGCAGCATCCTTCTCCTGACTCAGTCATTATCAACAAACTTAATTACTGGGAGATCTTAAAGTTTCCAAAGAAACTAAATCTCTTCCTGTTGTCTTCCTCATGTTTTTTTAATCTGACCTGCAAACAGTATCTCTAAACTATTAATTTGTCCCATTTAGAGTGACCTGTATTGTATAGTAGCCGACAGGGGCAAACTCACTGTGATGGTAACAAAAATGTAGGCCTACTTCAGCAGAGGCACTCAAATTCAGAATAATGTAAATTCAAGAACAAATGACCAAAACAAATATAACAACATAAAATGCATTTAAAATGAAAAACATGCTACAACTGTCAATTGATCAAGACCTGTTAAAACGAAACGTTTAGTACGGGTGAACTGGGAACGTCTGGCAGAGGCCTCTGTCCATTAGGTCTTCAACTCCCACCTCAAGAAGAATCTCTCTTTCATCGCGGTGGAGGTTGGGGTCATGGAGTCTGAGTGGTTAATGTTCACAGCCTACATTGTGAAAGTGGGTGCTAGGAGTCGTCGCCAGCAGACCGTGTGTGCCTGTCCTGGTGGCAACCTGTGGCTTCAGTGGTTGTGGAAAGCAAAAACCCTGGTGTGGGAGCAGTTAGGGGAGACAATGGAGAAGGATTTTAGGTTGGCCTCAAGACATTCTGACAAACAGTCGGACAGCTCATGAGGGAAAAGCAGGACTTTGTGAAAAACTGCTCACTCAGACTTGGGAGAAAGGAATAATTTAAGGAACTCCTGAACCCAACCAACACCTCCTCTGTAGGAGAGTTAGAGCTTGAAGATCTGGGGGAAGCCTTGCCATTAACCTTTGCAGAGTCCACTGAGTTAGTAAGAAAAATCCTTAGTGGCAAGGCACCAGGTGTGGATGAGAATCACCCCGGGATGCTGAAGGTTCTGGATATTGTTGGGCTTTCTTGGCTGACATGCTTCTTCAATGTCGTGCGGAGGTCTGGGACAGTGCCTGTGGAGTGGCAGACCGTGGTGGTGGTTTCCATTAAAGAGGGGGACAGCTCTTCAACCTTGCAGGGATTTTTTGGGGGGCATGGGAGTTTACTCATCCAGTGCATGTGTTTTGTGGACTTTGAGAGGGCTGTTGCTACAAGCCCACCAGTCCCAGTATGACCAAAGTGAGAGCTGTGTCCGGCTCTTCTGCATAAAGTCAGACACATTCCCTGGGCTCTGCCAGGCTTGCCATTGTCACGATTCTGTTTGTGATTTTCATGGATAGAAAGCTCAAGGCGCAGCTGGGGAGAGGAGGGTTTTCAGTTTGGGGGCCATAAAATCTCTCCTCTGCTTTTTGCAGATGATGTGGTTTTGTTGGATTGCTCCTGCCAGGAACTCTATCAGGCGTTGAGGCAGTTTGCAGCCGAGTGCGAAGTGGCTGAGATGAGGGTCAGCATCTCCATGGGCCATGGTATTCTGCCGGAAAACGGTGGATTGCTCCGTCCCGGGTGGGTTTGAGTCTTTGCCCCGAGTGAAGGAGTTTAACTATCTCAGGGTCTTGTTCAAGAGTGAAGGTAAGATGGACTGTGAGATTGACAGGCAGATTGGTTCAGTGTCGGCAGTAATGCGAGCGTCATACCGGACCGTCGTGGGTGAAGAGGAAACTAAGCCTGAAAGAAAAGCTGTCAATTTACCATGTCGATCTTCGCTGGTCATGAGCTATTGGTAGGGACCGAAAGAATAAAATCGTAGATACAAGTGGTCGATATTAGTTTCCTCTCGAGGATGGCTGGGCTCAGCCTTAGAGATAGGTTGAGGAGCTCAGACATTTGAGGGAGTTCGGAGTACAGCCGCTGCTATTTGCGCATCAAAAGGAGCCAGTTCAGGTAGTTCAGGCATCTGATTAGGATACCGACTGGACACCTCCCTTTTTCCAGGCACGCCAAATTGGGTGGAGACACCGGGGTTACCCAGAGCTCACTAGAGGGATTATATATCCAATGTGGCCGGGGAATGCCTTGGAAGGCCCCTGGTGGAGCTGGAAAACGTTGCTGGGGAGAGGGAAGTCTGGGTTGACTTGCTTCGCCTGTTGCCAACGAAACCCGACCCCGAAATAGGAAAAGGAAAGTCGAAATATTGCATGTTAAACGAGCATGGTGTAAGATTTCGGTGGATCATGGATCTATTAGCTGGTATGAAACATTCATCAGCTTGTGTTAATTTGTGTAACATCACCTGATAATGTGGGTTTTTTTACCCTCTGTGAACCCTTTATATCTACACAAGGAGCAGTTCATCTTCCATGTTTAGATAATGATTTGTGAAGAGATAAAATTAACACTGGCACTGCAGTTAGCCTTTAGCTTTTGTTTGATGCCTCTAACTCAAATGAACTGCTCACAAGTGCATCATGCATAGCTACAAGATGTGGAAAGTAACAGAGGGCATTAACTCAAGGCCATAATGAGTTCAATCTTGAGGTACCTGTTCTTCACAGCAGTGTTTAAACTGAATGGCGATTTAAAATGCACCACTTTTTATGTCATGAAAGTGATCCGAGCACTTCTCTCACAACTGACTGTTATACCAGCAAGAGCAATAATCAAGTGTTTTTAAAAATTAAAATATTTGAAGTATACAAATAAGATTCCATGGCATTAATGCTACCATGAGAAACATTTTAGTTTGTGTTGATGTAGGCGGCCCTTGTGGCCCAAGCAGTACATTAAATCTCTTTGCTTACCTCGTCCTGCACATTTGTCTGTAGTGTTTTCTGATGGCAGACTGCATCCTGCTTACTTTTGAGACTCAAATTGTGAATTGCTCAAGTAGAAAATGTTTTAAAAAAAGGCTGTTTATTATTCACCTTGTCTGATACCTGCCATGTTGCAGCGGTTACAGGAATTAAAAATGATAGTATATCTTCTAGCTGATGGTCTGTGTTTTGCTTTTGTAGCTCATAAAGATGCAGCAGCATGAATTTCAGTCTGTTTCTTAAACCAGCTTGAAATACTCCTCACAGGAGAAGAACAGGATCAGAATCAGAACAAGATAACATCAGGGGTTTTGCTTATCAGGGATTTGAAGAAAATGTAACATGGGAGAATAGTGATAGTTCAAATTGAAGTTTTAAATGAAGAGAAAGCGCAGGCGGGGGTTTTGTTAACATGCAGCATCTTCACCAGTGATTCACCAAACCCTTCTGCCTGAATCAGCGGCTGATGCATGTTGGTGGAGGGCAGATGTCCAAACCAACTACAGAAAAAGGTGACATCTGTTTTCAGGAGTGCGTCCACCCCCTCTGTCCCCATTACTCTTATAGCTTGTCATATTGTTATTTTATGTGCTGCAGGACTGCAGGAATGCCTTTCCCTCAGTACACTGCCTCAGGCTGCAGCTTTCTCATTGATTACCCTTTAACTCCTAACCAGCATTCCTCTTCTCCAAACTCTTCTTGAAATTTACTCTCCACTTATTTGAATATTCTTTTGATCACTTTGCCTGTTTTTTTTTCAATCAATTTTATTGAGAGATCCCTAAAATTCACACCAGCTTTGTGTCTTATCTCTCTCTTCCTTCCTGTCCACCCTGAAGACTCCTTCATCATCTTCGGACTCAGAGGTCTCCACGATGGTCTTGTCCTTGTTGCACTCCTCGAGGCTGAAGTACGTGTCTCTGGGGGTGCTGGTGGTGCAGACCACCTCGCTGGTGCTCACAATGCGCTACTCCCGCACCCTGAAGGAAGACGGCCCCCGCTACCTGGCCTCATCTGCTGTGGTTTCGGCCGAGGTGCTAAAGATCTTCGCCTGCACCCTACTTGTATTAATAGAGAACAGTGAGTAGAAACTTAAAAATTAGGTGAGAGGAAGAGTTGGGTTTTGGAGTTAGACACTGTGTAGACTTAAAACAAGCTCTCACTTAATTGTTAGATAATTTGTCTCTTCACGCCATGGGTGGTCCCTATAGGTTAAATTCTTAAAAACAGACCCCCTGTCTCTGACAGATTTCAGTTTCCGTGCAATGAACCAGCTGCTGAAAGAGGAGATTGTGTACAAGCTGACACAGACCCTGAAGCTGGCCATTCCTGCAGGGATCTACACGCTGCAGAACAATCTGCTCTATGTCGCCTTATCCAACCTGGACGCAGCAACGTATCAGGTGACATATGAATGTGCAGGTTCAAATCCACTGTTTGTGTGTGTGTGTGTGTGTGTGTGTGTGTGTGTGTGTGTGTGTGTGTGTGTGTGTGTGTGTGTGTGTGTGTGTGTGTGTGTGTGTGTGTGTGTGTGTGTGTGTGTATTTAATTGAACTAATTTGAATATGGTTTGCCTTGGACTTAAATGTATAATATAGGGCGCCGGTGGCTGAGTGGTTAGGGTGCATTCCCCATGTACAGAGGCTGTAGTCCTTGAAACAGGCAGCCCAGGTTCAGGTCCAACCTGTGGCTCCTTTCCTGCATGTCATTCCCCACTCTCTCTCTCTCACTGATTTCTGACCCTATCCACTGTCCTAGCTCTACAATAAAGGCATAAAAAGCCCCAAAAAATCTTTAAAAAATGTATAATACGAATCACTTCCTTATTAAAATGTCCCACAAAATCCTTTCATTATCCCGGATGTTTCACTCAGAGAAATAGTGCAAGTGTCTTTCTAGTGGGACCAGGGCTTTGGTCTTAGTGATCTATGATCTAGTATAATACTAATACTTGATCTTACTGATGTTCTCCTCTGATATTTACATTCCTGACAGCTTTTTCCTCTAACTTTAAAGAGTGATTTGTTGTGAATCTCACAGCAGATGGATTTCTAGCTTTGTTACCGTAGATAGTGATATTTTTAATGAATCACACTGAAAGAGTTTAGGTATCTGTGGCTCAGCACTGAGTTGATTAAGTCCTATTTATCTAAAATGACTCTTTCAATCAATACAGGCAAATCATCACTCTCTATAGCAGAGATCACTTGCAGGTTACCCAAGGCTCAATGCTTAGCCCCCACCTCTGCACATGCTTCCACTTGGTTGTATGATCTGTAAACTTAGAGTTTCATAACAAAGCCAAGCTGATTACTCCGATATATCTACTGTTGAGACAAAATTAACTTTCAGAAGCGGTCTCAAGCAAATGATGACACACACGAAAGAACTTCCTTAAGGTAAATAAAAGCACATCTTAATTGTTATTTTTGCATGGCCAAATGAAAGAATTCAGATTTTTAGACAATCTTGGTGACATATTAACGAATGTTGCACAAGTGTCCAAAAATAAGCTGCCTCCATCATCTTGGATTAGGCAACTGCAGCGTCTTTTTAAAAGAATTTCTTGTTTCCTGAGCCCACACCCATCCCCAGTTTGACTTATATCATGCTTTGAGCAGTCATGAAGTTTTCTAGAAATTCTTTAAGCGTGTCAAAACTAATTTCAATGTCATGATTTATTCATCAATAATGTATCAATATTTTCAAGAAACTAAAAAAAAGTATGTCTCTGGTCATATGGACTGGGTAAAACATCTATTTCATCCTGTTTAGATTATTGCAATGTCGTTTCTTTTGTTGTTGTTGTTGTTGTGTTATTGTTGAATGGAAAGCACATTGCAAACATTAAAACACCAAACATACCAAACAATTAAAGTTAATGTAATGTTTATGGTGTTGTGATCCACACAGGTCACATACCAGTTGAAGATCCTCACCACAGCACTGTTTTCTGTCTCCATGCTGGGGAAGAAGATGGGTTTGTACCAGTGGCTCTCACTTCTCTTCCTCATGGCTGGAGTCACTCTAGTGCAGGTAAAAAACACCCTGAGCAATTTTCAGAAACACAACTTTTCACAAGGCTTTTCTCTGGGGGCAGGGGCGTGTCCAGTGGGTGGCATGGCGGGACTTATGACTGTTCTTGCTTTTTTAAGTTCTTTAAATTCTTACTTTAAACATACATCTTCTTTTTGAGTCATTGAAAAATTAAGCTAAGAATATGTGTTCCCATTATCATTTCTTTCAAAGTAGATATGATTGGTGGAGTAAGAAAGGGCCACCCCTGCACAAGTCAGTGCCCTATTGGGCCACCCCAGTCAAAAAAAAATGGGCACGCCTCTGTCTTTGGGTTTAATATGTTTAGTACAGTAGGAGTTTTTATAAATTAGTTACATTACTCAAATTACAAGGTTTTAAGTGCTCTGCCTGTCCCTTTGCATGTGATTGTCAGTTTTTTAATCTCCACAGTGGCCTGCTGACTCTGAGGGAGACACTGAGCAGAAGATTCTGTCTGCAGGTTCTCAGTTTGTGGGGCTGATTGCTGTGCTGATGGCATGTGTGTCCAGTGGCTTTGCTGGAGTTTACTTTGAGAAAATCCTCAAGGAGACTAAACAGAGTGTGTGGGTTCGAAACATTCAGCTGGGTGAGTAACTATAGCCAGTATGTGTATTAAGCTGTTTTCACACATGCACTCCACTTTGGTGGACAGCCTACACTTGAAATCTTCCTGAGTTGCTAGTTCACACAAGTCCCACACATGACCTGAATGATTTAGTAAAATTAGTGAAGCCCTTAGTCACAATTTTACAGAGCCCCCGAGGTCCCAAAAACTTGTGCCCACAAGAATTTTGCTGTAATTTTTGGGACTTCAGTAGCTCTGTACAATTCTTAAGACCTTACAAACCATACTTAATTAAAAAATGTGCAAGGACAATATAAGGTTTTGCGTTTTTAGGTTTGACTCCTTAACATTAAGAAAATTGAACATTTCCGCATATACGGTTCCACCTATCATTTGAAGCACTTCTATGTCTGTAAAACAGGACAGTGTTTGCTTTGGTAAGGATCCAATATTTGGTGAGCAGGACTCTGGATTAAAAATCTAGATATCATAGACTCTGATTCTGTACTTTCACAATGCTTTTTTAGTTATTCTCTATGTCAATGATTCTATTGTTTTGCATTAATATCTTTTATTTCAATCCAATGCCAAAAGGTAATAACATTGTCTTCACAAAAAAAAAAATTATGTACCTCATCTCTCTGTTGATGGCATAATGATAAAACTTCAAGCCTGGTCTTATAGTAAAATATTCAATCTTGTATTTAAAGGTAAAATACTACATGCTTAAATGTATTTCTGCCTTGCACCTTGACTTTGCAGGTCACCACAATCTTTTTTTCACCACTATATTTGCATTTACGCTGTTGTTGCATAAATATCAAGGACATTTCAAACAATATGAAGGACCGCCAGAATTGTTCTTGTTCAGATTTTCACTAGTTAATGGTTAGCATAGATAACTGTAACTCCTCTATAGAAAATCCGTCCAGGGGAATCCCTCAAGGCTCCATCCTAGGCCCCATTTTCCCCCCATTTACATGCTCCCTTATGGTAATATTATCCAGAAGCAAAACATCTACCAATTTAGCTCTATCTCCCAATAAAATCCAACAAGAAGCTGGATCCCAACTCACATAGAGACTCAAATGTTTCTTAGTCTGAATGAGAAATCTGACAAATCTGTTCTATTTGGCCTGCAAAAACAGTCTATTTAACAGTTTAACTTAGCTTTCCACTTGCTTTAAACCTTGGATTGTTTTTTGACTCTGCCTTTACATTTGACAACCAAGTGAAAGCACAAGGGAAATCCTGTTTCTCTTGGCTTCAACCCATTCCAAACCAGAACCGTCTTATAAAGTTACTTTTACATTTCGAAGCTTGGTTATTATAACTCACTTCGACTAGCCAGTCATTCCTGTTCTGCCTGCAATTGGTCCAAAATGCTCCTGCTAGACTTCTGACTGGTTCCAGGTAAAAGGAGCAAACTGTCCTGGTGTAGTCTCTCTGTTCTAGCTTCCAACCAAGGCTACATATCTGCTTTGTTTGTCTTCTCTGTTTTGTTTCTCTCACTTATTTTTCTTTTGGTCTAAGGATAATAAATGACCTTTAATACATCTGAATAATTGATTAAAATGTTCCTTACATTATGAGAAGTGCAGAAGGGTTTATGTGAAACAAGAATTGTTGCTATAAGAATCACACAGCAGGTATAATAACATACATTATCACATAAAAGCAGACGTACTTAAGTAATAATAAACTGTTCTCTGTGTGAGTCATAACAAATGGGATCCAATTTTACCTGGCACAGATCAGTCTGGTCAATATTTTTTTTTTAATGAAATTGTTGTAAAATCATTCATTAAACTTGTATTTTCAGTGTCATTATCTATGTTTTTGCAACCTTATAAGTCGTGTTTTCTGTCCAGGAAAGGTCTGGCCGACCTCCCACAGAGACAAAAATCAAAAAGCCATGTTACAAAGGTGACCCTGATGTGCTTTTTAAGGGTGTGCTGCTTTTATTCCATGCTGACATATCAAGTACTTCACAGATAAAAAGGTATTGTGTCATTGAAACTAGGTGTTCTGTTAACCTGAATTTAACAGGCATTAAAATGTATCTGGGTTACTAGAATACAATCAATCAATCAGATAATATTACATACCGCCAATTCACATCAAGTAATCTCATGGCACTCTCATGTCCCTTTGTATCATCAGAGAAGAAACATCAGATTTTAGAAATGAAAAATGGCCCACTTTTCTGTTAAGGATTGCAGAACAGAAAAAGTTGAAGTAGCTTAATGGCAGAACTCTCAAATCAGGAAGTATGACTAAATTCTAAATTTCACAAGAATATCTCAGAATGTCTTCCAATAAATGATATGTTTCTTTTGACCAAAGCGGGAATCCAGTCTCGTGCGTGTAGACAAGTTAATTTTGTCTCTTTTGTTTCCTCCTCCTGAAACCTTTCTCTTAAGATGACCTGTTGTTTGGTTCATCTGGTTTAATAATTTACAACACTCTCTATTGGATTATAAAAAAGAACTGAGATGACAAAATTAAAGGGGCAGAACACCAAAAGTCAGCCAAATTAACAGTCTCACTCTCTCACTAATGAGAGGTCTGTCTGAATGAGATTGTCTTTTTTATGACGGGGCAGTGCAGAGGTCAGAGGGGTTTGAATGTTAACCCTAGACCTCACCCTAACGACCATAATGACTACAAACAGTTTTCAACAAAGCAATGGTGTTATTGGTGTACACATTGAGGAAATGATAGCGTGTGAATGTTTGGGTTTCTATATATGTGTCACAGAGTTGACTTTTATTTAATGTGTTTAAATACACAAAAAATGACTGGTTGATGCTGGTAGAGAGAGGAGGAGTTAATGGTTGCAACATGGCCGTGGGAACGAGCAGGATATGCCTGACAGCTTTCTCTCCTGTATGCGTAAATCTTAAAGCAACATCTTTACATCTGTTGAACCTAAGCTCTAGCTCTGAGTTTAACTAAAGTGACCTCTAGTGGCAGGACGGTGTGGTTAAACAACTTCTTAAGAGGTACTTTTCTGTCTATTACCAAACGCAGTTGAAAAAATAATTATACCAAATTGTATTGCTGCAGCCTTACCTCTCTATTTCTTTTTGTCTCCTCAAGGTTTGTTCGGCTTCATGTTTGGCATAGGAGGAATGATAGTATATGACGGCCAGAGAGTGAAACAGTGGGGAATATTTCAGGGTTACAACGTCATCACCGGCACAGTTGTTGTCTTACAGGTTTGATAATTATGACACTGTTCTTTCAACAATATCTTAAGTCCCCCATTTGTGTCAAACATACATAAGAGTGCATTGGTTTGTTTGGAGATGCTTACTTTGTAAATCCTTTTCATAATGTTGTGTGTTTGTCTGAGTGCAGTGTGCTTCTTACAGTAACACATTATTCTCTTTTGCAGGCTGTGGGCGGCTTGGTCGTAGCAGTGGTCATTAAATATGCAGACAACATCCTCAAAGGATTTGCCACCTCTCTGTCCATCATTGTGTCTGCAATCATTTCATATTTTATGCTAGAGGATTTCAACCCTACAAGGTAAACAAATGCTCATAAACACCCAGTCATTTCTCTTCTTTTTTTAAACGCCATGCTAGATGGCATACCTTAGGAAACATGATGATGCCATGAGAGCAACCATGAGGTTTATGTTGGCTCTTTTAGAATTAAATACCTCAACTTTTAGATAGATTGGCACAAGGTTTCCTACACACATTTTGTATCCTTATAGAATGACTTGAGAAAAAACTGTGGTGTTCCTGTGACTTTTCCTCCTGTAGCACATCGGATACAAAATTTCAATTGTCCAGTGTTTCGATCAATGGCAAAATCTTACAAAACCAGTTAGCATCTCATCAGACTTAGCTGTATTTTGTGTTTACTGCTCATTAGCTAATATTAGAACGCTAAGGTGTTAAACACAGTCAATATACCTGCTAAACCTATTATAATTTACAGTATAAAACACTGTCATTATGAGCAAGTCAGTGTTGACATGCGACATTAGCAATTATATCAAAGCACCACAAAGTACTTCCTCACAAAGTGGCTGACATGGCATTGGCTAAGTACACATTTCTTTGTTTATTGAAAACTTTTTTAATTTCTCTCTTTTTGCTCTTATCTATTTGCTCTCCTCTCCCTCCCCCCCCTTCCTCCCAGAGTATTTTTCTCAGGGGCAGTGCTGGTCATTGCTGCCACATTTCTGTATGGCTACGAGCACAAGCCTGCTAGTAGCACCACCATCAAAGTGTAGAAAGAGACCTCTGTGAACTGTGCTACCTGAATGGAGTGATCACAGGCACCCAAAAAACACTCCATGAACTGTGAAAGGGAGTTTGGTAAACAGAATCAAACGGAGGCGGAAAAGTTACTGAATTTCAACTGGAGACTGTTGACACGAAACGTGCCCCAAATAATCATCTGGAAACATGCTGCTTAGCAACAAAGATGGAGGACAATATTTTGGTGGTGTATCTTGAAAAGTTTTTAATATTATGTATAATGTAAAATGTATGCAATATAATGTTTCTTATATAATTTTCTTATCCGGAGTACATTGAGGCTACCTTACCATGTAAACAGACATTGTTAAAGTAAAATTAACTTTAACTGATTTATCCTGTGAAACCCACAGCCAGACTGATATATAGGTTAGCCAATGTTATGTGCAGTTGTGCGTACTGCAGGTACATTGGCACAAGCTGTAGGTTTTTGAAATGATATCAAACTTTTTGACAGAACATGTAGCAGAAAACAACACTGTGTTTGAAGAATAAATTATGTCTTTCAATTGTTTGTCTAGAAGATCGTTCACTGACGGGGCACTGTCTGCAACACATTTGCCAACCTAAATTTTGTAGTTCAGTATTTCAATCATGTATTTATGTTTTATGGGACAGGGGTGTATGTACAAAAAAAGGTATGCTGGGAGCTCCTGTCTCAAAGAGAGGAAATTCCTATGCAAAGCGTCCATCTAGCGGTGGAATCAGGAACAGACTTGCTGCAGAGAGGAAGGGTTACCTCTTTTCAAAGATGCTGAATGTCTTTTTTTTACAAGATGGGATATGACTGCTCTCACATTACTGCTCACAATCTGAGTATTTGTACGAAGGAGCTCATTCCTGTGTTATTTAAACAGAAAAATAATGTTTTTATGTAAGAACAGATGAATAAATTATGGCATCTTTTATGCTGAAACAACCAGCTCTGCCTTGATCTTTTTTTCTTACTTCAAAGTGAAATGAACAGCTAAATTGGAGCATGATGTTTGTGTGTGTACACACTCTCACACACACACTAATGCAGACAGACAGAGCGAGGCACACCCATGAATATTTTTTTAACTGTTTTTTTTTTCCAGTTCCAGTTGCAGTGCACTCAGTGAAACCAAACTTGTCTCTATAGCAACAGATGTCTGAGCTAGCTGCTGTGCGTTGACAACTGTAGACACACTGAATAAATATAACCTTTTTCCCCTTTTGAGTGCTTTTCATGGAAGAAATGGTCATTTTTATCAAGAGTGGCCCTGTCAAATGAAAAGAGAATTGAGGCTCATCTGTCCAATTTCTTTTGCTCAGTTTTTTTCTTGCCATAGCCACGTTAAGTCTTTGCATTGGTTTCAAGAGCTAATGTGTGTTTGGATTGAGACATTATGTGTTGATGGGGTGGACAGACAGGGGAGAGGAGAAGGAGGCAGATGGGAAGGTGAGGCATGAACCTGGAGAGAAGCACAGATGGAGGAATGAGTCATGTGACTCGTGCGTGGAGTGGCAGGCAGGGACTTGGACCGAGCTATGGGACAGACCACAGCCATGGCACAGGACGGCCTTTATGTGCTATTATTCTCTACAAAGCAAAATAAAACAAGCTAAGGATAGGACATGAAACTGTGAAATTTCCTCAGTCAACCTGTTAAAAAAAATGACACTAGTTGAACTATATCCTTTTTAAATGCAGTCTTATTTAATTCCAGATGATGGAAAGTATTAAGAGGGCATTCAGAATTGTGTTAATATTTATGTAACTGGGTAGCGCAATATGGCCTGATTACAGCCAAATCGACCTTGGGTCTGAGTACAATTCGGCCCCATTCCAGCGATGATCAATGGCCTGCTATCACCCTCTTGTTTTAAATCTGTTGTATGGCACTATTCCAAGTCATTTACACCGCACTTATTTAGAGCAGAGCTGACGTTATTTATTCTTTGTGGTAACACGTCCAGCACATCTCTCTGATAGTTTGTAACCCATCTGAATACAATGTCAGCTTCACTACAGAGTGAAAGATATATTGGTGCATACATTTGGTGTGTTTGCAAAAACCCAGAGAAAACCACAGAACATTTGTTGTTCCTTTTTCCTGATTTTTATGCAAGGTGGGTGCTCTTAATACAATCTGACTGATGCACAAGTTAATCTTAACTAAAAAGATTCATATAATACGCTGTCTCTTTTAAATGTTCTGAATACATCCTTGAATAATTACTGAGTGTGCTGAGGAAGGCCTTTGTTGGCACTGATGAGGTTTAACCAGCCTGCAGGGTTTTTTTTCTTCTTTTTTTTGGCTGGTTTTTCCATCAAAATGTCTTCAGGTATCAAGTTATAAAAACGAATGCTATTCTTAAACTTCTCAAGGACAGTTTGTTGTCTCTCTCTCACTGGCTCATGCAATAAGATCTACATAAGGATGCAGGATGCAGTTCTTGTTTGGGTCTGACACCTCTGTGGTACTTCTAAAAAAACAGCGTTCCTTCTTCGCTAAAAAGCAGGCAGAACTCTTTGAAGCAGTACAAAACTGGTCGAGGACCAAACAAGCCTGGATGAAACTGGGGCCCTGACTCTATATTGTGCCAGACCCAAGATGTAAAATTCACTCTGGCTTGCGATAATGGTCCTCTTAAATCTTCCAGGATTAATGAGCCACCGGCATCCTGAGCTCAGGGAAACCATCAGTTCTCTCTTCCCTGATAGGCTTTGTGACTTTATCACCCTGATGACTCCCTTTGCTGCAAGAGGGAACGATTATACTTTTGTCTGTGCAAGCATTTCAGTCTCTTATTTTGGAGGTATGACCACAAGTGGTGCCCCTCTCCTCGGCCTCCACATGAGCACTTGGGCGTCGTTGGCGTTGGGTCTCCCTAGTGCGTTTGGAGGGATGGGCTCCTGGTAGTTGAGGATGTGTGGCTGCTCCTGGTAAGGACGACCCACCAACGAGGCCCGAGAGCCCAGAGGCATGTCAGGGTCAACGGCGATGTCCACACGCATCCGCCACCGCACTGTCTGCAACACGATGCGCTCCTGGAGGAGGAGAGCAGTTAATATTAAGATATGTGTATGGTGTGGTGTATTCTAAGTTCACTAAAATTAAAAGTTGACAGTGCATCAAGAAGCATTATGTCCTCTGCTGCTAATAGATGAGTTAACGTACATTCTAGTGTATTGCTAAGGCTATGTAAATAAGCTTATCTGACACACATGAAAGTTAAGATAAAGAACTTTAATGCCATACTCTTCTTACAAAAAAGTCATGAAGAAAATAAGCCTGACGACCTTCTCTATGAAAGCCTTAAGGAATATATCTCTTACAAAGACAATACTAATCAATCAATTTGATCTAATCACAACAAAAGTTACCTCATGACACGTTACATTCAGAGCAGGTCTAGACAACGGCTTCCCAATTAATCAAAGTTTCACCGTTATTGAGAAATCTGCATTCAAAGAAAACCTCACAAAAGTCTGTATTTTTCGCAAAAAAAATAAGAAAAACGATTTTATGTTCACAAGCTATGCTTTCTCGAAAGCATGCACACATTGTTATATGTTGAGGCCTGAGTATAATGACCATGCTTCCAGATCATTTTGATCAAGTCAGTTGAAGCTCTACCAGCTACATTTGGATTATTAGGTGCAAATTTAGTGGTGAAAAACAAAATGCTTTTCTGAGTTATTTAGGATTCAGGATGGACATAGAACACACAGGTTCTGTTTAAAATACTCCATATCGCCTATACTGAATATTATCACACATGGCATATTGTGTTTGTTTCATGCAGGCGTGGTCTAGACCAAGTGGCAACCTCAGTGTTGTAAAATGAAGCCAATGCGGAAGTGTACAAAACTGTCATTTTTATACTACCTCATTGGTAGATAATGACAGGCTAATTATCCACTAATGGGCAAGCAACAGTGAACAACAGTAGTCTTTTAACAGGCAGAAACCTCGAGTAGAAAAAGACAGTCATCTGCCCAGAAAGTGGCTAGAATAATTAAATGCTGATGCTCACTTTGAGCTAGACTGTCTCCTGATGGGCATTTTCAGCAGAAAGCAAGGATGGGGTACTTTGTAACTTTACACCAGAAAGGAAAAGAGCAGAGGGAGATATCACAGTCTGTGTGTGCAATGCAAGGTCTGTTTCTATAGATGTATCGCCAGCACTTAAACTGGACAGACACAGAACAAACAACACTGTCAGTTAAGACTATTATTAAGTTGTGAATTTAAAAACGGTTTACTTTTTAGTATGTATGTGTTTTTGGCCTTACCTTGGTGACGGAGTTCATGGCTACCAGCCAGGTGATGAAGCTCTGGTCTCGGGTGATGTGGGTCAGTATGGGCGTGTTACTGTTGCTGATGGGCACTGCCCAGGTCACGCTGGGGTAGAAGTTGTCGTTCATGCTGACCGTCAGACGGGACGGTTTGGACGTTGGCCCGGTCAAGGTGACAGTCTCTGTGGTGTTGCCATACCACGGGTAGCTGACACCGTCTGAGTCGCTGATGGCCTTGACCCGACCCTCTCGAAGCTCTGGTAGCTCCCAGCTGGACCTGCAGATGGAGGACAACGGGGACGGAGTAACAAGGTGAGGATGTGTTTTTTTTGCATTGGCTGGTTCAGGTTGTGGTTTAGATGTTTTATCAGAGTTTAAAAGAAGTAGAAAGAGGTGTGCACATCAAAACATTGTACCAACTAACCTCATTTAGAGGCAAAAGTTCTAACAGGATGTTTCTGATGTTCACTTACATGCCAATGTCCCCATATGTATTGTAAAACTCCATTTGAGTACAAGCCTGGATCCATCCAACCACCCAGGTCTCATTGCGGGGCACCGGTGGCATCACCACACCTGCTGAGGCCCTGAAGTACGGCGTCTTGTATCGGAGTACAATCGGTGAGTTCTCCTCGATGATGGTGGGACACTGGTCAATGGAGGCTGACACCTCATACACCACAATGTTCTCCCGCCTGATGCGGGGCTTGCATGCAATGCTCTGAATACAGCCCATAGTGCAGGCAACGAGCAAAATGAGCAAAACCAGAGAAGAAGGGAGCAAATGTTTCCTGACCAGTATGCACATCAGTCCCCTTCAGATTCCACCCTTGCCTGAAGAGCAGATCTAATCCTTTAATTGCCCATGATCAGTGATTGGTTGGGAAGGAAAACAGAAGAGAAAAAAGATGAGGGGGGGGGGCCACAGTCACCGTTGATGAAACATAAAAACATCCACAAGCATATTTTCCCGATGATATGGAGTTGAGAGGGAGAAAGTGGGGCCTGGGGGGGGAAGTATCACAGATCTCCGCAGCCTCCTCCCCCCGGTCTGCCTGCTGACTGCCGCACTGCCCTTGGCGCTCGTCCCCAGAAACTGCAATCCGGCCTCCCCTGGGGTGCTGCTTCTCCTCCGCCGTGCCTCCGGAGGATTCTCTGCTACTTGTCGAGTCCAAACGTCCGGCTGCACGTCGGTGCCCCTTGATCCTGCTGCTCTGCGCCTGGCTCTGCGCTGTCATGTCAAACAGCGACAGGGCAGCCAGGTGCGTCAGAGGAGGGGGTGCTGGATGCCTTTTGTTTGCTTGGCTTTTCCTGTTTTCGCGCGGCGCGCTCAAAATACAAAATCCGGCTGTTCATCACCTTGACCTACATGAAAAGAAGCTACATCAAATGAGCTACAATGAGTCTAATAATGGCGAGCCAACAGGGCTAAAGCGGGCTATTTTAATGTTTTCCTTGCTGTGTGATTCCATTCTTGTGGATGCATGAATGGTGCATCATGAATGGAGGCAGCTAGGCATCATAAACGTGCAGAAAAAAATAACTATACCCAGTCGCACGAGAGTCTCTCGGTTCTTGTCGTACTGTTTCCTCTCGCTGGTGAAACTCGCGGACCGGAGAGCATCCTTTCCCTGCTGCGGGCTCGCCTCGCTCGGTTTGGAGGTGCTGATGCTGGAGAGGCAGGGGAGGGGCGTCACCCGACCTCTGCATTGAAAAAAATAACAAGTGCAATAGGGCGTGGCTTCATGGACTCCGTCACTCCTACGTGGAACCTCATTGGTCGCTGAAGTCAACAGCGGAAGTGGTGTAGTTCGGCTCATCGACTTCCTACCCTCCGATACTGACACGCATTCAACTCGCCTTATTATATTTGTCCACACCCCGCCGGCCCACGCCTGTAGCTGCTGGTATATGATCGGCCGTCTGTTCGGTTACGTGTCTCAGAGGGTGCCGAGCTTGTTGTACCGGGTGTCGCTTACGATGAAGCCGCAGGTTATGTTCGTGCTGGGCGGGCCTGGCGCCGGTAAAGGGACCCAGTGCTCCAGAATCGTGGAGGTAGGAGAGATGGCGAGAGAAAGGACAATGAAAATAACCGACTCTGTATTAGGATATAGCATTTAGAGATAGAAATAGTATTTCGGAAATTTCAGAACACGATCCTCCTTTATTTTCATCCACGCTTAAAGTTAATTCAGTGACTTTTGATTGTCCTCTAAAGTGAACCTGTGTGTGTTAGCCGGCCAGCTAGCTAGCCCGCAAGCGGCACAGGATATACAGTTTATCTGCTCACATTCAATAAAGTATATGCGCTACAGAGTACAAATGTTATATGTGTAGTTGTTTAAAAAAGTATCAGTATTTATTTCTGACAACTGGATCACAAACAATGTGTATTGTGGCCCTTTCTTAAATGGTATGTAGCCTTGTCAAACGCCTACAATTCTACAATTCACTTAGCAGACGCTTTTATCCAAAGCGACGAATGACGAAATGACGGTCTGCTTATTAGCTTCACACAAAACTGACAGAGCTAGCAGGAGATAAACTATTGAGGTTTTCTCCATGTTGTGACGTTATCATTTGCGTATCCACTGCCGACGTTATGTCCTGGTAAATCAGGAGAGCACTTGGCCACTCCATTGTCAACAAACGGATGTAGCAATATATGTTCTGTATTACTAATAAAAGTCTATGTTTAACAGAGAGAGAGAGAGAGAGCTTAGTTAAGACACACTTTTTAACTACTCTGTTCACAAATGTTACTGGTTATTGGCTGCCCTGCTGCAAATGCCCTAGTTGAGCTTGAATCAGTTATGTATAGAGGTTCCTTTCATTCAGTATGTAAGGACTGAGTTCTTCAAGGCCTGTGTGTGAAAGCCTTTTCAACCTGTGAGGGCTGTAATTTAAATGAAGAGTGACAGTGTGAGCAGAAGCCTACAGACTTTATTCATAACCAACCGTCACTTTCTTCTCGACAAAATGTTTATCTCTATGACTAGTTCAAGTATTTTATACTATACTATAAGAGAACGGTTCTATCAGGAAAGATCAACTTTTCACATTAAATCAAAGTATTTGTGTCTCTCAGAACTACAACTACACCCACCTGTCAGCTGGAGACTTGCTGAGGGCCGAGCGGGCCAGAGAGGAGTCTGAGTTTGGACAGCTCATTGCCAACTACATCAAAGAGGGGAAAATTGTCCCTGTGGAGATCACTATCAACTTACTCAGGAAGGTATGCACCTAAAACAGGCTGTAAATCAGGTGTGTGATTGTAAGCGGGATCAGATCCTGATCAGTTTGCCTGGGAGCAGATGCCTTTATCTGAGACCTGTTAGCAGTTGCACTAAAGTCCACTCTAATATATCTTTGTAAAAAAACTTGTAACATACAGTATTTCTAAATGTACACGTATGCCCTTTTCACACTTGCACTCTCATAACTAAAATACTCAGTTGAGTTTAGGTGAGGAGGTGGCTGGGAAGGCCCCCCCCCCCCTTCCCAGCCACCTCCTCTTGTGTTAATATCTCTACAACAAGTATAAGAACATTTCCACAAGACAAAGGCAACAATTAAAAACAATATTATGACAACTGAGGCTAGCAGTGGGGAAACCCTTCTTTTCACTGACTTCATCACCCTGCTCGTGGTGGAACCTTCTCGTGGTAGCTTATGAGTTCAAACATTGGCTCACCCTGACTTAATGCTGACATTTTAAAAGTGAGCTTGCAGACAAAGTCTGGATAAAGTTGGGGTACAAATTTTGGGTTGGGTCCACACATGCAGCCTTGGGACATTTTAAGAAGTGCAGTGCATGTGTGAAATGTCCTCTTGTGTCCACTCTGCTGTTTTTAAGTCTGTAAAATTAGGATGATTTGATGCCTTCTGTTAAAACCAGTAATAAGCCTAGGTGCTGCATTCTGAACTTGTTGGATTCAATAGAGTGATTTGTGGATGATACCAGAAAAGGAATCATTGCCAATGATTGAACATCTATCTGTCATAAACTGTTCTAAGTGAATGTAGACCTGGATTATAGAGTTCAGGTAAGGAAAGGCCGTTTTTGTTGCCGTTTTGTAAGCGAGCAGCAGAGTTTAAAATTTGATGCGAGCAGTAACTGGGAGCCAGTGTAGGGAGATGAACAGGGTAGTGACGTGCTCTTTTGGGTAAGTTGAAGGCCAGTCGTGCTGCTGCATCTTCATTCAATCATAAGGAAAAAACTCAGAGAAACCATTTAATAATTATTTTCTGTCTTGAAAGGCGATGGAAGAAACCATGCAGCGAGATGAGAAAAAGTTCCGCTTCCTCATAGACGGTTTTCCCCGTAACGAGGACAACCTGGAGGGCTGGAACCGCGTCATGGATGGCAAAGCAGATGTCAAGTTTGTGCTTTTCTTTGACTGCAGTAATGAGGTATGTCATGGAAACTAGAGAGACGTCTTGCTGTGTTAACACGAACATAAGGAACTGAGCTGATATCCTCACATAGATCTTATACTGAGCTTGTGATTTTCTGTCTTTTTTTATCGTCCTCAGGTTTGCATCGACAGATGTCTAGAAAGAGGGAAAAGCAGCGGACGCTCAGATGATAACAGAGAGAGTTTGGAGAAAAGGTCAGCCTGGACCACAAACAACATGAGACACTTTAGACTTTAACAGTAATGAACCACGTACAAGTTGTGATTCCTTCAAGTGTTAACTGCTGGATTTGACCATTTATTGATTCCATATTCTGATTAGCTTCTGTCTATTTCTACAATCAAATCTGATCAGTATAGATTCGTGATCCATTTATCTGACTGTTAGATACCTACATGTGTTTTTGTCCTAACTTATGTCTCCTTCAAGTCTTCTGTGTCATCTGACCCCGATAACCAAGCCTATTTTTTCTTTCATGCAGAATCCAAACCTACCTGCAGTCTACACGACCAATCATTGCACTGTATGAGAAACTCGGCAAGGTGCGCACTGTAGACGCCTCTCGCTCCGTGGATGAGGTGAGAAAATAGCAGTGACTGTTGGAAAACTTCTGTGAAAATCAGCTAATGCTTACTGAAGTGATGTTTTGGGGATATGGAGCCCAGAAAAGCATGTGTCACTCACCAAACATTTCTTGAGAAACCTCTCAATCAAGGTAAACAAGCCTTTAAAGGTATAATATGTAGAATTTTACGACCATGTTTACATTCAAATATCTTAATTAATAAAATTGACTAAACCTATGTTATATGTTTTTGTTGAGTACTTATATCACCTCAAATATTTCCAACAGTTATCAAAGCCAGAGTAATCTGTAATTTTATAGTTGTACGGGGATGTGTCTTGTCGCGACAACCGCCATGAAAGACACAAAATGTTTATTGTTGCCAAGGAAACACCGGATGTTGCGTCAAAGACCGCTGCATAAGGAAGCGGGAGCTGCTACTGAAAGCTGCCGTACTGTAGCAGAGAGAACGCCCATGATTCCCCGCCAGCCTCGACGTCATCTTTTGTTATTGTTTTGATTGAGGGCCCCCTGGCGGCGTATTTTACATACTGTGCGTGTGACGCACACATTGAAGTGGGTTTTTCTATTGTATAATTGTTTGCAGCTTAAAGCAATATGACACTGGCATGGACACCGGGGTGGTAGGGATGTTAGTAAGGAAATATTAACAAGTAAGAGGTCTAGGTCAGGGATGGGCAACTTTGGTCAAAGCAAGGGCCACTTTCATTTTATTCTCACTGCCAGGGGGCCAAATTGTAGGATACAAAAACGATTGCAGTCAATCATGTCTCAAATTTAACTCAACATATACCAGTGATCAAATATTATTATGGACATATTTCTGGTTTTCATGATTTCATGGCAGATTTTATCATGTTTTCTTCATGATTTCAATTAATTGATATGTAAAAATAGACCTGAGGGCCACGTTGAGGGTTGATGTGGCCCCCGGGCCGCCAGTTGCCCACCCCTGGTCTAGGTTGTCAATTGCTGATTATGATGCCTTAAAGGAGCAATATGTAACTCTGACACCTAGTGATTAAGATGGGTTCTGCACTCCAAATTTACAACATTGAAGAGAGCTGTCTCCCCCTGCCCCCTCCTCCGTAGAGTCACACACAGGAACCTTGAAATCTTTCTGCACTCTTCTCTAACCTCTCTCTTTTTCAAAAGCATCTCCAATATTTAACCTAGTTTGACTACGTTTAGGTCGGGTAGAATCAGTTTAATCTGAACCAGGTCGCTTTAACACTTGTTGGTTTGCCTGGCAAACCAAGGGGGTTCCTAGACGGCGACGTGGGGGTGCCTTAAAACTGCCTACCTTCTCTGGTCAAAACAAAAACAGACCATTCCAGACCAGAATTGAAACTCATGGAGGAGGACATACTGTTTCTTTAATATATGATGATGTAGTAAGGTCATTATATGACTTAATTCAGAAGATATCTTACGTATTGGACTTTTAAACAAAATGTTTTTAAAAAATCCAGCCTGTTTGTTTGTTGATTAAACTCAGCTATTTTGTCTCTTTCAGGTGTTTGCTGATGTGAAAGCCATCCTGGACAAAGAGGGTTGAAGGTCTCCAGCTGCCAACAACATTTACCTTTTTTAAGTTTTTATTTTAATCAACTGCAATTACTCTATATAAGTTTATATGTCCATTCATATGACTTTTTACTTTTGGTTACTGTTTTGTTTGACTTGTTTTTCTCTTTTGTGAATGCTGCTTGTTTCTTTGTTTGTGTGTGTGCGTGTATGGTCTGTGTCAGTATGAATGAGAAGTAGAGATGCCAACAGCTACTTGAGGTCACATAATCGCTGTCTGTCATCATAGTCTGAGGCCTTCACATTGAAACAAAATGGATCATTAACTTAGAGCAACTTTTTTTTGTTAATCAAAGGCACTTCTAAAATGTCAACAAAAATGGAATACATCACTCATGTCTTCAGAGGATCATGTTTTAGAAGCAGCAAAAGCTTCCGACCAAATAGTTGCTCGACATGATGACGAAAGACTTGGATCACTTTAAGACTTGACAGATCAGAAAATACCTTTCAAATGAAATGTATAAAACACGCGTGTCATCTTTAATGGACAGCACTATAGAAACATGACAGGGTGCTTTTGTGACATGTAGAGTTATCAGGTCCACGTTCATGTACTTGACTCTGAACACCTGGATGTGCTGCATAGCTTCAACACGTTAGATAAGACTAGAAAAAACATGAAGATCAAAGATTTGATAAATCTGTAGTACTGTATCTTGAAGGAGGAGGAATTAAACGGCGAATTAAAGACAGATTTCCCCCCCCTTTTTGTGCTTAATTATTTGTTGTAGAATATTTTTTATTTATATATAACTTGTCAATTTCTGCAGTGTTATAGAGTGTCATGGTCATTTATATCTGGAAAACCAACTTTGTAAACATAGCAGACCCTAGAAAGACTATAGCTGCTTTATTAAAACAAACACTAACTTAAAAGTAGTGCTCTTGTCAATCACATGAAAGTTTTTTTATCAAGATTAATTACCACGTCACTCGATTTTTACAAAATTCAATGTTTCATTAACTTTTTGTCAAATCAGCCAGCAGGGGGCGCTGGACATCACTATAACTTGAGAAGGTGTAACACAATTCCCAGTGTCATTGTGCGTTGTTTGGCTCCACAAAGGTTGAGAAACGAAACATATTGGTTACTTTTTCTGTCTGCAAAGAACAAATTTAACCAACGGAGATAATTATTGAACAGAGAAATATTGTTCATTAGCCCTGCTCTCTAAATGTTTAAATTATTCCCTTTCACTTATTGCTATAATTGTCCTTTTCTTCCAATACTTTTGAATTCATCAATTAAAGGTAATTGTACACAATTTGCTGGCAGCTCATTTACATGTTATAACAAAAGAATTCATAACCGTCCATTCGTATGAGATCATGATAAAGGTATTAAATTACAGTTAAAACATTTTAAACCTCTAACATTAATTAATATACCTACGTTATTCATTCAAGTTCATGTTTACATTTCTAACAGTTTAATGTATTTATTGAAGAAGAGAATAAATTAATATTTATAGGAGTGAACACCAGGGGGAGCAACAGAAGAGATACATTTTGTTTTTCCTCATAGCTGCACACTATAGTATAAGATTCTCTCAAATATAATGTATTCTTTTTTGAAACTATCTAACATGAAGAAAGAAAATCATGCAGCAATCATGGTGTACGATTTATTTTCATGTCATATATATTCTCTGCAGTTACAAAAACATTTGCTGACATATTTTCCTGAGCATTTTTAAGCTTGGGGCCTGGTGTATCCGCATTCAAAGAGCTACATCAAACAGATTAGCAGTACCTGACACACCTGCACATGACACAAGGACAAGGTACCGAATGTGAAATGAATCATGATAACACAAATTATTATCATTTCATGTCAGGAAGGTAGCTACTAGAGAAGGATGTGAATGTAAGGCACTTTGTATTTACTGGTTCGTATGTGTGCACTATAATACATACGGTTAGTTCAAATACAATCAAACTTCAATGATCCTGTGGATGTATCATTCCAGCACCAAAATGTGTTAGAATAAAGCAAAGAAAGGAATATAAATAAGAATATACCAAGTAAAATGCTTGAAAAAAATAAAATATGTACATAGCATTTTTAAAAGGGAAACAATCTGTTCATATTCAAATACGTACCACAAACTATCAAACACAAAATAACAAGCCCTTGTGTTCTTAACTGCATGGAAGAAAAACAAAACTCTGCATCAATATATTTGTACTCTGCCAACAGATGGCAATCTGAAAATATATATTATCTTATTTACAAAAATAAACCAAGGAAACATGAACAGTGAGGACATAACTTAGTTAATTCACACCAGTAGCTAAAGCAGAAATGGAACAGTGATTCTCTATCTGAACGAGAAAGAGGACTGTCCTATAATGCTGACATACTGATAAGTGATTGGCCAAACGGAGAAATACCTGCTCATATTCACATTCACAATACGCACTCTGTTAGACATTCACAGCGAAAGCATACACTTTCTTTGAAATACGAAAGTGCTTACAATAAGTAATGTGCATCATATACAAATGCATAAAAGGCATATACTACATATATATATATATATTTATGTATTTGTTTGTAAAATATAAAAATCTTTTGACATGGCGGTCGATGCAAAAGGCAAATGACGCACAGAAGGAATTCAGCACGAGCTCATCAGGCCAGTGAGGACGTTACTGGGAGTCCTTCGATACTGGGCCTTGGTGTTGGTGACGGCGCCGTGCTTCTGCCGGAGGTGAAGCCTCAGCTGACTCTTGTGTCTGAAGTGGAGGTCACATTTTTCACACTGATGGAAAGAAAAATTAAAATTATTTAAAATAATGACTTAAACTAGAAGGTTTTTATCAAGCACAGCTGTAGCTCTCTAGGATTACCACTCAGGATTTAAAACTACTAATTCATCGGGGGGGGTAATTAATCTGTCTCAGCCAGCAGACACAGAGGATAAGGAGTAGGAAGCTTACATGATAAGGCTTTTCTCCCGTATGAATGCGCATGTGGCTCTTGAGCGTCTGAAGGTGGCGAAAGTGTGTGCCACAGATCTCACACGGATACGGCTTCTCTCCGGTGTGGATCAACACATGAGCGCGAAGATGGGCCACCTGGAGGGGAAATAACAACTCGTATTAGAATATACACACTTGAAGGCAGCAGGTTGACTTTTGTAAGGATTTCCTGCCATTTTTGTTCCTCACCTGGACAAATCTGGAGCCGCAGGTCTCACACTTGTAAGGCTTCTCTCCAGAGTGGATGCGTGTGTGCGTCTTGAGGTTGGCTGGCCGATTAAACTGAGCACCACAGATATTGCAGTGGTATGGCTTCGCACCTGGATGTTGACAGCAAGAGGTTTAGGAATTAATGAAAGAGTCATATCAAAAGACGTTTATGCAATTGGACTTTTAAATGCCAAAGCAGGATTTATGAGTCTTACCAGTGTGAACAGTCTTATGGCTGGCCAGGTTGCCCTTGTAGCGGAAGGCCGCCTGGCAGCAGTCGCACTTGTACGGCTTATCACTGTGGACCTGAACCATGTGGTCTTTGAGGGAGTCCTCTTCTATGAACTTAGAGTCACAGCCATTGCAGAAGTATGTGTTGTTTTCTTGAGAGAAAATAAAGCATAAATAAATAAACCTCTGTGATTTTGATGGGAAAAAAATTCAACTACAGATTCCTGGCAGGGTACATGTTGAGTCCACTTACCACCAGTGGAGGAGGAACACTGGGAGTGTAGTATGGGGGCTTCTTCTCTGCTGTATGAGTCAGGAGAGAGATGACCCATCTCCATGCATCGAGGGCTGTCACAGCCACAGGAGGAGCATCTGCGCTGGCTGCACACAAAAAGGATTTTAATTAATTGCATTTTCGTAATTTTTTCCTCTTTCCAAATATATTTAGCTAAAATTTCAATCCTTACCTGAGGCTGCTGCAGGGGCTGCTGCTGAAGCTGTCCAAACTCTGAAACATGAAGATTTCCTCTCTGTGCTCACTGGCTCCATCTTCTGTCTGACCATCGCTGTTTCCCCCAGCTTCTCTTCTATATGGGCTCAGCGTTGGGGACATGGTGATGGCTTCAGCTTCAGGGCCACCTCCCTGAACTTCCTTCTCGTTCTCGTCGGGTGTTTGGTTCATAACAATCAGCTTGTACTTCTTCCAGTTGCGAGCCTTGGTGTTGCTTGAACAGTCAGAAGACTGATGAAGGCTTAGTGTGGCGCTTCTGCTGCTGTTTGACTCAGTTGGTGAGTTGGGCTGGCAGTCAGATCTCAGGGGGCTTTGAGGGCTACTGATCACACCTTTAAGAAAACCTGGAGACAATCCGAGGCAGCTGCTTTGTGGGTGCTGAATGCTGTCTTCCTCCATGGGTGTAGCAGGCCTTTGAATGCTCTCTTGAGCTCCTGCCGGTCTCATGATGGTGGTGGGGAAACTGGGGTGGGATGGTACAGGGTTGGAGATGATGGTGTTGGACTCACATGGAGCCACCTGGGAGCATTGTTTCTGGGGCAAAGCCCCTCCTGTGGTAAGGTTGCTGGACTTATGGGGACCTTCAAGCTGCACAGAAGGGACCTGGGGGTCACCGTAGACGTGATAGGAGCCGGAGGTGTTGATCCCCCTGAAGACATTGGGGATGTAGGAGGAGTTTGATGTGTGAATATTTCTAAAGTCTTGCTCTTTTTCAGCAGTTGGCGTCTCCTCGGGCAGACACAATGAGTTCATCTGCACCTCCTCAATTGACATGTTAAGAGTCAGATTTCTGTGGAAACAGGTGAAACAAAGTATTTAACTCAAACTCAAACGTTTTTGTTTTAACTTCAACATAAGAGTGTTTTGTGTTTTTCTCTACCTGGACTTGATGAACCTGTGGCAGGTTTCGGCCACATGCTCCATCTGGAGGTAGACGGCTGTGTTCATAGTGGCAACAGCCAGATTGTCCTTCAGGTTTAGACAGGACGTGTACATAAAGTCCAGCAGGATTGAGAAACCCTTGGGGTCCACTTTGGGGTCTAAGCTTATGGCACTGAGGTTTCGGTTCTTGGGATCCATGAACACAGAATAAAAGAAGCCACTGTAAAAGAAAAAAAGGCATTATGAGTGTTGAACATAAGCACATCTGAGATTCATTAACTCCTAGAAATTAATTTATTAGGGATGAGGTCTGAACTTATATCATGTCAGGTTCAGTAAGTGACTGAACTAAAAAGTATGAAATATGCTCCGAGAAATAGTTGACATTCATTATCACTGTGCCAGATGTTTTGGTTGTGCATACCTGCAGGCCACCAAAATAGCCTTATGAGCACAAAACTGCTGTCCGTCCACTTGTATGGTGACATCAGTCAGGATGTTCCTGCTGCGGAGGCGGTTGAAGTTGAGTAAGACATCGCATGCATGGCGGGTGAATTGAATGCAGCCATTCGTAGTTGTGGCCATGCTGTCGAAATCTGAACAAGGGTAGAAATAATAAAAACAATAAAAACCACTGCCAAATAAAGGTAAACAACACAGATACACACACTGTAGCCTGGGTATGAACATAACAATGTGAGGATTTCACCACCGATACGAGCATAAGAAGACCATATTCTCTGGAAAATTGTTCATTAGTCATTACATATGTAAATTAGGGGCGACGGTAGCTCAGTCCGTAGGGACTTGGGTTGGAAACTGGAGGATCCCCAGTTCAAGTCCCGATTCTCGAGTACTGCCGAAGCGCCCTTGAGCAAGGCACCGAACCCCCAACATCTCTCCACTAATGCATGTGTGTGATTCGGGCCTATGTGTGTGAGAAGCATGTCTCTCAATAACAGAGTGTAAAACCAGAATTAAGGAAGGGATTAATAAATTATATATATATATATATAAATAGATTACGTTTATTTGCAGTCTAGATGGGATTTTCTGCATTCTACTAAACTAAGCAAATCATTTTAAAATACCAAATTTGAGCAAAAGTCGAGCACTACAGTTATAGTTGTAACAAGTTATAGTTGATCAAAACTACATATTTAATAAGTTAATTAATTGTATTTCACCACCTCTGGCTCTCCCTGACACTATTAGTGGAAACAGGCCACCTGCATTTAGGCTTGATAATCCAAACAAGCTTTAAACAAAACAAGTGTCCTGACTGCGTTTCATCAGGAGGAGGCGTCATTGCAAAGAGAAAAGTAAAAGGTATGTTTTCTCCGCCTGAACCTCCTAATCCATTACACACGAATTGACTTTATTCACAGTGTTATACCATAGAATAGATACTTTAAATAGATCATTTAACAAGTTATTATTGAAAACTGATATTTGTAGTTGATTTGCTCTTGCATACACTTGGGATAAAGTTTTTCATAATTTTGAAAAGACATAAAACTTGTGGAAAACCCCCCAATAAAATTCAATGCAAACATGACCTATAATGTTAAAAAGTTGACTTAATGTCCGCTTCTCTACGTGTTCTCATATCTATCGCAGATGTACATCATGTAACAAACAGCTCAGCGCTGGCAGCCTGCAGCATGAAACGTGTTTGACGTTGAGCACATTCCGTCCTGACTGCTCAGATTAGGTTGCCAGTACACAGAGAGGTTTCCTGTTCCCCGATATAAGTAGAACTCAACTCTTTTAACCCATTAGTATTTACTCCCCTTCTGCTAAACTAATCGCTCCACTTACTTCTAAACCAATTAGGCCTACACTAAATCGAGACCACACAATTTAGTAGGATGTGATTTTTAAGGAGTGGTTGGTTAGTTGTAGCTCGCTCAGCAGGCCAGCTCAAGTCCTTTCAAAGTTAGAAATAATGTTGAACTGTCATGTTTTGGGACACTCTTGTAGTTTAAATGTGTTCTTTAAATCATTTAGTCGATTAAAGGTAATAATAATAGTACATGTTCAGCTGTGCATTGGAGGCACAAACTGAAGTCAAAAGATTGTTTGTCGACCAGAGAACTACGCAGAGAGAAATCAAGATGAAACAGACCGACCGATCCAGTTGCGCAACTATTGCATGTGTCGTTTGGTTTTCATAGCTTCCAAAATAGTGGTTCAAATACAAATATAGAAGGCATCGGTAAAACAAATACGATTACTAATTAGCCCAAATTATGTACGACTGTTTTAGCTAGAGGTTAACGTCGCCAAATTGCTGCTTGTTTTCAACCGATTTATAGCTCAAGTTTGTTGACATTAAATCCGCACACACTGAAGTCGCACTTCCCTCTAAAACACAACCAGAGACAGAGCATCTCTCAGTATACACTTTCATAGTTCAGTCTGTTACTTCACTTCTAGCTAAAAGAAACACAAGATACTGCAAATATTGAAATTAAAAATCCAGTCCAGGAACAGCAGAGACAGTGGCTGCTACCAGCCGCCACACTCCTGACCTAATGCTGAGAAAATAGGAAGAAAAAAAAGTCACCTTGTAAAAGTTTCCTCGAAACTCTGTGCATCACCAGTTCTGAGAATCCAGTTCTAAGAAACAGACCAGCTCAATTCTCGGAATTTCAACACAGGGCCGTACCATTATCTGCGGGGCGGGGGAGCTTCACACTCTTATTGCATTATTTCAATTTTGTACCGTCAACACTGAACAGTTTAACACACGAGTGCTACATTATTACTCACACTTTAACGTATTTTGGGGGATTAATGTGCGCCATGTGTAAGACTTTATCAGTTAATTTGTTTATTTCGAAGTGGATTAATCTCTCAGCGTAGTGGATGTGTCCAAGTGCAAGGTCAGCTGACCAAGTTAAAAATACTGTGGGGAATATGAGAGCCTGTGCTCGCAGTACGCCTGCCTGAGGTGCCTTGAAGAGTAGAATAAAGTCAGTCATCCTATCTTCTAATAATTCCGAGTATCCAGTTTAAGTAGATTTAAGCGAACATTACCCCGCCACATGTGTGTTTGATTTCACATGCTGCTTTGTCTTTAAAAACGTAATTTTAGCGTTAAAGTTGCTTAGTTGATTTAAGTGTAAGCTGTGTAAAACTTTTAAAGTATCTGGGAAATGATATGCTACTGATAAACGATTGTGCCACAAGTGGCCTCACAGCTCAGTGTGTGTACATTTTTTTGTATTTTAAAATGCTTCAGAAAGTGTTTGTTAATCTCCCTACTCTCTAAAAGACTCAAATATAACTGTTGTAGCTTTTTAGACTTCCTGACTTGCCATCACAGCTGTACATTAACAACAAGTTGTTGGTACTAAACAACTAATCAGTCAACAAAAAAACGGACTGCACTTTAACGACCAGATAATAACAGGTTAAGTAGCTACTGTTTGTAGTAAATAACATGAATAAAATAGTGATGCATTAAGAACAGAGTACTGTCAGTATTTTTGTTATGCACCAGTGTGCCATGACACTGACTCACAACTTTCTTGACAACTCTGCTGATAAATTGCACAACAGCAGCACTAATTATGACCTAGTTATGAATGATCTCTGTGCTCCTTCAGTAATACTCCTCACTAGTTCCTTGTCCATTGCAGGTGTAACCTTTCTCTATTTCCTCAATGTTTACAAAACATCAGCTCTCCTGCCAGGTGTGTTGAATGTTACATTTTTAATGTGGTAGGAAACCTTTTCTTTGTCCCACAGTGTGTGATCAGACTCAATCTAACCAATTATAAAGTATACTATTTATTGTTAGAATGATTTAAATGACCTTTTAATGGAAACATGTTCTTTAAATGCCATCGTTACTGAACATAGCTTTATTTCTCGTATATAGCACTTCTTTAAGTCAATTCCATCAAAACAAATGGTTAAAAAAGGTTGGGGGTTTTTTCAGGCTGTTTTTCATTTAATAGAAAATACCCTTTAAGCAGGGTAGCCATTACCATGAGTTAAAGTGACGCTTTAAAAACATTCAAGCAGGTTAGAGCAAACAAAACTGTAGAAATTGAGAATTATTAATTGTGAATCTAGCATATCATACCGGCACTGCATACAGTGCGTATCTCTGTTTTTACCAGTTTATAAAAGAATGAGTAAAAATGTCAATGAAAACTGAATCTATTAAAGGTACCTCATTCGGATCACACTTGGTCTATTGTATATTTGAAGGTTATAAGATGCAAATATTAGATTACTTTTCTACATTATAAAAACACTACAACAAAAGAATCTAAATATGTCTTCTTTTTCTCGGCATACTGTATGTGTTGCAAAGAAGGTCGGCTCTCAGACTTCATCTTACCTCATGAACTAAATGTGCAGCTCAACAGGTCTAAATTACAGCTGCTCAGGTGCTATGGCAACAAAGAGGTCTATTTGTAGTTAATGTTTTTACTCTTCATTTTTTCCCCTGTGGTTATCTTTAGTGGCCCAACTTTCTGTGGGTTGTTCGCCTTCACATCCTCTGAAAGAAGTGATATTTTCTGCTCGAATGAGAACAGACAAAAGCTTGATCGGTCTTTAGAAGAGACAATGCAGAATATAAACGTCTGATTTCCTCTTTTGTTGATTTTTTCAGGCTGTAGGTTGAAAAGAATCAATAAGACAGCCTTTTCCTTGCATTTATCAGGGCAGCAACCTTAACATTTTCAAGAAAGGGGTTCACTGCAGTGACAAACACATCACTTATAGCAGATGTGGCACATACACACTGCTGTGTGTGGTATAGATATCTGTGCATTTAGGAGTCTAATCAAAATGATCACACAAACATGGTACTTCTGCTTAGCTTTGCAAAAATGCAATGTCTTATCAGGTTGTATTTATGCCTTGCATTGAGGTCTGAATTTGTTTTGCCATAAAAAACGGCTTAATCTGCAAATAAATTTGTTTTTATAGTCGTGCGAATGTTTTTCGATAAAAAGCTTAAACTAACCAGGTTAACATTGGTCAGTGAGTGGCAGAAATATAAACGACTTAAACTCCATCATAGCACTATGTCTTTTATGAGTGCTGTCTGTAGTGTTACCGGTCGAGCCTTCCTCTTTAAGGAAGAAGGCGCTGTTATTTTTGGGATATGATGTAGTAACAGAAAGTACCAGGATATTGCTTTGTCAATGTGAAGTGCATACTTTCATAAGTTTTTTAGTCAAACTGGACAACACAATGTGTCCAGATATACTCAGATTCAAGTATATTGGTTGTGGACAAAGCCTATGTGTTTTTGATCACTGCACTTAGTGAATAAGTACCTGTTTTAAGCAACCGGACTGAGGTCTCATGACAACTCTTCACTGGTAAGTTAACAGCCCGCCCAAGCATCAAAACCTGCAGTTTCCCAAACAAAATGTTACTTAAAAAATATCAGAGACAGATTTAAAAATAATGAGTATAGATAAACAAGTGGAAATGGATGAATTTCTGAAAACAGGTGTAAAAGACACCAAAGCAGCAGATTCAAAAAGTTTCTCTTTTTCTTCCTGTGTATGCCTGTTACCCAAACATCAAACAGACGTCTCGTTCATATTTTCTGCAGGGCCCATCTGTAGAATGCATGTCTTTAAAAAACAACACTGCTTGGGATTTTGCCAGCCAACCCTGGAACAAATTTGTTGCTGTTCCTCTAGTTCTCCCCTCCCCCTTTCATGAACTTCTCTGACCCCAGGGGGCTTAGACGCAGACGGATATCAACGTGCCTATCCCAAAACATGACCCAGGCACATGGTTGTCTGACAGAAGATCAAAGGTCACATCAGTAAAATATGACAAAAACTAGCTCAGCCTTCGCACTCACATAGCCTGAGGGGGGAGAGAGGAAAGTGTCAGTTTCTGTTCAACAAGGAGTGTGCACTTGAATTTGGTGAGAAGCATGAAAAAGAAAATCACTTCTCATGGATTTTCTGTTTTTCTTTGTTTACATACAAAACAAATACCACAGAAAGACAATATATGTGTACTTCATAGCTAGCTTGTTTGTTAACAAGAGGCGTTTAGATTTATTTTTAGCACTAAGTTTAGTGTCATTTTTGAGCAGCTCACATAAACCATGAAACACTGAATATCAGTGCATGGATGTTTCAAACATGGAGATCTTTGAACTGCTTTTCTGCTGTCTGTATGGGACTTACTGAGAAGTACATCTTTATACCGCAGGCGTTTCGTCATCTTTTCATAGCAATGTTGAACTCAACCCGACCCTGAATATACCATGATGTCAAACTGCCAATACAGATCACGTTACTTACACCTAATCTCAGTACCCTCCATGGAGTATGTGTTTTGTGAGTATGCATGTGAAGTGTCTGACCATAGATTATGTTTGTCCTCAGGTCTTGATATCATTGTGACATGCTGATCAAACAAAAGGTTTGAACATCTTGACATTGAACACAACAGACTCTGTTGAGCTGAATTTATTAAACCGCTCTTGTTTATGAGAAAACTCTCTTGCATATATTTTTGAACAGCCGTGGTAACATAAAGGCATGTTTTCAGTATAGATTGCCCGCTAACACATCTCAACTCTGTGTCTCAGTATTTCAGAACAAATGTTATCTGTATGTCCTCTGATGTGACGAAATAAGGCCCTAAGATAAGTTTCATACGCAAAAACAGTTTGCTGCCTCGCCATCAAACAGGAACTCTGCTCTCATGACTTTCATGTCTGTGGTTTCGCAGCCGGGCTCAGCGACAGAGAGAGAAAGGATGAGCCTCTGCAGTTTCATGTTAGACCATCGAGTTTCCTCTCAAAGCTTGTGATGTAATCTTACAGAGCAAAAAAAAATGTATGTCTAACTTTAAAGGTCACATATTATACTCATTTTCAACCAGTTTGAATACGTCTCAGTGGCCCCCAAAAAATGTCTGTGAAGTTTCTTGTTAAAAAAAAAAAAGAACATGCTGTTTCTGTTTCTGTAGCTTTAAATGCAAATGAGCTGTGTCTGACAATACCCCTCTAGAAGGGCTTGGCTGGCTTGGGCTTTCTCGCACCTTGCCCTAATGTTTACAGTGAGAAGGCAGACTCAGAGGGCAGAACAAACACCTAGCTGTGGGAGTGTCACCCACCTGGGGGAGGGGTTACTGCCCTTTGTGATGTCATGAAGGGAAAATGTCCAAACGGCCTGTTTGAGCACACATTTTCTGAAAAGGGGAGCAGGAAAAAGGCGGAGTGGATGGACTTATCTCATAAGTGTCCATCTAATTTTTTTCTTCCTAGCTTGAGATTTTGTAGTTGTGGAAAGGAAGATAGCATACCCATTGAGCTACGGTTAAAGCTCGATTAGGCCATAGGACTACTGTCCCTGTCCCATTACACAAGCATCAGGGGAAAATCGATTTATTGACAGAAGTTTGTCAGATTCCTCTATGGTAGGTGGCAAACCCCTTTCGTCTACTTACTATTGGACCTTTCCTATTACGTCACATACCAAACAACTGACAAACAAGTCCGCAAGAGGCAAACTCATATGAAAACATGGACAACTTTACAGCTCTGTACATTTCGTACCTTCTTTTTACTCTAGCACTCTTCATGTTGATACTGTTGTCTTGTTTTCTCCTCTGCTTTCTTCTAAGCATTTATGCTGTTCAAGTTCTGAGTCAAAGCACATAGCGGAAACTGTGGAGCATGTGCATAACGCCTAGGCCAGTTTGGGGCCAATTGAGGTGTATGCATACAAGAGTAAATCAACCACCAACCGCATTATCTGGGTGTGTTAGTCCAACTTTGAGAAATTCAATTTCTTATAGTTTTAGTCAGACTAATATGTTAACGTGTATTTTAAAAAGTCTAGTTTTAGGTGGACTTGCACATTTAATTGACTTTGTTTAACATCGCAAACTGGGAAAGACGTGTGAATAAGCAACTCAGGAAGATTTCGGCGGGCAGGCTGTCCTGAGTGCATGTGTGGAACACTGACTCTGTACAGACAGCTCCTGCTGGCATTTATTGAAACAAAAAGTAGGCCAAACTTTCAAAGTTTCCCAAAGTCGATGAAATCATAAATCCCCAAATTTGGATCATATCATTGGCTTTGGGTCATTTGAGGACTCGGGTCCCTCGTGTTCCAGCCCTGTGTAAATGCTCAGAGGCAAACACATGAATGGTAGCTTTGTTGCACCAAATCAAAGAATGCATCCTCAGTTATAAGTGGCCAAATGGATTGTACATGCAGAAAAAAAGGTCAGCTGTGAGGAGCAATCAGTGCATTCAGACGTATGGACAGGGATGAGTCACTGTGTGCGACCTGGACAACAAACAAATACTTAGAGGGAGTTAATTGAAAAGATATGAATGGACAGACAAATATTATTTACCATAAATACTGAGTGCAACAAAGAGTTCTGGCCCACCTTTTCCATTCTATTAAAGTTTTTTCTTTACTTCCTTGTATTGTAGAATTGTCATTTATTGCTTATATTATAAAAATAGCACTATTTTAAGTAACTTTTTTTGTGTATGTATATAAAAAAAAAAATTAGGGGAGTCATTGAAGGAAGAAATGAGCCAAATCTTCTCATCTATATGAAACAGGGGGGAATATATGTGCAGAGTATGTTATCTGTGGAAAAGTACCAGGGCTCACCGCGTCACCATGACGGATTCCCCTGTTGTTTTACAGCAAAGCGGTGGATGAGGGGCAGGGGGGTATGGCTGCCCAGGAACAGTAGGTGTGGTGTGTGTGTGTTTTGTGTGTGTGTGTGTGTGTGTGTGTGTGTGTGTGTGTGTGTGTGTGTGTGTGTGTGAGAGAGAGAGAGAGAGAGAGAGAGAGAGAGAGAGAGAGAGAGAATGAGGGAAGTTATAAATGTAATCCTGGGTGCCTCTCCTGGAAATGCCCCTTTAGGATAGAGCAGTTGGGAAAATTTGGTCGAGGAAAAAGAACAAGGAACACTGTCTTTCAGCTCAACAGCTTCCTGCAGGGTGTCCTGAATGCACAGATACAAAACAGAGGAAAGGCTCCCATAGATCAATGTAAATGTCAATACATTGGCGAGTTGCTGAAAAGGTTGATTGTCGACATAAATGTGCATGACAGGATACAATATTTTTTGCAGGTTTTATTTTTGCAGTTTTTTGCTGAAAGCACCCCTGGGTCCCACTTCTACACTTCTTAAATTAACATTGTGATCAAATCTCCATAAGCCCTTGCAGTTCTCCAAAGTATCCCTGGTGGTAACAGAACCCCCAGTTGAACACCCTGAACTTATGAACTGAAGTGCCATTTGTTTGTATAACTGTGTTTGATATTACGCAACTTGAAATGCCTTTACAAAACAAAAAAGTACCCTTTTTATTGACTCCAGTTCCAATGCATTTCATAAGAAAAACACTGCTTGGGCTTTTCCAGCCCACCCCAGAAAGACGTCGGGGCTGTTCCTCTCGATCTCTCCCTATACCCATTTCATCAGAATCAGACTTGGAGAATGAACTTCAAATTTTAAATTAAACTGTAATTCAGCTAGTATATTTTATTTATTTATTTTTTATATGCTGAAATTTTAACAGGAAAAAGTAAGATGGGGGAGAGATGGTTTAACCTGCAGCTAAAGGCCAGAGTTGGAGTTAAACCATCAGAGTGCACAAGAAATATTACAAACGTGACACATTTTTGAGTATAATGTATAGGGAGGCTGCGGCTGCTCATGTGCAATACATCATGTTGTAGACACTTCTGGAAAACCCAGCATGTCCGTCAGTGAAGCACACATTGAGAAATGTATTGCTTTAAATGTCTTAATGAACCATCAACATTGATTGGACATCGACAATAAACATGGTGGAATTTCCCTTCAATGTCAAATTAACATAGGCAATGACATTTGCTTTTTTAACACAGAGCAAAAAAAAAATCTTTTTCAGTGGTCTTGGCAAAAACAAGAGCTTATAGTTTTGATGATATTTCAGGTGTGCGCAGGAGTGCCAAGAGGCTGCTTCCCTTTTAATATTTTGGCCTTCACAGAGAAAGCATTTTACTCCCTGCACGATAATTCTTGTATGTTTTTATTGTGCCTCTTCATGAGAAAAATGGAACCACCATTTTTTGTGTGTAAATGTAGGTGCTCTCCTTTGAGACATACTGTAGTAGATGTTTTTAGATCGCCTATTCATGGCGGGACTAATACATGCATGCTAGGAGCATTAAAGCATGTTATAAGAACAGTATTTTAAGATAAGATAAGATAATCCTTTATTCATCTTACGAACGGAGAAATTTACAGTGTTACAGCAGCAAAGCAGGACAGTCAACAGAAGAAAAAGCACACAGTGCAAAAATAAGTTAAATAAAAAAAATAAAAAAGTGTAAAAAATATACATCAAAAAAGTTATAAAGAAAGCCAGTAACAGTCTGTATGAACAAAATACTATCATGCACACAGTGCATATGAGGATGAACATGTTATTGCACGTTGTGATGACAGTTTGACCTCCCACTTATCATCTACATGTTGCAAAGCTTTGCTGAAGTTATATAAAGTGAGTGCACCTGAACCTGCAGAGAAGTTGTTGACTTTTAAGCTCTGAAGATAAGGCTCACAGTGAACAGAGAGCTTCAGTAATAATTAAGGTGTAGTGACGGGGTTAAGTCATTAACGGGCTCATCATGAGACTGAAATGCTTATCATCTGCTAATTTAGATGTGACGTGTGAATATTGTAACTCCAGTAACCTTTAAAAAAACATAGGTTAATCTTGTCCCATATTGGTAAAAAAAAAAAAAAAAAAGGTACAGTGGTACATATCGGACAGTCTAAGTGGAGCTGGCAGCAGGACTGAAGATGCCAGAGGTCTGCATACCTCAGAGAGGGGAACAGGGAACATGGAGCCCTGAGGACAGAGAACAATGTTGCTAGTTTGCTGAGGTTATACAACTGACATTTTCAACTAACTTCACTAAATGTATTATAATAAAACAAGAGGGGAGTGAACAATGACTGAAATAGTGACAAACTTAACAA
The DNA here is from genome assembly GCA_020745685.1 of Tautogolabrus adspersus. Lineage (NCBI taxonomy): Eukaryota > Metazoa > Chordata > Actinopteri > Labriformes > Labridae > Tautogolabrus > Tautogolabrus adspersus. The sequence continues at coordinate 12,306,027 of CM036544.1, forward strand.
AGTCATCATCATAAAAAATATTCCAGCCATTTCAACTTTTGACCTGCAGCTGTCACTGTGACTTATAAGTCATACATTTACTTATTTTTCTTCTTATTTTTTTAAGATATAAATACATAATGGATGTTGATAACAAAATGAAGGCCGGAGCTGCTTGCATAGCGACATACAGTATGTTGTGCTCTTCTTTCCCAAATCAAAGGCTTCCCTCCGTTCAGCAACGACAAAAAAAATGTTTTTCTGTTATCCCCTCCTGTGTGCAATCCATAACATAAAATAAATCCACCTTGCTCTCTGAATTAAAAAAAGTAAATGTACAACACAAGGTTATGTGCTACAAACATGTAAAAGTGTTTCACACATGAGAGCTCCTGTTGATTGCAGATGTTTGACAGGAATAGCAAATTACAATACCAAGTGATTACCAAGTAATGATCATCTTTTCTTTTGAAATTCAGAGGAAAGGAAGGAGAAAATACAATTAAATCACATCATAACTGTAGTACTAAATCAATGCTTCCTCAGTTTTTTGTTAGACATTTACACTCTCAGCTTTTTATCTTACTGGAAACATCTCCCCAGAAGGGGAACATTCCTTACAGCATGTTTTTGTCACAGATCCGCCCTCGACCTCAAGCAGGGGTTTGCATTAAAAGCATACAACACCATGCTGTAAATATGCAAGCTATGCAGTGACTGCCATTGTACAGGAAAACGGCTCTGCTGCACGCTTATGGTGCATTATCCTCTCACTATAGCCCGTTCGGAATCTGTGGTTTTTTTTTTAGTTTTCAGTCTTTTTAGCTCCAACAACCTGTGATGTATTACATGTTCTAAGAGAGAAACATCTGCCATCCACAAAAACCTGTGAGGCGGGCCCTCATGGCCAAGTGGTTTGGTCGTGCGCCCCATGTTCAGATGCTGTAGTTCTCGAGTGGACGGCTGGGGTTCGACTCTGACCTGCAGCCACTCTCCAGCATGTCATTCCCCACTCTCTCCTCCAGATTTCTGACTCTATCCACTGTCCTGTGCTCCAACACAAAGGCAGAAATAACCCCCAAAAAATACATCTAAAAAAATAAACAGGTGAGGGAACAAATAAAGCACCATGGTATCTGTCTGCAGTCAGAGTTTTTTTTTTATTACTGTTGCTAAGATAATACGCCAGCTGAAAATGCCTGGCCCTCTCAGCAGGGCTGTGTAGGAGATTCACATGTCTCCTCTTTACTCTGACAGCTAAAATATATGTGCTGTTTGTTTCAGGAATGCTGGTGAGCGTCACTCAGAGCAGATGTTGTGCTTTTATCATCCATATTGCACCGAGGCGTTTGATGTTTTACTGCTTGGATTCTTCCCCAGACCCCAAATGCCTTTGTGCTTCAATTTTTTCACTTGTTTCGAGAAACTGCAGAGAAGACTGGAAGTAGTTTGCTTTTCAAAGATTTACTTGTTTTTATAGATAAGGTTTCTATGATCATAAAATCCACATTTGTAATAAATAAAATTACATATGCCTTCTTGTTGTTTTGCTTTTTCCATCAGCTCCAATAAAATATTGAATTTGAAATTTGTTCAGCATTTGTGTAATTGTTGTTGTAAAGACAACTTTTTTTCTTCAGAGAGCAAATGTTGATACTGAAAGCAACAATATGTAACTTTTCTGGTCACACGACCCTTAATCCATTTACCATAAATTATTGCTGTTCAATTTTTTATTAATGTTTAACGTCCACGCTTATGTGAGAAATGAATATCGGAACATAAGTTCCTTTACATTTGGTTTCTTTTACGTCATTTTCGAACAATTTTCAAATTCATTTTTGCCAACTCAATTCAGTTGACCTCATTTGCTCCGGACTATCTAAAGAGACGAGCCGGGTTGTTGAGTTTTGTGTTCTCATTCACATATAAATATACATAATGTGATGTATAGTTTAAATAACAGTGTTTACATGTATATGTTTTATACAACGTTTATTTTGTATGCACCTGAAGAAATGTATACATATTTATCTTTTATTTTATTATCCATGACGTAACTTCCTGTCGTGATGCGTGATGTTTGTGACTTTACTTTACGTTAAGATGTAAAAGCGGGAGATTTGAGTCTGTTTTACGCATGGCTGCTGATGAGAAGATGCTGTTCCAGTTGCTGTGATGAAAGCAATAAATGAACTTGACGAGATAACGTACAAAGAGTGATTCTTGGTAACATGGCAGACGAAGCAGCCAACCCACCAGTCGAAGTAATCAACCCAACACGGGTTGACCCTGTTGTTCTCCCTTTGTTCAGCTGACACATCTGTATCATGTGTAATGTAATGTAATGCGTAAAAGTGACGGGAGAGAAAGAGAGTCTTGTTTCTACTCAGGCTCTCATTGGCTGTAGTAGCCTATGAACAGTGGATGGAAGGTCGTGATTGGTCGAATGAGGTGTCAATTGAAAGGTCAGAGTTTATGAATTAGTACAGAGAATACAGTTGAAAATTGGGAACAACGGCGTAAATTTTGAAGCAATCCATGGATCTTTATGGATGTAATGTGTTTGGATTAAATCTTTTACTGGATTTGGATCGTGAAGATCTTTGCCAATGCAGCAGGACCATTTTTGTTGAAATATTATGACCAGAAGAGTACAGTAAACATTCAGAGGGTTAGAAAAATGAATCAGAAAGACGTATTTGTTTGTCGTGGTCTGACAGATGGGTAGATTGTGTTTACTGTTTTGGTTGGAGCTTGAAATGGTTTAAATGGTTATATTCACAAGAATCCTGGCTTTTTAGTGATGTATCATGAGATATATACAAAGAACAGCAGTTGTGTAAATAGCTGTGATAATGAGAAGATAATGAGAAAACACACTGCAGGCACGCAGGCTGTCAGGGGAGGGGATATATCAAAAAAGTTTCTATGATTTGCACATTTTCAGTGCAGACACGCGTGTAATTTGAATTATTTGAGTCATCATGGCTTCTTAAGAACTCCAATCTATAGACATTGAAAAAATGTCAATAGATTTTTTTTGTAGTTTTTTGTACAATACCCGTTAACGTAAACGTTAATTTTATCTTCAGATAACGAAATTAACTGAAGCCAATGCGGACGTGCAAAAACCTCGATGCATGAACAGGGAGGACATGCAAATGGGGGGAAAGATCTTGCTGGCACTCAGGGCAGACATCTTGGACCACCCTTTGTACCTGTAGAATTCAAGCACCAAAGATTATCTGACAATAATTCAATATCACAAAAGTAAAATAAATATTTATCTTTGAATCATTTACTTGTCCCTCCCTAGGCAAATAGCCTCCTCACAAACAGCTACACAGCACCAGCCCGTCAGTCAGGTTGCCCATACACTTGGTGCTGATAAACACATGAGCCATGAGACCAATTTCATTTTTTGTACTAGTCTGTAAACATGTTTACATCTGCTGTAAAAACTGGTATTTTTGAATGGGTGTGTATGTGACTTCTGGGGCTTATGCAGCCAGCCTCAAGTGGACACTCGATGAATCACAGGTTTTTGCACTTCCGCATTGGCTTCATTTTTAAACACTGGAGGTCACTGCTTGCTCTCATCCAATGACAGCTGGGGTCAGTTTCAAAAACGATTGCAAGAACATAAGGTCGTAATGTTCTAACAATGTTGTCGGTTAACATTTTCAGAAAGTTATCAGCAAACATTTTTAGAGAACATTATCCTAGAACATTCTGGGAACTTTTCATGCTAAAAACATTTCAAGAACATTCTCTGTAACGTTCTTGTTTTTAGAAAAGAAAATGGCTAGCTTGGTAGCTTATTATTAGAAATAATCCAAAAACTTTGCAAGAAGTAAAAGATCATTATTAGGATTAAAAGACAGACGTGAAATAGTAGTTCATTAACATACTATCTAACAGTCGTTCTCTATTAAGTAATCATTAGCTACTCTATGATTTGACAAGGAGTCACTCACGATCTACCCATTAACTCGTGATTAACTGGTAGTTAGTTCCTCAGTGGTTACTTAGTAACTAAGCAACATTGTGTGTACCTTAAAGTGTTAAATTAAGTGTTACCAAAATATGTATTTCAAAAACACTTGTCTTAAATCATTCTGTGTTTTTAGGTGCACTACAATTTCCAACATTCTTAGCGATATATGTATTTAAGTTCTTTATCTAAACCACGCAACTCGTTAATTTTCCACAAACTTTCATTAGATCTCCAGGCTGATTCGCAGTGATGTGGTGAGTTGACTGATTCGAAAAGTTAATATGACAAACCCAGCATAAGGAATCAAAGCGAGGTTCATGTGATCTTTGGAAACCTGAAAAGAGTTCAACCATGTAGAACAACATGGTGCTTTGAGGAATTGGATCCTTGCAACCAAAAACCTCAAAGAAGCAAAGCTCAAGCCAAAATATTCCGTTTGTGCAGCAGAAACAGGCTGTGGTTTTAAAGTTGCGGTTCAGGAGGCTTGGTCCATTAAGTTATTGTTTAGTCTGACATGAAATGAACTTTTCTCAGCTTTAGTCAAATCTTCAGCAGATTGAAATCAATAATTAACTTGACCGTGTGTCAAAACAAATGTTCGTTCTTGCATCAGAGTTGTCTGTTCGTGAGGTAGCTTGACCTTGTGTCCTTTAACATTTTGTTTGGTCCCGATGCTGCTTCTGCACACATGACACACAAAGTATTTTTATTCCTTTGTGAAGTCACTCCAGGATGCTAAGTAGTCACTTTTACTGATTAATATCTTTTTTGGTTGCTTTGTAATTTTGTCTTCTTGTTGTAGTTGATTGTAGTGTATACACCTTTTTTTAATCTTTGCTCTATAGGCGGCCTTGTTTCTGATAATATGTTCCCTGTTTGCCTTGTGTCAACTATGGCTCACATTCCCCCCACCATTCAGGGTCAAACTATACACTGAGATGGTAAATCCAGTTTGAGGAGAGTGATGTGAAATACAATCACATGTCCAAAGTGCAGCCGTGTTTTGTGCTAGACTGGTGAACAGAAGATTTCTAACCTTATCACAGAGGTTTGTATGTGTTGGAAATTGTATTTATTTTGAAGACTGTTGATACTGCATTGTTTTTGCCCATAAATTGATGAAAAAAACACTAAAAATGTCTGGTATTTTAAGAAAGAAGGAGGTAAAATAATGTGGGTGCAGCCTTGTCACAAGCATACCTTTCACATAGGGGTCAAAGGATCGAATTCCAGGTCATCTCTTTGGTTTCACAAGACTCGCCAAGGCTCAAGTGTAACCCGAGCTGGAGGTAAACAACTCCGATGATGGTAAGGTGTGAAAGGAGGGCAGTGATGAACATGGGACACATCATCAGAGGTTATTTGGGTACCAGCTATGTGGTAAGAGGAGGGGTCACTGCCACCGCCCTGCATTTGACACCTGCAGGTGGCAGATTTCCAGGACCAGTCAGTGTCCTTTGCCTGGATCAGCTTGCTGCGAGGTGCAGGGACACGGTCAGAGAGAGAGAGACAAGAGAAGGGAAACATAATAAATTCACACGTCTGCTGGATTTGGCTGTAATCTACAGTGTTAAGTATTGCATCCACAAGCTGGTTACAGAATGACTGAAGGCGTCAATAAAGCTGCAAATTCCCATGTTAAGCTGTTAATTCCTAACACCACATAAAATAAGAAGTGTATTCCAAAAGAGTTAGCCCTGTAATGCTGAGGTTAATATTGCAATATTGTAAAATAACATAACTTTCCAGCATCCTTCAATTGTTTCTGTACATTTAAGCAGCTAAAGAACAGTGTCACTTTGGTTGATCATTTCTGAGGATTATTTAGGTCTTTGTTCTAGGATATGATCTTGATTCATGTCCTGTGAGACCTGCTAGAGCTGATGATCCTTATCCAGGTCGGACAGTTCACACACAGTTCACAGTTCGCCACAGGAGATCTGGGTGGATTCAGAGATCACATTCCTGTGCCAGGACACGGCTAGGTTGTTTAGGTAGTCAGGATCTGGGGAAAATAAACTCCACAAGACGGCCCTAAAGAGGGACGGGAGTCTAAATTTGTTAAACATGCAGATTCAAATTGTATCTGAGGAAAAATCAGACAGTAATTTTGCATACTATTCTTCAACTGTCAAACTGTGTTGTTAAGATAAGAAGAGCAAGATCTGATAGACAACATGCAGCTGTTGTTGCACAATGTTCCAATATGTAAAACTAAAAACTCTGCAAAACTCTTTAATTTCTTTCCATTTTTTTCATTTCCCCAAAAAAGTCACATGTAGCTTTAAACCCACCTGAACATCACAGCAGTGAGTGAACAATTGACAGTAGTTTGACATCACATAAAAGTTATTGCTGCAGCACAACTTGTGAGTTAGATACTGGAGCTGCATTACGTCCAAGATCCCCAGTGGAGACCAAGAAAAAATTTATTTTCTGTTTATAGCTCCCAGCACTCAAGCCAGTGAATGGTTTACCAGACTGCAAGCTAAATCTCTTAATCTGTTTTTTGAATGCAAATGAAACAAGCCTACAAACACAAACATGATTTGTTGTATTGCATCTGACAACTGAAGGGCCTGCAAAGCAATGTGTATCAAAAAAATGTAACTTTAATAGTGAATTATTTTTTAGGTTTTCATGTTTTGTCTCAAACTCTAGTTCTGATATCCTCATCATCAATATGTTTAAATTAACAATACATGTGGACTTGTAGTTGATTTACACTAGACACACATTAAGATTAATACAAGTGGTGTATTTTAACCAAGTTATACTCTGCTACAGTACTTAAGTATCATTTGGAGAATCAGTACTTTACTTGAGTTTTTAAATTTCTCTAACATTTCACTTTTACTCACCCAAAATTTGGTTGAGAAATAATTTAGAGGTCTAAAGATTTGGGATTTTTTTTTCTTCAAAAAATATAGCTTTAAATAAATATATACTTAGAGGCTCAAAACTGAGGGAGGGCATTGTATTTTGGATGCTGTAAAAACCTTTTTAAAATATCACAGAAAAACCTCCAAGAAAAAAAGGAGACGGCTAAGGAGAAGAAGCAAGGTAAATCAAGTGCAAATGTGAATTAAGGATTTTAAAGCTACTATTTTCCTTTTAGTCATGTCAGACTCTGCATGTCAGACACACCGACTATATGAGCAGAAAACCACTTGCAGGTGATAGTCGATGCATGATGGAGGCAGAGACAGAAGAGGCATCAGCACCAGTTACTCCAGTTAAAGATAATTAAAGTGAAGTGACCATAGTGACAAAAACAAACTGGTCGACGAAGTTCCGAGTTGGAACATTTCAATCACGATACGTCTGGTATCATATAACATACACTATGGACATGATAGCATGGTAAAAACTTGATTTTCAACAAAAGGGGTCTTTAAGTTTTAAAGACTGCGGTTATCCTCAAGCCACATTTTTAAGGTGGTTTAGAGTTCAAAATAAAGTTCATAATTGACAAAATTCTGACCACTTTTAATTTACATAACTTACTTGTACTTTTACTTTCAATACTAAGGACAAATCAGTATCAGGAAAATAATTTTGATACTTAACAGTAAAAATCAGGTACTTTTTCTCAGGTCATATTGGAATACCTGACTCATTTTCTGGTATGATAGATGTACTTTTACTCATGTACTTCACCCACCACTGACATTATGTCAGATATTATTATATCTTAAAACGTAAGATTTTACATTCTCATACTTTATACCATATTTGCCCTATATGGATGTTTTTTTTTACTGAATTGAACTGGAAGTATCTTTGTCATTATAATCTCCATCTTTACCTTACAATATACTTTTCTTATTTATCTTTGAAAAGATGTGACTGTATGCTATCTTCAGACAAAGCAAATTAATTTGGATACAATATTACAAAAAATGATGTTGTGGCATGAAAATAACTTTTAAGTCTTTGGAGGAAGTTTTTGAACTTACTGCGGTTTTGATCCTGACTGTGGAAATTGCAGTTTGTCATTTCTTTTACACGAGTAAAAGTTTAACCAATAAGTTTTACTCTGTGAGATTGACTTCATTATCCTAAAAGTGCATTTATTTATCTTTAACAAACACTAACATTTTAGTAATTATCAGAAAACACATCGAGCATCATTAGCTTCGTTTTGCCTCCAGTTAATACCGTGGCATCATTGTGACAAAAGTTATAAATTTAAAGGGTAACTAAACCTCTTTAATTGTTTCGTGAAAATACGTTCAGTATGAAATTAGTCATCTCTAAAATCCATGCCATTATATACAGTTGTTATTGATCCTTGGCTAAGCTACAAGCATGTTTACGTTTTGCCAGTAATGATGTCATTGTCTGCAGCCGGAGTCGAATACTGAAACCATCACATCTCAACAGGCCTGCAAATTTTCAGTAATCACGCCTCAAGGAGAGCCATTGGCTTTGTGCCTAGGATGATTGCTAGTATTTCAATCTCCGACTAGTGTGTGTGTGTGTGTGTGTGTGTGTGCGTGCGTGCGTGCGTGCGTGCGTGCGTGCGTGCGTGCGTGCGTTCGTGCGTGCGTGTGTGTGTCTGTGTGTGTGTGTGTGTGTGTGTGCGCGTGCGTGCGTGCGTGTGTGTGTGTGTGTGTGTGTGTGTGTGGTCTTTTAATGTGATATCTCCACTGGCTCTGACAAACCAGCAGGACAGACTGCTAGCACAGCAGTCGCTGCTTTGATTTTTCCGTAGACGATGAATCACTGTCGGATGAACACTTAGTGACCCGCGGCTTAAAGGCCAAGATTAGCCCTCTCTGGTCCATAATCGATGCTGGAACTTGAACATCCTGCTGTTTACCTGAGCTCTCTCCCTTGGTCATCCTTTTTGAGTCACAGCACGGAGACACAACTAGAAAGTAACCAACACAACATTTAGATCAACCTGAGACAACTGTACACTAATGGAATACCTCAATGTGTTTGGATTTAAACACATTTGCCTTCTTGCTGAGAGCTGGGTGGGAAGATCTACGTTGATTATTTATCTCTTATCTGAAGGCATATTATGTACCTACCACCAGCTGGCTGTTAGCGTTAGCGTATCTTAGCATTAAGACTGGAATCATGAGACAAAAAAGGCAAAGATTCAAAAGCAAAAGAAACCCATAAACAGCTTGACCATATTTTAATAAGAGCACGGTCTTAATGAGGCCAGTTTCACATTGATTAACTTTGACTGTGGTTTATACGTGGCAAATGTCAGACTTCAGATCGGCTTAAAAATTCATTCATTGTCCAAAAAGGTTTGTTTTTAGCCTTTCTTAAACAGGAACAATGAAAACTTGGCTCAAGTATTCAACAGGAAAAAATAATTTTGCTTGGATGATTCAGTGCACAGATATCTAATTTCATTAAACTACAGTGAATAAAGAAATGAAGAAGACAATACAGAAGTGCCAATAACTGCAGTTCCTCAATCAGCCACGTGAAGCTGTCTCAAAAAATGAGTCAATCCCCATATATTACAATGTCCCCCAGCTTATTCAAAATTCCTTAAATGGATACTTCACCCGTTGAAACATGAATCTGTATTGACATTGGGTCATAAATGTAGTAGAAATGTGAAATACATTTTGAAGTTGGTGCCTTATAGACCGAGAAAAGGCAGAAAGTGTCTTTTTGGCTCATGTGGATGAAGGACAACAACTCCCAGAAAGCACAGCACCGCAGGGCACTCCCACTGAAGCTAGGGTGTATTTACAGTCTGTCTACAACACATACGGCCGTTTCCTCAACTGATTCTGAGATTTTGTTCCAGAAGGAATTGGCATCTTAGAAATTCCTGGCAGCAAATGTACTTTATGTCTGTGTCCATAGGCAAACAGTGAGAGCACCGACACCACCAGTCCGCCCCAGCTCGAGCCGGCCCGGGCTCCTCGTCCTCACCCCCTCCGACAGGCAGGTCTTTTGCCTCGGCTGCAGCGGCTGAGGCACAAGACCTGCCTGTCGGCAGCAGCCGCCTCCTGTTCCTCCATCAGCCTCAACTGCTCGTCGCTATATTGCGGTTCGTAGAGATAGCCACGAACATCAGATTCAAGGACAAGACCTTCAAAATCCACTTCATCCATATCAGTTTGAAGTTGAAACATACTTTTTTCGCTGTTGTCGGTTCTTCTCAGCTTTCTCCCCAGAGCCTGTTAGCATAGCTTCCCAGCAAGATTGTGGGCGTTGCTTGTAGATTCTGGCAGTGAGGTCCCATCCACTGATCTGTGATAGGTCTGTAGCTTCAGTGGGTCAGAAACATGAGGAACTAGCGATGTAGTTTCACCCCCTCTAACCAAAGCAGCCTCCGATGGCACAAAATGACGATTTTTGCGTCATCGGAGGCTCCTTTTCAGACAAGAAATACGGAGATTTACCGTCTCAGGTGAAATGAGGGCGGGATGCACAACCATTCAAAAATACTACCAGGTTTCTAATGATACAAAGCTTAATGCAAATGGGTGAAGTATCCCTTTAAAGTCTGGTACTAAAAAGCTTTGGCACCTAAATTTAAATATGACTTAGTAATTTACATTATGTTACATTATTATCTTATGCAGGCTATTATTAAGGGCATGTGTGTATTTTGTATTGCTTTAGTTCCAAGTTTAGCCTTTAGTGTTTCCTGTTTTGTCATTTCTTTTCCTCTAGTTTCTCTATGTCCTGTGTGTATTGTTTTTGTTACATGCTTGAGTTCTCTGTGTGTCTTTAGTGTTTCCTGTTTTGTCATTTCTTTTCCTCTATATTTCTCTATGTCCTGTGTGTATTGTTTTTGTTACATGCTTGAGTTCTCTGTGTGTCTTTAGTGTTTCCTGCTTTAATTTGTAGTTCTTATCCCCAGTGTTTCTTTTCTTGGGAGGATTCGGATTGTCCCTCCCCTTTCACTATCCACTTTACCTTAACCCCGGGGAAAACGTCATGAGGTTAAGGAAAGGTGTTAGGAGAATTCATAAAGGACTAAGGTAAAAGGCGATCGCGTTGCTCTGACAATCCGACCGCATTTCCACTAGGCTACATAATTATGCGACGGTGGAGATGACGTGGGTCTGCCGTGGTGAAACTACAGTTTCTGAAAATGGAATACAAAAAGCGCATCTAAAAAACTTTCCCCTGTGCCTTCTTACTGGTGAAATAATCTTAATTACCACAAGGTTGGAATTGAAATAAAGGGAATGTAAGCTACCAGGCTACGAGTAACAAAAGCTCACCTTCCTGTCCACTCATTAATCAACATTAATCTAAAATAAGTATGATGGAATGAAATGAATTGCCTAATGCTCACTAATTTACATCACCAGTGAGCATAAATTGTTACATTTATGAGAGATATACATAATGATTTAGGCATACAAATGTCGAACTGCACAAAGCATTCTGAAGTGAATGAAATATGTTTGATAAAACATCATATTCCCTTTTCGGTAATCGTTAGTTATCGTGAACGGTTAGAGACGCTTTAAATGTTGCGGCCCCTAGGAATTGTGGGGCGTCATTATCTCATCTCCATTCGTAAAGGATGGCCCAGTGTTTCCTATGTTAAAGGAGGTTATAAAGGAAACACTGACGCACCTTTCCTTAACTTTTAGAGAATTCGAGCGGCTCTTATCATGGCCACCCTCCCCACCTTTCCTGTCTCTCTATATCGGTCCTATCGAATAAAGGCCCAAAAACCCAACAATAATCTTAAAACAAAAATAACTATTCCACCTGTTTGCCCTGTTTCTTTATGCTAATCTGAGACAGCTAACACCATGTCCTAACAGCACAGCAGCTTAATGGATATCATGTTGCATCACGCATCGGACGCTTGCTGTCCACACAGCATCCGTTAAATATTTACTTCTAACCACATTCAAGGCTTGTCAGGGTGAGCCGAATAAAGCGTTTCTCCAGGTTGACACAAGTCAAAGCATGTCATGTGGATGAACCACTACCTCTACTTTGTCAAACAAACTAACAAGCTCTGTTGAGTTAGAAAAGTGAGGGATCAAAGAGAAGATTTCCTGTTAAACACTTCCTACCTTGTAGAGCCCCATCCCTCATCCATGTTTCCATGAGCCACAGGAATGAAACAGCTAGAAACAGGGCAATGGTTCCCCCAACCAGACTTTCGACCCCCAAGGTTTCCTCAAATCGTGCCAGCATCAGCTTACACCAGTCCACTCTCCTTCTTCATCCATCCAACCTCAACCCCAAATAATTCGCTCTCTTACCTGCATCCCTTCATTCATTCATTCACTAACTAACCTTCATCTATCCATCCTCCACTCTTTCCCCCCTCCCTTCATTCCACATTAATCAACCCTGACCTTCATCCCTTCATCTCTCAACCCTTACATTCATCCATTCATCCCTCTACCCCTACCCCTACCCTCATCCCTTGACCCTTGTGAAATTAGGAAGGTAGAATTTAATGAAGTTCCTCCCAAAATGGTCAGGAAGGACCTGACTATGACGCCAGCGTCTCCTGCACAGAAGCTCCGATTCAGGATATACAATCAATCAGCAATGAGTTTGGGGTAACGGGAATGGCAATGTCTGATGATGTGTAGCCCAAGGGCTTGGAGTTGACGATCCCTTCAACTTCAATGACCTTCATCCCTTGACCCTGACCCTCATCTCTTCTTCCCCATTTATTGGCCATCATAATCTTCCCATCATCCAACCTCACTCATTATTTCAATCCCTGCCATGCATATTACAATAAACTGTTCTAGGTATCTTTCGTGGCATGGTCTTTGTTAGTGAACATGCTGTAAGGACACAGTGTAGGACCTAAACTAACACTGTGTCCTAACAGCATGCATGGCAATAAGTGACAAACTCAGCTTGATTCAATTGTTTCCTTTTTGATTGTCCCACGATGCAGTGTAAAGCAGCGCGACACGCTGTTTTTCTATTTTCTTTTCTATCGCTGGCGAAGACATGCAAGGAACAAAGGAGGAGGGGGTCTACAAGGCACTGGCAGTGTCTAACACCGTGTCCTATCAGCACGCCGCACGAGTGTTGGACATAACGTTGGAATTCACACAAATGGCCACTTGTGTCCACACTACAACATATTTAGTTCTTTGCTTTGTGAATTTCAAACATTATGACATCTGGTGATTTTGTATTGGAGAGGGACAAACAGAGTGCTTTTTTGGAAGAGCTGTTGACTTAAATCACAACATTCAAAGGCCCGTGGTGAGCCGAATAAACTATTTCTTCAGTGTTAACACAATTCTAAGCACAGTATTTCAATCACCAATGTGGATATTATTAATGCACCACTGTCTCATCTTTCTAAAACAAGCAAAAAAGCTCTGTTGAGTAATAAAGCTAAAGAAAATCTGAAGTGTTCCTGTTAGACACTACCTGTGCCTTGTAGAGCCCTCTCCTCCTTCGTTCCTTGCCAAGTGTTTGCAAGCGACAGAAAGGAAAATAGAAACGATGCGTCCCGTTGTTTTGTACTGCGTCGCTCGTGGGCTGTTAGGACAATCAAAGAGGAAACAATCGAATCATGCTTATTTTGTTGCTGACGCTCACTCGCATGCTGTGTGGTTAACAATGTCAGACGATTTAAAATAAATCCTGATTATTACACACTATTTATACAGGCAGTTTTGTTATATTTTTGTGTGTTGGTTTTGTTGAGTATTCTTGTGGTAAGCTTTCATGTCAGCAAAATTATATGTGAAAAAAAATGTTTTTTTTAAATAGATGAGAGTATTGTAATTAAAGACTTTGACATGGAGAAAATATAAACATCTTTCCCAAATGTTGATTGTTTTGTTAAATAAACAAACCACTAATCCTGGATTATCTTTTTGGGATTGTCTTTTGTCATCTTTGCGTGCTGGAGATTAGTAGTATTGACTGAAGATCTCTACGGATGTATACTGGGGTTGGAAGGAGTCCAATAAAAGCATGAGATAGAATAGTACATTTTGGCCAGTTGACTATAATAACAGCAGCAGGGCGCTCACAGCTTCCTGTTGTCATCTCCTCCTACTTTCTGCCTGTCCTCTGAGTGACACTCGCATGTTCCTTGCAAATTGAATCAGATGAGAACACTGCGTACTCACTGTGCTTGAACTGGATGCTACGGTACGAGCTTCCCATGACTACTGTGGGACTTAATTCAATTGGTGTTTTTATCTGGAGTGTTCTTTTCATTAGCAGCAGCCTTCTTTGGGTCTGTGTGATCACAGAACAACATTGGCACTTTTTCCTTGCGTGACTCTATGGAAAGGATTGATTTAAACACTTAATTATGCATGTAGACTTTAGTGTGTCATTAGTTTAAGTTTCTATGGAATGTCAGCAGAATGAAGGAACCTGTAAAGACAGCCCCTATTTTATCTTTCAGTGAACAAATATGACTATTGACCTGTGGGAAAGTGTGCAGAAATGTGACTTTTAAAGTCGTTGTAATGAAGAACATTTGAAGCATTGCTCTTATTGGTAGTACTATATTCCAACAACATATCAACTTTTTCAAACTTTGATAAAAATGCGATGGGAGTACCTTGCTTTTTTAATCTATTTTTGTTGTTGTTCAATACTCTGAAACATTGTATGGTGTATTGTCTGTTGTTGACACTTTAAAAAATGAGAACTTGTTTTATGAAAATCAATCTGTACCTGTTTTCCATAGAAAATCCAAAAGATGTTACATGTAGGCACCCACTTAGTTCCTTGCCTGTCTTGTACTTAGAGTACCAACAATGTGTGACACTAACACTAAAAATAAAGACATATGCCACTAAACAAGCAGCCCACAGAACAACACAGAGCAAAGGACAAAAACTCCAAGTTTTATCTACAGCCTGTCTGGGTGAAAGGGAAGATGTTAAACATCAGGAGATAACTCAGGTCAACATCAGCAGAGTATTTGATTCCTGGAGGGGCCCTCTATTGTTGTTGTTAGCTTTCTTAACATTTGCCTGTTTGCTTAATGGCAATAATTGCTAGCTAGTTACCTCAGAAGATACTTTGACTTTGACTGACTTGCAGTTTGAAGATGACTTCATTAGCAAATATTTTAAAGCAACCAACCAAGATGTACGCAGTAAAGACCAGTAACAGCTAGCTGGCTTAGCCTAACGTGTTGCTAATGCTAATCTTGGCATTATACCTGAGTGGATAGTAGCTTCAATTTTTAAACATATGAGAATATGAGTTGTCCAGCTTGAATGCCTGATGTTATGATGTTGTATAAAATAGCTACGTTTTAAGACTCAGCATGTGAATTTAAGCATTTCTATGCATGAGTGTACGTATGATCTATGTTTAATGCATGCATGTGCATTGCAGCATTGTCACAATGTGATGCTGTGGCCTGGAGCCAGAAAAAAAAACGTATCTGCAGGACCTTTAAGTATATCGTATCTCTTCTTGCATACTGTACATTAAAGGTGTAGTTCTTGAATTAATTACTTTCTACCATTACCATCTCATTTACAAAACATGTAACATGTATTTGCACTACAGCTCGTCCATTGGAGGTTTGTGGCTTTTACACTGATCGTAGGACAACATGCTGCAGATGTCTTCACATGAAGAAGCTGGGTCATGGTACAGTTAGGTAATTCTTTCTCTTATCAATTCACTTACATCGTTTTCTTTCAAGAGTCTGTTCAAAACATGATTGCAATGAGGTGCTGGTGGCCTATACTGGATGGTTCATCTGTCTCATGTGCAGAGGCTGCAGTCGTCGAGGTGGGCGGGCTCAAATTCAGCCTGTGACTCCTTTGCCGTGTGTCATCCCCCACTCTTTCTCCCTGATTTCCAACTCTGTCCACAGTCCTGTCTCTCTAACGGGGGGCATATAAAGCCCAAAAAGTAATTCTTTAAAAAAAACATGACAACAATTGAGGCTTCCAAAGACAAAGCAAAAGCACTCCAACGCGATTACAAATATCAGTTCAAACTCAACATGTGGGGGAATTCTGGCTCCTTGAATTAGTTGAATTCCCTTGTTTGAAATAGAAATGAAATAACAATAAATCTAGACTTACATAACATGAGTTCCTCAGGGAACCTCAGCTCTGCACAGTGTTTCATAAAGCAGTGGGGGGTGGGCTGTGTAACATGCTTTTTGCACACTGGGCCCTTGCATGACATTCAGATAGCAGAGAGTTATGTTATAGGGCAAGTCAGGTCATTACACGCACCATTCAATCCATTGTTTGCTAACCAGTTTGTTCTGTCATGACTTAGTCTTGTTTCCTTGTGTATTATCTGAGTTTAGATTTCGAGTTCTTGTTTTTGTATTTCTCAGTTTAGGTTCATGTTTTAAGTTCTATCCTCTTGGTGCGTGTTTCCCTTGTGTGTGTTTATGTTCTCTAGTTTATTTTCAGTGTTACCGGTTTTATTTTGTATTCCTGATCTTGGTGTTTCCCTTGTGTTTCCTAGATGTGTCTTTAGTGTTTCCTGTGTTACTTTGTATCCTTGTGTCCTGCTATGTTGTCTGTATTATGGTTACATTCTTGAGTTCTGTGTGTCTTCAGTGTTTCCTGATTTACTTTGTAGTTGTCCTCAGTGTGTCTTGTCTCGTGTTAATTCCTGCCTCTGTTTCCCTCCTGTTCTGATTGCCCTGATTGTCTTCACCTGTCTAACTAGTCTCACCTGTGTTGATTACCCCTGTGTCTATTTAGTCTCTGTGTTTCTTCCCCTCTGTGTCGGTTCATTGTTGTAGTTTGTTAGATGTCAGTGTCGTTCCCCATGTTTCCTTGTGGCTCCCTGTTTTTGGATTTTCATGTAGTAAGTTTTGTTTGGCTCTTGCCTTTTTGTTAGTTTAAATAAATTGTTTGTTCATCCTGCAATTGGGTCCTCCTTCTAACCGTGACATGTTCACTGCATGTGGAATGCATATGCATCGCTTTTTACCTCAGACAACCTCATCTGTCTTCATTCGAAGACCGTTTTTTGGACTAAAATGAAAGTTTCTTGTTTTTTATCCTTTAAATTTGTAACATACTGCTCTTCAAACAAGATGAAACACTGTCGTTTAAGAAACATTTAGTCAAAAACCTCTGATATGATATTAAACATTTTTTAAATCAATATTGTTATATTTTTTTATTAGGAGTTTGTTCTCTTTTAAAATAAGATTCAAGGAGAAGTGCCATATTTACACATGCCTTATCTCACTTTAGGCTAAGGCACCACTGGCGGCGCTTTGTCAGCTGTCTCAAAGTGAACTTTAAAAAAAGAGTTTGAAATGCACACCTTTAAAAGCTATATCATGAATATTTTATGTGCGTTACTCTGGAGGAAGAGAAGTGTTTTCATAACAGAGAAAAATGAAAATCTAAAAGTAGGTCATCAGTAATGAAGAGACACACTACTTCAATTGAATGAATTTCATGTTATTACAAAGGAAGAAAAAAGACAATCTAATTATGGTCCTGAGGACTCCCTCTGTTGGCCCTAACAAAGGTGTAGAACAACTTGATATACTTTCAATACACATTTTCCTGGCACTTTTAGCAGGTTTTTTTTTCTTCTCTTAAACCCCCCTAAATTTAAGAAAATGCAATTGTCAGTTTTTTTATTCTTCAATGAACCGTCTCCTGTTGCCATTAAAAACGGATGTTGTTATTGAAAGAAGTAAGAACGAAACTTGAAGTGGATGTGCCATAAACTAAATCACAGATCTGAAGTTAGGCTTAAACACTCTGTGTTTGTCACATATTTAATAGTCATTTCTTTCTATTCAGCATAAATGAAATACTATTGATTATTACCTTTACTGTGACTTACATGCTGCTTAAATAAACTATATTCACAGACTGTACTCAACACAGATATATTTGGACTGATGGATATGATAATGGTAATAATAATGTTAGAATCAGGGGCACAGCCAGGGGTAGTAAATTAATATAAGTGGCTTATCCTAAGCCTTTGATCCCTATTAGGCAGATATATGCTGTCATTTTCAAGCAACTGTAAATAAAAATATAGATTTAAAATGACAAAAAAAAAAATCTATTGCTAAATATTTGTCAGCTGAACAGAATCACCTTTTAGAGCCTACATCTGTATGGTATCGTATTATTCTCCTATTGTTTTCATCATTGTGAAACTACATAACAACATGTTAAAGATGATTATGTTTCACCCCTGCTTCATAAAAAGAGGCAGCAACTTTCTGAGGTTTCTTATTTAAATACGTAGCTATAGGGTCTAAATATAGTGCGAACATTTCGAATTGACATTACCAATTTTGAAAAGGACATGAAAAACATCCTCCTATAGGTGCAGATTAATTTCTTCACCACAGACGTTGTTCTATTTCTAACAATGTTAACTTGGCTTTGCTTTTTTGATTAACCATTACTCTGAGTCATACACCTGTTAAAGCCAGACAAATTACATAACTCTCAGCAAAGTACCAACAAAAATCATCTAATGACAAGGTTCAATCAGCCAAAGTAAAAAATACAAAAATGTGCTCGGTTTTAAATGGCAGTTTGAGGTCATATTCAGGGTCTATATTGGACCCAAAGCTTAACCAGACCCCTCATATTTGGAGTTTCATGCTCAATGTGCAGAGACATCACATCCTCTTCCTTTAACCAATACCAAATATTTGTCCCTGCTGCATCTTATCAACAGAACAATGAAATCAAGATCATTTTTATTAAAGAACATGTGAATTTTCATGATTCAAATCATGTATATGCAATAAAGCAGCAACTGAAGTGATACACTACAAAGAAAAGTTTTTAACCCTCGAGCCGGCAGCTAGTGCAAGCAGTGAAGACGCTGTGAGAAACAGTGAATAATTTTTGGCTGTCCATGTCTCAAGATCAGAGCCATGTGTCTGCCACGTGGAGGTTTAACTGTATTTGTTTAAGGAGGAACTTTTCAGAGACTTTCTGAGGCCAACAGATAGAGGGACGAAATTGGATCCATCTCATATTGATAACGGCTTCATATTTAACTGTTTCATGTTCTGCATGTTAATTTAACTCAGAACATGCACTGGAAAATTTCACCACATGACATTTTTCTTTGTTCTATATTGACTCCAAACATGTCCCCCTATTCAAATCTACTGAGAGTAGAAGTTGAGTAGAATGTACTTTTTAATCTATTTTATCATGCTTTCATGTGAGTTTACATTTTGACCTTTTTAGCCACCTGTTTAGTAGTTAAAGCAGTGAACATTGAGAGCACATACGTGCAGCTCTGGTTCAACAAAATGCAGGTATGTTAAATGCTAAAAAAGAGTACATCTTGACAAACTATTACTCAAAAACAACCTTTGACGACCCACCTCATGATGTTTCTCTAGTCGGGCTGTGGACTTACATGAAGGGTTTTGATTTAAACTGGCTCCCTCAGGGTAGGAGTAGCTGTGGTGATGCCTGGCAGTATCTCCTTCTTTAAATCACTTTCCTCAACATCTTGGACTGTGTCTGTGTGGATCTTTTAGAGACCTCTGCCAGACATCCTTATAGCATTAATCATCACCTGAAGGGCAAGAGAAATTTTCAATAGATTCAAAAGCATGAGGAGAAAACTAGCAAAGTAGGCTACTATGTTTTTGAATTTAAATGACTGTGTCCAGCAGCAGCTAGTTGCTTGGTCAGCTTATTTATTTTCTTTCAACAGAAAGAAGATTTGTGATAGGACGATTATAACTTGAATGCTCTTGAGTAAGCTGTTGATATGTTGAAGGAAGTTGTGAGTCAGTTTTACTGCAATGCAGTCGGCCTACTGCTGCAGAGGTTGTAAGCTAGTGATTTGTTTTCTCATTTATGATGTGGCTTTTTATTAAAAGCTTGAAGTAGTAGATGTTGAATGTTGCCGCTTCATTGTCTCGTGTCACATTTGTTTTTGTTCTTTTTGGATGTGCTCTAGGCACACAGCAGCCAGGACTACGACAGATAATATGGCAGCCGCCAAAAAGAGACAATGAAAAATGGACACTATGTAGTGATGTTTTTTGCCCATTGTACCATATTATGTAGATTCTCATTTTCTCTCTCTTTTTATTATTTATTTGTATTGTTTTTTTCCTTATTGGTGCTGTACATGTATGTGTGTTGATGTTTGTTGGAGTGTTGTTGTGCTGTATTATTGTACTTTATATTTTTGAAAAAGACTAAACATAGGCTATTAAAAAAAAAAATAAAGGCTACTGAACCGTACTCAAGAAAATGATTTTGTCTGAGGTTCAACACTGGTTAAAGGTTGTTGTTTTTTTAATCAAATTTTCGGTTTTCTAAACCGTTGTCATGTATAGTTCCAACAAAACGTATCATAGCCTATAGGCCTGTAAAATAACATGGACTGAAATGTTTCCAAATTTGAAAAAAACTACCTCACATGAACATGTGTCTCCCTCCTGTTTTCCATGTCTTGCCGCACATGGAGACATTAAAAGCACTCCGCTCGTGTTTGCTCCTGGTAAATATGGAGGGCGAGACCCTGGTCACCATGGAAACGCTCATTTGTTTTGTTCAGACGGGGATCCAGGTGTAGGAGGAGGTCAGCACTGTCTGAGTGAGTGATAATGAATGTCTAGCTGCAGCGCTATAAGATGCAATGAGAGTATATTAAGTCAATAAAACGACACACATCCACGCACACGCACACACACACACACACACACACACACACACACACACACACACACACACGCATCCACATAGTCACACACACACACACACATTCACACAGACACCTACACGCCGAAGTGTGCATGCATGCATGCAGCCACAGACACACACATTAAAGATTTAGACTCCCTGCCGAGTTGAATGAAAAATCTCGACGTCAAGCTGATCTCATTAGTTGAGCCTCAAGGATCATCTGGTCTGTGTGAGTCCCTGTGAGCACTTGTGTGCGTGTCAAAGTGTGCGTGTGTGTGCGTCTGCGTGTGTGTATGTGTGCCCTTATCTCCTAAATCAAACTCACTCTATGTCTTTATTTCTTTAAAGAACCACATCAATCAGAGTGTAACAGAGAGCAGCAGGCTGATCAGGACAATAAATGGAGGAAACGCCTTCGACAGGAGGTCATTTACTTGTGTCCTTTTTAAATAAACCCCCACAGAGGATGGAAATAGGAGAAAATGTTCCAGACTGCATTAATAATCAAAACAAGTGTGTCAACAGGCGGTTATTTGCCCATCCAGCAGTCAAGCTCTTGTGGTGAACAAGGTTACACTTCAAGTAATAGTCTGAAATCATAGACTTGGAGATATAGGCTACTTTATTATAAATATGTTATTTGTTTCAAGCTCTTGTGAGGAACTTTTAGGTTGTTTGACTTTGGCGCCCCCTTTTGACAAGGCAGTAGGCCTATGTGTGTTTTATGATTAAATAAAAATATCCTCCTTCTGACTTTTAACAGCCAAACGTATTACTCACTGTATATCTTTGCTGTGGAAAATGCAAACAAAGTCTGTACCTGTAATGTAATCCTCATCTGATAATTATGACCCAGTGACAGCACTAACAGATATTTAAAAATACATTTGCAAAATGAATCTTATATTATTATATTATCTTCTTTCTGAGGGTCTATTGTTTTTGTAGGTAATACAAAGACATCAGGAATGATTTTATGGAAAACCATTTCCGCCACTGTGATGGGAAAAAAAGATCCTGTGAGTCATTATAATGAGTTAGTATCTCAATATAATGAGTTAGTATCTCAATATAATGAGTTAGTATCTCAATATAATGTAAGTAAGTAAGTAAGTAAAGTTTATTTATATAGCACCTTTCAAGAGCAGATGTCACAAAGTGCTTTACAATCAAACAAAAAAAACAGATAATACAAAACAATTTCATAAAAAACAAGTACAGACAGATTTAAACAAAAGCAAGTCTGAACAGATGTTAGTATCTCAATATAATGACTTAGTATCTCAATATAATGACTTAGTATCTCAATATAATGACTTAGTATACTGATAGATATTGGCTGACGTACTACGGTGAGCGTATTGCATCACTTCCTGTCCTGCTGCCACTGTGCTGATCGATAGAGCTAAAGCTTAACTGTTTAACTTGTATAGTTTCTTACAACTGTTGTTAATAAATCACTGCACATTTAGACAAGTAGAAGTAATCAACACGCACTCTTGCTCTCTAGCGACTTATCTGCTAAACAGTTTTGTTTATTTAAACTACCCACTCTTAGTCTAGCTTAGCATTTAGCCTAACCTACGATGGCTTCTTTTCCTGCCTCTCCCTCTCCTGCTCTCTCCTGCTCTGTGTCAGATGTTTAGTTACTCCTCGTCCTCCTTTACTGGTAATGGTTTATGTATTAAATGTAGTTTACTCATAGCTCTGGAGGCGAGGGTATCTGAGTTAGAGAGCCGGCTCCGCACTTATGAGTCACAGCCACAGCTATCGTACGCAGCATTAGTTAGCCAGCCACCTGTAGCCGGTGCGGGCCGACATAGCGTTACATCCCCCCCGGTAGCTCCCGAGCAGCCGGGAGGCAGTGGCTGGGTTACTGTCCGAGGGAAGCATAGTCATAAAACGAAGCACACGGTTCACCACCAACCACTTCACGTTTCAAACAAATTTTCCCCACTCAGCGACACACCCGCCGAGACAAAAACTCTGATAATCGGAGACTCCATAGTCAGAAACGTGAAGTTAGCGAAGTCAGCGGGCATAGTTACTAGATGTATCCCAGGGGCTAGAGCGGGCGACATCACATCTCACTTAAAGCTGCTGACAAAGACTAAACGTAGATTTCATACAATTGTAATTCATGTCGGCACTAATGACTCCCGACTACGCCAGTCGGAAATCACTAAGGTTAATGTGGAGTCGGTGTGTAGTTTTGCAGGGACGATGTCGGACTCCGTAGTTTTCTCTGGCCCCCTCCCAAACTTGACCAGTGATGACATGTACTGCGGTCAAGCCAGCCGTGGTTCGCTTTTGCTTGGTCAAATCAGCCGCACGTATTGTTCCAGTGCGCGAATCTACTAACATTTACGGTAATCGTAATGGACCTGCTCTGAAGAGCTGCTGGTAGTGACTGTGGGGCAGACTGCAGTCTCACAATCAGAACCATGACACATACGATACTTTTTACAGAAATTATTCCCGGTGATACTTATTACTTCCTAGACTACTTGCATGAATAATATGAAGTACTTTTACTGTGTACTTTCTGAGTAATCCTGTGTCAAAGTCCCTAACAGAGCACAAGATTAAGGATATTTCATCCAACTTTGATGTGGAATAAAAAACGTTTTATCCATAAGTAGTCTATGATTCATATACTGCTGAACTTAGTACTTCCTAGACTACTTACATGAATAATATGAAGTACTTTTACTGTGTACTTTTCAAGTAATCCTGTGTCAAAGTCCCTAACAGAGCATAAGATCAAGGATGTTTTGCCCAACTTTGACATGGAATAAAAAACTTATTTTCCATAAGTAGTCTATGATTCATATACCGCTGAACTTAGTACTTCCTAGCCTACTTGCATGAATAATATGAAGTACTTTTACTGTGTACTTTTCAAGTAATCCTGTGTCAAAGTCCCTAACAGAGCATAAGATCAAGGATGTTTTGCCCAACTTTGACATGGAGTAAAAAACTTATTTTCCATAAGTAGTCTATGATTCATATACCGCTGAACTTAGTACTTCCTAGACTACTTGCATGAATAATATGAAGTATTTTTACTGTGTACTTTTCGAGTAATTCTGTGTCAAAATCCTTAACAGCAGACAAGATTAAGGATATTTCATCCAACTTTGATGTGGAATAAAAAACGTTTTATCCATAAGTAGTCTATGATTCATATACTGCTGAACTTAGTACTTCCTAGACTACTTGCATGAATAATATGAAGTACTTTTACTGTGTACTTTTCAAGTAATCCTGTGTCAAAGTCCCTAACAGAGCATAAGATCAAGGATGTTTTGCCCAACTTTGACATGGAATAAAAAACTTATTTTCCATAAGTAGTCTATGATTCATATACCGCTGAACTTAGTACTTCCTAGACTACTTGCATGAATAATATCAAGTATTTTTACTGTGTACTTTTCGAGTAATTCTGTGTCAAAATCCTTAACAGCAGACAAGATTAAGGATATTTCATCCAACTTTGACATGGAATAAAAAACTTATTTTCCATAAGTAGTCTATGATTCATATACCGCTGAACTTAGTACTTCCTAGACTACTTGCATGAATAATATGAAGTACTTTTACTGTGTACTTTTCGAGAAATCCACCATCAAAATCCCTAACAGAGCACAAGGTCAAGGATGTTGACCTTGTTGACTACTTGCATGAATAATATCAAGTACTTTTACTGTGTACTTTTCAAGTAATCCTGTGTCAAAATCCTTAACAGCAGACAAGATTAACGATATTTCATCCAACTTTGACATGGATTAAAAAACTTATTTTCCATAAGTAGTCTGTGATTCATATACCGCTGAACTTAGTACTTCCTAGACTACTTGCAAGAATAATATGAAGTATTTTTACTGTGTACTTTTTGAGTAATCTTGAGTCAAAATCCCTAACAGAGCACAAGATCAAGGATGTTTTGCCCAACTTTGATGTGGAATAAAAAACTTATTTTCCATAAGTAGTCTATGATTCATATACCGCTGAACTGAGTACTTCCTAGACTACTTGCAAGAATAATATGAAGTATTTTTACTGTGTACTTTTTGAGTAATCATGTGTCAAAGTCCCTAACAGAGGACAAGATCAAGGATGTTTTGCCCAACTTTGACATGGAATAAAACACTTATTTTCCATAAGTAGTCCACAATTCATATACCGCTGAACTAAGTACTTCCTAGACTACTTGCATACATAATATGAAGTACTTTTACTGTGTACTTTTTGAGAAATCCTGTGTCAAAATCCCTTATAAATCACTATAATTAGCCTTTTTTTCTGACTTTGATGTCATGTAAAAACATTTTCTTCCATAAGTACACAATGGTTTCGGATATGGTTGGACTAAGTACTCTTTAGACTACATGCACAGGTACTATGAAGTACTTTTACTCTGTACTTTTTGAGAAATCCACCATCAAAGTCCCTTATATGTCATATTATAGATTATTTTTTTCTGACTTTGATCTCTTGTAAAATCACATTCTTCCATAAGGACACCATGATTCTGATATGGTTGGGCTTTACAAGACATCAAAGTCAGAAAAAAAGGCTCGTTATAGTGATTTATAAGAGACTTTGATGGTGGATTTCTCAAAAAGTCCTCAGTAAAAGTATTTCATACCTGTGCATGTAATCTAAGAAGTATTAAGTCCAACCATATCAGAATTATGGTGTACTTATGGAAGAATTTGTTTTTGCAAGAGATCAAAGTCAGAAAAAATACTCTATAATATAACATATAAGGGACCTTGATGGTGGATTTCTCAAAAAGTACACAGTAAAAGTACTTCATATTATTCATGTAAGTAGTCTAGGAAGTACTAAGTTCAGCAGTTTATGAATCATGGACTACTTATGGATAAAACGTTTTTAATTCCAAATCAAAGTTGAATGAAATATCCTTGATCTTGTGCTCTGTTAGGGACTTTGACACAGGATTACTCAGAAAGTACACAGTAAAAGTACTTCATATTATTCATGCAAGTAGTCTAGGAAGTACTAAGTTCAGCGGTATATGAATCATAGACTACTTATGGAAAATAAGTTTTTTATTCCACATCAAATTTGGGCAAAACATCCTTGACCTTGTGCTCTGTTAGGGACTTTGATGGTGGATTTCTCGAAAAGTACACAGTAAAAGTACTTCATATTATTCATGCAAGTAGTCTAGGAAGTACTTAGTTCAGCGTTATATGAATCATAGACTACTTATGGAAAATAAGTTTTTTATTCCATGTCAAAGTTGGGCAAAACATCCTTGATCTTATGCTCTGTTAGGGATTTTGACTCAAGATTACTCAAAAAGTACACAGTAAAAATACTTCATATTATTCTTGCAAGTAGTCTAGGAAGTACTAAGTTCAGCGGTATATGAATCATAGACTACTTATGGAAAATAAGTTTTTTATTCCATGTCAAAGTTGGGCAAAACATCCTTGATCTTGTGCTCTGTTAAGGATTTTGACTCAAGATTACTCAAAAAGTACACAGTAAAATGACTTCATATTATTTATGCAAGTAGTCTAGGAAGTACTAAGCTCGGCAGTATATGAATCATAGACTACTTATGGAAAATAAGTGTTTTATTCCACATCAAAGTTGGGCAAAACATCCTTGATCTTGTGCTCTGTTAGGGATTTTGACTCAAGATTACTCAAAAAGTACACAGTAAAAATACTTCATATTATTCTTGCAAGTAGTCTAGGAAGTACTAAGTTCAGCAGTATATGAATCATAGACTACTTATGGATAAAACGTTTTTTATTCCATGTCAAAGTTGGGCAAAACATCCTTGATCTTGTCCTCTGTTAAGGATTTTGACTCAAGATTACTCAAAAAGTACACAGTAAAAGTACTTCATCTTATTTATGCAAGTAGTCTAGGAAGTACTAAGTTCAGCGGTATATGAATCGTAGACTACTTATGGAAAATAAGTGTTTTATTTCATGTCAAAGTTGGGCAAAACGTCCTTGATCTTATGCTCTGTTAGGGACTTTGACACAGGATTACTTGAAAAGTACACAGTAAAAGTACTTCATATTATTCATGCAAGTAGTCTAGGAAGTACTAAGTTCAGCGTTATATGAATCATGGACTACTTATGGAAAATAAGTTTTTTATTCCATGTCAAAGTTGGATGAAATATCCTTAATCTTGTCTGCTGTTAAGGATTTTGACACAGGATTACTCGAAAAGTACACAGTAAAAATACTTGATATTATTCATTCAAGTAGTCTAGGAAGTACTAAGTTCAGCGGTATATGAATCACAGACTACTTATGGATAAAACGTTTTTTATTCCATGTCAAAGTTGGGCAAAACATCCTTGATCTTGTCCTCTGTTAAGGATTTTGACTCAAGATTACTCAAAAAGTACACGGTAAAAGTACTTCATCTTATTTATGCAAGTAGTCTAGGAAGTACTAAGTTCAGCGGTATATGAATCATAGACTACTTATGGAAAATAAGTGTTTTATTTCATGTCAAAGTTGGGCAAAACGTCCTTGATCTTATGCTCTGTTAGGGACTTTGACACAGGATTACTTGAAAAGTACACAGTAAAAGTACTTCATATTATTCATGTAAGTAGTCTAGGAAGTACTAAGTTCAGCAGTATATGAATCATAGACTACTTATGGATAAAACGTTTTTTATTCCACATCAAAGTTGGATGAAATATCCTTAATCTTGTGCTCTGTTAGGGACTTTGACACAGGATTACTCAGAAAGTACACAGTAAAAGTACTTCATATTATTCATGCAAGTAGTCTAGGAAGTAATAAGTATCACCGGGAATAATTTCTGTAAAAAGTATCGTATGTGTCATGGTTCTGATTGTGAGACTGCAGTCTGCCCCACAGTCACTACCAGCAGCTCTTCAGAGCAGGTCCATTACGATTACCGTAAATGTTAGTAGATTCGCGCACTGGAACAATACGTGCGGCTGATTTGACCAAGCAAAAGCGAACCACGGCTGGCTTGACCGCAGTTGACATGTATAGCCGCATGTCTTCACTCAACCGCTGGCTGTCGAGGTGGTGTCCAGCTAACGGTGTGGGCTTCATAGATAACTGGCAGTCTTTTTGGGGAAAACCTGGTCTGCTAGCTAGAGACGGCATCCATCCTACTTTGGACGGTGCAGCTCTATTATCTAGAAACGTAGCAGAGTTTATTAGTCTCAAACCTTGACAACAACTTATCAGAGTTCAGACCAGGAAGCAGAGCTGCAGTCTTACACGCTTCTCTGCGCTTCCTTTAGATCTGTTTACCTGCCACTATAGCTGTAATTATGACTGTAAATCTAACTGTAGCTCTACTTATAACTGTAATTCTACTTTTACTATAGATACTGTGTCTGTTTCCCGGCCCAGACCCGTCGTTATAAGCAATTCAAACATAAATAAAAAAGGCGTAAATCATAAAAATTTAATTAAAGTTAAAACTACGAATACAACTTTGCAAATAAATCAGATAATTAAATGCGGACTATTAAACATTAGATCCTTAGCATCTAAATCTCTTTTAGTAAATGATCTGATATCAGAAAATCGTATTGATCTACTTTGTTTAACAGAAACCTGGCTGTCTCAGGATGAATATGTTAGTTTAAATGAATCCACCCCTCCCAGTCATTTTAATACTCATATACCTCGAGACACTGGCCGAGGTGGTGGAGTAGCAGCTATTTTTAATTCTAGTCTTGTAATGAACCCTCAACCAAAGCTGAATTATACTTCTTTTGAAAGCCTTGCGCTTAGTCTTTCACACCCAGTCTCTAGAACCTTTCAGCCAGTTCTAGTTGTTGTAGTTTACCGCCCTCCTGGCCCGTATTCTGAATTCCTATCTGAATTTGCAGAATTTCTATCAAACGTAGTCCTTAGCAGTGATAGAATAATTGTTGTAGGTGACTTCAATATCCATGTGGATGTTGATAATGATAGCCTAAGCACAGCTTTTATGTCATTATTAGACTCTATTGGTTTCACCCAGGGTGTAAACAAACCTACTCATCGTTTTAACCATACCCTGGACCTTGTTCTAGCTTATGGCATTGAAATTAAAAACTTGACAGTTTTCCTAGAAAACCCTCTTCTATCAGATCATTTCTTAATAACTTTTGACTTTCTCTTACCAGAATTAACTCCGGTTAATAAAAATGTGCTCTCTAGAAATCTATCTGATAGCGCTGTAGCTAAATTTAAGGAAGCTATTTCAGCTGCTTTTGATTCAGTACCATGCTCTAACCCAGTTGAAAACTCTTACTCTAGTCCCTCTCAGCTAGATCACTTTGTTGATAGTGCGGTGGATTCGCTGAGAGTTACTCTTGATTCAATCGCCCCCCTAAAACCAAAGGTTATCAAACGACAGTGACTAGCTCCATGGTACAACTCAGAAACCCGTACTCTAAAACTAACGTCGCGTAAATTTGAAAGAGTGTGGCGCTCCACCAAAACGGATGAATCTCGTTTAATATGGCAAGATAGTCATAATAAATATATGAAAGCTTTACGTCATGCTCGAGCTGCCTATTACTCGTCTCTAATAGAGGAAAATAAAAACAATCCTAGATACCTTTTCAGCACTGTAGCCAGGCTGACAGAGAGTCATAGCTCCATTGAGCCATGTATTCCTTTAGCCCTCAGCAGTAATGATTTCATGAGCTTTTTTAACGATAAAATATTAAACATTAGAGACAAAATTAGTAACCTACCTTTACCCGGTGCAGATACCTCCGATACGTCAGAAACAGTTCTGAAACCTGATTTTAACCTCGACTGTTTTTCTCCTATTGACCTTTCGGAACTAAACTCAATTATTTCTGCGTCTAAACCGTCAACCTGTCTTTTAGACCCGATCCCAACTAAGCTGTTTAAGGAAATCTTTCCTTTAGTTAGCAGCTCTATACTAGATATGATCAATATATCTTTAGTGGCAGGTTATGTACCACAGTCATTTAAAGTAGCCGTAATTAAACCGCTTCTTAAAAAGCCTACTCTTGATGCAGGAAATCTAGCTAACTATAGACCTATCTCTAACCTTCCTTTTATCTCAAAGATCCTGGAGAAAGTGGTAGCTAATCAGTTGTGTGACTTTCTCCATGACAACAGTTTATTTGAGGAGTTTCAGTCAGGATTTAGAGCCCACCATAGCACTGAGACTGCTCTAGTTAAAGTTGCGAATGATCTTCTTCTAGCCTCAGACAGGGGACTTCTCTCTGTACTCGTCCTGTTAGATCTTAGTGCTGCTTTTGACACGATTGACCATCAAATCCTGTTAGAGAGACTAGAACAATTACTTGGAATTACAGGGACTGCTTTAAGTTGGTTTAAATCCTATTTATCAGACAGATCTCAGTTTGTACATGTTCATGATGAGTCCTCTATGCACACCAAAGTCAGCCATGGAGTGCCACAAGGATCAGTGCTTGGACCGATTCTCTTTACATTATATATGCTTCCTCTGGGTAATATTATGAGGAGACATTCAATAGATTTTCATTGTTATGCAGATGATACTCAGCTATACGTATCAATGAAGCCAGATGACACCAATCAGTTATGTACACTAGAAGCTTGCCTTAAGGACATTAGGACTTGGATGACCAGAAACTTTTTGTTGCTTAACTCAGACAAGACTGAAGTTATTGTGCTTGGACCTAAGAACCTCAGAGAGACTTTTTCTAATGATACAACTGCCCTTAATGGCATCAGCGTGGCATCTAGCACCACTGTTAGGAATCTAGGAGTTTTATTTGATCAAGATATGTCCTTTAACTCTCACATAAAACAAATTTCAAGGACAGCTTATTTCCACCTTCGTAATATCTCTAAGATCAGGCAGATCCTGTCCCAAAACGATGCAGAAAAACTAGTTCATGCATTTGTTACCTCCAGGTTGGATTACTGTAATTCTCTTTTATCAGGGTGCTCAGGTAAATCTCTAAAGACTCTTCAACTAGTCCAAAATGCTGCAGCTCGAGTACTGACTAGAACTAGGAAAAGGGACCACATTACTCCTGTATTGGCTTCTCTGCACTGGCTCCCTATAAAATCTAGAATAGAATTTAAAATCCTTCTTCTCACTTACAAAGCTCTAAATGGTCAGGCACCATCTTATCTTAAAGAGTTAATAGTGCCGTACTACCCGTCGAGAACATTACGCTCCCAGAATGCAGGCCTGCTCGTGGTACCTACAGTCTCTAAATGTACTATGGGAGGTAGAGCCTTCAGTTATCAGGCGCCGCTCCTCTGGAATCATCTACCAGTCGGGGTCCGGGGGGCAGACACACTATGTACTTTCAAGAATAGACTTAAGACTTTTCTTTTTGATAAATCTTATAGTTAGGGCTGGCACAGGTACAGACCAGCTCATAGTTATGCTGCTATAGGCCTAGACTACCGGGGGAACTGGCACCTTGAGCTCTTATCCCCTGCTCTCTCTCTCTCTGCATTCATATGACATTACTGCATGTCACTACCTTTAAATCCCAGTTACTAACCACATCTTCTTCTGGGAGCTCCTGAGCTCTCTTAGGTTCCTTGGGATTGTTGCTCCTGCTGAGCCCTCTTAGGCTCCATGGGATCGTTGGTGGACGGCCTGCCAAAACAACCCCCCCCCCCCTCCCTTCGGGATCGTAGGTGGACGGCCCACCTGAACAACCCCCCCCCCCCCTCCCTTCGGGATCGTAGGTGGACGGCCCACCTGAACAACCCCCCCCCCCACCCCCCTTTTTCCCTTGTTCCCTATCCCTCTTCCTGCATCTTATCCCATCTCCCCCTATCCCGTTCCAAGCCCGGCGCAGTCTAGGCTGTGAAGGCTGTTTCGTCATGAGCCGGGGTGTCACTGCCAAAGATTTCTGCCTTTTAATAAGGAAGTTTTTTCTGACCACTGTATCTTTTGCTGCTTTGCTAAAGTGCTCATGATGGATTAAGCTGGGTCCTTGTAATATAGCAATAAGTAAGGTCTTTTACCTGCTTTTTGTAACATAAACAATGAGCATGGTCTTTTTACCTGCTCTTTTGTAATATTAATAGACAAAGAGTAAGGTCTTTTACCTTCTTCTTGTAAAGCGTCTTGAGATAACACTTGTTATGAATTGGCGCTATACAAATAAAGATTGATTGATTGATTGATTGATGATACAGTAGGCTAGTTTATCAGGCGCCTGCTAACTACCTGTTGGAAAATACTACTCATAAATTAATTCACTATACCTTCATGAAGCTCACATCTAAGTTTAGCTTGGTGTCGAGAACACAACAATATCTAAAGTAGCTTGCTCTACATCGGTGCTCCAAAACCATGCATGCCTACCTCTTTTCGATAGCAATGACAGAAAGCTAGTTAGTGTACGGGACTTTGTGATGGAAGGCCTAAGTCAAAATATTGAGAAAGTTTCTCATTATTTTGAGCTACTAAGTCATTATATTGAGATATTAAGCCATTATTTTGAGATACTAATGCTGCGTTCCAGTTACCTCTGAACTGGGAAGTCAGAGCTGGGAATGACGTCACACCCGAGTTGAGCGTGTTCCAGTTGCAAGTCGGAAAAGCAACATGGACACCTCCAGGAGTAGCCTACCTTTATTTTGTTAGCTAATACCAGATGATAACAACACACTACGTGATAGTTTGTGCACAAAAATAACACGACAACATGTCCACAGATAGAACTTGCACGATACTATCAGTGTGATTGATTTAATCACACAAAAAGAGGAACAAGCGGCTAATAAACACTATATTTACAGCTTTAACGTACGGTTGATGCACATAGCAGCCATGTTGGATTTTAACTCCGGCTACTCCGACTTCTCCGAGTTTCCGACTAGTAATTACGACTTCAGGGGGCGTTCCAGTTGACACTTCCGACTGGGAACTCGGAATTTCCCACTTCCCAGTTCAACTGGAACGCAGCACAAGTCATTATAAGCCATTATTTTGAGATACTAAGTCATTATATTGAGATACTAACTCATTATAATGACTTAGGCGGTGTTCACACTTGACTTATTTTTTCAGAAAAAGACAGCGTATGGCCGGAGCACGACGCATCAATTTATCACAGAAAAGAACAAGCGGGACGGGAAGTCAGACACTGACACAACATTAAAATCTCCGGTTTATTTTCAGAATAAAACACTCCGTTTTGACGCTTCAGAAAAACAACCGTACGTGTGTTTGTTTATGTGTTTATAAGGTTAATATAGAGTTTTATACCACGTAGGCTACATTGTATTATCTCCCGCTGTTGCGAGTGAATCTGTAAAATTACCGCAGGAATTACTTCGTCTCCGCACTCCAGCTGTCCGGCTGTGCTCTCTGAGCTGCGGACTGAGAACGCTGCTGGTGGGTGTTTACGGACAAGAGTGCACGGAGTCGTATTGGACCGGAGCGGACACGCAATTCACACCACATATTTTTGGCCACTGGCCACTGCTAACTAGGGACGTAGGTTACTAGGGAAGGTACACGCGCACCTACTCGACTCGTCCTGATTGGTCAGCTGTCAGAAAGGCGCTTGACGTCACACAGCGCTTTTCAGAAAAGTTAAAACAATTCAACTGAAAAAGGAGTCGGGCGCAGCGCCTTTTTATAAAAGGCGTCCGCTTTTTAAAAAGGCATCATCCTTTTTCCCTTTTCCATTGGGTTGTATGTAAAAAAGGCACTGGCAGTTGAAAAAAGAAGTCAAGTGTGAACATGGCCTCACAGGATCTTTTTTTTTCATCACAGTGGCGGAAATGGGCTTCCATAATGATTCAAGTCTGTTTCATAACTAAATAAAAACTCCTGACAGGAGCTTGTAAGTGTCCAAATAAACGTAATTCTCAAGGAAACAAAAAGCAAGTAGCCAACAGCTTCACTGTGATTGTTACATATATAACCTCCTTCAAAATAACATAATTCAATATGTGATTTACCATCTAGCAAAGTCACATCATGGCAATGATGTTAAAGAGCTAATGTTATTCGATTTTTTCTAAAAATATGTGTGTTGCTTTTTGAATGGATAAAGAGATCATCAGAAACAGCAAAGACTCCCCCTTCCAGGACAAAAGCGAAGAAAAAAAGAAGGAAAAGCACATTTTGGATCCTTGATAATATCAGTCACATCCACGTTTAGACAACACATCAGTTTTTCATTAAAGGAAAACAAATTAAAAACTCAAAAATTAAAAATATACGCAGTAAAATAAGCCACCAGACATACATCGTCAACAGGAACAGTGTTTTCGCCTGTAAAAGGCAGCTAAGCTGAAATAAGAGCGACTTGATTTGTTTATTTCATTTGGTCAGTGTAATTTTTTGATGAAGGTTTTTTGTTAATAAATTCTAAAGTCGACTTTAGATCAGCGGCTGCTTTTTGTTGATGTGTGTGTTAAACACGCTCAGCAGCGTCTTATCTGGAAGTTTAGTTTGAAGCCATTACGCCATAAACATATTTCAGTAAAGGGTCTCCCATATTATCAAACACACTTGTGTCTTCTTTACAAAACCTCGGTCTCTCCAGGTGTGAAGTGTTCACCATTTCTTCCACTCTGATGTCATAGTGGATACAGTCTCCACCTTCCTTTCAGGATGACCTTTTTTATATTTTCTTACAATCACGATTCCAAACTATACAGCTTCATTTTTTTTATGTTATTGGCAAAAGATAAGTGTTTAACAATGCATCCTGTGTCTTATTTTGAAATGTGGTCTTTGATTTGTATCTTAATAATGCCATAATGACGAGCTGTCTGATCAGTGCTGAGGAGTCCATTTGATAATTTTCCTCCTGAAATGAAGTAAAGTCAAAGCACAGAAAAAATAGCTCCATACTGTTCTCCCTTAATTGAATGGCTTTGATGAGGTATATCTCACTGTAGTGTTAAGAGGGTAACAGTTATACTACAAAAACTGAGTGAAACATATATTTAAAAAAGTGATTCAGTTGTAAAAGTCACTTAAAGTATGAGAAGAGAAGAAGCTCTACGTGTTGTCACTATGAACATAAAGATTAACTTAAAGGTGCACTATGTAGATTTGGTAGTGAAATTTAAAAGTTGGAAAAGTGAATAAATTCTATGCTATATTTTCTGAACTAAATACACAAACTTTATTCAAACGGAAAAAAAAAATGGGTCCCTGGAACACTGTTTGGAGCTAAAAGGTTACCAGGAGAGTTACGGTTTCACTGTTGTGGGCCCTCCACCATAACTTCTCTCGTAGCATTTTATCTTCAAACATTGTTCCAGGGACCACATTTTCCTCTGAGGACAGTTTGTGTACAGAGTTATGAACATATACCACAAAATCTGTACATTTTTCCAACTTTCACATTTCTATACCAAAACTCCATAGTGCACCTTTAAATATACTATTTAAATATACTATTTAAAGGATCAAGTTAAAAAGCTTGTTGATGAAGTATTCCCCCTGTGCCACCCCTCAGTCCTTTGCTGCACATCATCCCAACTCTCTCCTCCCTGAATCAGTCACTCCTCAGCTGTCCTGTGTAATAAAAAAGGTAAAAGAGAAGGTGAATAAAAATAAATTCTTCATCTAAAGTTTTTGTTACTTTATTTATTTACTTTTCTTTTGGTGTTAAAGACATCCTGCTAAAAAGTGGTACCTCTAAAGAGCCAGAACCAGGTATAAAGCAGAAATGTTCTCGGATAATTCAGGTTTGGATTCCTGCAAATAATCTGTGGCTGTAGCTGACAGACTGCCTAAAGATCCACTTCTGTTCTGTCAGAGTGGTTTGTAATATTCAAAAGGCCACATGTGATACTGGATGGCAGAAATGATTTTAGCAGCCATTTAGTTTTCCATTTGATTTTGTGCCCACTCATTGATTTTTGTTCTGTCTGTCAGATGCACTCTGCTGATTGCGGCAGTCTGAGTTTGTGTTTGGTCCTGGTCCAGATACCACAAGAGGGGGAGACCCTCGAGTTAAGTGCTGCTGTGTCGATGCACTTCATCAGCCTAATCGCTGAGCTGTTTTACGAAGATCATAAAAAATGTCATTCTGTTTTATTGCATCAAATCCTCACATTTTAAGGGTTATTTGCTGAAGTGCAGATTGATTAATATTAGATGAGGAGTACCATGCAAAGGTGACTTGAGCAAACATGGAACAGCTGTTCTTTTATTGACTTTTGGGAGACTTAGCGTAAATTCATTAGGACACTTGTTAGAGTGGTTGAAGGATTAGGTGTGCTGCAGATCAGAGGTCTAATCTGAGAGCATGTTGTCGGTCACCAAGGTCCAAGGTTTGTATCCTTCCAAAACTTTGACACTGCTACTTAAATGACCCTGAACGCTTACATTAAAAAGCTGTGACTCTCCTATCCTGTCTGCAACACCGAAACAACATCAGAAAACAAATTATGTTAGACCACGTCATTTCAAAATGTTAGTTTTAAGAAGAGCAAAGACATACTGGGGTGAAGATCGTCAGTTAATGATCAGCACATCTATTGTTTGTGTGTGTGTGTGTGTGTGTGTGTGTGTGTGTGTGTGTGTGTGTGTGTGTGTGTGCGCGTGCGTGCGTGCGTGCGTGTGTGTGTGTGTGTTATAATAAAGATGTTAAAAGGGTTGAACCTCCTTCAAAATAACATAATTCAATATGTGATTTACCATCTAGCAAAGTCTTCTTCAGTTATGTGATTTTTGCCTTTGATGGAGATTAGAACAGTTGTGATAATTCAGCTTGTGAAAGATGTTTGATACTTTATCGTCTGAAGGTAGAGGTTAAATTAATTATTTCAGAAGTATTGATACTTTTATTGACAGCTACAGAGTCTGTGTGTCAGGTGTCGGATTGGAAATTCATGCACATTTGGTCCACTGATGACCTCTAGTGGAGAAACTCAGTCACTTTTACCTTTGCACGTGTGCTATAGAGGATTTGTAGAATAAACTTGAGGAGGCCTCTGGTTGTGTACGTCAGGTATGACATTTTCTTATCTTGTATTTGGTTAAGAATATTTCATATAGCTCTTGACATGGGCAGGATTATTTACAGTCTATGGGCAGGTTGAGACACGCCCCCCTTTCAGCCTGAAGTTTTGACTGACTGTATTCCATACCAAAACGGACAAATCTGTCTGTATAAAACATCAAACTGACAAAGATTGCAAAGTATAAACCATATTTTAGCAGATTAACATTACTCAGAGTGTGGATATGAGGAGTGAAGGCCCTGTGGTTTAAACATGCTATGCCGAAAAAGACATGTTCACCTCTATCTGTGGCATACTTATATATATCAGGTTTACAAGAGGTAGAAGGACAGTCGTACATTTTTAAGGACATTTATTTATTGAGGGGCACCTCGGCAGTACAGTACTAGGAAAGTGACCTCTCCAGCTACCATATCATATTTTGATCCTCACTGGGACTTGAATCGGCAACCCTCCTGTTCCCAACCCAAGTCCGTACTGACTGAGCTACTGGTATAATATTTTCAGGTTATTTCCAGGAAGTTGCAGAAAAAGTATGCAGAAAAAAACAGTGAATATCTTCCCATCAACACATCACAACCACACAACTTGGTCTGTGAGTGAACTTCCTCTTTTTGCATATTGGTCCCTGATCATGAAAGTTGGACTTGAAAACGTCCCGCTGCAACAGTGTCTGTGGTTTAAGATGTTGAAGGGTCTTCATGATTGATTCTTGTTCACTTTATTATCTGTGACTTCTCAATTTGAAAATGCAGATTTGACCCACTTCTTTTGCTTTTGATAGTGAAGATGTAACTAAAAGTGTGTCTTCAGATCGCTACTAACCATCAAATGATGTGGAACTTTTGAATTACTGAATTTATACAACATGTTTTAAGGTAATGTATTGTTTTTGTGTATTCTGTATTTTCTTTGGGTTTGTGTTTTCATTTTTAAATAGGTTTAACACAATCTCCTCTTTCCTGTTATCTTTTTAAAGACCATCATTGTCCGGCACCTTGCTGATTGAGTAGCAGACTAGAGGATCACCAGATGGGGGTGCTCTCTGCTACAGGATCACTGCCTACTGTGAGAGAAAGGGAGACAACGTCTATTCCTGATGTGGCTAAAACAGAGGATTAAAAGATGTTATATGTGTTTATGCGCTGGTTGGATGGTGGATTTAAACTCTTAAAAAAGTTCAGAGTGCGATTTAAAGAGTCCCTCCTCGATACATTCTTTTTCATCTGGCCTTCATGAACTGAGAAGACTGCACCTCTCCTGCACATAGGCATGCTGGGACATGATGCTGTGGTCTGAGGTATGTCTCTTTGTGCATGAGTTTAGTGTTTCCTCAGGCTACACATTTCTGCTTCTCTTTTTATAATAGCTCTGAGACCACTCGAAGTCAATCTTTTAATGCTTATAGAAAAAAAAAGGTCTCTCATCTTTTGCTGCGATCTTTGTATGGTTATGTGTACAAATGAAACAGAATAAATGTATGAATCTGATCCTCTCCCTACAGGAGCCACGAATGCTCTTGCTATCATGTCCCTATTTACACTGAACAGAAGACATTGTGGCTGTTGTGCCCTCCATTTGTTGAATATGTACATCTCAAACATAAGGATAGAAATGAAATCCAAAGGTTTTAAGAGATATTAGCACATTGTTGTTTTAAGGTTCACATGGGATTCATAACCAACAAGACAAATAAAGGCTAGTGCTCATCTTATCCTTTAACAATGATCAGTCTTATCCTTTTAGACTATAAACTTGCCTTTAAACCAAGCACAAGTTACTCATCAAGCAAACTAAAACCCAAATACTGTATAAACTTTCAAAAGCAGGAAAGTGATGCGGATTTTATTTTACATCAAATGAAAGAATAATGCTGAATGTACAATAATGAAAGACAAAACTCAAAGAGTCCCACTCTCCAGATCCATACTGAAGAGTTAAAAGTTCATACATAAGGATTGTTGGATCAAAGTAAAGCCCAGGAAATGCCCATAAATATTTTGGGAAGCTATAGTTTCACTTTAAAACGTTTGATCTCAAGTGTTGTATTTATGTTCCATTTGGAAAAATGGAGTTTCCCGGTCTCAGTACACCTCTGCAACAACAAATCTGAGGGATTGTCGTCTGCTGACTCTTTGAATGACCAATCAAATGGAGTGCATATCCCTACAAATACAAACATCTACCAAATATAACCCCTTCAGATTTTACATCTGGCAAAACATAACACAAATGTAAATGACAGTTTTAGGCATTTCCATGTAAAGACAGCGTTTGTCCTTGAGCTGGACTGAGACTACATCTCAGACATAGTCTCTGCCTGGCTGGTCTGCAGAGCGGGACGGAGGGTAGCGCAGAGATTTCCCTGAGCTCTTGCTGGAGCAGTTGCAGCAGAAGAAGCTCCCTCCTATAATGATGAGAAAGGCAGCGCCCCATCCAACATACAGAGCACTTCCAAACTCATACCTGGGAATCATTCAGATAGTACATGGGTCAAACTACAAAAACTTCTATCAATTACAACATGCAAGTGTGAAAACAAACTGTTCATATCATATTTAATTAGCTTCGATTCAATCGCATTGTTCAGATAACATAAAGACATTTCTATAAAGTAAGCAAATTAAAAAACACACACAAAAATGATCCTGTTTACACCGAGGCCATGTTAGCTTACTTTAGCTTAGCCAACCTTAATTTTAGCATTTAAACAGAAATCTAAGGGGAAAGGTGGCAAGGCAGATACTTGATTTTATAGCAATTCATAACCCTTGGCTACCTGCAGTGACTCCCTAGAGTCTACACTGGTAGCCTAGCATCCTCCCTGCCATGAAACAAACTCCAGACCTGTTTCATTCTGTATTCAATGTTTTCATATGGATAACCAAACTCAGTTAAAATACACCACGCTGCAGCAGGCTAAAGCTTATCTTTTCAATTTACCATTAAACTATTTAAACAGTTCTTCTAAGTGTGAAATGTAAAGAAAGACCACATTATTATTTTGATTGCTATAAGAACAACAGCACAGTGATACAGAAAAAATATAGTTTGAAATTCTGACTGAGAAAATGTTAACAATTCTGACTTTTTAACTCGCATCTTGTTTGTTTTTTTACAGTGGCTCAATCCTCTACAATTAAATACAGTTACCTTACCCAAATTCCTTCCTCTGTGTCATTACACACACCTTCAGTGATAGCTGATGATGAGTGTGAATTACAGGCTGACAGGGCAGAGAAACGTGAGCTCACCTGGAGTTAGTGGGAGTGAATGGGTCGTAGAAGTCTTGAGCTATTCTGTGTCCGTACCAACACGTTCCTACCAGAGCAAGAAGACCTGAAGAAAAATACGAGCATAAATACAATTCATTTTGTTACATTATATTATATAGTTTAGTGTATCATTTTAATTGAAGTATAAGAATTAATCACTGCATGTCAAATCATGTTAGGATGATGAAGAAAATAATACCCTCATTCTGTTTATATATATTGTGTCTATAGACTCAACAAGATCTGACCAGCAATGATGAAGATGATCCCTGCAGTTAGGGCCACTTTGTCCTTCTGCTCGGGGACGTCTGCCATACAGGTAGTGCACCTCATGCCCACCGCCGCCACCAGGATGGAGATAAAGCAGAGCATGATGGCGCTGAGCATCAGCCCTCGAGTGCCCATCACGATCCCTGCAGACAAACACATGACACACTTGATATGAGATGGTTTAATTCAATGTTGTGGTTTTCTTTTCTTTTTTATTTGTTTCTTTGGCTTTGACTTTTTATCTTTAAAAAGTCCTTTAATTCCTGTAGATTTGTGTTCAAATGTCACCAGGATATTAGTGAGTAGATTTAGTGCACAATGTCTCTATTGAATCTCAGCGTACGTCTTGTTGACAACAAAACGAGCGGGAGTTCAGAAAGTATGAGTCATCTCCAGAGAGGTG
This sequence comes from Tautogolabrus adspersus, assembly GCA_020745685.1. Lineage (NCBI taxonomy): Eukaryota > Metazoa > Chordata > Actinopteri > Labriformes > Labridae > Tautogolabrus > Tautogolabrus adspersus. Next base: position 12,346,532 of record CM036544.1, read on the forward strand.
CACTCCAAAAACTCCCTCCAGCATTTTTTTTTTTAATCTGATGACTCAGATATCAGCTCTTTATGTTATAAAATAATAGAAAACAAAACCTTAACACACACAAAATCATTTGAAATATTGAAGTCCATCCAGAGTTCATCTTTAGTTCATCTACAAAAGTTTGAAAGAAGAGGAAAATCTTTTGATCAGCCTGCTGCTGGTATTTCACTGACATGTCTCTGCACGCAAGAGCTCTCCTTAGAGGAGAAGAAATGGCATTTACCTTAACGTCCAGAAATGTTTGAAGGACCACAAAGATTTCCACCTTCTTGCTTTAAAACAAACAGGCCCATCCATGATTATCAACTTTTAAAAACGTATAGGGATTTCACTACATACCCAAAACATCACTGTTAAAAATATTAAATATATTAAGAGAAATACAACATTCTCGATAGCATGATCCATTTTCTTCCCATATCCACATTTTGAATGGTGTGACGTAATGTTTAATGTTTTGCTAACTAAGCTGTGTCTATATGGGACAATGAAATCAGTTGTTGCCTTTTCAAAAGGAACCTGATCAATCTTATAAGAATAAAAGACATGTAGCACACATTACCTGGCAACTGCAGAAGTGAATCATAGACTTTACACTGAACCTGCCCAGTGCTCTGTGAAGCACAGGTCTTCCACAAGCCTTCATACAGAGCCTGAGCTGTGATGATGTTGTCTCCTGCATACGAAGAAGCTTTCCACTCCACCATGATTGTGGATGCTATTGAGCCGATGAAGCCCAAGAAGGCCAGCGCAAAGCCAAGAAGCTGAATACCTGCATTGGCCATCAGTTGACTTGAAAAGACAAATGTATGAGAAACTAGAAACAAAACAAAAAGTCAAGATTGAAAAGTTTCCAAATGTTCCTTGATGTAGTCCCTGCTGGTTTTGGTTTGTGGATCTCAAACAGTGCTGCTGTCTACCTGTGCATCCTCTGAGAACACCCTGGAGGGCAGGGAGGATCCAAGAATGTCAGGAGTCAGGCATCCAAGGTTAGGAGAAGCGGGACGACACCTAGTGGCAGCTGCTAAACATGCAGCCTGCAGCATTAAAGATAATTCAGAAAAATCCTCAGCTGTGAGCACAGTTAATATATATTTAAATCTGTTCATGTATAGAATGTTAGTTTATCTCTATCTATATTTTTATTTGTATAAGATGATAAATGCACCCTGTGCTTTGACCAATCACAGGACACATTTAGAAACACTGCCTTAAAAAAACAATTATTCAAACTCTGCCGTATACTGATTTATGAACCATTTTAATGAATAAAGCCTCCACTTACACCTCTCTGGTCCACTGTTACTGTATGACACTCCATGTGTGTCATTATCACGTGACTCTGTTAACTTGTAGTTTTCCAGCTAAGTCTTCCTAGTCAATGATTATCAGTCTCTAAAGTCCTCTGTGTTCAAAGAATAATATAAACAGAATGATCAGTTGTGCCAGTCGCTGTATTTCTTATTTCTGATAGACGTTTGAATAAAATAAAAACAAAAGAGATTGTGCAGCTTTACATGTATACACTGTATGAACACTTTTTTTCTTGGTTTTCTTTGCAGCCGCTTAAATTAATTTAAAGAAAAAGATTAGAAATGTTTTTTCCAACATAGTGTGCATATTAAAGTCAGTCACACTCTGCTCAGTCGGCTGAGTCACTGTATTTCAGGATTGGTCACTTAAGAGTGAATAAACCCACGGCAGGAGTTGGTCAAAGGTTTTTTTGTGTTGCCTAATTCAGACTTGTTGTCGTTTGCACTCTGTGTGAGTAAGATTGTAGATCCACAAGCAAAGTTGTTTCAATGCAGTAGGATCTCTGTAACACTGAGGTATGTGTGATTTCATTTCATAGAAATATACACTTTGAATGCTACTTATATTCTTCCTGTGGATAAATGGCACCCATAGAAATTCAAGCACAAGAATAATACATGCATTTCTTTGATTTTCGTTGAACTCATCCAGTCTTTATTTGTCTTTTTAAGAGTGAAATATGGGTAAAGAGCTGGGTCTGGTTCTGTTTCTGCTGCTTCTCTGTCAAAAAGGAAACACAGAGCTACAAACCTTGTGTCCAGTCAGATGCCAGTGTTTTACTCCAGTCCAAGTTCTGTGTGCTGAAACATGGATTTCATCTCTTCCAAGGAACATGTCCGGGCAGATCACAGAGTTAATTCTCATGACATCCAGTGTGGCCCACCTGTTCCCCAACACTTTGGAGGAGAGCCCCCAACTCACCAAACTTATCTTCCTGAATAATGTCCTGAGAAGTATTCACTCGCAGGCTTTCTCACATCTGACCAACCTGCAGGAGCTGGAGATCAGTGGGAACCCTCTGCTGAATCATTTATATCTGGGGACTTTTTCAAAACAGGGAAATTTGACTAAACTGCTGTTAAACTACAACCAGTTAAATATGTTGCTTCCTGGCATGTTTGACTCTCTTACGAACCTGGAAACTCTGCAGATGAAGGGCAACATCATATCAGATCTGCCTGGATTCATTTTCCTGAAGCTCAACAATCTGCTTGTCCTGGATATGTCACAAAATAAGCTGACAGAAGTGAAAAGAGAAACATTTGTTGGTCTTGGAAAGCTGGAGACCCTGAAAATGAATAACAACCTCATCAGCAATCTGACATCCAACACGTTTAATAATATTTCTCAGCTGGTAGAGCTTCACTTGGAGGGGAATAAGATATCAGAGCTTGCTGACAGTATCTTCTGTGTGTTAACCAAACTGAAGGTGCTGAACCTTCGTGGAAACCTTCTTACAAGCTTCAGCGACAAAGTTTTTGGATTCAAGGTATCAAATTTGAAAGAGCTGAACCTAAAAGGCAACAGACTGACTCAGCTGTACTCTTTAAGTGGTTTAACAACTCTTACCGACCTTATATTGTCCTCTAACCAACTCTCATACCTTCCCCAAACCATTTTTAAGAATGTCACGACCCTGGAGAATCTCGACTTGTCTGAAAACCAGCTCACCTCGCTGCCCGGAACAATCTTTCGTGATCTTTTTTCCATCAAGACTATTCACCTGAACAAGAACAATCTGAGCAAAGTGGAGGCAAACCTGTTTGAGGACCAGTTGCTCATGCAGCAGCTCTACCTGTCCAACAACCAGCTGGAAACTGTCCCACTGGGCCTCTTAGACCCTTTTATCATGCAGCACACAGTGAGACTCCACGGAAACCCCTGGAAATGTGACTGCCACCTGTTTTATCTGCATGACTGGGTGCTGAAGAATAGCCTGGACATAGAGATGCTGGACAGGGTGCTTTGCCACGGACCCGGATTTTTGAGAAGCCAGACAGTCGCCTCCATGGACAAGGACCAGCTGGTTTGTCAGGTATCCAATGACGAGATGCCTGACCTGAGAAGCTGTAGCCTACAAGCTTCAAGTAACAGTGTGACCATCAAATGTAGAGTGGATGTATCCTCTCCTATAACAGTGAAGGTACTGTTTGAGGAGGAGGATGGCAGTGTTAAGGAGCATATTTTGACAAACAAATCCGGACACTCTGATTGTAGCAATGTAGCAATAACCGAGAGCTCCAATGAGTAGTTTTTGTGTTAATCATAGTTTTTTCTTGGTGCAAATAAGTACTCGTGCATTTGGTCATTCAAAAAGTCACTTAATATCTTCTGTCGAAGTCGATACTGTAAACAAACCTGGAACTCAGCAGCTGATAACCGGCTTACATGCTGAATGATAAGAAGGGTGTATGAACCCATTTCCTGTAAAGTTTAAAGTTCAACCCAATACTTTTGAAGATCCTCTCTTCTAAGAATGGGCTTAGCCACACGTAATCTGCTTACATATTGAATTTCCAGTAGATGCCTCCGGGTCCCTCATTTATGCGTTTCACTGTCTTGATGATCTTAACAATGTAAAAAGACTGTATGGTGTTCATACTTAAATGCTGCCTACACACTCACCGCCTCTTTTCACAATTCACAAACTTATGGAGTAGTGAAAATCCAGAATGACATTAGACTATATTTGAACATATCTTACAACACACCACCATTAAACAGCTAACTTTAACAATTCCTAACTAACATGTCTGATGGCTAGCTGACTTTACTGTAAGCTAGCCAACATCACTGTAAGCCAGTCAACATTACATTTAGCTAGCTCTTGGTATGTATTTTCATGTATTCATTCATCTTGGTCCGACCTGTGGCTCCTTTCCCTCATGTCATTCCCCACTCTCTCTCTCCCCAATTTCCAACTCTATCCACTGTCCTATCTCTACAATAAAGGCATAAAAAGCCCCAAAGTACACCTTAAAAATGTTTTTATTTTGCCCATTATTGTAAAAATATATACAAAAAAGTAGTTACATTTAAAAAAACGTATTAAGTGAAATAAAAATGAAATTCATGTGTAAAAATACCTCAAATGTAAGTTATAACATGACAGCAACAATGTCGGTGTCTGCTGCTTATTACACAGAAGAAGCAAACACCTGTGTATCTTTTTTATGAAGTTTAGTATGTTCACTCAGCATTAAAGTCTATACGTGAGAATGACTTGTATTCTGCTTCTAGCCTTTCTTATACTACGTTACTGTATAAAATAATGGTATGGTTTTTAGGCTGTTGTATTCTTTTGTGTTATCAGGGTTTGGATAGGCCTATTAGTGCATACATGAGATGCGCTATGTTATATGCCTTAACCACCTCCAGGGATATTGGGGGTCCTCAGTCTCTGTGACCCTTTTGTCACGGGATGAAGCATTTGGTAACCTCCAGTTTAGGAGGTACATATTTACTTTCATACATAAAGGAAGCATACAGTAAATATCAACTTCTGCATAGCACAACAGAAAGTGAACATCAGTTATACATTACTTCACTTGTCTTGAAACAGCATCACTGTGCCAGCTTAAAGGCCCTGTTAGGCTGTGCTCCACATCAAGCAGTACAGTTCAGAATTCTACAAAGTACAGTAAGATTAATCACATTTTTAATCGCATGTTTGAAATTCCATTGATTTTCTTTTAAAAATAATTTAACTTTTCATGTTTTTAAGCTTAGAGTACTTTATCTGCTGTTTCAGACCTGAAACGATCATGATTAATGAGTTACAGCTAATAGCCCTAATATATATATAAATGAAGTTCGAATTAAAACAAATAAGGGTTGCACGGAGTGACCGGCTGGTGACAGGAGTCAGACCATTTTCAGCCTGTTTGGCTGTGATTGGTGACTGGCCAGTTCTCTCAAATGTATCCGATGCTGATATCCGATCTGTCTCACCAGCCAGACCTTTCACGCCATGTCATATAACCTGGTGCAACTTTGATTTTGAAATAAATGGTTAGCTTAATTTGCAACCAGTCTTTTATTATGAACACAAGCTTGTATTTCTATTAAAGGTAAGTTACAAAAAGTATTTTGTTTTTGTTGATAATTATTGTTCTATAAAAAAAGAACATCAGAATCAGCCAATACACTGTGGCCATCACTTTTTTTCACCATTCTGCCACCGATAAATGGCTTCTTGTACTTTGTTAGTATTTGTGCCAGCTATAGTGAAGCCTTTGTTACAGGATTGGCCTTCTTCGTCAGTTGGGTGGATTGAGATAGCTTTTTTTTAAGAGTTGCTTTTCAGCTTGTTCGCCTTTTCAATTTGTAGCGTGCTGCCTGCAGGGGAGTCCCATGCAAAGTTACCGTGGACTTGACTGTAGAGGCGCTCCACAAGGTTTCTTTAGCTGACTGAATTGCTGATGTTGCAGATGAGACACAAACTTGTCCTTCACATTCCTTCAGGCCTATCCCATTATTCTGTATTGGAGGGGTGGGACATCTGTATATTGTAATTGAAGTTGGGAGAGTGCATTTGTTGTCTGATTTTTTTTTGTACGCAGTCTGTAAAGCTCTGAGCGATGTATGCAGTCTGTGTAGCCTACTTCTTGGCGCTATACTAAAAAGCAGGCCATCGAGCTACTGGTAATTCTCAAGCGAAGTGTTGGAAACCCCTTGAGAATAGTTGAATGCCGCTAAAGAGTTCACAAACATTTTGTTTATAGCCAGATGTGCCTTTGGATCATTGTCTTGATTTTGATCAATCACGAATTTGGTAAATGTTGTTGGTTTTTTTCAATCTTGAACCATGTCAGACATTTTACAAGTTACTGCTTTCAAATGTTAATAGCTCTTGAATTAGATTAGACAGTGAATTTATAGCCAGTCAAGGTGAATCAAAGTTTTATTTTATATTTAAAGTGGTATTGAGGGATTTGACCTATAAATCATCATCACTTTTGCATGTCAGATATGCAAAGTAACCTGTTTATATTGTTGTACATACAGTGCAGTAAAAGGTACAATATCTTATCTCTTATTCTCTCTATTCCTATTCTCGTCTCTCTTCTCTCTCAACAATAAACTGGACTGGTCAAACAACACAGACGTCCTGTACAAGAGGGGCCAAAGTCGACCGCACCGGCTGAGGAGACTGAGGTCCTTTGGAGTGTGCAGGACTCTGTTAAGGACTTTTTATGACACTGTGGTTGCATCTCCATTTTTCTCTGCAGTGGTCTGCTCGAGAGGATGGAACACAGAGAGAGACAGGAAGAGACTTAACAAACTTGTCAGGAAGGCCAGTTCTGTCTTGGACTGTCATCTGGACTCTGTAGAGGAGGTGGGTGAGAGGAGGATGTTAGCCAAGTAGACATCCATCATGGACAACCCTTCTCATCCCCTGCATGACACTGTGGGGGCTCTGAGCAGCTCCTACAGACTGAGACATCCACCCTGCAAGAAAGAGCGCTACCGCAGGTCGTTCATCCCATCTGCAGTCAGACTGTTTAACAGCCTCACCATCAAATGACTTATGTTCATCATAATCAATATGCTACATACTGTGTGTGTAACTGCTCTCTGTCTTTCCACATGTGAAAGTGTACATAGTGTACATAGTGTATATTGCTAGTATTATTTTATTATTGTATGTTTATTCTTATATTTAATTACTGTAAATGTTTGTTTTTAACTCTTTGCTATTTTTGCAAATTCTACTCCTCTTTTTTTGAGCCCGTTTAACAACCAAATTTCCCCCAATGGGGGATCAATAAAGTTTATGTTCTCTCTCTTTTCTTATAAACTTAACTCTCTGTTTAAAGAAAGATAAATGCATAATTATAGTACAATTTTAGTAGCACACAATTTAAAAGAGTTTTGAAGAAATATACTACGTCATCTTTGACCACTGTGGTATCACACATTTCTAAATTATTCAGCATTTAATGTGAATCATCATCCAGGGGTCTTTAAAAGTTGATGGAGACCAGCCAGTCCTGGTCTGATCACTCCACTGCCCCTGAACACTGGGAGGTATGATAAAGAGAGAGGGAGGAGGGAAACCTCAACACAACAAGGCACACAGATGGCTACACCTTGAATACAGCACTCTCACCCAGGGTTAATAAGGGTCAAAGGCCAGGGGGTCGATTGGGTCCTCTGTCCGAGCTGAATGACATCACAATTCACAAAACAAAATGTGATGGCTGTCTCACTTCTAGAGTTTGGAAGGATGGCCTGAGGTAATCCTCACTCGACAAGAACTATGAGAAAAACTGAACTTTTAATGTGAGAGGTTTTTAGCTAATGAGCACCAAGAGGCATGGAAGATGTTTAATGTAAATCTTTATTTAGTGTTGGTCCCAGGGTTTAAATAAATAATTCAAAAGAGCAAATAACGTAATAGGAACAAATCAGGAAAATTAGACGAATGAAATTGTCAGGATGTTTTTCCACGAGGTAAAATACTGATTTCTTTATACTTGTGCTTTGCCTTTAATTTTTTTTTCAAAGTTCAGAGTATAATATAAAATGCAAGACAGTGGAAACTACACTGCTTAACCTGTATTTTTTCTTAATCTTTTAAAAGACTGTGAATCCAATTTGTTATGGGGGGAGTTAAGGTGTTAAAGAATCAATGAAAATACGGCTGACGTTAAACTGGAACTTCTGAAACTGCAAACACATCCGTATATTGAATTCAATTGGTTGCAGTTTGTGTTTTGTTTAATATAAAGTGTTGAGACTATGGTTTTGTTGAACATGAAGCCCACTGAATTATGCTCTGATTGGCTGCAGCATTCAGAGTTATTTTGTCTGCACCTGTTGATTATTCTGGTTGTTAAACTTCATTAAAAGGTTCAACAACAACAATACACATTCCCAATTGTTCTTCCAATGCCAAATCTGGTTTTGTTTGCAGTCACCTTTTTAAAGACTTCTAAAAGCTTCATAATTCTGATAGATCGTGTTGATGTATCTTATAGGTTATCATTTTACTAAATGATATTGCCTTCAGGATGTTCTGCATCTTTTAAGTTACAATACATTTTGGTAACTGAAATGCAGATGTTGGTTTCTTTGGCAAATCCAACCAAAAGTTCAGCACTTTGTGTGTCTGATGACCCAATGTTTGTGAAGCACCTTTAGGGGTTAGTCTTCTTTGATACCTAATCACCTGTCAGCATCCATCACTGCCTATGCCTGACAAGCTAACAGCAGCAGGGTCTGAATGATAACCAGAAGCTTCATGAAATCAGCTCTTCACCCTCGTGGTCAGATCCTCCATCTCTCTGTCCTGCTTAGTGGGCATTTAGCGGCGGACACCACGCTCCACACAGCAGCCCCTCAGACAGCAGAGAAGAGAAGCAGAGGGGTGCAGACATGATCTGGTGAGACACAAATGTCCAAAACAACACAAAGCACTAGGGGGGTTTCCCACAGAGTTTAGCGCGTCTGGTAAGGAGGGAGGAGGCGAGGGCAGAGTAGAGTCCTTGGGACAAAGAGTAGAGGTCATTTGGGACTATGTGCCGGGGGTAAGAATTCAAGAGGAGAGTTTTTTGATGTGAAAATGTAAATTAATTCAGATCAGATTGTTCCTATCATGTTTTACCCACTTTACTGTTCATGATGTTATCCTGTAATATTTACAGGGAGCACACTTCTCAGTCTTAAAACTCTTTTAAATTAATTGAAAAATTTATTGCCATTTTAATTAGTTTTCTTTAATTTGTCCTTACCTTAGCTCAGTCAATTGTGAAATGCTAACCAACACTAGTTGCTATTATGTGGGCAGGTGTCTATGAGATCCTCTCTCTCTCGACCTATAAGAGGGCAATACACATCCTCCGTGACACAATGACCTAAACATCTAAAAAAACAAAACAAAAGGTCTATTTTGCACACTCAAAATGTGAGCCTTGCTTACAAACAAGGGTCAATATTTTACTCCTCAGTGCACCCACACCCCTGGCTGGAGGCTAAATTGATGCTGGTCACCAAATTAAGAACAGCTGACCTGATGTGATGTTAAGTGGATGCTGAGATCTCAGCAGATTGGTAATCTTTCAGAATTCTGGTACTCTGCCTTTTGTCTTGTATGGTCCCTATTGGAGGGAAACAAGAGGCTATAAGCTCCTTATCATTGCATTACAATTATCGAGGATGAATCAGGAGTTATGGCCATGCAGACCCGGCTCTCATAAGGCTATGTTTTGTTTCCAGGTTCACAGAGGTTTATTATGCATATATGCAGCCCTTCATTGTAGATTGAAGACTCTTAGTAGTTTGTTGATTGCTTCAAGACAAATGAAAAACCTCCAACACTCCAACTTCCAGCAGCAGAAGTAATTTCTGAAGAGGCCATTGTTTCACACACAAAAATACACACTAAGATGTTGCATGAGTGCACTTCACATATTAAGTTTGATTTAAGTATCCCTACCCAGCATCATTCACTCAATATAAAACCATCATTTCCAGAGATGGTCATGTACTGGTTCAAAGTTTAACAGAACAACCTTGACTTGTCAGAACAAAAATGTCAGAACTGAAAGGGAATTATTTAACAGCAGTGCTGCCAAAGGATAGATACCAGTCTGCAGTAAATATGTGTACACTTTTAACAGATTTAGGATGATGCTTGGCAGATCTTTTCAAAGGGAAAGTGTTGGCGCCAGAAGAATTAAAGAACCAGCTGAAGAAAGAGTTAAAAAAAATAGATAAAGTGCAGGGGATTTTCACAAACTGATAACCTAAAATTGTCTTAAGATTGCTGGCTACGTTCTTATCTACACCTCTAATAAATGATTTGTTACACATTTATAACAAAAATAATGACATAACTGTAACCAGCTGTTTTGTGTGAATGAACATTGTTTACCTAATAAAATAATATTGTAAAAAAGTTCTTTATGACAAAAAAATTCCAAAGTAACAAATAAAGCAGTAACAGATCGTTTTGAGGAAAAAGTAATATAAGTTAGTTACAAAAAGTAAATCAGAAAGGTCCACTTATGGCACAGTTCAAACTGAAACCAGGACATGGGCCTTTTAACTGATGAATGTTTAAATAGTTTAGGTAAAAATTGTTTTCCCCTTTAAATAAGTTTAACTTACTTTTGGATTTGTTTATCTGCAGCTTTGATCTAACCACACTTGATTTTATTGAAGCAATGTTGTCAATAAACCTGGAAAGTACAATATTATAATTTTTTGTCAGTACACTGGACATACTTAAAAACTTAAATCCATGATTTAAAAAAGAAAAACCTTGTTTTGTTAACTCATTCTGTTTGTCTCAGCTATTACCTAGCACTATGATTAAGAGTCTTGACAAGCCAAAAACACTGGATCCTCTCACTTTGAAAGGGCCTCTGCACTTAAAGTGTATCTTTGAGGCCCTCTTCGTAAGCCTTCATGAGCATATGGTCAACAACCACAGAGTAAACAAGCCCTTCTCTCCCCCCTCCCCAGCATCCGACACAACATCTCCTTTAAAGATGCAACAATTTGTGATGAACAACCAGAGTTTCTCTGCTTTAATGGTCCCACTAGTATCGCTCTGTGTAGGTCCTTAGTTATAAATTTTCAACTTCCAATGTGATCATGTCAAGCTGCTGCTAAATTTGTCCGGCAAGCTGCACTTTCACCAGCATGTTGTTGAGTTTTTCTAAAAAACAAGCAGCTAAATCAAAAAGGATGAATCAGAGTGAAGTCACAAAGAGCATTGTCCATTCACCATTGATATCGAGTGTATAATCTATTCATTAGACTTGATGTGAACCACCATTGACTTCCACCCCCATCAAGCACCATAACAACCTTCTGAACAATACTATATAAACTCACCCACAGAGGCGAAGGCAGTGGAAGTTTCCGGTGGGTTTCAGGGGGAAACATGCAGGGAACCTGTCAGTGTTGTCACTGTTTGTAAAAGGAGGACATCAATTACAGAGCACAGTGAAGGCAAAAGCTCCACCTTGAAATGGTTTACTGTTGACCAGTTACACACAGCCACCATTTTCCTCTGATGTCACGCTGAGGGTAGGAAGCTCAAATGCTATAAAAATGTCACACTCCTCTGTTATAGGTTGCTAGTCATATAAATTGAGAGAATCTGACAAATTATCATTTTACTGCTTCTCAAAAGATTTTAAACTAGCAAGACAATGAAAAGACAATATCTTGAATGACATCAGGCCATTTTGAATTTAAATAACATACCCGGCAACCGACTAGGTATGATCTGACAACAGTTAACATATGCATTTAATGTCCGGTAAAAAAAAAAGTGGGGAAATCGAGCCTCACTTCTAGGTACTGAGAACCAATTAGCAACTGTTCATTTAAAGCTAATGTTAGCACATAACTAATTCTAAGCATACATAAACATTTGAAAGTATTTTTGCGATACATTCGGAAATGTCCAGCATGTTTTAGCTCCGGTTTGAAATGAATGTGTCATAAACTGTGTTGGTATTTCAGGTGTAATGCTTTCAAATGAAATGTTAGCCAGGAAGAAGCTGAATGCTAACATTAGCTATTTTCTAACAGTAGCTAATGGGTATTTCGATATTTTCCGTAAGTCTGGCTTCGCATATGACTGCTTGTGTTACCAACCAAACTAGATTTCTCTCAAGCAGTGTCTTCAATTAACTTGGTAAGTTAAATGTTATAATTTCGTTTAAGAACAAGAGATACATTTTAATGTGTAGTGAAAATTAAAATATGAAATCCGGCCCTATTTAAGGTTTTAAAAAATGATTTGTTGACATAAAATAATAGCTAACATCAGCAATGTTGCTATGAAACATAACATTTGATAGTATTGTATGATACAATGGGGAATGTCTAGCATGTTTTATCTCAAGGAGTAAAAGAATGTGTTAGAGTAAAGCGTTGATGGGGGTACCAGTAGCTTAGTGGTTAGTGTGGATGGCAATGTACGGAGGATGTTGTCTTCCGAACGGGCGGCCAGAGTTAAAATCTGACCCGTGACTCCTTTTCCGCATGTCATTCCCCACTCTCTCTCTCTCCCTGGTTTTGAACTCTGTCAACTGTCCTATCTCTACAATAAAAGGCACAGAAAGCCCAAAAATAAAAGCTCTAAGAATCGGTTTAATACTTTCCTTTTTTATAGTGTAACCACTTCAAAAGGTAATTTAAGCTGGAAGTGATTTGATGCTATTGTTTACTGTTTCTAACAGTAGCGTATATGTTCCCTTCTCAGAGAGTATAAGAGTGTAATAGGTCTCATGCTTACTGTAGATATGGTTTTGCTTGTGCCACAGACAAAACTGTATTTCTCCCAAAACATGTTGTCACTTAATTTGGCGAATGTTATGACTACCTGTAAAAATAATCGACACATTACAGATTGTCCTATTCGCTCCTTTTCACTGCTTCTACAAATGAGCAGGAAAATATTACAGGAAAACCAGGCCATGCTTCAAGGAATGGAAAAAGAATTAGCTTACATTAAACTAAACTATTGCTAACATTAGCATTTAACCACTTCCTAGCTTACATGTCATTTTGATACTAATGCATTATACACTAGGACCAGTGTGTATCATCAACTGAAAGACATGTCAATAGTTACCAAATTTGCATGCAACCACTTAAGCTAACGTTAGAGACCACTCTAACGATAACAACAGCGGTTGAATGTAAACATCTGTTGCTTCTTTCAGTCTCCATTTCTTTCAGTTGATGATCAATCTGTAAGTTGTCAAAAGATAATGATGTTTTACTTAACTACTTTTACATGATATGCATCCCATAACAGCCAGTGTAACATTAACTGCAGCGTAGCTTCCCATCCTGAGTGTTATAGGAACAAAATGGATGCTATGGGAATATTGTTATACTTTTTAAATTACAGGGTGTTTGGGAAATAGTGCATAGTGTATTGATCAGGGAGAGGGGGTTAAGAAAATTTCAGACAAGAGGCAGAAGCAGGGGGGAAAGACCCATAAACATTGGGGTTTCCTCAAAATAGCAATGTGTTCCAGCTTCCCATCAAAACCACTCCAGGTTCTCCAGCACATATAGGTATAGATAAAAACGACCTTTCAGCACTTATCTCAAGAGAGCAGCCTGGTTCTCAAAAAGCCTTTAAGAGCAGGACCTTTGCAAAGAAACAACAATAAGCCTTCTTTAGCACAGTGAAAGTGACAGCATGGTCCCCCCCTTCTCTCTCCCAGCCATTAAACCTCTTCCTGGATAAACAAGGGGAAGGTCCTTTATGAAGATGGAGAGGGTCACAAAGAGAGGAGCCATTGAGCCTCTGAGGGGCCCGTCTTTGTTTTTGTGTTTCGGAGGGTCTTCTCAAAGGATGCTCTGATAGGGGGGGGAGGTGTGTGTGTGTATTTTTGTCTTTAAGTCCTCCTTAACGCCAGCCTTCTTTCCGCCGTGCCAAAACAGAGATGTAAACCTAATTGACTGTATCATTTGCACAAAGTGAGGAGTTGTAATATGTTTTAAAGTGACGAAGACATGACTTGACCGAACTTTAACTTGATTTCTTGAAAAGCAAAATTCAGGACTTGTGAGGTGTTAATAGATGAAAATGTATTTGATTTAATACTGGTGCCTCTGTGTGCTGTACTAAAAACAACCTTACCATCTGCAAGAACATTGATCCTTTTTTTAAAGTTGTTTTTTTTTTCATTTGCCATTGAGTCTGATTCAGATAAAGCCATTTACAGCTCAGTTTACAATTTCTACAGAAATGTTCACATTTTGTGTATCCATTAGATAGTAGAAGAAAAGCAGGAAGACATCCTTTTTAATAGTGAATAAAATCAGCAAAGATATTTCTTTTAACTACTTTGACCAATATTTCAGGAGTGTGTGTGTGTGTGTGTGTGTGTGTGTGTGTGTGTGTGTGTGTGTGTGTGTGTGTGTGTGTGTGTGTGTGTGTGTGTGTGTGTGTGTGTGTGTGTGTGTGTCTTTGCCTGTGGAAGTGCCACTGTGTGAAGCTGTCAAAGGGAGGCCCTGTCTTCTGGTGATGGGCTGCCAGGTCTGTTGATAGGTTGCCAGCTTCAGGGCAACATGCTGCTGGAGAGTAGTTGTCTTTAAGGCGTGAATGAGGGGCACCTGTGACCTCTGGTCACGCTCTGCTTGTGTCCTGCTGTGTAAGCACCACGCTCAGGACACACGCTGAGACCATCAGCGCTTCAACTGTCCGCTAAATGGACAAAGATTTGGATGACTCTGCAGAGCTGCTGCTAAGGAGCTATTGTGAAAACACACACTTATATCATCAGATATTGTTTAAGTCAATTTTACAGGCTCCTCTGTCAAAAGGTTGGTTCCTTATATGAAGATCAATTAAAAATCTTATGAAGGTGATAATGCAGGGAAAACCATTTAAATAGCATAAAAAACATAGTTATTTAGTCTGGTCTTCATTTAGATAAGCCCTGTGGTTCAGTATCATGTCATATCAATTTCAGCACAACTTCCCATCTGGCACACGCTTGTGTGCATCTTTCTGCCCTGAGAGCACACTTCTTTGGCTTAACATGTCCTACAGGTTCCTTATCAACACAGACATATTGATCTGAAGACAGAAAGCAGGTTGGTATCACTGCCAAGTAGTACATCGAGCACTAAGCAGCTTCAATGACAGGGATGTTAATTGAACTGACTTTGCACAAGTCTGAGGAACCGCAGTGTAATAAAACTGCATCCTTTATTAAGCATCAACTTGAAAACCTTATGGGATTCTTCACAAAAATAAAGGATAGAGAAGCAATTTCAAGAAAAATATTGTAGCACATTGTAAACCTTATAAAAACATTTTATTCATCTCCAACAATTCAGTGCTTTTCAAGACCTTTCAAGGACCTTCTAGACCTCCAGAGGCCTGTCACAGCTAGTTAAGAGGCCTCAAATATACATGTAAATATACAAAAACAAATGTGTGTAAACATCCCACTCAAGTAGGTTTTAAAAACATTTACAGAATGTACAAAAAATTGTTTCATTATTGTCTGATAGTCCTTTTCCAACAGATGAGTTACCACGGTCTCCACACAGAGTCTGAGGTGACTGCAGGTGCAACAGGTGATATGAGCTGGCTGTTCTGTGCACTCAGAGGCATCAGGGCTGTGCTGGGAACAAGAAAAGCAAACTGTCCATCCGGCGTTGGCAACACCTGGAATCCTCTGTACATCTTCATCGCTTCTGAGGAGACGTGTATCGCTGAGCTGCTTTTGCAGGGCACCTGAGGGACATTTGTCTGTCCGAGTCCCAGAGCACCTGGGTGAGGTGTGTAGAAGTTCACAGCGTTGATCTGGGTAACACAGGCTGCCAAGTGACTTAGGAGGCGTGTCCTCACTTCTGTGTTCACCCCTTCACACTTTGACAGGAAATGGGTGACCTCACCCACACACTCACTAAAGCCAGCTCGGTATTTACCCAGGACGGACGGATCTGTGTTGACAGCAGCTGCAGGAGAAAATACAAATATACAAATAAATGTAGAGATACAGGTAGGTATAGTGAATTGTCAAAACTAGGTTATAGAGAGAATATTAAGTTTTAGAGATGCCAAATATAAGGAACATTTTAAATGTTATGTATTTATGTATTTATTGACACATTGGCTAAATCTGTGGTTTTTCATGCAGTTCATGCGTTGTGAAATCAGTTCTCAATGTGAAGCACAATAGCTTTGAGTGGGTAATAATCTTGGAGACTGTGTGAACATGTTTACGATCTAAAAATCTGCTATAATAATTGCACACACATGAATATGGCTAAAAAAGAGAAGTCAGTTACACACCGGTCATTTGAAGTCTCTGCAGGTTCCTGAGGTGCTTTACAGTCATTTCCAGGATGTCCGCTTTCTCCAGTTTTGAGTGTCTGGAGCTCTAAAGAAACAAAAAGTGGTGACATAGTAGTTTATTTGGTCCCTTAATGGTCTCTAAATTGATTATATCTTTGAATAAAAATGTAGTGCTCATGTCCTTACATCTTTCTTAAGTGCGTCCATGATGAGAGTCTTCAGTTGGCCTAAGCTCTCATTGATGCGCGCACGTCTCCGCTTCTCCATGATGGGTTTGGAGGACTTCAAATAAGAACAAAGTTTAGATTACTGTCTTCAAGAGCTGACAAACAGATTTATACAGGCTTACAGAGAAAAACTAAAAGTTCACATAGTCTACCTTTCTGCTCTCTGTCAGAGTGCGTGGTTTCTCAGGTGTGGAGTCTCCTCTCGCCTGTGTTGTAGCCACAGAAGATGTTAAAGTCCCGGCAGGCATCTTCAGGATTATCAAAAGTCTGAATAAAAAACGTTATCAAAAACAATAAAATGAACAATCAAAAGTCAGTCCAGCTCGGTAAGTCCCGCCTTCTCCTGGCAGACCACGGTGCAGTTGACTGACTGAAGACAAATGTTTGCGGTGACTTCTGTCTCTCCAACAAGCTGACATCAACTACGCTCATGTTTCCAGCGCCTCACGTTTTATTTATAGAGCGCGAGCCTGCACGCGAGTGGCTCGTGTGCGAGTTTTCTGGTTTCTTCTCTCTGTCCAATGAGCGCGCGGGACACGGTGCCGGGGAGGTCGCGGGCTCGTGCGACCAGGCGCTGCCATTGGCTACCTGTCATGATGCTGAGTGATTTTTACGCTTAAAGTTAAGACAAAGCTCAGGTTAAGAAGACAAGCGGTCTCTCGTTGGCACAACTAGTGTGTTTCCTTTCAAATAAAATAAAGATCTTCATGAGTTTTGTCGTTGAAATATTGTTTCAGTACAGTTTAGCGGAGAAAAGTCCGCAAAATGAAAAACAATATAAATAAACTATTATAAAGTTTCATCCAAAAGTAAAGTTTGGATAGATCTGTAATAATGCCATAAAAAATTTGATCATTTAATTTATTTTTGCTGCATTTGACCTTGGTCAGACTTGGAAATCACTTTGGGCTGTTATAACCTGTATTAGAGAATTGCCTTTTAAAATAAGGATCTGTTAATTTTCCCACCATTTGGGAAAGCATCTCTCAGAATTGTATCATGCAAACATGTGATTGTTTTTAAATTAATTCATTTTATTGACTCTAATCAGATTTTTCTTTTTATTCACCTCCAATGCTAAATGGATTCCCAATAACATGACTAGGATTTTTTTTTTACCTAAGACTGCAAACAGGACTTCATGATTCTACTTAATATGTTGAAATTGAATTTATTTAAGGTGTTAAGATAAAATATTTTATTATTTTACTCACTGCAATGCATCCAATTACATTTGCACTTATTCTTTGTCCCTTCTTTCCACATGCACACATACATACACACACACACACACACACACACACACACACACACACACACACACACACACACACACACACACACACACACACACACACACACACACACACACACAGTGTTTCCCGGGGCATTGGGTGCTTTAGAGTTTGACACCTCGTCCTCTGACACACTCCAGGCCTGATGTCCAGTGAAGAAGAAAATCTACGACACACTCAGCTGTCCACTTACTAACATGAACTCTGACATCTTCTACTCTTATCACAGAGTTGAAGTTAAAGAGTTATTTAGCACCATAAAGACTCATTAAAGACAGTGAAAGGCCTACATTAACTTAGGCTATATCAGCATGTATTTCTTAAAAAATCGTCTGTGCATCTGTTTCGTAAAAATTAAGAAACTGAATATCTGTTCAAGTAAAACATTTTGTCAGAAGTGACTGAATTGATTTATTGATTTTTACCAGAGGAAATGTCTGTTTCCTCTCTGTTTCTATCTTACCATATAAATGCCACTGCTTTGTTGAATGCATATATTAACAAGACAAAGTAAACATCTGTGCATATTCTCAGGGACAGCTTTCAACATAAGTTCTTGATTTTTTATGTAAGTGTATCAAATATTAATAATTTAAATGTTTTGTCTACACCTGACCATTTTAACTGTTTTATGTTATTCATAAATGACACTTCTTGGTCAGAAGTAACTGCATAAAAACAGCCTCAAGATTTATCAAACAATCATTGATGAGTTCAAATTTGGACCAAAACTTGTCATAAAAAAGTATTATTTGTATATCTTGTTTTCTTGTTTTTTTACCTTTCATCCTGATTTTTAAAGTTTTGTTGCAGAGTTTAAGTATGTCTTTTTTTTAGAGCACACAATACATTTTAAGTCATTCTAATCAATTTTGATCATTATTAACTTTGACTGTAATTGATAAGTAAAAACATCATCTGGTTGCATGGTTTCATTTCAATAAATTATCTGACAGACGTCTCTGTCTGGCACAGGTTTCTATCTTTCCTGATAGACTTCAAACACTCTCCTTAAAGCTCCTAAACCCTCAGAGGTGAAATGACCCCAGAAGCAGGTCACTTTCTGCATCCTCTGCTTCTTCTCTGTGCGAGCGAGACGACTTCAAGCACCACTGGCTTTTTGACCTGAGTCTGTATTAGATTAAGCCAAAGTAAATCAAGTCAAACCTCTAGCCAAACTGGGTTTAACTCATTATACGATTACTTAAAGTCCAAGATAAGTGACAAACAGTGTTGATATTTCCTTTAATAAAAAGATGGGTATTTGTCAAGCAGTCCCCTGGGATCACACAAAATGCACAGTTAATCTTCTATCTGGATAGTTTAAAAAAAACCTCCATTAATATAGCCAGAATCTGCTCAGTGCAGATGAGAGCTGTGCAACAATAAATAACATCCCATCAGTTGTGTTTTCAGCGAGCCTGCCCCGACACAAACAGCCCTTTATTGTGCAGATGATGATGTAGCGAGAGGTTTATTGATGGCTCTGATCTGTATCAGTGTGGGAACCCAGAGATGGGAGGGTCGGGCTAGAAAGCTATCAAGGTCTAACAAGAGTCTGATAACCCGAAGAGGGAAACAGGGGCGGGAGGATTTATATTATTCCTCTTTGGTTTGGTTTATTGGACAAAATTCCAGTATTTAAAAAAACTAAGAATTCAGCAAGGTAAGACTAATAAAAACCAGGACTTTTTTCCATATTTGCCTTGTGTTTAAATATATTTGACACAAAAGCCATATAAGTCAATGGAAGGAACAGTCTGTGTTATCTTATTCGAAAGCAGACAGTAAAGAAGAAAAGTGTTAAGAAATAAGTTGAAGTAGAAAAAAAAAGAAAAAAACTACAACAAAATTTCAACATTATAAAGAGATGTTGCCTGGCGGCCTTTGTTAAGCATTGCCCTTACAGGTGGAGGATTGCATTCCTTATAATTAAGAACGTTTTTTTATGACACTAAAACTGGACGGAATCCTAACCTCAAACTCTGGGATTTGTCAATTGAATTACAAACCTCTTTTAAATATTTGTAAACTTAGCTGTGATGTACAAACTCTTAATACAGTATTTAGCTGACAACAAGCCCACAAGCCATTATAATTGATATCTGCAACAGGCTTTCTAAATACCTGTGAGCCATGAGCCAACAGATGATAAAATTACACTAACCAACACATTTCAGCCTGGGATCATCCAGAAGGTTACCTTCCCCATTTCAGTCACGATCTTAATGTCTTAGTCAGGGTCCTCTGAGGACAGACTCATCTTTATAAAGTGTAGCAGAAGGCATTTCTCAGAAGGCCAGCTCCGTTATCTCTATCATTAATCAAGTAATATTAATTATTATATGTTTCTATATAAGTACAAGGTAGCAGGGTAGCTGAACTGAATTGTTTTTATTTAGCACCAAATTACATAAAAAATGATCCCATGACAGAGACCCTACAAAAGGCAGAAACCTTGTGCATAAACCAGACACATTGGTGGACAGCTACCTGCAGAGCCTGGGTGGGCTGACAGATTTTGACATAGACATTTTACAGGTTTGGTTTTTGTCAACAGTGTAAAATTGGTTATTGCATGAGATAAGGCCTAACCTAGGATTGAGCAGTTCAATCTGAGGTTTATGTTAGTTTATGTAGTCTGAAGCAATCTGAAAGATTGCAAAAAAGAGTTGCTAGAATTAGATGTGTATCACTGGTGCACTGGATGAGGGACCGGTTGAATGGCCAGTTGTCAGTTTCCATGTTCTATCTTCACCTGGTCTAAGAAAGTGGCCCACGCCCTTTTTCTCCATCCGGCCTCCATGTGGGCAGAGAAATGACCATCCTCACCATCTAATACTGCAAAGGTTTCCTTTCAACTGCTTGTATGAAAACATCTCAGGCCAGGCAGACAGAGGGATCACTTAAACATCTCCTCCAGCGCTCTGCTCGCTCTCCGTCCCTTCTTCTCTCTTTGAATCTCCCCTTAAAGAGGCAAGGGGGGCCCTCCCATAGCAACTCCCTCCAGCTCTGCCCGCCTTTTGTCCCCCTCCCCAACAGCAGTTTCTGCTCCAGAAGCCTTAGACAAGGCCTCCATTAATTGCGGGCCTGTGTGGAATACACACGGGACAATGGGCCCAACAGAGTGTCCGGCCCCCAGACAAGGCTGGAAACAAGTGGTACAGGAATCCAGCAGAATAGACTCGTCCTGGCTGATGTCACTGAATACATTTACCTACCTCAGTGCGCATTCACTCCCTGCTTTGTTTTATTTGGACAAAAAAAGAAGGGGTAGGGGGAGGTAGAAGTATCAATGGAGAAGGGGAGCCGGACGGAGGGGAGGCTCAAGGATGGGAAATAACTGGTTGTCATGGTAATGTAGTGAATCAAAAATATGGTCGAATTTAGCGAAGGCAGAGATGTAAAAAGGGTAGAGGGCATTAGATTAAACCCTGCGTGAGATAAGAGAAGGCTGAAAACAGAGGTTTAGTTTTTTTAGCGCATTCAGGCCTGTTTATACGGCAATAAAGAGCGGATAAAGGAGCAGGAGATTAGCAGACTCATCTGGGCTCATGTTTGTCAACAACAACCTGTGGAGTTTCAAGCCCGCTTATTCCAAGTCAGTACCCCAGCAGCAAGGATGCTGAGCTGTGCCCAGTGAAGCTGGGACCATAGCAACTGGTATTCCTGCAAAACAACCTGCCATCTGTCACCTAACATTGTGGGTGCTTTCGTTAAAAAAAGAAAAACAGCATTTAGATCTTCATCTTTGAGGCAAAGGCAATGAGACTGAAGTCATATTGAACTCTGGGTCTCCTCCTTTGAAAAGCGAGAGCCCAGTCATCGCCTTATCCCTCATCAAATTGAAAAACGCTTTTGGAGATTCTGAGAGAGGCCTCATGTTTAATTTTTAAAACCCAGACATGAAAGTGTTTCCAAAGCACATTCAGCAGTGGAAACTCTTTAAAGGACTAGTTAGCATGTAGATTATATGCATTTCAGTGCATTGTCAAAGTATCTAAGTGTATTTACATGTTAATATGTTCAGGGATACTATCGTCTTGAAGGTGTTGGGGGGGAGGTTTGGTTAACTGTGTGTTTTCTTCCTGTGCACCATGGGAATGTGATTTCTTTGTGCCATCAAGGTTCAAACACATTCCTGTAAGGCCATGGATATTACGAGCATTGAATCCCTGCAGACAAACAACCTGTGAACCTGTTGATCCTGGCCTTAAAATGAGGCTCAGCTCCATAAATAAGCTGTTAAGTTAACATGTGCATAAATTCCATGTATTTCTCTTTTTAGTGGATGATAGATCGTAGAATTGGTTCTTTTTATTCAGCACCAAGCCAAGAAGCTTCAACAAGTTCCCCACTGATGCCCCGCCATGTGGTGATTATCCTCATCCATGCTTAGTCCATATCCATGAGTGTGTTTGCATTGGGATTTATGAAACTGAAGATGGCCCATTCTTGCCGCTCAAGATGACTCACAAGACCAGCGTTTTGGCCACTTACGCAGTGAAAGCAGCCCGGGGGATGCCCTTTCAGCACTCGAGGACCTCTGGCTGAGTCTCCTTCACACGCTGGAGATCAGCCTCACTTGGGAAAAAAAGTCCCCGCTTCTTACAGGGGGGAGCTGTCCAGAGGGATGGCTTGACTCCCTCCTTGTCCCAGGGCCTCCCTTCTTCACCTGCCGGCTTAGTGCTCATCTCTTATGCACATAATCCCTGGTTAGTGCATGTGATCCACCAGCCCGGGCCCGGGCACGGGACCCCCCCTTTGGAGCCTCCCCTCGCTCGCATGCTTGCTGGGTGGCTCCTGGGTGGCCATGGCAACTCTCATCTTCTCATGACAGTTAGGCTTCAGTCATAGCCCTAAGTCCCTCTTCAGTCTCTGTGCGTCTTTTTCTTTGCTTTCCTAAAGCCCTCCTCTGTTTGTGTGTTGTTCAATCTATGGCTCTCTGTGTCTCTTTTTTCCTGGTTTGGTTGTTCCCATACTTTTGCTCAGCTGAGGCCTAAAATCCAGCTCTAACTCAGAAACAGTGTGATAGCATGAACCACATGTCCTCTAAAGGGGATTTCTAAAGTTTTCAACCTGGACCAGTTTTTATATGTTTTATAAATCATCTGAATATGCAGCCATGACAATTTGCTTTTTCTTCTTCTTGCAGATTCTCTAGATTCTCAAACTCTGCTATCCAACTCTCTCACACCTTCACTGTCCACTTCCTGAGGACAGTGAAGGTGTCCACTTCACAAAAGTGCATTAAAGATGAATAGTCATATTTTTCAAAAAGGCCCAATTTTTATGTTTAGGTGTACAAATGGCAAATAGGTTCAAAACATTTTGGTATTGCTTCAGCGCGTTGCTTCTGTCATCAGCCATGACAATGCTGTAATGGCTAAAATGCAATGCTTTGGGGAAATCAAAGGCAAACACGATATGTCAACTAAAAGTGCTTTTTTTTTTGCCACTGAAAGGCTTGGATCATCAGTCTCAGTGCCTGGGAACATCACAGAAAGGACCCCCGTCATTTTTAAGCAGGAAAAAAGCTTCAAGTTGCAGAAAGAGTACAGTAACAACTTTACTGAGTAAGGTGTGGGGTGTTCATCATCAACTCATCAACATACATTCCTTTCTATGACAGAATCATTTTTCTCCAGTGGTCATAGACTCCCATCACACTCAGGAAACACCAGATGACAGAGCCTTCCAGCTTTGCAGCAGCTTGTTCTCCCTCCTCTCCTTGTTGGCCCTCTATATCTGTCCTTATTATTTCCCAAATTTCTGGAAGTTCTTCATCTGTAAACTTTATCTCAAATAAAAAACAATGACCTTCTAACTCAATGCATTGTCTACATTTATAGAAATCATCTAAATATGCAGCCATGACTCTAGAGACTTTCTAATGTCCCAATGTCCAAACCAACTTTTAGTTACTTGCATAGGTGCGCATGCAAAACAAAACAAATGTCCAAAATGATATTACTTTGGGTGACGTTCTCATGTATTGCTAGATGATGAAGCAGACACAATTGGCCGTGATGATGATATTAAAAAGAGGATATACATCCAGATTGTTCAGTACTGTTGCTGAGATTATATGTCACATGTATGTTTACGGAAGAACTGTGTGTTCCCAACTAACTTTCTGTTCACCCATGAACTGTAAACACTTAACCATACCACCTGACCAATAACCCGCATGACCTATTATCACTATTATACAGAAATGAGAAACGATAACATACGTACAATGGACTCCTACAATGGCATTTGCACTCAATTCTGGCTTGTAGATTATCTTTATTTCCAAACTCTGCTCTCCAATCTCTCTGACTGACATCTCCACCCTCCTCTTCCTGCAACAAGCCTCTTTACCACAAGATTTCTGACCGAGATTTCAACTTGAGCTACTTTATTTCCTGCTCAAATACTGTGGGGTTCCTTTCTGTGATGTTAGAAGACACTTCTACAGCAATCTGACCATGCAAGGAGAAAAAACAGCCTTTTTTCACAACCTAACATGCTTGTCTGTAGTTGCCCCAAAGGATCATGTGCAGCCATTTGAACCAAGTTCCAGTTACTGACTACAGTAATTGACTAGAGAAATTCAAGAACATTTAAACCTTTTAGTCATTTACGGACTTAAATGTATAGAAACGGGCCAGGTTAAAGAAAAAAAAATTCTCAT
The DNA here is from genome assembly GCA_020745685.1 of Tautogolabrus adspersus. NCBI lineage: Eukaryota > Metazoa > Chordata > Actinopteri > Labriformes > Labridae > Tautogolabrus > Tautogolabrus adspersus. The sequence continues at coordinate 12,370,880 of CM036544.1, forward strand.
TCATGCTTCTGTAGTATAAATTAAAATACTGAATTCACCCGCACTACAGATTGTGCTCTAAGTAAAGTCCTGACCTCGTTTCATTGTAAGTCTGATCTGTAAACTGAGATTTGTAAGATACACTTGTGCACTTCTTTTCTCTGTGGTCACTGCAGGCCTCTCAGTGCAGATCATCTTACAGCAACGCAAACCCTACAGCCTCAACCATCAGTTTGTTTAAAGCACTGATTATCCTCGAGAGGACAGGAATAGAGAGGAAACCTGGCGATGTTGTGTGGAGGCCCCCACACTAACAAGTGTCACAGTTATCCTGGGCCGGTCCTCCCACTGTGTGAACGCCATGTGAGAGGCGGCTCCATCCGTGCCCCCGCCACCTCCACACAAGGCCCTCCATTGACTTCTAACCTGTTGAGGGACCACTGAGGACAAAGAGCGTCGGGGCGGGGCCCGTCCCTCCGACAAGGCTGCAAACAAACGTTAACACGGCTGCAACTGTCCACCCCCTGAATCACTGAATTTATTGACCAACCACAGAGCCCATTCAGGCCTGTGAGGACTGATAAAGGAAGGGGGATGTGGATGCTGTGAAGGCCAGGGGAAGGAGTCCTATGCTTAGGGGACAGGAGGGAGGAAAGGATCTTTGTGACCGTCTGGTGGGTCACAGACCTTTTAGCATACGTGGGTGCTTTTGTCATCTGATAAACGAGGCCGACCGAAAGAGAGCATCAGGTTGGCCTTGTGTCCTGACTATTAATCAAGAGGAAGGCAAAATGAGCATCCAACAACCAACGAGTGACAGGTGTTAATTGAGACATCGAAAAAGCTCCAGAAAGTACAACTTTTGGTCGAGAAAAGTGCGTTTCAGTTGTTGTTTGTCTGCAATTTATTCCAGGGGCTGGTGTCTCTGTTTTCTCAGTAAAGACACTGTAAACAAAGACCGTGTGCACAGGCCAAAATCTTGACTCAGACAATAAAACATATGTGTCAATGAGAAAGGAGATGAAGTCCAAAATGTTCAAAATCGCACACGTCTGAGCTCAAGCTTGAGAAAATCTTTTGGAGCGAGTAGCTAGCTGTGAGGAAGAAAGGCTGTGTGTTTTAGCTTCTTTATGTCTTTTCCACCACTCCCCATCTGTTACTCTAACCACACAAAAGGAATACAGCAAGAGTACACAAAAACCCATATTGCTTTGTGGAGAGGCAACACTATCCGCCAAACTACATGGCAAACAAACACCAAAAAGCAGGATAACCCGGCTCAGCACACATCAGTGTTTACTGAAAAGATGATCCGTGCAAGTCAGGGAGACACACATGAATTCATGATGGCTCCTCATCCTCATCATGAATATTCCCAAAACGGCTCTTCCCTGATCTGTTGGAGATTCTTTTCTTTTTGGTACAAGCGTGGACCCCCTTCCCTTATTCATAGTCCCCCCTAAATCCACCCATTCACTCCCTATAGGCCCTGATCTCCACATGAAATGATACCCCTCTTTCTCCTCCACTCTCGCAGCCTTTAAGCACCCATATGCCAGGCAGCGAGGAGGCTGGGAAAGCCCATAATTGATCAGTAAGTCTTGGCTGAAAAAGTGTGACCAAGGTCAGCCCCCCACGTAGCACGCAAGAGTTGCTTCATATACAGATTTATTGGGAAATGTGATGGGAGTTCTGCAGAGCAAACACGGGAGTATTTGTAGACAGACTGAAAACTTTTATCACATTGTAGAATTAAGAAAATAAGTACAATTTCCAGAAACACATTCTCTTAAAAAATGTTTTTTTTATTTATTTTTAAGGGGGAAATTAAGTCATAATTTCACTAATTTTCTCACATTTATTTCACGTTTAACATTAACTAGAAAATAAGAAGACGATATCTGAAAAAAGTTACACTTTATAAAAATCAAACATTAAAATCAAATGTTATAAAATTGTCACAGCAGCATGTGTCTCATTGATTCATGTGGTTAACTGATTTGCTTTCATTGAAGAATGAACCATTATCAGCCTTATGAATTACCTTAGTGATGTTAGAAGACATGTTTACCTATCCCTTCAAACATTTCACACACAGAAAAAAACACGTTTTGAGACACGAAAGGTTTCACAATGCATTCAAGGGGCCGAGAAAATGACTGATTTTGATTCTTTTCTTTTAACTAACACACTCTCACTTTTTCACTTACACGGTAGCACTGGCTATAATATTTCTAAAATAAGGGACACAGAAATTTCTTTTTCTCTCTTCCACGGGAAGAAATTCAACTGTAGTAACTCTACGACAGAAATGCAGCAGTGGAATGTTTTCCATCTTTCACATACGACGGTAGGCTACCAGTTGTGTTTAAAAAAAAACAGCAAAAAGACAAAAGTCTCTAATGTTTCTCTGTACCATACCACCTCATACTATTTAAACTTTCACATGTAAGCAGCTAATGTTAGTGAAGTACTGTATGTTTTTTTATTCACAGTGAAGAGTAAAAAAAAATCATCCAGTGCGGTTGAAGGTAACTCGGTGGTGTAGCTGTTTAAGGACTATTGAGGGTTGTTCTGTGTTGTAGAGTGTTAACAATTTAGGTAGTTAGGAATAAAGTGATTCAAATATGCTCATTCATTTTCTTGCTGCAGTTTGATGAGAAGATTGACACCACTCCCATATTTGTATCATAAAGATGTAGCCACAGCGGGCTGCTAGTTAGCTTAGCTTAGCACAGAGTCTGACAACAAGGAAAAAAGCTAGCCTAACTAGCTAGCTAGTCCGGTCAACTAGCAGAGACTCCACCACACATGATGTAAAAAATTATACCGTTTATATACTTTGATCAAGTATGGATGAAACTAAATGAGATGAACAGAGTTAGTTTACCTCTTTTTTGTGTTCAGGCTTTGTGCTGAGCTAAGCTAACCTGCAGCTGCCACTATCTTCATATATTGTGCACAGACTTGAGAGGAGTATCAATTATGTCATCAAACTCTCGACAAATACGAGCTTCACCCATGTGACCCGATATTAAGGTTTAAAACCAGAGTGTCTGTCGATTCAGATGAGATTAAATAAAATAAAGTAAACTACTTGAATATGTGGCTCACAGTGCCAGTCTCTTTTTGCAGTGAAAGGCCTCCTCTTTATGGGAATCCTGGACTGATCTCTGGCATCCAGCAGGCTCACTGTGTTTTAACCAAGATCTGAATGTTACACATCAGAGGTCAACTGCAGCTCTATCAGACTTTAGATTCAGGTTTAGATTGAGCCTGTGCAGTAGTTTACTTGATGTTGTCAGAGGGGGTCAGAGTTCTGGGATTGCGTATCATTGGCGTAGGTGATTGTTGAGGGTCTGGGGGGCCAGTCGGTGTCATCCTGCAGCTCCAGGGCCACGTGCATGTAGCGCACCTTGGGGGGCTTATTTCTCCTGCAGAACAACCAGGAGAGGAAGGACGAGCCCCAATGGTCATTGGCCTCCTACAAACATATAAAAGTTCCAACATTAAAAAGCGACTAAATCAGAAATAAGGTGTTTTTACGGAAAGTTTAGGAATTGAATTTCTGTAGTTTTGAGACAGAAACATCTCATGTTTTGAGTTATTTTTCTGTTTAATTTGCTTTAATTAATTGCATTAGTTTCTGTCTAAAGTCAAGATTACAAAGTTTGAATCTGAGACTATGTAATTTTTGTAATACTTATTTCATTAATATTGAAAATAATTTTTGCACTTAAAATAAAAATTAACATTCACTCAAAAATTCATTCAACTCATCTAATGGCTTTCTTACATGAGACACAATTGGCTAAATAAATTCACGCTTGTAGTGTATTGTTGTTAAATATAAGATGACATAGTCAATCATATCAAAAACATCGTTCACATCTATAACTTTAAGTCTCTGTGGATTCATTTAAATGGTTCAAAATACAGGTAACATATCATAATGGGAAATATGAAGCAATGAAACTAAAAAAAAAGGTAACAAATGTGTACAACTTGATCTATAGAGTGAGAACAGATGTAAACCAAAAAAGTGAAGCTTCCAGACCTGAGGTGTGTCAGCAGAGGGGGGGCTGTGAGGGGCGATTTGCCCCCTGATTCTCTCTGAAAACAAGCCTCCACAAGATGATGTCAAGGATCAAAATCTACGGGAGATTTCAGTAATTTGAGAATCAGCTGATCGTGATGATTGGGTTACAGGAAATGAAACGCAGAAATAAATAAGCCAAATGGAAACTCAATAAAGGACTCTTTGATTGCATTCATTTGATGGAAGTGCAAAAACCAACACACGCAAATCACAGATGTCTAATTTGAAAAAAGGAGATCAGTCACAGAGGGGTTGTAGGGTGCAATGCTTCTAAAGCGTACCTCCAGCATGAAAGACACGGCTGCATTCACAACCACAATGATGACCAGAGTAACCCGCCAGTCATGAGGAACACACACGATCTGTTGAGGCAGGGCAGTCGGAAAGAAACTCAATGCAACACAAAATCAATCACACATTTCCATTCACTACATTCAATGTCAAACCCGCAGTAATTCCTAAACTCTTCTTTCAAAATTAAGAAACTTCTCCGATTCTTATTTTCAAGGGTCCAGTTCTTCAAAGGTTGAATCTGGATCACAATGAATTCCTGAGAATCGGACATCAATAAACAGCTAATCCATCTTACTTTTGTGTAAGATTTTCTAGGCAACGTTTCTAAGATAGAAACTTATAAGGAATGTTGGATTTCTAGTAAACTATACACAGCATGACAACGTGGGACTCTAGCTATGTTAGGAATATTAAGAAGAACTATTTCGGGATTATTTTACGGAGGCAAAATATTTCTATTTTACTCTGGCTTCCTCAAAGTCTTCATAGGTCATCTGTTGTCCTATGAACCTTAAATAGTTGTATAAAATATGTGCTACAGTAAATACATGTTCTAGTTTTAAGTTTTCTTTCTTCCCATTTTGTGTCTAAAATCCACTGTCCTCATGGGATCGGGGAAACCCAGGTTTTTGGATCAACATATACCTAAGGTGTGATCCGGATCAAAACACAAACTGGAACTAGGAATCAAATCTGATGTCGGAATCCTTATGTGTAAACAACACATTTTCAGGATTTGGTCTGGTTCAGTAGCTGAAATCTTACAAGATTTCTCTTGAAAAACTTGACCGAGGACATTCACTTAACTTTAAGAGCAAAAGCTGAAAACTGAGAGCAGATTTTACCTCCAGGAATTTGTCGATGGCAGGGACGGGATACAGCATGATGAGGAGGAGAAAAGTATACAGGCCAATACAGGACAGCATGAATGGCCCTAATGAGACAGAAACAACGAAACACAGGAGATCACGTTAAATGCAGATTCTTAATTTGCAAGCACATCACACATATGAGAAGATATGAAAGAGGAATGAGATTCGAATTGTACACATTTATCTGTTATACTCATCCTGAAGTGATATTCAGAAAAATAATGGATGAATTTAAATAACGGGATTTCTATTTAAAATAACAACTTCAAGTTTAAAGTCAATAAGAAAGTGTATAAGTGATAACAAATATATTTTGAAGGCTTTTCACTATAGTTTATAATTCAAACATTGCGTTGCAATTTCTAACTATTTCCATGCAAACAATGACCTCTCTCTAAACACATCCCTCTGACGCTCAATGAGCGCTGTAAGAGCTCGCAGTAACTCTTACAGTTCTTGTAGCTGGGCTGTCTGAAGGGCTTCCCCTTGGAGAAGATGATGGCCACAGAAATATACTGAAAAGAGGAGATGTAGAAGAGGGAGGTGTTCTCGTAGTTCCTGATGTTTTTGTGATCATGGGGGTTTGTTACATTCAGACTCAGGCTGAAGCTGGAAATGTTACAGGCACTGCAGGAGAGAGGAGACAGAGAAGAACAAACATCATACAAAGAGGTTTTCTATTCTTGATGTTTTGGCCATAATGTGTTGAGAAATTGATGCAGATAAATCAAGTTTGACTTTGATTTTAAGAAATATAGTTAATAAGAAACACCTGAAAAGTTCTGCATTTCTAACGTAGGATCCCTGGATAATAACCAAAGCTATACAAATATTTTAATATTTTCCAATGAGTATTTTATGGTTTCTTTTTGCACTTCTGACTAGCCTCTATAATATGTAAATCTAGGTAATACAACTGAACCTTGACGCAAAGATAATTTGTGGTATTATTATTAAAACAGAGAGAACTGAACTGGCTGCAAACTTTAAACAAAATTTAGAGAAAAAACATTGATTTATTTTTTGCCTTTCGGTTTGTTTCCCCTTTCAAAAGCTAATTTATCATTTTAAAGGGACTCAAATAATACATAACAAAGTCAGAAAATCAGCCTGAGCTGTCAGTTTGTTCAACTTCATTAGAATCATTTGAATATTTCAATAATTGTATTTATGAATATAAACCAAAAAGTATTGTAATCACTATTTGTGACCATTCCGATGTTCTCACACATTACTCACTCTGACTGAGGCGTCCATGTCTCGTACCAGACCTGCTGCCGTACTAGGAGGAAAACCAGGACCTGGAAGACTAGCGAGGTGAGGATCTGAGTCAGGACAGAGAAGAGCAGCGGGCCAGAGATCAGACTGGACGGCGGGCGATGGCACACCAGCTCCTTCCAGGCTGGATTCAGACTCACTGAAAAAAACACAAACATTAAATAAGTAGCTCTCCAAAACTTCTCCTTTTTTTAATATCTGAATGCTTTTATCTCACCCCATAGAAACAGATTTAAGTCATCAATTGTACGTCTCATTGTGCTTTACTCACTGGTGAAGGCAATGATGAGGATGATGGCGATGTCAATAAACAGGAACTGAAAGTCTCCCAAGTTGCTGAGGATCTAAAATATCAGAAACATCACACGATGCAGAGAAATTGGTCTAAGTATCAAATTGATAGGACGAAGTATGAAGGAACAAAACCAAGTCACTTTGTGGTCTCTGCCTATGTTTCACAGACACTGAATCACACACACACACTCACACACACACACACACACACACACACACACACACACACGCACACACACACACACACACACACACACATTTTAAAGCCCAAACTCTCGTCTGCTTGCTCCTCACGTCTGTCTGTCTGTCTGTCTGTCTGTCTGTCTGTCTGTCTGTCTGTCTGTCTGTCTGTCTGTCTGTCTGTCTGTCTGTCTGTCTGTCTGTCTGTCTGTCTGTCTGTCTGTCTGTCTGTCTGTCTGTCTGTCTGTCTGTCTGTCTGTCAGCCAAACCAGTGCTTGTAAACCGATGGCACTAAACAGTAAGTCTAACTAAATGCTTCATCTGGAATAACACTTTGTCTGAAATGACGCTTTTTACATTTTAAACACTGAGCAAGATAAAAAGCAAGATGGATCAGATCAATGGTGATTATTGTGTACTTATAAGAAAACCAGATTGATACGGAGCCCCTGAAGTCCTAAAAAGTAAAACAAATATATATGTTGTACCTTTTTGGGACTTCAGGGGCTCCGTAGATTAACCAAATTGTTTGTTGTGGAGTTAAAAAGGTCTTACATACCTTTGCTTTGTTTTAAATGTTAAACAGTTTTACTAAAAGTAAGTCAATTAATTCATCATTCTTTTTTGTGTTCAAAGTGTCAGGATGAGAAACAGTGTTGTGTTTACCGAGTACAGCAGTGTCACGCTGACATACTGAATGATGCTGTAGAGAGCCATGAACTTAAACACACAGAAGGATGTGATGAGGGCAGCTCGACCCTCCCTTTGAAAAGCAGGAGAGTTAAGAGAGAATCAGTGATAGAAAAACAGTTCATACTTCATGCTTACTAGCTCAGAAAGTTTCTGTCAAAGATCCACTTTACACCGTTAACATCAAAATCCTGAACTGAGTACGACTGCACTCTAACAAAACACCATGAGGAGTGAGAGAGTACCTGATGAGGTTCGGGACACAGGAGATGTTGGCGGTGGAGGAGGTGAAGGGTGAAGCTACAGAAGCTTCGAGCTCAGAGAGAGAGATCCCACTGTGAGCTCTCTTTAAAGCCTGACACATAGAGAGGCTTTGATTATTTAAAGTACACAACATTTAAGTATTAGCGATACAGAGAAAAGAGCGCTCCAATGTGAATGTTACTTTTTCTTGGCTGAAAATTTCATGCTCAAATATTTAACATTTCTGACACTTGTTACTTTGGGGAATAATTATTAACATGCAAGATATGTTTAGAATAACTTAATTTATTTATCATTAATCAACCGTATGTCGGGTAAATGTACAACTTGTAACCTACAAGTCCTACATTATGTCAACACATAAAGCTAGCCAGCTGTATTTGTTTTGTGAAGTAGTAATTTGTCATTTTTATTAAAGGATTTAAACACTCAAAATATTCCTTTTTTTTGTACATTTTCAAGTATTAACTCTTATTGTCATCACAGATCCTGCGGTCATCAACATGTGAGCTGGTTTAAGAAGGTGACATCAGTCTGGTATAAAATGGGATGAATTTATGTTTCACAGTCCTGCCACATATGAACAAATCTCCTCCGTATAGTCAGCAACATTTTTAATTGTTTTGTAATTACACTGAAATAACCTCATTGGGAAGAATGACATGTACCCAAAAGAGTGACAAACGGAAGTTACCTCACAGTACAACAGACACACATTTAGTGAATATAATCCACACTTACTCCACAGTCATTAGCGCCGTCACCACACATGCCAACAGTGTAGCTGGGAGGAAAACAAAGAGGGTTAAAGTTGTAGATTTGAATTTATAAAGTTGTGTAAATGGATTAAACCTGAAAACTGAAAAAGAAACATGAGACTGACTCGATGCTCTGCAGGACTTCCACCAGCTGAGTCTTTTGGTCTGGAGCCATGCGAGCAAACACTGTGGCTCTCAGCACAAGCTGCAGTGCCCCCATGTGGAGAGAGAAAAAAATACAGCAACATTAAAATTACATCTATAAATCTATGCAACAGAACACACAACACTAGATAAATAGTGGGTGTGTTTATGTGTCAAAAATCCGTTGTACCTTCTGGACGAGCTGAGGGAAGTGCTCCATGATGACAGCGAAGGCTCTTCCGCTCACAGCAAAGTGATAATTATGTTCCAGCTGAGTGACCCGTTTGTCATATCCCTCCTCTTGTTCCTCCAGGTTCATCTCTACAGTCTGAGGACACCACATGTGTCAGTGAGTGCCAGAACATCAGAAAAACTACAAAACACAACAAAACCTTCTATTCTGTGAAGGAGACTTTATCTGAAGCCTTTTAGTCTCTTTGTTAACACAGTCATCCGCTCTGACCTGACTGAAACACTACACTTATTATTGTGCAGTTAAGAGGAACTATTTGTTTCACAATGATGTTTTCCCACAACAAGAAGGGGAGTAACCTTCTTCATCCCTTGCTCAGTATTCCATCAAATATCAAGAGTTATCTTGTGGAATACATTTTTTTTTGTTTTTCGCTGACTCGTTCATATACATAAAGAGACTTACAAATTCCCTGCTGTCAAAACTGTTTTATTAGACACAATGGTGATGGCTATGTGAAGTGGTTGTTCAAACCACAGCTATGTGGGAATTACACTTGCCTTCTTTAATTTTATTTAAAGGTTCTTATTTTGGGGCTTTTGATGCCTTAATGTAGAGATAGGACAGTGGACAGAGTCAGAAATTGGGGCGCGAGAGAGAGTGGGGAATGACATGCGGGAAAGGAGCCACAGGTTGGATTTGCACCCTGGCTGCCCGCCTGCAGGTCTACAGCCTCCGTGGTGCGTGCACTAACCACTAGGCTACTTGCGCCCTGTCTCCTCTATTTTTTTTCATAATTCTTACACTCTTTCATTTGTGAATTTTGTAAGGTCTTTAACTATAATTTTTTAAATACCAGTATATTTTATTGCATATTTGTATTGTCTTCAGTATGCCTTTCTGATAAGGTTCTTATAATAGCCGTTTTCATGTTTCTATCTACCACACATTTGCTTTTATGTTTTCTCCATTATTATTTTTTGTATTTTTGTTTGAAACAGATAAACTATTACTAAGAAAGTGTGCAATAATATATCACTTTGAAGACTTTCCCACCACGCCTGTTTCATCAAACTCTGCAGAGTTTATTTCTTTACTTTAGATTCTTCAGACATTTGAAAACATGAAAATATAAACTTGAGGCATAAATCAGAGATGCTAATACTGAGCCTTCTACTCTCAGACTCGTAGAAACAGTAAATCTGTTTAGCATATGATGTTAGAGGTAGGAAAAAAAAAATGATTTATGTAAAAATCGAGATTCTTTTCTTAGATTTAAAATCGATTCATAATTTCCAAAAATTTATGTTTTTTTTGGGGGGGCTCATCAGTCACTCCCTGCTAAGTAGAATGCCAAATAGAGCAACAAGAAATTCAGCCAGTCTCACAGATGACTGGAGAAGATCCTGAAGTATGTACTAATTAAAAAATAGACCTTGAATCCATGAATCCATGAATCCAGAATCATTTTGAATCGAAAATCGATTCTGAATCGACTCGTTACCCCAAGAATCGAAATCGAATCGAATCGTGAGACACCCAAAGATTCCTAGCCCTAGATGTGTTCGCATATTCTCCTTAATAAGCATGCTACCTTTCTATGCATGTACAAATGTTTGTCCTTCTCTCTCACCTGGTGGTCTTTGATGGTTTGATGGTTTTCAGTGTAATGCCAGGTGATGCTGGCGGGTTGAGACTCTTTCGGAGGAACAGCGTCGGCTATGATCACTTTCTCATGTGTGCGAACCATCCCACAATCCCGAGCCACAGATATCCCTGTCAACATGTTGTCACCTACGAGAGAGTAAAGGAACGACAGGAAATCACGACATGACATTAAGACAAATGTATTTACAAACAAAGAAGCTGAACTGATATTTTACCTGTGACCATCAGAGTACGGATGTTAGCTTTTCGTAGTTCCTGTAAAACTCCGGCAGTCTCCACTTTTATTTTGTTCTGCATGATGATCAAACCGAGGAAGTCCATGTTGGTTTCTATCAGGTCCCTGAACCAAACAAATCATACAATACATTCATACATACAATGATGGTGTAAAAACACCAAACTAGAAAGATTTCATATAATGAGAAGCTAACAGACTATGAAGGACCTACTTTCTGTTCCATATTATTAGATATGTTGGATTCTAGCTGCATCACAGATGTTTTTATTTATTTATTTTAAATCCTGTACGACTGATTTGTCTACTTGTACCATAGTTTAAGATTCTGGTTGGCCAATCACGCGTAGCAATGCTTTGCTTTCCCTCGATAGATCACCATCGTTAAGGAGAACAGACCGTTAATAAGAAAAGCAGACACTTGTTAGGGACATGGCTCTTTTTAACTCAATTTAGAGAACTAACTGTAATCATATCGATCCACAGAAAGAAGTCAGGTTCATTTGAAAAAGAGAAAATAGAGCATAACAACTGAGGAAAGAGGCTGAAGGATGCAAAAGTGTAAAATATGACAGAGACATCAACAGAACTGAAAATGGCACATGAAGTAACACATAACAGGACGTGTGGTTTTTTAAAGACTTGACAGGTGCTGCGCTGACTCATGAAGATCCATTCCCCTCCTCCTCTCTCTTCACCAACAGTTGAAATGTTCAGTTTAATGTGAGTAATAACAGCTGGTTTATCTCATTTTATGAAGGCTACAGTAAACCGTTGCTATGGACACAGCTCTAACTGTAGAGTCTTACTACTTGTTTAAAGGAAGAAAAACACAATTTTTAAATGAATGATATCCAGATCTTTTTTTTGTTTTAAATTATTGATTTAATAATTATTTAATTATTTTAGTGATAATTAAAAAACAAACCGTAAATTCTTTGTCTCACCCTGTCAGGTTGCCATTTCCCAATAAACACCTGCTCACTATTGAACAACCCTCAGCCACATCATTTCATGAGTTGAAAAATGATTATGTTTTATTGATTTAGATAAGATTTTAAGTTTATAAATGGTCTGATTTTTGGGGAATACAGGTTTAATCCATTTAAAGGCAAATAAAAACACACAGTAGACACTGTAGGACCACTTCTATAGCAGAGTTAAAAGACTTAACTATGGGTGTCTGTCTCTGATAACATATATTTTTGCCCCACCACTTATGGATGTGTTGCTTAATGAAAGGTTGGGGCTGCTGTTGGTTCATTGCATTTCTTAGTGAACAGATTCCTGCATGTCACTGAAACATTTTTGCTCTGCTGTAAATATTTGGATATTATGTCATCTGATCCGCTTTTGTTCAGCAATCAGTGGAACTGGGTCATAGTCATATTCATCATAATAGGAGTAATATTAGACACATCCGAAAAATGACAAGTCTTAACAGAGTGCCATAGCTGCAGGATATCTCTGTGTGTATTGTGAACAGTGTTATCTGTGGAGGGAGCACTACCTGCTGAGGCTCTGGACTTTGTGCCAGGAGAGTTTGGACTCCAGCTGTCGATGTGCCAGAGCGATGACCCTGAAGCCCTGCCTTGTGTAGGTCTCTAGAGTCTCTGTGAAACTCTGTGGGACTGAACAAAAAGACAGAGAAGTGTCAGTGTGGCCTTTTTGGGATGAGTGCAATACTTTAATAAGCTTAGGAGGGAGTCATTCAGTTGTCAGTTACTCTGTGTATCCTCCCAGACATGACATAATTAAAAAAAAACATATTCACCCAAATGTAGGAAGTAGGAACAAATCTGACCTGTGTGCTGTTTACAGAGGATGGCCACAACCTCTGGTGCTCCTTTCAAATAAGCATCCATGTGTTTCTCCCCCAGCCTCCGCACCACCACACTCATCCTCTGCAGGGCCGAGGAGAAGGGGAACTGACGCACAATACCGATCTCACAGGGCTGAGGAACGAAACACGCAAGATGTATACATGTTCAGTTTCAAAAACAACTTATTTCTCAACTTATTAAATGTGGTTCGATGTACACTTTCTTACTGTGAGTTATTTGATTAAATAAACTTTCTTCCCTGTTTGATAAATATGAAGCAGTATCCATCAGATGGTTAGCTTAGCTTAGCATACAGACTGTCAACAAGGACACACAGCTATGGCTCTGTCAACTAAAGAGAACCTACCAACCAGCATCAACTTGTTATTTTTTTGCTTTGTACAAAATGAACAAACAAGATATAAAATGCTAATCAGTGAGCTTTAGAGTTGCTGGTTGTAAGATTTGAAATATAAGGATACGGCTAGCATCCCACAAGTCTAGCTTAGCATTGAGACTGTAAACGATATGAAATAGAAAGGTTGGAGCAGGGGGTATAATCACCTAAAAAGCTTTAAAAAAGGATTCAAACAAATATGATCAACTGCACCGTTTAGTTAACTAAATGTGGACAGAGCTAGGCTAGCTCAGTGTTTACTCTTTATGGTTAGCTAAGGTAACCAGCATTTACTTCAATTTTAACATTCACAGTTGAGAGGTTTATCAATCTTGTCATCTGATACCATATAGTAAATGTGTTGGATATATACCAAAATATCAAAGTACTTCCTTTATAATGATCAACTTTAATTAAAATAGTCAAACTCACCGATAATTCAGGCAGCTCCTGGACAAAAACAGAAGGATTTTAGGACATTATAAAATTTTGTGTGGCATTCAAGGCAGGTTTTTTTTGACATGTCCATGAATAGAGATAAGTCAATTATTACTGATCAAATGAGAGTCACTGTACCATGTTCTGGGTCAGTTGATTGTTCTGATTGGCTTCAGGGACGATGCGCTTCGGAGGTCGCACAACCGTTGGCATGATGGGATTGTGGAGAGCAGTCTCCTCCTCTGTTGGCTCTTCTAGGATCTAAACAAAACACAGTCATGTAAACAGACACAAAAGTAATCCTGTTGTGACAAGAAGGTAAGTCCAAGCGTCCTCATGTTCATGCTGGAGTATCCATGGCACCAGACTTTTACTGTCTTAGCCAAGAAGAAAAAATGTTCTGCCAAAGCGACTACCCCTTATTCATGAACAGACTTTTATCTCTGTTTGCTGAGGTGCCAGGGACTGAGCATGTTGGCTGTAAACTGTAGAAATCCTTGCTTACCCAGCCTGTAGCGCTGAACATCTTGAGGTCCAGAGGGTCTCCAGAGAGCTCGCCCTCGATGTTGGTCAGTGAGTGACAGGAGGCCATGCAGGCCACAAACGCAGAGGTAACTAGACTTTCTTTGGCTGCGTCAGACTCTGGAGGAGAGAAGCTGGAACAAAGGGAGGATCTCATTAAATCATTGGATAAGATATAACATCATGGCTCATGATGAATTAAGTATGAAGCCTTACATACTGCTATTGAGCGCTTTCCAAAGACAGATAAGAATGAAAACCTCCCATTAGCAATGGTAACACCAAAGCAGTTTTATATCCTGATTCTGATTCCTATCTGTGTTACAATGGTACGAACATTATACCATTATTATATTATTATAAACAAACTGTAAAATGTGCTTTTCAACACGACTGAAGACAAACACACCCTCTAATCATTCTGTTCTTTTTAAAGTGTTCAGTTTTTTTTAATCTCAAGAAACAGAGACAGATGAGATTGTTCAAATTAAACGGGCTCTCTTACCTGTCCTCTTCAGCTCTCTGAATGCCCCACAGGTCCAAACCATCCTCAGTCAGAGTACCAGTCTGAAGGAAACATAGACAGGTGACCTTACTGAAACTCTTAAATCCAAGTCTTAGCTTGTTCGTGCAACAACATGCACACATCTTTAAAGTTTAGAAAAGTTACGAATAAAAGACACAGGCTTCTTAAGAGATATTGTCAGAAACATTGAGTTAATACAAATGTTTTTATCTACAGGAATGCTCTGTGTAATATGCACTGAAGATAAAAGACCCAGTAAGGAGGAAACTACCAACATCTTTTAAAGCGACTTTAACCATCTCTACAATTACAAACAAGCCTCTGATTTCATGCTGAGACTAATTATTAGCTTCAAAATGTATTTATTTTTCTCAGTTTATAACTTTGGTTAAGTAAAAAAAGAGAAAAAAAAGGAACATGCTGCTCAAAGGAGCCATAGCTGACTTAAAATCTATCCAAGGAACATTTTTAAGCATTGATAATTCATTAAAGTTTTGTGCAATTTAAATGCTCGGGTTAGGATGCTTTTTTTTCTATTAATAAATCCATTAATGTTTTGTATTTTTCAAGCATGTGGCTTGATGTTTTTACCAACGTCATCAGTGTCCAAAAACAGCACCACATCAGAACATCGACAGTCATTTGTGGTTTTCATGGTCATAAAAATCACGAAAGTCATTCCTCCAATCAAAAACCACTCAGAACGGAAGAAGAGGGTTTTGATGCATCATAAATCATTTTTGTGCACTCTGAGTGAGAACTTTGGAGTCTATATCATGTAAGCCTCTCAGAAATGAGGACTTTCAAGAATATTCTCTGAAGAATCACGATCAACAAGAAAACAAAATGTGATTTCAGAAAGAAATAAAAGCTGGGGATCAGAGTACCTTGTCGAAACAAACAAGGTTGAGTTGACCGCACATGTTGATCCTCTGAGGACTGATGCAAAAGATGCCAATGTGCTTCAGGCGCCGCTGAGCGTACACGATACCAGCTGTCATGGCTGCTGGTAAGGCGGGGGGCACGGTGATGGTGACGATATCCAGAGATTCAATGATGATGGTTTTAGCTGGAACCTGGACCATCACCAAGTGATATGATGCAAACACAGAGTAGTCATTGTAATTTCGAGACAGTTTCCAATAGAATGACAGAACCAATTCATCCTCAGTATTACCAACTAGTTCCAACAAAGTACTTTAAAGGTCACATATTATGCAAAATACACTTTACCATGTTTTTCTCACACTAATATGTCTCCCTAGCCTGACTAAAAACCCCCAGTTAAGAAAAAAGTTCTCCCTCTCCGTCTTTTGTCTGCTCCACTTTTCAGAAAATGTGTGCTCAAACATGCCGTTTGGAGATTTTCCCTTTATGACATCACAAAGGGATGTAACCCCTCCCCCAGGTTTGTGACACTCCCAAAGGTGTTTGTTCTGCCTTCTGAGTCTGCCTTCTCACCGTAAACAATTGGGTATGGTGCAAAAAAGCGAGGTGTGGTCGAACACAGCTCATTTATATTTAAAGCTACAGACACAGAAACAGCCTGTTCTGAGCAGGGTTGAAATAG